>PUFA01000204.1:0-1468768 GCA_003508835.1 Eonycteris spelaea | reverse complement strand
TTGTTAATGGCCCCGAAATTCACCCTAAAAAATGGCAGAAAGTAGGTAGAGATTTAAATGATTATCTTATCAAAAACGGTCCCGATTCTGTTCCTGTTTCGGTATTTTCTTACTGGGGTCTTATCAGAGATATTGTTGAAACTACTGACCCTGATAAACGCCAACTCTTGTCAGTAGCAGAATATTGCCTTCGCCCTCTATCTCGGGCAGCCTCAAGGTCGTCTCTTTCGGGCGATCCCCCTGCTCCAAAATCAGCTAAGTCCCCCTCCCCCAGCCCGACGCCATCTTTGCTCAATGCCCTCCCTGATGCCCCTCCCAAATGTTGCATTTATCCGCCTCTCCCTCGAGATTCGGACCTTGTTGATACACAAAAGGTTTTTCCGGTCCTGTCCAAGGGCCAAAATGGCGAGCCTTTGGATCCGGGAGACGCGGCCGAACTGGAAGGCGAAGCGGCCAGGTATCACAACCCAGATTGGCCCCTTGCCGCCCCGTCGCTTAATCTCCCTTCTTACACTCCCCCTATTCGGCCTCCCAATGTTTGCGCCCCAGCCTTTTTGCCCCCGTCGGCCCCCCCACTGCCCCTTCCGGCTCCCGGTCCTGTTAGCCCCCCTACCGGTACTGAAGACCTCATAGCGCAGATAGTAGAACAAAGAATAACCCGCCATCTCCAAAAATTGGTTGTTTCCCAACCTTCGCAAAAGGGTCCCTCTAGAAAACCGCTTATAACCACAAAACCTAAAAAACTGCTCTTTCCTGTTCTTACCCGGGCCTCCGCCCGCTCTGACCCCGCCTCCACAACACATAGTCCGGAGGAGGGTGATATCGAGAGCGGTGGCGAAGATGCCCCTGCAGCCCCGGAAATAGAAAGTGAGAGGGAGGAGCAGACTGAGCCGGAGCCGGCCGAGCCTGCTGATAGCCCTAGAGAATTTTATAAAATCCATTTCAAAAGCTTAAAAGAGCTGAACGCGGCCGTTAAAGCTTATGGCCCCAATGCCCCTTTTACTCTTTCTGTTCTTGATTCGCTGTCTCGAGGAGGACATTTACTTCCAAGTGAATGGCTGCGTATAGTCCAGGCTGTGCTTACCCGTGGTCAGTTTTTAACTTGGAAGGCAGATTTTGCTGACCGCTGCCAGACCATCGCTGCTGCCAATGTAAAGGACCCTCATTCCCCAACAGCATCCTGGACTTTTGATAAGCTTACGGGACAGGGCAGATATATCTCTGAAACTAGGCAGCAGCGCCTCCCCCTTGGTCTTTTATCTCAAGTGAAAGATGCGGCCTTGGGCGCTTGGATTTCACTCCCTGCTTCCGGGACTGCTAATACTCCCCTAACTAAGATTACTCAAGGCTCGCAAGAAGATTACAGTGAATTTGTTAGCAGGCTGTTAGAGGCCGCCGAAAGAACACTTGGTTCCGAGGCTGCCAATGATAAGATTGTAAAACAGTTGGCCTATGAAAACGCCAATTCGGCATGTCGAGCAGTCCTCCGAGGTAAGACTCGGGACAAAACTCTTGATGAAATGCTGAGAATGTGTAGAGATGTTGATCCTTTTACATCTAAAGTTCAAGCCCTTTTAGCTGTAGGTGCCGCTGTTCAGACTCCCCCGGCTTCTTATCCTCCTCCCTTCCCCAGGGGCGCATCGCCTATGCGTAACTGCTTTAAATGTGGACAGCCAGGCCATTTCGCTCGCCAATGCCCTACCACGGCTCCTCCTCCTAGAGTTGGGTCAATCCCCGGCATTTGCCCTCGCTGCCATAAGGGGCGGCACTGGGCCAAAGAGTGCCGTAGCAATCCAACAAATCCTTTTTACAGCACCACAAATCCTTTCACCCCCCCCTTTCAGGGAAACGGGCTGAGGGGCCAGCCCCGGGCCCCCCAGCCAATTCCATTCCAGCCGGCCTCGGGGAACAGCCAAGCTGTAGCACTCCCGCCCTCTATCGGGCCACACCCGGGAGTGCAGGACTTGACCTCTGTGCCTCCTCCTCAACAATATTAACACCTGAAGAGGGAGTTACAATTATTTCTACAGGAATTTATGGCCCACCTCCAAAAGATACCTATTTTCTAATTTTAGGGCGAGCTTCCACCACGATAAACGGCCTTATTGTCCACCCTTCCTTAGTTGACAATGACTATACTGGAGAAATAAAAATTCTTGCTAGTGCCCCTCAGTGCCCTGTCAGTATTATGAAAGGCCAGCGCCTTGCGCAGGCGCTCCCCCTCCCTTTAAGTACATCTTACCCTGCTATCCATAAAAAGCGAGGCCCCTCTACCCCAGGTTCTTCAGACTTATATTGGGTCCAGGCTATTACTAAAGAACGCCCTACCCTTAAACTTAAGATCCAAGGAAAATTATTTGGAGGGATTTTAGATTCGGGGGCCGACTCTACGGTCATATCTCAGGCTTCATGGCCCCCCAGCTGGCCCTTACACGCCTCCTTGACCCATTTGCAAGGAATTGGGCAGTCAAGAAACACTTTACAAAGTTCACAGTTATTGAACTGGGAAGATGAAGTAGGAAATAACGGATTCATTCAGCCTTTCGTAGTTCCTGGGTTGCCGGTAAATCTTTGGGGAAGAGATATCCTTTCCCAAATGAAGGTCATCATGTGTAGCCCTAATGAAGTTGTAGCACAGCAGATGCTTTCACAAGGTTACCTCCCTGGTCAAGGGTTGGGCAAACTAAAACAGGGAGATCCCAGCCCAATACTGGCTACGCCTAAGACAGACCGCTCAGGTTTAGGGTTTGAAAAACATTTTTTGTAAGGGCCGTTGCTCCTCCTGCACTCCAAGCAGACAAGATTACTTGGAAAAGTGATGTTCCTGTCTGGATCGATCAATGGCCCCTTACTACTACAAAATTAAATGCAGCCATAGAGTTAGTGCAGGAACAGCTGGCTGCTGGACATATTGAACCTTCTACATCCCCTTGGAACACTCCAATCTTTGTAATCCAAAAGAAATCAGGCAAATGGCGGCTCTTACAAGACCTCAGGGCGGTCAATAAGACTATGGTCCCTATGGGCGCATTACAACCTGGAATTCCCTCTCCAATAGCCATCCCTAAAGGGTATGTCAAATTAGTTATTGATCTAAAAGATTGCTTTTTCTCCATACCTTTACATCCTGATGATTGCAAACGTTTTGCCTTTAGTTTACCCATTACCAATTGTGTAGGGCCTTCTCCTCGGTTTCAATGGAGAGTCCTCCCACAAGGAATGGCCAACAGCCCTACTCTTTGCCAAAAATTTGTAGCCCAGACTATAGACCCCTTTAGGTTGCTCTTCCCCACTTTGTATATTATCCATTATATGGATGATATTCTTCTTGCCGGTCCTGACCAGCAACAGCTCTATGCGGCCAGTCAGCAACTAGTCACTGCCCTCCGAGATCGAGGACTACACATTTCCCCAGAAAAAGTCCAGGTCCACCCCCCTCAACTATTTTTAGGCTTTGAATTATTTTCTAATAAAATCCTCACTCAAAAAATTCAGCTAAAGAGAAGCTCCTTAAACACTCTTAATGATTTTCAGCGTCTGCTAGGAGACATCAATTGGCTTAGACCTTATTTAAAACTGACCACCGGAGAGTTAAAGCCCTTGTTTGATGTCCTACGCGGAGATCCTGATCCCTCCTCCCCCCGCTCGCTTTCACCAGAAGCACAAAGGGCGTTAACCATTGTAGAGCGGGCTATTTCTGAACAGACCATTAGCTACTTCTCTCCACATTTAAGTTTGTGGCTGCTCATTTTTCCCACTCCCTTCTCCCCTACAGGAGTCCTTTGGCAAAACCATCCACTATTTTGGGTTCATTTGCCAGCCTCCCCCCTAGAGTCTTAGCTACCTATCCTCAATTAGTTGCTGCCCTCTTACGTTTAGGCCGAGAGGCAGCCCTCAAGTTGTTCGGGAGAGACCCTGAAGTTATAACCCTCCCATACAACACGTCTCAGTTACAATGGCTTATTCAACATGATGATGATTGGGCAATCAGCTGCACCTCCTTCCAGGGGACAATAGACAATCATTACCCTGCGGACAGATTAGTCCAGTTCCTTCAAAAGACCCCGGTTGTCTTTCCCAAAAGGACTAAAACCACACCAATTGCTGGGGCCGTAATGGTGTTCTCTGATGGGTCCTCCTCCGGTATAGCCGCCTTCAGCATTAATGGGCAGATTACTCGAATACAGACAGATCTCTCCTCTGCACAGCTTGTTGAATTAACTGCAATAATCAAGGTTTTTGAGCTTTTAATAGATGCCCCCTTTAACCTTTACACTGATAGTGCCTATGTAGCCACCTCTGTTCCCCTATTAGAGACAGTGCCTTACATACGTCCCTCTACAAATGCTTCCCCCCTATTCGCAAAATTACAAAAACTAATTCTAAACCGCGGTGCCCCTTTTTTCATCGGGCACATACGCGCTCACTCTGGCCTTCCGGGGCCGCTTGCCAAAGGCAATGACAGGGTTGATCTGGCAACTCAATTAGTAGCCTCTGTCACGTCAGACTCACCCTTGGTTGCAGCCCAACGGGCTCATGAACTACATCATCTCAATGCTCACACTCTTAGACTCAAATTTTCAATCACCCGAGAACAGGCCCGCCAAATAGTTCGGCAATGTCAAGGATGCCTAACTCTCCTCCCAGAGCCTCATACCGGAATCAACCCCCGGGGGTTAGTCCCAGGAGAGATATGGCAAATGGATGTCACTCATTACCCTCCCTTTGGTAAATTAAAATATATTCATGTGTCTATTGACACCTGCAGTGGTTTTCTATGTGCATCCTTGCAAACGGGAGAGGCAACTAAAAACGTTATTACCCATGTTCTCTCATGCCTGGCATATCTGCCACAACCTAAAGTTTTAAAAACTGACAATGGCCCTGGATACGCCAGCTCTAGCTTTAAACAGTTCTGTGCACAGTTAGGTATTAAGCACATAACGGGAATTCCTTATAATCCCCAAGGCCAAGGTATTGTTGAAAGAGCCCACTTAACTCTTAAAAACATGTTATTCAAACTTCAGTCGGGGGGAGAAGCACTCTACCCGAAAACAGGTAATGCAAAGACACTCCTAAATCATGCACTATTTGTTCTCAATTTTCTTACCCATGACTCCGCGGGTAAAACCGCTGCTGATCGCCTTTGGCATCCCTCCACGGCAGATAACTATGCACAGGCTATGTGGAAAGATCCGATGACCAACACATGGCACGGGCCTGACCCTGTACTCATATGGGGGAAAGGACATGCTTGTATATATGATGCTAAGGTACAAAATGCCCGATGGCTCCCAGATAGACTCATTAAACCCCTAGACACAAATAAAAGCAAAAACAATAATAATTCCAATCCAGGGCATATTAACCCCTGAGAAGCCTTCCCTTTTTGTTTATTTTCAGGAGGCAAAAATGAAGACATGCACGCTACTGATCCTCGTCATGGCCCTTCGCCCCGTTTGGACCCATCAAATTCTCAATTTCACCTGGACAATCATCAATGAAGCCGGAGATGTCGCCTTTTCCATCTCCTCTCTGACAGTCACTACCCCCTGGCTCACACTTACTCCAGACTTATGTCGCTTGGCTGCAGGGGCGTCCCCCGGCTGGGGATTACCAGATAAGTATCTTCCCCCCCCGAGGCACCCCAGGCACCGGAGCCTAGAGACCAGTTCCATAGTCCTGCAGGTTGCAACACAGCTCGTAGGAGAACCTTTCTCAGAGAATCTGACTTCTATGTTTGCCCAGGGGGGCATAGAGATAGGGCTCTCAATTATCGATGCGGCTACAGGGAGTCCTTTTTCTGCGCCTCTTGGGGCTGTGAGACCACAGGCGACGCCTCCTGGCAACCCAGCTCCACTTGGGACTATATTTCTGTAAAAAAGGGATGGCACAATTCTAAACGTAATGACACCCCTACCCCTGAGTGTCAAAATAGCCAAAATACAAAAGGATGGTGCGCACCGCTCTCCATTGCCTTTACTGACAAGGGAAAAAGGGCCCCTATTGATGGATGGCTCAGGGGACATGAATGGGGGCTAAGGCTTTATATTCAGGAACTGACCCTGGGCTCACTTTTAAAATCAAATTACTTCGATCCATTCCAAACGCCAACAAGCACGTTATCCTTGGCCCTATTGCCCCTAAGACAAAAGACCCAAAACCTTCTAACCCTTCCCCCCTGTCTGCTAGTACTGTTTTCCAGGCTTTGCTCCCCCCGGTTTTACCCTCTACAGGCGAAATCCTTAAAGGCCTGGCTAATGTGACTGCAGAATCCCTTAACTCCACTGGATATAGCGAGTGCTGGTTATGTTTCTCCCCCGTTCCCCCGTTTTACGAAGGGATAGCAGTTTTAGTCAATACCTCAGCAGACCTCATACTTACCAATGACTCCAGCAAGACTCGCTGGTCAGATCCCTTCCGTTTTTCAGAGACCTCTCCGGGTCTCACGTTGGCTCAGCTTTCGGGAATAGGCCTCTGTATACATAGCCCCCTCTTGCGTCTACCCCCTCAGCTAGTACCCATTTGTAACAGCTCCTTCTCACCCCCGCTGTCCTATGAATATCTTGTCGCACCCAACGGTACTTATTTTGCTTGCTCCTTTGGCATAACGCCCTCCGTTAACCCGCGCTTACTAATATCTAACAATGAATATTGTGTTTTAGTCATGCTCATGCCCAAAATTTCCATACATCCCACCGAAGACCTCCTTCCATATTACTCGGGCTCTGCTCGTACTAAGCGTGAGCCGGTAACCGCCATTACCTTATCTGTATTATTAGGATTGGGAGCAGCTGGGGCCGGAACAGGCATTGCCTCCATAATTACTTCTAAACAACAATATTATGCTCTTAGTCAGGCTATTGATAAAGACATACAAAATCTGCAAGAGGGTTTAGACAGCCTGAAGGAATCTGTTGTCTCTCTCTCAGAGGTAGTGCTCCAAAATCGCCGAGGGTTAGACCTCCTCTTCTTGAAAGAAGGAGGCCTCTGCGCTGCTCTTAAAGAAGAATGTTGCTTTTATAAAGACAAAACAGGATTAGTACAAGATAGCATCGATAAAGTTAAGAAAAACCTAGAGGCCAGGCAAAAACAAAGAGAAAAAGATGAGGCCTGGTACAAAAACTGGACCTCTGCCACCCCTTGGCTAACTACTCTGATCCCCACCATCCTTGGACCCTTGGCAGGATTCTTCCTTTTAGTGTCTCTTGGCCCCTGGGCCTTAAGAAAACTGACAGTTTTTATTCGAGAGCAGGTTGACCAGCTCGTCAAGCCAGCGGTTGCTGTTCATTATCACAGACTTACAGCCTGTGATGAAGAGTCTTGCATCGAGCCAACCAATGCTCCAGGTCTCCGGTTCTCAACTTTACAGGCGCCTCGACCGTGGTACCATCGATTTTGGCACCGTACTTAATATGGCTCATATGCTGGTCCGCCAGAACCAGGCATGCCCCTAAAGAACATGGGGGTATGGGCATCGAGATGAGTGTGAGACCAGGTACCGCAAGGGAGGGGTCTCTCTACAAAGAGCCTTTCTGGTCCTCCCTGAGAATATGCCTGGTTTGCACAGAGGTTGGTATCCATGACTATATAAGGCCATTACTTTTCAAAAATCATTTTCGCTCTGCCTCTCCTCCCCAAAAGATACCAAGAGCGTCTGCAGGATATCCAATCCTGCGGGAGGAACCAGGCCTCTATTCCCTCACTCGATTAAGGCCCACCTTTCTAAAATAAATAGAAAGGGAGGAGATGTCGGGAGCCACACAAAAAAAAAGATGGCCACGGTTCATGAGGTTCCTGCTTCACTTCCTGGAGATTAGCTGCAAGCCCGCGCGCGCCAAAAGATACTCTTCTCTCCTCCTCCTTCCCCATTATCTTATACCAATCAGAATGTAGCTTATTGCCACCCCTGCTACGCGGCCAATCCCCTGCCTACATGTATCCTATAGCCCACTCCGCCCCTGAACACCAGTGTATATATACCCCTGTCTCACAATAAAATTCGAAGGCTTGATCAGAGTATTGTCTTGCCTTCGCTCTTCTCTCGCCCCCATTTTCTTTCAGGTCGGATCCTCCTCGTCCCCACAAATAACTAGGTCCCGCGGGTCGGGACAGTTCACTATATGTAAATAATCAATACATCACAATAACAAAATAAAAGATAAAAATCTTATGATCATTTCAATAGGTGTTGAAAAAGCATCTAGCAAGATACAATATCCATTTATGATAAGACACTCAATAAAATGGGTATAGAAGGAAGGTACTTCAATATAACAAAGGCCATATATGACAAACCCTTAGCTAATATCATACTCAATGGTGAAAAACTGAAAGCTTTTCCTCTAAGATCAGGAATAAGACAAGGATGCCCACTCTCACCACTGCTATTCAACATAGTACTGGAAGTCCTGGCCATAGCAATTGGGCAAGAGAAAGAAATAAAAGCATCCAAATTGGGAATGACTAAGTAAAACTTTCACTATTTGCAGATGATATGGTTCTCTATATTGAAAACCCTAGACTCCATGAGAAAGCTATTAGAAACAGCACAGTAAAGGTTCAGGATACAAAATCAACATACAAAAATTTGTTGCACTCCTGTATACTAACAACGAAATATCAGAAACAGAAGTGAAGAAAACAATTCCATTTACTATCACAATAAAAAGGATAAAATTCCTAGGAATTTTAGCAAAAGAAATGAAGGACCCGCACTATGAAAACTACAAGACATTGTTGAAAGAAACTGAAGACGACGAATAAATGGAAAGATAATCCACGTTCATGGATTAGAAGAGTTAACATTGTTAAACAGCACAGTGGGGCAGCAAAACTGTGAACTGGCCCCCCTGCTCCACCCATCTAGGCATGGCAATATATAGATCTAAAGCCATAAATAGATTTAATGCAATCCCTATCAAAATCTCAATGGTATTTCTCACACAAATAGATCAAAAAATCCTCAAATTTGTATGCAACCACAAAAGATTCCAAATAGCCAAAACAATTCTGAGAAAAAAGAACAAAGCTGGAGGTATCACACTCCCTGACTTCAAACTATACTACAATGCCACAGTAATCAAAAGTATGGTATTGGCAGAGAAACAGACACAGAAACTAATGTAACAGAACTGAGAACCCAGAGATAAACCCACACATATATGGGCAACTGATTTCCAACAAAGGAGCCAAAAACATACAATGGAGAAAGAAAAGTCTCCATTTTCATAATGGTGATGGGAAAACTGAAAAGCCACATGCAGAAGAATGAAACCAGACTGCTGACACCATACACAAAAATTAACTCAGAATAGATTAAAGGCTTGAATGTTAAGACCTGAAACAAAAAGATACACAGAAGATAACGTAGGCACTACACTTATGGACCTTGGTTTCAGAGTGGTGAACTTGACCCCATGGGCAAGGGAAGCAAAAATAAATGGGATTACATAAAACTAAAAAGCTTCTGCACAGCAAAAGAAACCATCAACAAAACAAAAAGGCAGCCAACCAAATAGGAGCAGATATTTATAAATGATACCTCTGATAAGGGGCTAATGTCCAAAATATATGAAAAACTCATACAACTCAATAAAAAACAGACAATCTAATTAAACGGGCAGAGGACCTGACTAAACACTTTTCCAAAAAAGACATCTAGATGGCCAACAGACATATGAAAAAATGCTCAACACTACTAGCTATAAGGGAAATGCAAATCAAAATTACAATGAGGTACTACTACCTCATACCCATTAGAATGGCTGTTATCAATAAAACAAGAAATAACAAGTGCTGGAGAGGACATGGAGAAAAGGAAACCCTAGTACACTGTTGTTTGGGCTGTAAATTGGTCAGCCATTATGGAAAACAGTATGGAAGTTCCTTAAAAAATCAAAAATAGAGCTATCATATGACCAGCAATCTCTCTTCTCGGTATTGACCCCAACAATTTGAAAACACTTATTCGTCAAGATATACGTAACCCTATGTTCACTGCAGCATTATGTAAAATAGCCAAGACATGCAAACAACCCAAGTATCCTTTGACGGATGATTGGATAAAGATGCAGCACATACATACAACAGAATATTACTCAGCCATAAAAAAATGAACTACTGCCACTTTCAAGATACAACATGGATGGATCTTGAGAGTATTATGTTAAAGTAAAATGAGTCAGATGTGAAAGGACAAGAACCATAGGATTTCATTCATGTGTGGGATATAAAAATAAGCAATAAATGAGCAAACAAAACAAAACAAAAATGGACTCGAGATACAGAAAACAGAATGGTGGTTATCAGGGGAAGCAGGGGCTGGGGAGGATGAAGAGGGTAAGGGAGTCAAATAAAAGGTCATGGAAGGAGGCTAGACTTCCAGTGGTGAGCAGAAAAAAGAGTATACAGATGTGTTACAAAGTTGTATACCTGGAATTTAATATTATTAACCAATGTTACACCAATGAATTTAATTTTTTAAAAAATGAAGCTTAAATGGATTTAGCATAGTCACACTATTACCTTTTCTGCAAATATTTTCCAAAGGTGTGGTAACTTTTAGGTCAGTAACCTACTCTGTGGTACATGATTTCAAATAAAATCTGACTTTTGTTATAAACAAAATAAACAAAGCAAGCAGAGCCTTGAATATGAGAAGCCAAATGTATAACTCACTATGCCAGTCAACTATTACGCACATAAACTGCCCTCCACTGCATTCCTATAGGATGGCTCCAGGAAGCAGTGGCCACAATTAGATTTGGTCTTAAACATTTTAATGACAAGACTTCAAATACATTCTCTTTTTCATTTAAAAATTATTAATTTAAGTTGCAAAGGACACACATACTAATTTAACATAAAACATTTCAAATAGGACACAAAGTCTCTTGATATTTTCCTTGATTCCAGTCCCTGCCCTTGAAGTAATATTGTTAATTTGGTGTGTTTGTTCATTCTTTTTCCTGAGTTTAAGTGTATTAATATATGTGCCTAGGGAAATGCATAGAATTATTTTTTGATATTCTATCTTAATATAAATAGTACTATACTATAGGAACTGATCCATAATACACCTTTTTCCCTCAACAGTGAGTCTTGGCAATCTCTCCATGTCCATACATAGAGATTCATCTCATTTTTTTTTAGCTGCTACATAGTACTTTATAGTATGAGTATGTCACAGTTTATTCAGCCAGTTCCCTATTGGAGAGATTTATTTTCAACTCATCCACTGTAACAATGGAGAGGTGAACATCCTTTGGATATCCTTGTACACACAACCTGGTGTTTTTCAAGTCGAGTAAATTACCAACATTAGTGGAAAGGGCTCCCTGCTCTTTCAATTGTACTCCCCTTTTAAAGAGTGACGTCTATAAAAAGGGCACAATGCCCAAATACTAGACCAAACATTACAAGTGATCTGCTTCTCTCAAGGCTACAACTATATAACTTTACCCATGAGTTCATATGAAATTTACCATAACACTCAAAAGACACAAACCTATTTCCTTAGTTATGATTTGAAACTCTCCAAAGTTCAGCAGTGGTAGGAACCCTGTGTTTTTCTGGTCTTAGTTTCAATGGGTCCTGGTTTCTTAGGATTTGAAGTGAAAACCACGCAACTTCAGACTGACGCTAGCTAAAGAATGGACAATGTATACTTCCCAGACCACTATAATATTGGAGAAAAAACTAAAACATAAACGGAACCCCAGGGGCCTCGAGAAGACGGCAGCTGGGCAAATGATGTAGACATTCTCTCGATTATTCTAGACTATTGTAATATAACTTTCCTGGACCACTTTCCTTCTCTAAGGCTAATTTCAAGATGCCTTTGTATAAAAGCACCAACTGTTCCCTAAGAAATAAGACCCAACTGGGATGAGAAAAAGTTAAATATTCTATTTTCTCATAGAATAAACTAGAGGGCTACTCGCTTTAAACATTACTATCTTGTGTTATTCTTGCAAACTGCCTGGCAATGTGCCTGTAAAAGATGTGGATTTGGCAGCTCGGACAAAAGCCCCCACAGCTATAGAAGGAGAAGATGGGCAAGATGGCCATGAGATTTGTCAGAGCAGCTCCTGAAGCAGTAAGAGATGTAATGCATGTGGTTTTCCATAGACTGAGACCACTATCATCCTAAGAAACATTTCCCAGAACCCACGCAAGCCTACCCCCTTCAATGGCATAGATTTTTGAGAAATGCACCTCATTTGAGAATAGGTGTAGTACAGCTGGTACTAGCTTCTTTTGATATGCTACTTGCCCCATCTTTTTTTTTTATAAACTTTTTTTTGTGGTAAAATACATATAAAATTTACCATTTTAAAGCATACAATTCAGTGACATTTAGTAAATTCACAATGTTGTGCAAGCATCACTACTATAAAATTCCAGAACATTTTCATCACCCCAAAAAGAAACCCCTTAGCCCTTAGCTATTACTTTCCATTCCCCCTTCCCACAGCCCCTGGCAACCACTAATCTACTTTCTGTCTCCATATATCTGCCTGTTCTGGACATTTCATATAAATGGCCTTTTGTGACTGGTTTCTTTCACTGAGCATGTTTTCCAGATCCATTCATGTTGTAGAATGTATGTATTAGTACTTCATTCCTTTTGTCTTTTTTTATTGTGGTAAATACACATAACATAAAATTTATTGTTTTAGCCATTAGTATACAGTTAAGTGATATTAAATACATTCATATTATTGTGCAACCATCACTACCATTCATCTCATGGATCTTTTCATTTCATAAAACTGAAACTTTGTACCCATTAAGCAATAATCCCCCCAATTCCCCATCCCCATAGCCCTGGGCAACTACCATTCTACTTTCTGTTAATCTTTTGCTTTTACACCTAATCCTTTATGCTAACCTGGATGTCCCGGGCCCGTTCATAGGACTGATATGCAATTTTCTTCCATGCTGGCCAGTTCCTGCTTCAAGTTCAAGATTTCATTCTGGTGGAGTTCTGTTAGGTCATTTAGTTGTTCTTCTAATCGTTCACATCTAAAAAGGGGGGGAAAGTTAAACTTTTAGGCATTCTGTATTTTTCCTGGTATTATTCACATCCAATTCCCAAAATTCATTCTGCAAAGGAAGAAAATAAAAGAACAAAGAAATTGAGTAGGCTGGGGTATCAGGGCATGCTAGTGGGTACAACTTATCATAAGGCCATAACATAGCAGCAACATGGCTCTCCCATATTCTTCTCAACACACAGTATTTGCAGCGATGCCAACAGCCATGGTTAGCTTTGAGCAAACCTATAATAAATGAGGCAGTTCTTATTCTGTTCTATGCAGCATATGGGGCAGGCAAAAACTTAAGCAGTTCTCATCAAAAAGATAATCAGCACATAAATGGAAACTGACCTAGCACTCACCAGTAGCTTATTCTGACACTGGACAGGTCACTCACCTGGATGTTTATGATTCATGGCCCATCATTCCCATGGCCAAACACAGTATCTACGACATCTCAATCCACAAATATTTACTGAAAGCCTGCTGTGTGTCAGGTATATTCAAAGTACTGGGAATACTATGGTAAACAAGACAGAAACCCTATCCTCAGAAGTTTACATTCTAAAATAGGAGATGGGGGAGAAGTGGGGAAGAGGCAGAAAAAAATAAGATGATTGCACAGATGGATAAGTAAACCAAATAAGACCACTTGGGGTATACAGAAGAGTGCCTGGTGGCTGGTTAGGTTGGAATGATCAGGGAAGGCCTCTTCCCTGTTCAACACTCTTTAACAATGAGAGCTGAAACTCGAATGATGATATGAACATGCCTGGTGAATATAGGGGGGTGGGGCAAGGCATCTTAAAGCAGAAGGAATAGCAAGTATAAAGTTCTTAAGATGGGCTAGTGTGGCTGTAAGTGAGTAAAAAAAGAGGGAGAATAAAGGAGGATGAAATTCCTTGGGAGCAGGGATCATTTTAATTCACTGGTATCTCTAGCACTTAGGACTGTATATAAGATAGTTTATTCTATGTAAAGATGGAACCTGGGTAGAACATTTAAGGACCAAGAGGATTGAAACAAGTTTAAGGGACAAGATCAGAGATTCCAGGTGTTCCAGGCGGACAAGAACATGGGTAAAGGGCAGGAGGTAGAAATGTATAGGATAATTGAAATAATGGATCTATGTCGGAGGAAAAAAAGGTTGAAATTGGTCTTAAAAGGTAGACAGGGGAATGAGGATTCGGGAATAGATAGTAGATGGGTCCATAGCAGATTGCTGAAGGCGGAGAGGGTGACATGATGAACACAGTGTTTTGGGAAAACGGGTTATCTGGTAGAGGTGAGGAAGACAGACTGGGATAGGTTGTGTGTAGAGTCCCAAGAATCAAACAAAGAGTTATACAGGAAAGAGAAAGGTTGAAGACTACACATAAAAAAAGACTAGAACAAAAGAATAAACAAGTATCCAGTTTATGGTGACTAGAATAAGAAGCGTTTGTGTCAGACAGATGGCTCATCCCAACAGGAGAAAACACTACCTACCACTGAGCACTACTCCAGCAAGCACACCTGACACTAGTATGTGAACCTCAGAGCACTTTGTATTAAAAATAAATAAAAATGCCAGAACAAACTCATTTAAAATTATCTTCCCCATTCCCTTGTCTTTAACCACATCTATAGTACATAAATTGTTAAGGAATACATAAAAGTTCTTTATTTAAGGTAATTTTTATGTTGAGGCATCACTAACATTCCTCCTTCCAATAATTTTGTGATAAATAACTATATTCTAAACTTCATTCTTTTTCGAAGAAACAAGCACTTTTTTAAAGGCACAGTCTGACCTTTTTTACTGTTACTGAGTCTTATTTAGTTCTCCTTTATCCTTGATAGAAATCTGTACTGCTTTCTGTCATACTGAAACTGGTACTAACGTGACTAAACATAGTGATCAAAAAGCGGTTCCACCTTTTGTCAGTAACTAGGGCTGATATTCTCAGTGACTCTGCCTTTTCATTTTATCTGCTGCCCAGGGCATGTGCTCAGAAAGAGGTTCCACCTCTGGAATTGATTTTCCACCAAATGCCACAATATTAATATATTGTTTTTATGAATTTAAGCCCATTGATCTGTGATGATTTTGATGCTTGATGATTTTCATCATTCTCTCTCCTCACCAGAGAGGGGCTTTTAAAAAGGGGTGTTCCACTGTATAAGTCTGCTGGGATTTAAGGGAAAGGCTGGGCCTGGAAGCAAGGAATTTTCCAAAGCTAAGGACTGATGTTAGTGGCAGAGAAGGGATCATGGTGGTAGCAACCAGCCTGCTTGCTGATGAAAGCAGAACCATGTGACATCTTTGGCATGTGTTCCACAGGCTACTGCCCCAACCTCTTGGTCTACAAATTATATAGTTTTACAGGAATGCTGGGAAATCTTATTTGATATTAAATATGGCTCATATATACTGTTAGAACAGATTAAAAAGTAGCAGCAGCGGCAGCAGCAGCAGCAAACGCCCTACCGTTTGTTCAGTGCGTACCATGCAAATACATTTCTACAATTCTAAGAAGGTAGTACGTATTATATTCACTTTACAGATGAGGAAACTGAAGCTCAGTGAGGTAAACTGACTTGCCTAAGGCACACAGAAATTAAGTAGGGTAGCAAGAATTTGAATCCAGGTTTGTTTGACTTTAAAATCCAAATTTTTAACCTCTACACTGTGATGTCACTCTGAAACTACTCAAGAAGCCCAAATAAGCTTATTTTCTTCTAAGTAAGAAATATGAGTAAGGTCCATAGCTGACCCAAATCATATAGCTACAAAAAGAGTTGGACAACATCACATAGACATGATGATGGTTTGGAGCTTGATGTCAAGGTGGAGTCAATGGGAGAAGAGGTGTAATAAAAAGATTATGGACCTAGAATTAAAAAAGGAAGATGATAGCAAGTGTTGGCAAGGATGTGGAGAAATTCAAACCTTGGTATTTTTCTGGTGGAAATGTAACATGGTGCATCTGCCTTGGAAAATAGTTTGGTAGCTTCTCAAATAGCTAAACAGAGAGTTACCATATGACTCAAAATTCTACTCCAGGTATACACCAAAGAGAAATGAAAACTTATTTTCACACAAAAACTTGTACGTGAATGTTCACAGCAGCACTGTTTACAATTGCCAAAAAGCAAAAAGTGGAAACAACCCAATGTCTATCAACTGATAAATGGATAAATAAAATGTAATATAGTCATATGATGAAATATTATTTGAAAGAAAAAGAAATGAAGTAATGACACATGATATACTATGGATGAGCTTTGAAAATACTATGTTAGTGAAAAATGCCAGTTAGAAAGGAACACAAATTGTATGATTCCACGTATATGAAAATGTTCAGAATAGGTAAATCTATAGAGACAGAAAGATTAATGGTTGCCAGGGACTGGGACAGGGTTGGGAGAATTGGAGATTGAGGAAAATGTCCTAAAATGGATTATAGTGATGTCTGTGAAATACTAAAAACCTTTTATTTGTATATTTTAAATGAGTGAATTGTATTGAATATGAATTATATTCAATAAAGCCGTTACAAAATATTAGGGATGTCTGCAATTTACTTTGAAATGCATTAAAAAATAAGACAAAGGACAGGTAGATGGAAAGATATGTGATAAAACAATATAGTAAAATGAAGAATCTAAGAGGTAAACATATGCACTGCATTTTTTTCCAATTTGCACTGTTTGAAAATAAAAAAAATACTAAATATTGGGGGAAATGTTATAGCCAGGAACAATGGATTGAGTCCTGGTTCCAGCTCCTAATCTGCAGAACTCAGGGGTGAAGCAAGAGCTACAATGAGTGCAGCTGAAACAGCCCCATTAATTCATTAATAACTGCCAGCATTCCTTTCTCTCCTCATAAGAATTACCTGAGAATGAAGACTTTCTGAAAGTACAGAAAAGTTGCAGCTGTTATTGCGTAACTGAAATCCTTTTACACTTACACAAACAGCTGTGTTTGGGTTACCACAGTTAAGCACCTCCAATCTGCAGGAAACATCAGGGAGGAAACTGAGAAAGCCACGAACTTTGAGGCTTTTGCAAAATGTGAGGAACAAGGAAGTTGGCGAGATGTCCTTGGTGTCGTGGAATGCAGGTCTTCTGGGTTGCCTCAGCACCTTGAAAGAACATTACTGGCCTGTCATCATTAAAACACTTCTCTAATTTGTTCACCCAGGTCATGGAAGCTTAGTTTTCAGCTCTTTTCACAACCTCACAAACCTGATCATGCTTAGCAATTCCAGACAAACATTTTTTCAGTGCTATCAGCTTCTGAGTGGCTTACATAACCCACAAGTGAAATTATGGTTTAAAAACAGGCTAACACAAAGAGCCCAGTAAAAATGATGTGGTGTTATTATGGATGGAGAAGTTCCAGTGGGGGAGGAATTTAGGGTTTAATCTAATCTACTTAATCACCATGAGCATCAAAGCACTAGCACCAATAATAACAAGAACCCTCCCCTCCCCAACTTTTTATGTGCAGCGTCTGCCTCCAAGGAACTCATATTCATGAGGACATTTCTATATTAATCTTCACCTCATTCCTCCCCAGGATATACCTTCAATTTATAATTAAGAAATGAGAGGCCAAGAAAGATGCAGTAACTTTTCCCTGTTAGTGAGGTGTAGTTAGGATCTGACCCACTTGGTTCATGCCTTTTGTTTTTAGATTTTATTGTTGCTTTTTTAAAAACCTTTTTCCTGTACTATTAATCAAATGTAAAATCTAAAAAACAACGAAAGGAAGAAAACACCTATACTCCAGTTTCCACTGACTTCCTCCTACTCTCATTATTAATATTATGATCTCTTTTGCTTATATTACTTACTAGTGTTTACTTTTGGTCTGAATCCAAAAAATGGGGAAGCCAGATACCTAGGGAATTCACATAAAGAACACCTCTGTCTTCTCATTAAATATTAACACCAAACCAAAGACTAGGAGGAAAAAAGGGAAGGTCAATTTCATATAGCCTTTCATGTGTGATTTTTAAAAACCAAGAACTCCCTGCAAGGGATTTTAACCCCTTCATCTAACACTAATTAAAGCACT
This sequence comes from Eonycteris spelaea, assembly GCA_003508835.1. Taxonomy (NCBI): domain Eukaryota; kingdom Metazoa; phylum Chordata; class Mammalia; order Chiroptera; family Pteropodidae; genus Eonycteris; species Eonycteris spelaea. Next base: position 1,450,657 of record PUFA01000204.1, on the reverse strand, counting down.
CAGGACATGAAAGAGGGGTTTCTTGATCCTACCAGCATATGATTTTGACTGGCACATGCTTTTCATGTGATTCTATCTGGAACACAAAGTAGCATGAGATTAATAATCTCATTTTGAGACTTTTTACTCAAAGGTCCTTTGTAAATAATTACACCTAGGTATGGTTTAAGTGTAACTATTAGCAAACAGAAAGCCTTAACATTATAAGATCTTTTTTAAACAGTAAGTTACATCATATTGGGGCAGGTAAAGTCTCCCTCTCCCAAAGCAAAACTGCTCTATCTACAAAGTACTAAAACACAACTACATTTTGTTGCAGGTGAACAATTTGTAAGTGAATACTGATCTTGTTAAAGTGTTTAATCCGCTGGATTAGGCAACATAGTAGTCATCTTCCTAGATTAAAGACAAGCCAAGGCTCTTTTGGGTCAAATTCCTGATAAATGAGAAAGCTGGGTGAGTATACAGGCTGGGAATGCTTCACCTAATGCACCACTCTTTGGGTGTGACGGAAAAGTGTGGAGTCATCTCTGAGAGCCAGTGGTGCTTCCCTCCCTAGTTAGGCAACAGGTCTAGTTAGGCAACAGGTCAGTAGGACAGGATAGCTGAAGAATCTTGTAGAGCAGGTATTGAGAGAAACAGGAAGAACTGGGTCCTATGGCTGACAAGGATAGGCAACTATGGGAGCAGATTACTGTATTATTTCTCAAGTGCTTGCAAGGGACCTGAAGTTGCTTCTGCCAGTGTTTGACCAGAATGGAGAGACATAGCTGGGGTAGGGGATTTAATATGTGGTGGGAGCTTGAATACATTCTTAGCTGAATTGGGGAAGGTGGATTTTACCTCCTTACTTTTTGTTACCTCATTTGTGTTGAAGCCTGAAAAGAAACTCTGAAACACTGAAACTAGACTTCAGTTGAAAAGGAAAAAGAACAGAACCAGTTCCCAACTGACAATTGTTCCCAAAACTTTCAGGGCAGTGCATTATCTTAAAAACAAGAAACAGCAGATGCCTAAAGTATACAGGAGATCAATAAAAGCTTCTGGAGACCTGTTAATGACAGCTTTCTGACATCCTGGCACACCCGACCATACTAGGTGCTTCCACGTACATTATTCTCATTTAATAATCTTAACAACCAAGTATAATAGATATCATTACCTTGTTTTTATAGAGGAAACTGAGGCTCAGATGAATTACATAAGGTCACACAGCTAATTAGTGTCAGAACTGGCAAGCAAATTTGGGCTTGACTGACCTCAATTAATTAATGAAATAATTTCTTTTCTCTCCCTTTCTTCCCCCTCCAACCTTCCTTCCTTCCAACCAACCTACCTTCCTTCCCTCCTTCCCTCCTCAATTAATCAATGAAATAATTTATTTTCCCTCCCTCCCTCCTCCTTTCCTCCTTCCTTCCTTCCTTCCTTCCTATTTTCCATTACCTATTCTGTGGCTAAACTGGGAGAAGCTCATCTGTAAATCTCCTTTATGCAAAGGTCTTACCTTTCTTTAGACCATCTCCTAATTGTGCTTTTTTCTCTTCTAAATAGAGAGCTAAATTGATCCAATATTCTCAGTTTCCTTTCCAAACTTGTTGGCCAAACTTAGTCTACATATCTTCTGGAGATTCTCTGATCAATTTACAGATGACAAATAGGGCTAACACCATAAAGGGGCTAAAATAGCTATATCTGACCATGTATCTGTGTTATGTCCACTGATAATAAAAAAGGTAAAATTATATTTAAACAACAATTTGTTTAGTTAGAACTCCAATGGCCTGTGCCAAATTGGGTTAGGCTAGCATGTGATAACTGCTCATGGTGACTGCCCCCTTCTGTATTTTTGCTCTTATGACTCAGTGCAATTTAAAATACCTCTGGGCTTAATATAATATCAGAAGCCAGTTTCTAAAGGACAGTAATCCCCTTAAAATAGAAGCTTTCAAAATGGCATTACTGCTCATCAACACACCAGAAGGATTCCAGCCTGCCCTATGTGAATGATACTGCTTTTATACAAGCAGTAGCTGAGTAGGATTCTGGGCCAGAACCCCGAAAAAACTACAAAAGGAACCTATAAAACTGTTAATCGACTGTTTTCCTAACTCTCTCCTATTTTCAATGCATTTTGCCATAGGTGAACTCTTTCCAACAGTAACATATTTATATGTTATACTCATCATGGAAACAGTAGTAGTTCTCCAGTTTTTAAGTAGTAAATTAATACAGGTTTAACCATCTTACCATGTGACCTGGCATAAGTCACTTTATCTTTCTGGGCCTTAGTGTACTCATCTGTAAACAAGATTAAATTAGATATCTAAGGGCCTCTTCTATCTCTGAAATTAATACTAAGTTAACCCCACAGCCACTAACAAATCTGTAATAATACTTTAATGAGTTGAAGAGACTAGCAGGACAAGAAGAACCTGAAGTTAGTACAGATCCCATCACTTAAAAAAGTCTAAACCTCTTACATTCCCAAAATACACAATCTCACTCATATCTGAGAGTTCCATGCAAAGCTCAAAGTCTAAACTCCTACTCAAGGTGGGGAAAGAGTTCAGACCCAAGCTCTACTATGTGGCTTCCTGAGCTAAGTGTCCAGGGGTGCTGAGAGAGACTACTCCACAGGTTCCTGAATGCTTCTGATTATTCTAGAGTAAGTAGATGGTTTTGAGCAAAAATCTTGACCTGGTGCTACTTGTTGAGGTATAGAGCAATGGGAAGTTCATTAAGTGGGTAACATTATTGAAAAGAGACTCTGAAAAGGGGGAAATAAAGATGGGAATGGATATTTCTTCATTAAGTAGTTTTCTCCTATTACTGACCTATGCTATTGTACTACCTTGAGAAAACTTTTCAGAGCCTGCACATTCATAGAATTTATAAAATATGTTACGAATAGTGGCTTGACTTTAATGAAATGTACACTCTGACCTGGAAAAAGTCCAATACCCATTGCCAATGAAGTCAATGCTTCTTAGAGTGAGACTACAGACTAATCTTTCAATCAAATAGATTTTAGAGTTGAACTTGGGGAAAACACCTGTCCTGGTATGAAAAGAACATTGGCTTTAGAGTCAGATAAAATTGGGTTTGATTCCTGGCTCTGCCATTTACTAAGTGCCCTTTGGTTAATTTTAAAACCACACTGAGTCTTAATTTTCTTACCTGTAAAATAGTAATAATATACTTATAGAACTATGTGAAGATTAGCAAATATATATAAAGCACCTAGTATTATGCACATTGTAGTTTAGTAAATACTATCTATGGCAGTGACCTTATCACTTAAATAACAAGCAGCAACACAGTGCACGGCCTCCCTCCTGTCAACTGAGATATTAGTAAAATAAATCGAAGCACAGAAAATAACTAAGAATGCATCTAAAGCAGTCATGTACCCATTAACTAGTTAGTTCTTGGTCAGAAAAGAGTTCATCAAGTCCATCCCTAGCCTACTACTTCCTTCCTAGACAAAAAGCCAAGCCTACAAGAGAGTAGAAATAGAAATTAAGAAAGAGGCTTCTGCAGGCAGCTCACTATCAGTGTGAAGGAGATATGGAAAGGAGAAAAAAATGAACCATAAAAAGCAGACAGAACTTTAAAAGCCCTCTAGGACCATTTACTGTAGAGGCAAATAACCTTACACCCTCAATGACCTGAAAGTATCACTTGAAACTAGAACACTATTGTTTTAAGCTATTTCCAATCAAATTAGGTTCAGTGTACTACTCTGTTAAAAGAAGGTAGAGAAATTCTCAAAAAATGCTTAAAATGTAAAAAGTTTTAGTGCTTCAAAGAATAACAGTCTGTCCGTGGGTAAAATTTCACTTAATGTGAAACAGTTCAAAGACCAACAAAATTAGATAGATTTAATGTATAAAGACATATGTAATGAAGGAGACATCTGTAACTGCTCTATACTTGGAAATACTGGTGCAACAAAAACAGTTGAGTAAAAAAATTGTGACTTTCCACTGCCTTTCTTGGAAAAAGGCTTGCTTTCTTCAAAATTCTGTTTTAAGTAAAGCTGAAGTGATATGACAAAAATCAGATTGATTATACATTACATTAAGTCATCCCTTGTCCCTCAGATCTTACCTGTTTTTGAAAATTCAAAAGTTTTCTTTATTCTCTCTTTATTCCATAAAACTAATCATTTACCTATTACACAGAACCCAAAGTGCAATGAAAGAAATGCACTTCTCATTAGGTCCTAAATGGCTTGGACTTGATTCTTCTAATGAGGTGATAATAAGGAACTAAAATTCTGTCCAATCTCAGAATTATTTTAAATGGATACAAAGGTAGGCCTTGGGAGACTTGTTTTCCTCACTGATTTTCTCACATTGGCCTACATCTGACTTGAAGACATAACAAACTCTATAAGTATTTTAAGTTCTGGGAGAATTTAAAAACTGGAATGTTTTGCTATCCATTTAAAATAAAGGTGTCAAAAGCAGGCAGTTGTGTTTTTTTGAGCAACTGTGTAATGCCCAGGTTTCCATGTTCAAAGGGGTGTATTTTAATAGCAGCAGTAGCAGCTGCCACCTATTATCAATCGAGCACTAATAGGGCCAGGCACTGAGCTATGTGCTTTACATAAATTATTTCATTTAAATGCCACAGTAACATTATGAAGGGCTATTATTATTCTTATGTTAGAAATGTGGAAATCAAGACTCACTGAAGTTAAGAAACTTGCCCAGTTTCAAGATTAGTAAGTGGCAGAACTAGAATTTGAACATGGGAGTTAGGTGTAATATGGTACATAGGGATCAGGTGTTTTATTTTTAGAGTTCATTCGGATATTTGTTAGATTGCTCACTGCTTTAGATATTGTCTCCTAAGTATATTAAAGAATATATGAAATACTGAAATAAGAATAGTAGTGTACTTGCTTTTAGAACTTCATTTCTTTATCCACATTCACTCCTCTTTTTTTCTCCCAGAAGCCTTAGGTTAGAATTGAAGGACAGAAGAGTGAAGAGGCAGGATTGAATTACTGATTAGTATTTTCACCTTGTGAAAAGAGTTTGCTGTTGTAACTCCTCTCAAAGCTTACTGATACACGTAGATAATTTATTTCAGGCTCTGAGATTATCTCATAAATGCAAACTTTTAAAAAAGTCATTTTTTAAAAAAAGAGGTGAATGGGACCTTAAAAGATTGTCTGTTCAACTCTTGATATTAAAGTAGTACTGAGGATTCCCACTTGTTAGTAAGTGGGAACAAGACCAGAACTCACATCTTCGAAGGCCTAACCCAACCTGTGGCTCCCATTAGATTAACCCTTAATCTCTGTATCAGTGAGGTGGCCTATCTCTGACTGACAAAGTTTGAATCTGAATGAGTACTTCATGGGGATATAATTTTTACCTGCATGTGATGGAGACAAGGGTAAAAGACACACATTTGGACATCAACTCAGAATGGTCCCATATGACTATGGAGTATAATATGAAACAAAAAAAAGAGATTAGCTTCTACTTTAGCACAGATTATGATGACTCAAAGCATTCAGCCCTTTGACAATTCTCTTAACTACTGTAGAACCATTTCATGTTTATATCTACTCCCATTCAAATGTTTGCCAATTGATAGTAAAGGTAACAGACATGCTTATCTGGATTTATTTCTAGTCTAATCTTTCTACTAACTGCCCAGATAAGTGTGTTTAAGGCCAGGGTTCATTATATTTTGGCTGGGCTGTATCTCTGATATCTGCAGAGTTCAGAGAATTATAACAGATCTTTTGAATTCAATATAATAGGGCTACAGGTTGCAATGACTTATGATTCCGTAATTACAAATAAATAGGTGGAATGCCTTGGAAATCTTAGGCTTCATTGTGAAGTCCTAAACTGTAATGGAAAGCTGGAGAGCTACAGTAATCATCATCCCTTGACCACCACGCTTCATCAGTATGTGACCTTGGAGTCATTTAACTTTGCCGTGCCTGTCTTTTGCACTCTATGACAAGAACTCATGCAGATGTCATATGACATATCTATAGTGCTCTGGACATTCCAGATAAAGAGGCTGTACAAAGATCTTTAAAAGCTACTCCTCCATGTCAAAGGGAGGGGAACCCCCAAAATAAATAATTTAGGGTTTTAATTCCATATAACTTACCTATATCGTTCTTCCTGTAAGGCCTGCATTATTAATGAATAGTCCCGCTGATAATGTTCCTTGAGGGTCTCAAAAGATTCCTCTAATCTGGCCTGGGTTTCCCGGATCTCCTGGATTTCATGTAGTAGTGCATCAAATCCTGAGCTCTGCATGTCCAAGGTGTTTGTTTTGGAGCTGGATGCTCCTACAGCGATGCCTCCAGTGGTACTGTTGGCTCCCACTGAGCCTGAAGTGGCACTAGAACAATCTTCCTCACTACCATATTTTGGGCTTGACTGAAAGTTTGAAATCACTCCCAAAGCCTTCCCTGCATCATCCACTTGCCCTTCCTCTAAAGAGTCCTTCAGGTTAGGGATGTTGTCTGCACTGCCAAATTTATTCCGAATTAGTGAAGCGATTTCTCTGGGCTTTGAGACCACAGCCCCTGCTGCTGAATGGGTTGCCTGCGAGAAGCTGGAAAGCCCACCTTTGACACTGTCTACCACGCCTTCACTGAAGCCAGTCACCTTTGCTCCCACATCCTTCAGACCTTGGTGCATGTCCCTGAAGACATCCTTTGGCTGCCGGGGTATCCCATTCTGTTCCACCTCTCGGAGCTTCCTGTGGTAGTGCTCAAGCTTCTTTTGTAGCTGGAGGATGGTTTGGGCAGATTTCTGGTTCTTCTTCTCAAAGACCTGCTTAATGCGGGCAGCCTGTTGCTTATCTGCACTGTTGGCAAGCTTCAAGTACTCAGCAACGTTGTCGTCCCGGGCTGTTTGTGCAATCTTGATCTGTTCTGTGAGCTTCAGGATCTTCTGCTGCAGGTGAGCAATAGCAGCCTTTGTGCGCTGAGGGTCTGGTGTTCCATCCACAGAGTCTGTGTGGATGCTGCCATCGGTGCTGGAGGCCACTGCACTGGAAGTCTGGGCGAGGCTGCTTACTTCCAACCGTTCAATCTAACATAAAAGCAAGAGGTGAATGTTAAAAAAAAAACCCAAAAGACTGCTTCTCAGGAACCAAAGGGCCAAAAAGTATTGAAAATTTACCTATTCTCAGATCTCAGTACAGACAGTTAACCTAAACCCTTCTGTCTTGTCCAAGCACCATCTCCCTCGTGGATCCTGTCCTCATATAAGTATACTTTGCTTTAAACAAAACATATATTTTTTAAAAAAGATTTGTACATAATGTAAACTAGGGTATTTTCCTCTGTTGGAGGATTTGGCACAGTATTTCTTTAAATAACAAAGCTCCTCTAGTGTGTTTAAAGCACAATTTAATTCACATTCTTCGAACATACTTGCTTAGAAGCATATCTATAAAAAACAAGGTGCATCTGCATTTCGATTTAATTACATAAAAACTATTTTTGTATTTAGACATTATTGTAATTCCAATTCATGCTCTCAAGATTACGGTCATCTGAAAATGTTAGCAAGAACAGGTATCTCACCGGCTAGATATAAAAATCAATTTTTATCACAGTGTCTTTTTTCCAATCATGTCAGGGGTGATGGAGTCATTCTATTTTAAAAGGGACACTTACTGGTAGCTGAAGACAGGTGGAGGTAAGAACAAGGAGGTATTAATGAAAGTGGCAAGGCTGAATGTTAAAGTTTTAACTCCTGAGAGTTAAAATCTCAAATCACAAGTAACTGGTAAACCTGGGCGAGATAACATGAACACCCGGGACAGAGGCAGTAAGAGGTAAGAATAAGTTAGTGACTAAATTCAGGCCTTCTGGAGCTCAAATTTTGCGAGTTCTATCCAGTAAATGATTTTTATTAGGCAAGGGGCTCCAAAACACACACAATGACTGTTCTTTCATATGGGTGAGCAGCCATTCAAAAGAGTTGAAGAAAAAGGCAAGCTGCTCAAATGTGAAAACTTAAACTATCATACTTCAAAGTCCTTAGCCAAAGCTGAGGAGTGGTTAGTTTTCCTAACTCAGAAGAAAAAAAATCCTTCAAGAAGGTGTCTCTGGGTATGGCTTGTGGTGGTGAATTCTACAGAATAGGGACTATGCAAAAAGGCTTTAGAAATTGTTCTCTATTGAGCAGTAAGAGAAATAAATAATAAGTATCTCAGAGTAATAAAAATTTCCAGTAGTCAAATTACAAGTTTACCGCCCTGGAGATTAACAGCACACCCCTTTCCTTGCTTACTGTCCCTGACACCAGCAGCAATTTGCTAGATATAGATTATCCTCATATTAGAAAAAAACTGAATTACATTTTTGTATGACAATACACCAATTCTGAAATATTATGAAATGCTAATAATTAACTTGTCAGTCTAGAGATGCATTCTCTTTTTTTTTATCTTGGTTGTATCTCCTCAGTTTGCCATCTGAGCAAAATTATATTGATCTCTAACACTAAAACATTTAGTTCACTACTGGATTCAATATATTACTATTGGTGTAAATAAAAGAATATTAACTTCTAAATGAACATGTAATATTGTGCATTTAAGTAAAATCAAAAGATAATTTAAAATCTAAGTGAACAAAATAATAATGTTATACTAATACAAAAAGAATATCCAGAATAGTTAGAAACTAGCAATAATAACTGTCTTATGAAACTTCCTCCAGCTGACACATTCATCTTTTAGGTACATGCCAACAAGCAGTGAAAGGCCAGAGGAAGGCAGCAAAGGGGGGATGAGTTCCAGATAACCAATTTGCCAAGAGCTGCAAGAGGAACTCCTGGAAACCTACTCTCTTCAATGCCTTATGTTATGCAGAGTTCCCACTGTGTGATTTTCTTTTTGAATGAAATTACAGATCCCATAACTACAGTATGTAATATGACCCTGTTTCATTATGTTTAATAGCTCAACAGTATAAAAGGAAAGCAAATATGAAATACTATTAGATACATGACTACCAGCTTAAATGTATGATCTAGTTTTCTTAGATTCTTTGTTATTAATTTGAATATCAACTTACATGCAATCTATTGTCTAAATAATGTAGGGAAGAGGCTAGACAACTGAAGGCTAAATAAATCAAGCTACTTTCAGAAACTGCAATATACTAATCAGCTCTGCAGCCAGACCACGTGGACACCTGCAGAACAAAGGAAGATTTCTGCTGGGATTGCTAACAACCCATTTCCCACATCTGTAAAAGGGGACGCAGGAAAATGAGTCTTTAAGTGGCTACCCTGCACAAAATAAAACTGTTCATTCCCTATGGCTAAGTCCATAAGGAACCTGTGGATTAAACACTGGGAACTGCCAGCAGGACTTTCATGCTACATATTCCTACCTTTTCAAGCTACACACTCTTCCCCTTCCTCATTGTATGTGCATATCAAAGGAAATTTGTAAACAAAGTCTTTAATCTATAACTCACAGAAACTAAAGGATGATATATACTGGATCTCCACCCTCCCCACAATTGGGGCGGTTTTCTCTTCTCTTGGCTTTTTGTCTTTGCTTTCTCTAGTCTTTGCTTTTCCCCTTTTTAAAATAAATTTTCATTCTAACTCTAACTTTGGCATGTGTTGAATTCTTTCCACACTCTCCATCTAACGACCCTCTTCTTCTCTCAGTGCAGGGCTTGGTCTCCTCTCAACTCAGGGGAATTTGCCCTGTCCTGCAACATAAATAAATATACATGTAGAATCAAGTTTAACTATTACTCTGGGTGGGTAAAAACTGATCATACTGGTAAAACTTTCAATGTAATTACTTATAAGTGACCATAGTTTAGATGTGAGTTTATTTCTCTACATTGCAACTAAAGAAATAAACCATACTACCTTTAATCTGACTTCTCTCCTACTTGGGTTGTGTGCTTCCAATGCATGGCTCTCCTCCAAGAGTACAGCTGACAGAACCACTGTCCTCAGCTTCCAAAGAAAACTAACCCACAGCTCAGCAGGAGGACAGTTTATCACCTGAAACCACAAGTCACTGGATTACTCAGTCACTATTCCCAATTTTGGCAGGCTAGTCACTGGATTACTCAGTCACTATTCCCAATTTTGCTTTACACTAGTCTCAAAAAGGGAGGAGAGAAGAAAGGGAGAAATTGTGAGAAGAGGGGAGTGGAGGGAAAGAGAGGAGAGAGGAGGAGGAGCAGAAGAGGAAAGAAGAAGATATAGTGAACTACAGAATTACAGGTTAACTAAGGAACAAAGTCCTTAGAGGTACAAATAGTAGCACTGGAAAGGCCTGCCTTAACCATGAGTTATGAACACACCAACTGAAAAGTGGTTCTCTTTTCCAACAGCCTTTGCTAGCTTAGGCTACCTTAATGTGGGGGCTAAAAAAAATTTCTCCCATCTTCTAAGTTCTTCTAGCTGGGCTAATGATCAAATTTAACAGAGACAGATTTTAACAGGAGAAAAACTACAAGATTTATTATTATAGATGTATATCAGGAATGTCATAATAATGAGACCCAAAATGAATTGGGCAGTTAAGACTTTATGCCACATGAACAAAGGAGAAAAGAGGGCAGTGTCTGGAATCTCAAAGAGGAGATGAGCAATTCACAGGTAGCTGAGAGAGTGGAACACACATGGCAAACAAATTCCTGCTAGGCAACCCAGAAACAATGGGATATAGGAGGGAATCTAGGTAACAGGCCCCTACTTGGATCCTTTCTATCTATCATAATTAATTCAAATAGGCTAAAGTGAAAATACTTAGGGTGAATAAGCTAAGATTCCCTTAGGTAGGAAAGGGGGAGGTCAAAGGCTCTTGCTCAATCTTTGTTTCTTAATGACTAGCTTAAAATCAGTATCCCAAAAGGCACATTTGGGGCGGCAAAACTTTGATCCCTTTTAGTATATAATAACATGAAATTAGATTCCTACCTCGCCCCAGACGAATAACTAAATTGCAAATGTGAAAAACAAATTTTAAACCTTTTAGAAAGCAGTATTGGAAAATAAGAAAGGATTTTCTTAAACATACACAAAAAGGCACAGATCAGAAAAACAAGATTACTGAATCTGGCTACATTTACTATAGTAGTAAAGCATAGATTCTGGCATAAACTTCTTGGGTTCAAATCTGGATTTGCAATTTACTAGCCATGTGCCTTTGGGAAAATTATTCAACCTCTGTATCCATTTCATCAACTATAAAATGGAGATAGTGCTAATGTCCACTTCCACTTGAAGACTGCTGCAAGAAAGAAATGAGTCAATAAACATAAGGGTGCTCAGAACAATACTGCCAGGCACAGAGTAAGCTGTTATCATTGGCTATTATTTTTGTACCATGCAAGTGGTTCTTTTTAAAAATTCAAATATCGGGGTGGTTCCATAGAGTAGTGGTTAGCATATTTGCTTTACACGCAGAAGGTCCTGGATTCAAGCCCTGGCAGAGGCCCAGGAGCATCAGGCCCCCTGGGTGCGCCCAGGCCCTTTGTGCGCTAGGTCCCTTGGGTGTGCCAGGCCCGGTGTGCTCTGTGAGCGTGAGGGAGGAGATGCCCCACCTTCAGAGATTCAGTTTTTAAAGGGAGATGGCAACAACCATAGGTCAAAGGTGAAAGTGGTGGGGGGAGGGAAAGGGAATTTAAAAATTCAAATATTAAAGGGATTCCAGAATGTACTTACTTCCAAGATCTTTCACATTTTGGGCACAAACAAGGGATACATAGAGAGTATGAACCAAAGGAATAATGTAATTCAACACTACAGTAAAATAATAAGTCACCTTTCTGGATAGTTGGTCATGTGGCTAGGCAGCTGGCTAGCTAATCAGTCCTCACACAACCTGATAAAGTAGACATTGTTATCACTAATTTACAAATGAACTGACTGCTGAGGTACCTCCTACACTACCTATCACAAAACAGTTTGACAAGAGCAGAAGCAATATTATCTACTCAATAGGGCTTCCCAGGACTACATCTTGAACGGCCTACAAGTCTGATCATATCCATCAATTTAGCAAGTCTGATAGCCACTATGGCTGAGGTTAGAATTAATATGTACAGAAAAATGCTAGGACCAAAAATCAGTCAGTTAAATATATTTTGACTACTTTTAAGTTAGGCAATATGCTACAAGCTAAGGATATGGTCAAAGCCATGATTCATATTTAACTGTCACTATAACAAGCAGACTATAGTGCTTTGTTTGTACTTTGTATCTTACTATTAAGAATTCATTTGCTAGGCTTAAATCACTATTAACTGATCTGAATTAATTGATTAGAAAACAGCCCAAGAGAACAGTTAAATAGAGATGTTTCAAAACACCAATTAATCAGGGGGCAGAGTGTAGATCCATCTAGGGCAGATTACTTGATAAGCTTTATAATGGCTTACAATTTCATTTGCAAACATATTAAAAATCTAAGTGAATCAAAGTGTCAGAGCATGGCAGTACCCAGCTTTGAGAACAATCATGTAAAAAGGCAATGTGATGGACAGAACATAAACAAAAGGACCTGGGTTCAAGCCTGCCTTTGTCACCTTATTAGCTGTGTGTCTCTGGGCCACCTATTTGTTCTCGTTGAGTCTAAGTTTTCTCATCTACACAACGGAGTTATTAACATTTTCTCATGAAATTATTTGAAAAGATGTTAAATGTGCGTTGAATCAGATTATGCCTCCTAAATGTGGCAAACATTCAAGAAGTTACCTTTTTCTATTCTTTACATGGTTCATTACTCAAATCCAAATTTGTAACTAGGAAAGATTCAGCAATCTCAGACCTGACATTGCTATCTTCAGTAAAGAACAGCCCCTACATGGTGTGATGAAGTCATCTTACCTATGCTTCACAGAGTAGACTCTCTTTCAGGAAATTTCATATTCTGCACACTAATTCACATTATTTCTGAGAAAATGAAGAAGGTATTTTAAGGTAAAAGAAGAAGGAAGAGGCTGAAGAGTGGGGAGATCTTTGTAATTAATCTGAAAACAAACAGAAGCTTCTCTATTTTGTTTTTTCTGAAAGTGGATGTGGATCTTTTTCAGGGCCAATTTATAGAATGAGTTATGTAAACTGATGCTGGAGCACATGCAGACCCAGTTCAATTGTTCTGTGAAAATTTTTCTCAGAGCTACAGTGACCATGTTTTTAAACCAAAACTTGAGTGTGTGGTTCAATTCCAATGTACTTAGTGGGGAGACCATCCCCAAAACCTAACAGAAATGGTAATCCTTAGAGATTCATAATCTTGGCCCTAAGAAGTACACAGGAATCTTCTTATCAATAATAAATACAATGATACTCTAGTTGGTCTTATAAGATTTTCTTTTTATGCCAGGCAGATTGTACTGAGGAAGTAAAACAAGAAAGAGTTCTGCTATAGGAATTATACTGCTCTGGGTTTAAATTTCCTGTTATCATCTCAAGGTTTATCTTTGACAACTCACCCACACTTCATCCCTAATAAAAAGAAAAGAAACCCCATAGTCTATTAGCATTTTATACAGAAAGTATCTTAATCATGACAGAATTTTTCACCTTATCTCTACTGTCTCACTGTAGAAATGACAATGCTCTTTCTTCCCTTCTCACAGTATTCCACTGAGCAATTCATGTGCAATTCTGACTGACATTTACTTTGCTGTGCTGTGAAATGCAGAGATCTCAAGTGGGGATAGTAGAAAGTAAAAATGGACTAAGCCCATAGCCAGCAAATTTTTTCTCTAGGCATTCCATTTTTTCACTTTGGAGCTAAAATCAAGGTTCAGCTCAGTCTCGAAAATAGGCCTATTCAGTTGTCACACATTTTTTTTCACTTGAAAAATAATTCTTGTACAGAGTAGCGTTAGTCCCAGGAATCACATTTTAACATTTTTACACAGAATTTCAGTACATAGAACAACCCTAGGTTCTATGGAGATGTATCTGGACCACCAAAAAGGGGAATAGTGAAGCCAAGTGAGCAGGGCTCCTGGAACCCTGATTGTCTCACTTTCATCTATTTTATATGGGTATTCTGGAAAAATTTTGCTTAGGAAAACAAAATGTTTTATTAATTTTAAAAAGTTTTAAAAATCATTCATATACAAATAATACTCAAGACAATAATCCTGGTCACTTGTGAATTTGGCACTAATCTAGTTTGTCTCAAACTTCCTTTTTCTACTAAGAACTACTAAGGTCTTGCTCTCTTTCCTACCACCAGCACTTGCCAGATGCTTCTTCATAAAACACAAAATTTTAAAAGCATTTCATGGGCGATACTGCATGTGTAACAATGAGTAGAGAACATGCTTGCTGAAATGTAAATTCTGGTGGGATTTGCTCCCCAGCTTCACAGCTAACGATCCTAAATATAACTCAGTAAAGTGACAAAAACAAAACAAACAAAAAACCTCACTCAGGAAACCTTAAATTTAAATCCATATGTGCTAAGGGTCACAATCGTAATTTGGTTCTTCTGACAGGGCATGTTTCACACCTCTAGGCTTTTACCCATATAGGTTCCTTAGCCAGTCCAGGGCATGTTTTCTTTCTCTTTCAGGCTAATTACTACTCATCCTTGAATACCCAGTTCAAAAGTGACCTCCTCCAGGAAGTCTTTCCTGACAACCTCCTTTCCCAGCTGGATGAATGGCTCTTTCTTTATATGCCCATATATCTATATGTACATTTCTATCACTGTCCTTATCATATTATGTTGAAATGCTTGTTTGGGTGTCTTGTCTCCACTGACAGTTCCTGAGGGTGGGGATCATGTCCCATTCATCTTTGTACCCCAAGAGGCTGGCACTATCCTTGTATAAAGATACCCAGTGAATGTCTGTTTAATATAAATGTTCACCAGCATCTCCTTAACATGATCCTTCTGGATCTGATATGCCATGGAGTGACTGAGCCTATGTTACTATGAATAGAACACACATCAGAATTTTTGTAATAGCTTCTAATAGGTGATACTCATCCCTCTAAGGCCACTGAGTAAAAATTACTGTGTTTAGATTATTAACATCCTATCTGGTACACGCTACACCAACCCAACTATAAAATATCCATCAAGGGATCTAGAGCTCTGCTCAGAATTGCTTTGTCATAGGAGGACTGATTTCTCAGCTTATGTGAAAGACATCGTTGAAGATTACCACTGCCTGACATATTTGCTGGGCCTAAATGGATCCATGTGCGTTTGGCCAGATGATTTAGTCTTCCTTTAACAAAACTGTGCACAATACCTCCTACATACAGGGTCTATGTTAGGCACTGGAGGTACGATAAAAAACAGCTCTTAAGGAGCCTCCAATCCTAGTAGTGACGATGTAAGCAGACAATAACTGCTTAGTTGATTAAGCATTATTTTTATAAGCAAAGATTCTTTGAGCTAGGAAGGAACCTAAGGGGTCATCCAATTAAGAAAATTTATTTTATAGACAAATACCAGATTTTAAGATAAAGAGCTCTCCTAAATACATATAAAAGAAAAAAATAAATGACATATACTTAAAATGATGAGATACCAGTTTCCATATTTCATTGGAAGTATCCAAGCAGAGACTTCATGCCTGCATGTTAAGATTATCATATGAAGACATGCTGACAGTTGGAACCGATGATCCAAGTTTCCTTCTAATTCTAATTTACTTAAAAGTCATTCTTACATGACTTCAGAATGAAGAATGATAGTCTGAAGCACACAAATCTGCTAATGCTAAAATTAGTTTCTATTTTCTGAGCATGCGTTAACCAGTAAAAGGAGAAAGTGACACAGAAATATGTTTTCACTGCCGAGGATTTAAAAATACATATAAAATTCATGTGCGGATAAGCCAACTTGTAAAACTGCCACAAATGAGTTCCCCTTTACAAGTTAATTCCTTACAAATACTTTTACAACACAAGTCTCATTAAAACAAAAGATTTTTAAGACTCACCTTAATTCTATTTATTCCAAGCAATTTTGATAAAACAAAATTCTAAAGCAATGAAAGAATTTGTAAAACTCCATGGGCCTTGGATAATCTGGGTCTCTCTGAACTACTGTTAGGCTTGTTAGGTGGTTTATGAAGAGCAGAGGCTCTAAGGAGACGCTGTCCAAACTATACAGCCCCATTTTAGGGCCTAACTAATCTTTTTTCTTAAAAATGGTCTTAAGTATTATTTATTTGCTAATGACTTCCAAATGTAAACTTCTAGCCCATACTTCTCTTAATTCTAAACTCATATATCTGACTACCTACTCAATATCTCTACATGGATGTCTAACAGTTATTTCAAATTTGCTATGTACAAAACTGATTTTTTGATGTCCCCCAAGCCTGTACCTCCTTCTCATTTCTGCTAATGACTATTTTCATTGACCCTCGGGCTCAGGTACAAAGTCATCTTTGACTCTTTCTCTCACATATCCTATCCAGTTAACAACATTAGTAATTCATAGCAGCTAATAGATATAGTATAGTACTTACTATATGCCAGGCATTGTTCTAAATCCTTTGTATGTTTACTAAATTGTTTAATTCTTACAATGACACTACAAGATGAGCATTATTATCATCTTTATTTTATAGCTAAGAAAACTGAATGTATAAAGAATTTAAGTTCTCCAAGATCACAAAGCAAAGAAGTAGCAAAGACAACGGTTTAACCCACACAGTCTGGCTACAGAGTCTGGTGTTACCCTCTATGTCCACTAAACTGCCCCAGCAAATGTTCTGGGCTCTACTTGCTAAAGAGAAGTGGAACCTGACCATTTCTAACTGATTTCCATGGCTGCCACCCTGGTCTAATCCACTATCAGCTCTCGTCTAACTACTGCAATTGTCTCCTATTGCTGCAATAATATTTTTATAAACAATTATCTGCAGAGCAGCTAGAGTGGTCCTTTTAAAATATAAGTCAGATCACAACAGTCTTTTACACTCAAAACTTTCAAGTGGCTTCCTATCTTAATCAGAGCAAAAGCCAAAGTCCTCACAATGGCCTAAATGACCATAATCTGGTGCCTGTGCTACATCATTACCTTTCTGACTATATATCTCCTAGAACTCATCCCTTTACTCCACTGCCATCAGCTACAATGGCCTCCTTGCTGTTTCCGGAATGTGTCAGGCATGCCCCATTTCAGAGCTTTTTCACTCAGTGTTCTTTCTGCCTGGAATGCTTTTTCACAGACACCACAAGCTTACTCCGTTGTCTCCTCTAAGTCTTTGTTCCAATGTCACCTTAGTAACCAGGACTTCTCTGACACCCTATTTAAAATTGCAACTTTCACTTCCATTATGAATTCCCTATTCTCATTCCTGGTTTTATTTTTTACAGAGAACTTTTTACCTTCTGACATATATTCTTATATCGATCACCAAAAATTAGAATGCCAAGGTTCATGAAGGTACTGATTTTTGTGTTTTGTCTACTTCTGTTTCTCTAACACTTAAAACTATGCATAGCACTTAACAGCTGCTTAAATATTTGTTGAATGAATGAAAGTATTTCCTACTCACTTATGTATTCAAAGAATATTTTGAATACTGGCTTTTGCAAATCTCTTCATTTAAACTGGTACTGCTGTAAATGCTTTGCTTATATTTTTTAGTTATACTCAAAACAACCTTAAGAAATATATACTATTAAAATCCCCATTTTACAGCTGAGGAAATTGAGTCAGAAGTGAAGGAACTTGTCCAAGGCCATGCAACCAGTAAGCAGCAGGGCCAGGATTTAAACCCGTATGATTTGGCTTCAGAGTCCCAGCTCTTAACTACTTCTCTACAATCCTTCTCAAAACAGCCATGATAACTACCACTTGGAGCAAGAGAAAAAGGAGGCCCTGATGGTTTCTACAAAGTTAGACTCGGGATGGGAATCCCATAGTCATGATTATATCTTCCTTCCTAAAGTTTATTTTTAATATAATGGCAAAAAGTAATTTAACATTTCCAGGATCTTTAAAAACTGATGACTCTTCAGGTATTATAGCAGGCATTTACACTAACTTTATTGATGTATCTACTTTATTCTATTATACAAAAAAGCAGTTATATTCTCAAAATTACAGATTCGAAGATAATAGCCTAGTATTTCACTTGTCAAAATTCATATATTTTTTTAAACAAACTGAAAATTGATCTATTGAGAAGAGTTTATCAAGAGTACATATGATCTGTCTCCTCTGTTTAAATTTCTCTTAACATAATTTTTATTTAGTTTCAGGTAGTCAGGTAATGTTAGAACTACAGTCATTCTTTTGCAATATAATGTTTAGAATTTGCTTATATTTTTCTCATTCAGGATCTATAACGACAAAGTACAATATATAAACCAACTTTCTCAAATAGAATGTAAAGAATATAATCTAGTTCACACCTCCAAGTTACGAGGGGACAACTTGTGACTAAAAAAGGGACTAAATTAAGCACATCTATGGATAATGAGCATAAATATATGACTGGTATGGATTCCAGATGATAGCCTTATTGCTTCTCAGGTTTTTTGTTTGTCTGTTTCTCAGGTTTTTAGATGGAAGTATCAATACCTCATAAAAGAGGTAAGAAATCACTGAAATTCAGGCTCCAAAAGAATGGGAATCAATGCATAGCAATGTTAGCTAAGATAATAAGAAGGAAATCCACTATTCAAAGACTTCTGAAAAGGCAAAGTGAATGCTTAAGCCTCTGTGAAAAAATTACTTAAATGAAAAAGAACTAACCTTTGCAACCTTTACAACTAACCTTTACAACTGTTGGGGGTAAGAGGAGGCTCCACCAGGGGTGGTACTATTCTATCCGGGAACACTAGGAAATAACAAGAGGTATTCCTCCTGCAAAGCACAGTCTAATCAATTATCCAGTCTTAAATGCCAATAGCAACGTCATGGATTCTGGAATTATTTTAGAGAATGGGAGAAGAGGAAACAAGACCAGCTACAGATACTGTCTTGGACAATTCTTTCATATGATAAGCAATAGCAAGATTTCAGTTTTTCTGATAAATTATAAATAAAGGTCGATGATGAAAATGACTTGTTCATGGACTTTGCATATGAAAGGAAGAACATTTCTACCATGTATCTAGTTATCGGTAAGGTAAAAATATAGGTCAGTCTAGAGACAATCAGGAACGGAAGTAGGAAGGACATCATGGTGCTATGCTATTAAGGAAGCAGGCTGTAGAAAAAACCGAGGCTTTAATTCATTTTGCAATTATCCTCTGTTTTCCTTATATAAAGCATTGAATAAAGGTAGAATCCCTACTATCAAGTAAAACATGACCTAGTTGGTGAAACATGGAAATAATCAACTGCATTATGGTTCCAATTAAGTAAATAATATAGTAGCAAAGTACTCCTGAATACAGGAAGGAGTCATATATTCAGAAGAAGGAAAAGGAAACAGAGAAGGCTCCTTGGAGATGTTGAAAAATGAAATGAGCTTTGAAAGAAGTTTTGATAAAAAGAGAAGAAAAGGCATTTCAAGTTGACAGACTAATATGAGAGCAAAAGCCCAGAAGAGGAAATGTAATAATTTCTTCAAGATAACTGAATGGTTCATGAGGCTATAAAAGTATGGCATAGGAGAGAACTTTGGTGGGAGATGAGCTTGCAAGGTAGGTGGACTTTATTCCAAGGATATCACTGAAGACTTCCCAATGGTAAGAGTGGTGTAATCCCCTTTAGAATCTATATTTATAGACCCAAAAGGCTACTTGACTATAACAAAATCTACATGTCCAAATGACCATGATCCTCCTCTAACCCTGCTTCTCTAAGTATTCTATCGCTTAGAAAAAGCACCAAATCCATCACATTGCACAAGCCCAAACCAAATCAAAGCCCAAGAATCATTCTTGACATATTATGCCTTCTACCTATATCATATCCAACACCAAGTTCTATCTATTTTACTTGGCAAATTTCCATCAAATTATAATACTTTCCATCTATCTCGACTTATCTCTACTGCCACCATCTTAGGACAAACTTGTCAGCTTTCTCCTGAATCACTCACTATGAACAATATATCTGCATTCATTGAGGCTCTCAGTTAAGCTAGGATTTTTTTTTTCCTAAGAAGTCCTAAACCACCTATGCTTAAATTCTTTTAGTAGCTTTCCACAATTTTTAAAATATTAAGAACAAAAAGCTGAACATGGTCTATAAAGTCAATCCTATGTGATTTGGCTCTGGATCTAAATCTTTAGTCTCATCTTAGAGCACGTATCTCCCACTCTAGTCACAATGACCTTTTTCAGCCTGTGCTGCTTGTTTCTTCTCATCACAGGGCCTTTGCACATGCAATAATGTATACTTGTCCTTTCTTCAACTCTCAGAAACAAAATGTCCTAGAAGGCATTTTGCTAGGTACTCAGGCATACACTGATGAACAAACCAAAGCCTCTGCTTTCATGAGGCTTAAGGTTGAGTGCAGAAAATTGGTAGAGACAGAAAAACCAGTAATAATATAAATTGTGAAAAGTCTTACTAATAAAAATAGCAAAGTGTTGTGATTAAAGGAGTAAAATAAGGGAGGGAAACCTACTTTGGATTGGGAGGAGATAGAAAAATAGTTGGAACAGGGGCACTTGAACCAAGCTCTCACAGACAGAAAAGTTGTTACTTTAACCAGGTTATGAATGAATAAAAGTATTATTACTGTAGGTTACGTGAGTCAAGAGAATACGGAATTTGGAATTTTATCATCATCAAGATGAAAACACACAGTTAACACAACAATTCAAAAAAAAGATTTAAAAAAAGGTTTCATCTGTTCACTGCTTCTGAAAATTCATTTGGTAGAGGTTGAGACTGTGCTACTATGAAAGCTTAAGGAGCAGAAGGATGCTGAGAGAGGAAAAGGTCAGTAATCAGGGAGGGGTCCATAATGGAGTATATGGATAGCTGCATTTACAAGGCTTACATAACCAATGAGTCAGCAAAAAATCAGGTGTCAATGGATCTCTTCTGTGCCCAATCTAAGCAGCTAGGAAACTTAGCTCTCCTCTGGTGAGAAGAGGGGTGCAAGAAAAGATCTTAGACTAATAAGCAATTACCATACCTTCCAACAATACTTGCCTAAGTTAAGATGATGAAAAGTAAACCTTCATGCTTAGAAAAACGTACGAAAGAGGATCCCATTTAAAGAAGATTAGAGTAAGGTGATTCCAGTAAGATTTTATTGATCTAATATGACCCATTTCTTTAACTTGTAATAAAATGCTTATTAAAGATTCCAAACTCAAGACTCCAAAATGTACTGAAAGCAAAACCTAGATTTTAAAGAGAAAATGTCTTTATCTTTCTTCAGGTCCATAAATATTTCAGGGCTACTTTCTATAACTATATTTACCCTAATAAAAGCTAATATGTATTAATAATAACAGAAAAAGGGCTTCATAATGATAGAAATGTGTCTGGCAAACAAAAATGTACAAAATAGAACATAAAAAGGATTAAAGCACGGTACAGGCAAAGAGATACAGCACTAATAACCACTATTGAATAGCAATAATGAATCCAAGACAAACATCCACCAACGCACAGCTATGAAAATAGCAGACTCCTCCATCCTGCCCTCCTCCACCTCCATACTTATGTTCTCAGCCTATTACTGTTCCAGTAGCAACAACTCAGAGCAGAAAGCTTTTATTTTTTTCTTCACTTCAGGCCATAAGAAAAAGCTGGGGCGGGGGTAAGGTAGAAGGGGAGTAATTATGACTGTTCAGAGAAAGAAAAGAATATCTGTTAGACACCATTCTTTGCCCTGTAAATTCTTGGCTTCTGCCTGCTCATGGATATCTGAGAAAATGTGATAATTATTTCTGAAGGTCACAACTGAATGACCCGAAATAATGTTTTCCTTTCTGGCTCTCTTGGCCATCCTTTTCAACCAAACGTGAATCTGCAAAACGTTTTAGTTATTGCTAAGAGGCAATTCTATAGAGCTGATAGAGAAAGTAAAACAAACAAACAAACAAACAAAACAAGAAAAAACAAAACCAAAAAACACAAGCAACACATTTATCTTACCCAAACCCCCTGTCAGGCAGTCTGCTGATTGTACTCGCCACAAAGCTCATCCTTCATTTGTGTACAGCCAGAGCAAGCTTGGATCGTGGGGAAAAAAAAATCACAACCTCTTTTGGCTATAACCTCTTTCCATTTGTCCCAGCTTTCAAACTGCAGAGGAGCTGTGGCATAGTCTGTCACCGCTGCACATACTTGGTTTCCAAGAATAACACTGTAAATGAGGACAGCTACCACTGGGAATGCATTGCCCCACCAAAGAGCCAGTCGAAATGAAGCTTCTAGTGCATCCCTGGGCTTCTCACCTTCACGGCCTCAGAGAAGGGCCTTTCACAGAACAGGCAGGTACAGCCGCACCACATCAACATCCCCGCATAGCCAATCTTCCGCAGTGCCCACCTCAGCCTACGTACAGTTCCGGTTCTGCCTCCTGCACCAGCTCTCAGAGCTTTCTACATCTGGGAGCCTGGGAGGACTCTGTGCTGAATAAACAGAAAGCTTCTGCCAAATAAGCATGCGTGCGTGTGTGCCTGTGTGCCTGTGTGTGTGTGTGTGTGTGTGTGTGTGTGTGTGTGTGTGTGTGTGTGGTTCGCTAGAGCTGCTAATGCAAATGAAGTTTGAGAATGGAGATCACAGACAGTATCTGCCTCTTTTCTAGAGCTGTGAGCATCTTTTATAAAAGACAAAAGCATCAAACTGGTTGAACTTAAAGCTACAGGGCATTAATTCAACATTCACATGTGTCTTCTAACTTAAAACCAGGTAAGGTTTAGAGAATATCTTAAAGAAGATTAAAAACATTCTAAATAAAGTAACACTATTTAAGCAGTTTGGTTCAAAGAAAAACTACCCATGGTTTGATAAAAAACTAAAAGATTGCCAGAACAGATTTCCATGCTTTCCTAATGGTTATTTTTCACTTTAAGTTCATAAAATTATTTAAATGAAAATGGAGCAAAGAAAAAGAAAAAGAAAATTGAGCATGAGATCCTAAAGTCTTACTCACTATGGACAAGGAGAAAAAGTGCTTCTGAACGAAAGACACTGAAGCTCTCTGAAGTTTAAGCAACGGATTACAAGACCACAAATGTAAGCCCAAGTTCAGTCTCTGTACCATTATATACTATTTAGTAAATACTCATAGTACTTCATGAAGGAACAGAACATCATAAAGATACTATTCCTGCCTGGAAAATGTCACTTTGGGATTCAGGCAAGCTATCAGATCTGAGCTTTGTTTCTTACTTGTAAAGGCAGTTTTGGGGAATGAACTAAGGAAGAATTTTAATGATTATAAAGTACAGTATAGCATGTACAATGTATAATATCTAGTAACATTTCTCAGGTCAATATGCAGAAATAAATCAGAAAATGAAGAAAGTTTGGTACAGTGCAGTATAGTCCTTTCTATGAGCCTAAAGCTGTGATAAAATTTCTATTTAAGTGTAGGGCTGGAAGCTCTAGCCAGCACAGTACTGAGAGGTCAGAGAAGGTCTTTCCAAACAGCATTCACCAAGTCCATATAACATTCTCTCATTTAAATCAGATACAGCCCTCTGAATGGAATCCAAGGCACCTTGAATAAATTTGAAGAAAATTCTGAGTTGAAACCATGGCTCCAGAAAATCCTCTTCCATCTCTAGAGGCGCAGAACTCTGACCTTAACTCTCTAAACAAATTAATTAAAAAATATGACTTAACAGAAGTTTCGTCTTTGCTTAAAAATTAGGTTGTAAGATTTCAAGAGAGTAAACATATTTCAAAAACCCAATCCTATATCACTAACATCAACACTAGCTAATGCTTATTTGTTTATAAGCATTTTTAATATCTTATTTTAAGATGATCATATTCATTGTAGAAAACTTTGAAAACATGCAAACCTATAAAAGCAAAAATTATTTATAATCTCACTGCTGAGAGAAAACCAAACCAGACACTGTTACAAGGCTTTTATTCTCTTTCCTAACTGCTGAGACCAGTGAAGCATGTGTTGAGACAAAGTTCCATATGATTAAAACTGCCCTGATTGGATGAGCTACCACCATATGGAAGACGGCAGCCCTGAAGAACTGCCTGGGTCTAAAGCAGACCCTGTGTGTGAAAAGTGTTCACTGTATATTTGTATGAGAGTCATAATTTTACCTTAAAAATTATTCTTAAACAGTTTTTGAGGTTTCACAGAGATGCCAATGGATTTTCCTGAGTTTCCAGAGAAGTGCCCATTGGCTGCATTAGCCTGGGCTCCCAAAATAAACCTCACATAGCAATAGAGCGTCAATTTTGCTGGTCTTCTGATTTTCTCAAAAAATGTATTTCTCTTGCTTATTGTGTTCTTGTTTCTGATTTATGCACAGTTGATAAGTTACTCCTTACTAACTGCAGCACTGAGAATTTGATTTTTACTCCTGACCATCTGTTGAAGAGCAATAAATATCTATTTTCTGATGGATGAGAAACCAAAAGAGAATCACATTAAGGAACAACAGTTGGCTTTATCTTTGGAGCCGATGAAGCCTGTAAGAAGCCCCCAGGAAAACTGACCTGATGCCTGATTTACAGGGTACCTGGCTTACCAGTGGCAAGAAAGGTCATTTACTTCATGGTGAGCTAAATTTAGCAAATGTTAGAGACTTGAACATAAGATTAACTCACCCAAATTTATCAATACTGCAGGTGAAATCTAGTAAGAGAGTTTCTTAGGTGTGGTTTCCTAACCTTGGAATAGTAAATAAGAAATGCTTAAAGTCCAATCTACAATTCTTTATGAAAACATCCACACAGGAGTAAATCTTATATATAGCCTTATTAGTTGCTTAAAACTGTATGGTTCTGGATTTGAAAAGAAAATTAAGGATGTCTGTATGATTAATTACTACTCTTATTAAACTTATGTAAACAATCAGGTCAAACCTGATGAGAACAATAATTTTGTGATCAAGAATAATCTTTGGAAATTATTTCTGATCATTAGGAGGATGGGAGATTGTCTACGAAAAGTGTATTGGATTCTCTGGGATTATTTGGAAATTACTTTCTGGACAGTGCTGGTGATACAATATAAATAAATTTTGTCTGGTAGAACATACAAGTGTCCTTAAGTCCAATACTCATTTGGACCAATTTAAACATCTTACTGGTTCTTAATAACTGGTAATTAGTGAATTAAGTAAAATCTTCGACACATGTTCATTTTGTATGAGTCATAATTTCACCTTTAAAAATAACGTTTACCATTTGTATGCTTACCTTTTATTTCTCAAAGCATCTAATTAAAAAGCAATTGTAGTTGGAATTCACCAGCTATAGCCTTCTATTTTTAAAAGGCTCTTCAAAAGAACTGAGAACTATTTTTATGTTGTTAGAGTTGTAAAGTACAAAAACAACAAAAAGACTATGTAACTGACAGCATATGTGGCCCTTAATGTCTAAAATATTTATTATCTGGCCATTTACACACAAAAAACACTTGTTTCAAAGTTATAGCGTCTCAACTGGCATTGATAATCTTAATATGAGTGATCAACCTGACAGTATAGAAAAGATTGAGGATTAAGTCAGCATTTTAGAAGCAAAATTAAGGTAGGAACCAAACTGGAAAAATAGGCTCCTAATTAAGAAGCTACCCAGAGATGTATCCTGGGTAGCTTGATACACAAAAAGTTTCCTTTAAAAAATATATAAAAGCATTTAGGTGTTACTTTATTAAGGAACTGTTCAGGAATAATTTTTCATTCAGTATTTTTCAGTCTCCTCAACACTGATTAAAGTTTACTGAATAAGTCCTTGGACAGAAACAAAACTGAAGACAAATTTCAAGAGAATCTAATTTATAAAATAAATCTACATATTGCTGGATAAATGCAACATAATCTGGACAATAACAAAAAATGACCTACTAAACCAGAATCTTTGGTAAGAAAATATTTTCCCCCTCAATAATACAAACCTATAATAGTATCTTTATTTTGTTCAACACTGTTGACTATCAGGGATGTTGAAAATTTCTTAATAATTCTATCCTTCCAAAATTCCTGAGGAAAGATGTCTTTTAAAAACCTATTTACTGATGAAATACTGCCATTTGCGACAATATGGATGGACCTGAGATAATCATGCTAAATGAAATAAACCAGACAGAAAAAGTTGAAAACTACATGATATCATTTGGGATATAAACCTAAAAGCAACAAACTAACAGGATAAACAGAGACTCATGGACATGGACAATAAACTAGTGGTTACCAGAGGGTAGAGGGGGTAGGGGGAAATAGATGGGGTAAAAGGGGTCAAATATATGGTGACAGAAAGAAATCTAACTATGGGTGGTGAACACATAATGCAGAGAGAGAGAGAGAGAGAGAGAGAGAGAGAGAGAGAGAGAGAGAGAGTGTGTGTGTGTGTGTGTGCGCGCGCCTTACTATTGAATTGCACAACTGAAATTAATGGATTTCATTAACCAATGTTACCATAAAAAAAAAAAGCAGAGAAGATAATAAATCCTATGCAGTCTTCATCCAGCTTCAATTATTAACTCATAGCCTGTGTTCCCCACTCCTCTGCCCCGCAATTATTTGGAAGCAAATCCCAGACAAAAGATGTTCTTTATAAAGACCAAGGCTAATTCCAGAGGCTTTCTCATGTTATTAAAGACTATCTTAGCTGTCAAACTTCATGAATACTATTTTATTTTTTGGATAAAATGCCTAATGCTCTCCTTTCTCTTTCACCCTTTATTATATTCATAAAGGACCACTGGGGGAAAATGTCCAAAGACCACAGAACTTGTTCTGTTCCTACAGACTGACCTTGATTCGATGCCTGATAACTGGGCAAGTTTTTCCTAAAGTGGCAAAAGATGGGAAAAGTAAAGCTGTAAAGGAAAACAAAACAAAACAAAACAAAACAACAAAAAACAAACTCTAACAAATCAATTCTATCCATAGTCCTAGAAGGCAGAAAACAGATTTGCAAAGAAGGCACTAAAGTTAAAATGTGTCATCACATCAGTTGGCTGGAAATTCTCAAGGAGTCTCTTCTCCTGCCCTCTACTACCTGGCAACCAGTTCAGCTAAAAAGTCCCTAACTACATTAAGCTCCCACTGGGATTCAGTAAGAGGTAGGTTTTGTTTAACTTCAGCAGCTCTCTTTATGCATAAACAAATCCCCATAATCAGCCAGTGGGTGTTAAAGCAAAAAAAAAAAGAAGAAGAAGAAGAAGAAAAAAAAAGGACAAAGCAAGGAATTGGAGTTTTAAAATCTTTTGAGATTAGTATGGTCATATGAACTTCTAAATAAGGCAAGTACTTTCTTTTACCGCTTAGAACCAATTAAATCAGAAAGGAGAGCAACACAGACTTTTGCTTTAGCGCCAAATATCAGAATTGAGGTTTTAGGAAGGAAGAATATAGGCACCGACCTTCCTTAGAAACTAGCTAAATTTAACCTGTCCTACTATCAAAGACACTTACCTGAAGAAGTATAATGAGCAGTAAAGGTTGCTTATTTAGGTTTTGCCTACTTCTAAGGAATCACATACCACCATGTCATCTACCAACTAAGGGACTCAAATTTGCTGCAAGAAGCTGCTTTACAACCATACAAGCCATGATGGGAATAATCACTCCCTTACTCAAGGAAGGTCCAAGTAAATCCCAAGTACCGCCTACAAAGCAGAATCATACAAAATTTATTTTGTAAAATGAAATGACATAATAAAACAGTCTTTTTGATATTATTAGATAGAGTATAGAACAGTGGTCTATAACCGCAGGTCTACAAAAAGGTCAACTTGTTTTCAGGATTTCTAAAGGCCCAATGGAAATTATACATTCCTCCATAATAAAGTTGTATAGTCAGATCAAAATGACAAATACTTAATTTTGTCTGGAATTATAATTACTCCAGGTGGTATTACTTGTATTAGTACTGTTCATAAATGCTAATGGCTCTTAGTCCAGAATTACTTATTTTTTTAAAAAAAGAAAATAATACACACTGTTTGTAAACAAACTTTTCCAAATAGCAGGCTCACGAGGAAATTGAGTTTGTGGTGAAACAGGTTGATTTAAATTTTATTCCTACGTGAGTTCACACCTTCGATGTTAAAAAAAAAACACTTAAATTTCAAAAATATACAGTAAATCATTAGAATATGCCCAAGCATAATCTATGTCTGGAAAATTACTACCTGGAAGTAATATATAGGTAATGTTACATAGTGTTTTAGAAAATGCTATTCAGTAGAGTGACTATGTCAGACCTATATAAGCCATCTCTTGAAAAGCCTTACTTAGTATCTATTTATAACTTCCAAATCCCAGGTGAACAACAGACCACACTGGGTGCTCTCAGGAATAAAAAATAAACACCATTTTCCACATCCCAGATTTATGAAAATTGGTAAAATGAAGAAAAAAGTGGTGTTCAATGGGTCCATGTGAGAAGAACAGGAATGATCTCAATTTATTCTTTCCAAAGTATTACCAGTCACAGATGGCTTGGGGGTTGGGGTGGGGGGAGGGAACAGACAGATACAAAGCTATTACAGTTGAAAATACCCTGGCTTCATTATTCTTCTCTATTTAATTTTCCACTAAACTGCATAGAGCCCTAGTGGTTCCAAATATTCTCTAAGAATAGCCATATGACTTCAAATAGATACAACCAAGAAAGGGTAGAAAGTAAGGTAAAGATTGATACTATAGGTATTACCTGGCTTCTTATGGAAATGTAACTCTTTCCAAACTTCTTTGTTATAAAAACAAACATAAGGCCAGTTTCTCATTCCTTTACCCTTTCTCTTGAGATAACCATCATATTACAGTATTCTATTGTTTCATATCATTAAGTTAGATAACAGCCCATATTCCATTAGCAAGATGGGGCTGGAAGGCTGCTAGTCTGCTGAGGAGATAGAACTGAGTCCTTGTTTTGCCACCCATCAGTCATGAGACTTACGTGCTTTAGGGAGCTTAAAATGAATCAAGGTTTAGTACCTAAGAAATTAGACTGGAGCTTGCACAGCTGAGGTTGGAGGTGAAAAACTAGAGGGTGAGGGTTGGGTGAGCTGGTAAGTTCCTGGACATTTGATTTTATAATTTAAGAGTTTTCACAAAACATGATTCATTCTTTAAATACATGTAAGCCTTCTATCTTGATTTTACTTGTCAAAATCCAGTAATAGATGCCATCATGTTCACTGGCCTTATTTCCTTGGGCTCAATCGATTTAAAATAATATATATCGCATAATTAAATGACTTGTTCCAAATTAGAAGACAGAGGAAACCCTGTTCTGACATTTTAGTATTTCATCAGAGTATACAGACTTACCGTAGTATTTAAATGTGCAAATTAACACAGGAGATTACTAAACTCTTAACAGTGAAATAAGGACCTATGGTCAGCCACAGGTCAACTATCTGCAGTCCTAGTGAAATGACTTATAAAATAAGGCTCCCTAAAAGTGATATAAGACCAATTCATTACGATTATTTAAAAAAAGGGGGGGGAGGGTATGGTGGACGCCACATTTACTTCTGGTTCTCCAGGACCAGACAGACAGATAGACAGTAGGTTCAAAAAATGTCTACTGAATAAATCAGTAAGAAGTAAAAACATGAAATCATATATTTAAGTCTATAGCTAGTTGGAATCTTCCTTTTCTTTTTTTTTGTATTCAATGTTTTACAGGGCTACCTGTGCTAGACATTATCTATTTATGAATATTAATCCTCTAAGGATCGAGTTAGTTTCTCAAATTCTATGACCACATAAAAAGTAGAGTTACAGAAAAAAAAATCACAATTCCAAATTCGAGTTGCAAAAGACTTTAAATGATAGTCTACCCCATGATTATATTAAAAATGTTTGAGGGAAAAACATTATTCACAATTTAAATTAGGAGACAAATGTCTCACACAGAACTAAGAAGCAATTAATAAGGAAGACCTCTATTTATAAGCCATTATTGAGAAAATCACCATGGAACTGTCTCTCATTTGTTCCTGACTGCAGCAGTTTTTCAGGAAACTTGCATGAATATATTCTGACAAAATTATTTTTATGTTCTTATGACTTGATAAGAATTAATTTAAAAAATATTTTAAAGTTAAAACTGAGATGACAGAATTTGTAGACCATTAAGCTAGGGAGCTGGAAAGGGAAAGTCCTAACTAAAATTTCTCGTAACTTAGTGCTTTATCTTGCACATTAAGGGTAGAAATTTAGTAAGACAAATTTGTCCACAATCAACTGATAACAAATGTTCTTTCAGTGTCTCTTTGTAAACAAAATTGATACGGGGACACTGTTAGGCATTTCATTTATTCCTTTCAATTACTAGAAACTCTTTTTTCTCAGGGTGTTTTATGTTATTATTACATAACAATATTTTTGGCATAAGATTAATAATGCTTCTTTTTAGAATTTTAATTTAAAAAAGTGATAAGACATCCTAATTTTAAAAATGTATTGCAATTTAAGAACTTTGTCTGATATAGGTTAAGATTCCAATAAGCAGACTCTTTTTGATGTACTATCTAAATCACTTTGTTAAGAATTAGAGATTTACTAAAGAACCTAGCAAATGAAACAGCATTTAAATTTAGCTCCTCTGTTTGCTTTCTCTTTCACTGAAAATTGTGTTAAGAATAGTTGCCCTTAGAAAGGAAAAAATGAACAAAGGTGACTACATCAAACTAGAAAGTTTTACACAGCAAAGGAAACCATCAATAAAACAAAAAGACAATCTACTAAATAGGAGAATATATTCACCAATGATATATCATATCAGATAAGGAGTTAATATCCAAAATATATATGGAACTCATACAACTTAACATCCCCCCCCAAAAAAATCCAAATAACCCAATTAAAAAGTGGGCAGATGACCTGAATAGACATTTCTCCAAAGAGGACATACTGATGGGCCAAAAGACATATGAAAAGATGCTTGACGTCACTAATCATCAGAGAAATGCAAATTAAAACCACCACGAGATATTATCTCACACCTATCAGAATGGCCATCATCAATAAATCAACAAACGATACGTGTTGGTGAGGATGTAGAGAAAAGGGAACCCTCATGCACTGTTGGGATTGTAAACTGGTGCAGCCACTATGGAAAACAGTATGGAGGTTCCTCAAAAAATTCAAAATAGAACTACTTTATGACCTATAAATTTCACTTCTGGTATTTACCCAAAGAAATCTAAAAACACTAATTCAAAAAGGTATATGTATCTCTATATTCACTGCAGCATTACTTACAATAGCTAAGATATAGAAGCAACCTAAGTATTCATCAATAGACAACAGGCTAAAGAAAATGTGGTACATATACACCATGGAACATTAGCCATAAAAAATAATGAAATCTTACCATTTGCAACAACATGGAAGGACCTAGAGGATATTATGCTAAGTGAAAACAAGTCAAACAGAGAAAGATAAATACCATATGATTTCACCTATGTGGAATCTAAAAAACAAAATAAATGAACAAACAAAACAAACAGATTCAAAGATACAGAGAATAAACTAACGGTTGCTGAAGAGAGATGGATGGGGACTGGGTGAAAAAGATAAAGGGATTAAGAAGCACAAATTGGCAGTTAAAAAACAGTCATGGGGATATAAAGTATAGCATAGAGAATATAGTCAATAACATTGTAATAACTATGTATGGTGCTAGGGGGGTACTAGACATATTGGGGGGATCATTTGTAACTTATATAAATGTCTAACTACTATGCTGCACACCTCAAATTAACACAATACTGAATGTCAACTGTAATTGAAAAATAAAATAATAGTTGCCATTTCCATAAATAACATAAACGTGGTACTGCTGAAACACATAATGTTATGACTTCTGCTTTTCAACTGTATGATCAAAATTAATTTTTTTTTCCAGCTGCTTGACATCTTCAACTCTGAAAAAGCATGGCAATGTCTTTAGCCAAGGAATTAACGAAGAGATTGAACAGAAGAGAAGGTATTTTACAACAAATCATCAGAAACTTTGTTCCAGGCTGATCCTTATCTGGGTTAGTACTCTTTTCATTCATTCATTCATTCATTCACTCACTCACTCACTCGGTTATGAATAATCAGTTATAATTCCCACCCCCAGATACAATGAAAAACTGTTAAATGCACTGCTGAAATCTAGGTACCATATATCTTTCAGAGTACTTCTCATCTACTAGTATAATAACCCTAATAAAAAAGGAAATGAGTTTAGTCATTGATAACTTAAATTCAGAAAATGTTTGGTTTTTTTTAATACTTCAGTAATTAGGACTTCTTTTATAAAGTATTTATTTATGTACTCCTAACATCACTAATCTTTAAAGGTAACAATTTAGTGCTAAGGAGACTGAAAATGTGTCTATTTTCCAAAGAAATAACAGTACCTAGAAAATACTTTTTATACCTAATTTTAACATTAATAAAAAACTGAACTTAAACACTAGTTTTATCTTGACAGTGTTTTAGAAACTTTAGATCAAGTAAATGTCAAAAGTACACATACACCATATAGTAACAGCCATTTCACTGGACATTTACTGATTTTCAAATTCCAATTTATTAATTCATAGGCCATAGGGATTAATCTCATGTAAATTAAGATATTGCTACTCTCACTTATGGCAGATTTTTTTTTTTTGCAAAATAATATGTATATTAAAGATTGACATATAGGATAATATTATATTTAGTAATATCACATTGAACTTAAAAATGGCTAAAGTAATTTGAGAATGAATGCTTTCAAAAGTAAATAATCACCTAACCACCCCAAAAAACAAAAAAACAATCTGAGATGTTCAAAATTAAAATTATACTTGTTGGGGAGTGAAGCAAGAGAAAAGTTAGCCTATTAATAGCTGTGGACTAGCTCCAACCAAAGACTGCTTACATTCCTGTGTATCTGTTGGAGTTTAGGATTAATTTCCAAGTGGCTATTTCCTCTATTATCTAAAAGAGAGAACAGCCAGGTGCCATAGAACCCCAGCAGCCTCTGCTTTTTATTTACACGTGAACTTTCCAACCTGCTGCCCAGAGCTAATCTACTGGAGTGGACACTTCTGCCGTGGGGACTTTGATGTCTGATGGGCTAATCCCAGAACTAGCACCACTGTACCTTCTCCCACCCCCTTTTTCTATAGCTAATGTAAATTCTTTCAGAAAGGCTTACATCTTTCTCTCCCCTGATTTATAAAAACGCTTGCAAAACTCCAGGACAATGGACATGTCTTTCCTACCCAGTCATGCTGCTCTGGCAGTTTAGACTCCAGGTCCCAAGCTCGGCCCTTTCTATTTATTTATTTATTTTTGCTAGCAATGGCCTAATAAATCTTTTGCTTTAAAAAGACTTTCAGTTGTGTAAGTTAAAAATTTTTTGTTTAACATATTCTACTTAGAGTTAGAAGAGTCTAAACCCAGATCTTCCTACACACTAGTAGTTCCAGTTTAAGTAAGATAAAATCACTCATTTACCTTCTTGAGGTAGTTTGTAACTGACTTATAATTAGTTAAGAAATTGCTTTTCAAATCTAATAACTGACTAGAAACAGAGAGTATATGCGACATTTGAGACCCAAATCTGTCCATTTCTGAAAGCTTTAGGAAAACATTATTTATTTTATTTTTATTACTATTTTTTAAAATATAGACTTTATTTTTAGAGCAGTTTTAGGTTCGCAGCAAAACTGAGCAGAAAGTAGAGTTCGTATTACTCCCTATCCCACCAGATGCAGTCTCTGGCACTATCAGCATCCCCACCAGACTGGTACACTTGTTATCACTGATTAATCAACACTGACACATCATTATTAGCAAAGTCCATAGGTTATATTAGCATTTATTCTACAGTTTTGACAAATGTATGATGACATGTATCTGCTTTTATAATATCTATTGTAGTGAGTAGATTCACTGCTCTAAAAATCCTCTGTGCTCCATCCATTCATGTAGAAAAAGATGGGGAACTTGGAGGGAATGCAGAGAAGAGCCATAGGCTATTAACAGGTAGCACATAATAGGTTCTCAATAAACATATGTTGGATGAACGAGCTGGACTTAAACTAAAGAGTAAGGAATTAGAGTGTGACAAAAAAATTCCCTACTGGGATTGTTATGAGCCTCTGAAATTGATCACAAAATCTGATTACCTCTGGAGAAAATCAAGTCTCTGAAGGTGGGCCCAAGTCAACACATATTTCTTGGGTGCTACAAGTGGACGGTATTCACAAGTGAATAACAGTTCCTTACAGTCTATCCAATCTAGGAGGACAGCAAATGTATAGTCAGCCATGGGAATAGAGGGAGGCAGCTTTCAGAAGTGAATAAATACTGGAGTATGCATAGCAGTGATTCCTCATGCTGTATGAGACTTTCCAAGAGAGAAATGCACATGCTCTGTTCCAAACCTTCTAAATCAGACTATCTAAGGATGACTCTGGAATCTGCTTTAAACATTTTTTTTTCAATTACAGCTGACATTCAATATTATATTAGTTTTAGATATATAGAGTAGTGGTTAAACATGTATATATCTTATGAAGTGACCCCCTTGGACAATGCATTTTATTTTTAAAAACCAATCTATACATGTCTGTACATATATATTCATGTACATGATATTCACCTGAGCCTCTTCAAATTTAAAGATCTTGAGAAGTGATCTTGTGAAATAGCCTTATTTTGTAGGTGAGAAATAAAAGAAAGCTCTGGCATGTTAACTGAAACCCCCAAGTTTTATCCAGTTGTGGTAGGGCTGGGATGATAAACCAGGTCTCCTGAGCCTCAGTCTCTCAAGCCTCAGTCTCTCATGCCTCAGTCTCTTGCTAATATTCTTTTTTGGAGCCAACAGGGGCCCTAGTGGCAACAAAATCTACAGCCCTTGCCTCCAAGGTGAAAATGTTCACTCTGATAAGTCGAAACCACAACCATCTGGTCAGAGAGAACCAATGACATTTTTGCTTTCTCTAATCCCACTTTCATGCACCAAATGAAGTAATTAAATGAGTGTAGTTCTTTAGATCTTGCTCATTGTTTGAGGTATAAACAGCTGCTCCCTGGATGTTCTACATTTGGCCTTCCTCTCTAT
The DNA here is from genome assembly GCA_003508835.1 of Eonycteris spelaea. Lineage (NCBI taxonomy): Eukaryota > Metazoa > Chordata > Mammalia > Chiroptera > Pteropodidae > Eonycteris > Eonycteris spelaea. The sequence goes on along the minus strand of PUFA01000204.1, from coordinate 1,415,494 downwards.
TTCTCCTTATCCAACTCCAAAACTCAGAGGTAATCTGGCATATAATTAATTCAGTAGAGAATAACACTGTGTCAAATGATACAAGCAATTTATCAAAGCTTGTACTGAGGTAAACATTAAGATAAACAGGCAAAAATTGGGTTGTTCCATAAAATAACTTCTATTTAATAAAATATGTATGATAAATGTAAATGCAATGATATACAATGTAAAAGCAACATTAGTTTAAGAAGAAATACATAATAAAAATTCCATCTTCCTCTGCTACTGTCTTAAATTTTGTGACCTGGTTGGCAGATCTGTTCTTCAAAATGAAAATGGAGCTCTTAGAAATTAAAAGAATTATCTGAAGATGCGGAATTATAGTAAACTTCCTCTATACTATTCACTCTCTCATTTCATTCTCACATCCGTGTAGTCTTTACTTCTTAAAAGATGTGTTTTTATATTAACAGCTTCCTACTGTTGCCCATTCTGTTCCTAATAGCTCTTTTGTGAGAATCATCTTTGAGTATTAGATCTTTCATTCTGAATGCCTCATCTCCAGTGACAGTGATTAACAGAATAAATGAAAAGCCCTTATCTCTAAGAAACCTAAAAATATTCCTGAGAATCCACCTGATAACCATAAAACAGTATAATACGGGATCCAGTTCCTCAACAAGGAAGAAGGCTGCACCATCTTTTGAGGGAGAGGGGGATATCAAAGATATTTAATGCTGAACTTCGATTGGGCATCAAAATGAATTCATCCCATTTTAAAAATAATAAATAATGCTATAATACACTTATATACATATCTTGGTGAACTTCTGTGAATATACTGATAATTTAAATTCCTAGCAGTATATTAGAGAGTGTATATGTTTTACACTTTGATAGAGATTACCAAATTGTTCTCTAGAAATCACAGCAATTTACACTTACTACTAACAGTGCAGACGAATGATGGTGCCAGCTCTAGGCATCAAACCTTTGTATTTTAATTTGTTTGAGAAGCAAAAATAAGATCTCATTTTAATTATCAATTGCATCCCTTTAATAATGGGTAAACTTGATCATTGTTTGATATGTAATTTGGCCAAACATATTTCTTTTTCTGTGAGCTAATTTGGACCTCCATAAAAATGTCTTCCCTAAACTTACAGTCAGTGCATAATTAAAATTTTTCGAATTAGACAATATGCATGAGGAACCACTGGGGGGAAAAATGTCAGTTTGAATTAGGCTTCTAAGCTCCCCAGAAATGATTCTTTATAAACTTTTCCTCCCACGTTTCCACTGTACATAATATACTTTCTTCCACTCACATATCAATCTAAACAGTTTATATACTCTGCTTATCCTTGGACCTCAAATAACAACTACACTTTGCATTAAAAACAAGTAAGAATTAAAGGACATATTCTAATCATATTTTCTGGACTTATACATCTCAAATTTTCCTTTATTGTCTGAAAAATAATTCTGAATTGTTCCCCAAACTATTTTAAAATCAAAGAAAGGAACCTCAATATACCTGAGAGAGGACTCCCTGTACTTTGAGTACTAAAGATGTACATGCAGTTCGCACACACACACACACATACCCTTCCCCATCTCCCTCCCCCTTATATATGGAGGTTAAGACTATAAACATGAAGATGACAATTATAGTGACAGAGAAAGGAGTATTTCTGAGGTTGTCTTTTCTGCTTTTTTGACCTCTTTAGACTATATTTTGATGATAAAATGTTTTCCTTTCTACTTCTAACCCTGTCTTTATTCTACCTTATAACTCTCTCCTCTCCTCACTCCCTCTTCAATACCCTCCTCCTCCTTGCCAGTTATTTAATTGGTATCAGATTATTTATATTCCCCATTTACCAACTGTATAATTTCCCTTCACTGAACTTCTAAACTGTTTAATTTTGTTATAATTACTTTCTTATTTTATTTTTGGAAGTTTTTATATTTTCTAATATAGATCACAAGTACTTAAGCCGAGATTGTGTCCTAAATATCCTTGAACTTTTTAACAATACGTACCACAGTACTTACAATTCAGTGGCCTGTCACTGCTTCATTCTTACATTAAATGAGCCCATATTTGTAAAGTGCTTTGAACAGTGCCTGCATATGTAAGTGCCACTTAAGTTTATTAAAGAAAAGAAAAGAAATGGATCAATTTTTCCTCTCCACTGAATTTTTCCTCTCCTCTTCCTAGCAGTATGATTTTTCCCATCTCCCACCTTAAAGACACTTCTTTGACTTCATTTCTTCCACCAGTTACTGCCCCACTTCTCTGCTCCCTAGTGAAGTAAAACAAAAGTGGTCTAAAGCTTACTGTCTCTAAATTTATTTTCCCATTCTCAAACCACTCAACTGGCTTTTATCTTATTCTACCAAAAAGTTTTGTCAAGGTGACAAATCAATTCCACTTTACTAAATCCAAAGATGAGTTCTTAGTCTTCATCTTAATTGACTTATCACCAGCATTTGACACAGCTGATGTTTCTCTCTTCCTAGGAAGAGTTTCTATACTTGGCTTCCAGTTATCATACTCTCTTGATTTTCTCCAACCCTCATTGGCCACTCTCTCCTCTTCCTCTTCTCGAACTGGAGTGTTGTGGACTCAGTCCTTTTTCCTTTTCTTACACTCATTCTCACTCTTGATGACTTTACCTAGTCTCATGACTTTAAATACCACCTAAGTGTGATGCCTCTTAAATTATATTTTCAGCCCAGATCGCTCTCCTAAATTCCAGACTCATGAAGAAAATTATCTATTTAACATTCCTGCTTAGATTTCTAGTACACATCTCAAATTGAACTCTTGCTCTTTCTCATAGAAGCAGACTTTATGTGTCACCTAATGACAAATCCATTCTCCTAACTGTTCAAGCTAAAATCATTAGTCATTAGTTTCTCTTATACTTTACATTCAATCTACCAGAAAATCTTGTTCCCTCTATATGCAAAATACATTTAAAATTAACCACTTCTCGTTATCTGCACTTCTATTACTTTAGTCTGTGCCATGATCATATCTTGTCTGGATTACTACAATGGCCTCCTCACTGGTCTCCCTTGCCACAATATAATCTATTCTCAATTCTACAACCAGAATGATCTTTTAAAAACCTAAGTCAAATCATGTCACTCCTCTGCTTAAATGAAGAGGAGGAAGGAAGGAAGGAAGGAAGGAAGGAAGGAAGGAAGGAAGGAAGGAAGGAAGGAAGGAAGGAAGGAAGGTGGAGGGGAGAAAAAAGAAGAGAGCGAGTATCTAAAAATGGCCTTCAAGGGCGTACCTGATCTGGCCCTCTGAGTGGTTAAGAGCTACATATTTATCGAATTTAGTATGCCCTTTCCTTTATAATATGACTTTCTAATTCCTCCCATCAAGAAATGGTACCTATTTTTCTATTCCTTGAAACTGGGTTTGGCCAAGTGAAACATTACCAAATGTCACAAAAGTAGAGACTTGAAAAGTGTGCATTGGGGCTTGCTCTCTCTTGCTACACTTAGACCTCCAGAAGGTTTTGCATCTCAGTTAATGACAACTTCATCCTTATAGCTGTTCAGGCTAAAATCCTTAGACCACACAAGGAAAGAACCTCAGCTAATAGCCAGTAGCAACTGCCAGACATGTAAGGAAGGCCATCTTAGACAATCCAGCCCTACCTGAGCCATCTAAGAACTACAGTGCACCCCCTAGGCAAGACCAGCACAAAAACCACCCAACTGAGCTCAGTCCAAATAGCTGACTCACAGAATTGAGAGCAAACAAAATAGTTGTTTTAATTCACTAAATTTTAGGGTGCTTTGTTATACAGCAAAAGATAACTGAGGTACTCGATTATATCTTTGACACCCCAATTCCTACCACTCTTCTCTCTCTTATCCTTTTTCGTAGTCATAGCAACCTTTTCCTTATTCCTTGTATACATCAGGAACACTCTGTTCTTGCTGTACCCCTACTGGGAATGCTCATTCCTCAGACAGTTGTATGGCTAACCTGCTCACCTCTTTCAAGCCTTTCCTCAAATGTCTCTTTTAAAATGAGGCTTACACTTCCTATCCCATTAAAAATGGCAATCTACACCCAGCACTTTCAATCTCCCTTACTCAGTTTTGCCACTTTTACAGCCCATCCTCAACATATTCCAGTTTAATTAGGATTACATTTGTTGCCGTCTTCTTGAACCAGAACATGAGCTGCATGACAGCGGACTTGTCTGTATTGTTCACTGATATATCCCAAGCCCATCTCAAATTCTAAACTCTCATAGACTCAACAATTGTTTGTTCAATGAACAAAGGATTGGTTTACACCACCCTCTACTCCAGAAAGAATATACTGTAACTGCAATTTAATCATTTTTGGTATTAATTAAAATAGTCTGACAAATGTTTTAAGCTTTAAATCAGAGTTCTTGACCTTTTTTTTCCCCTCTAGTAGTCTTAAGGGAACAATATGTTCACATGAGTCCACTAATTTTAAAGAGGACATGAAGGTATTTTGAGTACTGGGAGCAGGGAAATGCTAAAACTTGAAATAGTCTCCTTCTGGTGCAGTGTTGTATATTTCTCATCAAATCACTATGCTAGCTATTTCTTTTGAATGGAATTCAATTAAAAAACATCCTACAATAACAAAATAATGTAGATAGACCTTTGCATTGTTCCCATGGGATTTAATCTTTGTATAGCATGCTGAGCACTATAGAATCATGAGATTTGGGTCAAGCAGCAGTTTGAAGGTTTAGATGTAAGGGAAATTTTATTTTTTCTTTTGAAAGTTCATTGTTTAATACAGTGACGGTCCAATGTAAATAACATTTGTTTAAAAGAAACAGCATCTACGTATGACCAAGTGATTACACATTTATGTTCTAAATTGCCACTGTAAATTCTAGGCATTTGTACAGAAAACTCAGGCAACGTCAATGTTGTGAAGGATTTGCCTGTATTACATACATGTCTTTTAGCATAAACATACAAATGTGTAGTGTTACAAGGTTATTAAGGAAAAAGAATTATTAATCTTTAGAACAGGTCAACATGTGGGGATCTTATAATCTTATGAATTAAAAAATATAGATATGTTCCACATTTATAAAATGAGTTCTATAATGTCCCAGTTTTCTAAAATTCTCCATTGATTTCCAAGAATCAGATACATTTTCCCCTCGAGTATTCCTTCAAAATGTTGATTTTCTAGTTTAGAATGAACTCTTCACAAAGCATAGCAGTTTGATATATCCAGATAATCATATTACGAATTCTAGATACTAACTAAACATTTTAATCATTGTTTCAATGAGAATATTTTAGTTCATCAGATTTGATGAATAGTATGACTGAGAGAGACACGTGGGTAGGGAAGTAGGGAATCAGTTTAATCTACAATCATTTATTTACTCAGGTACTAAGTATATGTTTTTAGCAAACTTCTTTTTATGAATTAATGCTATCAACGGAGAAAATAAAATCAACTCAAGAATACTTAAAGTATGGTTTACATTTCCCTCCTCCCTTGAGACTGTCAATAATGGAGACAAAGGAGTTAACTTTTGTTTTACCACTGGGTGTCCTCCACTCCCTGTCTTTTTAGGGCTCTCTTAAGAAATCTTTTCTTCTGACCACCCCATTCAACCTAGGCTAGCATTCTTAATAGAACAAATAGGTAAGTAAACTGACCTTTTATAACCTCAGAATAAGAAGAGCTATGCCAGGGTTTTAAAATCCATTAGATAGAACAAAAAACAGGAAAAAAAAGGGAGTAGATAACAGGCACAAAACTGTTAACAAAGCTGGCATTTAAATTATCGACTGTAAAGCATAAGAAATTTAATATTAAATTTCAGAGTGAAAAATATGTTTGGATCTTAAATCTAATGCCTCAATGACAAACAATATTAATTAATGTACGTTAACTTTAGAATTAAGTGAAACTATAAAGAATCTGCTTTGCAGCATTATTTACAATAGCCAAGATATGGAGGCTAGGTGTCCGTCAATGAATGAATTAATAAAAAAGAAGTGGTACATATATACAATGGAATATTACTCAGCCATAAAAAAGGAAGAAAATCTTGGATGTGTAACAACATGGATGGACCTAGAGGGTATTGTGCTGAGCGGAGTACATCAAACAGAGAAAGACAAATGCCATATGATTTCACTTACATGTGGAATCTAAAGAACAAAATAAACAAAGCAGAAACAAACTCACAGATACAGAAAACATTTTGATGGCTACCAGATGGGAGAGGGGTTGGGAGAGTAGGTGAAAAAGAAGAAGGGATTAAGAAGTACAAATTGGCAGTTAAAAATGGTTTGGAATGCAAAGTACAGCATAGGAATTAGTCAATAACATTGTATTAACTATATATGATTTCAGATGAGTACCAGATTTATCAGTGATTTCATAATTTATATAAATATCTAATCACTATGTTGTATACCTGAAACTAATATAATATTGTAATCCAACTATAATTAAAAATTTAAAAATTATTAAAAAAGAACTGGTTTGCTTTAGCATTTATTTCTTAGAAAACAGCTATGTATCACTTATAAAACCAACTCAAAAAAGCATGGTAAAAATAAAGCTTTAGGCCATTTTCTACTTAAGAATATGGAAGGAATGTGAAAATGGTGGTTGTGTTGCATAAAACTGGATCATCCTCTATCCAGCTTATCTCAGGGACCTGTTCTGCTGAAACAGAGACAAGAACTTATTAGCACTGAGATATATACATACTGCTTTAGAATTCAGAAAATTGCCAAGTCTTTGGGAAAAATACACTGAAAACAAGTAGCTGACTAGTAAGAAACTTTTTTTAATGTGACAAATATTTCAAATGGCTCTCTTCCAAATTCTTATTTGTTATGCATGCCTGGCATCTTCAAATTTAACCAAAGCTTTTCCTAAGCTGGCAAAGCAAATCGAATTCTTGTTCACTGAAGAAAACACATATTTTCTAATAACTATTTAGCCTCAGAAAGTGAGGATGACATTGGCTCTGCACTGAAGCAGCCTACCCTACAGGAAAGTCGGGACACTCCAGTATAATCTGAGCATGACCACATAGCCAAAGAGCACTCTGTACATTCTGCCCAAATAGCTGTGAGTAAAATGAACAACTAGGAAACAAGTAACAGCCTTCTTGATTACTGCAACCTCATATGCGTCAGTCCAAAAATAGCAAATGCCCGTGGCTGAGATCTGTTGCTGAAAAATGCTAAGTTTCAGCAGCTCAAAACATTTCCTATGTCCGTCTGTTCAACCAGTCCCCACTTAAAGCTGTAGAATTACAGAATTAAGGAAAAGATTGTAAAAAGACAGATACACACACAATACAACATACGGTTTCCGAGGAGAATGAGGGTTCCATGCCTGTGAGGGAGAAGGAGGAGGAATGTGCCGAATAACCCTCTGGTTTCTCCCAGATTTGAACATGCTGTACTGTGGCATGAGGTCAGCAGAGACTGACTCCAGCCCTGTGAGGCTGAATTCTACCCTGACAAAGCAGTATCACTGTAATATGAAGCAGGAAGATCCAGGGCATGTTGGCTGCTATACAGGGTGGCTGTTCTAGAAAGTAATGGCAATTCCAAACGAGAGATCTCTGCTGTCACATGAGATAATCTTCAGCCCAGTTAAGCAATAAGCACCAAAAATACTTTGATTCCCAAACATAGGCAGCTCAAAATATTAAACGGTAGGAAAGAACTTTTCTCCTTGAACCCATTTTGTGTCTGGATGAAATAAATAGGAAATAAGAACTACTGGTTAATTTGATTTCTATCATAAATACTAATTCTTATCTGAGACAAGACACAGTCTGTTGGATTCTGTGACCTACCTAAAGAACCCCAAACTTTCTCTGTGACTTTACAATAGAACAGGGAGAGTATTCTGAAAAAATACTTTTGGTAACAGATATATGTCAGAACTGTAGATATGGTAAATAACCTCATTTCTCACAGGTATCCAAAAGGCAAAGGTTGCTGCAAACCTCATGTACATTTTTGTTTCTTTTTTGATGACCGAGAATGTATATAGTAAGTGTACTGTTAGAAATTATTCCCTGAAATAAGGGAAACACTAAAAAAGGTCTTACGCAGAAAAAGGAGCCAGAATACAGAATTTCTGTCAAGACCAAACACAGGCAATATAGACAACCTTTGACATTTATGGTCTCCCTTACATTATGAAAGTTCTACTCTAAAAACCAAAAGTGATCCAATCTTTTAACATAAATTTTAGCTAGGAAACAGAGGCAAACACAGGACATGGAAATGTAACAAAGCCTGCATGACAGAACCAAAAGGAAGGTAAATTTTTTATAAGTTCTTCATTAGTTCAGTATTAGCACAGACTGAATAAAGCTAAAATTTTAAATAAAGTGAAAATTTATTCTGTCATACTACTGTTTTAAAAGAAAAAGTCTGTCAAAGCTTTCTGTTACTTATATGAAAAAGTCCAAACACTCATATATGTTACACAAAGAACGTGATGATAAGGTCCTTGCCCACGGTTCTCATTCCACCCCCACCCCCGATGTTCCAGTCATTAAACAGTCATTATTGACATTTTACATGCAGAGTTATGGAATAACAGAGGGTTAGTACCTTGCCCAGTGAATGACTTACATAAAATTTAAAACCATGTAAAGTAGTACTATATATTATTTATGGATACATGCATATGTAATACAAGTATATAAGTTTGAAAAAGCCTGGTAATGGTCCTTGTGTGTTTCTCTTTATTTTTCTGTTTGTCTGAAATATTTTATAATACAAAATTAAAAAAGAAAAATTATGAGAAGATAAATATCACTTACAATGTGAACACTCAAATGTTACAAAGAACAATAGTTTGATGATGCTAAATAGACACACACACAACGAAAAACTGTTTAAGAAGGAGAATCAGAGGTTATGAAACATGAGAATGAATGTGAGCATGTGTGAGAAAGCTGATGAGCAGGCTGGCTTCTGTTATATCCAAAGTAAGGACCTCATGAGTAAACAGAGCTGTAGTTGTCTATGAGCTCTCGGCTTCCCCCAACTTCATTTGCTACAATACAGTAGAGCAGGTTATTTGGCACATGTAGTCTGCTCAACAGTGGGAACTATCTACCATGTGGAGGTGCTCTTGGAACCTCTGGGAAGGATAAGACTAGACTCAGCAGTCCAGTCTTGCTCTAGTCTGTAGATCTCAAGCGGTGTACTATGGCCAGAGCATAAACGAGAGTTTAATTCATTCTATACTTTCTTCTGCTAGCTCTCAGTGAGGAAGGGAGTATGGAATCTGTCTTTCTAAGCTTATAAATGACCCAAAAATCTGCAGGTCACCTGAATTGAAGTTGTGGATCTCTTACAAGGAAGTGTGAGCAGAATTGCACTTACTTCTTTCTCAAGAGTTTTAAATTATCACATTTGACTCCTCAGTTCTAATGCTATACATTTCAAAAGGCACATCTCTGCTCAGGGTGCTACATTCATTAAGAATACGGAGGCTTGGAATGGATCTCTATATTACTATACAATTCTGTTGTAATACCAATTACTTATTAAAAATCTACCTTACTTCCAAAAAAGAACTTGTGAAATTTACATATATTTTATAAACTCAGTGAAGACTGGGGGACCTAGAGACAGATAACTGAATCAGAAACATAAACTAAGGCGAGTTACTGCAACTGAATAATTTTGAATTTTCTAGAACCAAAGCAAAAATGGAAATACTTAGTATTTTTTCATCAGCTGTTAAAAAGTGCTTAATAATTTATCAGCACACTTACCTGGAGAAGTTTGCATATGAACTTTTGTATAGCAAAAACTGACTAAAAACCAAAATCTTTAACAATGATACAAAAGATGTAAAGACATTCTTCATAGATGATTCTTATATCAATCTATAACAAAAATCAAGGACTTATCATAAAATCATAGTTCAGTGAGAGTTTCTATTTCTACAAGAGCTAAAGGAACACAGTTCAGGCTTGCAGCTTTCTGATAATTTGACTTGATACTGGAAGACGGCTGGGATAGTCTAAGGGACAGGTGGATAGCATCCCTCTTAGCATACTGTTGCAAAATATCAAGAATCTAATCTGCGTTTTTAAGTGAAATTGGTCGGCACAGACTACAAGGTTGAGGTCATTGGCCTGGCAATAAATTTATAACCTCCACGTAGCACAGCTTAAGATCCCTCATACCAATTACAGTTTTCCTTTACACCAAAAGGTTCGATGCTCAGTGTTCACAGGGGTAAGAAGTCTGGCATCATCTTATTATATAAAGTAGTAAAAGGAAAAAAGACACTGGAAACCTAGCAAGTCTAATTTCAGATTCCCTGCTCTTGAACACTACATAGGAGAGGGGTAAACTAGATTTAAAAATCATGTTTGCTTCCCTCTTTTCCTTAGTCCCCATCATTTATTAAATAAACATCTACACACATGTGCATGCAAAATTAGCTCACAGCATTACCTTTTCTCAAATAATGTGCCTCAACTCAGCTGTCCTTTCTTCTAAATTCCATTTCTGCCATTTCTGAGAAGCAGAACAACCTAAACAAAAAAGCTCGGGGCCTCTGTGACCTCTGAGACTCTGAATTCATCTTTAAGTACTTTAGATTGCCTCACATAAAGCATGGGCTCAATATGTATTAATTATTTTTCCTATACTTATTTCCATCACAGATCTATTCTCATAGACAATCATCATGGATTTCTATACAGGAACTGAAACTTTGCAAATCAGAATTAGAGTTCAAAGTTCTTTGTTTCCCCTGTGCCAAATGACAACATCGCCAACAGCTAGCCTTCATCAAAGAGAAGCATGTCTACTACTTGATAATTTAGTAGCAGTACTAGGATAACAACTAAAGCTTGAACTTTATACCTGTTGTCAAAAAGATAATGGCACAGGACAAATCAAGGAAAAAAACTGTTCTGCTCTTTTCTTGTATTCTTTCTTGTCTATTAGTTTTACATTCCCAAATAATGTTTCTCAAATCATCCATGGAAAGGATAAGAAAGCAAGGGGCTGAGATAACAAAGCTATGAAGTACTCAAAAGATGCTTAGTTCCATGACATTTAGAAATTAACAACAGGCACCTTATTGGTGGAATGAGAAGGGTTTCAAAAGGGTATGAATATAATAATTAATTTTAAAAAGTGACTGTCTCGTGGTTCAAGGCAAAGTCTGCCCGTCTCCACAAGCTGTAATATTATTTTGGCCTCTTGCACTTACCTCTACTTTCCATCGTGACTTCATTACCTCACTGCTGCACTGTTTTGCCCTGTCTCCTGAGCAAAAATTACCAAGATTCCAGCCAACACATGGATGAACTATTATTATATGACTGTGCTTCATAACATCTAGCTCTTCTGAAACTTATAGTTAACCAAATGGGATATACCTTTGACCTTATTAACATATGAAACTGTTCCACCTCACCTCTGAGATCACCAATCTCAGGATTCATCAACCTTTTGGAATTATATCTTAAGCTTGCATATGTTTAAAATTTAAATCTTACTGGTGCTATCATATCTACCCTGACCCTTCACACGCCAAGATCTTTCAAGCTAAATGCAAGGTGGTATAAAGAAATCATGCACAACTGGATTAGAATCATGCTCTAATGATTACTGACTGTACAACTTTCATAACCTCTGAACACTAATTTCATTATCAAAATAAGGATACAACATACCTTGCAGAAAACACATACCATCAGCTGCTGCTACTACTACTACACTGAACAATTTCCAAATTTCAAGCATAATAACCTCTTCTATGTATATGGTTCTTTACAAAAGTTTTCAAAGTAATTAATTTTACAGCATCTTCATTTTACAAAAAAAGGATGTTGAAGCTTGCACAAAGTCCTGAATATGGTAGGGACTCAGTAAATATCATCTAGTATTCTGAAGGGTAAGTGACTTATTCAAGATTGCATACCTAGTTAGGTTAGGATCAGAACCAAGAAATTCTGACTCCAATTTTCTTTCCACTGTTTTGGCATTCAGTTAATTGTGTCTACTGTGCTTCTGTGTTTATTTGGAGAAAATAAAATTATAAACTATATTTCTCATGTTCTATCGCAACCACTTTTATTTTTTCTATATTGCCTTTCTTTTTCTTATAAATTTATAGGATTTTTTTGCCTAGTTAAACTTCTCTCAAAGTTTCTCTATATACTCATCCTGTTAACTGAAGATTTCATGACTTATTTCAACAAAAGAGGTTGAGTCCATCAGGTCATTTCTTGATAGAGTTCTACCACTACAACTTCACTCTCTAATTCCATATTGTAACTGCTCCTCGGAAGATGTCTTATCTATTATTAATGGCTTCCAAATGTCCGCCATAGGCAGAGGATTCTCTAATCTAAATATCTTGACCTTACACTCTACATAATTTACCTAGGATGCTTTAACTTCTATCATTTATGTCTCTCCTTCAAAAGTAATGGTGAAGCATCATTTTCTTTGCCAAGACAACTCAATGGAGAAAAGAACAGTCTTTTCAACAAATGGTACTGAGACAAGGGGGTATTATACAAAAGAATGAAGCTGACCCTTCCTCGCACCATATACTAAAATTAACTCAAAATGAATTAAAGGTCTAAATGTAAAATCTAAATGTAAAACAGAAGAACACATGAGTATAAATCTTTGGGACTTTGGATTTAGTCAATGGTTTCCTAGATATGACACCAAAAGCTGTAAGCAAGGACAACAAAAAATAGGTAAAGTAGATAATCATACCTCAAAGAACACCATTTAAAAATGAAAAGACAACTCATGGAATGGGAAAAAATTCCACAAATCATTTGAACTTTTAGGGGAGCTTGAATAAGGGGTAAGGAAGAAATTAAATATCACTATAAAAAGACTTCTGTAGGAAAGTGTCATCTGTACTTCATGGTATCTGCTATGGTGAATCTGCAGAATAAGCAACTACTCTATATGTTTACGTGAAATATTCGGAGCAAAAAATTAAATAGCATGAGAAGACAAAACTGTAGTTACACTACATAAGTGGCACTGTGGAATATGTGTGATTGAATTAAAATGACTTATAAAGCAGTTATGCTGCAATGTACTATGGATTCTTTTTGGGTAACGAAAAATTTCTTCACCTTAAACAATGTATTATTACTAATTTCATTACAAATACTACTATCAGTAACCACCAAAAGAATGGTGATCTTTTTGTACTAGGCTCTTCATACACAGCATTTCATTCCGTTCTCAAAATACCCCGCAATCTAGTTGTTTATTGACTTCTTTTTTAAAGATGAGAAAATTAAGGCTCAGAAGGTAAGCACCTTGCTTACCTTTGCTATTCAACCTCAAGTGACAAATCAAATTCCAAGGGAGAGACTAAATTTTACTCAACCTATCCTAAAGGAATCTTGCTAGCTTTATTTTTTCCAATGTTTCTAGAAGCACATTATGACAGCAGCTCAATAGAATTTATACTTGATAAGAGACAATGATATATACTAAAGTTAACTACATACAACATCCACATGCTCCCACCTCTGGGCCCTGGCTCCTGTAGCTCTCTCGCCCTGGAACGCCCTTCTACCTCTCACTATATATACAAGAGCACCATGATCATAAAGGCCCAAATGCCATTGCCCACCTGAACCTTTCTCTGAGCTCCGTTTGTGTGAATTGTCTTTCTCTCTGCCCAACTCTCATAGCATCTCATAAGTAAATAAGAAAATACTACACTGAGCCAGATATTCTGATGGGCACTGAATTGGTTATAAAAATTTATTCTTTTACTGTATGTGCAAAACATGGAAATTAATCGCATGTTTCGGTGTATAAAAACTGGCAAATAAGCTAATCAATCTGTCTGTAAAATGCCCTGTGCTGCTAAAGAAAAAATCTTGACTCATAGTTTCAAAAATAAAGATAACTGAGGGTGAGAGAGGCATTCTTGAGTTCAGTTTCTAAACTCTAAGGAAAAATTAAAACTCATAAACTGAATGCTACTTATTAACTTATTTTCCAATTTGAGTTTTAAAAAATACCTTCACTGTTTCATAAAATGCAAAGCCTGTCTTTGGTAGTTTTCAACTGCCAAGTTTCATTTGTTTTCAAAAACAATTACAGTCATGACAACATCTATGTGAAATGAAACTGTTCACAGTGAAAAGCCTCTTTAATTCTAGTGACACCAGAGGGAGAGTTTTGTTGAAGTTATCCAAGTTTCTAGATTAATTGACTAATATTGTATTACATATACCACGTTAGATGCAAAATAGATACTTATACTGTTGGCAAGATATTTAAGTCTTGCAATTTCACCTTATAACTTTAACACTGGTACCAATTAGGTGACTTAGAGGTCAAAGAGCTCTTGTAGCAATTTCAGGGGAAGATGTAGGAGGGTGGCAAAGAAGCTGGTTTGTTGAGGGAGTGGTTAGAAAACCAAGTATTTTTAAGCTGAGAGACAACCCATTTATCTTCACCACTTTCTAAAGAAAATAAAAACAGTATACTAAGTAATCTTAGTACATTACTAGAGTTTTACATATACTCGATATAATCCTCATAACAGTCCTAGAAGGAAGTTATTACTACTACTATTTTCATTTGAAAGATGAAGCTCAGCAGATATGAAATTTGCTCAAGGTAACAGAACTGAGAGCTAATGAAGAAGGGTTTTGAACCTAGGTTTTCAACCTATAAAGCCTACCTGTACTTTTAACTACTGTTATGACAATTTTTGTTAATCATTTGGAGTACAGTAAAACTCTTCAAGAGACTTTATCACACAATAATGAAGAGAATAAAATTTCTTGGACAACATGCACTTCATTGTCATGTGCTAAATCAAATTAAACTAGATTTCAAGGTACTAGCTAACATTGCTGGAGGCACTACAATCTAGTAGGAATTTGGTTTTTTTACTCAGAAGTATAAAAACAAAACAGAACAAAACAGAAAAGAGGAAACATTTTCCAACAGTTTTAAACATGGATCCACATTTTTTGAAACTCACTCTTCTCTTTGGCTTGTATGATGAAATAAAGGACTCTGTTGTCACGTCCTGCACAAACTCCACATCTCTTGTGGGCTCATAATCAGAATATCACCAAAAGCTTCTCAGCCACAGTCCTTAAGCAAAGTGCTTCACTCCACAGCTCAACCTCTGCCAAGAGTAGCTTTACATTTCTCTAAGCCTTGTTGCTTCTATAAGAATCCTTCCCCTCCTTCAGAGTAAATGCCCTGACAGGAAACCCTATATGTCTAAAGTTGTGGTGTGTACCCTCTAGGGCATCGTTGCCAGACATTCTAGATCCTAAAGGTTTTGGTCTTTCTCCCCCACCCCCAAAGGAGAGAAACACGCTGGACCCTTTTCTATTTTTTAAATCCCTGAACGGAAGGAAAAGAAATTAGTACTCTTATAGAAGACTTAATAAATATACATGTAGCTTTAAAAACTAACTTAATTTTTTTTCTAATATGCAGACTGGTGATTAGTGTCTAATATCAAATATTAGAAAATCTGGTCCTCCATTGATCCTGCTGATAGACTTTATGATAATGAGACAATCAGCCTCATTTGGGCATTCATATAAATAGATGTTTTTCCATAAGGATATTGGGAGACTAAGAAAATTCAGTAAAGCATTCCTAGCATTCTTAAAAGAAAAAATGGACCAATATAGGGAATATGAAATAATTTCAGTTTTAAAATTCAAGGAAATCCCAGCACTTTTATTACTCTGCACACTTGTTCCCCTTACCTTCTTTTTGAGAGACAGAGGAATGGAACAAGGATCTGTTGTGTTCAATATTATGTCAACAGCACCTGTGCAATGCCAGTGTATAGGATGGAGATAATGTATGGAAGAGCAGGAAGAATACCTGCTTCTTTCATATGTGGCCTCTTACTAGTTTTGTAACCTTAGGCAAGCTTTTAATCTGAATTTTGGTTTCTTCATCAGTAAAACAGACATAGTTACTTTGTATAAATTTTGTGAGAATGAAATGAATTAATGAATGAGAGGTTTTCTTTCCAGGCAGTAAAAAGCATTCAATAAAATGTTAATTTCCCACATATTTGAAGCCTCATCTAAAAGTTAAATTTAAACTCTGTAACACATGCTCCATTAATGTAGGCTGCAAAAGGATTCCTAAAATTGAATTTATAGAGATCGCTCAGTTATCTACCCTCTTTTTAAAAATATGATGGTTCAACATTTTTTGAATCATGTACCCCTATGAAAATGTGATGCACATTTTCCCCAGAAAAAAATGTGCACACACAGAGATTTACATATCATCCTAAGAAATTCATGGACCCAAAATTAAAATCCCCATATGTAACTTTTTTGCTTTGGACACCAGGACCCAAATTGCCATTCAACTTTATCAGGTAGACACATCCAAGAAACTATACCTTTTGCAGGTCAGATTGTTTTATCTTGGGTATAAGAAGAATATTTCACACATTTCAAAATCTTTAAAAATATTCATACCCTTTGAACCAGAGTCTACTTTTTTAAAAGCTTCCCTATGGAAATAGATCTAAATGTTTTAATGTTTTACATAAGAGTAAAAAAAATGTAAAACACTGTAATATCTTATCCATCCTCAATACTGATTTCTCTGTAAGACTTCTCTGTTTACTCTTAGGAGGGTGAGGTCTTAATACCACTGTTTCTGGAACTTAATTGCCTGTGCACATATGAGAGGGGTAAGCATAAGATATTTATTTAACTTATGCACAATTTAAAAGTTTGGACAAATTTACAAATGTTTACACTACAAAAGGACCATTTGAATCCTGACCCCACAACACAGCAATCCTCTATTATCCAGCTGTCAGCAGTAAAACTATGCCAGTTCTCTAGGTACCATTATGGAAGAAGAAATAATCATATAAGCAAGAATGCTTTCCATTATTCCCTGAGCTATGTGGTCCTAATTTTCCCCTTCAGACTTAAATTTAAGTTGTCAAACTGATCACTCCTGATACTAATATTCCCATATTGACTAGCACAGAAATGCTGGTGATTTATCAAATATATTCCTGAAGAAGTTTTAAAACAAACAACGAACAGTATACAGCCATTCATCACTGGAATCAACACCAGAATTATGTTCTTCTTGGGAGGTCATTCTTTAAAGCTTCCATTCTGGATTGATGTATCCCAATTCTTTAGCCATATGAAAATCACCAGTGAACGTTCAAAAGGAATATTAATAAGGCTAATTTAATCCATTGAAACAGTAAACTCCAAAATCTTAAATGAGGGGGAAAAAATCAATTTAAAAGAAAAAAAATCTAAAACACACTATAAAACAAGCAGTCAAATATCATCTCTTAAAAGAGGAGTTAGTCTTGCTTTTTTTGTTAAATAATTATCTAAAAATGTACAATCGTCCAAATTTCTCAGATTTTTATCTAAAGTCCTAACTACATATAGCCAATCTTTCAAATTATGAAATGTAGAAGAACAACAAACTTTAGGAAAGCAGTAACAAAGAAATCATGATCTCTAAAGCGGCTTTATTTTTTCACAATCCACATCAAAATGAGATATTCTAGAAGTCAATTGTTACTTTTAAAAAGCAATACACAGATGCAAAAAGTCCTCAGCAAATTAAATCTAGTGATATGTAATAACAAATAATAAATAATAAATAAATAATAAATACACAACTAAGTGGGATTCCTTCCAGGAAAGTTTGGCTAGTCTGACGTATGAAAATTAATCAGTGTAATTCACCATGCCAGTAGGATAAATACGAAAAAAGATATCATATGAAGGCAGAAAAGCCTTCATTAAAATTCAACATCTATTCATGATAAACCTCTCAGCAGACTTCCCTAAACTAAAAAAGGTATCTATGAAAAACCTGTAAGTAACATCATACTTAATGATTTCCTTCCCCAAGATCTGAAACAGGGTAAGGCCATCTTTTCTCAAAATTGTTATTCACCACTGTACTAAAAGTCTCAGCTAGTGCAATAATGCAAGAAAAAGAAAAGGCATACAGATTGGAAAGAAAACTGGCTCTATTCATAAATGACATGCCTACCTATTTAGAAAACCCGAAGAATCTACCAAAAAGATCTTAAAAAAAAATGCACAAATAAAAAAAAAGAAACCTCCTTGAACTAAAAATTAAGTTTAGTAAGGTTGCAGTATATGAGATCAATATACAGAAGTGAACTGTATTCCTATGTACCAGCAAAAAGCAATTGGAATCTGAAATTTAAAAAATACCATTCACAGTAACACCAAAAAGCCCAGAAACAGATATAAAGCTAACAAAATATATGCAGGATATCTATGTGGAAAACTACAAAACACTGATAAAGAAACCAAACAAGTTAAATAGAGAGCTATATGTCGTGTATTGGAAGACTCAATATTGTTAAGATGTCAATTCTCCCCAGTTTGAATGACACAATCCCAATCAAAATCTGTCTGCTTTTTGTAGATATCATCGAGCTTATACTAAAATTTATATAAAAAGACAAGGAGCTAGAATTGAGGATTACCTGACTTTGAGACTTATTATCATAATCAAGATAGTATGGAACAGGTAAAGGATAGACATAAAACAATGGAATGACAGGGAGCTAAAAACAGAACCGCACAAATATAGTCAACTAAATTTTTACAAAGGTACTACAAAGGAAGTCAATGAAGAAAGGACGGTCTTTCAAACAAATGGTGCTGGGGAAAAACTTAAAAGAACATCAATATATACCTTATATCACTGACTAAAAATGAATTATATGCCTAAATATTAAATGTAATACTAAAAAACCTGAAAAATATATAGGAAAAAATGTACATGACTGTGGGTTTGACAATAAGGTTTTACATGCAGCACCAAAAGCACAATATACATTAAAGAAAAAAAGTGATAAATCAAACTTCATCAAAATTAAAAACAGCATTAGGTATTTGGGATCAAAAAATGAATAATACTGATGTCTGGGTACAGAATGGTAGGGTAATAGGGCACTTTTTGTTGATGTCTTACAATAAGGATCTTCTAGCTTAGCAAGGCTTTAACAAATGAGAAAAGGAACTATAAATATTAAAAGTTATGATAAACACAAAAATGAAGACATTAGTTCTTCAACTAATTCACTTAACCTCTGCCCTCAGTTGTCTCCTATATAAAATAAAATTAACAAGAGTGCACCCAACCTGAGGTCAGGAACCATTGGTATCAAAAGACCTTGAAGGCCCCTAAAATGTACACTGTCTATGGTTCTGTTAAATATTCAGACCTAATACTTTGTTTTTGTTTCAAAAGTCACAACTCTAGATCTACCTAGACAACTGCAACAGCTTCCTAAATTGGTCTCCCTGCTTCGAGTCCCTTTCTTCCTACAATTCATCCTACATAGAGCCACTAAAAATGAACTTTTTAGAGCACACATCATTCTACTGCTCAAAAAGCTATATGAGTATAACATGATCTGGTGTCCAGGCCTGGGAGCTTCAGGTTCCTTACCAGTGCAGGTCCTTTCTTCACAATTGTTCTGAGGCTCACATAGGATAATGAACATGACAGTATTCTGAAAATGTTAATTACAATGATTATTTTGAATCTCTCAAGTTTACCAAATCAAATTTCAACCTTTTATTCTGGCATTTAAACTTTCCCTTATTTAGCTGTACCTCACTTATCTTTTTGTCACTCCTCACAAACCACCTATACAATCTCATCTCCATCTAAATCCTACCTATCTTTTAAGGACAATTGCAAATGACTCCTCATTGAAGCTTCCTGATGACTCTGTTTAGGAATCTCTTATTCCTATGAACTCTAATCCTTACTGACCCCTAAAACATCTTCAAACATAATTTTCCTAATTCTCCCTCCCTTAAAAACCTATAATGATTTCCCTCAACCTTTTAACATAAAATCGTGGCTATACATTAGATTCACTAAAAAGGCAATGGCTTTATTTTAGTGAGCCTCTCTGAAATGTAGTCCTTTTACAGTTTATTCTACTGTTTATTTGTTTTTAATTTAGCTGAGTTCACGTGTTAGCTTCCAAATGATTTCATGTTGTGGCTTCCCAAATGAACAAGTTTATGTAGGGTTTTTTTTTTTTCAGTTATATAGCAAGAAATCATAAAATTTACCATCTTAATCATTTCTAAGTATACAGTCCAGTAAAGTACATTCACATTGTTGTGTAGCAAATCTTCAGAACTTTTTCATTTTGTAAAACTGAAACTCTGACCTATTAAATAACAATTCCCCATTTCCCCCTCCCTCCGGCTCCTGGCAACCACCATTCTACTTTGTTTCTATGAATTTGACTGTTCCAGGGATTTTGCATAAGTGGAGTCATACAGTATTTTTCTTACTGTAATTGGCTTTTTCATTCAGCATAACGTCCTCAGAGTTCATCTATGTTGTCCCATGTGTCAGAATTTCCTTTCTTTTAACAGCTGAATAATATTCCCTTGGATGTGTATACCACATTTTGTTTCTCCATTCATTCATCAATGGACACTTGGTTTGCTTCTGCCTCTTGGCTATGGTGAATACTACTCCAATCCAAATTTGTTGGACTAGTATTCTCTTTAGAAGACCTGCAGGAAGATTAAATCACTTCCACCAGGAGTAAATATAATACTGAAAGCTAAAGACGAGCTGCTGACTACTTGAAATAAGGAGCAAAGGGAAGATAGACAATGCAATAAATGCCCTTCTTGTCTTCCTCTTTCTTTACTTCTGTGGAAATGGCAAAACCAAGTCAAAAAGAGTTCTTCTGCTTGATACAACCTCTAATCCCCATGTGAGCTAGAACTGCTTAGTATGTCATGCCAAAGTGCTAAATTCATTCATTCATATACAGTCATTAATTCAAATATTTTGAGTCTATGGCATTTGTAAGGCTTTGTGCTAGTATGCATGGAGAATACAAAGGTGGCGTTGCTGAAAAGCTGTTTGGAAATTAACACCTAACGTAAGAAAATGTAGGCTTTAAAAGCTTTAGCACAATGCCTGGCATATAATAAGCAATCAACAAATGTTAGCTGCTATTACCAAGAAATAGAATGGTAATTTAGATGACATAACAATGTTCACTAAGCAATTTTTGTTTTTAAAAGTTTTGAGATCTAATCCATACATTACATAATTCAGTTTAAAACTATAATTTAATGGGGTTTTTCTAGTATATTTACAGAAATGTGCAACCATCATCACAATCAATTTTATAAAATTTTCATCATCTCAAAAAGGAACTCTGTACCCCTTAGCCGTCACCGTCCTATACCCCCATCTTTCCTGGACCTAAGTAACCACTAATCTTCTGTCTCTATAGACTTGCTTATTCTGAATACTTTATAGAAATGAGATCATATAATGTGCAGTCTTTTGTGATTGGCTTTTTTTCACTTAACATATTTTTTCACTTAACATATATTTTCATTCTTGTTGGAGCATAAGTACTTCATTTAAATGTTTTTAAAAGTGAAGTGTTCTTCTGAAAAGCAAATAATCACTCCTTAATTTTAAAAATAAATACTTCCATTTGCTTGAGGTATATCGTATTTACAGTAGACACTGAGACACAGTTCTCCCTCAAATCAGTTTAAAGGTATTTTTTTTACAAAATAAAATGTAAAAGTCCCCAAATCCAAACAACTTTTGAAAGTAATTTTTTAAATGCCCACATATTTAGATATAAGGATTTAAATTGTCCAAGAGTGTATTATAATACAAAAACAAGTTAGTGAGAAGTGCCTAGTGAGAGAGAAATAGTTTTGGCAACCCGATCTATGTATTTTATTTCCATTTATTATAAATCCCATTGAGTAGATGTTTCTTTCCCCTTCCTATTGTCATCTACCCTGAGAAACTTAAACCACCTATTCTTTTTCCAACTTATAAATTTGAGAACTAAATTGCAAAGAAAAACATGGATCTAGTTTAAAGCTTTACACTAGAGTTCCAAATGAAATTAATCTATCTCACAGGAGAGAATCAGGATAAAATATAACACTGCTATTTATTTAGTTCAAAGTATTTCTAGTCTCACATTTAGATAAGCCAGGCAAGTAGGGTTTCTCCATCCATAAAATAAGTGGTTGTATTATGTAATTTTTAAGTTCTCTCTTCCATCTCTAGGAGACTATGATTTTCTTTTTAATCTTTTTGAAAATCAACATAAAGAGCTGTACTGTGACTTGCCTGAGGCTAAAAGAGAAGCTTGTCAGCATGGCTAGGGTTAAACTCCTGATTTATCCCTGCATTAACTGGGGATACAGAGATAAGTCAGACTCAGCTCTGACCTTACAGAGTTCATAGCCTAGTACGGGAGAAAGGACAAGTGAATGGTAATGGACGTGACAGAGTTTTAGATACTTAGCCAGGAGAAGGTAAAGGAGTAAGAGCTGGGAATTCAGTCCTTTCTCTTCTCAAGCCCTTCACACCTCTAGGCCAAACTTGATTGTTTTATACGGCAATCTGGATTAGATCTCATAGTTATATTCTTACATTAACATCTGGAAATGACATAAAGCTTTACATTTTTGTTCTTCACCAGAGGTAAAAATGAACAAGATTAATTAAATGACACTTCTTATGGCACATATGCTATATTGATTTTAAAAGGGGTAAAAATTGCAAAATTTATTTTTTAAATATTCTTCATTATTAATTACAAACTCTCCTTGGATCAGAAGCAATAAAGAATATTTTGTCTATCTTTTCCTTTAGCAATTAAAAATCTTTCTAAAGTGATAATTACCAAAGGATTATTTTAGCCAACATACTCTCTACCTTCTCATTTTTATTATGTTTGTCATAAATTCGAATGGGCCTATTCTACATTGCATTTTTAGTGCAAATGGAACTTTTATTAAAGAGGAACATTCTATCATTGACAAGCACATAATTTTGACTGAGGTTGTAACTATTTGGGGTTCCAAGGAACTCTATAATTATCTCAGGTCCAATTAAATGAAAAAGCAAAAAATTAAAACTGTAGATGTATTTGTTGAGGCCTTAAGAACACAAATTTGATAACATATAATTGATCCTTGAATAACATGGGGGGGGATGGTTAGGGGCACCAAATCCCCATGCAGTTAAAAATCCACATATAACTTTTTGACTCCCCCCAAATTTAACTACTATAGCCTACTGCTAATTGGAAGCCTTATCAATAATATAAACAGTCGGTCAATACATATTCTGTATGTTACATTATTAAATATTGTATTCTTACAATAAAGCTAGAGAAAAAATATTAAGGAAATCATAAGGAAGAGAAAATACATTTATAGTATTTATTGAAAAAAAAATCATGTATAAGAGGTTCCACACAGTTGAAACCAATGTTGTTCAAGGGTCAACTATACTTTCAACACTATCAAAACACTCCTAAGCTTCAGATTTTAATTTTAAAACCTCATCAATTTCACTAAGTTTCCGGTCCTCTAAGCAGTCATAATTACCACACTAATAAAAATGAAGAGATATGGACAACGGAAATAGCACTGGCACTAGGGAGATTAGATGAATCAATTAAGAAAATACGTATATTATTATTTTTGGTCAATTACCAGAAAACAAGTTATCAGAATCTCTGGATCTCTGATGACTCTCTCTCTAATATCTCCTTAATTCTAATGGTCCCCAATTAGAATACTCTCAGAAATCAACTTGACCATAGTAAGAATTATAGAAACAGTAAAGAAAAGACATTATAGGAAAGCAGGTGGGTTGGGAGAGGAGGTGAAAAGGGAGAATGGATTAAGAAGCACAAATTGGTAGTTAATGGTCATAGGGATGCAAAGTACAGCATAAAGAATATAGTCAATACTGTTATAATAAATATGGTGTCAGATGGGTACTAGATTTAATAGGGTGATCATTTTGTAAGTTATATAAATGTCTAATCATCATGTTGTACACCTGAAACTAATATAAAATTGTATGCCAACTATATATATATACTTTAAAATCTCTACAGATCATGTTAGGGGCATTTCAATTTTATTCTGAGAAAACCAATGAATAATTTTCAGCAGAGAAAAGCCTTAATTAAATCAGTTTGCAGCATCTAGAATGGATTAGGTAAGGGGAATGATGATAAAAGAGGCAAGGACACCAGTTAGAAGACTGCTGTAGAGATCCAGGTATGATACCAGGGATGGAGACATGTGCAAATACTTGCTATTTGAGAGATATATAGGAAATAGAATTAATACTTTTGTGGGGGATATACAAAGAAAAAGATAAGAAACTGAAGATAATGCCTAGGCTTTTGTCTTAAGCAACTGGATAAATGGTGACATTTAATTAAAAAAAAATTAGAAAATACGTAGGTTTGGGAAAAGAAAAAGGAGGGGAAGATGAATTCAGTTTTGACCATGTTAAATATTGGGAAACTGTGATACATCCCAGAAGTGGGCAACTGGCTCTTTTTTTCATTTCCTACATTCGATTCATTATTAAATTGTCATGTCCACCTTTAAAATATAGCACAAACCTGTCCGTCTCTCTTCATCTCCTTTGTTAACCACCCTATTACAAAACATCATGATTATGTTCCCCCACGGTCTCCACGCATCCACTTCAATTACCTAGTCTCCATACTGTAGCCAGTGATCTTTTAAAAATATAAATCAGATGTTACTCCCTATTTTAACCCTTGAAGGGCTTCCTATTGAATTTTAGAATTAAATCAAACTCTTTACCATAGCCAAAAAATTCCTCTATGATATGAACCCTTTTTCATCTTTATCAATTGCTCTGACTTATTAAGCCTTAACTACACTGGCCAACAGCTCCCCTGCTTTTAGGACTTTTGGACTAGGGCACTGCCCCACTTCTCTTTATTCCTCTATTCTTCCCTCAACATACATGTCTTGTTCTTTGCCTCATCTCATCATCTGAGAGAGTCCTTTTCTAACCACTTTTATCACATTGCCTTGATTTACTGTCTTCACAGCACTTACCAGAATCTGTTTGATTATTCTCTGCAATATAAATGCCATGATAACTGAAATCTTGTTTTATATTCTTCGCTGCTATATTTTGTGTAGACGGCACAAAGCTGATCTTCAATTAATCCTTACCGAATGAATTAACAAATAAGTAAATGAATAAAATAAATGGAACTGAAGCTCAGCTCAGAAGGAAAATCTGAGTTGGAGATACTGATTTGGATATCTTCCACATATGAATGACAAATGATGCCACAGAAACAGATATTATCCATGGGAATTGTAGAGAATAAAAGAGGGCTTAAAAAACAGAGCCCGAAAGAACATCAACATTTAAAGGATGAGCAGGAGAAGAAGGGCACCCAAAAAGGAGTAAAAAGGATCAGAGAAAAAGGAGGAAAACCAAAAAATATTCCCGAAGTGCTGGATGCTGTAGAAGAGCATTCTTCATTAGAAAGGCATCTTCACATTCAGGAAAAGTATGTCAGATATATAGTCAACAAACATATTTATTAAGTACCTACCATGTGCCAGGAAGTATGCTACAAGTTTAGACAAAAAAATTGAACAATAGATCAAACACTATTTAACGCCTGTTTAAAGACTGATAACAATCTTCTCTACATGTGCTATGAGTCTCGATCTGAATCGTAATTATCAGAACTGCTGAGAGGATTAAATGAGATCCTTTTAATAAAGTGCTGACTACAATATCTTTAACACAATAGGCACCCAATAAATCACTACTACTACCATAAAATGATCTTCCCCTCAAAGATGAAAAAAAATATGTACCCCAAGTAACAGCATACTATAGCAATTTATAGTAATCATCTGATTTTAAAAATCTGTACCTATTCTGAGACTACTAAAACAAGCGAAAGTACAGAATTCATTACGGGGAAACTACTGAGAGGTGCCATCTCAAGGTTTTTTCCCCTAGATTCTAGTTTGGTTTCAACACAGGCACAGAAGCATTTAACTGACTTTAAAGTAGGTCAACAGACTCATTTCAGTGCAAGCTATTTATTTAGTTCCCCACCCCCAGGTATAACTCAGAAAAAGACCAAATGCCTGCTTTCCCCCTCAAAAAACAAGCTCTTTTGTTTATCTTATTTCAGAACAAGACTTCCTCCTGACTTTTCTAAAACTAGAGAGGTTAGAAGGAAAAGTACAGCATGACAGGACATTTATATTGCATTTTTTGTGCTTTTATTTTGTCATATTATATTCTCAAGACAGTGAAGAGGTTTGCCAGCTTTTAAATAAAGAACAAAAGTAAAAAGAGCTGAAAGAACATAAGATTCCTCAGAAACACTGAACAAGTGAAAAATGCCAGAATATTTCTCACTTAAATTCCAACTGGGAACAAGAGGCTGAAATAGCATTAACCAACAGGAACCTTAATTTTGCATGCCACACAATCCAACCCCCAACCAAAATGCCTCCTTTTTACCAACACACACTACTGTCCATTGATTTCCCTCTACTTTAGTAGTTGTCTAAACTCTAGCAATCAAGGCTCCAGTGGTATTTTCTAGCCAAAAGAAAATAATTTTCCTGGCTTCTCTTTTGTTCTTCTCTAACAGATTGCTAGTTCTTTTGTCCAGACCATGTGGGCAGCAGGGCTAAAGGCCCTCTGCCAATCATACATGCTTAGCAAGCAAAAAATAAACAAGACAGTCATCTAAGCTGAAATGTTCTAAAAACAAACTGCAGCATTTAAGTTTCTGAATATTCTAAGGTAAATAGTCTATTTACTGGAGTATATGAATAGACTGGGGTCTGGAATAAAAACTAATTCAAAATTTAAACATGGAGCAATGTTTTCATTTAATATTAAAGAACATAAAATTTGAAGAGAGAGCCTAATCATGATTCTATTGCTATGCAATTGTGCCTGTGCCTTTGTTTACTAATTGATGAAATAAGGATAAAGATATTTTTCCCTTTTCTGCCTTCAATACAGGCTGAATTTCATATCTGATCCTCCTATAGAACAGCATAATTACCAGAGGTATACTATTTTCTCAAGGTAATATGCTCCCTTTAAAAAATTATGAAAACAGCCTGACTCCATCCTAACAGAACTTTGTTTTGTAACTTGTGGGTGTTATTTTCTTCTGAGAATCTAGTATAAAACAATTGTATGTTAATTTGGCAATTCATTTGGAATTCAATGACTTACAGCAGAAGCACAATATTCTTCATCATAATATACAGAGACTACCTAGCAGCAAGCAGTAAATCAACTAAGAGTGGTCATGTGCTCTAAGGAATAAATTGGGAGCAGAAATTGAAATATCAAGATGAAATTTTCAGCTTTAAACTCCCTTGTCTGATTTTATTTCTAAGACGTTGCAAAATTGGAAGATCTCTTATATTTTAACTTATAATTTTTCACATTGGGCTAAAGCCAAGGAAGTCTCTTATTTTTTCTAATAACAACCATAATATAAAACAATATTCTGTGTCCTTAACAATCTTAATTTTTTTTCTCTTTCTCTTGGTTGCATTTTCATCATTTATATTTACCATTTCACTAAATATTCTCTTTCCAATACCGCATCATATTTTAAAGAAGAAAAAAAAGCAACCTTTCTGGTACCTCTTTTTCTGGCAGGGAGGGAGGGAGACTTCCACCTCCCTCACCTTAGCTTTATGAGCTGTAATTGACCAATGTGGCACATTTAACTTACATAGTATATGGTTCTTTAATATCATGATAAATATTCACAAAGAGTGGTGGGTAGCTAACTAAAAGCTATAAAAAGAACATACTTAAAGTCTTCATGCTGAAGATTTGCCTTTCTGAATTCCTTTTAGATCTTAGCAGATCATGTGGCCTGAAGAATAGGAAATATTATTAAGTCATATCTTCCCAAGTAAAATGCCAATGAGACCAACAAACTACACTTTAAACCAAACAGAATAAAATGTATTAAGGCACAATTCTTTTTCTGTATACAAACAATCAGAAGTTCTGGTCATTAAATAGTTTCGGTAGATCTAAGGACTATTTCTGACTCCACTGATAACATATACTACAGCCTTGAGTCAATTACTTCATCTTCCTAGGCAACAGTAAGAGGAAGATCATAACACTTTGTCACTTTTATCCTTACCTATCATGCCAGAATAGTTTATTCAATTAATGATAAACAGACAAAAACTCTCCAAGGGTTTACATTCTTGGGGTGGGAGAAAGGAACAGACAAAATAAATTAGTAAATTATATATATTAGAGTTATAGTATATTAGAAGGTAATAAATGCTGAAGATAAAAAATACAGCAAGGGGATACTGTAATTTTATATTTTAGAGTATTCGGGAAAGGTCTTTAGAGTGGTAACGGCTATCCAGAGGAAGGGCATTCCTGGCAGAGGGCAAAGGTTCTAAGGGAGGACTATGCTTGGTATGGTCTAGGAACATTAAGGGGGCCAGTATGGCTGGAACAGAATGAGCAAGAGAAAGACAGAATATAAGGTCAGAAGAGTTAATGGAGAAACAGATTATAGAGGACCCTAAAGACCATATAAAAGTGAGTGAAAAAGAACAGACACTAGAAGATAATAGGAATAACATAATCAATCTGGCTTGTTTTAGCAGTATCACTTTGTCTCTTGTGATAAGGATAAACTCTAATGGGGCAAGAGTGGATGCTGGGAGACTAAAAGCTTAATGCAATAATACAGGTGAAAAAGAATGGTAATGGAGACCAGAAACAGGCAAATTTCAGATTTAAAGTGGACCAAGAGGATCTGCTGATATACTGGAAATGAGAAAAAGGTATCAAAGATGACCCAAGGATTCTAGGTCTGAAGGATGTAGGTGCCATTAATTGAGAAGAGGAAAGAGAACCAGAGAGGGGAGAGGATATTAGAAACTTAGTTTTGGACATATTAAGTTTGAAATGTCTATTAGACATCCTACTGGAGATATCAAGTAGGCAACTGAATAAACAGGTCTAGAGTTCAAAGGAAAGATCAGGGCTGGGAATATACATTTGAGAACTGTCAACATATAGATGGTATTTAAAGCCATAAGAATGGATGAAATCACCAAGAAAGTAGTCAATTGGACTAAGTCTAGGCTATAGCAATATTAAAAGGTCAGGAAAGAAGACAGATTAAACAACGGGTGAGGTGCAGGTAGTGGGGGACACAATGAGTGTGGTATCCTAAAGCCAAGTAAAGAAAGTGTTTCACTGAGGGTACAGTGACTCATATACCAAATGTTGCTGAAAATCAAGATGAAAACTAAGAACTCATCATTGGATTTAGCAACATACAGTACATTGGAGACTCTAACAAAGCATATGTAGAGGAGTGGCTCACGTAAAATTAGCAACAATCCCAAAGTGATGGTCTATATTTCCAAGTTTTCAAAGCTGTAGAACTAAAGTGGTACTTATAATAGTTTCTATCATTGCCTACTCCTTCTTAACTCTTGGGTAAATACTTTTACTGGAATAAAAGGAATTAGAAAAAAGAGAAGGACATCTCTTAGACATGTGTGCCACTATCTTTTCTAAGATCTTCAGGTGGTTGCTGAGTACTATTAGTTTATCATATGAGTTGTGGTTTGTTATTTCCTTTTCTGTGTTATCTGAAGCTAGACATAGGAAACATTGGAAGCTAGTGGTATATATTTCAGCTAAAGCACTATTCCTGACAACTTTAATGGTAGAGGATGAAAAGTTGTTTAAACACTCAGCTAATGTAGAAACCAGAATAGGGAATTCCATTTAGACTGTCCCTTAAAATAAGCTATTTTACAGCAGCCTTTCGCCCTTCCCTTAACTTGAAAAACAGGCAAGGTGGCTCTCGAAGCCACTATATATATTTAAAACTTTACCTAGTCAAACACGAATGTGTTTTTGTTGTTAACGGCTGGGTTAAGTTTGTCAAACCTAGGGACAAGCTCAATTATTGTGCACTATCCTCTTCAGATGAATATGAGTCCTGCTCAGTTTAGTAAGATTCTGAAAATTGTCAAATTCCCTAATAGTCTCTCTATTATTTAAATATCTAATACAAAGAAAGGAAATTTCACTGGGGTGTTTCTAAGTAGTAATGTTTATGCAGGAGTCTAAATAATAAAATCAACAGAGGAACAATTTCCTAAATCTCAAAGTAAGAAAAATAGTCAGAAAACAGAAAACTTTCCAACAGTCACTACAGCTCTATCATTTGTGATAATTTTTTTCACATGATATAGCACTTATTAAAGGTGGTAGGTTACCACCCCTTGACACAGAGCTTTATTTACGGGGTCAGGGGGACATCTACTTTCCAACATGTATCTAAACATAAAAACAGGACCAAAAGCCACTTTAGTGACCTTGACTATTTAAAAGTACCTGATAGTTGTAAGATGTGGTCTGGAATATTACTATTTGTTTTAAATGCCATTCCAAATATATTCACATCCATTGTTCACATGTTTCTAAGGGATGATAAGAATAAATATCATTATGCCATTTTAAGATTCAGGAACTGAAACACAGAGAAATATCTGTCTAAAATCACGCAGAAAAAAAACTCTTTCTACTTCTGGGCTCTTGTTATCCTATCAAAAAGATTAATTTAGAAGTGTGGATATCTACAATTTAAGAACCAGAGTGACATTTCCAATTTATTGCCATTTCTGATTTTTAGACTTGTATGATATCTGAGAAAGAAGATATTAGCAGAGATTCAACAAATATTTATTTGGTGTCTACTACGTGGCAAGTTTTATCAGATATGAGATCACTCTGCAGCATAAGAGAGGCTAGAAGTAACCTGAAGTGGAGATGGTAGCAGTAGTATGGGAACAGTTGGGAGAAAGTAGACAAGGAGGCTAGCCCCTTTTTGATTATCCTTTATATTCAAATTAATTCATGAAACAAATATTTATTTAACACTTATCAGGTAACAGATACTATTCTATGTATATAGAAGTAAACAAAATAGATAAATGTCCTTACCATAGTTTCAGGATGCAGTAGAAGGGGACAAAGGGTAAGAAAAATATATAGTAAATCAGATGATAATAAATATATTAGAGGGGGAAAAAAAGAAACTAAAAAGGGAAATAAGGAATGTTGGGAGGAAAGTGTGTGTGTGTGTGTGTGTGTGTGGAGAGAGTAGTTTCACCATTTTAAGGAAGTCAGTCAAAGCCTTGCTGAAAAAAGACCTCTGAGTTGAGACCCCAAGGACATAAGAGAGTAATTCATGCAGATACCTAGAGAATAAAGCCTTACAGGCAGAAGGAAGAAGTTCAAAAGACCAGAGGCAGGACTGTGATATATTTGAAAAACAGCAAGGAAGGGTTATAGTTGAAGTGGCATGAGGAAAAGAATACAGTAAGAAATGAAATAGATGTTTATCTTTATATACAACCTATTACCTCCATTTACTATGTTCTAACTTCTCTCCAAGTTAGAATATACATAGAATTCATATTATATGCTCTAAACTGTCTTGAGTTTCAGTGGTTAGGTGTTATCTGAATACAGTGATCAATAACATCATTTCTTAAGATACAAAACTCAAATAACTATTCACCAGTAGATACTGAATAGACTGGGTCAGATTTCCAACTGTGTTCAAAGAGAATATGTTAATTGAGACCAATCTTTATGGCTAGTTTCCTAAACATCAACACACACTGCACCAAAAAGAAAATGGGCAGTTATATTCAGGCATTGTATCATTTTAATGTCTATCTTCAAATGATTAGAAGACAAGGAAACAATGTTAGACAGGCATGCTAAGACTTTTCAGTCAAAATTCCATATATTAAGCGGTAATATTAAAACAACCTACATATATTACCTAGAAGAGAGTTTCCTGGATCAACCCCGCTGTTCACTCCACAGAAGTTAAGGCATTTAATTTGACAACCATTTTAACTTACCCACAGAAAATACAAACTCTTACATTAGATTTTTGAAAGGATGTTCATATTAGAACTCCCTAAAAATAACATATGTGACATGCCTCTCCCTCTCAAAAAAATCTTATCTGGTGATATTCCCCCTTCCTGGAATATTTTTCTCCTGCCTCCCCATTTATCTATATCAGTGATTTGCAAAGGAAAGGGTTCCTCCCAGAGTATGCGTCAGACTGGTGAAGGGTTTTTCAATTCACACCCCCCCCCCACCAAATCACTACTACCTTGAGCTTAAGTCACATTTTTGAGATATGTTGGAGGTATCGGGGAAGGGAAAGTTGAGAACCACTGATTCAGGTACAGCTAAAACTCCACTTCCTCTACAGGGCTTTTCAAGCCCATCTCAGGGTCAAAGGAAGAGGTAATTCCCTCTTTGAAAGGTATATTACTTATTATTAATTTTGAAAAAATGAAAAGCTTGGTTTTAGCTACCTTATATTCCCAGTTGACAAACTTTTCCTTAAGAGGAAAGCTTTTTGTCTAAGAAAAAAGACTTGAGTTCCAATATAGCATCCCATGATGGAAAATTTGTTATGTATAAATTTCCTTTGAGATGAATGTCTGTTTTCATAAAGAAATTTCAAATTTTCTCCTGAAGAGGAGGAGGTAGAAGAATGGTGTATCTTCCCATTTCCTGGACTCTAACAAGTAAGTGCATTATTAATTCACTAAGCTCATTTACTATTCTCATATTTGAAAGAACTGGCTAGAAACCAAACTTTGTCCATTAAAGTCATGAACTTACTTATTTACTTTTGCTAAGAACTGTATAAAATTAGATATCTCCTAGTATAAAACAGGATATTTTCTCTGGTGTTTGCTAACGTCATTTTTCTTAGAACCAAAACCTGGCCCGCACACAACATACTTATTTTCAAAAATACTTACAGTATAACAAAATAATGAAAATACCATCACTTTAAATTTTAACTTTTCAAAGGGATAACACTTTTCAAATGTGCAGAAGAAAGCTTCAGAAAGATCACATTACTTGTCCGAAGTCACACAGCCAGCCATGGTATTTCACTGACAAACACCTTTGAGATAAATTTGATTAAATGAAAAGGAAAGCTAAGAAATGTTTATATTTGCTACCTTTGGGTTTTAGATACTGCTGGCTTTAAGATGTATTCTTCTCAAACAGTAAATTTCCAGTGAAAACTGACATAGTGATCTGATTCTTACAAAACGTTTAATGGAACAGACTGAGATTTAATAAAGATTGCATGTGCTACCACAAGACAAGTTCCATTTGCATTGAATTCTTCTTACTCAACATGTTTTGCAAGATTCTGTCACAGGTCCATGTATATACATGGCAGAGGTTTAGTCCTAACTAACCCTAGGATGTCCAAAGGGGTAAATTCTTTTCATTTTCTCATGTAAGCCAAAATGATTAAGAACAAATCAGAATATTTCATATTATTACATGCAGCTCCTATATATAGATATAACAAGTGAAACATGTTCCTGCCTTTATGTGCATTTGGTGTAGTATTGTTTACTTGCTCCGAAGAAGTCCATTTAAAGAATTTTTAAAGGACTAGTAATTCTATACTACAAATTCATGTGTTACATACATACAGAGGTTATCTTCAATCTGTGAATAATAACATGGATGGTTGGGATAAAGTACTAATCCCAGAAGAATATCATCTTTCAATAATTAACTTTAAATAAACTATTGGCAATGGTTTACAATGAAGAATAATGGCCTGAAATGTGCTTCTACATTGTGAACTTTTAACATATTTGATTAGGGCTATTATTTAAGAAACTGTATGTACATGGTAAGTAGTTTTAAAGGGCAAGTCTCCCGCCTACTCACAAACCAAGTCTCCCAGATCCTCTTCCCAGAAGCAACTGCTATTACCTATCCAAAGACAGCCTATATGTATTAACGGGGGTCGGGGAGGGGGGCGGGGGCAGTATGTGAGTGTATTTCAAAGAACAGTTTTGAAAAGCAATCACTTCTTTTCAAAAATACTTACAAAATGACAGAAGAATGAAAATACCATCACCTTAAATTCTTAAATTAATATAGTCCTTTATAGTTTTCAAGGCACTTTGAAGTATATAAGATCGCTGATTTTCAACAGCACTTGGTAAATATATTCCAACTCAAAGAATCATCTAATTGAGCCCTTTAATAAAGTCATCTCTCTCAAGAAAATGATACTCAACACCAAATGAGAGTTGTATGCTTAAAAAACAAAAAAGCAACACACTTTCAAGGAAATTTAATCAGCTTCTTTTAGTAGTGTGCTCCATTCTCTAAGATCTAGTCAATAACCTTTTATTATTTTTTAAATTTAAACTAGCATCTGTATCATGAAAATATTTGTTATAATACACATATTTCTAAATTAGTTTCTCTATTTTAACCAATTATTTCCAATAAATTTAAATAGGAAAGTCATTCTCTATTCCTTACCTATTTCTGCCACATCTACAATATATGGAAATTGATCTTACTAAGGATCTCATTTCATAGAACAGAAGAGCATCATCGATCTTCCCATTTTAGTTAGGTAATACATCAGAATGGTCCTATAATGCTGATGACACCACTACTTGAATTAAGCCTGCTAAAAGTGGGTTAATGATTAACAAGAAGATGTAACATTTAACTGCTAGCAAAATATAAACATTTTATTTCCAAGTATGAAGCTAGTCGATGTCTGAAGTAACTCAGAGAAAGTTAATTAAATGAAAACAGCATAAAAGAGATGTTTTATACATTTTTATTATTCAAAAGTACCCATCCAGTACTGACTTCCTTGCCTATGTATTCAAGTTAATTATATATTCTACTATTTTATGGTATCCATATAGTACTTATCATTAAAAGAATTCAAAATACTTCTTTAAAAATTGTGGTATACATAAAATGTACCATTTTAGCCATCAAAATACTTTTAAAAGACCCAATTTAATTTCCTTAAGATAGAAATGAGATAGCCCTATTCCTTTTACTAATAAGAATATATTCACAGAAAGATTAAGTTAATCATGTATATTATCACAGGTCATAAAACCAAAAGAAATCAGGTAGAAATTCAAAGGAAACTACTTTTGAAAAAAGTTTTTATTAAGAATTCAAAATATGATGAACATATCTCTAAATCTTAAATTTCTTAAGCTGATACCAAACTGCAACCAAATAACAAGACACTATCAAATGTAGAAAGGACAAGAATAACATTTTTTATATAAAAATATTTTCAAGTACTCTAGAAGTCTAGATTAAATAATTTCAATAAATCAACAGCAGAAGTGGTAGGGAAGAGGGTTGATCACAACTTCCATTTCTTGGCTATTAATCTTTTCACAGGTCATCTCGGGATATATGAGTATGATTTTTTATCTTCTATGATTTTCTACCGTATAGAAATTGTAACATAGCAAAACTGGTAGAAAAGAAAATGCAGATGATTGAAAAATAAACAAATCATCATTGATTTGCTGTTATTTTAACTATCTTTGATATAAAAAG
Organism: Eonycteris spelaea; assembly: GCA_003508835.1. Taxonomy (NCBI): domain Eukaryota; kingdom Metazoa; phylum Chordata; class Mammalia; order Chiroptera; family Pteropodidae; genus Eonycteris; species Eonycteris spelaea. The sequence goes on along the minus strand of PUFA01000204.1, from coordinate 1,380,079 downwards.
TGGATTCTGTGTGGCTATACCTGTCTTAAAGAAAGTCTCTCATGAAAACATGAAAATAAATGTGAACAGCAAACTGAGGTAACTATTCAGTTCCATTTCTGGAAAATTAAAGTTCAAGCAATTATCTTAAAATAAATTGTATAGCATTTCTCTAGTTTTAGAAAGGTCAAAATATATGTTCCCATATTCCTGTATACATCAACAAACAAAGGATAAATAAGAAACTGGTCACTCGTGGAGGGAGGGATAGGAATTAGTTGAAAAGACAGGGTTGGAAGCAAGATTTCAGTTATGTAATTTTTAATTTTTGAACTATGGAAATGATTATCATTCAAAAGCCAAAATGAGTGTATTATTTTAATGAAATAATCTTAAAACCATTTTTTTCAAAGCCTCATTTTCATCACACCTTCTAAAACATTTAAACATTTGGGGGTGGGGGAGAAGAGCTAGAGTGAGTAAAGACAAGACTTTCTGAATGTCTAACTCATTAACTCATTATATTTCATCCCTTAAATATTATTATAGAAACTTAGGAGTAAATTTTTCTCCTTAATAGAAGCTTTTTAAAAAGCAGTACAGTTTTAAAGTTTCATATAAATGCATGCAACTAAGTTTCAACCAAATTTAATATGGTTTTATTAAATCAATCATCTTATTCTAATCTACATATCTCTAGCCAAAGCAAACAACTTTAATTGTGGAAAACACTAAGTTTGACTGATAAATTTAAACCCTACCAGATACTAATTTCAGCCCTCTGGGAAAAGGCTGCTCTAAGGAAGTTACCAAAGTATTTACTACACTGTTTTCCATAAGCATGGATAAACTTATGGAGCAATATCAGAAATCATGATAGAATGATTAATACACCGTAAGTTTTTACAGGCAATTGGTATGGGGAAACAAAATGGGTTTAGAGTTAGACCTGTTTGAACTTGACTCTACCACCTGCTCATCCTGGCCCAAAGACTTAATTCCTTGGAACCTGTTTCTTTAATGACAAAATAAAGCTGATAACACCTAACCTGAAAGATCATTAGAAGAATTTAATGAAATGTTCACATTGTCAGGTTTCAGACTATTCTGACTAGTTCAAGCAGAGGACTTAGGGCAAGAATAAAAAGCTTTCTTTAGTGAAATTTTTTAAAGTCACGTGATAAAATGATAAAGGAAGAAAATAATCTAAAATGGCAAGGAAAAGAGAACTTTTCTGAGAGTCAGGTAAACTGTTGATCGGTCAAAGGGAATAGCATTTATCTTTAAAAATGACAGTTTTTCTTCATCTATTTCTTAATTTCTTAATAATGATTTGCATAGGGAAAATATCCAGTGTCTCTTAAATTTAAGATAAAAAGCATCTAATTTAGATACTAGGTCTAAAATCACTAAAAATATTTATAAATACTTCTTTAAAAAAATTTCCAACAGAATTAAAAATGACCCCTTGAGTACTTCTTTTTGTCAAAATACACAGTTGCTTTTTGAAATATGAGATCTCCTTAAGGCCACTCTATACTTTGGAAGATTATTTTTTATTTGCAAAAATACTTGTTTTTAAAGTTGGAACCACATAAAATTGCTGTTGTTCAACTGTTACTGACTTACAAAAAAACCATTTCACTTTGAGTGTTCAATGTGTGCCAGAAATATCATAAACTGTGATACAACAGGTCCTCTGTTCTCAGGTAACATATGGATTTAGCTGAAAAGAACAGGATAGTGGCATAGCACATTCACTGCAATTTAAAAAAAAAACTTGATAACATAACTATTCAGTCTCTCCTTCATACTACAGTGCCATACTGACCAAAACAAGAATATTATTTTTTTCAATTCATTACTAAACATATATTATGTTAAGGGCATTTGATAAGAAAACAAAGTTTCTTAGATTTGGTCCTGACCATCCAGTATAGGACCCAGAAACCACCTTAAAATGGAGGAGAGGGGTATTAGAAAAAAAAATTTATAGAGGTTACCACTTTAAGTTTTTTATATAATATACCTTTTATTTCTTCATATTATAATGAAGATGTACTCCTAATTCCCCAAAGTTTCTTTTCTATAAACACAGTCATATATGTAGTATAGAATAAAAACAGTAGTTTAAGTTCAAAAAATAATTGGGAAATATTTGTAGCAAAATACCTAGAATGATGTTATTTTCTAATTAGAAAATTATCATTTGGCTCTCAAGTATTTCAGATACTCTTGTGCAGAAATGTCACAATCTATACATCTGCTTTTTAAATGTACTAACATATTTAAAAATACATGAACTAGAGATTGTTGAAGGAGAAACAAAAATGAATTTTATTGTTTAGAAGAAATTTGGGGGCTTCCTATCATCCTCCCTCCTCATCTAGAAAGGGAAGAAGGAAAGCAGGAGAAATTTATTTAAATCTGGAGACCCAAGATAAAAGGTGAGATTTGACATGGAGATGGAGGCAAGAGCTTTGTTCATTTTCGCTTAAGTGCACACATTCTACACTGAGGTCACCTGTGAAGAACTAATGGTTTTCCCCTCAAGATAATAACACATTTCAAGATTTAACAATTCTAACAACCAAGGAAGTGAAGAATGCCTACTCATTTACTATTTGTTTAAGCTTCTGTCTACAGGGAATGAACTGTGACACAATTTAGCAACCAAATGCTACATTTTTAAAACAGAGCTTTTAAAGAACAAAAAGGCTTTTGGAATAAAGTTCAGTTCTCAGCACACCTTTTCCCAAACTAGTTTCTGCACTTGCTAAAAAGAGAGCTCAAAGACTTGAGTCAAGAGAGGGCTGGCCACTGCCAGGGCTGATTCATAAAATAAGTAGCCTCTCTTCAAAAAGGACTTCACTTTTAAAAAAATTTTGTCTGATTTTTCTTAGATTAAAAGAATCCCCCCCCACCACCACCTTTAAAAAAAAAAAAAAAAACTACACACAGTAAACCTATTTATCAAGCAGAACTCTGTAAAAATTGATTTGTGAGCCTCTGGTGACTGCTTTTCATACACTCCTTCATTAAGTATGCAAGTTTAACACAGCTGCTCATTTTAACATTTTCATGCAGGTCTTGTTTATTGAACTATTTTATGATAGTTTTCCCCAGTTTAATACTTAATAAATTTTGTATGAAAGCACTGATTCCACAGTCCAATAAGGTCTTCTCATCTTGATCAACAAGCTGTTAGATTAACTGCTAATTAAATATGCACTTTTTACCCACTATTCTCTTTCAAGCACACCCTCTGGAAATTGTATCTGAGATGAAAACTACAACTTCCTCCATATTCACAGATGACAGCTGTAGTTTTAGGGGAACAAAACCCGGGTTGCCAGCACAGTGAGCTTTAAACCTTTGTGTCAGTCAGAGGAAAGAACAAAAGGCAACGCTTCCTTCCCCAGCCCCTCCTTAGTGCTTGAGGGAAGGCAGGCTTGACAGAACAGTTCTAGAGAAAAAGGAAGCCCTGCTGAAGCTAGTGAGAATTTCCCCTAAACACACACACAAGGCTACCCAAGCTACCCACCTTGGATAGCTGCCTCCTGAGGTTAAAGCGCTGGACCATGGTCACCCTGAGTAATCTTCAGACAAAGCAATCCATGAAGGGACGGACTTTTTAAAAAACAGCTTCTTGGAAAAGTCGGTGGCAAAACATTTTGAAGACTGTCACAGAAGTCCAAAGAATTCCCTGGGAGTCTTAGCAAACTTGGAACCACTTCATTGTTCTATCGGGAGACACTGCAAAGCCTACATCGGAGAGGGTGGATGGACCAATGCAGGGAGCGGCAGAATCCTGGAGCAGCTTCGCCCAGTACCGAGCTCTGCTAGCACTTCCTGTGAGTCAGCCGTGAGGGGTCCAGACAGAAGGACCACCCCTTCCCTTTCCAACAAACCATTAGCCCAAGATGCCGCTGTGGTGCCACCAGAGACTCCAGGACGATGGACCTGATATTCTGGGCTGAGTGGGAGGAGGAGTGGCACACTCGGGTCTGAAAGCTTCTGCCTCCAGTAGAAAACTGGCAACTGCAATAATTCCTCCCATCCAGAAGTCCTCCCCGTACAGGAGGGCGCCCAGCAAATAGTGACACCCCTTCTCAACCTCCACCTCTGGTAATCCACTGGGTGAAATGGTGTAAATAAAGGGACGTGGCAAAAAGCCTCCGACTGTACCAGCTCTGCTCAAAGAAGGAAACTCCTCCCAGCTGGGCTCGGCAGCTGTCCGGCTTTGTCTATGGTAATTGGCCAAGCCTTTCCTCTTATTCACAGGGAGGGGTCCCACCCTGGGAAAGAATGTCAGGTGCAGAGAGGCATACTCCAAGGGTGACTTCAACTTCATTAGCAAGTTCAACAAATTAAAGCTACCTCCTAGGGTGATGGTCCCCTCATTATAACAATGTAACTTTTAAATATCTACAGATGAAACAAAAGGAACAACTAAGGGTGAATTAATGCAGGTAAAAAGGTATGAAAAGTGGCAATCGTGAGGGCAGTTCCGAAAGTAAAAAATACTTTGCTATCACTTGCCAGCCTCTTCCTATGTAATTCTGCTTCCATACAACCAATGTAAGGATAAAGCTTCATTTAATGAAACTTTCCACTCGACATGCTTCTCACTGAATTGTTCATTACTTCTTAATGAATTTAATAACTTACCAGGGCAGAACTTGTTGGCATTTATTAATTTTTCCCTGCTCCAGTGACTCTCAATTCCCTGTAAACATGATTATGTCTTATGTTGCATACAGCCTTTGGAGGAATGAACTTACCATGTGCAGTCACTGTGTTAGGCATTTCACATCTATTATCCCAGTAATTTTGCAAATAACCCTGTGAAATTTGTATTAATATCTTTACTGTTCAGATAAGTAAAGCAGGAATCTTCTCTAAAACTTCAATATTATTATGAGTAAACCATATAGTGTTACTTTTTTTTTCCTTCAGGTAAGAAAAGGGAAAAAGGAATTAAAAAAAAAAAGTAGATCTTTATGCAATGGTTATTCTCAACTATATTCATATCACACACTACTATTTTCAAATTATCACCAAATAGAATGTACAATTTTTAAAAATTCACCTAAAATGACACACACATATTCCACGCTACCTCAGGAACAGCAGAAAAGATATACCAAAATAACAGGATGCCAAGGAACCAAAAAATTATTCTAATCAAAATGTATATATAAGATTTTTATTCCAAAAACCTCAAATGGAAAAAGGTAAACATATATAAGTAAACTTTTTGTCTCCTTCACATCTAAGTTCAGACTATGCGATGTAACCTAATATTTAAACTAATCAATTGAAACTTAATTCCAGCTGAAACTTAATTCCAGTAGGTTGACAGAGAATCTGTGTGTTTGTGTGTGTGTGTGTGTGTGTGTGTGTGTGTGTGTTTAAACAGTAAAAGCACCTCAATTTTTCTCCTATACAGAATGAAACCAAGCATTCAGAAAACTTTTCTTGGTAATACAGGAAAAATTAATGAGATGCCAGGTGGAAATAATGAAATTCTTAAAAAAAAAAAAAAAAGACATACTGTTCTTAAACATAAACATGGGATGCTTCTGATATAAGCAAGTAGAATCCTGATCGTTGCTATAAGGCTCTTTCTAACTTCACTTCACCCACCCCACCCCACCCCCCAAAAAAGAAGAAGATAAAAGGAATTAAAAATGTCAGAAGTCTACAGACCCAGGTACACATTAAATATCAATCATGAACTGAACAGGGTATAAATCTTCAAAGTTCCAAATATACATAAAAAGACATGGATTAAATGGGTGATGCCTTTATTCTAGAAGGAACCTACTCATTTTTTGCCTATTAAAATTAAAAAAAACTGTTTAAATGATACAAAACCTATTAAAATCATTTGAGTACTTGATTGCAATTAATTCCTTGATTAAAAGATAAAAAACTGAAAAAAATCTTCTTTTCCCCAGGTTTTTGGATGAAATAGTAGATCAAGATCAAAGGTTACAAAAGAATAGCAGGAAAGATAGAAAAGCATAACTAGAGAAAAATCAATAGCTCTGCAATCATTCGATTATATAACTCTAGGACCCAAATACATAATGTCATTTTCAGTAGTCTGACTGAAAATCCCTATCTTTTTATATTCTATGAGGAGGCAGACAACAGTTCATGTGGTTCTTACCCTTTTGGATCATGTACTCTTTGTAAATCTGTTAAAAGCTGTGGACTCAGTCACTAGAGTGAAATACATGAAACACATGAATAGACACACACAGTATTTTTGATACAATTCCAAATGATCCATGGATTCCCCTAAAGCTGATCTATAGACCCCATATTAAGAACCTTGTCCCCATCATGACTAAGAGCTCAACATCAATCACTAAGTGGTCTCATTTTCTTTCCACCATATAACAGTTCTTAGTAAAGCTGAGAAACAGAAAAAAAAAAAAAAAAAGCCCATCTTTGACATGTTGGCCCCAGTCCCCAATACATTTTTTTTACCTGTATGTAATAATAATCTACTTCCAAAGCCACAAATGGTCTTTATGGAATGGTCTTTTTGTTTTTTCTTCATTATGTAAAAAAAAAAAATTTATTATCCTAGTTTTATCCATCATATGTGAGTGACATCAATACTTTATCTTACTGTATATTTTCTATTTTCCTGCAAATATACAAACACGTACATGTTTGTTTGTTTTTAAAAACTTTTCTGGTTTGCTTTGCCACTAAAAAAATACAACACAAATACCTTAAATGAATACTTATGAAATTTAAACAGTTGTCCCAATTTAGCTGGTTTCTATATTCAAAACTCCCTTTGTACCAGTTTCATTCTTAAAATTTGTCTGTAAACACATTTTTTAAATAAACTGATATTAAAGTTTTATATTATTGAATATCATGTACTACAAACTATACTTTTATAGAGAAGGAAAAGAAAAGTTTAAATAGGTTTTCAAACTTTCCCCAAATCAAAGAGTTGGTATTTGAGTCAGGACTAGAACCCCAAATACCCAGATTTCACTATATTGCTTTTCCCATTACATCATGCTTCTTCCTATTTTTAAAAATTTAAAATGCTCTAAAAAGTACAGTACACTTAAGACACTAAGGTAAATTTTTGGTAAATTTAATAAGTATTCCATTCTAAAAACTTGAACCTTTATACTTTAAGTTATGAGTGAGTTTCCCTACAGCTTGGCACATCTGAAGTAGTAATATGTTTGCAGTTCCTCCCTTATCTCTTTGGTATCCAGTCTTTTAACAGAGTTATATTAAATAAATCTTATTGTTCAAATACCACTGTGGGTTTTAACCAGCTTCCAGTCCTGTAACAGAGTTATATTAAATAAATCTTATTGTTCAAATATCACTGTGGGTGATAACCCAATAGAAGTTAACTGCTGTGCTAGCTACCAGTCAATCATTAAAACTATGTCTTTAACCTTCAATAGGCTTTCATTAAGCAACACCACGTCATTTCAGAAAGCCCCCTTTCATTCATGCTAACCAAGCATTTAAGACACCAGACACTCAGTATGGAACGAAATATTCCCTTTACATAAGGATGTCACAATCTACTAAGGAAATAGAAAACTTAACAGCTGTCATTAATGTGGCAAATGCTATAATAGCAGGGACAGTAATGGCACAAAGGAGGGAGAAAATGAACTTTCTATGGGACAAGTCTTGAAGATGGAGTCTTTAATGTTGAATACAAATTCTGCAAATGATCAAAAAAAGGAATTGGCATTCCATGCAGTGGAAAAAATACAAATTAAAAACACAGAGGTGTGAATTAAGGTAAGTAAAATTGTTTTTCCATGCCAACGAAGAAACATGTTATAAGTTTGGAGTGTTCAGAATATTATTTTGTTTGTGAAATGGGAATGTAGATTGTAACAAAATTCATTCGTTCCTTCTTTCTAAATTGCACTAGTTTTGTTAACTAGTTTTTCTTTAACCTGCCCAAATGAGAATAGCCCATTTATAAGTAATAATGTGATAGGTTCTCTCTTTATGGAAGTTACAATTCTTTCAAAGCAAAAAGGGAGGAAATCTATTTTCAAAATGTTTAGTAAATACTGCTCCAGTTTCAGGATTCCCTGTGGCAATTCAAGCCCCTTAAATGATAGGAGATTTCTGTTATGAAATTAGCTCATTTTCATTTTGATGGCCAATTTAAAGAGCAGCCAACTATGTCAAATAATATTTTGGTAAGCTGGGCATAGCTTTTTAAAATATGCTACATTAAGGTTGCTTCCTTTAATATCAGCAATGTTTTAGGGTTTGCATTAATATCCCCCCAAAAAACTCATGACATCCATCACCTACAGCGAATACGTATGAGGAAGAGAAGCAAAGAGGAGATGGGAGTTTATTACGTGCCTACTAAGTGCCTAACAATTAACATGATATATATGAAATATTTAAACACTATAAAATCAATTCCTTAAAATAGTTTATAAGGTGTTTCATGTGCTGGTCCCTGCTTTCCCTCTCTAGATATCTCACCCTACTTTCACTTCAAATCTCAACTTAGACTTCTATTTCTTTAGGAAAGCCTTCTCTTTTCAACACTGGCTAACTCCTTTCTCCACCTTACCAATTGATTCCTCCTCACTATTCTATATTTTTATTTTCCTTGTCTGCATCCCCCTCATCAAAACATAAGCTACTTAGGTGCAGGGACCTAATATGATCATAATGATATTCTGGCACCTACTAGGCCCTTAAATAGTTTTTGAATGAATGGCTTAAAAACATAAGACAGTTCTTGATGGCTCTATAAAACTTTAAAAAATTTCTAAGACATTCTGGATTTCCTTCTCGCTAAACCATCTCCCACAAATTCCCTGATCTTTCCACCTAATTAAATTCTAATTGTTCTTCTATTCCATTTGAAATATTTGTCAATTATTTATCTTCCATTTATAAATGACTCATATAATTTAACATTTTCCAATAAAATGATTCCTATAAAAACTCAGAAAATACAGTAAAATATAAATAAGAAAAATTGTTAATAATATCAACATATGGAAGAAAGCACTACTAATTTTAATAAATTTCCACTACTAGTTTTAATAAATTTTCGCCTGAGATTTTTCTTTATTTTTAACTACATAAGCAATTTATGAATGCTTCATTATTATTGTAACCACTGTTATCAGTTTATCTTTCCTTTACTATAGATTTATATACAATTTACTTATAAAAGCATGCAGTAGTATCAGTAAGCTAGCTTGGTTTGTTCTTAACCCAACTAATACACATATTATTTGAAACTTCCTTTGTTATGGTTTGAATGTTTGTGTCCCTCCAAATTTCATATGTTGAAATTCTAAATCCCAGTGTGATGGGATTAGCGCTCTTGGTAAAAAGAGAACCCACAGAGCTCCTAGCTCTTTCTAAGGAGTGAGGATATAATAAGAAGTCTACAGCCACAAAGAGGGTCTTCACTCAACTAACTATACTGACACCCTGATCTCGAACTTCAGCTTCCAGAACTGTGAAAAATAAATTCTGTGTATTATAAACTACCAATTTGTGGCATTTTATTATCGCAGTCCAAACAAAGATAACAGTTTTTTAAAAATCCAACAATTTACTTAGAAAATTTTGTCAATAGATATGGGTCTCCACTATTCAACTGCTGCACAGTAATTTTCAGTATAGATAGAACAGTTAGTCATTTTCTTGTTGATCATTATTTCTACATTTCGGCTAGTACAAACAATACTACCTATACATGCTTACTTTTAGATGTGTGATTTTTTTTTCTCCAGGACATAAGATATAATCCTATTACCCACTCAAGGTCTGGCTCAAACTCATTTACTTTAGAAGCTGGCCCTATTCATGTCAGTTCACTGTTATTTGCTTCTGCTTCACTCACAGTGATAGCTCTGTACTTCTATATTTGCTACATAGGTCCTGCAGTGTTTTTTAGTTGTTTATGCATCAAGGTTGTCTTTCATCAAATTAAAAATGAGCACCTTGAAGGAGTACATCTTATGTTTTCTGTATCCTAATTGCACAGTACCTTACACAGAGTAGACAGTTAATAAATATTTGTAGAATGTCCTAAAAACCTTAAAAGAAAACATGCTCTTGTCTGATAGGATTGATATGTGACTATTCTATTACATATTTCTTTAGTTCAATATATAAGATTACAGAATCTCTAACAATGAGCATATGTAAAAAATAAATTATTATTTAGCATTATCAAGCCATGAAGACACATGTAGGAACCTTAAATGCATATTACTAAGTAAAAGAAGCCAATCTGAAAAGGTTGAATATTCTAGGATTCTATCTATATGACATTATGGAAAAGGTAACACTATGAAGACAGTAAAAATTTTGATCAGTGGTTGCCAGGGTTGGCGGGTAGAAGGAAGGGTATGAATAACAGAGCATCAAGGATTTTTAGGGCAGTGAAAATACTCTGAATGATACTATAATGGCGGATACATGTCATTATACATTTGTCCAAACCCAAAGAATGCACAACACTAACGTAAACAAAAGGCTTTGGATGATTATAATGTGTCAACATAGGTTCATCAATTTTGACAAATGTATCACTCTGGTGGAAGATAATAATAATGGGTGAGACTATACACATGTTGGGGACTCTCCGTACCTTCCTCTCAAATTTGCTACAAACCTGAAATTGTTCTAAAAAAGAAATCTTTTTAAAAAATATAAATTGATTTAATTCATCGAAACACCTAGATGGATTAAAAACAGTGAACAACCTGAAAGGAAATTAAGAAAACAATTCCATTAAAAGAGCATCAAAAACAATAAACTATTTAGGAATAAACCTAACCAAGGAGAAATAATTTGTATGCTGAAAACTACCAAACATTGCTGAAAGAAATTAAAGAACACAGAAGTAAAAGGAAAGATATGAGGTGTTCATGGACTGGAAGACTTAATATTGTTAAGATGTCATACTACTCAAAACAATCTACAGATTCAACAAACTCCCTATCAAAATCCCAACAGCATTTTTCACAGAAATAGAAAAATTCATCCTCAAATTCATATATAATCTCAATGGACTTCAAATAACCAAAACAATTTTGAAAAACAAAACTGGAGGCCTCATGCTTCCTGATTTGAAACATATTATGACATACCTACAGTAATCAAAACAGTGTGGTAAAGAACACAATCAACAGAGCAAAAAGGCAACCCATAGATGGAAGAAAATATTTGCAAGTCACACATCTAAAAAGGGGTTAATGTCCAAAATATAAAAAGAACTACTATAATTCAACAACAAAAATCGACCTGATTTTTAAAATGGGCAAAGGACTTGATTAGACATTTCTCCAAAGATGATATATATATACAAATGGCCAACAAGCACATGAAAAGATGATCAACATCACTAACATCAAAGAGATGCAAATCAAAACCACAATGGGATATCATCTCATACCCACTAGGATGGGTACTACTGAAAAAAAAAAAACAGAAAACACGTATTGGCAAGGACGTGGAGAAAGTGGAACCCTTGCATACTGTTGGATGGGATTGTAAAATAGTGCAACTGTGGTGGAAAACGATGTAGTGGTTCTTCAAAAAATTAAAAATATAAGTACCATATGATCCAGCAATCCCATTTCTGGATTTACTTCCAAAAGAATTGAAAACAGGTTCACAATAATTGAGAGGTGAAAGCAAACCAAAAATCCATGTCAGATGAATGGATAAACAACATGTGTTATATACATACAAAGGAGTATTATTCAGTCTTAAAAGGGAAGGAAATTCTTGGTACAAAATGGAGCAACCCTGAGGACATTATGCTAAGTGCGATAAGGCAGTCAGAAGAAGACAAATGCTGCCTGATTCCACTCACATGAGGTAGCTAGTGTAGTCGAACTCATGGAAACAGAAAAAAAGAATGGTGGTTACCAGTGGCTGGGGGGAGAAGACAGGGAAAGATGTTTAATGGGTACAGAGTTTCAGATTTGCAAGATGAAAAAGTCTGGAGATATTCACAACACTGTGAATAACTCAACACTAATAAATTAATACACTGAAATATGGTTAAATGGTAAATTTAATGTTATGGATATTTTACCATGATTTGAAAAAAGTTAAACTAATCATTTCTATTTCTAAGTATGCCCCTTGATTTGGCACTTTTATTTCCTTAAATCACTTTTTCCTTTTGTACTTAGGCATAGAGATCAACCAGCCAAAAGATGTCTTCTTCCAGAAAAATGGAATAGTCTCTAAATAACAGAGCATTCTCTCCAGATAGAAATAAAGAGTTCTGACAATGACATATCATTGCACAGCTTTCAAAACCCAGTACCAAAAAAATGGTTTATTGCCAAGAATCCTTATACATGAACAAACAGTGGCTCCTTTCTGATTTGTTCTTTATAATACCTCATTACTCATAATCACACAATGTTAAAAAAAATCCTTTAAAATATAATATACCTCTTTAGTCCTCATCTAAATTCTATTTCTCATACTTGGCATTTTAAAAAGGACAATAATTACATTAAAAATAACTAAAACACTAAATTAAATAATTTTAAGTCTGAGGTTTTGTTCTCTCAAGTGGTAGGTACCCCATGCAATTGTTTACAATGCCCAGAGTAAGTTGAATATGAATATTACCACAGTCACAGAGACAAAGGAATTACTCTTCCCTCATAGATTACAGAAACATCTCTAGCAGTGAAAACTTACATCGAATGATAATACTGGTCAAATAAAAGACTCAAAGATCACACATAAGAATGGTTAGCAAAGGAAGCAACAAGAAGATTGTTTAGAATTGCCGTGTATTCCTATTCAGAGAAATGTTTTAGCATTATGAAATGTCATTTTTTATCTATAGTAATACTTCTTGCCTTAATGTCTAATGTGTGCAATATTAACATAGCTTTATCATCTTTCTTCCCATTAGTGTTTTCATGGTATTATTATTTCCTATCTTTTACTTCCATCTTGTGTTTGAAAGATGTGTTTCTTTTGTCCCATGTTTTCTTTATTCCTTTATTCTTCTTTCCTTGTTTCTTTTCTATTTTTAATATTCCATTTTATCTTAGTTTATGATACATTTTTTTGTTATTCTTTTGGTGGTTACCTTGCAAATTATAATACGCATTGTTAACTTATTACACTCCACCTTAACCACATTTCAAACAAACCAAGACCTTAATAAAAACTTAACTCCATAACCCTCCACCCATCCTTTTTGGTATTGCATATTCTATTTCTACAATGTTTTAAACCTCAGGGACAATCATATTATCTTTTTTAGGCTCAACTATTAACTAACATAAGGAAATACACATAAAAATAGTATAAAGAGTAAACAAAATTAAGTAATACTACTGCAGCTAAATTGGTATTTGCTGCATCCTAGCAGCCAGGTGCTCAAAGTGGGTATGTATCTAAATTCATAGGCGTTGTGTACTGAACTGGCACTCTAGGAAATGTATAACCTCCAGCTTCAGCACTGTGTAGCTTCTAGAACATCACAGGAACCCTGAAGCAGCTCTAGGACCTAGTGGTTATACCGAATAGAGACCTCAACTCTGCTTACTTAGCACAACATCATTTTTATCTTTTCCTTTCCTCTCATTGGAATGTTTCCAAGAATGCTATAGAACGAATTCTTTTATTGGGCAGAAAGGTCTGTTATCAACACTGTTAAGGTTCTTTAACTATTGTTAAATCACGTAAAACTACCATTTTTATACTCTTAAAAGTGTTCAAATGTTGGCAATTTGATATGGTTCAATGTTATGTTTAAGTACTAAAACCTAATAAGAAACAGTTTAGATAAACTTAATACAGGTTTCCTTCATCCAAATGGAGATATGGAAAACTAAGCTTTAATATCTAAAATCAAATTTTAAAAAGATTATTCTGTCCATGACAATCTAGGCCAAGGAAAAGGGAATGCAGTTCATGTTTAGCTATTCAGTTAAGAGAATATAAGACAGAAGATAACTAAAAAAATGATTTTGCTATAGAAATGCTATTTTATTAGTGGCTATAGGAAGGAACAAATGGATTCTAGTCTTTGTCTTTTCTACTTCACAACAATGGCTCCCTATATTTCAGCAGGCTCTGTATGTGCTAGAAAAAAAAAAAGGCTAACATGAATTACAATCAGAAATAAAAACTTCTGTGATTTCTACTTTGGGAACATAGAAGCCTTTAGAGGGCAAGTCTATATCAAAGCCCCCCATATTTCTATTGTAATAAAAGAATCCTTAGAAGAGAATTATTGGATTAAACTTGAAGGACTGAACTTATTTATCTTGGCTTTCTACTAAAATTGAATAATAAAAGGTATATACTCAAAGGCAGAGAAAACTAGAGAGGAGATAGCAGTAGATAGATGTAAATAAAGCTTTGGAAGGTGAAAAGTGGATGGCCCAGTAATAAATAACTTAGCTTTCAGTTTTTCTCCAGTAAGATAAGTACTTAGCAGGGTAATGGGTGGTGCGGAGAAATTAACAGGAAGTAAACCAAAACTGTAGAAAAGGTCAGGTCTTGGAAGTATCAAGGACTACTCTAAAAAATGAGGCATACTGTTGGGCCTGAAAATAGAAGGACTGGCTAAAAGCATTTATAATGAGCAGTTAGATTAGCAGGTCATACCCTAACACACAGTTAGGCAATCAGTCCAGAGGTTTACTTTCTGGAGAGACTGAAACAAGGAACCAGAAGGTTTCTAAAGTGAGAGACTCCAGACACAGATGATGCTGGGGTGGAGGTCCCACTCTGAAGACAGGTTTAAACTGATTAATGAGAATTTCAGTTCTCTTCCTCCTACTCTTGCAGAACTCATGGAGCCAGGCTTATAACCATCAACATCATTCACCCACCTCCAAGGCAAGAGTTTGAATAATTCCACTGGGAAAAAAAAACTGACTGAAGAAAAGACCTACAGATACTGACAACTGGAGGGGCCTCAATAAATAGGGTCTCTGCCCAATTACTCTCTAGTAAAAACAATCGAGCTACAAGTCCTCACAAAGCAGAGCTTCCCACAGCATTTTAACATCTCAAATATGAAAAGACAGCCACGAATGACCAGACATTTGAGAAGGGCCTTAACAAAAAAAAGACAGACTAAAACAAACACCCAGAAAAAAAGAAACTCCAAAAAGACAGAAACAATATAGAAAGCAAAAGGAAATGTCCTGAGAGAAAAAAGAAAACAAAAACCTATAAAATAAGGATTCACAGAAGAGGAAAAAGCACTTAGAAATTAAAAATGATAGAAATACAATATGTACTAGAATGACTGGAAAATAAGTTTTAAGAAAATTTCCCAGAAATGAGAATAGACAGAAAATAAGAATAATAATTAAAAAACTAAACTAAATGTTATGTCAGGAGATCTGACTCTGACTGCCAAGAATACAGAAATATAAGTGGGAGAACTGTATGTCAACTGTAATTGAAAAATAAAAAGAAAATTTTAAAAAGAAATATAAGTTGGGGGGGGAGAAAATTAAATAATACAAATGAACTACAGCTACATAGAATAAAATGGACCTTAAACACATTCTGCATCAAAAAGACAAATCATAGAAGATTACATAAGCTATAATGCCATTTTATAAAGCTCCCAAACAAGTAAAACTAAATAATAGTTTAATGTCACATACACATGTAATTGTTTTTTAAAAGTAAGTGAATGAAATACAAAATTTTATGCAGTGGGAGAATCACATATAGAGTTCCATGGAGATGGTAATATTCCCATTTTTAAGTTGTGGTAGGTTCAAAGGTTGTTTGTTATTGTGTCATAATTTACATAAGTTTATTTTTATATGAATAAAATACCACATAATGAAAAATTTAAAACAAAGTCAGCTGTTCTCCAATCAGATAAGGACTTGACAGGTTAGTGGAAGGTATAGGGTAAACAAATTTTTGGTTTTTGATGGAAAACATGTAATACTTTTCTAAAACTAATGTTTCCAGATCTAGTCTTCAGAGTTTTCCAGATTGGAAGAACCTACCTACAAGTACCCAGCCCAACAAATGCCAACAAGACTCATACCAAGGCATATAATTGTAAAACTTCAGGATAACACAGATAACCAAAACACTCGTTAAAATTCGAAAGAGAAAAGAGGTGCTACACAAAAGATCAAAAATCTTCAGTATGGTGCCAGACTTTTCAACAAACAGCAATATTAGCACTAGAAGATAAAGACAAAATGCTTTACAAAATTCTATGGGAAAACTATTTCCAACCTAAAATTCCAGTCAATGAAGTATTAAAATAAAGTATTAGAGTAAAATAAATAAATTTTGAAATGGACATCATTTCTGAAAAATTATCTTCCATGCATCCTTTTTCATAAGGCTCCTAGAGAAATTGCTTTATGAAAAAGAAACAAACCAATTAAAGAAGATTACATGAAATCTGTTTTTTATTAACAGATGAAAGAGTTCCAGGAAAAATGGTGTACAACAGTCTTGCAGAACAAGCAATTCAGACTAGATAAGTGAGGGCTCCAGGAGATAAATCACTAAGAAAAATATGAAACTGAGAAGAGTACATGTTTTTGAAAATATTGAGAGAAGATTTATAGTTCTTTCAGAATTTGGAGATAACTGAATTATAAAGAACAGTAAAAACTGAAGCAATTAACTCGAGACAAAAAAAAAGTATATAAAAGGAAATGTAATCATAATATACTGTAAGGTATGAGTTGTAAAGAATTTACACTGGCATAATGTAAACAGTATATTGAAATTTAACTGAAGTTTTAGTAAGATGTGGGCAGGAGAGATAATAAGAGATCTAAGTCATCATCTTTATTGTAAGAAATCAATAGATATCTAAAACAAAACAAAAAAATAGTATATTCATGTTATTTAGAAAATACTTAGATAAATTCCAGAATAGTTAAAAGTTTAAATGTGGTTGCTTAAAGGAAGTGGAAAATTGAATAGAACGTTCAAGTTAGTAGAACCCTGTAATGGCATTTAAAATTTTTTTTATACTATGTAATAAACATAAAGAACTTTTTAAAAATTTCCTTGGGTTAGAGATGCTGAAAAAATACTTGTTTATGAGAGTCCTAAAAACCTGAAAGGTAGGAGATAATGAGTCTATGAAAATTTCACAAAAATTTTAAAATAGTAGATTCATAAGAAAGTAGGATGTTTTATACTTCTAATTATGTTGCAAAGAGATGGCTTTTAAATTCTTGGTTTCAACAATTCTCTGAAGTACTAAGGACACAGACACGTATCTGAATACTTATGTCTTCATTTCTTTGTTCCTGTAGCTTATTGTTGGCCTAAAGTCACAATTCAATCTTCTTTTGTCAGAATGCTTTTCAAAGCTTCCAGCTGTGATTTCAAAAATGGTACTAAGACAATACAGGATTGTCTTAGAAGCCACAGACAGTGAATAAGAGATACAAACAGGAAGAAAAAAAATCACAAGGATACAAATCTTTAAGGAGATAGGCAGTTATCTATAAAAAAATATACATTTAAACACTCAAATTACACACAAAAAAGAATGGCTTTTGATATTTTCCACACTGAACATGTGATATTATAATTTATAACATGTATATATTTGGGTCTGTCCCAGTTTCTGTATCACAGTTCCTAAGACTCTTGGAATTTCCTCAGGGTTAAGAGGAATTGGAAAATCTTTTGTTATAATATTTAGTCTTTCATCCTTAGTTCCTGAAATAGCTTTGGACCATAAAAGTGAAATGGGTGTCTCATTATTCAAAGCAAGACCCTTACAACTACACCAGAATTTACAATAATAAAATGACTTTCAGAAAGCCCCTAGGTAACCTAAGAATAGGGGCTGGTTGCCAGGGGAACCAACCAAGTGATCAGAGGATTGGAACTTTCATTACTTCCCCAACTCCTGGGAAAGGACAGAGGTACTGAAGACTGTGTTCAAATCACGATAGGCCAATGAGTCAATCAATCATTCCTATGTAATGAAGCTTCTACAAAAATCCCTAAACTATGGGCTTTGGAGAATTTCCAGGTTGGTGAACACACGGAGGTCCTAGGAGAGAACATGGAAGCTTACTCTATGCATCTCTTCTATATGGCTGTTCCTGAGTTATATCCTTTTGTAATAAACCTGTAATCTAGTAAGTAAAATATTTTCTTGAGTTCTGTGAGCCACTCTAGCAAATTAATCAAACCTAAGGAATGGGTTAGGGGAACCTCCAATCTATAGCCAGTTTGTCAGAAGCATACCTGAAATCCTGGACTTGCGATAGGAGGCTGTAGGGGGAGGAGAGGCACTCTTGTGGGACTAAACTCTTAATCTATGGAATCTGACACTATCTTCAGATAATATCAGAACTGTATTAAACTGTAGGACACCCAACTGGTATCCCAGAAAACTGACTGGTATGGAGGGTGGAACCCACACATTTGGTAACTAAAAGTGAAGTGTTCTATGTATTTAAGGAGAGAGACACAGGAATATTCTTTCCTTATACAAACATCAATGCCTTTCGCAAAAAAATTTTTGCCAGTTTCAATGACAGCTTGTTCTTTTTTAACCTTGTTTTTATATAAATCCCACTAAAAGAGTAAAAATAAAATTGCTCAGTAAAGTTAGTCTAGATGTGACAAAGCGTGATCCATCTAAATCAGAAAATTTACTTATTCAAATTGACTTTATTTAGTAAAACACTAGAGCTACAAATCCTCACAAGGATGAAAACAAGATGTAACAGTCAAGCTAGTCTTGATTTCTGTGTCAATCCACAAAAGATGACATAGAGCTACGAACAAAAACAAGGGATACAAATCACAAACAAGTATGTAGATCCAAGTCCGGTAATTTATACTGCAGCCTAAATTCTCCTGAGCTACATTTATATCATAATACTTTTATTCCCATCCTCACAAAACAAGTGTCTGACAACAGAAAATAGCCTGCATTCCATCTTCTGCAAAGAAGCATAAACAAGTTCAATCCACACTCTAAGGACCTCTGGGCAAACATTCCTAGGAAGAATATATTAATCTCACAAGTATTTAACTACTTAAATTTGATTCTAATCATAAATTACATAAAGACAATGCATGATACCTAAGAAATCTGAAAAATGGATGAAAACAATCACATTTATAATAACAAATTGGGTAATTGTTTTCTTTAGCTGTTCTGCATCCTTGTAGCAGACAACAGTTCCAAAGAAGAGAAAACCTGCACACTGTTGTTCTTTTGCATAGAAGAATGTATAGTTGTGCCCTGAACAACCTACAATCATCAAAAACAAGTTTAATGTTGTAAAGCCTCTGGTGAACTTAAGCCAGAAAACAGTGTTTAAGATATTCTAGTCCTACATTATGATAAGGTAGTTATTTAAATGTGCATGTACATACCTATTTAACATATGACACTTTTGTTAATAAATTAAGAGTATGCTCCCTAAGATTGTATGTGCTCTAGTAAGCTTCCATTTCACTTAAGTTCTAGAAAACATTTTCCACAGAACAACCACATGGAAGAGGTTACACCAATCTTCAGTTCCTCTGATGCACTACTCCATTATTAGGCTTCTTGTAAAGAAATACTCAGAAGTAAACAGATCAGAATTAGGAATTCCTTTCACTTTTATGGCCATTTATCTTGCATATTTTATTTTTAAAAGGAAAGTGCTGCTGTGGTAGCAATCTCAATAAATGCAGGATGAGCCTTAAAAAACAAATCTCAAGTTTTGGTGATTCTTGTATTTGAGATTCTTAGATTCATTGGTGAAAGACTTTTGTCTCTGTGATAACAATAAAAGAGAATAGGGTATTACATAAACCAGGAAAGAAAACCATCACCAAGACACAAACTTAAGCAGCTACTCTGTAGCACTGCAGTCACATTCACAATGCTCAAATCAAGATAAGGATGTAAAGAAGCTCTAAGTTTATTGCTGACTTTGCTAGCTGGATTTCACAAAAACCACCATTCTCTCACAGAAAAGAAAAAAGAAAAAGGAAGAGTGTGGGGAAATAAGTTTTTCGTTTTTAAGGTAATATAATTTTGAGCTATAAAAGTGAAGCTGTTCAATTTCTACTACAGAATAGATTATTCTTTCTAAAATAATAATTTTATATGAGGGAATTAACAAATTGAAAATATGTTTACTAAGTCATCTGTGATACTATACACTTTAAAATATTATATATGATTCTACACCTCCTTTAATGTTTCTTTTTCTCTTTTGGTATAATAAAGCAGAGTTAAGTGATAAAGGTCATTGCTGGAATTCCTTACGATATATATATTTATTCTCCCATATAATCAGGCTTCGGGCTTAAAACATGGCCTTACAACTTTTTCTTATGTGGAGATGGCTTGAGGATCCAAAACCATCAAATTTCTAAAGAAGACAACAGAGAAGTTCTGAGCAGAAGATTTGGATAAAGAAGTTGAACAATTTCCCAGCGTATTCCTGACCCAAATCCTCATCCGCAACCCAACTTTCGTGCAGCATTTTAAATCTAAGTGTTCAACCTGTGAATTCCTATTAAAAGTCACAGAATCTTAGAAGGAATATCAGAGGTTGTTTAATACAACTTTCAACTGGAGTTATGGACATTTCCTACCACATGCATGATATGTAGTTCTCCAGCATTAGCCTGATCACCCCAAGGCAGACTATCTCAAAGCTGAACAGTTCTATTGCAAAATATGGTCCTATATTATTCTAGTGTCGCATTCCTAAGGCAAGTATAAATGATTTTCATATTTCCCAAAAGTTCTTTAGAAAGGAATTATTCTAATTTTTAATCTTGGTCTAATTATAAGATACAAGCAAAATAATCCAATGGGTTATGGAAAGAAAACATTATAACTTCCATCTTTTTTTTTGTACTTTATTCTTTTTTGTTATATGATGTATATGATATATAGGAACAATTATATGTGTATGATTTACAATTAAATATAAAAATATTGGAGACAGGCTAAAAGGTATAGGTGAGAAAATAATTTGGAGTTCACTACACTTGATAGTTAAGGCCCTTTATTTTAAAAAGAAATAGGTCATAAAGGACCTACCTATATAATTATGAATCAGCAACAGATATTAAATACTCATAATAAGTATACCATCAACCAGGTATTATTTATCATCAGAACTTAATGGCACCCAAATAGTCTTTCAAAATAACAAAATATAGTGGTTACCAGAGGGTAGGGGGTGGGGGAGGAGGGGAGAGATAGACGAGGTTAAGGGAGTCAAATATAGGAGGGAGGGGGAGGGTGAAGTGAGTAAAGGGGATCAAATATATGGTAGCTGAAGGAAAGTGACTTTGGGTGGTAATCACGCAATAGAATATACAGATGTCAAATTACAATGTACACCTGAAAATTATATAATTGTATTAACCAATAAACAATAAAAATTAAAATTAAAAATAACAAAATAATAATTTTCTTGGCAATAAAGTATAGAGCTAGTAGCAGTAAAATGCATTATCTGGCTCTCTATTACACATACAACATGCATCCAACAATTGTGCACAAACACACACACACACACCCAGAGGGACATCCTTCATCATCCCTCCAACCTGAATCTAAAACGTAAGACTATTTTGACTGAATTTACCTACATTTAAAGGCTTGGCTGATTCCTCAAAATATTAACTTTGGAAGTGACCCCAAGGAGATATCAAGTCCATTTCAATTAACATTTACATGACATTGTTATCCTTGAAATTAGCTTTTAAGTATTCTACTGTTTAGAGCATACTATCGAAATGCTTTATTGACCAGATATAGGAAATACTTTGTTTTTAAAGAAAATGTTCATGTTATCACAAGTAATATTCTAAAAACAAGGCAAGGGAATGAAAAATGAGTCTTTGGAAAGCTGCCGTATCTAGGGTCTTTAAAAAGGAAAGCACATTTAAATTACATTAGGTTTTCAAGGCACATTTTCAACTTTCTGTTATTTAAAACCAAAACAAGATATTGACCAAAGCAAAACTCCTACAGTTATTTACTAACCATAAGAATCCCTGCAAACTTCAAAATTTAGGCCAACGTTTGTTAAGAATTAGTTCCATAATCTGGTTGGTAACTGAAAATAAGACTTTGGAAGTGTATTAGGATTAACCAAGAAATCTTTGTTTAAAATACAGTGCAAACAGTAAGCATCATTAGTACAATGCAGAAGAATTAGCACTTTCATCAAAGATTACTCTCTCAGTAGTACCAGAAGTTATCAGCAGAAGGTCTCTAGAAATCATGGTATGAAAGCTTCCTAACATTTTTCCCAAGTAAACTAGGAAATGAATTAATTCCCTGGTACTGATACTAGCTAAAAAGGAGGTTTAAGTTCAAATAAAATGGTCAACATCTAATTAAGACTCTAGCTCAGAAATCAAATCTGGAAACTTCTCTCAAACTAAAACAATTTACCCCAAACCAGGAAAATAATATTCAAATATCATATATAATGCTTTCCAGATTATAACTCTGTATTGTAGGATCAAAACTAACAACTGCAACTGAAGTACTACCACTTCAGAATACTACTTTAAAAAAAAAAAAACAATACGAAGTCTAAGAAGATCAGGAAATCACAAATATGATGGACTGCAACATTTGCTATCTCACTATCCTAAAAAGAAATTGCTAACAAGAATTTCTTCCTCTTAGGCACCTATAGACCCAGACCATCCCACATCGCCACATCTGATTTTCTGAGAGATACTGTATTCTTTTACCTCAGTAGACTAAAATTTCTATTATTCTGAGCTGGGAATTATTTTTTTAAAAGACAAAATTTCTTTGGGTTTCAGAGATCACCAAACAGACATTAATGTTTTGCGAAAAATAAAAATATGAACCAGTATGACTGTGTATTCAAAATTACGATGTGAAAGAACACCCTAGTGACTGTTTCAGCAGCATAAATACTAAAATTAGAACAATACGGAGAAGAGTATCATGGCCCTTGAATAAAGATGATATTCAAATTTGTGAAGTGTTCCATATTCTTCATGGACTTCTGGGACCCTTAGAGAATTGTTAAAACCATAATTTTAAGTCTGTGACTATTAAGAATCTCCTTGATTTAAAGTTTCCCAGGGGAGCTCAGGCTCCAAATTCATTCAAGCATCTCAACGAACCCCAGAATCTCCTAGCTATAAGATATTTAAGCCATTCTTTAAGTCAGCTTTCTCTTTGAGTTATCTACGCCAGACCTTATTGATAGCTACAAGATTATTTTTGGCAAGAAGACTCACACCAGCAAAGCATAGTGGTCAAAAGCATGAGTTCTGGAGCTAGAAAAACTTGGTCCTGACATCCAGTAAACTTCTTACTAAGTGAATTTGACAAACGATTTCAACTTCGATCTTCTGTTTCCTCACTTATTGTTTTTGAGATAGTAATTCTTCACATTATAGTGTCTGTATTGAGGATTCACTACTGCAGTCTGACACTTAGAATGCTTGATAATATTTGTTGAACTAAAAAATAAAAAAAGAATATCCCATGGACTAAGAAATACTAACCCAGGGAAAGAACTATTCAAGACACACAATGTGAAAGCAATTCAAGCCTGCAGAGGCATTACATATTCTGACTGGCCTTAATTGGAGAAATATAGAGAACCAGATTTGTTTAATAAGTTTAATAAGAGGCATCCACAAGTAGAATGGGCTTCTTAGGCCAGATAACCACTTGGGGAAAATGTTACAGAGCTGAATAAAATGACAATTGAAGTCCCTCCCAGCTTAAGATGTGGTGTTAATAAAAGGCTCAAAAAGAAAAGTGAAATTCCAATACTCTTGTTTTACCCCTCCAGATGGCTAAAAGAACTTGGCAGAGGAAAAATAACCAAAAACAGAATTAAAAATTATCACTGCTACTAACTTCCAGATTACCTGCTAGTGAGATTACCTGGAAGCAAAGAAATATCAACCAAATACCTCTCTTTTCCTACTTTAATGCATTGTTTGGAGGTTAGGAAAATTGTGGTGACTTCTCTTGTGATCTTTTGACAACAGATATGGAAAGCAATGAAAAATTTTTATTTCTTTTATCTAAATTTCTATTTTTTTTCTTCTCTACTAAAGAGTTAGTTATCAGGCTTCAAATCTTGCTTTAATTGTTAAGATATTTGTTTAAGTTTTTTCTTTAAGTGTTTCAGGAAAATTAGTTTACTTAGCTGTATTTTTCAACTAATTTGCAGGTTAGTAACTTTTTGGCAGTCTATATCTTTCTAAGATCTTCTATACTCTCTGCCTTTATATTACACTTTTCACACTAAGTACATGATAAAAATTTACAATATTGAGTCATCTGTGCTGTGGTAGAATAAGCAAATAACTTAGACTCAGCCATATTAGCTCTCTAGTCTTAAGCAAATTTAAAATTTTCCCTAAGCTCTTATTACCTCGCTTGTAAAAATGGAGATAGGACCTACCTCGAAAAGCTCACAAGCAACTTAAATTACAGTGTGTGTGTGTGTGTGTGTGTGTGTGTGAGAGAGAGAGAGAGAGAGAGAGAGAGAGAGAGAGAGAGAGAG
Organism: Eonycteris spelaea; assembly: GCA_003508835.1. NCBI lineage: Eukaryota > Metazoa > Chordata > Mammalia > Chiroptera > Pteropodidae > Eonycteris > Eonycteris spelaea. Next base: position 1,355,537 of record PUFA01000204.1, on the reverse strand, counting down.
GTCTTGCATACACAATATGCTCAATGAGCTGAGTATGATCCCATATAATATTAAAACAAATTCACTTCCACGAAACATTCCTACAAAGATTACTACCAACTACTTGAAAAAATTCTCAATTATTAAATGAGTCATTAAAATTCTTAACTATAATTCTGCAACTTTATGTTGTGGTTAATGTGAGACTTAATTTGACCTCTCTTTTCCCACCATACCCATCAACCTCACAACAGAGAAATAGTTCCATGGAGACTGTTTATTTAACTGGCTAGCTCACTAAATCGAAAAGGCTTTATCTTAGATACTGTAAATAATTAATTACTTTTTTCTTATTATTTTGTTTAGATATCTGAGAATCCAAAATGTTACTGCTCATATTGTAATGAACAGTATTAAAATAACTCTAGAGAATAATTACAGTATTTTATTTCCACTGCTACTCACCTGAAAAAGATGACAAGTTATTTAAAATAACATAAGAAACTCCCCCTCCCTGCAAAAAAAAGAAAAAAAACGAGATAGTGATGAAACCGGCCTTTGTCACTGCTGTTAGAGTTCTAACCTCATCCAAACAAGATGATCTCATTACCAATATCTGAAGAGGAAAAACTTTCTTTTTCCCTTTTCTTGTCCCCTGCTCGACAAAACTAGTGTTCTTTGATTATATGACATAGTTAACAGGGTAAAGAGGTAAGAATGCAGAACACAAATCAGAGGTAATCCAGAGATCTGTAATAGCACTCATAATTAGTTGTATAACTTCAGGCAGGTTTTAATATCTTGCGCCTAGAAAATGAGGAGCTTGGTTAGGATTACCCCTATGAGTCTTTGCTAATCACCTGGCAACAGCCAGTGATCTACTGGCTGAAAATAACTTGTGTTGTAAGAGATTCATTTTGTAATGTAATGTTTCTTAATTCTTAGTTTCCTCATTATTACAATTTTGAAATCTGGGTGAGGGCTCATCCCAGTAAGATGTTACTATGATAAAATATATTTGTCAGTTCTTAACCAATATTTGACTTGACCTTTGGCTAAAAATATGAATATTTTTATAACCTATAAACCAACAAATGCTTGTTCATTCTTTTTGTAAAGAGATTTGTCATAAAGTTTTAAACATCAAACATCTTTTATATATGTTAAATAATTCTATTAAGAATATATTTTCAAAATCTATAAAATGAGACATAATTAATGCATAATATATATGTATATGTGTATATATAGTGATATACACACACACATATATATATAGTGACTCTGAAGTATATAAGTTCAGAAGTGCAATGTAGTCTGCTCCCATTGACTGACAAGATCATAGGTCATGATGATGTAACATCAAAATAAGTCAATTTTTAACAAATACTAAGCCCAACATTGTGTTAATTTGGCCGAAGTCACCGTTCTTGAGATAAAATGCTGTACTATGATCTCTGAAGAAAAATAAATCTGTTCTAGTGATTACCTTATATATGATTCTGGTCTGTTCTTATGTCTCTCTGTATATCTACCTATGAGTCTAGAAGCTAACAGTTACAAGGCAAGACCCTGTAACAGTGTTCTGGATAAACAAAAGAGTAGTAGACTTTCCATGCCAAAATTCTCTTCCCTCAATTCTAAGATTCAAGGTTACTGATAAAGTACTCAAATCTCTTGTGAATAAAAGTAGAAAGTAGAAGTTAGGTCACTTACTATATTCCTTTAGAGGTCTAAATCTATTTTATAATATAAAGGAAAAGATTATATTGAACTTAAAGAGTTAACTTAACTTTGTATTTGTACTACGTTGAGCCTTCATCATAAAACCTGCTGCTTGGAACAGAAGGAATGTAACGCAGATTTAAAAATATATAATAATTTTTTTTAAAAAGAAGCATCCCTATGATGATAAAAACTGCATAACAAATTTACCAAGGTTAAGAACACCCTATCTACACCTTCAATTTCACTCTTAGGACAACCACATTAAATGTCAACACACTATCACTGAGGATAATCACAGTATCTTTTGAGCCACAACATAAATATACTATATTAAAGGAAACACTCATTCTGGACTTCTGACTGGGGTCAATAAACCTAAAAATTACATGCTTTGGCAACCACGTTTTGCTCTATGAAGTAGTTTTAAGAGAGAACAGGGAATAAAATGTTCCCTTTGACAGTGTCAGCCATCTAAATATACAGAACATTGAGATCTCTATTGATTTCATCAAACAATACAATGTTTTAATTGTTTTGTTGGAAAATGAACATTATCTTACTAGCTCTCCTAAGGAAATCTTTGGGTTTCCATTGTCTATTCCATTTCCATAGTCATCAATTTGGTTCAGTATTTACAAAGAACACCTACTACTACTATCTCACAGGCACTGTACTCAATCCAGCCCATATTCTAATGATCTCCTGTACCAGCTACTTATCAAGTTATAACCCCCCCTGTTTATCAACATCCTTGTCAGCAGGACAGTCATACCTTCACTTCTGCCTACTGATCCTGGCCTAGAGGCACCACCTGGTGGTCAGCAACAGAAATTACCCTTCCCACTACCTTATTTCTTCCCCCTTTGGAGAACAGTACACCTGAGCTTTCTGGTTTTGCTCACAGTTCAACTAATTCACTCTTAAAACTCTCCTTTTCATTTGAACAGAGCAGGATACCACCTTGCTATGATTTACCATGGAGGGCAGAATCCCTCATTTATTAACCTTAGGTAATCCACAAACTCTAAGACTATAAATTTGTTACTGATTAAAAATAGAAAGAATGGGTTTTTGAGAGCTGCTTCAAAGATGAACTCCAGACAGCAGCAGACAATGTGCTCTGAGTGCCTTTTCCGGTGTTGGCCTTGGTTGAGAAGTCCTCCTAGGCAGGCCAAGCCCCAATTCCACTTTGTGTAGATACTGGCCAGTGGGAAAAGCAGTCTGAATTTCCTGCTGCATCTTCTACTTCTGAGGTGCCAGCCTGGAGGCAGAGAAAGCAGCTGAGGCAGTGTTGCATGGGACCTCCAGTGCTGGAGAAAAGTGACAGATGGTGCCTCTCCCTGTCCCCTACCCACAGCTATCCAATTCTGTTGCAAGGAAATCCACATGTCGACCTGTAAATCATGATTCTATCAAGTGTGGTTCAATCAGCCTATTCATTGTGACGCCATCCTACCATTCTGGGCTCTTGGCCACCTAAGAGTGGAAATTACCAAGAAGAAAAATCCCACCTCCCCTTCCTCCATGCTCCAATCTTTTCCTCTTTTCTCTAATTTCCAGATTTAGCGAGGCATTACAAAAAATTCCCTCTCTATCCATACTGTAGTAACCCATAAAACTTCCCTAATTGCAGTCTAACCCATTTCCCATTTGCCCTGAGAATACTCGCCAGTGGCGTTGCAGCTGCAGTATTTACCCCAAGATAACTCACAGATTACAGTACTAATCTCACCCTCAAAGTCTCCCATGAAATATCTCGCTTTTATTTTCACATCGCTCTATTATATTGATAGTCTTTGGAAACAAATAACATCATTCTATTTATATCATTCTGTTTTTAGTAGTGGTATTTCTTTATGAAATGTAGTAACTCTCGATCACTGAAAATGTCAAATTCTAGAAAACGGAGCATTCCTACACATGCTGTTAACATCATTCTCAAACAGCTGAAGATTCATTTGATGAATCCGATTTACGTATACATTTGTTACATTAGGATTAGAAACAAGTTCTGTTTAGAAATAACTCCCAAGAACAGTTTTTATATTTTATTTTCACACTGAAAACCAGAGTGCGGTTTGCTTAACCACAATGAGATTTGCTTCAGCTTCAAAGAGCATGTTTATGTATAATTAAATTAATGCTATCGGCAAGATGTACTTTTTTTCTAAATGGGAAATGATCTAATAAAGGAATATGGCTCTTTCTAAATTCACCTATGAACAGCAAAATGATGTAGTGAGCTCTGAGGTAACAGTAACCTTAATAGAGAACCAGGATCACTAAACTCAAACTTTCCCTTAAGCTTCCAAAATTTGCATCACCTACCTTCTCCTTTCCCTCTAAGCTTACTCTTTCTCAGAATTTATGGCCAAAAAAAAACCCCAAAAAACAACAACAAAAAAACTCATTCTCTGTTAGTTTTATAAAATAAGGCTATTTAAATAGCATTAATTGATATTACTTCACTATATAGTTACCACTGTAATTGTGAAACATATATTTCATCTGGATTTTGGAGAAATTAAATCTTGGGGCTAGCTTGGTAACCTACAAATAATTCTAACACTGAAATTCAAAATGACTTTTCCCATAGAATAAACAATTGAACGTTGTTTTATAAGTTGGTGAACATTTATACTATATGACAGTAACTTCTTAGCTCAACTCCCTAATACCTTGGCTGTTTTCTTCCTATTTTATTCCACCTTGAACATAATTGTTCCATAAAAATTTAATATATTTTCAACATGCAAACCCCTAATCTGTAATGAGAGCTCCCTACATCCAAACACATCATCAAAATTATTGAGTTTTGCATTCATAATGATAAAGACATCAACCCAAAATTAAAATTTTAAAATTCGGCTATATACAATCATACAATATTCAATCTTATCTCTCATTACTTCCTCTAAATGTCTTACCAGTCCTTGTACTGATTAGGCTCTTGGGTTGTGCATGTGATATAAATAAAGATAATTAATGCATGGTCCTAGCTCTCCAGAGGCCCACTTTGGGGTTTTCTTTTGTTTATTTGTTCTGCTTTTTTAATGCAAATCTCAGCTATTTTGAAACCTGAAATTTGCATGTATTACGTTGTCTTACCATGGAGAAGATCTACACTGGCTGTGCCTCACACACTCCTAAGACATCCTCCAAGGAGTATATACTCTATAAAACCCACTGATAACTTGACCCCACACTTAGCTCTCCCTTTTCTGAACTTCCACTGCCCTTAATTTCAGTAACATCCAATTAAATACTGTTCTCTATCAAAGGTTTTAACTGCAAAGAATGGGCTGTAAGTATGCTATAGATATTGAACACCTAGCACTCTAACTCTAGGTGGACAAGCAGAGCCTTGGGTGATGGAATCAACAACCTCACTATGAAGGCTACAGACTCAAAGACCAAAGTTGGCAAGATATTTTAATTTTTATGTGTGCTATGAAAAAGACTGGAACTAGAGCAAGTTTAATTTTAGGAATTTTCAAATTTGAAGTAACAGTAAATAAAATTTAGTACAATGACATCTTGAAAACGAAGGAAATGAAACCTAGAGAATTTAATTTGTTTAAGGTCACACTGATATTTAATAACAGAAGTAAGACATTCTTACAATCTAAAACCACAGGCTCCTGGCTTCTGGCCTTGATTATACCACACTGCTTCTTTAATTACCACTCATGTAAATCTTGCTACCCCAACAAGACTGTAAGGTCTTTGAAAACAAGGCTGTAATACGATTTATATGTAGCTCTCACCTAAGATGGAAGTAAGCAAAGTATGGGCCACGGCCCAGATACTATCCACCACAGCCAAACCCAGGCATGCCAATTCATTTACAGATTGTGGGTAGCTGCCTTCATGCTTAGAGGCAGAGTTGAGTAGTTGCAAGATAGATTATATGGTCAAAAATATCTACCTATTACTATTTGCAGAAAAGGTCTGTAGATCCCTGTCCTAAAACAATTCTAGGTCAAACATTCAATAAACACTACCAAACACTGTGAGCAAACACTGGGGAAAACATTTCTGATCCTTTGGTGTTTTATAAAAGATATAACTGAAGAGCATGTAACCTGAGATAGTACCATGAAAGCTTTTAGTACACTTAACCAAGTTTACACTTTCATCTATACAAGTTTTTACATTCCGTACCATAGACTCAAAGACCAAAGCTGGCAAAAGCACTAAAGATCAGGTAGGTAGTTAAGTGACTTGCCTAAAATCACTCAGCTAGTAAATGGCAAATACGGGATTGAAGCCTTTAAAAAAATGTTTTCATTATAATCAGGTGAATTTTAATGAAACAAATACTTTCCACTCTTTGAAGGTGAGGTATAAAAATTGACTTTATGTTACAAGTAATCTGAGTATTTAAAAGTTTGATTCACCATAAAACAATTATAGTAATGCAAAAACTTGAGAGAACTAAACCCTCTGAATTCACAGATCTCCTTTTTCCTCTAATTCTGTCCATTTCTCCCCCTGATGTCATCACTTTGTTTTTAAACACTAACATTATCCTTATACTGTCGTACCTTAATATATTACACTGAAATTTCAAAGTATTTACTTAAATAATCTCAACTTACACCATGAAATGTATACTTGACTTCTGGACCACTATGAATCTTACCACTGCTTCAAAACATGGCCTATCTCTATCCTATTGTCATAAAAACAAGTATTCAACAGCCATCTCCTTAAATTTCCTTAAGATTTTTTTTATTAGGTCTTCCGCTATAATAACTTAGTAGTTTTTCTAAGATATTTATGTTGCTGCATAAAATCTACATCACTATTCTTTTCTTCATGGAGAACCCCTGTCTCACTGCAATATACTGCTAATCAACTCCACATGCCTTCTGGGAAATCCTATTCAGGACCTTCAGAGTCTTTCAAACTGATCACTGTTAATCTCCTGCTTTGATCCCTCTGACTACTCTACTTAAACTTGATCTCAACTGGACTGCTATGATAGCCTTCTGACTCATCTATCTTCATTCAATCTAAACCTACTCCAATCCATTCTCCATGTAAAGACAGTGATATTTTTCCCAAAACAAAGTTGATTCTGACCCCCCTTGCTTATTAAAACACTTTGATGGTACTCAATTCTTCATAGATGGAGAAAAATTCTTTAACGTTGTCTGCAAATCGCTGATTTCCTCTCTCTCTCTCTCTCCAGACTTAAACAGTGTGCACTTGCCCGTGCGCACGCACGCATACACACACACACCTGCCATTCTATCCTATGCTCAGGAAACTTCCTCCCATCTTAGGGCCTTTGACCCTGCAGTTCCCTCTCCAACACTTAATTGGTTATCCTTCAGATCTCTATCACTTCCTCAGGGAAGCCTATCTCGACTTCCTTAACTAGGTCAAATGTTCCTATAAGAGCTGTAGTAGCACTTGTCACAGTTGGAAAATTTCTTTGTGTCCCCATCTGATTAGAAACTCCATGAGAATAAGGATAACATCTCATTTTGTTCAGGTATCCACAGTACCAGCATTATCAGATACTCAATGTATAGTTGTTGAATGACTGATTCAAAGAAAGTATAACCAAAATATAGAAATATGAAAAACTTTAGAGGAAGAAAAAATGTGGGAAAGGAGTGCTAGTTGCTCTGAGGCAGGGAGCAGCATGAGGCAAAGAAGTCACATGGGCTAAATCATGGAAGACTTTCCATGTCATTTTCAGGAAATTTCTTCCCCTCAGATAATGGTGGAGGATTAATCCAGTGAAGGATTTTTAAGCCGTGGAAATGACGCAACTTGTTTTGCCTTACACAGCATTCTTACAAGCTGCATGCAGCGTGGAGAAAGGATTTGAAATGACAATGAGATGGATGAAGGCCCAAACTAGCGCACTGATTTACAAATGAAGAAAAAGGGCAATCTTGGGGACACATGATTAAAAAGTGGAAGGGGTCAGGATAACTTTAAGGTTGCCAACATGGGTGACTGATGGCTCCAGAAAGTCAGATACAATGATTCTCAAACTCATGGGCTGACTGCACTAGAATCATCTGAGGCCTTTATTAAAAATATATATTTCTAGGCTCCATACCAGACCTCCTAAATCAAATTCTGGGATGGCGCATGGAAATCTTATTTGCAACTAGTGTCCTAAATGATTTTTGTGTATTCACTCAAGTTTGAAGACAAGTGAGACAGAAAACATACTAGAAGATAAAAAGCTTTATGAGAGATGATGATGATTTTACATTTGAAAACAAGTTTGAACTGACTATGCAAAACAACCAACAGAGAGATAACCATTTCTGAAGATCATTGGATTGGTCAGGTTGGAGACCAAAATTTGGCAGAAGCTAAAATATGAAATATTTAAGCTCACAAAGAAGTGAAAAGAGTGGTATGGAGTATGGTTAAAACTCCAAAGGACACTACACTTAATATGTGGACAGAGAAGATGATTTGCTATTTATGCATAAGGTATCTGTGTGCAAAATGTTGTCTTGCTGGGTGTTGGGAGGGATATAAAGCTAATACATGGCACCTGTCTTGCAAGCTGTGCAGATAATTCTAGGCTTCTCAATACATTAGCCAAAATGTCAAAGGCCTTATCATTCAAGTCCATAATATAACTTGAAAAAGTATAAGTTTATTAAGAAAACACTAATTAGTTTTATTCTCAAGTGTTTAATTTAGAGAATATCCTTATTTTCTATTACCCATATTGACATCTCGAAGCCCCTCCTTTAACACTTTCAAAGATTCCTCTGGACAGAATTAATTACCTCTTTCCTAAATATACACATTTTTATATTGCCACATAAGTGGCTCTATAAAATATATGTAGCACTTATGATATTCTACCTTGTATGATATTGTGGAGGCAACACAGTACTGCAGAAAGAGAACTAGTATACAGAAATCAAAAAACTCACCCCTTATTTACAAGTTGTGTGTCCCTGAAATGTTTCCTAGTTTGTGAAATAATGACAGTAAGAACCTTTCTTACCATCTCATGGAATTATTAAGATCAAGTGAGATAATTCATGTTAAAGTATTTTATTAAATTCACAAATTACTTTCTTTATATGCATCTTATCTTTCCTGCTAGTTTTAAAAAACAAGAGCTAGGATCAAGTGTTATACATGTACGTCCACCACAGCGTTTTCCAGAATATCCTGCATATAACAGGCACTCATTAAGTTTGATCAAATATATTGAATAGATGAGATGAAACAAATTTATACCCTACCTATATCTGAGGCAGCTGACATGCATGCTTCTTTAACCATTCTAATGACTATCCCACCAATAAATTTTGTTTTCCTCGCTCATACCATTTCCCTTTCTGAAATAACCCTTCTTTCTCCTAATCCCACATACTCACATATCTAAATCCAATTTCTCCTACAAAACCAAATCAAAACACCCACCTCCTCCTCTTAGCTTTTTATTCACTTCAACCAAGAATGACCTTTCTTTTCTCAATTTGTCCATACCCCTTACCACATACTGTTTTATGTTGTTTGCCACATCACTAACTATAAATTCAGAGTCCAGGATCAGAATGTTTTCAGAATACCCTGGAGAACTTTAAACGTAAATAGTAGGTATAGCAATCTTATGTATCGGCCATTTTTAAAAATCTAACAGAAGGATATGAATGAAATAAGACCACCTTATGTACGAAATGCTAACCCTGAATCTTCATAAATTAAACGCCAATAGCTTATTGTTTCTATTATAAATACAAATGAAATTAACATTTTAAAGTACAGAAAGAAAAAATATACTTAGTTCCTGTATATTCTTTGTATCTCCCAAGTACTTAGACCAATGTCCAATATATAAAAATAGGGAGACACTTTGGTATGGTAGGTAAAAGCGGTTTTTAAATCAGTGCCTAGCATACAACAGTTACTAAAACCTAGCTACTTAAAATATAAATAGCCTAGATTTATTATTACAGTTCTGAAACACTTTATTTGTGAAACAAGCTAGCTGGGAAACCATGGACATACTTAACTTCTCTATGCCTCTGCTATTCATCAATTTTAAAAAGAGAAAATACAAAAAATAGGGCAGTTTTAGAATTAATGAGAAAATTATATAATGTGTTTAAAATACACTGCCTGCCTCATAATAAGCACACAATGCATGGTAGCTATCACTATCATCACTACCAACTAGGTACTCCTAAATTATCTCTTGATCAACATTTCATATATTGTTTTATGTTAAGGAAATGACATTGGAAATTTAAATATTTTCATTTCTCCATCTCCAACTCAATATATAAAAATGGTCAACACAAATTATGGTATTACAACCAAATATATTGTAACATTATGCAATCAGTAAAAATCTACAAAGAATATTTATGGATATCTAAAAATGGTCATGATAAAATTTTTTCAAAAATACAAAACTGTGTATTTAACAAGTTCTAGTTTTACTTAAAAATGTTAACCTTAATTAAATAAGTTGATCTTAATTAAATTAATTGGAATTTTCTTATATATATTTTTCATATATAAGTAGTAGTCAATAGAAAACACACTAAAATATTGACAAGTTGTTTTTTTTTTCTTCTTTTCTGAATTTTCAAAGTTCTCTATATTGAGCATCTTTCTTTCAAATTTAAAAGTTTAACCTTTTTTTTTTTTTTTTAACGCCTACAGTATCTGGTCTTCCTAGGTGGTCTCCCATCCAAGTACTAACCAGGCCTGACCCTGCTTAGATTCCGAGATCAGATGAGAGTGGGTACATCCAGGGTGGCATGGCTGGAGACCAAAATTTTAACTTTTTAAATTTTTGTATCAAAAAGCATTTATAGAAAATTGCAGGTTCTGGTCAAGATGGTAGTACTTAGGTAAACACTGTGCTTGCCTCCTCTCATGAACACATCAAAATTACAACTAAACTACAAAGCAACCATCACTGAGAACTGCCTAAAGGCAGGAAGATAAATCCCCACAGCTTCTGGCTATGAAAACCAGCAGAGATTGTGGCTGAATGAGATGCGGTTGCTGGAGTTCCAAGAGCTCTTCTTAAAGGTCCCACGCTTGTACTTACAAACGGCCTATCTTGGCTCACGCTGCAGACTTTCCTGAAATCTCAACTACAACAGACTAGCACACACAACCGATACAAAAGACACACTTGGAGCACTCAGCTCAGATGACCATGGAAAACTTTGCAACTGGGCCCACAGGACACCTACTACATTAAGCCACTCTACTAAGATCAGGAGACATAGCAGCCCTACCTAATATAAAGAAACAAACACAGGGATGCAGCCAAAATAGGGAGACAAACATGTCCCAAATGAAAGAATAAAAGAAAGCTCCAGAAAAAGAACTAAATAGAGACAAGCGATCTAACAGATACAGAATTCAAACTCTGATCTCAGTGAGAACTTCGAGAAAGAGAAAGGAAACATGAAAATGGAGATTGGACCCAGACAGAAATGAAGAATACAATAACTGAAATAAAGAATATATTAGAGACCAGGTGCTGTAGGCATTAAAAATAAAAATAAAAATAACAAGGTCCTTGCAATCTGTGAGGTCAACCAAGGGTTGCCTTGCCTCAAAAAAAAAAAAAAAAAAAAGACTATATTAGAATCAATAGCAGATTACACGAAACAGAGGATCATATCAGTAATTTAGAAAATAAGGTAGCAGAAAACACCCAATCAAAAAACAGCAACAAGAAAAATACAAAAGAACAAGGATAGTCTAAGGAGCCTCTACAACAAAATCAAGCACACCAACATCTGTATCATAGGGGTACCAGAAGGAGGAGAGAGAGAGCAAGGAACTGAAGACCTATTTGAAGAAATAATGACAAAAAAACTTCCCTACCTTGGCAAAGGAAATAAAGATATAAACCTAGGAAGCACAGAATCCCAAACAAGATGAACTCAGAGGCCCACACCGACACATCATAATTAAGACGCCAAAGGTAAAGACAAAGAGAGAATCTTAAAAGTATCAAGAGAAAAGCAATTAGTTACCTATAAGAAGCTCCCATAAGACTGTCAGCTGATTTCTCAACAGAAACTTTGCAGGCCAGAAGAGACTGGCACAAAATATCCAAAGTGATGGAAATCAAGGACCTACAACCAAGATTACTCTACCCAGCAAAGCTATCACTTGGAACTGAAGTCAGATAAAGAGCTTCCCAGACATGAAAAAGCTAAAGGAGTTCAACACCAAACTAGTATTACATGAATTGTTAAAAGTACTTCTTTAGGACCAAGAAAGGTCAAAAATATAATAAATAAAGTGGCATTAACTAAATATCTATGAACGATAACTTTAAATGTAAATGGATTAAATGCTCCAATCAAAAGATAGAGTGTCTGAATGGATAAGAAAACAAGACCCTTATATATGCTGCCTACAAGAGACTCACTACAGATCGAAAGACACACAGACTAAAGTAAATGGATTAAAAAAGATACTTCATAAAAACAGAAACAAACAAACAAGCTAGTGTAGCAACACTTACACCAGACAAAGCAGTCTTTAAAACAAATTCTATAAGAGACAAAGAAGGACCCAGCAATCCCACTTCTGGGTATTTTTCTAAAGAAACCCAAAACAATAGTTTAAAGGGATATGTGAATCCACATGTTCACTGCAGCATTATTTACAATAGCCAATAAATGGAGGCGACTAGGGTGTCCATCAATGGAAGAATGGATAAAGAAGAGGTGGTACATATATACAATGGAATGTTACTCAGCCATAAAAAATGAAATCTTGCCATCTGCAACAACTTGGATGGTAGAGATGCAAAATGACAGTCACTTCATAAGGTGAATATATACTGTGATAAGTATATACTTGTTCTTTGTTCTAGACACAGAGCTCCTACAATTTTTGGAATCTCGGGAGTGTAAGAATATCTTATATGCTAATGAGATGATTGGTGACCTACCCCTAGATAGCTTTAGGATGGATGCTAGTTGCCAAAAAGACTAAGGCATGATTAGAGGAGTGGAACTTTCATCCCCACTTCCCAAATTGCTGGGAGGGGAGAGGTTTTGGAGATCTGAGTTAATCACCAGTGGTCAATGATTTAATCAACCATGGCTATGTAATGAAGCTGCCATAAAAAACCCGAAATGGCAATGTTTGAAGAGCTTCTAAGTTAGTGAACAAGTACGGGGGGGGGGGGGGGCGGGGCGGTGTGCCTAGACAGGACATGGAAGCTATGCACCACCAAAATCCCCCTATTCCTTGCCCTATGCATCTCTTTCATGTGACTGTTCCTGACTTGTATTATTTATAATAAACCAGTAAAAATAAATAAAGTGCTTTCCTGGGTTCTGTGAACCATTCTAGCAAATTCCTGAACCTCAGGAGGAAATTGTAAGAACACCTGATTTAGGTTGGTCAGAAGTACATGTGGCAACCTGGAACTTGCAACTGTTTTCTGAAGTGGAGGCAGTCCTGAGGGACTGAGTCAGTAGCCCGTGAGGTCTATGTTAACTCCCGGTAGTTACTGTCAAAAATGAACTGAATTACAGGACACACTGAGTTGGTGTCACAACTGGTGGTTGTTGTGGGAAAAACCCCACACATTTGGTGTCAAAAGTGTTGTGAGTAAAATAGTGTAGATATATTTACCAAATAACTTAGAGAAATGAAAACATGTCTATTAGACCTATATACAAAACTTCACAGCAGTTTAATTCATAATAATTCATAATAGCCAGAAAACGAAGATGATCCAAATAGCCATTGACCAATGAATGCATAAATAGATACACAACAGAGTACCACCCAGCAATGAAAAGGAACAATGCAACAACACAAGCGAATCTCCAAAGCATTATGCCCAATAAAAAAAGCCAAACTCAAAAGACTACACTGTATAATCCCATGAACATACTAAATTCTAGAAAAGGCAAAACAATAATGATAGGAAAGCAGATAAGCAGTTGCCAGGAGCCAAGGGATGGAGAAAAGAAGACTGACTGCAACAAAGGGGCATGAGAAATCATTCTTGGGTGATAGAAATGTTCTATATCATTATTGTTGTTATATGACTATACACTTTTCCAAACTAATCAAATTGTACATTTAAAACTGGTGAGTTTTACTGTAAATATGTCAATAAAATTGACAAAGAACATTAAAGAAATGGTTTTTTGAAAAAAGAATGCTCTCTTTCTATGAAGTTTTCCAAAACAACACGAATGCACAAAATGTGCTTTACTCATATTTTTCTTTTTAACATAAAAGTCTGTAGTCCAAGAATCACTAGTAATAAATTTTTTAATGTTCTCTGGTACAGATTAAGACAAATTATACAGTTGCATTGTTAGTTTTTATTGTGAACTAGATTTATGTAATCCATGGCCAAACATCTTTATTTTAAAGATAACTATTATGCACGTACACATATGCTACTTTTCCTCAATTATATTTTAAAACTTTACTGATATGAATCATTATTCTGATGATTCTGTTATTCTGGTGAATCTGTTATTCTGACAGGTTTAACTTCTTAAAATGATTTACTGTCCATTATCTGTTTATAATGTCACAATTATGAGAGATTTAAAGGTACAAGATTCAACATTTAAATCCAGGATAAATATCCAGTAAAATAAACTTACCTGTGCCAGAAGCAATACAGAATAAAAGTTATTGACTATCACAAAAAACCTTGAGGAACACATAAAAGTAAAGCCAAAAAATAGCAGGATGGTGACTTACAGGGGAGGCCTGGCCACGAATGTGTTTGTTCTGTGTGGCTTGCATAATATGTTAAAAATCAAGAGATTACTCACCGAAGCTTTCCAGTTTCTCTAGAAAAATCAGAAGCCCTTGCAAGATTCAGCTCACAGTCCTAAATTACAATAATCAGCTAAAGCTAAGAAGACACTGTCCCTTTAGACAAGGCATGCACTCTTCAATTTCTTCAAGCTCCATAACATTTGAGTTCACTCATTTTCACCACCTGCCTGGCTTTAAGTACCTGAGTTTTCAAACCCTAGGAGAACTATTTCTTATATATGCTGCAATGAACGTTAATTGAGAGGTGAGGTGAGAGTTACGTGGAAAGAGTTTCCCCTAAATTTGTTATGCCCAGTTCTCCTATCCAGGCAAATCACAAAAAACAAAAACAAAAACCTGTTTATTAAGGGTAAATTATAAAAATTAATATGTTCTACAAAAAGCAAAACGTATACTGAATGTCGATGTATCATGCCGATGTGATAGTGTTTTTGAAAATTATAAGCAATTTGGTATATTTCCACATTAACCACAAATCCATATTCTAGAACTTTATTCATTACCTTCATTAATGTAAAAAGCCAATGCATGTGCAAACTAAAGCAACAAGAAAGCATCTTTATTCCTCTACCATAAAACCGAGACTTTTAATACATAAAGACATAAAGTATACTAAAGATTTTAGCAAAAGGATAAAATACAGTAATATGTTAGGAAGCAAATAGTAATTATAAGCATGCATTTATTAGCTGCAATAATTATTATTCATCTCCTTTATTTAGTAAAAATGGAAACTATCTTTTACCACAACTTTGAGTTATCTCTTGCTGAGATTATCTCTTTTTAATTACCAAAGTTTAGAGAACCCTACATACAAAGAACAATAAGTTAACAGAAAAAGATACTCTAACAGACTTACCCGCTCTGCAGTAGCCTCATCCCCTGGTAGACATGCAGCAGCAGCAGCAGCAGCAGCACAAGCTATTTCCATCACAGCAGAACTGGTAGGGGCATCAGTAGTTGATGAAGACCTGGGTCGGCCAGACTGCATAACAGTTGCCATCTCCTGGCCAGATTTCCTGTTGATTTGGGGACTTCCCTTTGGGGCCTCTGGCTTGCCCCGCCTACTATGCAAGCTGGTCCCTCTCTTCATCTTGGGTGGCACTCGGATCTGTTGCAGGACACGATTCAGAGCTGTGGGGTGGGTGGGAACACCATCAATCTCAGCACATGCGTTCTGGCTTTCCAGATCCACTTCAGGTTCTGGATCTGCCTGAATCTGTTGCACATCATGTGGAGACACTGATGACCTCCTGCGCTGGTGCTGGAAGAGATGCTTCAAGCCTTGGCCAATCACATTAATGTTCTCCAAAGCATTGTGGGTCATCTTAGACAACTTTTGTTCTGATTCTGTCTGCTTTCTGGCCTCTGCATCTTGGGATTTGCCTCCAGGATCAGGGTCCTCATATAACTGTTCACTGCCTGAAGGCTCCATCAGTAGACTTAATATGCTTATTTGCAAACTCAAAAAATTTTAAACACACCAAGACTGTCAAGTTAG
The DNA here is from genome assembly GCA_003508835.1 of Eonycteris spelaea. NCBI lineage: Eukaryota > Metazoa > Chordata > Mammalia > Chiroptera > Pteropodidae > Eonycteris > Eonycteris spelaea. The sequence continues at coordinate 1,339,525 of PUFA01000204.1, read as the reverse complement.
GTAGGCATTTGCTTCAATAGTAACTACACATGCAGCTGTAAGACGGAGGCTTCATGCCTATCTAATGTTAAAAAAAAAAAAAAAAGGAAAGAAAAAAGAAAAAAGAACCTTGTATTATAAATCCATGCAGAAACTCCAGTGTTAAAACAAAGGAAAACATGCCATTAGCCAAACAAATAGGCACTATCGTTAAGCAATCTTTAATCAGAAGATTAAAAATGTTTCTTAGCTAATGGGTAATGATTGTTTTCTAGAATAAGAGAAAAAGCTCAGAAATGGCTACATATGAAATGAAAACAGCAATATTTTTTAAAATCCCTACAGGTTTCAATATATGAAGAAACAAATACTAGAGGAGTCATCTTGGGATGGAAACCATAATAGCTGAGAAAAAGACACTGCTTGGGAAACCGAAAGACCAGACCATTCGATATGTACAGTCTTGCTGCGGCATTTTAATTCCTCTCATTCACAACTAAAGTTAATTATCCACATGCTGAAACTCAGTAAATTTGAACAGTAATAATGGGAAGTAGATATCCCAACCTAACTGTATGTGGATTTTAATGGAAAGAGGGATTTCTTGTTATCATTCATATTCATTAAGGTCACTGGTAACTAGGGGTGACAGGTTTGCTCTTTTAAGAAGAAAAGAGAAATAAAAATCATGCAAGTTGAATTATCTGCTGAAATACAAATGACCTTCTGGCACCATATCAGTTAATGATCCAGACAGAGTCTGTCTTCAGAGAGACTAGAGATTTCCTTAGTATCAGCTATCAAGAAAAGAGATTCTAAGAAATCCCTTTCTCTCAATACTATCATCACTAATACAAGTTTCCCATATATCCACACAAATTCAAAAGCAAAGAAGTAAAACAGTAACTGGTAATGATAAAAGAGTAGAGAAAAAGAAAGGTCAAATAGCAACTACATGCCAACATTAAATGCAGGAAATTAAAAGGAAGCTGAAACTAAGAAATGTAAGGTCAGCACAGTTGCCACGGTTACAAAAAATCACATGCAAAAAAAGTAGGGGAAATGGTAGGCATGAGATTTTTCATAATAGAAAGTGTTTATTTTTATATTGAGTTTCTGCAAATATATAAAATAAAACTATATTAATGCACAGAACCTGCTAGAGAGAACAAAATATGGTATAGGAAGAAGTTATTTCCATATTTTCCCTCAATTTATTGTTCAAAGGGCTTTAAAACTCCCTACACTACCAAGTACTTTGAAGAGTCTAAGTTACTATCAATGAAGCACTATGGTGGTCATGTTCTGGAGAAATGAGAAATGAGGACTCCTTTCCACCAAGTAGCAATCTAGAAGGCATAAATTAGCTGGATATAAGTTTACTGTGAACTCAAGGCTAATAGAGTTCAGAGGAATGCAAACCCACTAGTTTTCTTACTCTCGGAAGACCTTACCATGTATATGGGCACTGTCATTGTGACTCTGCTGTCCATATTCTTTCATGCCTATTTTCCCATCTCCTGATCTCCTCATGACCCAGAAGCATAACAGTGCAACAAGGTAAAAAACATTTGTCTCTTACTAATATCTTCCTCTTTCTAAAGACCATAAAATTTTTTTCTCCCAAACTAGGCAAATGAGTAGCAGCCATAAGAATAGGAAATTTCAATGCCTTTTACTCAAATTCTTTGTAGCCACACTGAACTCTTGCCACACCACTGGGGCCTCTGACCTTTTTCTGATTGTGCATTGCTTCTGTTTTTCCCTTCCCCTTTGGGAAAGCCAAGAAAGAAACCCTTGATCCTTATTAGATTAATGACTGTCTTGGCCTCTACTGGAGTTTTCTGGGGCTCCTTGTGGGCAAAAATGTTGCCACAGTATATGCATTTAATTATCCTCACCTTCCCTCAGTAATTGTAGGGCAGGCTAATAGTTATTAAATTACTTCCATTCTGCAAAATACTGAACTCCTCAGAGAAAATTTATCAAAATAATCCAGTGACACAACATCTATTAATCTCTTGCACTTGGCTATTTAGACCCAGAGAGGATGGGAAGATGTGAAAGTGGCAGGCTTATAATGAAGCAATTTATTTTTATCCTTATTTCATTACTTAAGTAATACAACTGATTTTCTTGTTGTTTTTGGAAGTAAAATGTGTAAGTTTCTCTGATAAGAATAAAAGACACTATGAATAAGGAATGGTGCCAAGATTAGCTGGAAAACCAAATAACCTATTTTTCTCATATATAAATGTATTAGGAATTTATTACTTAGCAAATCTGTTTCTTTGGGACAGTGGTATAAATTAATCAAGTGGTCATTGGCTTCTCATTTTTTAAAAAAATTGGAAAATTGGGTACATTTTATATGTCAGTAACTTCATTTGACATTTCACTAGTATTTGGACATCATTTATTTTCATATAATTCAAAATGACTGATTACAAGGAAATGCCAGCATTCTTAGGAAAACCTAGAAATAGGTTGTCAATTTCCAAGCCAAAGTTTGTACAGGCTATCTATACAGTTGCAAAGATTGTGTAATAGAACAGTAATAAATTCTGGGATTTCAAAAGGCAAGACATAACCATACTAACTAGCAGAGGCTTACATACCATGGCACCCTAAATTGTGCTTTAACATCAAGTGGTAAGATAATTTTGAAAATCCAGTGTATTAATGATAAAATGTAATCTGTTACTTACACTTGTGGCTATCATCTGCATTACTGCTGTGATATCGACAAAAACAAGAAATATGGTCGAAATTTTGAAGCTTGCTAAACTTCTGCAGGCCAACAGAAAATCTTTAAGGTCATTTTCAATATAAGCCAAATATTAAGAAAGGTCAAATGCTGTGCCAAAAAAAAACTAAAGCCAGTAATTCACAATAATTAACTCTATAGAATTGCTGATAGTATGAATGCCAAGTACTAAAGGAATTCAATAATGGCAAAGTTTTTTCAGGACTCCCTTATTTTCTTCTGTAAGACAGTAAAATTCAAACTAATAACAACTGTTGCTCAGTTTATAAAATGTCCCAAATAACTACATTGAGATCCCTGGTTTAACACATGCAAATCTAACTGCAAAGCTAAGTGTATTTTTTTAAGATGGAAATGTTGGCTTCTCTTTTATTCAGTCAGCTTCTCTGAAAAGTAAAGTTCTTATAAGTAAACCAGAGGAAGTGGGGAAAGAGAAAAAGGAAAAGAAGGGTATGGCAGAAAGTGGTTAGGGGAAGGAGTAAACAGCTGGAAAAAGAAGAAGAAAAGGTAACCACCTACAGACTAGGCATTAGTTTAACTTGTTAAAATCTCTGAATTTTTAACAATTTTCTACAACAGTTTTGCCAAAGATATAATACACCATTAGTTCACATTCAAGAAACAAGTTGTTCTGAATTAATATCAGAAATAAGTTTAAAAATTATGTTTTCGAAATCTGTCAAATGTTTAGGAGGGTGCTCTAATTCCAAATTATATATGAATTCTTTTTCTTTTTTTCCTTTAAGTTTTCTTTCCAACTTTTCTTTTCTTTCTTTTTTTGAGATATGGTGACCAAAGCTTTTTGGTTTGGGATGAACTAAGTTAATTCACTGACTACGAAGAGTTGGATACTTGCCTTCATCACTCTTCCTCAAGCACTTTTAAGATATACAGGAATCCTTTTAGGAAAAGCTGAAAAGCAAACATTAAGAATTACAAAATGAGAAACTTATAAGAGAGAACTTATCTATTACACACACACACACACACACACACACACACACACACACACCTAAGTATGTACACAAAATGTTAATGTTTATCTCCTGGTAGAAATAGGGTAATTTTTTCCAGTATTTTTAAGTATTTTCTATAAATTCAAAAACGTAATCAAGAAAAACTAAGAAAGAAGATATTTTGGAAAAAATAATATTAACTTGTCAGTACTTTAAAAAGTGGCACATATATCGTAAGTAGCAAAAAATATTTTTATACTATGATATGGAATTAGAAATGAATATTCCATTAATTCTAATCTTAAAGAAACATACGTAAAACAAGTATTTTTTTCAAGTAGTTCTAAATCTGTATCTAATTTTGCACTCAAAAGCAACTCTAAACACTATAGCTACCATGTACAACTGAGAATCCATATGTACCAAAATTGAAAATTTCCTGGAAAACTAGCTTCTGACAGCCATTACCAGAGAAACAATTTAATTAAATGAGTATTTTGTGAGCATTTATGTGCTCAGCATTACATAGACCAAGTAAAGCACATTACCATGCCCTTAAGGAACTCACAATCTAGGATAGAAAATAATATTTACATTTGAAACTTAAAGAAAACAACACAAAACCACATAATTAAGTGCTAAAATGTGTGAAGAAAACGGCAATTACCATTAGAAATCAGGAAGATCAGTTAGAATTAGGTTTGTCTGGGAAATTTTCATGAAGGAGGAAGAGGTTTAACTGAGCTTTAAAATGAAGACACATGAATAAACAGGAAGACAGATACAAGCCAAGACTTCCAGCTTAGCTAGCAGTAAATACAGTATATCTGGGGCTAGTAAAGAGGCCGGATGACTGGCTGGCAGATGTGAGAGAGAACTTTCTATCATATAACCTTTTGTATCTTTTGAATTTTGTACCTTCTGACTATATTATGTGTTGAAAAAATAAATGCACATATTCTGAAAAAGAAAGAAAATCTTTTTTAATCTCTAAGGTGAATATTTAAAAAATAGTATAAGAGTATATAACTATCATGCTAATAGAAAGAAAAACCAGAATTAAAATACTCTAATAAATGCAAAATAGAAAAGCAAGATCACAAACAAAAACATATCAGAAGCAAAATGTAAGATGTCAAATGTAAATTCAAATATTCCAGTAATGACATTATATGTAACTAGACCAAAAGACAAAAAATATTACACTAAATAAAAAACAAGATTCCACTATAATGGTGCTTACATCTAAAATATGAAGATAGAGGACAATTAACAATAGAAAGTAAAGAAAAGGTCATATAAGCATAAACTAAAAAAAAGTTGCTCTAGCTATATTAATAGTATTCAAAGTAGACTTCAATGCAAAAAGCATTAATAGAGGTACATAACTCACAGGATAAAACGTACAATTCATCAGAAAAACATAATTTAAAGTTTCTTTGCATGTAATAACATAGCTTCCAAATATATAAAGCAAAACTTAGCAGAATTACAAGTGAAAAATACCCATAATCATAATGAGGAAATGTTTAACGTCTCTCAGTAGTTGACAGAACAAATTACCTGAAAAAGGGAGTGAAAATATAGATCTGAATAGCATGATTAACAAACTAGATCTAAGTAGACATTTATATAACACAGCACCCAATAACTGCAAAATACACTGTCAGGCACAAAAAGATCGTTTGCAAAAACTGATCAGATGCTGGACACTAAGGCAAGTTTCACAAGTTATTCTCTGACCACAACGTGGATTCCTAAGGTTTAGAAAGAGTAGAAGGAATCACTCTTCCCACTTCTATTTTCTACTGACCCAAATCTAGGCAATATGGGAGGGATGAAGCAACACAAGCTTTACAAGCACCTAAAACCCTAAGAAAGAAAAGCTTTCTCTCTGACTACAGGAAATACAGTAGCAAGAGCACGGATGAACCCCACTGCAGTTAGAAAGATTAAACCACAAATTCTGACAACTCATGAAGTCTGAAAATGGGCTAATACAAGAGTGTAAAGACCTTGGGGGCTGTGATCATAAGAGAATTCCCACCCTGTTATAGGCTTTTCCTCCAGGAACCTCAACAAGGGGCATCTGAGAAAATACAAAGAAAGCTCCCCATCCCTACCCTCTGTAGAGCTTGGAGAGTGGAACAGCAGCCAATGCCAATTAGCCCAGACCTATTTCCCCTATCTCCCTATGGAACAAATCTGCAAGGCTTAATCTGCAAAGAAAAATTAATCAAGGCCTGTACCCCGAGAATGCTGGTTGAATTCCACAATAGCTGAAGGAAAGGAAGGAGACTGACATAATCTTCACTATCTTTCTAAAGTAACACTAATCTTAATGTTAGTGTTAAGGAGGGGAAGGCTTTAAAAACCTTAGCTAAAAAAGGGGGGGCTTAAAAAACCTATCCTAGACACAGCAATTGGGGAAAAAGAAGGCAGACGCTCCACCCATGGAAATGGAGTGAAAAGTCTGGTGAAGGCTACACTTCCAAGATCCAGGTTCTAGTACCTGCCTAAATGTAAGGCTTAAGAGATCATCACAGAACTCCCCTCACTCCCCATTACCATACAAATATGAGCAAAAATAATAGTGGAATACAGCTGCAAGAGGCAGATTCACTCTGAAAAACATCACAAGAGAAAACCCAAAGGCCAGGCAGGGAGATATGAGACATCAGGGAAATTTGAAGTCTCTGGCTTCCATGACAACTACAGATGTCAACTCTGATAACCATAGCAATAATAAACTTCAAACACTGCCCAATCGCTAACAGATTAACACAAATTCCACCCTAGAGGACTAGAAAAGGAAACTTGCAGTCTTCTCCAAGCATATCAAGTATCTACCTTAGTATTTCATGTCCTATACAACATGGTCAGCTTTTAAAAATTATGAAGGAGGCCCAAAAGCAGTAATAAAAACACAGCTGAAGAAAGCAATCATCAGAACTAGACTCAGATATGACAGATTTTGGAACTCTCAGACGGAATTTAAAACACAATAAATGTGATAATGACTCTAAAGGAAAAGGTGGAGTGACAACTTTAAAATGTTGAAAGAAAAACTGCCCAACCAATATTCTATACCCAGTGAAAATATCCTTCATAAACAAAAGACTTTCCCAAACTATCAGAAAGAATTCAGTGCTAGCAGACCCACCCTACAAAAAATATTAAAGTTCTTCAGACAGAAGGACTATGTTAAGGTAAAGACGCTTTGATCAACACAAAGAAATGAAGAATAAAAGTAAAACAGAATCTTTTTCATATTTTTAATTGCTCTGAAAGATGGCTGTTTAAATCAGTAACAATATATTGGGTATTTATAACATATGTAGTGAAATGTATAATGACATCGACAGTGAAAGGAAGATTTAGGAACATACTATAAGATACATATACTACATGTGAAGTGGTATAATTCATTTGATAGTAAGCTCAGATTATTTAAAAATGTATGCCCGAAGTCGACCACTAAAAAACATTTAAAAAGTTTAACTAAGTTGACAAAGTTTATTTTAAAAAAAAGGAAAAAAAAAAAAAAAAAAAGCCTAATTCGCACCGGAGGAGGCAGAAGGAAAAAAAGAAAAAAATGCAATAAATAGAAAACAGGTAGCAAGATGGCAAGTTCATCTAATTATATTAATTATTACTTTAAATGTGAATTGTCTAAAAATGCCAGTTAAAACACAAATTTAAGATTAGCTAAAAAAGTAAGATCAAACTCAATGTCATATAAATGAAAGACCTAGATGAGAAAAGATAAAACAATGGAGAAAGATACCACACAAACACTAATCAAAAGAAAGCTAGTACAGACAGTCCCCAACTTAATGAAGGTTAGACTTAGGATACTCCAGTTTCCTCCCACATTCCAAAGCTGTGCACATAAGTGTCACTGCATATCTAAGCTGTCCCAATCTGAGTGGGTGGGTGAGTATGCGAGTGCTCCTGTGATGGAAGGGTCTTTGTGCTGTCCAGTGTTGGGTCCTGCCTAGTGCTCTGAGTTGCCAGGATACTCTGGTCACCTGAGCCCCTGAGCTGAAATGAGCAGGTTAAAAATAATTATTTTACTTGTTTTTATTCAGCTTTCTTAAATGTATGTATAGCTCACATTTATTTCAATGTTTAGTATTAGAAGTGTTTTGGGTCTTTATTTAAAAGTTTGGTGATATTTTTGTGACCAGAAATATGCCACAGGAATTTAACACTTATTTATATCAATTAGCCTAGGGTAAAACTGGTTTCCTTATATATCAGTTTCCTTAAAGCTGCAGTTTAAGTGATGACTACACACACACACACACACACACACACACACACACAACACGTGCATATATGTGTATATATGCATATGTATGTGTATATAAATGGATGTCAAAGATGAATGAATAAATAAGCATAAAAAAGAGAGAAATCATGTTAATAGAAAAAAATAAAAGAGAGGGGGAATACCCTGAGGAGACAGCACAGATAATCTATATCTCCAAGACATTCCCAACTCACAAAATTACTCTTTACTTCCATGATCAATTACTATCTCAAGATAAAGGTGTGTGAAGACAAAGAGCTTTCCTCAGAAGCCCATAATTCCCAAATACTTTTTGAAATAAATATGCACAAATACCATAAGTACAAATCAGATATCTACTACCAAAAGCAAATTGTTAATAACCAATGAAGGGACAGAGGTAAACTCTCGCCATGAAAACTGAAAGAGGAAGTATTTGATGAAGCCTGAATGATACAGACTGAAGCACTTCTGACAAGGGTTCTTAACAACTTCAGAACAAGTCCCAAAAAATGTCCCCAAAACGCCTCGAGCGAGTACATAATGGCAAGAGTCCTGAAATAACACATGGAATACCCTGAAATCTGCCTAATTTCACCCTCAAAAGAAAAACATCATGTGACATGTGAGCAGGAAAAGAAAGAAAAGAAAGAAAAAAAAGTAAATGTCTCCCGAATACTTTCATGTAAGGACAGCCAAAACAGGAAAAATAAGTTTCTCTTCTGTATATTCAATTCAAACTAAGATAAAACTCTAAGTTTTCTCTTGTGGCAATATTCTCTTCAAACATATGCACGAAAAAGTATACACTTTAAGCTGTTTTTCATCCTTTTTCATCACACAGCAAGTAATGCTTTGAACAATGTCAGCTATATCAGTTTCACAAGAGACTCCCTTCTGAAAACCCAGTAAAGACTATCAAAATGAAATTCCTGATAACCTCGAATAGCAAAGGAATAAGGAGCAGAGTAAATAAACCAACTGAAGACAGTTCCTATTAAAATCACTGAAAATCAAGAAAAAGCCAAAATAGATTCTCCCTGCTTTCTAATACATTATCTTGAATTTTTTCTTTAGAAATTCTAATTTCAAAATTCTTATATCATCAAGCATTCATAATTTGTCACTTAAAAAAAAAAACAGGAAAAAAAAACCACTCATAATAAACATTTAACGTGTTAAATTACAAAATGCCTTCAAGTGTCTCAAATTTTGTTCAACTGCTCCAGAGCCAATCTTAAATCTCTCTGGAGTAAATGGATGAACACAAAATTTATAAATAAAACTTAGCCATGTTTTTCGATTAAAAAAAAAAGTCTCCAATTTATGTTCTTTCTCCTTCACTGTAGGTCATTTCAGATGGTTTCAATGGTAACACATATTTTATGCTTTGCTACACTGAAAATTTATTCAATGGTTCTATTCTTAAAGTCGTCATTTCTTCTCATGCTTCTATTTTATAAAGGGCAACATTTTTCCAGCCACCTCCTAAAGGAATTCGTGATTTAGCACATCTTTTCCCAATCCAGTCATTCACACTCAAAACAAATCTTTCTCTTGATCTCCTTATTTTGTACACTACCGACCAAATGCATAGATAAGAAACCCAAGAGCTGAGACAGAATTGGGAAAGATATAAATAAGTTCAGTAGATATTTACCAGTTTGAAGAATGTTCTCTCTCTCAGTCACAAATACAGTTTAATCAAATTTCCTTGTGTTTACTCATTAAATATAGCCAAAGAAAGACTACTAAAAGCACAGTGACTACAAAGAACAGGTAGTTAAGGTTCCTTGGCTTAAACCATTTTTGTGAATGAATGAATGTGCAAACATAAGAATGTAAAATGCTAGAACAGTGTTACATTAAAGTGAGAAATACTGTCAAAGTGACACTGTCTAGTGAGTAGTTGATAATAATTTCAGGATCCTTTCATAGGTTGTATTTTATTAAAGCCTTCTATTTACTGCCTGACTTTAAAAAATAGTTTCTGTGCTCACAAAAATGCTTAGAAATCTATTGTGTTCTCTAATACTTCCAATTCTAAGAAAGTTTCTCCTAAGCAAGAATACTTCACAAAGAATAAAATGTTATATAGTAATTCTTCAATAAGGAGTCAAGTATCTGTTTATGTGTCTATACGTTATAAAATTGATTCTCCAAAGGTAATTGGCAAAGGGACATTCTTTTAAAAATCTTGGAAATGGCTGCCTGATCAACAAAGAAACAATTTAATTTAGCACAGTAATTAAGAGCCTGGGCTTTGGAGTGAGCCAGTTTTTTTTTAAAGTCATTTACTAGCTATATATTTTTAGGTAAAGTTTTATATGTCAAGTCTCAGTGTCTTTATTGATAAAATAGCAATGAGACCTACCTACTTCCTAAAGTTGTGAGAAATAAGATAATGCACAGACCATACTTTTTCAGTTTTAGAAAGCAACAATTGCTCCCTAAATGGTATGTAGGAATAGCAAAAGGAAGAAAAAAATAAAAATGAAAGCACGGAACTCCACAATATTGTGATTTATGAGAAGTATATTTTAGTCACTCAGATGTTCAAGTTCCTGGCTCACAACTCCCAAAATTCTTGGAATTTCCTAAGTTTTGAAAGTGATAAAGGTGTCTTTTGTTATGGTAACAGAGTGACTTTTGAAAAAGCACCCATGGGGGAGACCGGTTGCCAATGGAGTCAACCACATAATTAGAGGATTGGAACTTTCAGTTCCACCCCTAGACCTCCAAGAAAGGGAAGGGAGCTAGAGGTTGAATCAAGCCAACAATTTAATCAATCATTCCTATGTAATAAAGCCTCCATAAAAACCCAAAATGAGGAGGTTCGGAGAGTTTCTGGGCTGGTGAACATATGGAGGTGCTGGGATTGTGGTACACCTAGAGAGGGCATGGAAGCTCCATGTTCTTTCCCCATACCTTGTCCTAAGCATCTCTTCCACCTAGTTGTTCTTAAATTACATCCTTTTAGGATAAACCGATGATCTAGTAAGTAAAATGTTTCTTGAGTTTTGTGAGCTGCTCTAGCAATTTTAAGGATCCCGAGTAAGGGGTCACAAACCTCCAATCTGTACCATGTCTGTCAGACACACAGGATAACAGGTAACCTGGGCTTGCAACTGGCATCTGGGGGAGTAGGGGGGTTGGTTTTGTAGGACTGAACCCTTAAAACTGTGGAATCTGATGCTATCTCTGGGTAGACAGTATCAGAATTGAGTTGAATTCTTGGACAAGAATTGTTTGGTGTTATGTGGGAACCACCCCACCCCACCCCCCGCACACATTGAAACTGGGTCTCAGAATTTAAGTTCTCTCCTTTTGTAAAAATTAGATTACCCTCACCCTCTCCCTAGCATCTCTCTCTCTCTGCTCTCAACCCAACCACAGGAAACTACATAAGTGTATTAGACATATCTAGATGTGACAACCAAGAAGTTACAAGTCAATTAAGTCTTAAAAGTTTTTGACCCATCACGCACTAATTATATTTTTATAATTTTTACACCATTTTACTTCTCACTAAATCCTTAACCAAATAAAATTCAATTCAAGTGATTCACTTCTCTTTTTAACCTAAACCTATATATATTCAGTGACTGTAAAACAAGTATCAAAGAACGTTCGGGCGAATAGGAACATTTTCAGTGGTGAGTGTAGTACGTTCTAAATGTTCAAAACATTGCTTTAGATTAAATAAGTATAAAAATGCCAAAATTCTAGCCCAAGAATACAGGTATCATTAAAGTATAACTTTTTTATTCTATTATAATAGGTTTCGCCAACATCACCAATAAGTACCAAGTTCTTACCAATTCTGCTAGGCCTCATAAAATCCAGTAAACATAACATCTGCCTTTAAAGAAACTGAAAAATCCAATATGAAAAGAACAATGGTAATAAACATGTACAAAATAAATGATAGACCTCAAATGATTTATGTGGTATTATATTTGAAAGCATAAAAGATTACCATGCTCCACTAATTCCAACACTCTGTCAGTTCTATTACAGTTGAGGTAAATGAATATAAAAAATAAACTACACCTATTTAGCATGTACAATTTGATGAATTAACATACATTTTTATACTCACAAAACCATTACCATAATCAAGATAACAATTTTCCATTATCCCCCAAAGTTTCCTCATGCCCCTGTGTAACCCATTCCACTCCTATTTCTCATCCCTATAACTACTAATCATCTATCTTCTGTCACTATAGATTAGTATGCATTTCCTAGAATTTAGATAAGTGGTATACAGCGTTTTTCTCTTTAGTCTGACTTCTCTCACTTAGCCTAATTATTCTGAGATCTATCCATGTTAAATGTCAACAGTTCTTTCCTTTCAATAGCTGAGTAGTATTCCATTATATGAATATACCAACACTGTTCATTTGTATTTCTGTTGATGGATATGTGAGCTATTTCCAGTATTTAACTATTACCGATAAAGCTACTATGAACATTTGTGTACAAGTCTTTATGTGGACATACTGCTTTCATTTTTTTTTTCATTTCTTTTGGATAAATACTTAGAAGTGGAATGAATCATATCTGATAAGGGGTTAACATTCAGAATATATAGAGAACTAAAACTCAGCAAACGAAAACCCCACATAACCCACAAATAACCCAATTAAAAAATGGGCAAAAGACTTGAATGACATTTCTCTAACAAAGATTTAAAAATAGCCAGTAAGCACAGGAAAAGATGCTCAACATCACTAATCATTAAAGAAATAAAAATCAAAATTATAATGAGATACCACCTCATACCCAATAGAACAGCTACTACCAAAAAACAGAAATTAACAAATGGGTGATAATGTGGAGAAACTGGAACCCTTGTGCACTAATGGTGGGAATGTAAAACAGTATAGCCACCGCGGAAAATAGTATGGCAGCTCCTTAAAACATTAAAATTAGAATTACCATATGATCCAGCAATTCTACTTCTAGGTATATACCCAAAAGAACTGAAAGCAGAATCTCGAAGAGATACTTGTACACCCATATTCTTAACAGCATTATTCACAATAGCTAAAACATGGAGCAACCTAAGTCCACTGACCAATGAATGCATAAGCAAAATGCAATTTATACATAATCATGGAATATCATTTGGCCTTAAAAAGGAAGAAAATTCTGACACATAATACAACAGATGAATCTTGAGGACATCACACTAAGTGAAATAAGCCAATCACAAACACAAATGCTATATGATTCTATTTATACAAGGTATTTAAGTAGTCAAAATCATAAACAGAAAGAATGATTGCCAGGGGAAATGGGGAGTGACTATTTAACAGATATGGTGTTTCAGTTTTGCAGATGCAGAGTTCTCAAGATGGATGGTGGTTAACAAGTGCCATGATATGAATGTACTTAAAACCACTGAGCTGTCCAGTTAAAATGGTTAACATAGTATATTTTATGTTTATTTTACCACCATAAAATAAAATTTTTTTAAAAAAACTGAAAAACCCAAGTCTCCTGGCTCCCACAGTCCAGTGCACTTACCACTATACAACACTCACAGCCTGAGAGTCAAAAAAGCAAACATGAACAACAGCTCTAAGAAGCATTGTGCTTTCTGCCTCACATTAAAAACACACAATAAATTTGAGACTAGGTCTATGGCCATGCTACCCTGAACAAGCCCGATGTCATCTGATCTCAGAAGCTATGCAGGCTCCAGCCTACTTACTACTTGATGGGAGACCACCTAGGAAGATCAGGTGCTGTAGGCATAAAAAAAAATAAATAAATAAAATAAAATAAAATAAAATAAAATAAAATAAAATAAAAGGGATTGTAAACTGACATGGTCCTTGCAATCTGTGAGGTCAACTAAGGGTTGCCTCACCTAAAAAATAATGAATGAATGAATGAATTTGTTTGAGACCAGGTAGAGGCATTCACAAATATAAATGCCCTAAAATAGGTAGATGGCTTATGTCTTCAAGGGACAGCAAAAATACCAGGATAGTCTTTGATAATATAGATTATATAAGCAAAGGAAAAGAATAAAAGAGTTCAAGAAAACATTCAGTCTAAAATTCAGTATGTACACTTAGGTATTTTCAAATACACTATGTGAAATTATATACTTATGGCACTAGATACAAAGCTCACACTACCAAATAGTGTGCAGTTAACAGTAACAGAGATTTACTCAAGTTAGGAACAGGTTCTTTCAAAAAGCCTAATATCTGAAAGCAGAAAGAGAGTCTTCCAAGACAAAGACAAAACACATATTTGAAAAAAAGTTCTCACTAGACATGCTGATTCTACAAACACACCCAAAGTGGGAATAACCAGAAAAAAAAGAATGAGGGAGAGTCTAGCTGTACCAGATATTGAAAGCTATTATAAAGTTACAATAATTAAAATAATGTGGTACTAGTACATAACTAGAAAGAAAATAGAACAAAATTTTAAATTCAGAATATACTCAACACATTGGAATTTATGTTAAATGTGGCATCTCATAACACTGGGGAAAATAATTACTCAGTACAGTTGGGGACACCAAGAAACTATCTAGAAAAATAAAGGTAAACACATATCTTACACCATACATAAGGATAAATTATAAATAGGTCAAATATTTAAATGTGATGTGAAAATACCCTAAAAGCATGAGAAGAAATAGATTTTATCATCACAAAGTTGGGAAAGCCTTTTAAACTGTGATGTATATATTTAAATTATATATAAATATATGCGTATGTGTTTAAGTTTATATATACACATACACACACACACACATATGGTGTGTGTATGCATATATCATGGCAAACAAAACAGCCATAAGCAAAGTCAAAAGACAAATTGGGAAGAAATATCTGCACTTCATTTTACAAAGAGCTAACTTCCCTAATGGAGAAAAAAAAGCACAAGAAAAAGTCATACTACCCAACAGAAATATACAAAGAAAATGCAGTTTTATCAAAAATAAAACATAGCTATTAGTACATAAAAAGATGCTTAATGCCACTCATAAGAAACATACTACCTAAAACTTCATTGAAATACCATTCTTCACCCAAATTGGAGGGAAAAAAAGTTTGGTAACACTGTTTTACTGAGAATATGGGAAACAGCACTCTCATACACTGCTAATAGGATATAAGATAGTACACTCTATGTATGGTAATCTGGCAGTACCTATTAAGATGAAAGTATCTTACCTTTTGTCCCAGAACAAGTACAAGATTATTCGTGGCAGCCATATTTGTTTAAAACATGGAAACTATAAATGTCTAACAATGGGGATATGGCTGATACATTTAAATAATATAGTCATTATAAGAACAAGTGATCTATTTAAAGACATATGGAATGATTTACATGATGTAACACCAAGAGGCAAAATGTAGAACATTTTCTGCAGTAGCTGCCTTCTGTGTAAAAGGTGAAACTGAGGTTGTATATGCATTAAATATCTTTGAAAGGGTGTATAAAAACCTGGTAATGTTGGTTGTTACTAGGGTGGAAAACTAGGATGCGAGGAAGGTTATTTTACCAATTGTTAGCACTTTTAAAATTTAATCTTTCATAATATTAATTTTTTTTTTTTTTTTTGCCTTTTTCACTTTCACCTTATAAGGGTAACATAACAATGTTGTTGCTGCTCTTGGGGCTAATGAGATACAAGAATCTACCTGTTTCTATTAAGAAATTAAAAAGATTTGCAAAAATGTAAAATACTCCCAGTCTTCTTGTTAAATATTATTTTAGAAAATGTAGTCTTTATATTAACATGTATTGGCTTTATTATTTTTAAATGACGTTTTTTAAAAATCTGTTTTAATTGCTAATACAGTGAATATCAATATATATAACCCAAATAAAAGCTTTTTGGGGTCCTCAATAATCTGAGTATAAAAGAAGCCTAACACTAGTTTAAGAACCACTGGCAGAAAGACTGAAGAACTGTCCCTGATTCGCCCCATGTACTCCAGTTTCCGCCCACCTCTCAAAGATGTGCATGAGGTTCATCAAAGTATCTAAACTATCCCAGTCTGTGTGTGAGTGGGTGTGTGAGTGTATCCTGCAGTAGAAGGGAATCCTGTCCAGGATGGGTTCCAGCCTTGCACCCAGAGCTGCCAGGATAGGATACTCAAGACTCTGAACTGTAATGAATGGGTTGGAAAATAATCACCTTATTTTTATTCATCTTTCTTAAATGTATGTATAGCTCTCATTTATTTCAATGTTTAATATTAGAAATATTTGGGGTCTTTATTTAGAAGTCTGGTGATGTTTTTGTGACCAGAAATACGCCATAAGAACTCTTGTTTATATCAATTAGCTTATGATAAAACTAGCTTCGTTATCCATCACTTCACTTAAACTCAAAGTTGCCGTTTCCAAGAACCTAACCATGACATTAAGTGAGGACTTACTGGGCTTATCTTGATCTCTGAAGTGTGGATAAAAAATATTTCCCATCCCATTATTGTAAAGAATGAGACGATATGCATAAAAAGCAGTTTATACAGTGCCTGGCACAAAGGAAAGAAACAGTAAATGTTAGTTGTTATTATTATTATTATTATTTTACTATTCTTAAATATTCACCACATATAGGTCATAAAGTAAATTCAACAGAGTAAGATTCAGGAAGGATTATATTCACACACACACACACACACACACGTATCCACATTAGAAAGGATTATATTTAATGCAAAAGTGTAGATACTATTCTAATTAACACTTAGATATTATTTGAAAACTGTTAGTACTTTACTGAAATGTCAGCACATCTTTCCTAAAGATAGATGCAAAATCAGTAAAAAGTCTAAACCCGATAGAAAAAAATGTGGAAGGATACTACTACACTACCACTACTACTACTACTACTACTACCTCAACTCATGTTCCTCTACTTACTCTGTTCAAATACGGACTGTCCTATTCTTTTGTCTATCCTTTCACACAATTCAACTAAACAAATGATTGGGTGCCTTAGAAATATAAGACACTGTAATATCCCAGGGGATAATAGAAATTAGAAAAAAATCCTACTCCCCCAACCCATGCTTTCCTAAAACCAGGAGAGCTTATTTTATACCTAACACAGATGTTAACAATATCTACTTAGAAAAATAAAAACGGTATCTACTCAGGCCAGAGTTTTAATTTCATATTCTGTCTTCCTATCACGTCAAATAACTTTAAGTGAAATGTTTTGTATCCAAAATACTGGCATTTGTTGCTGAGATGAAGCAAAAGTTAATCACTAGACAGCATTCACAAAAAATTAAACTGGTAAAC
The DNA here is from genome assembly GCA_003508835.1 of Eonycteris spelaea. NCBI lineage: Eukaryota > Metazoa > Chordata > Mammalia > Chiroptera > Pteropodidae > Eonycteris > Eonycteris spelaea. The sequence goes on along the minus strand of PUFA01000204.1, from coordinate 1,322,229 downwards.
CTAAGACCTGTTCAACAGTGGGGTTTCTTGGCATGTATTTTTTTCCTCCCCAGGCAATCTATACAATAATTTTCCAAACTATATACATAACACATTTATTCCCAGGATCACTACTCAGAAGTACATAAATAAACCATTGCACAACCATAGCTGACCAAACATGTTTTGACAGATCCAGGCCAACCAATTGCAAAGTTTCTGAATATGTACCCCCCAGGCCTATACAGCACCAGCCTTTGGCTCTAGCATATGTTCCTTTCCTTCCTGCAAACCTAGTTCTGGCTTTTGAGGAAAGAAAAATAAAGCTGTCAGTTGAGTGGATCAAACTTCCAGCAGGATAAATTTCAAAAGGTTGTCACATAAATCCCCTCAAACAAACGTCTGCTCTATAGAAGTGAAGGCAACTTAGTTATAAAAGACAATACAACAAAAATGCAATATATTTTAAATATTTAAAGATCAAAAGAATAAGAAAATATTCAGATATACTACTTTTCATCAAATTATTAATCAGCTAGCATAAACAGAGAATATAACTCAAAGCCAAACAATACCATGCAGAAGGGTATTTTTAATTTTCTGTCTATGCTGATTCTATTAGATAACATGCTTCTGAGCAATGAAGTCATTTTTGTGTTAACATTTTATAAAATTCTAGAATAAGATTAGAAACCTCATGGAACAGAAAGGGATTATTAGGTAGAGGAGTAAACTATTAATTAACTGCAAATATCAATAATGCAGCCTTAGTTATTTGTCAAGACAGAGGAGAACAGCACTTCTGGAAAGCATTAAAATTATTGATACACTCAATCATTCATTCTGCAAGTATTACCCAATACCTACCTATACTTTGGTTAAAACTGCAGTATTAAACCAACACATATAAATGTTAAAGAAGGAAAATTACCTATAAGCACACCACTACGGAAAAGCAATCCCCACATGTACATTTACTTATATCTTAAGAACAAAATAATATTAAACTAAATACAATTAGAAGATGTACCTAAATCTAAGCAATAAATTCTCTCCTTTAGTGACATCTCCTTTTGGCTACCACCAGAAGATACTTCAAGTTCATATATCTAACACCTAATTCATGATCTTCCCCCACAAAACAAACAAACAAACAAACAAACAAAACACTTGTCTTCTTTCTGTATTCCTTTTCTCCGTGAGGGGCACTAAGTTGCTTAAGCCAGAAACTCAGTCCTCTCTCCCCCCAACTACATATTCTACCCATCACCAAATTCTGCTGACTATGCCTCCTAAATATTCTTGAATTTACTCCTTTCTATCCTCTCCACCAACACCACTCTAGTCTAAGTAAGCCACCAGTATCTGTCACCTGAACTAGACTAGCTTCCTAACCAGTACCCCTGCATTCACTCTGGTACCCTTTCAATCCATTCTCTATCTTACAGTAAAAAGTGTTTTCCTCAAAAAGCAAATATGAACCTCTCCTTTAAAATCCTTTGATGGTTCCTCATTCCTTTCAGAATAAAGGCAAAAACTTCTTAATATGACCTACAAAAATCTGCAAGGGCACCTCCCTCTCAGCCTCAAACCAGTTCCTTCTCCCACTAGATCTCACTTCCCAGGCCATATTAACCTTAATTAGGGCTCTCGTTTCACCATGTCCCTTCTACCACAGGGCTTTGCACCTGCTGTTCTTGCAGCCTGGACAACCATCCCTCCTCTTTTTGCCAAGTTAATACCTACTCTTCCTTCAATCATAAATATCATATCTTTAGGGTGCATTTTCTAAGCTGGTCAAATTTCACTAATTTTGGCATCTACCACCACTTATATCATTATACCACCACTGCAGTTGTAACTTAACTTTTAATTTAATATTAATATCTATCCCCTCCACCAGACCACAGATTCCATGGGGAATGGTATCACAACAGGTTTTCGCTCCACATTACATTCCCAATGCCTGAACAGTTCGATAAAAACTTGCTGCATGAACAAATACAAAAACCACACTCAAGAACCATGGAACATGGTCCAGACTGCCTAAAGTCCATACACCGGCACATCACCAAACGTTAAATACCAAGTTCCCATCATTGCGACCCTCCTCACTATATTTAATTTCCTTATAATGATACTTTAACAGGGATATAAAGTTTATTCATCACAGGAACGTAGTTCTGATGGCTTCCGCTATTAAGAATGTAATAATGAATAATCAAAACTAAAGCAATCTAAATCTGTTTCATTATAGTTTTCTAACAAAATTACTATTAGTTTGTTTTTACATCTCATTGATAAAGTCCCAAAGCTAAGACAAAGGCAATCCATGGTTGAAATCTGAATCTCTTATTCAACTTATCTCTAGATGAATTACTAAAAAAGTCTACAAAAAAAATAACATTGAAAGAGATTAAAAATCTCTAGACATTTTTAAAAAAAAAAAAAAGCTCAGTGGGAAAATAAGAATAGGGCAATGTTTGGATGAAAAACCCTCTTCTACCATAAAAAACAAGAAGAAAGACATCTTCCCATGAATTCTGGGCAAGAACAATTCTCAACCTTATTCACAAAATCCTTGGATAGCTTCCTTGGCCTAAAAAAGCCCACACTACTTCACAGTGACTGAGTCAAGCCGGGGTGTGGATAGGGTTGCTTCAGGGAACTGCCCATTTTGATGGTAAGCAAACAGTTCTCAACAGTGTTTCAGCAGTTCTGAGTCATAAAAAAAGTGAATATTTTAATTCATGACAAAATAAAAAGGCAAATGACTGGAAAAAATGTAAGATATCAAGTTATAAACAGAGGTTGTATTATCAGAAATTATTAACAATTTAGAAAAAATAAACATTTCTAGAAAAATTATGATTTAAAGAGTAAGAAACACTGTTTCTTCAGATTTCAAAACAGCCAAATGACTTAGTATGAAAATTCAGTAAATCTACCTCATTCTTCATTATTAATCTCTTCAAAGTCAACAGCCTGCCAAAGGAAACAATCTATAACAATTATAATTTTATTCTCTGAAATTGTATCCTCTGCTAAAACAACTGCATCAATACACAGACCTCTCATTTTACAGTTTTTCTCACATATATTTTTAAAATTTTGGCATCTACCACCACTTATCTGACAGAAAATGAATGAACGAGCAATAAAAAAGTATTAGTGGTCTCATTACAGGCTGGTAGGAATGTAAAATGGTACAGCCATTATGGAAAAGTTTGGCAGTTTCTTACAAAATAAAACATAGTTACTATATATTCCAGCAATCATACTCCTTGGCATTCATCCCAGAGAAATGAAAACATGTGTTCACATAAAAACTTGTACATGGATGTCCCAGCAGCATTACTGATAATACCCCAAACTAAAACATATACGATCCTCAACAGGCGAATGTTTAAAAAAACTCATACATCCATACCACGGAATACTACTCAGCTATAAATGGAAGGAACAATTGATATTAACAAACTGGATAGATCTCAAAGGCATTATGCTTAGTGAATGAAAAAAAAAAGCAATCTCAAAAAGTTATATATGATTCCATTTATATAGTATCCTCAAAAATGACAAAACGAGAGGGGGAGAACTAATTACTGGTTGCCAGGTGACAGGAACAAGGGAAAGGTGGAGATGGGTTCCCCAAATAAAACAATGTTTTTAAACTGAGTTTTAACTCTGGCTCTGTTCCAGTGAAATTATCTTACTTTCCCCTCAACTAGCTGATTTGCTAAATTAGTAGCAGCTAGTAAGATAAAACATGAGTCATAAGATAATCACACAGAAACTCTAAAAAGAGGAGTAAGCGTACCAAGTCTCAGAACCCATAGCAACTCCAATCTTAGCTGACTAAAAGAATATCTAGCTATCAGCACTAAACATGCGGACTATAGGGGCCAAGAATGGCACACTCATAGTGGGTGTCAGCTAAAAAATAAAGTCAAATGGACTAAACATTACAGTATTTTCTTGATTCTAGAGCTATCAATGGATTAAAAGACACACCTTTACTTGCATAATAGCTTTTTGAGGGAGAAATATTACCATATTAAATGAACATAATTTCAAAACATTAAAATGCAAATAACATTCCTCTTAGAATTAACAAAACTGGGGATTTATGAAATACTACCAATGCGTCTAACTGACACTTTATCATTTGTTCCAGATTTTTCTAACTCAGAATTGGACAAAACACTACTGGACCTCTACTTATCCCAAAATTTATTATGCCTTCTAGAGGTAATCAAGATAAAATTTACAATAACCTATTCTGAAAGTTAACAGAAGTAATATTTTGCAAAAATGTGGTTAGAAAGGAAATATGTGAAGTGCAACCATAACCCTGAGCTAGATCTACCCAAAAGGCTTCAAAGTATTGCTGCACCAACCACCACAGAATTTGCTAACCTTCAATTTCCTTGTAAGTTACAACAGTACATACACTTATAGTCATTGTGAAGATTAAATATAAAACATTTAACCTAATATGCAATAAGCACAACATAAGTATTAGCTTTAAAACGAAAAACGCTTTTGGGAAATACAAACACCTATATAGGCAGTGGAGGCAGCATCTTGGTGCCCACATACAGCAGGTGTTTCTCATGACCCTGGTACAAAAACCTTAACTTGTATGTAGGAGGTTCTTGCTACTCAGTTTTTTGCTCAATCTGGTAAGAAAAGGAATTATCAATTGAGCTTAACTACAAACAAATTTATAAGAAGCAGGAAATCAGTAAATTCAAGACAAAAGCTAATGCTAATATGTTCTTTATAGATTTGAAGACCTCTTAAAGCACCACCTCACATTTACAGAGCATGTTGTAGTTTCAACGTACTTAATACAGCATCTCATTTGAACCTCATAACAATCTTGAGTTCCTTGTTTTTATTTCACATTTTATAGACGAGGGAAATGAAGCTTAATTGACATTCTGAAGGTCACACACCCAGCAAGTGGAAGAGCTGGAATTTATATCTCCCTACCACCCACCACAGCTGCCTCTCTAAATGAGGACAAGTTTTACAATACTAATACTATAATTTATTGAACATCATACTCCATGATATCTCAACAAACCATTAACTGCTTCAAGATTCATTGAAAAATTAGAATAAATCAAGGAATTACAGGACCTTGAGGATTATTTGTAGTCATAATCCCTCATTTTACATACACTCTTATAAAAGAAAATGTTTTTGGCACTCAGGATATGTCTAGTAGCATTTGTAACAGATAGGAAAGGAGTATAAGCAAAGTGATGTGTAAGAAAGTTCTGGCTATTTTTTTTAAATCTAGAGAAATGACATCAAATTTTTATCAGTGGTATCTCTAGTGGATGAGAATACAGAGAGTCTCCCACTTTCAGTGTTATCCATTTCAATAACTCTTACATTTTAAAAATATATAATTACGACAAGGAAATATAAGAAAGGCTATCACAATAACTCAAAGTGGATGCAGAGGAAATGAAAGCTTGGGTTATGAACTCTATAAGGACAGGAAACTGATCTGCCTTATTTACTACTATATCCCTAGGTACCTTCTACAGTGCCTCACACATATCAAGTGCTCAATAAATGTGTCAGAACAAATGAGTGAACAAATGAACATCCTGAAGGTTCAATGAACAAGAAACATTCCAAAAGTAAAATAATACACTTGTTGATCAACATAAAGGCCCAGAACATGAAGAAATCAAAGATAACGCCAAGTTTCATGCACTAGTTGGCTAAGTGAATAAGCCATTAATCGAGATAAGTAAAACTAGAGGAAGTACAGGTATATGGGAATGCAGAAGAGAGCATGGCAAAATGCAATGAACGTGGTGGAAAACATTAAGTTTCAGTTCCCAGTAGGGAGCCTAGGCTGAAGATAACAGATTTGGGAGTCACCCACCATATGAAGCTTCTACCAGAGATCAGAGCTACCAGACACCAGTTTTTGAACTCTCATGTTCTTTATCAATAGAACAGGATATGCAGATTTAAAGGGAATATATCCAGGAGAGGAGGAAAAAAATGGCATAGATGATAGAGGCTCTGTGCACCCCTCTGAGGACTAAATCAAAGTTGTGACAGTAACAAAGAGCAAATAGCAAGGAAAAATCACCTGGGATCTAGATGAACAAGCCATACAACTAGGGAGAAATCTAAGAAATTACTCTGCAATGGGAGAAGGTAGGACGGGGTGAGGACACCAGATTGCCCAGTCTCGAGCAGCTGAGTAGGACAGAGGCTGCTGCACCGGCAGCTGCAGGTGCCTCTTAAAGGGCACGTGTCCACCGAGCGTACTTTTGGGTGACGGACCTGCTCACTCTGAGCTCCAGTGTCTGTTTGGATGCACAAGGGCACCAAGGACTTACATGGGGTCACTGAGTTGTCGGAGTGAGGGTGGAGGTGAGACTTGCTCTTTACAGAAGTGTAAGCGGTAGCCACTGTTCCAAAGTTGAGCCCTCCCCACTCCCAGTGAGTGGACTCAGCGCAACTACTGCAGAGAGGTCATCAAACTGGATAACAGAGATCACTTGCCCAGAGGATTCCCTGAAACTCTACCTCTCTCAACTCGCAGCCCCACCCAAGCCACATCTAGGTGAATCCTCAGCAAGTCAGGTGCTCCTTGCTGAGCAGCACCTAGATTCACTCTGATGGCAGCTGGCCTCAGTTTCTGGTGTGGCCTTTTGGGGCAACTATAAGCACAGCACCTGCAGATTGCTTGCTGAATCTTAATAGGTGGCTCTGGAGGGGCAGAGGCTTGGGCTAAATTTGGTCTGTAGCCGAACCCCTCTCAGGACTGTGCCACTGGATACCTACTACACAAATCGACACTAATACCGGGAGACTAAGGAGCTTTGCTTAGTACATAGAAACAGACACAGAAAGGAAGCCAAAATGGGAAGCCAAAGAAGCAGAAACCATATGAGAGAACAGAACAGAGATGCAGAAATAATGGGTCAAGCAATCTAACAGATGAGAATTCAAAACACTGGTTATAAAGATGCTCAGTGAACTTATGGGAAGTGTAGATGAATTCAACGAGAACTTCAACAAAGAGATAAAAAACATAAAAATGGAAATGGAAATTAAAAGGGAATCAGAAATGAATAACACTATCTGAGATGAGAAGTATATTAAATGGAATAAAACAAAGTGAATAAAGAAGAGAATCAAATGACGTATACAGAGGATAGGAAAGCCAAGAACACTCAATCAGAATGGCAAGAAAAAAGAAGCCAAGACTACAATAAAAATTTAAGGAGCCTATGGGACACACTAAAGGTAAAAATATCCTGTCGAAGGGTACCTGAAGGAAAAACAAGATGTTGAACAGCTATTTGAAGAATTAATGATGGAAACCTTCCCTAACCTAGTGAAGGAAATAGATATACAACCCCAGGAAGCTGAGAGAATCTCAAAACCAGGAACCCAAAGAGACCCACAGCAAGACATATCATAATTAAAATGTTAAAGATTAAATACAAAGAGAGAAATTAAAAGCAAGAGAAAAAGCAGTTAGTTACCTACAAGGGAGCACCTGTAAGACTGGCAAATGATTTCTCAAAAAAACTGTACAGGACAGAAGGGCTTGGCACAAAATATTCAACGTGATGAAAACCCAGGATCTACAACCAAGAATTTTTTACCAGAAAAGCTATCATTTCAAGTGAAAGACAGATAAAGAGCTTCCCAGACAAAATTAAGCTAAAGGAATTTATCAACACCAAGCCAGTATTACAGGAAATATTGGAGAGACTTCTTTAAGAAGAAAAAACATGTATCAAAATCATGAAGAATGTTAACAACTACATTCCTATCAACAAGTACCTTAAATGAAATAGAATCAAGTGCTCCAACCAAAAGATAGAGTGACTGAATGGGTAAGAAAACAAAACTCTCACATATGCTGCCTTCACAAGACCCCTTCAAATTAAGTGCTACACACAGACAAAGGAAGGGGATGGAAAAAGATATTGCCTTGATTGACCTAGAGGGTATTGCTCTGAATGAACTGGGTCGGATAAAGACAAATATCACATGATTTCAAGTACACGTGGAATCTAAAGAACAAAGTCAAAAACAATAACAAAAACGGAAATAAACTATAGCTAGAGAATATCTGGAGGAATACTAGATGGGAGGGAGGTTGGAGGAGACAAAAAAAGGCAAAGGGATGAAGAGGTACAAATGGATAGTTGCAGAATAGACATGGAGATGTAGACTGTAGCTTGGGGAAGATGGTTAATAATGTTGTAGTAAATATGTAAGGGGGAAGAAGGGTACTAGAGTTAGTGGGGTGATCGCTTAGCGAGTTATGTGGATCTCTGATCACTATGCTATATGACTGAAACTGGTACATTGTATGCCAACTATAATTGAAAAAAACTCATTGAATTGTACAATGTAAATACAAACAACTAACTATTATTTTCAATAAAGACAAAAAAGAAAGGGAATATATCCATTATTCGGGTGCCCTGATGCCCTTATCTGACCTTTGCCTCACTGATTTTTAAACTTAGATTATAAAATAAATACACTTTACAACTTCAGAGTCATCTCTCATTTGCTTTCTAATAGGATACAAAGCCCCACAGCTACACTTTACATTTTCACAATTTGCTACAGACAGAATTCTGGCTCACAGATTCAGGGACTAATTAGAAATTTAATACACTTGCGAAGCTCTTCTACAGAGCATTTGAGATCTTGCTCCCTGGCATATGTCCCCAGTTTGGCTCAAGTAAATGCTTACAAAAATTCAAAAAAACTTCAATACACTGTCATTAATTATCATAAACATACAAAATTTATAGTTTTCATTTAATACTATTCACTGGCAAACTCATAACGGTTGTTGCACTCTGACTTCTTTAAGTTTCACTTTGAAACTTGAAACACTTTTGATAAAACAAATGTTTTGAGAGAGGACTCTATCATAGACAATATTTTTACAAATGTTTGTTCTCCTAATAGGACACGGAAAGTTATCTTTGGATATCTTTTTCAGCTTATCCCAGGATTACAACATGATACTTCCAACTGTTCTCACCTATGCAAGTATTCTCCCCCTCTTATTCCTTCTACTTATGAACTGGGGAAGGGAAACACCTCCCCATTTCCTTTGTTCCCACTTTCTCTCATTACCCGTCCTTCCTATTTTAAACTGACCTACTCAAAACTAATCTCAAACCATCAACAAATGGGTTAGGCTAATCTCACAAATGCAGAAACACACAATATAAGAGTAATCTGTCTTCATGCTTTCATTCATGTTATTTTTATACCTGTAATGTTATCCCTTTTTTCCAACATTTATACAAATAAAAGCCACAGATCAGATCCTTCTCTAACCACTTCAACACTTACCTATTCTCTCCCTTTGAATGCCCATAAAACAAACTGAGTGGCTTTCAAAAGTTAACTATGTTTTCCTCTATGTTAGAAAGTAGGCTTCTTGAAGAGGGTAGCATATCAAATTCAAAGTCCATAACAATAATGAGCACACAGTTGGCATTCAATGACTAATTTACTAATTCAATTGTAGGTCTGAATCATATCTTAGATTTTGGCTTCCTAATCTTCCTTTGCCTCCATACTGCCATATACCAGGGAAAAAACACTACTTTGTTTTCAATTTTATTAGCAAATATTTGACCATCCAGAAGAATGCTACTTGGGGGCCAGCAAACATTGACATCAATCTTAAACTTATTTTACTTTTTATATGGCCAAGTCTATCATCCCATTTCAAGACCACAAGAAAAAGCCTAATATTAAAAGAAAAAGTTATTTTTGCAAAGTAAAAGAGGAAAAAGGCAATTGTTATTAAGACTTAAAAGAGCAATGCAAACTCTCTAGGAACAGAAAGAAACTAAGCACACTCTAAATCAGATTCAAAATTTAACAATATTATTACACTTCTTCAGTATACTCATACTCATTGTTGAAACATGACATACTTAAAACATAAGGAAAAGTATAAAGTTCCGTCAACCAGCCAGATTTTTCTAAACCTAACTCAAGAAAACAATTTTAAAAAACAGCTTAAATAGTATTTTTCTGAACCTAAAGTATACTGCACATGGTACTATTTAGGGATATATTTGACTGGAAAAATGATCAGTCATTCCATGAAGCTCCCACTCCACTGTCTTTGAGCAGGGGCTAAGAAATGTACTTGTTGATAAGTATTAGTCTCAACCAAGTATGAACAGAAAATCTAAGGTAACTCTACCAAAGGAAAACATATGGCCAAGCAAATAACTGAAGCCACAGAGACTGGGTTATTTCATAACACCTGCAGATTCAGCCTATCTGGTGACTCTGTGTTTGTTTTCAACAGCTGACTTCAATGCCATACTGAAACTAAATTTTAAGAAATAAGCTAAGAATGAACCGAATCACTGAGTCGGATATAGAGGGGTTCTAATTTTGTGGGGGAGAGTGAGGGATTCTAATGTTTTTAAAGATGAGATATGAAGATTCTAATTAGGTCACATAGGTAGGCTTCTTGAAGAGAGGTAGTAAAGGCTAGAACTGAGGCTTCCTAATTCCTAGAAGTGCCTAATATGTACAGGGAACTCTGCTAGGCCAGTGCCCTCTCTTGTATACCAAGAGACTTACCACAAATGTTCGAGAAATTTTTTAATATTAATTTAAAACTTATAGTCTCTCTAAAGAAATTTCTGTATTAGGGCAAGACAGTATCACACATCTCAAACAAGCATGTTAATTAAAATAAGCAGGCAGGGAAAAAAATCTTTAAAGTAAGAAAGAGCGTGAAATTCAAAACAATTTGCTATTCCTGTCCTGGCTATGAAAATTCACATGTGCTGTGGTTTACCATTAAAAAGATTAAGACCATCAAAAGACATCTCTACCCAAGTTTCATGACCCAATACCTTTAAGAAAAATGAGCTTTATCCTGTGGGAAAAAAGAGCTGTTTTTGTCTCATCACAGAAAAGAATTAGCTCTGTCACAGGATTAAAGTACAGTCAACTGAGGACAAAAGTCTAGGCAGAAAAAGAAACAGTACTAAAATCTGATAAAGACCCCTCAGGAATATGGTGTTCAGCTGTTTCAAAGGCACCTTTCATCTAAGGATCTTAAAATAAATGTTATTTACATTAGCGAGTATCAAAAACAGTGGCACTATGGCCCAGTAAAGAAACATATCAACGACCTAGAGGGAATGCAATACTTATATTCTGAATTCAGCCCTGTGCTCTAAAAACAAGAACTAGTTTTACATAATAATAGTGTGGTATGATAAAAAATATATATTTGGTCTTAGTCCCCAGTCCTGGCACAGAGCTCCTAAAACTCTTGAGTGATATGAGTGTCTAACAAAATCCCTTTCACCCATACCTGAGTTTATGCTAATAAGATGACTCTTGGTGGGCTCCTAGACAGCTTCAGAATGGGAACTGGTTGCTACAGGAACCAAGCATGTGATTAAAAGGTAGATGGAACTTTCATGCTCTGCCTCTGATCTTGGGAGGGAGAGAGGCTGGAGACTGAGTTAGTAGTCACCAATGCCAATGATTTAACCAAATCATTCCTAGGTAATGGAACCTCACAGAACCCTCTAAACAAAGGGGTTAGAAGAGCTTCTGTATGATGAAAACATTGAGGTTCTGGTGGTTCCAAAAAGGGCATGGAAACTTCCCATACCTTGCCCTATGCATCTCTTCCATTTGGCTGTTTCTGAGTTGTACGCTTTATAATTAACCTGTAAATATAAGTAAAGTGTTTTTCCCGAGTTTTGTGAGTCATCCAGCAAATTATCAAACCTGAGGAGCGGAGTCCTGAGAACCTCTAAATTTGTTGCAAAGCCAAACTTTGTTGTGAAATATAGGTGGCCCAGGACTTGTAAATGGCATCTACAATGGGGTTAAGTCTTGTGGACTGAGTCCTTTAACTTGTGGGACTGGACAGTAACTACAGGTAGATAGAGTCAGAATTGAATTGAGTTGGGGACTATGGTGTAACAAAATTGGACAACTGGTTGTGTGTGGTGTGGCGGGGGGGGAACACTTCATTAGTTAATTCCTAGTCTCTATTTGTAAAGCTTAGAGATACAAATGGATTTGTTGATATAATCTTCCATTTTACCTTGCCACACATGTATGAAGACCCAAAAATTTAAGCAGTGTTGTCAGAATAGTTACTACTAATAATAATCAGCATTAATTTTATGCCACCTATATGCCATCTTTGTGTCCGGCATTAGAATTAAGATAAATTATTCCTAGTGTATACAACTCTGAAAGGTAGATACTGCCCCCCAATAGATGAGAAAATTAAATCTCATCGTTGAATTTCTCACTGCACATTGCAAGTGGCAGAGCTGAAAACTAAACCAAGTTTTAACACATAAATCCTTACCTCCTTCTACACTATAGAAAATTTTACATTTATTATGTAGTATAAAATTATAAATTCTCTAACAATCCTTGAGGATAACACGTCCCAAATTATGCCCTTAAAAGACTTAAGATGCTTTGTTGAAAAAAAATATAAATGAAATAAAAATGAAATTCCATGTACAGATCTGGTATTCTACTTTTCTACTTAATACTATTTTTAAAAAACTGCCTTCTTAGCATTACATTCTCTTGCTGATTGGCAAACATTTTTTTTCTTCCCCAGTTATTAAAGAACTAAAGTCAACAAGACTTTATTACTTCCCCATCATTACCAATATTAGCACTAAGAAAAGAGGGTGAAATTGAAAAATTTTAAGAGCTGGAAGGACAAGAAAGAGCATGTAGTCCAAACTCTTGCAGGGATACCTTTTGCAATATTTCCAGAAGACAATCATACAGCCTATACTTGAATATCTCTAATGACAGAGTCCCTCATAATTTTAGTTGGTTCCATGGTTAGACAAATCTTCCTGTGCAAAAAGTCTCCACCAGTGCTATGAAATTCACCGCTGAGGTATTTTCTCCCTATTATCAGCCCTCTAGAGCAATAAAACTGAGGAGACTACTCCTTCTTCCTTAAAACAACTCTTCGAATATAAGTAGATATTTAAGTTTCCAAATATTATCTTCTATAGCAAAATAGCTCCTGATTCTTCAACTGTTCTTTATTAGATATAGTTACAGCTCAGTATTCTTGGTCACATTCATCTGGACAATTTAGGTTATCATCCCACTGAAGTGTAAATCCATAAGTGGACACAATAATCCAGATGTAATCTGATAGTACAGGAACAAAGGGACTATTACTTCTCTTAATCTAGCACTGTACATCTATAAATGCTCATCAACATGAGCCTCTTTTCATAGCCACACCATACAACTACCTTAGATTATGATGGCTTTCAAGTGAAAAAAACAAACTACTTGGGGCCAGATCATTTCTGGTCCAAAGAGTAGAACCTTACATTTCTATCACACTTATCTTACCATTTTCATACTTTATCCTGCTTAAAATCACTTTGATCTTCTTTGATGCAACATATTAGATAACTCTTCCAATTTTAGCATTATTAACAAAATTTTTGGTAAGCATGCACATTATACCATTATTCAAGATTTAAATCCATATAGCTTGGCAAAAGGAGAACTCACAATCTTGCGTGATTACACTTTGCTTGATAACAAAATAAATAAGCAAACCAAATGTAAAACATTAACAACCTGGGAAAAGATATTTGCAATACATATAGTAATAGGCTGATTTCATTACACAAATCGCTCCTACAAATTCATAAAGGAAATAAAACAATGAAAAAGAACCAAAGTCTAACATGAAGAGCCAATTCACAGAAATGACAAATGATTTTGACTTAGATAAAAAGATCTTTAATCTCACTCATAAAGAGCAATGTAAATTAAATCTGAATGTGATACCATGTTTTAGCTATAGGAGTGGAAAGATTAAAATGCTTGATAACACATCTAATTTGTAAGAAATGCAGGGAAATAAGCACGCTCATAGATTGCTGATAGGACTGTAAACTGATTCCACAATTTAAAGCAAAATTTGAAAATATCTGTAAAAGAATTAATTGCATCTACTTTTCTTTTAAGCACAAATATTCACTACAGCATTATTTATAATAGCAAAAGTATTAGACATTGTTAGTTGTCAACCCAACAGCCATTTCTCCTTCCTCATTAATCAGATTCACATTTTGTTCAGGGTGGTAATGTGTCCAACCCCAAGATATGACTCATAATTGGTTGAAGTCAAATACAGCTATCATATTCTCTTTGCCAGATAATAATCATTATCCCAACACACTTGGGGTCAGAGGCAACGTGACCCTCACTTAAATGTAAACGTTATATAAAATATACTAGTTGTCTTAATGCTGTATGGGCATATGGGAAACCTAAAGAAATAAAATTATGGTAAATACATAACACGGAACACTATGCAGCTGTTAAAAAAATGACACAAGTTTATTAAGCAGTGATGTATTTTGTGAGAAAAAAAGCAAGGGAGGAATTCAGATGGCGTAGAAGGTAGAGGCTGTACATGCCTCTAGCAACCACACCATGCCTGGCCTTACTCACCGACAGACTCGCTTGCTCTAAACTCCAGCGCTGAAAGCAGCTGCTCGAAGAGTACCAGGGACATACAGAGAAGCGCTGAGTTGTCAGGCTTCAGGACAAGGGCTGGAGGAGCCACTTGCTCCTGGATGGAGATGCAAGCAGAAGCCATTGTTCCTTTGTTGAGCCCTCCTCTCTCCCAGCCTACAGAGGCAGACACCATCAACCTAGATAACACAGGTTGCTCCACCTAGGGGATTCCCTGAAATTCTGCCTCTCCCAACTTGTGGGCCCACCCAAGCTGCTTCCAGTAATTTATTCCATACAAAGGAGCTATCTTGGCTCCTGCTTTGAACTTTCATAAAACCTCTCAAAGGCTCACAAAACCCAAAGCAGCAGGATCTGGCCTCAGCATAACCACTACCTCTTGCCCTGCACCAATGGCAGCCAGCCTCAGTTTCTGACTTGCCCCTCGAGACAACTTTAAGTCCAGCACAGGTGGCAGACATATATGGATTGCTTGGTGACTCTTACCAGGTGGCCTCAGAGGTGCACATGCTGTGGCTAAACTTGGCGTACAGCTGAACCCCTCCCAAGTCTGTGCCAAGGGGCCCCACGGCATACTTAATATATAAAAACACTCTCCTAAGACTGGGAGACTTAGAAGCCCAACTTAATACACAGAAAAAGATACAGAGGGGCAGCCAAAATGGGAAGACAAAGAAGCATGTCCCAATTAAAAGAACAGAACAAAGCTCCAGAAAAAAAAAAATCACCAAAATGGAGACAAGCTATATACCTGATGCAGAGTTCTAAACACTGGTTATAAGGATGCCCAAGGAACTTAGTGGAAGAGCAGATGAACTCAGTGAGATCTTTAACAAAGAGATAAAAAACATACAAATGGAGATGGAAAACATATAGGGAGCCAGTCAGAAATGAAGACTTCAATATCTGAGATGAAGAGTACATTAGAGAGAATCAACAGAGTGGATGAAACAAAGAATCAAATCAGCAACATAAAGGATGGGGTAACACGGGACACCCAATAAGCACAGCAACAAGAAAAAAGAATCCAAAAAATAAAGATAGTTTAATAAGCCTCTGGGACAACATCAAGCATAACAACATTCACCTCACAGGGATACCAGAAGGAGAAGAGGGAGAGCATAGAATCGAAAACATATTTGAAGAAATAATGACAAAAAACTTCCCTAACTCGGTGAGAGAAATAGACACACAACCCCAGGAAGTTCAGAGAGTCCCAAACATGATGAATCCAAAGAAGCCCAAAGCAAGACACATTATTATAAAAATGCCAAAGATTAAATACAAAGAGAGAATCTTAAAAGCAGCAAGAGAAAAGCAATGTTACATATAAGGGAACACCGATAAGACTGTCAACCGATTTCTCAACAGAAACTTTACAGGCCAGAAGGGCTTGACGCAACATATTGAAAGTGATGAAAAGCGAGGACCTACAACCAAGATTACTTTAGCCAGCAAAATTATCATTTAGAATCGAAGGACATATAAAGAGCTTTCCAGACAAGAAAAAGCTAAAGGAGTTAATCACAACCAAGAAAGTATTACATGAAATATTGGAGGGACTTCTTTAAGAAGAAAAATATATGTACCAAAAAATATGAATAAAGAATGGCAATAACTACATAGATATGACTTTAAAAGAAAAAAAATTAAACACTCCAATCAAAAGATAGGGCAGCTGAATAGCTAAGAAAACAAAACCGTTACATAGGCTGTCTACAAAGAGATTTACTTCAGATTAAAAGACACACACAGACTAAAAGTAAGGGGATGAAAGAAGATATTTCATGATGGACCCAAAGGGTAGTGTGCTGAGTGGAGTAAGTCAGACAGAGGAAGATGAATGCCAAATGGTTGTACATATATGTGGACTCTAAAGAACAAAATAAACAGAAACAAACTCAAAGATACAGAGAACATTTTGAGGGTTACCAGATGGCAGAGGGTTGGAGTGGGTCAGCGAAAAAAGGAGGAAAGATTAATTGGTAGTTATAAAACAGTCATGGAGATAGAAAATATAGCATAAGGAATATAGCCAATAATACTATAATAACTAGGTACAGTGTCAGAGGACACTAGATTTACTGAGGTGATCACTTTGAGTTATAAAGGTGTCAAATCATTATGTTGTACATCTAAAACTAATATAATATTGTATACCAACTGAAAAATAAAAAATTATTATTAATTTTTTAAAAAGCAAGGTGTAGAACTCTTTAAATAGGCTTCCGTGTGAGTTTTTAAAAGGTGGGATATAAATACATACACACAAATGCATGTAAAATATCTCTGGAAGGATACACAATAAACTGGTAAATATGACTTTCTGAGAAGTAGGGGATGGACATTAGAGATTAAAAGGAGGTATTTTTTCATTTAATTGTTTCAATATTTACGTACTTCTATTCAAAAAATGTTTGAAATAAAAAATAAAAATTGCCTTTAGACTTATATTATGCAAAAGATGTGTAAAGTGGTATTTCTACAAAATCCCTAAAAATTATTGTTGGACTACTAGCACTGGCACAGTGCCCTTCTTGCCTATAAGCAATGCTCAAATGTTTACAACTTGTGATGAAATCAATCCCTTATACTGCCACTTATGGAATCTAAGAATCAAAAAGGAAAAAAATAAACTTCACATATTTAAATCTTTCTCTTCACACTCAAAGTTGGTCCCATAATTTCTTAACTCTTGTTTTCTGAATTCTCTATAATATTTGAGAAGTGACTTAACTGTCAAAATTAAAGTTCAGCTCACAATAGCTCTTTTTGGGCTTTCCTTATAACCACACACCATTAAGACAACCAGAAGTCTAAGACCACCAACAAATTCTGGCTCCAATCTACTACTTCATTTCCACTGGAACATATGTTCCACTCAAGCAGAAACTTTTAGCTACTGTATTTCTCAAACCTACCACACAGCCCATCATATATGGAAGTATTAGATAAACATATTTTAAATAAAGAAAGAAAAAGAGGTCTTCTATAAATGCCAAGACTAAGTTATATATAACCATAACCTGTCTACTTTGGTTACTTGTACAAGCTCACCTGGCTGAGGATGCTACATAGACTGGAGAATGCTACATACATATTCTAAAGAGCATATAAAGGTGTGAGGAAGTTGTCACAAGCCCCTCCAGCAGCCCAAATGTTAGTATTTAAAATGTCTTACAGCCCTGTAACATACGAAAGAAAAATAGCTGACAGCCAATTGGTTCCTAGCCAATCTCCACATTTTTTCTATTTTATAATTACTAAGGATGATTTTAAAACCCTAACAGCATTAAACAAATATTTAGGAACTAAGAATCAGTGGTTTAGAATACCTAAAGATCTCAAAGTACATTTTCCAATATTATTTTAAATGAGTAACTGATCAAGCCAGTTGCTGATAATACTAGTTAAACATCTTAAATCTTCTATCATGGAAATTTACTCAGACTTACAGACTGTTACCTAAGTGTCTATCTCATAAGGGTTTACGAATGTTTTGCTATTGGAAAGGCAACATCTCCAAACAGACTTTTACTTCTATTGCCCCACTGAAAGTAATCAAGATTACCAACAATTTCCACATTGCTAAATCAAATGGTTCTAAGCCTTCATCTTAATTGTAGCATTTGACACAGTTAATCACCCCCTACGCATTGAAACATTTTCCTCTTTTGGCTTTAGGATACCTTCCCATCTGATTTTCTTCCTACCTCTCTGGTGTTACTACATCTCTTTTGACTGCTTCTCCTCACCTCCCTGACCTCTAAAGATCTCCAAATTCTGTTCTACTCCAAAGTTAACTAAGTTCTTCAACCTCATCTTTCTTCCATTGCTACTCACTCCCTTGGTGATCTTACATAGGCTCTTGGCTTTAAATACCATTTATTCATCACCAACACTCAAAGGTACACTTCCAGCAGATCCTCTCTTGAATTTCAGACTCATAAACCCAACTACCAATTCAACACCTCTACTACCCTGATAGGCATCTACAGTATATTATGTCCAAATCTGAGTTCCTGTTCTCCCTCAAACTTGTTCCTTTTTCAGGCTTCCCCATGTAAATAAATGGCAATGCCATCCTTCCAAAAATGAAGAGCAAAATCCCTGGAGTTGTCCTTAATGCCCTTTTTATCCCAGCACACATCCAATCTAGCAGCAAAACTAGTTGACTTTACTTGAAAAGTAATCCAGAATCAGATCATGTGTCACCATATTCACTCCTACCCCCAATGCAAACTGTCATCTTCTCTCACTTGGATTATAGCGATAACCTCCTTAACTGGTATTCCTGCTTTTGCCCTTGCCCAATCCACTAGTCTATCTACTACCAACACAGCAGTCAGAAGAATGTTAATGTCAAAACGGAAATCAGATCATGTCAGACGACTGCCCCAAACCCTCCAAACACTTCCCATTTCACTTAGCATAAAAGCTAAAGTCCTACAAAAAACCAACAGGATCAGCAGGAACTAAGAACTTATTAGAAATAGGCACTACCTCAGACCAACATAATTAGAATCTGAATTTCAACAATTCATGTGCACATCAAAGTTTGAACAGTATTTGTATAAGGCACCATAATGTAAGCACCCACCCTCCTTGAACCTCGCATTCCTCAGGCAAGCTTCTATCTCAGGAAATTTTCACCTGCCACATGCTATGCCTCAAATGCCCTTTTATTGTATTCTCTCACTTCTTTCAAGCCTTTCCTCAAATGTCACCTTATCTGTGAGGCTGTCTGTGATCAGTCAACCCTCCCCTTAATATGCCCTATTCCTCTCTCCTGCTTTTACTTTTCTAATTAAAACTTATCATAGTTTTAAAAACTGCATTTTTACTTTTTATCTTGCTTATTCTAACTCTGTATATAATACATAAAATAAGCTCTAAGAAGACAGAGAGATTTTTGTCAGTCTTCTTCCCCAGTTCCCAGAACACAGTAAGCATTCAATAATTTTTAAATGCACAAAACAATAAAATAAGGTTTCTTATTTAAAACTATCTAATAGATCAAGTAAAATGCTTCTTTACCACACAAACTGACATTTTCTCAGCATCACGTTCAACAAATTCACTTTTTAGAATGTACTAAGCCCCTATGATGTAATTAGGCACTAAACACTACTGTTTATCCATGATTAAGCATAGAGATTTAAAAATCTGATTCATGATGGAGCTGTATCATCAAAAAGTTTCGCAGAAATAAAAACTGAGTCTGAGTGAAAAGAATAGATATGCCTACAGTCCCACCATACAATAAAAACCCTTTACATCAACAAAACAGTCTTCCACACAGATTTTCTCATCTGATCCTTAATAATCCCATGAGGTTTGTGTGAAGCAAATAACAATAAGCCCATTTTAGAGGAGAGAAAATAAACATACTTTAATTCTCAAAGCATGGCAATAATGTCAAAACAGGGACTGAAGTTCCTTGATTTTGAGTTCAAAATTCTACAATATCACACCTCCTGCAAATGATATTGAACGACTGTAAAGCATATAGCTATTTTTATACTAAAGACACTAAGCTTCCCCAAACCATAGACATTTCCCAGTGTCTATGCAGAATGGGAATAAACAAACTCAGTTCAACAAAATTACAATCTTGACTTGAGGAATAAGAATTCAAACAGCTTCCTGTTACTTATAAGTCTTACCCAGAGTCCAGTGACATTTAGGAAGAATCTAAGAAATCAGCTGTTATAATGCACATTAAGGAAGTTCTTATTGAGCTATGGCAACTGCTAAGAACAAGAGAATAGGAGAAAGAAAGATGGAACAAGTGAATTAATGATAACTGAATTCTACTGAGGAAAGAGCCAAGGTTATATCATTATTTCACACTGCTCTAAGTGCCTAAGTGATGTTATTCTGCGATAAAAGAAAAAAAAGACATACCTCCTCAAAATCCCAGCACAACAGCTTTCCTTTCTTTGCATAGATGAGGATGAAAACTTGTAATCCAAAATGTTTCCCAAAAAGTTATTTTTTAAAAAGACATAGAAGATCCATATGAAAAGAGATTCGATCTGGATGAAAACTATGTCTTCTAAATCTTGTAATCAAAAGCAGCTGTTTACCAAGTGTCAGCATCTGAAGAAAGTGCTAACCGTGGGTGTGTCTTCTCAAGAGAGTAATACCTGCTGAGACAGGGGAGCAAGAAAAGGAGAAATACTACTGAATGCAAATATCTGGCTGGCAAACAATTACCAGTCATCAGTCTGCAAAATTTTTCAAGTTGATATTTGTGAACATTAAAGGATCACAAGAAGGTAATACAAGTGGGCAAGCCCAACTGACACCGGGGTTATCAATGACAGCAGAAATCAAAGTTACATTTCAACAGGTCCAGCTCTCTGATTAATAATAAAGAAGCAGCAAACAAAATGTAAAAATCTATTTTTTTTTTTAAATAACAAGATGATGGTCATAGTAATACAACCAAACACAACAGATGACATTAGGTAGTCTAGCAAATAGACCAAGCTCTGTGGTGACTTATAAAACAAATATTGTAGAACTACTAAAGATGTCTAGGCAGCTGAAAATATAGAGTAATCATTCAAAAGACATGTGTGTGTGTGTGTGTGTGTGTGTACAGAAAAATGCAACTTGATGTCGAAACTGAGGGACATCAAAGTTAATTTGACAATAGGGTTGTTTTGTCAGATATTTTACAAAATTAGGGACCTGTTATATCTTGGCAGCAAATTAAGGCAGTATTTTTGATACCTGCCACATCCATACGATCCAGCAATTCCACTTCTGGGTACATAGCCAAAAGAACCGAAAGCAAGATCTCAAAGAGATATTTGCACGCCTATGTTTACAGAAGCATTATTCACGTTTCTGTCAAACTACAAATTACAGAATATAAAGTAGGCTAACATGAAATACAATGAATGGAATTAACAGCAGGTAAGATAATGAAGAAAAGATTAGTGAATGTAACAATATAACAACAGAAACGAAAAGAAACCTAGAATTCAAGACTAAGAAAGAGCAGAACGTCAGCAAGCTATGGGACAAACTCAAGGAGCCTAATAATATATGTGTAATTGGAATCTCAGCAGGGAGAAGGCAGGATGTGAATAAATAACATCCAAAACTGTTTCAAATTTGATGAAAACTATAACCCAAAGATTCAACAAGTTTGACAAACACCAAGCACAAGAAACACGAAGAAAATTAAAATTCCACCAATAACTAACTAAAATCAAATTGCTTAAACCAGAGATAAGGAAAAAAATCTTTAAAACAGCCAGAAAAATACAGAATGCCAGAAAATACGTGCAAATCATATATTTGGTAAGTAATTACTATCCAAAATACAGAAAGCACCTATAATTCAACCGCAAAAACAACCCAATTCAAAAATGGACAAGGACTTGAATAGACACTTGTCCAAAAAAGATATACTAATGGCCAATTAGCACATGAAAGATGCTCAACATAACTATTAAGGAAATGCAAGTCAAAAACCAATGACATACCAACCTCATACCCATTAGGATGGCAACAAAAACAAAACCAAAAACAAAAACAAAACCCAGAAAATTACAATATTGGCAAAGATGTGGACAAACTAGAACCTTTGTGCACTGTTGGTGGGAATGTAAAATGTTACAGCTGGTGTGGAAAACAGTACAGTGGTTCCTCAAAATTTAAACCCGAGTACCATATGATCCAGCAATTGCACTTCTAGGTATATAGACAAAAGAACTGAAAGCAAGATCTCAAAGAGATATTTGCATACCTATGTTTGTAGCAGCATTATTCACAAAAGCTAAAACATCAAAACATCCCAAGTGTCTATTCACAGATGAATGGACAATAAACAAAATTTGGTATATACATACAATGGAATATTATTCACCCTTAAAAGAAAGAAAATTCTAATATGCGCTACAACATGGATGAACACTGACATTATGCTAAGTGAAATAAACTGGTCACTAAAAGACAAATACTGAATTTCCTAACTGCACTATGAGGTTTTTCAACCGTTTTGAACCCAGCTCTAACTGGGGGGGGGGGGGGGGATCCTTTTCTTCCTTAATTTTCTCCACAGTAAAAAGTCTGCCCCAAAACACATGGATTCTTAGCAGCCCTGTTCACAGTAGCCAACAGGTAGAAGCAACCCAAGTGTCCATCAACAAAGTGTGGTATATACATACAATGGAATGTTATTCAGCCTTAAAAACAAAAGAAATTCTGACATGCTGCAACATGAATGAATCTTCAAAACATCATGCTAAGTAAAATAAGCCATTCCAAAAGGACAAACATTGTAGGATTCCACTTACATGATGTCCCTATAGTAGTCAAATTCACGGAGACAGAAAGTAGAATGGTGGATAACAGGAGCTGGGGGAGGAGGAATGGGGAGTTATTGTTTAATAGGAACAGTTTCAGTTCTGCAAGATGAAAAGAGTTCTATAGGTAGACGGTTGTGATAGATGCATAATAACATGAATATACTTAATATCACTGAACAGTGCACTTAAAAACGGCTAAGATGGTAAATATTACGTGTATATCAGAATTTTTTTAATTGAAAGAAAAATAAAAGGCCACAAGAAAACAATAACACATTATGTACAAAGGGATAAAGAATGACAGCCAACTTCTCGCTGGAAACAATGCAGGCCAGAAAACAATAAAATACAACCATCTTTAAAGTACTGAAAGAAAAACACTGTCAACCAGTGTCTTGTCTACAGCCATGCAACCCTACACAAGCCCGATCCCATCTTGATCTCGGAAACTAAGTAGGGTCGGGCCTGGTTAGTACTTGGATGGGAGACCACCTAGGAAGAGCAGGTGCTGGAGGCGTAAAAAATAAATAAAATAAATAAGGGACTGTAAGATGACAAGGTCCTTGCAATCTGTGAGGTCAACCAAGGGTTGCCTTGCAGAAAGAGAAGAGAGAGAGAGAGAGAGAGAGAGAGAGGAGAGAGAGAGAGAGAGAGAGAGAGAAAGAAAATAGTGTCTAAAATCAAGGCAAATTAAGTTCTTCAGACATACAAAAGCTGGAAGGATTCATAATTAGAAGACCCGTACTGCAAAAAATGTTAAAAGAAAAAGCCTTCATTCGGAAGGAAAATGTACCAGGTAGAAATCTCAAACTACACAGAAAAATGAAGGACACTGGAAATAGTAAATAGAGTACACATACAGTACCTGACAAAGGCTTTCATTAAAATGATAGCAGATTCATCTACGTTACTAAAGGAAAAAAGCTAACAAAAATTTTCATAATACACGTTATCCAAATGCCTGTCTTCCGAAAGAAAGAACCTTAATAGAACTCATTTCCCATTATAACATCACTATAAATATTATCTTTTACATAAAAAAGTCCCAAGGTACAAGCTATTTACCCAGTAACAGTCTTTTAGAAGTAAAATTAAAATCTTCTTGGTTCCAGCCCAGTGTCGTGTTACATACACCCTTTTAAAGGGCTTGCCTACAGTGAAGTTCCTTATGATTAAGTATGATAGTGATTAATATATAATTTATCTATTTTCTATTGCCTCCAGGGAACCCCAAAGTCACTTGGAAGTAAGCTATAAAGACAGCGAAGAATGTTCCTTGCTTTCAAGAAGTCTGAAAAACAACATTTTATTTCAATAAATTGGGTCAGGTTACCCCAAACTGGCAAAAGAAGAAAACTTTTGTCAAGTCTTCCTGAGGAAAATGAATTTATCAAAGCAAAGGGTCAGAATAATAACTGCAAAACAAAGCTTCAGGATTGGGTGCCGAAAGAGGAAAAAGAAAACACTAATATTTAATGCCACTCTATTATAGTCCAAACCTCAGAGGAAATGTGGTAAGAATAAAACCTCTGTATTATCACTGATGCCAAATAGATTACAGAATGGGAATTCTGCCTACTATCCTTCTGAATAATGTTAAACACAATTCATACACTCAGAGATTCCTTAAGACCCCAATCAGATTTTATAATCCAACTTCACAACAAGAGACTACTTGCTACTCTCAGAAAGGTAACTAAGTGGTACACGATATAATTCAAGATGTAACTAAGTGGTACACAACATAAATCAAGATGTTCCTCTAACAAAATCCTAGGGTAAGGCTACCTACTGTTACCCCGTCTGGAACAAAATTCTTTACTCCATAATGACAACAGGAAAATTAAATGATTTCAGTATTCACTCACGAATACCATGCCAGGAGAAAATAGCAATCTTTCAGCACTTTACCCCAAGTAAGTCATTGGGTAACTTTCTTTTTAAAATGAAAATAAAATTTATAAAAAGAAATACATTAGTTATATACCCAAAAGAATTTAAAACATATGTTCAACAAAAATTTACACATGGTCATAGCAGCATTATTTATAACCAAAAAGTGAGAACAACTCAAATGTCGATAAACTGATGAATGGATAAACAAAATGTGGTATAGTTATAGGATTATTCGGCCATAAGAAAGTCGTTAAGTACTGAAACACGCTACAACATGGATGAACCGTAAAAATGTTATTGAGTAAAGCCAGAAACAAAAGGCCATATATATTATATGACTCCATTTAAATGAAATGTCCAGAATAGGCAAATCCTCAGGGACAAAAATCAGACTACTGATTGCCAGAGAATGAGGAAGATTGCTTAATGGATACGAAGCTTCTTTTTGGAGTGATGAAAATGCTCCGGAATTAGATAGTGGTGGTGGTTGCGCAACATTACGAATGTACTAAAAGCCTCTGAACTGTACATTTTACATTTTAACTGGTTAAAATAATGAATTTTGTGTTATATGAATTTTACCTCAATAGAAAATAATGTTTCCAAGTGTTATCAAGTACCTGTATCTCCCACTTAACAAAATGTTGTGTTAATAAAAATCATTCAAAAATACTTCTTAAAACTTAATATTCTGGAAAAAGCAAAACTGTAGAGATAGTAAACAGATCAGTGGTTGCTAGGGGCTGGTGTAGGGGAAGTTAAATAGGTGAGGCACAAGTATTTTGGAGCAGTGAAACTATGCTATATGATACTGTAATGGTGAATATGATACAAAGTTTGTCAAAACCTGTATTCTTCCAAGGGCTCCTTAGAAAAATAACCAATTATGGACTAAAGCATGATATATAAAAAATGAGCCTTAAGCATTTTTTTTGTCGAAATGAAAATTATGTATGCTCACAAACACATAATCATGGGAGTACGACAAAGGGAAGGGACACAGGAGCCAACTGAAAGAGCTCCCAAGGAGGAAAGGTGCAAAGAAATTTATGTAAACACTCCACCCTTAAGGAGGTGGAGCGTCACTCGTTAAGTGTGGGCTGTGAATAGTGACTTTCTTCCAGAGTATAGAAACGGAAGAACAAAGGGGTAACTTTCCGGTGAAGAAAACAAAGACTACCTCTCAAGCTAGGTTATCAAGGTTAATATTAACACTAATAAATCATATCAATAACATGTACTCTTGCTATGTGATGCAAATGACACTTTGCCTCTATGGTCTCCCTTCCAAAATCACACTACATCAATGTTACCCTTAGGAAAACATCACACAAAATCCCCCAATTGAAGGAACAGTCCTACAAAAAAAAAATGCCTGATTAGTTATTTTCAAAAATTACCAACGTCATTAAAAACAAGGAAAGTCTGAGAAACTGTCACAACCAAGAGGAGTTAAGGAGACATAACTATTAAATGTGATGTGGCATCCTGAATGGGATCCTGGAACACAAAAAAGGGCATGAAGGGAAAAACTGTGGACCTCTGAAGATACAGATTTAGTTATATCAATATTGGTGCATTAATTATAATAAATGTACCCACTAATGGAAGTTGTTAATAATAAGGGCAACTAAGTGAGTTAAACAGGAACTCTCTGTACTATCTTCACAATAATTCAGTAAATCTAACACTGTTCTAAAATAAAGTTTATTTTAAAAGTTAATTTTTTAAAAAATTGTAAAATATTTATGATCTATTCCATGCCTAAAGTTTTATTCAATCATCTGGGGACACAAAAGGTGCCTAAAACACAGTCTTGGCCCTCGAGAAATTTGCTGTCTCATTGTGAGGTAAGACAAACGCTCTTGTAACAAGTACAAAATACAAAAATAAAAAAATATTCAATTGAGAAGCACGAAAAATATATAGATATATAGAGACGGTCTAGAGTTATGAGGGACGATTTCATCAATGAACTAAAACTTGAGTATAAATTTAAATGTACTCGAGCATACCAAAGGAAAAAGAACAATGATAAACTGGTACACTTACAAGAACACCCAGTAGGGCAAAGAAGAAAAAATTAAAAGAAATGAAAATATTAAGCCCTGAAAAGTTAAGACTTAAATGGGAGACATAATAGCAGCAGAACTAAGAGCTACATCATATACCCATTTAACTTACTAGCTGACCTCTGGTAAAACGTGAGTAACACTCGAGGACACAGAGTGACAGCTGTTTAGTAGAGCCACAACAGGAAATGCCAATTTGGGAAGACAGGAAGCAGGTGGCCTAGTTCTCCACAACTTTTCAAAGGCAGTGTGCATGTGAGCCCAATAAAGCAACAATTTAGATTTGAATCCTGCATTGAGGGACACTCATCATCATGTGCCAGGTACTTCCATATATATTATCTCAATATTCACAATACACCCATAAACATTAATACAATAGAGGCTTGGTGTAAAAATACGGTAAAATAAACCCTGAAAGCAAGCAAGAACACATTGAAATTCTCTACTATCCCTCACTCTCTGACAGGAATTTGACAGCTGTTTTAAAAAGCCAAATTGTTTGAAGGCCTACATATCTACGTAATAATTTATTTCCTCTTGCTCCTTCCTTTAGTCAAGCTCAGTGGTCTCTGAAAGTGCTTAAGTATTATGTACGATTACACATACAAAAACACGCACACCACCCTTGTTAGGCACGTCAAGAGGTTTTCAAGGATAGTTTTCATCTTTCGTGATCTGTCTCATGTACTAACTTTAGAACTGAATCCTGGGGATGAGGAGCAACCCCACTGTAGGCTTACTCTGTGGGCACTGTAAAGCGGCTTCAGAGAAAGGTGGTAGAGAAGCTGAATCCTACTACGTGAAGAACATTCTAATAATTAGAGATATCTAAAATTAACAAGGCTACCTCAAAGTAATGGATTTTCTGTCTTCAAAGGTGTTCAAACAGATGCTGAAAAATCACTGAGAACATTTTAGGAGAGCAACTGGGTAAAAAGTTAAGATCTCTCACAAGTCTTAGGTTTTATAATGGGTATACTTTTAAAATTCGACAGGACAACCTAATTAAGAACACCACAATGAAAAATGACTCAAAGGCAAGAATGACATGTGGGGAAGTTCATGCTGGGGAACATAGAAGCAGCTCATTTCCACCTGCAGATCTTTGTACTTTTCTGTTCCATCTGCCAGGAAAGTTCTTCCACCTTTTAGACCACAACTCAAATATCTTCTTCTCCTTAGGGAGGCTGCCTCATTCACCCTCCAGTCACTCATTATATCAGCTTGCTTTTTCTTCATAGTTCATATCAGGAGTTGGCAAACTTTTTCTACAAAGGGTCAGACTACAGCCCACAGGCCAAACCCCGCTTGCCCCGTGTTCTTGTATGGTCTATGAACGAAGAATGGTTTTTACATTTTTAAATGCTTGAAAGAAAATCAAAAGAATATATTGTGGTTGGGAAAATTAAATGAAATTCAAATTTCAGTGTCCAAAGTTTAATTAGAACATAGACGCACTTGTTTATGTACTGCCTATCGTAGCTTCTGCATAAAACACCAGAGCTGAGTAGCTCAACAGACACTGTACGGCCCATAAATATTTACTTTCTGGTACTTTATAGAAAAAGTTTGCTCATCACTCATTTTTAGCATCACCTGAAATTATCCTATTTGCTTGTTTGTTATTCTCATTCTCACACACACAGAATGAAGCTTAATGAGAGCAGGGACCTTGTCTGTTTTGTTCCTACTGTAACCCAGTACTTAGAAGAAATTCTGCAACAAAATAAGGACTCAAAAAATATTTGATGAATAAATTAATGACTGATCAATAAATGCCATGCTGAAAAATTTAAACTTAAGTCCTCAGCCATGAAAGGTTTTAAGACAAGCATAAAAACTGCAGAAAAAGGAAAATACTCTACTTGAAAAGGAGAAAACAGCTTAAAGCAATGGTGGTCACCAACTAGTCCAAATCACTGAGTTTCTTCACCTAACCATACAGGTTTTCTTGTGCTCAAAAAAGATTTTCTCAACTACTGCAACATTCTGTCAGCTGACTGCTTCTGTTTATCTTAAGATGGAAATATTCTGAGAAATCTCATTTTCTATACATAGTACACAGCACCCGCACCATGCCAAATCTTAATAAATGCTCATAATTATAACAGATCTAGATCACGTGCTAATGAATTTTTAATATTTAAAATTTTCCTATACTGCTGATCAGCGATCTAGTCTGTAAGCAGCTGAAAACTCTAGAAATTAAAAGGTTACCGCCCACAGACCAGAAGCAGCTTTTTAATCTTTCTACACTAGCCTGAGAGTGGGTGTGTGATTTCAAAAAAAAGATGCAAGCCAACTCTGTTGGTAGAGGACAAGGTATTGTTGAGTTAAGATCCCACCCATAAGCATCATTTTTTACATAACACTAGGAAAACTACCATCTACTCACAACTGGCATCTAATACACAAGTGGAGGGGAAAAAATGTACTTCTTGGGGTAATCTTGTCCTTAACACATTAACGTTTTCATGAGGTTCTTTCCTTTTCCTCCGGGCTTTGCAACAATTTCTATACACATTTCAAACAAAGATCTGGTTAATCTAATCCTAATCAAATTTAACATACTAGTCAGATGGCATAAATGAATCAAAGTTTTGTTTCCTTTTAAAGTAGCTATCTGCTTTTTAAGACCTGGATGCATTTTGTTTTGTTTTGTTTTGTTTTTAAGAATTAGCTAATTTAGGAATTCAGATCTTTCCCAGAGATGCTTATGACACAGGTACCTCTAATGAGTATGTCAGACTTAGAGCATCCATTTTGGATTAGTGTGTGTGTTCATCTTCCTTTTCTCTATGAAAAGTAAGGTTGAAAAGCAACCTGCAAAAGCACTGAGCTAGGATCTACCAAGACTAACGTGGAAGGTGTCAAAAAAAAAGGGGGAATTAGCCAATAGCTCAAGTTGGCTGCTTCAAGAAACTCTGTTGCAGATCCACCTGGGGGATCCTCACCATCAATGCTGTTAAGGAACGAACCGAACCAACCGGGGGACGAATATTACACACACACGTTTGCTTAAGACTAAAAAAGGGAGATTTTCAAGCTATAAACAGATCTCTGGTCCTTGAGGGAAGATGCGCTCATTCTCCCTTCCTAAAAGAGCTAACAAAAGGTACTGTGAGACCAAACCTAGCCAGCCTAGACGCCCACCTTACACCACCACCACCCATGCGCCCGGATCCCAGCACAGCCGGTTCCCTCCTCGCCTTAAACAAGTTCAAAATCAAAACAAAAGGTGCATAACTGGTTTCAGGTGGCAATGGCTGAGCCCTAGTAGCCAACTTCTGGGGTCGCCAGAGCGAGCGAGGGATCACAGGACCTCAGACCCCTACCAGATCCTGCTCCCAAACAGTCCCCCGGGCCTCGGCCCAACTCCTCGCACGCCCCTCCCTCCCCTCGGCCCTGGAAATGGGAAGCTGGGAAGGGGGTGAGGAGAAGGGGGTGGGGAAAACCCAGGGTCAAAATGACAGTAGAACCAGCCGGGAAGAAAAAAAGGCCCAATGGGATGCTGGGGGGTCGAGTCCTACACCCGGGGCTTCAGCCATGAACCGGGCGACCGACGGTCGGAGCCACGCCAGGCCGCGCGCGGGAGGCCCGGCCCACGTCGGCGACGCCTCCGGGCCACGCTCCCCTCGCTACTCTCCCCACCCGGGGCGGAGGTGCCTTGAGGAGCCGCAACCAGAGTCCGGGGCGCGGGCACACACTCACCGGCGGAGAGGGGAGGAGCAGCCGGCGTCTCCGCCAGCGCCGTCGCTCGAGCTCAAGCGCCGGCTCCTGTCGCTGCGGCCGCCGCGCCCGGTCCATCCCCCCAGCCACCCCCTCCCGGCCCTCCCCCCGCTACTCTTCAGCCGCCGCAGCAGCCGCTGCAGCCGCTGCAGCCGCCACCACCGCCTTAGCTCTTACGCGGGAGCGCGAACCGGCTGGAGGAGGGGAAAGCGCGTGCGCCCGCCGCCACCGCCCACAACCTCCGCCCCCGGCCGGCCGCGCACGCGCGAGGCGCGGCGGGCGCGCGCACGCCGCGGGGCGGGACAGGCTCCGAAGGCGCGGCCCCGCCCCCAGCCCGCCCGCCCACCCACGCGGTCGCCTGGCAGCTGAGCTGAGCCGCTGCTGTTGGCGCTGTACCGCTGCAGATGTACTCCTCTGGCAAACTCTCCAGGAACCGAGCTCCTCTGTCTGGCCCCGCTTTCTGGGTAGCGAGGACCTGAAGCAATAAAGCAATGAAGGTTTGAGCGGATTTTGGCCGCGGCTTGGGATCACTCACCTTTCCTCCTTACTTTGAATCAAAAGGCCTTCCTGCTCAGATCTAGCAGGTTTTCGTCTGCTGCTGGGAAAAGGGCAAGCTGTTATTATTTCGCGTCTGGTATTACCACTGAAGGGACTACAAGCATCCATCAGCCTATCCTTATTCCTTTTTCCCGATTTACTTATTCGTTCATCACATATGTACTAAGGCTTTCATCCATGTTCTAGGCCCTGTTAAGTTGTTGGGAGTACAATGTGGGGATAAAACAGTCCCTGGACTCTAGAGGTTAGACCTGGTGGAGGAAGATAACGTTAAAGGGAAAATCACACAAAATTAAAATTTGCAATTAGTGAAATCTCTTCTAAGATGTACGTGGTGCTAAAAGAAACTGCATGGGTGGGCGGAAATTGAGTCAAGGATTTTCAGATTGGAATCTTGAAGGCTCTCTTGGAAGAAATTAACTAGGTCTAAGGGGTGAGAGCTTGGCATGGCTAGAATGAGGCGCTGGAAGGCCACTGAATATGGAGAGAATGTGGGGGATAGATAGGCAATAATTGAGGTAAAGATTTAAGACTTCACAGTCAAAGAAAAATAAATTCATAATGGTAGAGAAAAGTACTTTTTAGGGAGTAGAATGGGCCAAAATCCATTGGATAAAAGTGAAGGCCAGGGAGGTGGCAAGTTTGACTCTTAGATTTGAGGTTGGTGGGGGATGCAGTTTTAGATTTCAGGAACACCAAAGGAGGCCCCTGAGGAAAGTAACTAAAAATGGATGACAAACTTAAAAACTAAAACTATAGGTAAATTTCTAGAAGAAAACATGGAAAACCTTTTTGTGACCTCGAATAGGCAAAGATTTCTAAGAAAACCATGAGCCATAAAAAAGTTATTCGTAAGTTTAACTTCATCAAAATTAAAAACTTTTGTTCTTTGAAAGACATCATTAAGAAAATAAAAAGGCAAGACACAGATGGGAGGGGGAATTTGCAATACAATATATCTGACAAAAGACTTGTATCCATAATATATAATGAACTCTTAGAACCAAATAATAGGAAAACAACCCAATAAAACAATGGGCAAAAGTTTTAGTAAACACATCACCAAAGACATAAAAATGACCAAAAAGTAACAAAAAGATGCTCAATATCTTTAGTCATCCAAAGATCTGCAGGTGAAAACCACAATGATATAGTACTACACCCTCATTAGGATAGCTAAAATTAAAATGACCCAGTAATCCCACTCCTACACATCTCCTTAACTATATTTATACTCCAAATAAAGACAACAAAGTCATACTTCCACCTAATATGATACAACTAACCAACACACAACCAAAAACTCTTAACACTTTACCCAAAAGAGAATGCAAAGTCTTTGGGCGATGTTCCCTTTCTGCTTTTGACATCCTGTAACTTAATACTGTGCTATGAAGTAAACTATTATTACTACATCCCCACTGTAGTGATCAAATTTCCCCTTGGTAATCAGAATCAATTACCCCAGCTAATACAGAAATTCCCTTCTTTGCCTGTTGCTTCAAAGGAAGGAGATGCCCAAGGTGACCAGGTGACTGTTTCACTTCTAGCTCAACAGAAACATTGTTGTGTCTCCTGGAGGAAGCATCCTCTTTAGAATTAAGACATAGACCAGCAGAGTTTCTAGCCATTTCTCCTTCCAGGCAAAATGAATAACCAGATGCACTGCTTGAAGTTCTGCCAACAGTGTGGCTTTTCTTTACTTTTCTTCTTCAAGGATATCCTAGAAAGGGGCTATAGTGCTACAACAATCAATTTTCACCAAGTGCTTGCCTATTATGTAGAACCATCGTAAACCAGTCTGTTTACCAAGACTGGATTTTCTTTTCCCCAGTCAACTGGTCATAGGGAATGCCTCATGAGATTATAGGTTTGGGCTGAGAGAGAGCAGGTAATATGACAGGGGACGGGGTCATGGGCATTTGGGCCACTTACTCATACAATTTACCAATGCCTTCAGGGTCCATTCAAGCCCAATCTCATATATACCATTTCATTGATAATGGAGTGCTACCGTGCTTGCACAACTTTATAGCTTGTTGGATTAGACAACATTCAGTTGATGGGTAGCTTGGGTCACATGGTAACTTGATGGCCCGTGGTTAATAGTTCAGTATCTTCTAAGGCTCAGTAACAAGCCAAAACTGTTTCTCAAATGGAGAGTAGTTGTCTGCAAAGGATGGCAGGGCTTTGCTCTAAAATCTTAAGTGTCTGCACTGCGATTCACCTGTAGGGGCCTGCCAAAACTTGAAACAGATTCTGTATCAGTCACTTGGCAGAATAAGGCTCTGGATTTGGTTTTCAGAAATCTTGGCCCTAGGTGTTTCTTTCAATGCCAAAATAGAGACCTTTGGGTCATCTGTGTATAGATTGAGCTGGGAATTTGAAGTACTGAGCTCATCCTTTTTGTTCCTCACTTTGTTCAGTGCAGTTAGGAGCAACCAACCAATCTCATTACAGTCCTTAATTGAACTAGAATATTCTAAAGTAGCAAATACATAGTCATTCAGAACCTTGCTTTCCATGGGCATTTGATTAGAATATCCAGTGTCTCATCATGCCATGGACTACCAGTGCCCTCTTTACCACTAGAAATAGAGTCATTAGTGCCTTTAAATTTAACCAGATTAGAAAACCAATTCAAGAAAACCAAGAACCAATTTAGAAAACTCACCCTTAAGATTCTTTTCCTGTTGGACAACTTCTAGTACCAAAATCTGTATTAAACAGGGTTTAAACAGAAGTAGAACCAGTAGAAGATATATAATAATAAGAGATTTATTTCAGGGAATTCATTTATGCAGTTGGGGGTGGTTAAGCCAATTTGAAATTCAGAAGAGAGGCTGTTGGAAGGACAGGCTGGAACTGTCAGGCAAGGGTGGATAGTGCTGTCCCAAGGCAGAATTTCTTTTTCAAAGAGCTTCAACTCTGCTTTTAAATACTTTCCACTGATTGAATCAGGCCCAACCAGATTATCTAGGATAATCTTCCTTAAAGTCGACTGATTATGAACTTTAATCATATCTACAAAATGCCTTTATAGTCACACCTAGATTTGTGTAGTGTTGGATAATATGGAATAACTGAGAACTGTAGTCTAACCAAGTTGACACCTCAAGAAGACTATCACATGAGTGTTTACCCAAGAGAAATTAAACATATATCTACACCAAAACTTGTACAAAAGTGTTTATAGCAGGTTTATTCACAATATCAGAATATTGGAAACAACTCATACCCAATCAATAGGTGACTGGATGAGCAAAATGTGTTAAATTCGTACAATGAAATACTACTCAGCAATTAAAGGGAAAAACTACCAAAACAACACTGTGGATGAATCTCAAAATAATTATACTGACAGAAGCTGGAAACAAAATAATACATATTTTATAATTCTATGTAAAATTCTATAAAATCATACTAATCTATAGCAACGGCAGATGAGTGATTGCCTGTGACCAGATGTGGAGGGAGAGTTGAGAAGGAAAAGGATATGAAGAAACTTTTCAGGGTGATGAAAATGATCTGAATCTTGATTATGTCAAAACTCATCAAATTGTATACTTTAAATAGGTGCTAAGTTTATTAAATGTATAGTCTACCTCAGCAAAGTTGTTAAAATAATTCACTTAATGGGTTTCATAGCACATTAGAAACACCAGAACCTAGGATTCGTGAACTGAAAGACAGCAGAAAGTATTCAGATTAAAGCGCAGAAAGAAAAAAGGAATGAGTGTGAAACAGAAAAGAATGTCAGAGATACATGGGACACAGTGAAAGGTACTGCTACAGAACAGAGACGATATAAAATGGAAAACAATATTGGTGTGCTCTTATAGGAAACACATAAATGAGTCTACTCTTGGTGAGGCAGTATCTAGCATTCGCACACCCAATTAATTTTAAGAATGTGAAAATTGGGCATTACTCAGTTGGCAAAATTTGATAACATCATGGCAGAACATTTATGTAGAAAACAAATATCAACCAAAAAATATTATGTGTTATTTAGGAATTAAATACAAAATCCACCTTATAAAAATGTAGCCGGTGCTATAAAAGAAATGTTTTGGATGAAGTAAGAAGTACTAAATATTTCTCGTTATATTAAATTCAATACTTAATGTATGTATGTAGGACAGATAATAATTATAATTAGATTTGTAGAATTCTAAATTTAAATACTTCTGTATGTGAACATTTTGGGAGATTTTTGTCACAATGGAGAAAGATTGTTTTTAAAATTTTAATAAAATACTAACACTGAACTTGACAAAAATAATTTGTTAAGCCAGAAATATGACAGTGGTGCACATGTGGAAAATTTAAACACTGCAATAGAAGATCTTTCAAAAAAATTATCTACCATTCTTTCTTTTTTTAACAATTCTTTAGACTTGACAGTGAACAATGCAATCAAAATTCCTTTGACATTATCACATTTTAAAAAATGTCTTCCAAGAACTATATGACTGCTTTTCAGCTTCAGTTAAACATTTGGGTGTATTGGAAAACACTGAATATAGATTGACTAAACTACGTGATGAGAAAATTGAGTCTATGCTATTATGTCAGTAAAGACTCAGTTATAAACAGTATGCAATGATCTTTTTATGATATTAAAAAGCTTGGGTTCAAAAATACCAGCCAAAATTATACTTTCAAACATATTCATGTCTAAATTTATTAGCTTAGTACTAACTTGGCATGATGCTTTAAATAAAATAAGTGGTTTAAGCAAAATGATACAGAAAATTCAATGTACAAAAAATAAGTTGTTGATTTTAAAATAAGTTGCTGAATATATATGTAATGAAATATTACTCAGCCGTAAGAAAGAATGAAAGCTTGCCCTTTGCAACAATATGGATGGACGTAGAGGATATTATGCTAAGTGAAATAAGACAGAGAAAGACAAATACTGCATAATTTCTCTTATATGTGGAATCTAAAAAACAAAATATGAACAAACAAAACAGAAACACTAATAGATACAGAAAATAAACTGGTGGTTGCCAAAGGGGGCAGGGGTTGGGGGACAGGTGAAATAGGTAAAGGGGATTAAGAAGTGCAAACTTCCAATTATAAAATAAATAAGTTACGGGAATGTAATGTCCAGCATAGGGAAGATAGTCAATAATATTGTAATAACTTTGTATGGTGATGGCCATAACTAGATTTATCATGGTGATCATTTTGTAATGTATAATAATATTGAATCACTATGTTGTACACCTGAAACTAATATAATGTATGTCAACTGTAATTCATAAAAAATAAGTTTATTTATTAACAAGTCGAAGAGCCTCTTGACATTAGTTTCAACTTCTCCAACATAGAAAATATTAGAAAAGATTTCGGTTGCAAATCCCACAACCCATCTATGATCCATAACTAAATCCAATATCCTATATTGGAATTTGCGACATCATTTTTAAAATTAAAATTTTTTAAAAAATTAAAGTTTACAATACTGAAAGAAAACAATGACCTTCTTGGTCTAATCTAGATCGTTACTATTCAAAAAATGGTCCCGGACCAGCTGTATCAGCATCACTTGTGAGCCTGTTAAAAATGTAAAATCTCAGTGCTGCTCCAGATGACCTTAGTCAAAGTCCTTATTTTAACAGAGACCACAGGCAATTTATATGCCTATTACAGTTTGAAAAGCACTAGACTAGATGGCATATAATTTGAAGAGTTACAATGAACATGAACTGCTACAACTATTAAAACTTTACAGTTGAAATTGACTA
Source organism: Eonycteris spelaea (assembly GCA_003508835.1). Classification (NCBI taxonomy): domain Eukaryota; kingdom Metazoa; phylum Chordata; class Mammalia; order Chiroptera; family Pteropodidae; genus Eonycteris; species Eonycteris spelaea. The sequence continues at coordinate 1,285,338 of PUFA01000204.1, read as the reverse complement.
ATGAATATTAGTGATAATGCTGATGGAAAATAAATGCAGAGGAACTAAAAACCTTAAGTTGTTTGGTAAAATCTAGCGTAACTTCTGTTGAAGTATCGCAATACCTTTGCAGCAATAATTTATCACATTTCCAAATACTCTTGTGTCTCTCAGTATGTGTTTAACTTTTCTAATATGTATAACCAGTAAAGAATGTAGCTTTGCAAAACTAAAATTTAGTAAAAACTGGTTAAGGTCTAGAGTGAGCAAAAAAGACTGTCACGTAGTGACCGTGATATTGGAACAAATAAGCACTAGAACTGTTATAGGGAATGTTATTTCCATGGAAGCAAGACAAATAATTGTTGTATAGCAAAATATATACTAGTGACTTTGAATTTCTAATTCTTGTGCTAGTTTCTATCTCTCACCTCAGGGCCTTTGCTTCTGCTATTTCTGGTGCCTGGTACACCTTCCTCTCCAACTCTGCTAACCATATGTCGAAACTCATCAAATATTACACTTTACTGTTTCAGCTGAAATGTCATTTCCCTAGAGAGGCCTTCCCTGACCGCACAGACAAGGTCAGCTTTTCCCATCAAACACTCAAAGCATCTTGAGGTTCCCCTTTCTTAGCTCAATATACATGTAAGTTCCCCCTTAAACATCTGCTTTCTTCTTTGGACTGTAAGCACCATGGTACAAGGACTTTCTGTCATTCTGAACCCACTGACCTTCCAAGTATCTTTAGGTGCTCAATGCAGGCGTATCTTGGAGACACTGCGGGTTTGGTTCCAGACCACCACAATAGAGCAAATTGTAATTTTTTGGGTGCAACATTTGTAAAGTACAATAAAGTAAAGTGCCATAAAATGAGGTATGCCTATAAATGTTTATTAGATTAATAAATGAATAAATTCCTATTCATATTAAATGATGCATGACCTTGCCTTATATTTGTACAACCCTTTATTTTTTTAGCACATTTTATTCCTACTACCCCATTTGAGCTTCTGAAGATCTAGATTTACCTAGTTAGCCTCTCTCAGCCCTAAAATGCATAGGAGATCTCCTACCTCTTAGATAAAAGTATGGGCTACAGATGGATTGCCTTTCGGTCCTAATTCTGCCACTTCAGACCTCTCTCTCGGGCAAGTTACTTCACTTCTCTGTGCCCCAGTTCCCTTTTTTGTATCTACCTCATAGGTACACCGTAAATGAATAGAGTTGACCCTTAAACAATGTGGGGATTTGGAGTGCTGACCCTCGTGCCATCAAAAATCCATATGTTTTGACTCCCCAAACAATTACTGTTGTCCCTTGGTATCTGAGAGGAATTGGTCTCAGGACTCCCTGCAGATACCCAAATCCATGAATACTCAAGTCCCATGTATAAAATGGCGTAGAACAGTGCACACAATAGGCCCTCTGCATCCGTGGATTCAACCAACCATGGACCAAAAACAGTATTTTCACTCCATATTTGGGAATCCATGGATGCGAAACCTCAGAATATGGAGAGCCTGCTATATATTTATTGAAAAAATCCATGCATAAGTGGGCCCATGCAGTTCAAAGCCAGATTGTTCAAAGGTCAGTTATATATACCTATAAGCACGTGGAACAGTGCTTGGCACTTAACAAATGTTAGCCATTACAGAAGTAACTGTGAAGATCAAGAGTGTTGGGGCCGATATTAAAGAATAGGCATCCTTGATATTATGTTGAGTGAAAAAGAAGCCAGACACAAAAGACCACATACTATGTGATTCCATTACAGGAAGTTCAAGGACAGGCAAAATTACCATATGATGTTAGAGGTAGATCAGAATAGAGTGGGTGGGTAGCCAGCATATTGACTGAGAAGGCGGTCTTCCTGGAGCTAGAAATATTCTGTATCTCGATCTGAATAATAGTTACACACTGAGTATGTATGTAGAAATATATTCTTAAGATCTATCTGTCTGCTTTATTCATGTAATTTATACAACACTTAAAATTTTAGGCATTAGTGGAATTGTGACCAATCTCCTTTTATCTTGCATAGACTTCCGCTCCTTCTCTGCCTTCCACTAAGACCCTTAAAGGAGAGCCTTGATGATTTTAATCTCCTTCCCCTTGTTTCTTTTGGTCGACACCCAATAAAGGAGCTCCCTTTCACTGACCTGGTCTTAACCCTGAAAGGGGTTGGGCAAGGCCACATTCCAGGAGGCCCAGCAGGTTAGGTAGGAATGTGACTACAAACGGTTCTTTCTGTAGTGTCAGAACCATGGCCCTCCCTGGGAATCAGACGTTGCCAGTGGGATGAGGCCTTGGTGCCAACTCCCATGGTCCCCACCCCATCCAAGCAGATCCAAGAGTGTAGCTGTCTCAAGGGGAACAGAACTCTGACAGCCTCCATGCTGGGGCCTTGTGGTCAGGATTGCTGGGGGTCAGGATCTCAAATGTATTGGTCTATTTTGGTTTTAAGTGATAGAAATCCAAAGCAAACAGGCTGCTGCAAAATCAGAGCAATTTATTGAAAGATGCTGGTATTGATAGAACATACCCATGGAAATGGCAGGGCCTCATGGATGGCTGGGCCCTGGGGCACTTTCTCTCCTGTCTGCTTCTCATAGCTTTATTGTATCAGACCAGCTTTCTCTTTAGGGTGGAAAATGTGGCTGCCATTAGTTGCTGAGCCCCACACATGAAAGTTTTACACTAGAAAGCCTACATCCTGCTTCCCTTAAATCCAGTCCAGAGAATCTCATGGGAGGGCTCTGGTTAGCCCACTTTGAGTCTCATGCCCACCCCTAGACCAATCAACTGTGGCCGTGAGGGTGGGGCATTGTGATTGGCAACACTCACCAGAACCACAAAGTGGTTAGAAAGTAGAAAGGAATAGTGCCTCCAAAAGAAGGTATTGTTCCCAAAAGAAGAAGGGGTACTGAGCAAGGTGGACAATGGTGGAACAGAGAGGGGCACAACTTAATTAATCCATGCGAGGCCTGGTCTGGTTACTCTGCTAACTGAACATAACCTTCTCAGTCCCCACTGTCGGATCCAGAGGTGAGGCCAGCACAGTCCTATGTCTGAAATCAAACCAGCTCAGCAAGTGGTCAGAGGATGTTCCAGAGTAACTGGTCCTCTCTCAAGACAGGACACTCAGCTCTATCAACAGGACAGTTGCATGAGAGCATTGAAAGCTCACCAGGCTGAAATCCGAGAGACTGATTCTTAGGCGGCAACCAACTGAAGCTGTGAACAAGTTCCCTCTCTGGCCCTCAGCAACCTCCTCTGTAAAACAGAAGTGATGGTGCCAACTGATAAGAGGGACAGCAGAGTCCTTGAATTCCCTAACAGCCTGGGTTTAAATCTCAGCTCTACCCTCAGCAGCTGTCTGCTCCTGGGCATCATGATGATGATGATGATGATGATGACGATGATGATGATGATGATGACGACGACGACGACGACGACGACAACGACAATGATGGTGGTGATGGTGATGGTGATTACTCTTTATTTTGAAAATAACTTCAAAATTACAGAATATTTGCAAGAATAAGTCAAAGAACTCCTGTGTACCCTTAACCCAGATTCAACAATTTTTAACATGTTGTCATATTTATTTAGTAATTCTCGTTTTTTTTTTCTGAGCCATTAAAGAATACCTTGCATACATCTTTATTCTTCACTCTGCCCCTTTTCTCTTCACAACTGTATTTCCTAAGAATAGGGATTTTTCTCTTACATAACACAATAGAGTTATCAAATTCACCAAATTTAACATAGAAACAGTACTTTCTAATCAAGTGTTCATATTCCATTGTTGCCAATTGTCTCAGTGTCCCTACAGTTTCTTTTCCCCCTCCAGTACTAAGTCCAGTCCAGGAGCAAGAATTGCACTCAGTTATATAAACAATAATATAAATGGAGCCATTTTCAAATGGAGCCAGAGCCGCCATACCAAAAGAACTGCCTTACACATCTTGTGTCTCAAATCTTAGAATGTTAAAACAGGGCAAAATAACCTTTAGACTGGGCCTAAGCAACTTTGTTTCCCAAAAAACTTTGCAAAGATAATAAGAAAGCAGTTATTATGACCACTGGATGATGACGACTGGACCAAAGATTAAAAACATTATTTAGAACTAACATCACTGTGTGATGTTATCTGCACCAATAGAAATGCCTTCCTTCTTTTTGACATAATTGTTCCCCTTCCCTTTCTCATAAATACTATTTTGCCTTTGTCTCCTGTTCAGAAGAGTATTGGGACTTCTGCTTAAATCATACATCCCAAATAACTGTTCTTATTAATCTCAAATAAATGCTTGTTTGCCTCTTACTTTGAAACGCCTTTTTATTTTTATGTTAGCAGTTGTCAGGTCTCTTTAGCCTCCTTTAGACTGGAACAGTTCCTCAGCCTTTCCTTATCTCACATTATTGCCATTACAGGAGAAAGTCTCCCACTTTGGGTTTGTTGGATGTTTCCTCATGACTAAATTCAGGTAATGTATCCCCAACCAGGATATTTCATGTGTTGTATCCTTTTAAGGGTATCACAGTAGGTGAATGGATAAACAAACTATAGTACATCTAGACAGTGAAATATTTTTCAGGGCTAAAAAGAAATGAGCTACCAAGACATAAAATGACATAAGGGAATCTTAAATGCATATTAAATAAAAGAAGCCAATCCAAAAAGGCTATATAATTGCATGATTCCAACAATATAACATTCTGAAAAAGGTAAAACTATGGAAACAGTAAAAGATCAGTGGTTGCTGAGTGTTAAGGGCAGGAAGGAATGATTCTGCAGAGCGCAGAGGGGTTTTAGGGCAGTGAAACTACTCTGCATGGTCCTGTAATGGTGGACTCATTTTATTGTACATCTGTCAAAACCCATAGATTGTACAGCCCCAAGAGTGAACCCTACTGTGAACTTTGGAACTGTGAACTATGGTAATAATGATGTGTCTGCATAGGCTTATATTGATATAACATACCACTTGGGTAGGGATGTTGATAGTAGGGTTGGTTGGGTGGGGTTAGGGGTAGGCAGTCTATGGAAAATTTCTGTATCTTTTACTCAGTTTTGCTATGACCTTAAAACAGCTTTGAAAATAAAATCTATTTTAAAAACTACATAAGCACAATGACACATAATAAGTATTCATTTTAAGCATTCTTTGTTATGATTATTATCATTATTTCATATATTCTATCCAGCTCTGACATGTAATGATCCTATGGTAGTAAATGGGACAGCATGATAAGAAAAAAACTATAAAAATATGTCCCATTCTTATTTTAAATCCCCAGACTTAAATCCGCAATCATAGATTGAATTGACAGGGAAGGAGACACTGGGAAATATAGATAATGAGTATTTATTATTTACTATGTGTCAAGCCTTAAAGCTATTTTACTCACATCACCCTCACAACACCCTCTGAAGCAGGTAGCTTCTGAAAGGCAATAGAATCTCTCTGCAGTTGAAATGTATAATTTGTGAAGAATAACCTTGCCACTTACAAGCTATGTAACTTTGGGCAAGTTATTTAACCTCTCTGTGCCTCAGTTTTTTCATTTATTAAAAAAAATAAATAAATGAATGGTTTCTGTACCAATGTCAGAAATGTTGTATGGATTAAATGAGTAAACACAGAAGACAGGGACTGCACAGAGCAAGCACTTCGTGTTTGCTGATGCTGTTTTAGAGATGTAGAAACTGAAGCACAGAGAAGTAAGGTCACTTACCCTGGGTCACATAGCTGGGAAGTGGCAGAATCGGAATTTAAACTCACAGTATTCTCTGATGAGAGCACAAGTATGTAGGCAATTTTTACAAAGGGACTAAGTGCTATGACAGGAGATTATTTGGAATCTGTGGCAGCCCTAAGGGGGCCTTTAGGCAGGTCTGGGGCAGGTCTGGAAGGCTTCCAGGAGGTGGTACCTAAGCTGTGGCTGAAAGGATAAGCAGAGTTTGCCAGGTGACCAGGTGAAGCAGGTGGAGAGCAGGGATCATGTGCAAAAGCCCAGGGATGAGACAGCCTGGGGTGAATTGCAAGTTGTTTGGAGCGACAATCAGAGTGTAACTTGAGGTATGATAGCAGCTGAAGCTTAATACAGACCTTGGGGGCAAGAGGGAACCATCAAACCTTCAACAACTGTCTATTTTAGTAACAGAACTCCTTTTCAGACAAAACCCAGGACAGAAAATAGATGAAAACAGAGGCGCTTTAGGCTCCCAAGAACAGTTCTCCTGAGGACTAGATCTACCCTCAGCTTTCCTGAGCGCCTCCCTCACATCTTTGCAGAACCTCACAGGGCTGTTTCCCTCGATTTTACAGATGAAAGAACTGAGGCCCAGAGGGGAGTGCTGGCCCACCACTCCTCCTAGGTGACTAGAGTCAGGGCTTTGGACTCCCAGCCCGGGGCTTTTTCTCCTCAGGATCATTGGAAGCTTTTCTTCAAGGTAAGAGCTTTGAACAGGATTGGGAGGAAAGGGAAAGGCAGGCATTTTAGCTCAAAAACCACAAAGCCTCAACTTTCTGGGACTCAATGTTCTCATCTGTACAAAGGGGAGTGTTGGGCAAAGTGATCTGAGAGACTGTCCATCCTTGCATCCTGAAGCTATTGGTTGGGCCTCAGCCTCTTTTAGGGCACCCGCAGCCCTGAGCCACAGATCTTTGACTCTGTCCCTCTAAATCCCACCCCTAGTCTGGAAAGGGGGTTGAGGGTGCCCAATTACTGCTGGTGAGTGAAGCCCAAGAGCAGAGTGCTGAGCAGAGGGACAGGCAGCCTGCTGGCCAGAGGCTGAAGTGATACAACCTGGCGGCCCATGATATTTTTAGGCCTCTGCTCTTGCCCCTGGGCTGGAAGCAGATTAGAGAAAAACAAAAATAGAATGACCCGCTGCTTGGCCTGGCAACTCTACCAAAGGGAAGGAAAGACTGAGAAAAAGCTAAACGGCTCTTGGTTTATTTTGCTCTCTCTTCTCTCAGCGTGCAGGAGCAAAATCAGGATCCCTGAAGGGGTTCACGCTCCTGCAAAATATTCCATTTGGGACCAAGAATTTCCTCCCATTGCCCTCTCAAACTCACCTCTATAACCTGACCACACTGCCCATACCTACCCTAACTGGACACCACTGATTTACTTAACGAACTTTTATATTTCAGGCTCTATTCTCAGCATTTTCTAATATCAATTCATTTAATCCTCAAACAGCCTGACTTTCACGAATAAGCAAACTGAGGTCATAGAGATAGGCTGCCTGTGGCCATAAGAAATGGAGTCAGGACTCAAACCAAGCAGTCTGGCCTCAGAGAACAAACTTAACCTCTATACTATGCCACTTCTCCGAAGTCTGGCACCTTCGGTGCAGGACAGCAGGCACCACCCTCTGAAGAAGCCCCAAAGAACTCCCAACCCCCCATGACCATTAAGGTTATTCACATACAGGAAACCTGTTGTCCCACAGTACTTATTAACAGATGAATTGCTCATCCACCCTACTCATCAGTTGCCTCTGACCTATTCCTCAGGGCTGCCCTGCCAGAAGGCTCCAGGACCTTCTCACATCTCCTTTCCAAATTCCCCCAAGTTGCCGAGTTCAGGCTGAGGTCCTTACACAGTTTTGCTAGAAGTCTGAGAGAGCGAAAGAAAAAGTGAAACCCAGTCAGCAGGTCTCTCTGCACTGGCCATGCCCCTGCCCTGGAGAACTCTGCCCCAGGGACACCTTCGGGCTGCTTCTTTCCTCAGCCCTTTGCTTCTCAGTGCAGTCAGAGGCTCTGACATGAGTCCCTGTTCTCTTCCCAGGCCACGCCCCAACCAGAGCAAGCAAACCTAAGGAACAGCCGTGTGTTCGCTCCAAAAATGCCTCCTCCCTGCTCCCCATGGAACACAGCAATTAACATTTGGTTCCTTTGGGGCCAAGATTTTTTCCTTCCATTTTATCTTAGAGGGGCCTGTGAAGTGCTTTTCCAAAGAAAAGAGTAATCTTTGGCCAAAGGGTAACTAGTAGTGCTACCAAAGAAATAGGTTCCTAGTGAGAATAGCTTTTCCCTTCATCCCTTGACAAAACCACAAGTAACAGCTATAATGACTGAGCAATATACTCCTAAGGTATAAGGAAGAGTGAAGAAATAAAATAGAGTCACTATTATCGAATTGCTGAATTACTAAAATCGGGTAGGTTGAGACATGAGGAAATGATTCTGTTCTTGCTTTAACTAGCTTGGGTACTTAACCTTTTGAACTTTCCAGTCCTGCCTCAATGCCTGAATACATAGCAAACATCCAGATAACCCTCTGATTACCCTCTGAAGAACTAAGGAAAGAATGTTCAGGTATCCAGACCACCTGGTCATCTAAGGATTACATCTCAGACCAATCTAGAAGCTAAGAATGCAGGACTGACTCTTCTCAAGAATGTACTATAAGAAACCTCAGTTTTTCTTGCTTCTTCAGAACACTCCGGGTATTGCCTAGGTGTGTTTCTAGTTTGCAAACCCTAAAACCCTTGAATAAATCTCTATCATTTATTTCTAGCCAAAGCCTCCAGACATTTTTTGAGTTCATTCGACAAATATAATCACAAGAGCTTATTTTGTCTCCCATTATCTCTTTAAGATGCTTTCAGGGGAGTAAGCTCTACCCCTGTCCCTTGGATCTGATTCTCCCCGGTTCATTTCCTCTGTCAATTGGGCTGAGCCATGAGGTGCCCAGATAATAGTGTTTGGTCAAACACTGTTCTGGGCGTTTCTGTGAGAGTGTTTTTGGGTGAGATTAACATTTAAATTGGTGAACTTTGATTAAGGCAGATTGCTCTCATAATGTGACTGGGCCTCATCCAATTAACAGAAATCCTAAATAGAACAAAAAGACCAGCTTCCCTTGAGCAAGAGAAAGTTCTCCAGCAGATGGCCTTTAGACTTCATTTACAATATCTGCTCTTCCTGATTCTACAGTAGGTGGCCTTTGGTCAAGAACTGGAACTACAGTTCTCCTGAGTCTCTAGCCTGCCAGTCCAGCTTATGGCTTTTAGACTTGCCAGCTTCCATGATTGCATAAGCTAACTGCTTGTGATAAACGATAGATACCTCTCTCTCTTTGTATAACTTCCCCAACTCTACCCCCACCAACCCCCTTGCTTGCAGGTCACTGCCAGAGAAGATAAGAGAAGCTGCTTTGCAAAATAATTTGAAGGGCAATGGTAGGGGGGTGAGAACAGAAACAAGGGGAAAGTGCAGTGCAGAAGACAGTGAAAGATGGCCTGACACCTTAAAACTGTCTCCCTACCACCAAAGTGTGACAAAATTCTTCTAAAACTCACAACCAGGGGCCAGCCCCTTCCCTGTGAGCAGATGCCTAGTCACACCATCTCATCTCTTCTGTGGAGCTAGGAGCAGAGGCAATTGGGTCTGCCTTGGCCACTACTGGATCCATTAGGGTAGGTGACTAATAAAGATCAAATTATTGAATAGGGAGCCAGGGCCTCAGTCAGGCTCTGGAGTAGGCTGGGATTGCTAACCCATGCACCCACGACTCCTACATAGCTCTCTTCCCTCCCCAGGTTGGTTCCAGTATTGACATACAAATTATATCGTTATACATTATTGGCGCATCAACACATGTTTCATTCCATTCTCTGAATATATTTAAAATAGCTGATTTAAAGTCTTTGTCTAGTTAAGTCCAAGGTCTGGTCTTCCTCAAGGACTGTATCTATTGGTTGCTTTTTTCTCACTGTGTATGAGTTATACTTTCCTGTTTCTTTGTGTGTCTAGCAATTTTGTTGAAATTTTAACATTTTAAATAGCATTGTATGGCAACTCTAGAAACCAGATTTCCCCATCCCCACAGCTTATTGTGGCTGTTTATTGTTTTGCTGATGCTGTTTGTTTAGTGACTTTCCTGAACTAATTCTGTACAGTCTGTATTCTTTATCTTATATAGAAGATTCTGCTTAGTTAGCTTAATGGTCAGCTAATAATTAGAGATTTCTATAAATACATTGAACCATAAGTCTCCCAGCCTTTGATGAGAGGCTCTGTGTATGTTAGGACATGCTTTTAATGCTCCATTACATGGTTTACAACATTAGCCTACACTTTCTGCTGCAGAGGTGAGAGATTAGGGCTTTCCTCAGGCATTTATTTCCTGGGCCAATACACAGCTCTGTACATGGCCTTCTATTTTTTAATCATTATTTATTATTATTATTTATGCCTACAGCACCTGGTCTTCCTAGGTGGTCTCCCATCCAAGTACTAACCAGGCTCGACCCTGCTTAGCTTCTGAGATCAGACATCTGGTTTGTTCAGGGTGGCATGGCTGTAGACCATGGACCTTGGCTCCACTGGGGCGAGAACCCAGGACCTTCTGCATTTAAAGCAGACGTGCTAACTGTTACACTATGGAACCACATTCGGTCCTGGGCCTTCTAGATCCCCAGGAATATGTTGGAGCTTTTCAAAGCCTTCTATTAACATCTCATTACCCAGCTTTTCTTTTAAAATTTTGTGCTCAGCTTCTTGTTTGTCCCATCTGTTATCTCTGCCTCAGGCAGCTTCTATGTTCAACTATTGTTGCTGGTTGTTTTTGACAAATATCCCCAAGGAAAAGGCTGTTTACACTGACTGAGCTGAGTCAGGTCAAATAAAGATGAACTCGGGGAGTGGAGATTTCCATGGACCTTCCAGACAGGTCAAATAATAACAACTCTCTGGGGATCAGACTTTTTAAAGAGTTCCAACCCTTTCTTTCTCTTCCAGTGGCTGCTAAGTTGTTGATCTTCATGGCTATCATGATTATAAAAGTGTTGGTTTGCAAGGCTACTGCAGAGCTGGGACAAGGGGAATAGGACAGGATAAGTTAAAATGCCACATAGCTCACAGTGCTTAGTGAGATTCAATCTTCTCCCCTTCCTCTCTCCTCTCTCTCCTCCCCTCCCCTCCCCTCCCTCTCCCCGTGTCCTCCTTCCCCTCTCCTGAATAAATGCTCCTCGGATGCTCCTCGGATTGTTACGAGCCTTTGGTTAATTTTCAGAGTACTGAAAAAGTTAATTTGATGCTTTTGCCACTGTTCTCATTGTTCTTATGGAGGAGTGGATTTTCTATTCTGGAAGCATTCTCCCCTCCCGCAAAGACATCAAAATTCAAAATTTTTAAATACGCAACTCAAACAGAAGAGTCTGTAGATTGAGATGGTCTGTGGGCCTTCAGATTTACGGTCTCTGAACCCCAAAAAAGCCATCTAAAAACATTCATTCATTTGTACAAAGTTGTAACAATTGGTGGGGGGGGGCGCGACAGTAAATATCTAAAGATTCCTTATGATATTCTGGTGAGATTTTCTCTTCTGCTGTCTCTTCCTACTTATCGGACTACATGCCTAACCCTTGGCTGGAATCTAAGACCATGTGGCCATTTCTGGTAGGTCTGGCCCCTGCTCCATGACCTCTCAGCCAAAGTTTTTCTCAGATTCCCCAAGGTGGGCAGTGAGGGGCTGCTCCCTGAGAACACAGTTCCAGAGAAATGGAGGAGGTATGGAGCCTGACAGAGTACAGGACCCTTTTTTGGGAAATTTCTGAACATTTGATCAGCACACTAACTCCATGACATAGGTGGCACAGAAATGAACAGCAAGGAAATATCCTTCACATGCTACTGTATGCTTAGGCAATTGGGCACATATCCCTGATTTATGCGTGAATACGTGACTATATAAATGTTTGAGCATGTGAGCATGAATGCTTGTGTGTGTATGAGTAATTAAATGAACCAAGATTTGTGAGTATATGTAAATATATGAGTTTGAGTCAGAGCATATATGAATGAGCGTGTATAAGTGTATGACTGTGTGTGCAAGAAAACATAGTGTGTGAATATATATGAATGTTTTGTGTGTGTGTATGACAGTGCAAAATATATGTATGTAAGGTAATGCCATTGTGAATGAAAAAGGAGCCGTGCAGTAAATCTGACAAGCTCAGTGACTGAAAGTGATCTGAGAAGATGACCTGATCATAAATGCCGAACTGGGCAGGTCAGGGTGGGTAGTCATGCCTCGGGCCTGTAACTCCCTTAATAAAAGTTTTTTCTTGGCCTTAAGCAAGCCCTGTTCATTGTTTTTGTGCATCTAGGTTAACAACACACCTTCGAAATGGCAGAATGATCCTCTTTTTCAGATTCCTTCAAGGGCATAACCATCCTCAAGGGAGCACATGATCTTATTGCCTGTACACCATCCCCATTTACTGTAAATGCTAAATGTTAACTATCTCATATTCATCAATGGTAAAGCAGTATGTATCTCTCCATTTTACTTTTTATGCAATCATAGAGATTTCCACCCCTTGCTTTCTCCTGCTTTCTTAATCTACCACAAATGGATTTCATGTAATCCTCCTTCCTTTTCTCCTTTGATTCCAAATGCATCAAAAGAACTGAAAAACTGCCATTCTCCAGAGCATTTCTCAAACCTTTGAGATTTTGCTTCTGACATGTCTTCAGTTTGGTTCAAGTAAACTCTAATAAACTCATAAATTTTCTATAGGTTTGGATGTTCTTCCATAGAAACAGTGTGGGTGCATGAATGCATGTGAAAGTGTGTGTTGTGAGTACGAATGTGTGTGTGAGGTGTGTGTGAATATTAGGTATGTATAAATGCATGAGTGTGTTAAATGTATCTGAGTCAGTGTACATGAATATATCATGTGCGAATGTTTTAATGTTTGTGTAAATGTATACATATGAATGAGTATGGGTATATGAGAGTAGAACTATGTATAAATGCTCGAGCGCATGTGTGTGTGAGCAGATTTAATATATATGTTGGAGTGCATGAGGTGTATGAGTGTGTGCCTTGTGCATTATTGAATGTATATTTAAATATATGAGTGGGTGTAAATGTAACTGACCACATGAGTGTGTGTTTGCACATGTGTAACTATATGTGAATGAGTGTGAGTGTATGAGTATGTGAATATAAATGTTTGAGTGTGTAAGATATAAGCACATGTATATGTGTATGAATGTTTCAGTCTCAGTGTGTACATGTATAAGTGTGTGTGTGAGTGTGTTAGTATAGGTGCAGAGGGTATCTGCACATCTGGAAAGGTAAGCAAGTGCTCAAGCACAGCTTGGAGAGAAAGTCCTGGTTTTCTCCTAGGATGTGGAGGGCAAGTGTCCCCACGCTTTTTGGTCTTACACATCAGAATTCACCTGCCCAGTGCCAGTGCCTGTGTTGGGCCCTGAAGGCCCCTGGCCTCCTGCTCCCCCATCACGCATACTCCTTAGAGGCAGGGCAGGGCTCTCAGACACTGGTCTCCTGTCTGTGGCCTGTCTTCCCCTGAAAGGTGAAGAAGCCTGGAGTTTACAACTCGCCTTTGCCCCCAAGTTTGCTGGCTTGGTAAAGGAGGCAGAGCACGTCTTACTGGCACTATTAAACTTTCCTCAATGGCCTCATTGCAAAGGCTATGAAGCGGGAAAGGCAGGTGCGTTTCGAAGGTTGTTTTTATTTTTTATTTATGTTTATTTATTTACATTAATGAATTAATTTTAAATTAATTAGTTTATTTAAATTAGTTTCAAGTATATGGTACATTGGTTAGACATTTATATAGTTTATAAAACAATCCCCCTAATTGCTCCTTCTCCTCTGGTTTTCCACCTAGTCAATATATTAATGCTAACGACATTCCCCGTGTCGTGCTCCCCATCCCCGTGAACATCTATTAATTACTAATTTGTACTTCTTTAACCCTTCACCCCATTCTCCCGGGCCCTCAACTCCCCCCCTCTGTCTGTCACCAAATTTTCCACTATTTTTTTGAGCCCATTTTTTAAAAAATTAATTTATTTTTTTTTTATGGTCACATTGGTTAACAAAATATAAATTTCAGCTGTACACTTTAACAGTAAGTTATATATATATGTATACGTGTGTATGTATATACGTATATATATATATTTACACTGTGTGTTCACCTCCCTTAGATTTCTTTCTGTCACCACATATTTAACTCCCTTTACCCTGTCTACCTCCCCTCTTCTCCTCCCCGCTGCCCTCTGGCAATCATTAGTCTATAGTCCATGTCTATGAGTCTCTGTTTGTCCTGTTCATTTGTTGCTTTAAGGTTGGAGGTTGTTTTCAAAACCCTGCTCCTATTTGAGAGATAATAAGGTAGCTCCCATGTTTAGAACCAGACACTATGCTCAGGGTTTGCATGTATATTACCTTACCCAATCCTCCCAAAAGCCATTGGTAAGCCCCATTCAGACCTGACTTCAAATAGTGATCCTGGGAGTGGTTAGCTACTTGACTGACCACAAAACCCAAAAACCAAGGTCCTCTCTTGAGTGCTGAAGAATTAGGAACCCTGCTCTCATCCTTCAGGCCTCCATGCAAACCACCTCCTCACGTCAGTTCCTCAGTCCATTACCTCCATTACATAGTCCTGTGTATTTCCTTGAAAACACAATCTATAATTATCTCATTCTTTTACTTGTTTGTTGTTTCTGTTTCCAAACTCCTCTGAGGCAGGTTCTAAGTCTGTTCTGATCTCACATGAATCCACAGCATGTAACACAGCTCAGGTATGTGACATGTAGTAGGTGCTCAAATGAATAGCTATTAACTGACTGACAATGAGTGAACTCATGTGTGTATATATATATAAATATATATACATATTATATATACTGCAGAGGTAAATCTTGGGACCAGCTACCCACTGAGACCTCCCTTCCTCAGAGCTCAGGTGTAGTGCTTACCTTCTTTAATTTTCGAATGTGCTTGTATTCAGATTTTAGAACTTTTCTTTTACACAATTAGATTATTTGAAAACTCCCATTCTTGGACCTAGGTCCCTAGGCCACCCTCACAGGGTCCTGGCTATTTCTGACCATACAGTGCCACCTACTGGCTATAGATGGATCTGCAGCCTCAAGAAAAGGCGAGGAATGGATTTGCAGGGGAGAGGCAGGTACCCCATCTGACTAGGAATTAATAAAGTGAAGCAGTGATTATACAGGATTCTGACAAGCAACTTGGTGGCAAAAGATAGGTGATCTCTCTTTTTCTCCCTCTACCCACTTTCTTAAAGTATTAAATTCCTCCCAAGGCTTCAATTCTCCGGTTCTAGGGAGTCTCAGAAACCAACCAAACTCCTCTCCCTCCCTTTAAGCCTGCTCCCCCCGAAGCTGTCCCCATATCAGTAGTTGCTCTGGCCCAAAACACTAGACTCATCCTGAAGAAGTCATGGGGGAGGGGATGTCTATTCCTTCTCCAACATTAGGCTCAGACATCTCTTTCTCTTCCTCCCATGCCCCACGTCTAGTCTGTCACCAAACCCAGTCTGCTCCATCTTTGAAAGTTATCTAAAATCTGACCATTTCACACTACCTTCCCTGCTCTTACTCTGGTCTGAGCCAACATCATCTCTCAATTACAAAACATTCCTCTCTGAATATTTCTCCAAAGAGGATATACAAATGGCCAGCAAGCACATGAAAAAAATGCGTGTCATTCATTAGTCATTAGGGCAATGCAAATCAAAACCACAATTAGATACCACTTCATACCCACTAGGATGGCTATGATCCAAACAAAAGAAAAAGAACAATGTTGGTGAGAATGTGGAAAAATTGAAATCCATTGCTGGTGGGAATGTAAAACAGTGCATCCACAGTGGAAAACAGAGGTCCTCAAAGTGTTAAATACAGAGTTACTATATGATCCAACAATTCCACTTCTGGGTATATACATGGAAGAATTGAAAGCAGGGAATCAAACATGTACTTATATCAGTGTTCATAGCAGCATTATGGACCATAATCAAAAGAAGAAACAACCTAAATGTCCATCAGCAGATGACTGGACAAACAGAATGTGATAAATACATGCAATGGAATATGATTCCACCTTAAAAACAACAGAAAGCAGATTAGAAATTATCAAGAACAGGGAGAGGGAAGGGAATAGAGGGTTATTGTTTAATAAATATGGGGGTTTTGTTTGGGATGATGAAAATTTCTGGAAATAGATAGTGATGATGACTACCCAGCATTATGACGACACAACATTATAAATGGTTAAAATGGATCCTCGAGAATACGAGATAACAAATGCTGGTGAGAATGAGGAGAAAGGGAACCTTTGCGCACTGTTAGTAGGAATGTAAATTGGCATAGTCACGGTGAAAAACGGTGTGGAGGGGTCTCAAAAAATTAAAAACTGAACTACCATATGACACAGCAGTCCTAATTCTGGGTGTGTATCTGAAGGCAACAAAATCTTTATGTTGAAGAGATATATTCGCCCTTATGTTTATTGCAGTGTTGGTTACAATAGCCAAGACATGGAAACAACCTACGTTTTCACGGATGGATGAATGAAAAAAGAGAATGCGGTATAGACATGTCATAGAATATTAACCAAAAAAGAAAGAAATCTTGCCATTTGGAACGCATGAAGGGACCTTGAGGATATTATGTTAGTGAAATAAGTCAGAGAAAGACAAATATGATCTCACTTACATGTGGAATCTAAAATGAAACTCATAGGAAAAGCGATCAGGTTTGTGGTTACCAGATGTGGGTGGTGAGGTGGGGAATTGGAGGAAGGTGATCAAAAGATACATATACAACGATCCTATTTTAAAATCAGGTCACATTCTGCAGAACTGGGGGTAGGACTGCAATATATGAATGTAGAGGGAAGGGACACAATGTAATTCACAATCCTCCCAATATAGTTACCCCACTGCTCACGCAGACTTTGCCATTATTCCTCCTCTATCTCTCGCCCTTGACTCCCAACATCCCTTTCTTCCTCTAGAAAACTACGGTTCCTTCTTCGACGCTAGGCACAGACACCCCCTCCTTTAGGAAGCCTTCCCTGATTCCCTCCTCCCTTTTTGGTGCCCCCACAGTTTCCTTCCCTTTGCCACTAGGCTATGAGCTGCTATGAGCTCAAACTATTTTGTTGGGCTCATCGGTGAAAATTGTAATCAAGGGAGGAGACTTCAGGGAGGCTGATTTTAGGGGGGCCTGAGTCTATTGTGAAACTAAGAGAAGGAGCCTGTGAAGAGGAATAGATTGAGGAAGAGGAATGATGAGAGTCAACCGAGATGAAGGACTAATTCTAGGGAGTGGAAGGGGCTGATTTCTGGGTTGGGGGTAGAGGAACCACAGGGTAAAGCTGCAGTGGGAATTTGCTCTGAAGAAGATGGACGCTAAATAAGCTCTAAGGGGCTGTACGAAGGCTTGAGCACTGCGTTGGGATCCCAGAGTCCTAAAATGCCGCTTACCAGCCTTGTGATGGAGCAACCCCATTCCACATTCTGGGCCTCAGTTTCTCTCTATATAAAATGAGAAAATTATTTCTGGAGATTAAAAACTGGCTGTTGCTTTTCTTATAAATCTGGCTCCCGGACATGTTTTGTTTGACCCACATAGCGACTTATACACTTGAATTAGTCGCCAACCTGTAAAAACCAGGAAATGTCATCGAAAACCCCGATTTCTAGTCTCTTTTGAGAGATGAGTACTTCTTCCTTCGTCGCTCTGATTGGATGGGCAAAGTTTTGGCCACCCCCTTTAGTGGTCTCCTGTCTCCACTGGGGCTCAGCCTATGTAGCTCCAAAGGCCCGTCTTAAAAATCTAAGCTTCTGTGGAAAGGATTTCAGAAGGTTAGGGTTGGGTTGCCAGATTTGGCGAGTAAAAGTCAGGACTGTGGGTGTGACAGCTCCAGGCTAGATTGGGAGTTTGCCCCTCCCAGAAGCCTGACTTTGAGGGTGCAATCTGATTTTTACCACCAGGGGAAGCAGAGCTGCAAAGTTGACCTGAGTCCTCCGCTAGGACCTAGATGGGGAGGAGGCCTTATGGGGCCTGGAGAAGAGGAGGGACAAGAAGCTGAAAGGAGAGGGAAGAAGGAGGAGCTGCACACTGCTCCAGACCCAGCATCCAACAAGGAGGGGAGATCAGAGGGGAGAAGTGTGGTGGGTCTGGTCAGTCAGAGAAGCTTCTGGAAAAGACTTTTGAGGTAGGCCTTAAAGACAGGTAGGATTTGTACAGTAAAGAAGCAGCGTCCTCCAGGAGGGAGGCATGGCTTGAGTGAAGGTATGGAGGGAGGAATGAGTTTGCACAGGGCTTGTAGCCTGGCTTGAGGCAGTATGACAATGTCAGAAATTCTGAAATACCTCAAGCCATTGATTTAGTTATAATTCATGGATACAAGGGACAAAAACCCACCTCAAATTGACTTAAGAAAAAAACACTTCTTTTCTCATGTAAATAAAAAGTCTAGGAGAAGGAAGCCTTTAGGCATAGCTGCATCCAGGGACTCCAACGATGTCATTATACACCTGGCTCTCTCCATCTCTTGGCTCTGCCTCTCTCTGTGGTAATTCCATCTAAGTCAAGTTTCCTCCTGGTAGCCGGATGCTACCATGATCTCTAGGTAGAACCCTAAAACATCCTAGCAACCACCAGGCAAGGAGAGAACTTCATTCTCAATAATTCCGCTAGACATCCTAGGGGTTACTCTGGTTGGCCTGCGTCATTGATTACTGTGTCATATGCCTATCCAGAAACTAGCAGAAACTAGTTGCTGCAACTCTGGTTGACACGGTCTGAGTCACAGGCCACCTTTGGCATGAGGGGTGGATCCATCCATCCAACAGCCCTAGACTATACTGGGGGAGGGGGATGGTCTCCAAAGGAAAAGCAAGGTGGTCTTCTCAGAAGATGGGACAATGGTTGCTGGACGGACAAAGAGAAGAGGGGTCTCTATGCTAGGTTCTCACCTGAAGGATGGTAAATGAGAAATTGTGGACCAGGGAGGGGTGGGGCATGAGGTATTTTTGTTGTCTGTTTGTTTTGCCTATTAAATGTGAATGTATGAATGGTTGTTTTAAAACCATGTCTATAGCTTCCATCCTGGCCAGACCTCCAATGTACCAAACTTAGAAGGCTGCAGCCTGAACTCATTCGCTCAGTAACTAGTTAGTAACATCTACCACGTGCCAGGCGCTGTGCCAGAAGCTGAGGGCATAACAATGAGCAAGAGATAAAGTCTTTGCCTTCCTAGAGTTTACAATCTGTTGGGACAGATGGATGAAAGCAAGGAGATAACTAAATGCATGTGTCCAGTGATGATTAAATGCTGCAAGGAGAATAAAGCAAGGAAAGGGAAAGGTGACTGGTGTATGTGCATGTGCGTGCGTGCATGTGTGATATTCTATACAGGATGGTTAGGGGGAAGATCTGAAGGAAATGAGGAGCAAGCCAAGTAGAGATCTGGGAACAAGCATTCCAGGCAGAGGGAACAGCAAGTGCAAAAGCCTGGAGGCAGGAATGAGGTTGGTGTTTTCAAGGAACAACAAAAGCCCTCATGGCTCTCAGTGAAAAAGAGAGCAGCAGTAGGAGGGAGGTTAGAGGAGCAGTGGAGACAGGCAAGTGGCACAGGGCATTGTGGGCTGCTGTAAGGACACTGGCTTTTACTCTCCCTAAAATAAGAACCCATTGGTGGGTTCTGAGAAGTGGAGGGGTGTGACCTGACTTTCGTTTTGAAAGAATTGTCTGGAAACCAGGGAGGAAATATAGATCATAGTGGGTAAGTGAGAGGCTGTTGCAGCTGACTGGGTGAGAGGCAGTGATGGCTGGACCAGGGTAATTGTTGGGGGAAAGGTGAGATTCTAAATATATTTTGAAGGACGAACCAATAGGATTTGCTGACGGATTACTCATGGGGTGTGAGAGAGAGGAGTCAAGAGTGACCCCAAAGTTATTTTGCTAAGCAACTGTTTCAGGGTCAGAAAGACTGCAAGAAGAGCAGTCAAAATATTGAGAACCTACTATGTGCCAGGGGTAGTGACCAAGCCAACTTTGTCCTGGAGCTTGGCAAGAAAAACAATAACCATTAAACACGTCAGTAGAAGAGAAGATACCAGCTGATAGAAAGTCCATACAGAAAATTGGAACAGGGCCACGGGAATGAACCTGTTAGTCTAAGAGCAACCAGAAACCGCTGGAGGGTTTTCAGTAGAGAGTGACAGGATCAGCTTTAGAAGGACACTCTGGCTGTCGTGGAGAGAGCAGACTTTCTGGCACAGAGGAGGTGGGAGGCCAGTGAGGAGGCCTTGAGGTGGGAGACAGTTGAGTTTACGTGGAAGAGCTTGGACAGAGGAATGGGGGTGGGACACCAACCACTTCTCAAGCGAGAAGTGCTTGAGGAGCACGATGGCATCACTGCCCCTCTCCAGGAGCCTGGACAGGCACTATGTTCAGGCATTCTACTTCATCAGTGACTGTCACTTTGCTGTTAATTGCCACATCACCCTTCATTTCCCTATAATCAGCCCCATCTCCAGGTTTTTTATTTCCTCAGGAACACCCCATCTTGCTCATATCCTGTTGGTCCAGAGCCTCGCCTACCAATGCGACCTGTCCCTCTGGTTGTAACTTTCCAAAGCTTCTCCTGGGGTTGCAGGGAGGGGCTCCTACCTTCATCTCACTCGGCAGCCCCATGTCTGCTTTTTATCCTCAAAATAACTCCTGGCCGTCTCAATCCTTCTTCCCAAATCTTAGAGCCAAATCACACTCAATATGTGTACAACACTTTACAGTTAGCAGATCTGTCCTCCCATTTCACAGCCCAGAAAAGTGGGTCCTTCAGGGGAAGACTCACCAGGGCAAAAACCTGGTTTTACCACTTCCTAACTCTCTGACTCTGAGCAAGGCCTGTCACCATTTGACACCTCAGTTTCTTCGGCTGTGAAATGGGCATCCCAATCACTGTGACACATGTGAAGGATCTAGCACAGGCCCTGGCATGTAGAAGATGCTCAGGAGGTGAGAATTCCCTTTCCTATAGTGAGTCGCCTGGGCAGGAGTTGCAAACCCACCGCCCTTCGGCTAAGGCCAGCCATAGACTTGTTTTACTTAGTGGACGTTGTGGCTTCTATACTCTGAATCTGAATGTTTTTAGAAAGGGGCACACATCTCCCGGGCAGGCCAGAGACCTCAGCCCCTTACATTAAAAAAAAAAAATACCACCTAGCTTCCCACATTTCTCTTTATAGCTTAGCCTCTCAAGGCATCATGGCAGATTATATTTTCCAGAGGGGACAGAACGATAGCCGCCGTTCTTATGCTCTTCTTGCGGTGTGACATACACAGCCAGCCCTCCCGCGGAGAGGTGAGGTCTCCGTTCTCTCCCGTTGGATCAGGGTGACATGTGGCTACAGCATGAGCGCTGCAATGCGTTTTCCACACAGTGAGGTGTGGTCGTAGAAGGTGACACAGCTTCCCCCTGGTTCTCTCGGGCCTCTCTCATCCTTGGAGCTCAGCCTCCATGCTGCGAGGAAGCTCTAGACACATGGAGAAGACACGTATGGGTTTTGCTGCTGACAGCGCCAGCTAAGGTCTCAGCCAACAGCCAGTAACAATCACTATAAGGTATAAGATCATATGTATGAGTGAGGACGCTTTGGGAATAACTCAAGCTCTCAAATAGCAATTACATGAGAAACCCCCGGCAAGCCCCACTTCACTGAGCCCAGTCAACCCTCAGGAGAGAATAAAATGACCATTTTTTTTTAAGCCAGAAGTGTAGGGGACTTGTCACTCAGGAACAGATAACTGAAACAGACCCCTTTATCACAGCCATCAAAGGGCAGAATTAGAAATCAATCCAGGGCTTTCCAGAACTTTCCAGAACTCACATGACCCATGTCTCTGGCAATTTCTGTGTCTTCTCACATTTAAAGAAGCGGATAGTGAGAAGTGGCCAAGGCACAAGAACTTCTGAAGAGGAGGGTACTCAGCTAACCACAGCAACATGAAGTGTCATGGCCCGTGGAAAGCACGCACTGAATTCTTGCTGTGTACCCCAGTGGGGTACTAGACATGTCAACAGAGTTGTGAAAGTAATCCAAGGACACAAATATTGTGGTCTGATTATATTGCTAGACATCAGTAGGGCTTGTACCCAGCAGGTACTTAATGCATGTTTATTATTCAGGATGAAGATAACAATTGAGCTAGGACCAGGAAGTATTACCAGTGGCAATAAACAGTGTCAATAGTGATGGGTTCTGTGAAGAAAAAATAAAGCTGGGTAAGAGGACAGCGAGTGAGGGGGGCTGTTATTTTAATTTGGGTGGCCCAGGAAGGCCTCTTTGGGGCCATGACATCTGAGCTGAGGAGAGGGAATGAGTGGTGAAGCTCTCGAGAGGGTGTCTGGGTAAAGGGAATAGCAGGTACGATGGTGCCGAGATGGGAGCAGGAGGTAATGGGCTGGAGAAAAGCGAGTGAGGAGCATGAAGAGCAGAGGGCAGATTCATGGGGCTGGATCGTGTGGGTTCTTGTTGCCTGGTTAAGACTTTGCCTTTTACTCGGGGTAAAATAGGGAGCCACTGAAGGAAGGCAGAGGAGTCTAGTGACCTAAACTTCAAAATGGCCACTTTGGACATCACCAGGAATCCCTGACCCTCTCTCAGGCCTTCCTTCCTTCTAGTGGCATGAAGACTGCCAGCATCTCCAGGCTCATTCTTTCCCACTCTGCAACTTCAGAAGGAGGAAAGAAAGTTGTTCCCAACATTTCAATGGCTAGTCCTGAGGCTGGAGCTCATTGGATGGAGTTGAGTCATGTGCCCATCCATGAACCAATCACGGTGCGGGTGGGAGTACGGAATGTTATGATCCACCAGGTCTGGACCATGTGCCCAGCCCTGGAGCCAGAAGTGAAGTCAGGCCTCAGGAAGTAGAAAAACTCATTATAGGGGAGGGGGTCCTCCCAAGGAGAACCATTTCTAGAGGCAGGGAGGTGCCAGGCATGGGCACTTCTCTAGGTGGGGTCGCAGAGGGGATGGCAATGCCACCAGCCATTTCATCCTGCTCATTTCAGAGGCAGAGCACTGTGGTTCTTAAAAGCTTTGGCTGTGAAGCCAGACTGCCTGGGTTCAAATCCTAAACCTGCTACATGCCAAATAGGGGACCTTGAGCAATGTAAGATTCCTAGAAGTAGAGCCTGAGTCAGGGATTCTCATACACATGAGTTATTGAGGATAAACTCTTAGGAGGAATCTGCAAGGGATTGAGGAAAACAGAATAGACAGGGAAAGAAGCTAGGCAAAGTCATCAGTTTGATAGCAGTTTAGCTTCAACCCAATCTTGAGGGTGACAAAGAGGGAATACTCTGAAGCATGTTAACACCATGGAGTTGGCCTATCTTGTGGCAAGGGGACTCCAGGTGACAAAGGGCCTCCAGCATTCTGTATTAGTTTCTTAAGGCAGTCATAACTTTTCAAAGTAGCAAAACGGGGTGACTTAATCAACGGAAGTTTATTGTCTCACAGTTCTAAAGGCCAAAAGTCTGAGAGCAAGGTGTGGGCAGTGATGCTCCCTCTGAAAGTGTGTGTGTGGGGTGGGGTGGGGCAGGGGCTGGTGAGGAGATACTTCTTTGCCCCTTCTAGCTTTTGATGGTGGCCAGCAATCCTTGGCATTCCTTGGTTTGTAGATATATCACTTCAATGTTTGCCTCCATTGTCACATGGCCATCTCCTGTGTCTGTCTCTGTGTCTCTTCTCCTCTTCTTATAAGGACACCTGTCATATTGGATTAAGTGTACACCATCTTCCACTATGACTTTGCCTTAACTAACTATATACCCCATGACCCTATTTCCAAATAAGGTCACATTCTAAAGTAGTGGGTCTCAGGACCTCAACATATTTTGTAAGGACACAGTTCAACCCAAAATAGGTTCCACGTAGTGATGGGCCAGCTTTTTGTACCTCTACTTCAGATAATCATTGCTCAGACGTTGTCCCCTGTGGAGAGGGCCTTTGGGGTGATATGACTCCCATCGGTCAAAGACATTTGTCAGGAGAAGGGGGCAGGTGTGCTCTTTAGTGGCCCACACTCATAGCAGCTGGTGGCTGGGTGTATGAGCCAATAAAGGGGACTTGGGTGGGGTACGCACAGCATCTAGACAGGCAAGTTGTCCAATCTCTCTATGCCTCAGTTTTCTCATTTGGAAAACAGGAGTTGTAGAGTGCTTGTGTTAGGGAGTGGTAAGGATTAAAATAACTCATATTCTTAGAGCAGAGCCTGACACATGGTAAGGGCTACAAAAATGTTAGCTTATTATTAATTTAAATCTGGGCCATGGTGACAGACTCTGAGAAGTAGCAGGGTTCTTTCTCAGCTCATGGGTCAGCCAACAAAAAAAAACCCAGAAGAGTTAATTTACCACAAACTAAAATGCAGAATGAGCCCTTCAAGGCCACCCAATCCAGTCTTCCATGACCACTTCAAAGACAGCAAAACTGAGGCCCAGCAAGGAACTTACCCAAATAATAAATGGGAGGCAATATTGCGGTGGTTAAGAGGAAGATTTTGGAATCAGACAGACTTAGGCTTGAATCCTGCTGAGTGACCTTGCATCAGTACCTCTGCCTCTCTGGGCCTCGGTTTCTTGTCTATAAAATGGGTCATCATTACACCTACGGTTGAACATTAAATGATGCTAAGTGCTTTATTAAATATGAGCTCCTGTGTCACACCAACATGATCATGAAACATAGGCCATTCTGGAGGGAAGGGGCTTCTCTGCCCAGGCCACCAGGATACCCTGGCCTGGGAGGTTTCAGCCCTACTCCCCGTCCTCTGGCTCCAACTCCACAAATTGTCTGCCATCTCAGCAGAGGCCCCTGTCTGGTCTGGGCTATGGTCCCACCAGGAAATCAATACCGGTTGGTCAGCTGTTATCCACCTCCCAGCACCGTCAAGCTGCTTAATTAAATGGATGTTGGTGCTGTCGCCAAGGCCTCGTTCGTCAGAGCTGTGTGGTCACAGCCGTGCTTGGCTGCGAGGTACATTCATTATGGAGGTAGCTTTTATCGGGACTTCCAGAGGGATTGGGGAGTAAAGCAAGTAGGCACGCCTCATCCCCAGGGTGCAGCCTGCTTCTTATCCAGTCTGCTGATAATAATAGCCAGCTTTTATTCAGGGCTCACTCTGTGCCAGGTACTGTCCTTAAGAGCTTTACAAATATCAACTCACAATAGCTCTATGAGGTAGGCATATTATTATTTTTGTGCCCATTTTATAGATGGGGCAACCAAGGCCCAGAGATGTAAAGTGAACTTGTCCAGGTTTACTCAGATAATAAGTGGGACTAGTGGCTCCAGGACCTGGGCATTTAGCCCCTGCTGTGATAAGGCCTCTCAGTGATAAGGATGTTGTTACTTATGGTATGGATAAACAGCAGCAGCTTCCATGTATTGTAAGTTAGCAGGAGCCAGGTGTAGTGCGAACCTCCTTTTTATACCTGCAGGATCTCACTCTCTGAGATAGGGATGAATGGGGTTATTTTATAAATGGGCCAGATGGGCTGTGGTGGGTTAAGGCACTTGCCCAAGGTCACACACCCGATCAAGCAAAGGGCATTTTATTTTTTTTTAACCAGCCATGTCTGGCTCTAAGCCTAGGCTCTTTATTTTTTTTTTTTTAATTAAAAAAAAAATACTTTTTTAAGGCAGGCAACCCTTGGTTGACCTCACAGATTGCTGACCTTGTCAGCTTACAATCCCTTATTTTTTTATTTTTTATTTTTTACGCTTACAGTACCTGGTCTTCCCTGGTGGCCTCCCGCCCAAGTACTAACCAGGCCTGGTCCTGGGATCGGGCTTGTTCAGGGCGGCATGGCCAAAGACCCAAGCCAAGGCTCTTAACCATCCCCCTCTGCTATTTCCTATTCACTTGTGTGGGACTTCAGGGAGGTCACTGACCCTCTCTGGGCCTTAGTGCTCTTTTAATCCTTCAGTGAGTCTTTTCTGAGCTCTCACGTGTCTAGACTGGGGTTGGGGGCTTGGGCAAAAACAAAAGAGAGTGGGGATGTCATGCCCTCAGGGTGTCAGATACTTTACAGCCCCGAGGCAGCCTTTGGGCAAAGACCACCTGCAACACAATGGCTGGGTAGCTTTCTAGCAAGGCCATTGCCAGCCCCAGCAATTCTGAGTCAGGAGGCCTAGGGTGGGGCCTGAGAACTTGCATTTAAAGAAACTTCCAGGGGATGCTGGTGCACAGAGTCCACGGGCTGCATTGAATTAGATTCTACATTCTCCACTCTTAATTAACAAGCCTTAGGAAGAGAACACTTTCTCTATCCAAAACTTCCAGAAGGTTATTTTGGTCATTTAACAAATTAACAGAAAATTAAACAAGTTTCTTAAATATAACAGATATTATTTTTCAGGTTCCTGTTAAAACTGTCAACCAGTATAAGAGGGCGAAGTAATCACTTTTACCTTCTTCTCTCCAACTCTGCCTCCTGGAGCTGCCCAAAGAAAACTGCTCTGAATGCTTCTGATCACTCACTTGGAGGCAAACACTGTGCCAGGCATTGGGAACAGCAGGGGCTAGACAGACATGGTCCTGCAGACCAATGACAATGGCCTTGGTAGTTAACGTTTATTGAAGCTAACAGTGCATGCCCAATCCTGATTCTTATCATGGGCTATGAGTGGCACCATAATTATTCCCCTTTTATAAAAGGAGAATGGAGTTTATTGTTCGAATCATGGTTTCCCAAAGTTCATTCAGGTTTGGCCTGTATCATAAGCACATAGACCAGCCAAATGCAGATTCTTAGGCTTCCACCTACCAGCTTCCTGGAGCGGGGCCAGGAGGCTGCATTCTTACACACACACCTGCGTATCATTGACCCTTGCTCATTTATGAGAACCACTGCCCCAACTGTCCTGGGAGTGGTTGAGATCACTGAGGTAGTGGGTCCTTCAGGGGAGGGAAAGCAGCTCCAGAGAGGGAAACAGCGTGGGCAAAGGTATAGAGTAGGCTGGGCTCACCCTGCTAGGTTCCCCAGCAGTGTGGCTGAGCACCTCACTTCCAAGTTTAACCCACAACCCCGAGGCTGCTAGCCCCTGAAAGCGCTCCCCTCCTTCCCAAGATGTGCAATTATACCAGCCCCCAGCCTCCAAGGAATCCCAGCTGCCTCCGTTATATCTTATTAGTCAAGTGGAACATTAATTAAATGTGAGAATAATAGAGCCAGAGATGGAAAAAAGAAATTGTAAAGCCAAAGAAGAAAAGAAGTTCCTCCACAGGGCTCTGCAGTAGCTGGAACCCTAAATTGTATAACAAGGAGGAAGGGGAATCAAGAAAGAATTTTTACTCGGCCAGGTGACTCAAGGCAGCAGGCCTTTGGATTGTGTTGGAGGAAGAGGAGAATGGACATAGTGAGCCCAGGGAGCCAGGAGAAACCAGGGTCACCGGTGGTCACCATGGGGCTCTGAGGCAGGGGCTCAAGGAGGGCCATTATACTGGGATAAACCAGACCCTGTGGGGAAGGAAGAAAGTCCAAACTGCCTCCCTCCATTGCAGGAGACTCCAACGCTAGGAAGCAGAATTAATCCTTGCATTTCGCGGGCTGTGGCAGCATTCCAAGCAGCTTTCTATCACAGTTCAGGTGCCTAGTCCCGTGTCTGTTCCCTTCAGGGTCCCGAAAACAAGGCCCGGCCCTGAGCAGGTGTTGATGAACATTTGTTGAAAGAACAAACGTGTTTTGTCAAGACAAACCCTGGGGCTGGACAGCTCTGTTTTCAAATTCCTCCTTTTGAATGAAGTCTTGCCCCCACAAGTAGCCAGGACAAAACAAGCCCTCTAGAGCTGTTTGAACTTCTTTAAGTGACATTCAAGTCCTTTGTGACCTCACCCTAACCTACCTCTTTATCAAGAATTCTCAAGTGTGTTCCTGAGTCACCTGCATCAGAATCATCTGGGGTCCACCCAGGCAGGACCGGTATACCAATCAGAATCTCAGGGAGTATGAGGAACCCCAGTCTGCAGACAGTGTGAAGAGTGGGAGGAGGTGGTAATGGGCAGGGGGTTCATCAGATCCAGATGGTGGCACTCTGTCGAAAACGGAAAAGACACCTCTTTTACCAACCCTCAGGGCTGCAGATTCCTCTTAAGCCAAATAGTAAATTCTCTAAGTTAAACACAGTGCTCCTAATGAAACGGGGAGAATTATTGCACGCCTCATACCTCCTGGCAAAGCCTCTATTGACTCAGCCAACCTGAGAAGGCACCTAGAACAGCCTACGTTGTGCTCCCTGCCAGAATGGCCCCAAAGAGCGCCTACCTGCGAACACCTGCTCTGCAGGGTCAGGTGGTGGCAAGGTGCAGGGTCAAAGTGGACCTGTGCAAAGAGCCCCTCCTCCAGCCTTCCTTCCTTCCCAGCTCTGTGCTCACACTCCTGAGATGGCTTGGAAGGCAGGGCCTTCCTAACCAGCCCTGGCCTGCAGGCTTGGGCCCGTCCCCCGAGTTTCATGCTTATGCTCCTTATGCGCTCCTTGCACACTCATACCCACACCTTTTGCACGTTTAGTCTTCTGTCCCTTAACTGTCCCTCTTCTCATTTCCCCAGATAACAAAATCTAACCTACTTCACCTCCTCTGTAAGGCTTGCCCTAACTATTCCTACATGTTTGGCAGAAAGTTTCTCCCTACCGTGGGCTCCCACGATAACTTATCATGATCACATGAACTGAAGCTAACATTTACTGAGCACTTACTCTGTGCTGAGCCCTCTGTTTCCTGTCTGGACCCTCACTGCTATAGGCCCCACGTCCCACTCTTTACAGCCTGGTGGGGGTGTGGAAGAAACGGGGCTGGGGTGGGTTTTGAGGTGGACTTATGAGGTCCCTGGGTACTCCAGTTTGGTATGAGAAGCAGCAAAATGATCCTCATCTTTAAGAGACATGGATGCAGCCTCAAGAGCACAGACAAAGGGATCTTGCAGTGAGAGCCCAGGGCTCACAGACTGTAGACCAGTGAGTGACAGCAGAGCAGGGACAAGTCCAGTGCAGGAGAGAGACAGTGTGGCAGATTATATCCACAAGACGGCCACAAGCTGTCCCATCCCATGGGTCATGTTGCAAAGAAATGATGACACTCCTTTCATGGAGAGGTGGGACTTGTGTTCCCTCCCACTGAGTGTGGCATGTGACTATAGCGCAAGGATGCCATGTGACTTTCCAGGCCATTGTAAAAGGTGACATGACTTTGACCTGGTTCTTTTTGGTTGCTTGCTCTTGGAAAGCCAGCCACTATGCTATGAGGGAGCCCAGGTGACTTGGGAAGGCCATGTATAGGTGTTCCATTTCCACAGCCCCTGCTAACTAACATCCCAACCGACAGCCAGCAGCAGCTGCTGACTGAGGAAGACTTTGAGACCCCTGTAGCTTCAGTCACTGTCTGACTGCAACCGCATAGGTGACCTTGAAGGAGAGCTACCTAGTTGGGCCCAGTCAGTCCCAGAACTATCCCAGAGAATAACAGATTGTTTTTTGTTTTAAGCCACTAAGTTTTGGGGTGATTCTTTATGCAACAATAGAAAACCAGCTCAGATGGGGATTTAGTTGGGGGTTGAGTAGTAGGGGCAAGGAGATTCTGAAATGACCACGTGAAGCTTCCACTTTTTGGTAGAACGGAAACAGGATAAAAATGAAGTTCCAATCCAGAAATCACAATTTTTGCACATTTGGCTTTTAGACTGTAAGTCATATCCTTTATGCCAGCTGCGTGACCCCAGGCAAGTCACTTTCCCTCTGACCTTCAATCTCACTAGGGGTAAGATCTCCCCCTTGCAGGATGGTTGTAAAGATTAAAGGAGAGCATGAATGAGAAGTGCCTGGACCTCACCTGGCACTCCTGTGTGTTAATCCCTGCCCTTCCTCACTGCTGAGCACCAGTGGGGGAGTGCCCTAGCCATCTCCCTTGCCACCCTCCATCTCCTTGCCAGGGTCATGCTGATACCTGAACACTCGTACGCAGTTCCTGGGGGCACACATACTCCTCTTTCCTTCCTTGGTGCTGGAGTGAGCCGGGAGCCAGGTGATCAGTGGTCAGCCTTGCCAGATGAGCTCTCTGCTCATTACAAGTGCCTGCCACCTCTGCCTCCCTCTTTTCCAAGGACAGCTCTGTAGGTGGTTAATTCAGGGCAGGAATACACAACCAGTAATCTGCTTCTCATCCTGTCCCCCTCCCCCTCTACCCACAGTAGGACATCTGTTGCTCTCACTGCCCCTCGTTACAGGGCAGGACCTGGATGGAGATACAGACCTTCCCCTCCGGGAAAGCTTGAGGCTTCTGACCAGTCACCTCTTCTGATGGTCAGTTAGCCTAACATTTATCATTAGTCCAGACAGCAATGACCTATTTATTGAGCACTGATTGTGCAGTGACCAGATGCTTTACACATACATCTCAGTTGATCCTCGCCAAATCACTGCAATAAGGTCAATTCGATAGAGGAGAAACTGAGGAGCAAATAAGTCACTTTTCCTAGGATGTGGTTGGACTGGAATCAGGCCAGTCTGACTCCCAGGGCTCTCAACACTTCAGGGCTATCAAAATAGCTTCTCTATCCAAGCACCGTCTCGTCCAGTGCTCAGAGGAAGACATCCGTGTTTTGATGGAGAGGTAGGCAAACAGACCTACCCATTTTTCACTGAGCACCTATTGAGTACCAGGCTGTTTCAGATGAAGGCACAGAGCCATAAACAAAGGAAGTGCCTGACCTCACAGAGGTTACAGTGCAGGGGCAGGACTACTTTGGCAACAGAACAGCCAGGGTTCCAATCCCACTACTGCCATGTACTCACCTTGCAAACCTGGGAAAGTCATTTCACCTCTCTGAGCCTCTGTTTCCTCCTAGGTGAATGGGGGTGGTGAGGCCCATGGTGAGATATTTGGGAGGGTGAAATGAGATCTGACAAGTGCTAGGGACTGGCTCGTCCTCTTCTCCTTCCAGTGAGGGTTTCAGGCTTCTTCCACTTCTTCTTTGTAGGCTACACTGGTCTTGTTCAACTCTAGTAAACTTGGAAGAGATCTGCACATACTGTGTTCAGATTGGCCACCTCTTCTTCCTGCACTCTCAGTTCATTCCTGGGGTCCTAGGGCATAAAGTAGCCAGGCTTTGGTGTGGGCAGTCAGATTAATGGTAAAAAGTTATAGCACACACACAGCACAAATTCTAAAAGAAAGGATTAAAAAGATAACTCTGGCAGTGTATGGAGAATAGGTTAGAGGGGCATATATGCAGCTGCTATGCTACATAACAAACAACTCAAAACTTAATGGCTTAGAACAATGATCATTTATTCTCACAGGTGTGCAATTG
Organism: Eonycteris spelaea; assembly: GCA_003508835.1. NCBI lineage: Eukaryota > Metazoa > Chordata > Mammalia > Chiroptera > Pteropodidae > Eonycteris > Eonycteris spelaea. The sequence continues at coordinate 1,254,150 of PUFA01000204.1, read as the reverse complement.
GGGTGATTCTGATCCACATGTCTCTCGTCCTTCTCCCAGGAGCAGTGGGTGAGTGGAGGCATGCTCTCTTGGCAATAGCAGAGGAACAAAAAGGAAGTCCCAGACTTGGAACTGGCCTACTTCTGCTCTATTCCATTGGCCAAAGCAAGTCAATGGCCAGGGCCAAAGTTAAGGAGCAGGGAAATCCATTTAATACATGATGAAGCCTTGGCAAAGGTGTGGCTGCAGGAAGGGGTAAAGAATTGGGTCCAATTCTCAATCACCACAGGAGGAAGTAGGGAGGTAGTATGTCCAGTTAAGAGGCCTCTGTAGACATCTGGGTGTGTGATAACGATGGCATGGACCAAAGTGGTGGCAGTGGAAATGATGAGAAATATCTGTTGGATGAATGAACACTTACACTTTGCTATATTATCTGAATGTTTGTGTCCGCCCCCCTCCCCCACAAATTCTTATGTTGAAATCCTAATGTCCCATACAATGATATTAGGAGGTGGGGCCTTGGGAGGTGACTAGGTCATGAGGGTGGAGCTCTTATGAACGGGATTGGTGCTCTTATGAAAGAGACACCACAGAACACCCTTGCCCCCTTCTATCATATGAGAACACAGTGAGAAGTCTGCAATCTGGAAGAGCACTCTCACCTGACCATACTGGCACCATTTCAGTTTTCCAGTCTTCAGAACTGTGTGAAATAAATTCCTGTTATTTATAAGCTACCCAGTGATATTTTATTATAGCAGCCTGAACAGACTAATACATACCTGGAGCATTCATGCTAAAGACATAATCTAAAACATGAAGATATTCACTGGGGCATCACTTATAATAATGAAGCACTGGAAACCATTTAAATTGTTCATGAAATGTAACTCCCGCTCTCTCAGACCTTTGAGAATATAGCAGAAAGAGACTGGGCTTTGCATGCAGATAGACTTGGATTCAAACTCCAACTCTACCACTTTTGAGGTTTGTGACCTGGGCAAGTCACTTCACCTCTCTGAGCCTCAGGTATAAAGGAAGAATAGGAAAACCCATAACTTTATAAAGCAGGACAGAGAGGTCACTGGTGTTAGGAAGGGCTTCCTAAACAAGTAGGACTCAAGTGGTGAAAGGAGGAATATGATTTGGAGAGGCAGAGGGAGCAGGTAGGCACCCTCAATGGAAGGGATGGCATGGCTAAAGGCCTGGTGGCAGGAATGACATGCATGTCTAGGGAAGCAGGCAAACCAGTGCTGGAGCTGACATAAGTGGGAAGAGGAGCTGTGGAGATGAGGTGGTGGTGGGGGTGGTGTTGAGGGGCTTGAACACAAAAGACTGAATTCTGGGCCTGGAGACAGAGGATTGGGGCTCGGGGTCATCGGGTTGTAAAACGTGGCCCCACTTAGGGCTTGACTCTTGCTTAATGGGCTGTGACCCAACACGTGCCTCTCCTGGGATACTCCCTTTTGGACCACCAGACATTCCCTTGTTTAAAATATAGTTTAAAATGTAATTCATATGTTGTTAATGGATTTCTCTGCCTTTTTGTTTTAGGAAACCAACAGACAGTGGGTCCCCTGCCCATTAATCTCCTTACTTGGCACTTAATGTCATTGTCCCATTTGTCCTCACAGTCCTCTGTATGCCTTTGAATGAGTTTATCTCAGTATCTAAGACTCTGTATGTCCATGTGTATCCTTGCCGTGTGTTCCTGTGTATCTGTCTTGTGTCTCTGTATGTCCCCATGTATGTATATATCTTTGTTGTCTTCGTATGTGTCCTTGTGTGAGTCTTTATGTATGTCTAAGTCCCTGTATTAGTCTCCACATGTGTACATCTGTTTGTGCTGAATATGTGACATTTTCTCTACAACGTTCCCAGCACCCTGCCTCCTTGCCCATTCCATCCCATCTTAGGAGATGGTGACTCTCTCTTCCGTCCAGCATGGACCAGCCTGGTGGCTTTGACCTGGCTAAGACAGCTTAGCACTCAGCCCTTCATCCCAAGCCCAGAGTAAGTGTGTCAGCACTCCATAAAGGGTGCTTGAAATCCAAGGCCCCATCATCCTGATGGCTGCAGGAATCCATTTGTGACTTCTGGATACAAACTGAAAAATGACTGTCAGTAACAGTGTGGGGAGGGCTTCTCTCTCTGCATGACTCCGGCCAGAATTTATTAAGCTTTCTTTTTTTAATTGCTTTTAATTTCCCTGTTGGACTCAAGTGGCTCATCAGTCATGAGGTGCCTTCAGTATGAAGTGCATCTTCATTATTGTCATACGTCATCCAGCCACACCTGTCCCCTCAGAGCAGGCAGTGTCCCAGTGTCCCATACCCACCCCAGGCAGCAACCCGGAAAAAACCAAACTTACCCTTCATCAGAATGTTGTCATCACTGCATTCCTCTCTCTGCACTGCGGAACATCGGCTATAATGGCAATTGGCTGGGTCTAGATTGTGGCAGAGTGGGGCTTGAGAGCATATTTACAGGGAGGGGTCTTCAAGTTTATTATCAACAGGGCATTTATAAACCTCATATGCTAGATATATCTATTTGACCCTCCAGATCCACTCTCTCGCCTTCCCTACCCTGCTCCAGGCCTGGGAAGCCAGCCTTTATCAATGGCTTCCTTGGCTCCTGGTTTTCTAGAAGATTCAGCCAATGATGCGTCTCAGAAGAGATCAGAGGGTGTAAAAGAAAAAGGTTGTAGTATTTAATCCACTGGTTCCTTCTCTGCAGGGTCCCTCAACTGAAGTTATAGCTCCTTTCAAGACCCTCTCCATCCAGGCCCCTCTTACTCTGGGTTCTGGTAACTGCTACCTCCTCTCACTCCCTTTGGGCTTAGAGGTGCTAACAGTTCTCCTTTTACCTTCCCTGGGCACTGCACTATCCATTGTAGGCTCTATGCATACTTTTATGAATAGTCCTTTTATTAAAGTATCCTCAAACTATCCAATTTGAGAATGCCGTCTATTTCCTGGCAGGACTATTACCAATACACTCTTTCTCCCCTAGACCATAAGCAGATATGCTTTCATTGTTTTAAATATTTTTTGAAAAACTTAACTATACTTGTTTCTGATGACAAAAGTATCCATGAGGGAAAAGTCCTTTACCAAGTACCTTTACCAAGTATTCTTGGCAAGCATGATGTGAAGCACATTCTACATTTCTTTGTAACACCCTGTAAGCTAGGTTTCACTGCCCTTTTTGTTTAGAGAGGTGACAGTCAAAACCAAGGCAGTGGTGGGCTTAGAAGTGGAAATTAGGTCTGCAAGATTCTAAGGTCCTTTCTGTGCCCCTGCCTCCATGTGCAGAAGCCCTTGCTTATCTGAGCATCCTGACTGTCCTGAATAGCTCTCTGGCCCCAAAACCAATAAAGGAAAATCTATTTGCAGCAGTCAGCTGGGCCCTCAGAGTAGCCCTGGAGATGTGCCCAGTCTCAGCCTTTGACATGGCCAGACCCAGGATGCTTGTGATAGATGGCTCTGGCCCACCTCTCTGCCCCAGCTGAGGGCTAGAGTTAAGAACAGCCCTTCCTTGTGATTTCTCCCCCCAGAATCCGTGCCCTACATCTGTGCCCACAAGTGCATCTTGCCTAAGTGCTGACGGAGGCATCAGTAATGGTGAGGGCTAAGTGGGTCTTCAGGGAAGGAGCAAGTCTCCTATACATGGGCAGCTCCACACCTCCACCTGAGTGCCCTACTCCCTCTTCTCCAGCTTTTCTGATATTATCTATTCTTCAGGGTCCTGATCAGTCCCACTTCAAATCTGACTAGACATTTCTAGTCCATAGAACAATCTTCATAGCTGACACATTATTAGTGCTATGTGTTTTCTAATTGTTTATATTGTTTTTGTCTTGTATCCCAGCTGCCTTGGGAGCTCCATAAGTTGCCTTGGGCAACATAAGTTCACTTCTGTCTCACTCATTCACTCTCTCATTCATGATTTAATCACTTATTTATCTACTCCTTTACTCACTCACTCATTCATTTGTTTATTCATTTACTCGATCACCTAAAGTATTATTATTCTTAAAAGATTTCTGGCCTCCCTTTGGCCATATATGAACCAGGGAATGAACCATCTTTTGAAAGTTCAGGTCAGATATTCACAGGCCAGGCTGAGTCCTATGACCTTGACCTTGTGAATAACCCTGACCTTCCTTTGTCCTTCAGAGACACATGAGACTTTGGTCACTTCTTTATAGGTACACTTCTCAGGTAGAATTGGAACTCTCCCTCTAAGGTGCAGAATAGCTCAAAAAGCAGCTGGGACATGGTGAGCCAGCAGGCAGGACAAAGCTCCCTGCACACTTCCCCTTCTTGGTGAGCTACATTTTCAACATATGAGCGGTTGTGTAACATTGTGGTTAAAGTCAAAGACTTGGTCTTCCACTTGGTGATTTTGGGCAAGTTGCCCAACCTTCTGGGTTTCAGCTTTCTCTTCTGTAAAATGGAAATAACCATAATACTTACATCACTCAATTTTTATGAAGATTTAATGTAATAATGCATGAAAAGCACTTTGCATAAGGACTAGCATGTAGTAAAAAGCTGGCTGAAATTTTTTGTTATTATTAGTGTTTAAGCATTGTTATCAATCTCATTTTACAGAAGGAAAACTGGACCCTAGAAATGTTAAGTAATGTACCTAAGGTCCTCCAGTGAGTTAGTGACCAAGCTGGTACCCAAACACAGTCCTTCAGAGCTGAGGCAGAGGCTAAAGGAGATTTCGCTTTGTTCTTATGTGGGCCCTTTCCCCACTTTGGCATGGGATGAGCCATATCCAGCTGTGGGATCCCTTCAGTTTTTTAGTTTTATCTGTTAGTCATTAGGTTGCAAGTGACAGAAAGGATAGCTCAAACTGACTTAAATGAAAAATAAACTTGGACGTGGTTCCACAGTGTAGTGGTTAGCACATCTGCTTTACATGCAGAAGGTCCTGGGTTTGTGCCCCGTGGAGCCATGGTCCCTGGTCTATAGCCATATCACCCTGAACAAGCCCAATGTCTGATCTCAGAAGCTAAGCAGGGTCGGGCCTTGTTAGTACTTGGATGGGAGACCACCTAGGAAGACCAAGCGCTGTAGGCATGAATAATAATAAATAATTAAAAAATATATATATGTGCATATATACTTATCGACTCCATCCAACGATTGTTCAAACAATATCATAAAACACCAGTTACTTTCTACTTACTGGTTCAACTAACTTTGTGGTGACAACATTAATAAGCAGAAATTTCCCATAAGGTGGCAAAAATGGCCCCCAGCGGTTTGGGCTTATAACTCACAACTACAGCATGAAAAGAACATAGTTTCAGTAAAAGTTTTGTATTTGAGTCTCATTGACCAGCTTGGCCAGATAGCTGTTCTTAAACCAATACCTGTAGCTGGAGAGATTCACACCATGACTGGCCAGGCCTTGGTCACACGGGTCCCAAGGTGGTGCCAGCCCCATACAAACCAACAGGTTTGAGAGCAGGGGAGAGCGTTTCTGTTATGAGAAGAAGGGACTGGAGGCTGACCAGACAAATAGAATCGCTGCCTATACAAACAGTAATAAGAAGACTTTCTTCAAATTTTTGTGTGTGAATGATTTGTAATCCTGTGAAGAACATTTTTGGACGCTTACATGGGATTCTTCTGTTGTTGTTGTCCTTGACTCATTTTGACTCAGTTGTATCCCCTTATTCTTTCCAGCCTTCAGCACTTCTCTTCCAACCCCTTCCCTCCTTCCATCTCTATTTCCTGAAATCACCACAAGAATCTCACAAGATCTCAGTACAGGGTTGCAAACAGCAGAACTCAACAGTAGCTAATTTAGCTGAAAAGGAGAATTTATTGCTCTGCAGGAAGACTAAATGCTTGAGGCCAATAGAAGGGCCTTGTAAGGGTCCAGGTGGCAGGGATTTCACAATCATCTTGTCTCAGTGCTATCACTGCTGCTGGCACAAATATCCCCGCAACAACTCTGGCATCTCTCCACTCAAGAGTCTAAGTCCCAGGAGCTAGTGGGCTCCACAGGCCAACCTTGGGCCACATGCTGACACCTTGCACTAGGAGGTGGGGCAGTATGGCTGGCATCCTATCAAAGCCATATGGGACAGGAATAAAGCAATCCCCAGAAGGAAAGAGGAGTCCTTCTACTGACCGGAAGTCAAAGGGCAGTTGCAGGTGGCCAAAGGACATCAGTGTCCTTGGTTCTCACGGGATAATGAAAAGGAACACTTGGACTCCCAGCAGGGACAGTGGGGCCAACTGAAGGTCTCTGTTGGCACCCACTAGGCCGCTCCTCCTCCACCTGTTGTTACTCTGACTTATGGCTCAGTGTTGTAGCAGATTAATACCTACTCCCCCACTTGCAATATTCAGGGTGGAGATTCCATGTATTCTGGGGACAAGCTTTAATTAGCTCAGAACATTGGGATAGGGCCTACTTGTGGCTGACAGCAAGATAAATACACCTAAATGATCAAGGTGATTTGGAGTTGGTTTTCATTTTTCTCCTGTAATAGGAGAAACGATGGCAAGGGTGGGGGCTTGTTATCTCTGGCGGGCCTGGCAGATGATGAGGTATCTGATCTGCTAGCGACTATGGCTCACAGGCGGCAAGCCTTCTATCACCCACTCCTATCCCAGCCCGCCCAAAGCACTTCCGTTCTCATCAGAATTAGCGTATATCCTCTCAAGATGATCCAAAGATAAGCTCCATGATATTTCAAAAGTCAGAGTCTCACTTTCTCTATTATGGGATTTGAGACATCAGATACTTAGTTGAAGGTTGACTTCAGGTATTTATTTCTCAACATACTTTCTATTAAAAATAAAAGTTCCTTTAACTAGTAAGAAGCAACCAAAACAAGAGAATTTTGCAAAAGGAAAAACCAATTCTCTATATCGTCATCATCCTAACACATTAGCTCTTTTCATCTGGGTATATTCCCTTTCAGTGGGGTAGAGTGGAAAAAGCTTTGGATTAACACATATTTGAGTTCACATCCAAGTAAGTTCCTCTGTTTCCTGTTGTGTGACTTTGAACAAGTCACTTTACCTCTCTGAGCCTCGGTTTCTTTAAACAGGCACAGAAAATTTGACTTCATAGTGTTGTGTGAATTAAATGAGAAAATGTGTACAGGGCACCCAGTCTGTAGTCCCTCTCCAGTATTCAGCTGCTCCTCAGCACCCACTGCGTGCTAAACTCTGTGGTAGAGGAACACACACTCTGTCCTCAAGGAAATTCCTTCTGTTGTATTAACACATATTAATTCACCAGACTAGCTAACAGAGACAGGAAATGAAAGAGTAAACAGGTAAGTTTTGAAGGAGGTAGTGAGAACATCCTATTCATGGGTTATACGTTAGATCTAGAGCCATTTTCCTCACTAGAAGAGGTCACCAGTGATAAACCAGACTGAAGATGACCACTAGATCTGCCCCAAACTAAGCCACAAGACATGTGCCATACATGTACACATTGCCTGCATACCTGGGCACAAACACACATGCACATGTGTACAGCATATAAACATGGACCCACACGTGCATATACACATATATACATGTATGCACAAGGAATAGGTGTGTATGAATATGTGCACACCATACTGACATAGATCATGTATATGTACACATATATGCATAGGTGCATGTGTAGAGGCAGAGATATGTGCACAAACATATGTGCATATGCTCCATGCCAGCCGAATACATCAGACAACACACTTTAGAAATCGCTCGTGTGTATCAGCTCTATGCCAGCCCTGTGGGACGACAGCAACCTCACAGCCCCCAGAGCCCTCCCTCATCATGAGTTCTACTCAACAAGCTCCAGCTGGGCAGAAAATTGCTCTTTGGAAGCAATCTGGACCATGCAGACCTGCAATTGGTCTCTCAGCATGAATGTAAGACCTCATAGTGGGCACAGGGTCTGGGTTAGTGAGAGCTAATGGCTTTAGTTTGTCAGCCTAGACTATGATGAGTGCAGAAACTTGGCCTGGCCCAGCCCCAGACAGGGGCAGATTCTGTCTGGTATCCCACAGTGAGTAACTAGCCTTAGCAATCCCTGGACATTATCCATCTTCGGACCATGCTGTTCTGGAGAGGAGAGGAAGGGGACTAGGCAATTCTGCTTAGGAAGGGGAGAGGAAGCAGGCTTTCAGTCATCTTGAGCTCATCTGCTTCCAATTCTGCTTGTCTTGACTCTTCTCATCCTTCATGGCCTTGCTTCTGCCCCTCTTCCTCCAGGAAGCTTTCTCTGATTGCTCTGGCCTTCAGGGCTCTCTTTGCACACCTCCAAGACTGCTTCCCAGTTTATCTGTTCTTCCTTCTGGTAAATATCTTGACTCTTTCATGTGTATCCAGAGGTGATGGATGGAGGCAGCCTTGTGCCCTCTTTCTTCGAACAACAGGGCCAGGATGCTTGTACTCATCTGCTCTAGGCTGAATGCATTTATTTATATAGTTGTTTATTCAACAAGTTTTTACTGAATGCCAGCTATGTACACGGAACTGGATAAACAGCAGAGAATAAGAAGGTATCTTCATGAAGATGAGGTTCTGGTGTGAATAATAAACAAAAAAGAAGAAAATACCAATGGCACTTAATGATAAAGGTTGGGAAGAAAGTGAGGATATGATGGGCACCTTTCAGCCAGGTGGGTCAGAGAAAGCCTTCTGGCATGCCCTTTCATCCAAAGCAACTCTAAGACTGGTCTAAGAGTTATCCTTGGGCCTATAGGCTGGATCTATGGCCCCACCCCAGGGCCTTTGAGCACATGGTACACTATAATGCAATTTATGTAGACACATCCTTCTCCCCTCCCAGACTGCTAACATTTTTAGAATACTGTTCCTGTTTGAATCCTCTCAGAGACCCTAAAACTTAACAGGGTATGTTTATGAAATGAATGAATAAAATGATGAATGAATGAATGAATGAATGGGCATTTGTAATAGGCTCTAAAAAATGAGTAAGTGTCCCACAGGTGGCAGGGGGTAAGGAGAGAGGCAAAAACATGGAGGTGTGGAATTGCACAGAATTTTTGTAAAATAGTTTCCATTGGTTGACATTAGGGGGACCTGGACATGGAGTCAGTGAAGATCTGTCAAAAAGGAGCCTAAATTGTGCCCAATTATAAAGGGCCTTGAATGCCAGGCTAAGAATTCGATCCTACAAGCAGCAGGGAACTGTGCAAGGTTTTCCTTCCCCTGTATTCCCTGACACCTATCACATTGCCTACATGCAGTTAGTGCTTAATAAATATGTATGGAATTGAAGGCTCCTGGACAGAATGGACTGAGTTAGCACGTCTTTGCTGGAAGCAGAGCAGTAACCAAAGGTGGCCTAAGTGAAATCAAAGTAGCAGATGCCAGGAGTCCTTTTGGAACCCAAATAGCATTCTTTTCCCATCATGGTGTCTGAAATCGCTCCATTAGAGAATTATTTCTTAGAGGCTTAATGTTATTTGCGGGCATGCTTTCCCAAAGTTTCCAGAATAGAATATTCTCTTAATGGTGATTTACTGCCACTAAGACCAGAACAAGATCCTCGGATGGGGATGGGACGTGGGGTGAAAGGTAGAACCCAGCCTGCCAGTCACAGTTTGCTTACTTCTAGTTCCTTTAGAGAAAATCCTGACCCAGCCAATGTGAAGGAGAGACACTAGGTAGGGCACTAGTCTTTAGGCTGTTGCTAATTCATTGAGGGATGCAGGCAAGCATTACCTCTCTCTGAGTTACGGTTTCCTCATCTGTGCAGTGGGTATGTAGGAGACCTGTGTTGTTTTACCTACTCAGCATTCAAATCCTCATTTTCTAGTAGTTGAACCCCAAAATGCCTTTGGAGAAACCCCTCAGTCTGTGCTGTCCAGATGGGGCTGACTCCACTGCACTGCCCCGCCCCCAACTCCCCAGCCCCAAGGTTGGCCAATCTAAATTATAGGACCTATTCAGGAGTGAGCATGTGATCTAGACTGGGCCAAGGAGAATTGACCCTGGGACTTTAGGGACAGAGACTGATTCTTTTTTCTTTAGAGTAACTCACCCGTGAAAATGCGATTCGGGGAAACCTGTGGCCACTTCACCTTTGAGGAAAGTCAGCCTGAAAAAAGAGGAAAGTTGAGAAAATAAATGGAGGAAAGGGACAGCTCCTTATGACACCATTTGAGACTCTGAATTCCATCAAACCTGTAGCTTGTTCTAGGTGTCTACGTTGTTGGTTACGCGCACCATTACATTCCACTTTTATTTTGCTTACACCAGTTTGGGTTTTGTTTTCTCTCACTTGCAGCTGGTAAGGGGGAATCACCCCGGGAGGGGGCTTTTTCTTTCCAAGGACTGTGTAGTTTTCTGTGGAGAAGCTAATTTCAGGGAACATCCACATGTGGCCAGGTGCAATGCAGGTGACAAGGAGGCCTGGGGAGGGTGCCTGGAGTAAGAGCAGATGCATGCTGAACTCAGTGGTGCACACTCATTTTGGAGGCAGATAAAGCAGGAGAGTCCAAGAGGAGAGAAGAGATGAACACGGTAGGATGAGGGAAGCAGGACAAGGGTTTCTGGGAAGATTCTTGCTTGGCTTGGCTGTTTCCCTCCTGCCCCTGTACACTCATAATGCACCAAGCAGCCATAGGGCTGGTCTGAGAGAATAAATCAGATCACTCTTCTCCCCTGCTTTAAACCCTCTATTTTTCTATTGCCTTGAGAATAAAATCCAAACTCCTTGCTATCCATGGCCAACAAGGCCCCATGAGATCTGACCCTTTCTTACCTTTATCTTCTCCTGTATACACCCCCCTCCCCCAATCCACACCCATTTTGTGCCCTGGGCCTAGAATCATGCTTGACACCTGTGCATATACTGGAAACACTTGTTGAATAAAGAAATAAATCAGTGATTGAAATGAGAACTGAAAAGTTTCTAGTGGATTTGGCATCAATGAAGTTATCACTGAGTTGGGTTAAAAATCTCCAATGGAGCAGGTAAGGGGGAATCTGGATTAAAGAGATTTCTGGAGCAGATTTCTATGGAGAAAGGGCAGACACTAAATGAACTCATCTTCCTGGAATTCCTGAGATAATTTTTAGGATCTTGGGGGAGAGAAGACCTTCTTTATTGTGACAGTAAAAGCAGACTGTAAAGGAAAGAATTAAGTATATAAAAGGTACCATTTTCTGTAATTAAAAAGCCACCATTTGATAGATAACAAATCTACATGTGATACAGTTGAATAGAACCAACTTCACACACTCGCATATGCATACGTGCATGCACACACACAAATGAGTACAAGTAAAACGAGGGAAATCTAAATAAGATCAGAGGATTGTATTGTGCTTTATACTATAGTTTTATAAGATGTAACCATTAAGAGAAGCCAAGTGAAGTGTCCCCACAATCTCTTTGTAGTCTTTCTTACAACTGTATGTAAATCTACAATTATTTCAAAATAAAAAAGTTTAATTAAAAAAGAGCACCATAAAAAATTAAAAGGTAAGTTGGAAGAGGCTGCTTCAGGCCCTTCTGTAGCTCAGCATTGATAAAAACCCTAAAATATCTATTCAAAGATATTGAATAGGGAGCAAAGGGTCTTTGAGAGAGAATTCAGGCGAAGCTGGGTCTGGGAAATCAGAACTCACCCAGGAACTCAATAGATCTCCTGCTGGAAAGGATGTGTGCGTGTATGTGTGTGTTGGGGTGGGGGTGGGTTATGGGCACTGAGAGTTAGAAATAGTGCACAAATTCACCATTATATCATCTCATTATTAATTTTCAAAAGCATAGCTGTATTAATCTGATAAGCCACTACTGGAGGGAGAATCAAGCACATTTGTATGGTCAGAGGAAATTAAAGACGTTAGAAAACTGTATGCAACATAATGATTGGACTCTCAGCTCCCTGTTTTAAATACAGGTTTTATTATTACTTAGGTATGGTGAGACAAATTAATCAGGTGATGGCTGCCATTGAAAAATGTAGTATATTATCACAGTTCCTAAGAGGCGAGGACAAACCACACCATGCAGGGCCACATGGAGAAGTGCCAGGGTCCCTCTGGAGGCAGAGGAAGCAGGGACTGGGGAGAAAGGTGGGCAAGAAACTTTATGGTGGTTTCCTCAAAAATAAATGTGCCAGGCAGGAGCAGGTTTACTTTTTATTTTATTTTATGTCTATAGCACATGGTCTTCCTGGGTGGTCTCCCACGCAAGTATTAACCAGGCCCAACCCTGCTTAGCTTCTGATATCAGAGAAGATCCAGACAGGATTAGGCACGTTCAGGGTGGGATGGCTCCATACAGGAGCAGAAGGTTTAGAATTGGCTCGATTGAATAATTTCAGTGGCCTCTGGGGAATGGGAGCTGTTCCTAGTTCTCTGGTACCTAGCCCTGGGCGATTAGGGCAGGGGGATAATAGCCCTGTGTGGTGGGGGTGTGGACTCTGGATTGGTTTATTTGCATGTGAAAGGTGCTCCCAGAAGAGTCCTTTACTAAACTCTAGGAATTGTCTAAACCTGGGATATGAGGTCTGTCCAGAGTCATCAAGACCCCAGCAGGCAAACGTCAGAAACACAGGGTCAGTACAGTGCCCATGGTCTAGAACAGGTCCTGGTACCTACAAGGGGCTCAGTGAATCTTTGCCAAGGGAAGGAAAGAAGAGAGGGAAGAAGAGTGGAGGCAGAGAGGGTGGGAGAGAGTTGGCATACTGAGGACACCTTCGTTGCTTGTACAGCCCCCTCTGGTCCCTAGGGTTGTGTGAGAACAAACACCCTTCCCCTTTCCTCAGCCATCCAGGAAGTCTCCTCCTTAAAGGCAACTCAAATCCCGGACAGTAGAAACACAACAAATGGGCTCACCAGGGGGCAACGTTTCAACCTTCTCATCTTCAACCAGGCAGATTTTCTATCAATTCACACTTATCCCTCCTTCTGAGCCTCAGACTCAGAGGAGATTTTGTTGTTTTGTTTTTTGGCACTGTGGTTAGGAAATGCTACACAGAGAAAAAATTCAAACAGTACTTAGCAAACCCCCTACACTGTTCTCCCTGCCCGGGCTCCCCAGTTCCCCTTCTGCATTGTACTTGTGCATCCCAACAGAGACAGTCTCTGCATAAGAGCTACCAGCCTACCTTCTGCATCACCACAAACTTGCATGATGTACATACACATTGATCTCCACTCTGTTTCTTTCTTTTTCAGTTATCAATATACCGTGGAGCTTATTCCACATCTGTTCATATAGAACTGCCTCATTCCACTAAAGCCGAAATAGTAGCCCATAGTTTTGCATGGGCCCTAGTTGATTTAAGCAGATCCCTCCTGGTAGATAGACATCTAGGCTGTTTCCAATTCTGGCTTCTTCTATAAACCATGATGCACTGAATATGCTGCATACATATCCTCATGCATGGGTATGGATACCTGCAGGATCGATTCTGAGAAATGGAATTGTCTTGTGGAAGGTACATATGTGTTAAATTTTCGGGTTGCCACCCAAAGAGGTTGTATCGATTTACACCACCATTATGTATGAAAGATAACAGGTCTGTCTTCCTGATTAAACGTTTAGCTAGGAAGGCAATTCTTCAAATCCTGGAATCTGCTTGGGGGATTGAGCCTGGGGATTCAGGTTTGCAATCTACCCCAGCCAACCATCTGACCTTGGGGGCACAAAGTGTGCCCGGGAGTGGGGAAGCTGATCACGCCATCTCTCCAGGCCTCAGTTTCTTCATCTAAAAATAAGGAGAGAACTGGTGACCTGAAAGTTCTCTTCTACCTCTAACCTTTGAAGTCCTTCTGCCTCCCCAGGCCTCTGTGTCCCTATCTGTAAAGTGGGGCTAATACCTTGTTTACCTTGCTAGGTGACGTGAGGATGCAATAAGATGGCAGACATGGCAGGAAGGTTGGGTATTCTGCCAAGAAAAAGGGGTAATAATTAAACCCTTTTGGAGTCCCTTGCCAGACCACTAGCATCTTCTGGGTCATATAACAGATACTCAGTTAAAGTTTTAGGCTAAAGAAATACTGAATGTGGAGGCAAAATAATGTTAGTACTGTCCAGAGGTAGAAGATGTTTTGACCGATGTTATTTCCTCTGCCTAAAATGTGGTTCTATCTAAGTGGGCATGGCTAACTTCTGTGTCTCCAGGACTGACAAGGTAGCCTGGAACACTGTGGTTGCCCGTTAAATGCTTCAAGATGCAGTCTGTGCCCAGCACTCAATGTAGCAGGGTTTTCTTCCAAATTATCGTGTGACTTTGGGGAGTGAGTAGGGGACAAGCACCTTGGCATCTGTGCTTTTCTCCTCCCTGCATCCCCTCTCCTCCTTTGTTTGGGTGGGGTAGACCCCAACCGACTTCTGGTCCAGGGGCCACAAACTTCAATGTCTCACTCATCTTGATGACTGAGGCAATACATTGGGAGACAGTAGGAAGTGGCAGACAGTGTGGTGACTAGGGGAAGTCCAGCTCAGCTCCAGCTCTCTTGTCAGAAGGAAATGGAGGTCCACTCTTTTCCAAGAGATTTTCAAGAGAAGCCATAAGTCCACATTATTCATGAGTTCTCTTGGTTTTTAAATGTTGGTTATTCAGATTTTTTTTTCTCTCTCAAAAAACTGTGGGAGTTACACGAAACAAGCTGTAAACTGGCAGTGGCCCACAGGTTACCAGTTTTGGTATTCTGAAAACTGTCCCCCTTCCCCACTGTACAGATAAGAAAATTGAGGCCCAGAGAGTGAGTGGGAGGCATTTGCCAGAAGTGATACAATCAAGATCAGAGCCGGGATCCCAGTTGACCCCTAATTTCTCCTTCTCTCTTTCTCTCCCCCTCCCTTTCTCCCTCTTCCCCCTTCTCTTCCTCTCTGTCTCTGTCTCTGTGTCTTTCTGTCTCTGGTACTGTGGTGTGTGTCCGCTCTGTATTCCTGTTTCTCTCTGTATGGATCTCTCAGTCTTTATCTCCTATTCTCTCCTATGTGTCTCTTTTTAATTTTGTCATTCTCTGTGTCTCCCTATCTCTGTGTCCCCTACACGAGTGTTCTCTTGGAAAACAGACCTTCGGAGCTGGGTGCAGAAACTACCCTGCATCAGCCCTCGGTCCCGCGGCTGCTCGCTCCACCTCCCGCCCCGCCACCCCCGCCCCCGACCTAGATTTCCGGCGGAGCTAGCAGGCTGGCGGGAGGGGTACCCTCAGGGCTGGCTCACGTCAGCGCCCCTTCGCGGCGGCCGCGACCCCTCCCCGCTGACCTCACTGGTGCCGCCACTTCGCGCGGATATAAGCTGCCGCCCCTCAGAGCAGCGGGCAGCCGGCGTCCGGAGTCCTGCCAGCACTCCAGGACTCCAGACCCGCCTCTTTCAGACCCTGAAACTCCGGACTCACAGCTCCAGGACCCCGGACCGGTCCCGCGGAGCTCGCGCCAGGCAGGTAACCGTTACTTTCATCCCTCTCCACCTGCAGGTGGCGTCCAGGAAACGGGCCCTCTCCGCCCGCCCTCGGGTGCGCCCCGGGAGAAGCGGCGGCATCTGGACACAGGTGGGGTGCTGCGCTCGTATCCCCGGGTCTTCCACGGCGCGGGCACACGGTGCACTCGCGTCCCGGCGTCTGGAGCGGCGGATGAAAGGTTCGCCATCCCACCCCCGCCTGGCCGGC
The DNA here is from genome assembly GCA_003508835.1 of Eonycteris spelaea. NCBI lineage: Eukaryota > Metazoa > Chordata > Mammalia > Chiroptera > Pteropodidae > Eonycteris > Eonycteris spelaea. The sequence continues at coordinate 1,238,524 of PUFA01000204.1, read as the reverse complement.
GGCTTCAGGTCCGCGCCAGGATGCACAGCTAGGCAGGCAGTCAGAGCGTCGGCATGAGAGCTTGGGCGCTAGAAACTGAATCCCGACATTAGAAACACAATTTTCTCGTTGGAATCGAATTTAGCCGTAGAATCTCAGTCTCAGCGCTAGAAATAGAATTTCGGTGTTGGGATTAACGTCGAAATTAGAATCTTAGCGTTGGAGTTAGATTTCTGGTTTAGCTATAGAATGTCAGCATTAGAGAGGGGGTCTCAGCGTTGCAATGAGAACGTTGGCGAAAGGGTGTCGGGATGAGACTGTTTAATTGGGAACCTTGGGGGAAAATCTTAGCCGGCGACGCGGCAATGAGCATCTTGGCCGTCGGGCGGGCGCTGCAGTCTCGGTGGTTACACTCCTGGCGAGTCCATCCCAGCGCTGGCTGCCCCAGCTCCGCCCGACCGCTGAGCAGTGGCGGTGGTGACCGGGTTCTCAAGGCCTCCCGGCTCGCGGACGCGGAACCCGGCTCGCGGACGCGGAACCCGGCTCCCGCAGGCGCACCAAGCATCTCTATGGGTCAAGACCCCTAGAGCCGGAGGCAGATCCCCCGCGGCTCCCGCTAGGCCCCACAGGGGCAGGTGGTCCTGCTCCCAGGAGAGTGGTTAAATGGTTTGTTACTCCGGCCTTGGGGACCCACTGGGACAGAAAACAGGGAGGTGGAGCCGGCTGGGAAGGGGACTCGGGCGCGCTCATGCTCTCTTTGTCTTCCATCGCCCAGACGCCGCGATGCCTGGTCCTTGGTTGCTGCTCGCAATGGTTTTGACCCTGACCTTGACCGATGTCCCCAGCGGCCGCGCACAGCCAGAGGTAGCCCAGCAGGAGGCAGCGATGGCTACCGAGTACCCGGGCCTGGACGACCTCCTGCGTCAGGCGGAGCGCCTCTTCCTCCTCCGGGAAGACCTCCAGCGGCTGCGAGGGGACCAGGGAGATCGCGAATCTGGTGAGGGGCGAGTCTGTCCCGGGCTGCCTGGGCGAGAGGAGGCGGAGGAGAGGGCTGATGGAATCTCACACGCAGAGGGAAGGAGCGACTAGATCAACCAGCCACTTGCCTTTCAGAAGTTCAGAAACTCTCATTGGCCATACATGCTCTTGGCAGAGTCGTGAGTTGACCCTTTCCTAGGATCAGATTCCTCTTTCATCTCAGTTTTGGGAATATTTCACAGAGAACAGACCTTCAGTGGGGAAGTTTCTCTGTGGGAGAGAGTCTCTGAGTGTGACAGTTCTAATTACTCTTTACCAGGCGCATATATGTACTTACTATTCTAAGCACTTCAAACACCTTTTCACGCTATTTGATCTTAACAACCTCTTACTGTGATTACCCTTCATTTTACACACACACACACACACACACACACACACACACACACACAAAACAGACTCAGAGAGGTTAAATGAGTTGTTAAATGGTTGTTAAACTCAGTTGTTAAATGAGTTGTTAAATGAGAGGTTAAATGGTCACACAGCTAGGGAGTGGCAGAGCTGGAATTGGAGCCTTTGACCACCTGTGTGAGTGTGTATGTCTGTTACTCCTGAGGCAGGTGCAAGGCCATGACTCTGGGTAAGTGCTTCAGAGAATCGTCCTTGACTGGGAGGAAGGCTGAAGGGGGTACTCAGGGGTCCCTTACTGGTCTCTTTCCTCACTTAAGAGTCCCAGATCTTTCAACCGGATTGGCTCTTCAAGCGTCAGCATCCAGGCAAAAGGGAGGAGGAGGCAGAAGAGGGAGTTGAAGAGGAGGAAGAAGAAGGAGGGGCTCTGGGACCCCACAAACGACAGCACCCAGGCCGGCGGGAGGATGCAGCTGTATGGTCTCTTGATGTGACCCAGCAGAAGCGGCAGCACCCTGGCAGGCGCTCCTCCTGGCTCGGGTACACTTTTACCAAAAGGCAGCACCCAGGCAGACGGCTGGTGGATCCCAAGGCCCAAAGGAGTTGGGAGGAAGAGGAGGATGGAGAGGAGAAGGAGGAGGAGGGAGAGCTGATGCCTGAGAAACGCCAGCATCCAGGCAAGAGGGCCATGGGAGCCCCATGTGGGCTCCGGGGAGCCTGTGGTCAAGCCAGCCTCCTGCTAGGCCTCCTGGATGATCTGACCAGGGGCCAGGAGGCAGAGAAGCGGCAGCACCCGGGCAGGCGAGAGGCCTGGCCCAGGGATCTTCTGGAGGAGTGAGCCCAGTTTCCTGTAAAGTCAAGTTTGGGATCTAAGACTGTCTTGAGCCCTGTATGCTCTATCCCTTTGTGATCCCCTTTTTCTCTCCTCCTTAGCTCTCTGATCATAAACCTGAGCCCCCCTGTATGTACACATCCAAACCCCTGGCCTTGCCCCCCTCCTTCAGGGACATGGGAAAGCCAGCCTATGAGTTAAAACCCCATATTACTCCATTTTGTATCGCTGGCAGGCAGGTCCCAGGGTTCCTCTACCACTTTGCAAGCATGCTCCTGTTCCTTAGACCTGCCTGAGATGACCCTTCTGTGTCTTCTAAGGGATCCCCAGAAAAGGGCTGAGTGCCTCTGGGGAAAGCAGCCAGTGGGGTGGGGTGGGATTAAATGTCTAAATCTAGCTTCCATTTCCTGCCCCATGTGTCAGGATCCACCACATGTAAACTTTACCTTAGAACCCAGAATCTCGCCCTTTCTTGGGTGTTTTGTTTGTGGTTTGCTTATTTTCTTGTGGTGGGCAGTGACTGACCCTCAGCTGTATTCTTGTGGGAAGCATTTTAAGTGGAGATCCCCTGTCGTGCTGTGTTGTGTGGTGGCTGTGGGATAAATGTGTGTGGGAATCTGTAAACATCACCCCGGAAGTTGTGGCTTATATATAACCTGTTAAGCGCCTTCCCCTTGTCAATGGCAATCATCCTAATGATAATAAAACATTCATCTAGATAATGCTGGAGCTCTATGATTATGGTTTTGTCTCAGTGGTGTGGGGTTTCTCTTATCAGCATTGAGGAGGGACAGGACTAGCACCCCCCAGCTTTGCTGAGAAGGGAATAGGACCCCGGGGAATAAAAAGTCCTCTCCACTGCCCCCATCTCAGAACAAGCTTGGGAGATGGACAGGGACTCTGGAGCCCATTTGATACCTGAGAAAACAGGCTAAGAGAAGAGGAAGGGCTATGGAAGACACAAAGCTGGTTAAGGGGGAGCCATGGGTCTGAGAGGCCAGCTCAGGACCCTCCCTGATTTGCCTGGTTTGGTGAGAAGGCTAGTGTGGCTCAGATTTGTAATCAACATAGTTCTGTGGGAGAAATCAACAGTCTTTGTCATCTGGCAGGCACAATGAGAACAAAAGCTATGGTTGGGAGCTCAAACCAGGGGCCTTATGGGGCCAGGCAAAGAGGCAGGCTGGATACAGTACAAGAGGGAGTGGTGGGTACTCAGGCAAACTAAGGCCATCTGAAGATGCTTAAATTCAAAAACTTTAATATTGTGTGAATCAAATAATAACAACAATAACATATATACAACACTTATTATGTGTCAGGCACTGTCCTAAATACTATACATATATTAATTCTTTTTATCTTCACAGCAATTCTTCTAGGTATTACTAACATTATGCTCATTTTCCTAATGAGGAAACCAAGGTACGGAAAGGTTAAGTAACTTGTCTGAGACTGAATCTGGCCCACTCATTGCCAGTTTGCAACCTCTAATTTAAACTAAACTCCAAAATTTCTTTGGGCCTTATACTCAATTCATTTAGACCACCCCCTGTTTGACAGACGGCTATTTAGCTTTTCTGCAAACAGCTTTTGGTCACCTTCTTGGGTAGAGGAAGGAAGAGGCCAGAAGTGAGTCTGAGCCCCAGCTCCTTTCCTCAGTGAGCTCACAGTTCGGATGGGGTGGGTTTGGAGGAAGACATGGGTTTATAAGATGCACTCACACCCATCATCTCCATTAATACTTCCCAAAGTTCTCCAAAATATTGAGCATTTGATGAATTTTCAGATTTTTCTCACTTTTAGGCAAGGGAGCCAACACAGACTGGTCTTTTCCTGAGATACACGAAGCATGTAGAGCTGGCCTTCCGTCTAGGCTCGATGTTCCACCCCGATGGGTGGAAGCTCTTAAACATCCTACTATTGCCATCAGGGTAAGTGGGGCCCTAGCAAGATTCCCTCTGCTCATTGACCCCCTCCGAGGTGGATGCCTTAATAGAGGTAATAAAGACCACATATGCAGCAATTCCTGAGTGCTCAGCACTTACAGACACTTTCCTGTGTCCACCCCAGGAGGCCAGCTGTCATATCCACTCTCAGTTAATGAAAGTTGACTTGCAGTTGGGTGTAAATAAGTGAAGTGCTTGCCTAAGGACACACCCCACCCTCTCTTGCTTCCAAATTAGATTGATGTGGGAATGTCGTTACCTCCTCAGGTGTGAGACCGCTTGAAGAGTGAGAAACCCACCTTTCCAGCCATGTAAGGTTTTTCCCCTCTGTCCCCGTGAGTGATCAAATGTAGCATGATGGAAAGGATCTGGGCATTAGCTTCTGTCCTGGACAAATGATTAAACCAGTTTGAGCCTCAATCTTCTCATCTGTAATATGGGCACTTACACCTCCCTCAGAGTTGTTCTAAGGATTAAATGAGATGGAGTGATATGTGTATAGTCCTAGCACAGTGCTAGTGCCAAGCAGACCCTTGATAAATGGCATTTTTAGCTTTAGTGTTCCAGGACTGAAGGGGACTCAAAACAGAACCTTGCCGACCCGCTTGTTCCTTCTATCCTTCAATTGTCAATCATGAAAAAATCACGGGGCTTTATTGTGAGCCCATACCGGGCATTATGGCTTTATCCTTAAGGTAGTCTATGTACTGCTCCCCCAAATCCCCTTTTGCTCAGCCTAGGATGCTTTGGTGGAGATGGCCCATTCGTTTCCCTGCATTTCCCAGTCTCCCTTGCAGTTGCAAGGGAGTCATATGACTAGCCCTAACCAATGGACTGTGAACAGAAGGGTATCATTCCTAGTATGAGGAGGTTAGAGCCTCTTAGCCATCTTTATTCACTTTCTTCCTGCCACAGAAGCCTGGGAGGCTGCATGTAGAAATGGCAGAGCATGTGGCAGAGGGATTCCAGACCCTGGCATCACCAGGTGGAATTTAGATACTGCTCATCCACATCAGGTTTCTCATGTGCAAGAAATAAACTTGTGTTGTATTAAGTCACTGAGGTTTCGGGGTTTATTTGTTATTGCCTTTAAAACTTAGCCAATTCTGACTAACACAAATGCCTCTTTTTTGTTCTGTCTCCAGTGAAATTTTTCCATCTTTACCTTCTCATATGTGTCTACCTTCATCCAGTTACCTAGATCAGGGCCTGGCGCAAAGTAGCTGCAGGCAGGTGCAGTAGTCTTGGTGGTTATACTCCTGGTGAGTCTGCCCCAGTGGATATTTATTGAATAGATGTTGAAAGTATCAGGTCACTTCTATTTTAGTTCCCCAGTCTGACTTCTGAGGGCTTCCTGTCTTCAAGAGGCTCCCCATCTAGTGGGGAGACAGACAAGCAAACAGATGGATGGTCACTCAATGTGAGCAAGGTTGATTGTGGCAAGCAATGCATGTAAGGGGATGGTTGGGCAAAGCAGAATTCTTGAAGGAGGAAACATCCAAGCTGAATTGAAGGATAAATAAGAGGACAGATATTTCAGACAGAATGAAAGAACTAACAAAGCCCCATGGGAAGAAATAACATGTTCTTGGAGTTGCCAACATTTGAAATCTGGGGTGTTTTGGACCCTCCCATCCCTCCCCCATTCTATCCTTTAGCCCTGAAGGGGATATTGCTCATCCAGGCCGTATGCCTTAGCCAGTCCTCTTTCTCTCCCTGGTTCAGTCCTGTCCCCACGAAGAGACTGATTGTCATAGCTATAAGTATGAGAAAATGGTTTGGTTTAGGGCAGAACTGAGGATGCCTTCCTGGGGGAAGAAATACTTGAGTTGCGCTTTGAAGATAAAAGAAAAAGAAAATTTTTCCTGAGCACTTGCTCTGGGGCTAGACATTGGGAAAAGCAGTTTTACACTTACTGGCAGGCACATAGTAGGTGACTTATGAATATCTGTTGCATGAATGAATTACCCATCATAGTCACCCCCAGTTTAGAGAAAAGGAAACCAAGAGACAAATAAAGTGACTTTTCTAAGCTCATGGGTCTGAAACTTGGGAGCTGTCTCTACGCCTCTCCACCCCATCATCTAATTTTTACTGTGTTCTCTAGATATTACCTCCTAGACATTTCCTTCCAGCTCCTCTGCTACCACCTTCCTTTTGGCCACCATCGGTCCCTCATCTTGAGGCTGCAGTAGCCTCCTCACCGGTTTCTGGCTTCCATTCTTATCACTCAAACCCATTCTTCACACACAGGCAGAGGGACCTTCTCAAAGTCTCCATAAGACATCTCAGTAGCTTTCATTCCCCTAAGATAAAATCCAAATTCCTAACCATGGCCCATCCAATTGGCCTTTTTTATTTCCTGAACACACCTTAGGGCCTTTATTCACAGTATTCCCTTTGCCTAGAGCCGTCTTTTCTCTTACTTCTCATACTCTCCACGTTACCTCCTAGGGAGCCTTTCTGTATTATGGAAGTTGGAAAGCAAAGACTAATTTTCCAGATTCCCTTACAGCTAGAGTTTTGAATGCACAGTAAGTTCTCCATATGGTTGTTCTCATGCGAGTTAGGAAGTCTGCTTTGACCATTCCTGCTGGAAAGCAAAGCAATAGTGATGTGTGGTGTTTCTATAGCAATTTTCCAGTGTCCAAATGCCAGCTTAGAGTTAGTTGCTGATAGCAGCTTTCTGGCCAGCTTTATAGCCATAGTAATGTGTGCCTTTTTTTTCTCCTTTTATTTTTAAACGACTATTTTTATTATTTAAAAACTTCATTTTACATATTATAATATTTATTTATTTTAAGTATGCAATTCGATGATTTCCAGTAAATTACCTCGTGGCATGACCATCACTGTAAATCAGGTTTAGAACATTTTGAGACCCCCAATAGCATCCTTTTACCCACTTACAATGAATCTCTCCTCACCCTCAGGCCCAGGCAACCACTACTACTAATCTACTTTTTCTCTATAAATTTGCCTTTTCTAGACATTTTTTACAAATAGAATCATGTAACATATGGTTCCTTGTCCTGGCTTCTGCCAGTTAGCACAATGTCTTTAAATTTCATTCGTAATGTAGCATCATGTTTTAGTAGGTCATTCCTTTTTATTGCTGTATTCCAAGTTGAGAAAATTTTTAACTCAATTCCAGTGGCAGCCTCCTTATTTCCCACCTTCCTGATTGGAAACAGAAGAAACAGCTTCCTGGCAGGTCGCTTCTGTGGCATCATTCTACAGGCCTGCTCCCCAACCCCTTCAACAATTTCATAAGTGCCTAATTCCAAGAGTGATATTCAAAATATTCAACAACTGGTACAAGACAGGCATCAGCCCATCAGGACACATGTCTGTCGGAAAAGATGATTCTGATACACCTGTGAGGTCATGGCAGTGCAAAGAGCTGAATGCTTGTTGTGTTAACCCTTTTTATTTAAAATTTCCAAAATGGTTTCTGTTTGCTCTGCTGAATCCTTATGATTCACACTAGGTAACTCCTCCTTTGTTGTCACTTCAGACAACACTTCCATGGGATGTTGGCACTGCATCTCTCTCCTTCCTTGCAGCTATCACAGTTTGTAATTGTATTTGTCTTAGGCTGGGTCCCAGCATCAGACCAAGAGAAAAGATTTGAGTGCAAGTAGTTTATTTGGAGTGTAATCCCAGGAAGCACTGGTCTGAGCGTAGGGGAGTGATTTGGGGAAGGGAAGGAAGTGATTGGGAGCAAGTTTTCCTTGAGAAACTGTAGAATAAACCTCCAAGTTGTCCTATTCAACACGTGAGGAAGCTGGAAATTTTCTAATGATTCGCATTGATCAGGAGTTGAGGGCTGCTCCTGGGAATGTTAACTCCCTGGCACTTCCAGCTTGCCCTGTGCCCCAATCACAAGAAGGCCCTTAGGTAAAGAATCTCAGGATAACATTGTGTGTACCACAAAGATGAGAGCTGACGGGAAAGAGTGAGGTACCAGCAGCATCTGCCACAGTCTCGTTGGGTGATTTTTTTCAGAAATGGCTCCTCCCTCATCAAACACTATATTCCATGAAGCAAGGACCACTTCTGCCCCCAGCACCGAGGACAGTGCACAGGGCAAGTACTCAGTAAATAGTCTTTGAATGTCTGAATGAAGGCCACATGAGCAAAGGTGGAGCTGAGATGCGCGATCAGGTCTGCTTGATTTCCAGGCTTGAGAGGGAAGTGGAAGGGCAAAACCAAATGTTGTAGGTGGTGTGCAGTTGCTACAAACCTAAAAGCTGGCCCCAAAGAGGACCAGAGAGCAGACAGTTTATGTTGCAACCCAGTGTAACATCTACCCAATTACTCTACCTTTAAAACGCTTCAGAGGACACCAAAAGGCCCTCTGCAGGTGCCCAAGGCCACACATTTTGCATGGATGGTACCGCTGGGCTCACCCTGTTCTGTAAGACTCCAAGTCCAGTGGAAGTCCAGTGGTCTTTCTTCTACTCCTGCCGTTCCTCACTCAGACAGCTTTGAAAAGCTGGGGAACATTTCTTCAAGGAGCTGCCTCTCATGAGGTCAGTGCAGCCACCTGATCTACTTTGCTGTGAAATATCCCAATATCGTGACTTCCTCTAATAGGTTTTTTTCTCATCTTAAATATAAAACATTTTTTTTTTTACTTTAAGTTCTTACTTAGTCCTCGAGGTCCCAGGGGATTTTCTGTACTACATCAGTGCCAAAACTGCCACTGCACAAAAGTAATGAGCGAGTCAGCATGCCAAATGCACTACTCCACACCAGATAACCACCAGTAGGCTGATCCCGAGGACTTGTTTGCCATGAATATGGGGAGACATTTGGAAGGAAAGGATGGTCTGAAGAAATACATATGATGGGCCCATACCAAAGGTGAGCACAGTACACATACATGTACAATGAAAAAGGTTGTTTTCTGATACAAGGCAAAGCAGGGTTAACATGGTGGAGAGTAATGGTGGCCCAAATTATAAGGACTGAAGGAAGGAAACTGAGGCCTTACTGAAACCACCACATCTCAAACAGGACTTGTTACTTGCTTGTTTGGTTTTATCTTCCTCCCTAAACTTTAAGTTCTATGAGAGCAGAAACCAATTGTTTTGTTCATGATTATATTTCCAGCTCCTGTTTTAAAGTTCACAAAGTATGTCTTTGAATCTGCTCCAAACTGCACCTTTTGTAAATCCTATCTTCTCTGCTTTCTTGAAGATACATGAATCAGAACTGAAGTTACAGTTTTTAAATATCACAAATATTTAAATTCACTGGTAATAAGATGGATTCCTTCTGTTGTCTCCTCTAAGTGGTGACTGCTTGTATGGATGAGCCCACCAATGCAGGCCGCTGGGTACGTAGTCTGAGGGATGGATGGAGACCTGTAATAGGTTCTTTAATTAACCCTTTCTGTAAACCTTATTTTGATTAATTAAATGCAATCAGAGAATTGGTTTGCGGAGAGACTCAGTTCCTGCTTGGTTCTCTTGGGTGGCGTGAGAACATGTGGGACTTCTTACCTGAAGGATGTTGGCAATTAGAGCCCATTTCGATTGGCCGGTAGGAGCTGACTGCCTTGGAGAACATCAATTAGCTGAGCGGTGAAATTGTGCTGAGAGTTACGGGTTACCAAGGGGACCCGTGGTGATTGCCAGGATTTAAGTGGCTCTAGTCTTTGGGGATCAGCTTTCCTGAATCGTGGCCACGTTCTGGCCTGGTAATTATTGGTAGGCTGATTAGGCCTCGTCCATTATGGAGAGTAACTTCCTAATCGCCAGCTGCTGGGAAGGAGAGCTTCCCGGCACCGACGCAGGTACACCTGACCGAGGTGCCAAAGGCTGGCAGGCACACGTGGGTGCAGCTGCTTTGGACCTGTGGCCCAGAAAGATGGCTCAGCCCCACTCTCCTTTGAGAGGAGTGCAGAGTCTCAGAGCAGCCCCGCGGAGCACAGACCCCCTGAGAGGTTGAACATTGTCTCCCAAAGGATGCCTGGCCTAGGAAGAAAAGGAAGCTCCTACTAGTGCCAGACTCAGATATTATGTTAATAATTATAACAGTCAGTGTTTACGGAGCACTTACTACATGCCAAGCACTGTTCTAAGCACTCCAAGGGAAGCAAGTCATTTAGCCTTCTCTAGGAGGAGACTGAGGCACAGAGAAGTTCGGTGATTTGCCCACACATCTGACATTTACATCCAGTCTGCTTTCAAGCTCAACAGCTATAGAGTGCTGGCTCTTATGCTTCATATATGCCAGTGCTTCTCAGTGTTGCTCCGAAGGTCCCAAGGGTCCCAAGACCCTTTAGAGGATCTATAAGGTCTTTGCTTTACTAACTGTATGTCTGTGTGAGGCCAGATTATCTTCATCTACTTCTACCAAAATTGAATCCGTTGATTAAATGCAAAAGCAGATAATAGAATCCAGTTGTCTTCTACTAAGTTAGACATTTAAAAATTTTATAAACATGTAAACCAATGCCACTCTTAATCTCTAAATTGTTTTTTGAAACTATATTGTCCATAAAAATATTTTATTTATGTTAGCACATAACATTAATTATTTTGAAATGAACAAATAAACATTTAAAAAATTACCATTTTAATTTCTAATATAGGAAATGTCAATAAATATACTCCACATAATCCAAAAGTTCTTTGGGAGTTCTCAATAATTTTTAAGAGCCTGAAGAGGTCCTGAGGTCAGTATTGAGAAGAAGTGATATTCAGCATTCCTGTGTGCTAGGCACTGTTCTAAGTCCTTTATGTATTTTGACTTATTTAGTCTTCACAGCAGGAGGTAATCATTATAGTTATCCCCACAAGGAAACTAAGGCATGGAGAGGTTAATCTCTTGCCCAAGGCCACACAGCTAGGACATGGCAGGCTCAGCTACCAATTCATGCCTCTAGGTTCAAGGATCTGTTAGCCAAGGCTCTATACCAGCGGTCCTCGACCCCCCCCCCCCGGGGCCATGGACCAGTACTGTTAGGAATTGGGCCCACAACAAGGTGAGCAGCGAGAGAGCAAGTGAAGCTTCATCCGTATTGACAGACGCTCCCCAGCACTAGCATCACTGCCTCCGCTCCACCTCAGATCATTAGACATTAGATTCTCACAGAAACAGTGGTCCCTGTACCAAGAAGGTTGGGGACCACTGATCTATACCTTACTCCAGGCAGCATTGTTTACACTTACTGGAAGGCACCTGAGCTAATTGCTCACCTGTTTTTATGGCATCATTAAGTTCCTCATGATAAGGTCATTTCTGCATAGAGAGATTAGTGTTTTGCCTGGATCACACAGCCAAGAGCGGTACTCCTTACTTCCTAGTTCTGAACATGGGTGGGGGAGGGTTAGGCCCCATCTCCACACCCCACCACAGTAATTGGCTCAGGGGTGGCCAAATCATCCAATGAGCATCAGTTTCAACTTCTGCTGGAATTTTTGGCAAGAGGCTCTCTCTTTCCCTTCTCAAGAGGCTAAACTAGTAGGATGTTATCCTGGAGCTGCTACAGGCCATCACAAGTGCTAGTGCAGAGAAAGAATCTGGTTGAGAACGAAGCCAACCAGAAGACAGTCAAATGGAGAGAAAGACAGATGTCTGGTGACTTTGAGCACCTGGATCCAGCCACACCTTATATATACCCTTGGCCTTTCAGTAACATGAGCCAAAAAATTCTACTTTTTCTCAAGTCATTTGTGATTCTTTCTAATCAACTAGTTTTAATGCAGTTTATAAATGTCACACTATTTTAGTGTGTTTTCAAGTGGAGACTACTCCTTCCTTTTTCCTGCCCTACCTTCTGCCAACGAATTGCTGAGGTCACTGCCCAGGTTAGCGAGGTATGTTGGGGAGGGCTCTAGTCACTGTCTCATATAGTTTTCCTGTCCCCTCTTCCTCCAAAACTGTAACTGCTCTTGTCAGTAACTAACATTTCTTAAGCCCCAGCCAGTGCTCTTTTCTACTTCTGGCTGTTGCTTGGTGAACTCTGAATACTGACTTCCTTGGCTTTGGGGATCACCTTTGTTTGCCCTGTCTGTCCAGCAGGCCGATCTCTACGGACTGCCCCTCTTCCTCCGGATCCCTCTGTGGTTCAGGAGCCTCAGACACAGGTTGAGGAAGATTCTTCATTCTTCCTATGCCTCAGCTCCTGTGGACTGCCCATCCTGACAGTCCCAGCCCTCTCTAGGTTACCAACACTACCCCCTTTTGCTCCTCAGCCAGCAGGGCAGTAATGGCTTGCCTCAGGGTGTGGCTTGCCTCAGGGTGTTGCTTGCCTCAGGGTGCTGCACTGTCTTATGAGCTCCTCTTAGCTCTGCCCTCCCAATGACAAAAAGTCTCCTCATTAAGCTCTTTTTAGGTACTCCTTGCAGTGGTAGGTTGTTTTCTGCCAGGGTCCTGATGGACACAGCCTTACTAGTAGTCATAATAATAGTACCATAGTGAAGACAGAGTACAGTCTGGCTTGAAGAATCATGGGAGACGTAACACCTCCTTATCCCCCTTATATCAAGGGAAGCACAGCATTATTATTATTATTATTATTATTATTATTATTATTTTATTATTAAAGATATAGTTACTGAGTACTCCCTATGTGCTACCCACTGAACTCAGAACTTTACATATGTAATAACATGTAATTCCCACAATGATTTTTTCAGGTAAGTATTGAGATTTTTATCATTTTATAGATGAGGACACTGAGGTTCAGAGAATGGAAGATACTTGCCTAGGATCACATAGCTAGTGAGCTGCTAAGCCAAGATTAAAACTCAATTCTGTATGATCTCAAAACCCAGGCTCTTAACCACTACACTGCAGACTTTTTGACAGAGTCTAGAATCCAATTTCAGTTTGAGATTTAAATTCCTCCTCTGTCATGCCTTCCCAGCAGCTTTCTCTATTCTCACTTGGCATTGCTTCTTGGCGAAGCTTCCTTTTTTTCCACAGCACAGGCTCCTGCTCCTATGTGAGCCTCTCAACCCAAGCCCAGGGCAACCTCTGGAAGTAGAGAGGGCTTTTCTCCATGTCCCTTCTGCTCTTCTCTTGACCCCGGCTATGAACTGAGAACCAGACAGTGAGCCTGACTTGCCTTCTCAATGGGGAGAATAGTGCCTTAATCTTAACCACAATCCAGGGCCGTTCTTCTCCTCCCTTACCTGCTCTATTGCTGTTTCCATTTCCCCACTGCTTCTCCTGACTTCTGAATATCCTTCTTTTTGTCCACCAGGGTGATCTTTTTAAAAACATGGACTACACCATGCTTCCCTGCTTAAAATTCCTGATGATTCTTTATTTCCTTCATAATAAAAACTTTTCATGTTCAGAACCTGTGGCAGACACTATTAGTTGCTTCCTCAACAGACCAACAGACATTTCTCCCATTTTTTTCTTGGTTTTGCTCAGGCGTCAAGCAGCCATGCAACTCTGAAGAGGTGAATCTTGATGGGCCTAAGCCAAACACAAAAATTCCATTCTCTTGCCAGTGATCTATTTAGGGGTGTTTGTGTCACTCAGTGTTTAAGGGTGTTTGTATCACTCAGTGAAATATGAGATGTCAATGGGAGAAAGATGGGGACTTTGAGGAAGGTTTCCTTCCTGATAAAACAAAGACACCATGGAAAAAAATAATCCCTCTTCTTCTTGTCATAATGTTCTCAAGTGATATCTGGAACTCTGGCAGCCATTTTCTGACCATGAAGGCACAAGCCTGAGATAGAAGTCAACCCACCGGGACGGCAGAGCAGAAAGATAGAAACATCTGAGTCCTTGATGGTGTCATTGAGCCACATGAAATTAACCAGCCGCGAAACTAACCCACCTCTGGACATCCTGTTACGTAGGATAATAAAATAGACTCATTGTTTAAACCACGTCTAATTGGAGTTTCTGTTACTTGCGGTCAAAAGCATCCTAACTGCTACAGAACCGGACATTTCAGCCTTGTCATCTGCCATGTTCCAGACTTTCATGCTCCCCACCCTTTGCTGTCTCTTCTCTTAGCTGTGCACTGTCCTCAGACATGTCACACTCTTTCTGGCCTCTATCATTTTTGCCCCCACTATTCTGTCTGCCAGGAATGCCCTTGCCCATCTCTCCTTTAAAAACCTATGACTTAATGACATTAGTCCTTCTGGGATGTCCTTCTCAACATTCCTGGTTGTGTTGGATGATCCTCTTCTATGCTTTCAGCTTCCCTTTCACAACACCAACCATTAGGGAGCATGTCTGTCTTCCACCGAACTGTGAGATCTTTGAGGAGGGTAGGGTTATGTCCCTAGTACTTGGGAAGGATGCTTCTCAGGTCCTTCGTGGGTTTGTCATGTCCTGAAATTGCCTCCGGAGTCATGCTTATGTGTATATGTTTGTGTGGTAGAGTGAGCTGGTTAGAAATCAGACTCTGGAGTCCAAGAGAGACCTGGGTCTGAGTTTGAGCTCAACCACTAACTAGTTGTGTGGCCTCCAATAGCTATCAAGCTCTCTGTGTCTCAGTCCCCCACGCACAGAGTAGAGATAGCAAAATCTAGGGCAGCATGACATTAAATGAGATGAGGCATGTGAACCATTTAACTCAATGCCTGGTCCACATTATTTATAAATGCCAGCTCCCAAGATTATTACTTTATTAGTTTGCATTTAATTCTTATTGGAGGGAGCGTTTTGAGCTTTCATCAAAATGGGTCTATGATCCAGGAAAGTCAAAAACCATTGTCTTGGGAGTAAAAGGAGAGTGGGATATTATAATAATTATGTAATTTTCCCTTTTGTAAATTTGGCAGCAAGAGTAGTAGGTACTTGACTCTGTGAGATCACAGTGCTTGCTGCTCAATCTTGTCATAATGAGTCCCTCCTTTATCATCCCTCCCTCAAACCCTTGGGTCCCAGTGACCTCAGGCAGGGCTCTCCAAACACCTCATTATAGCCTGCTGAGCAGAGCCGGCAAGTAGGGCTACTGTCACTATTTTTGAGAATGCCCCTCATTAGAGTGGAGGGAACTAGAGAAGCAACAGCTCTGACAGGGGGTGGGCAGGGGCTGTAGCCGCTTTGTGTCTGGGCCTGATAATTCAGGGAACATCACATTTCTGCTGTCAGCGCAAAGCTTAGGTTTGGGGCCTCCGAGCTGGCATCGTTCCCACACCCACTCCCATGATTTCTCAGCCCCAGGCTCCAGCTCTTTTTCTAAGCTGCTTTATAATCAACTACCTGTAGCACTTTACTAGTTGGTCCTCCTAGTGGCCAAGAGACGGTGGATCAGAACACGAAGCCCCCACTGAGCTGGGACAGAACCAGGATCATCACCCTTCCTTCCTCCAGTCTCTGTGCTCCAAACCCTGTGGGGTGGTGAACAGAAAAGTACACACCAGGGTGAGTCCTGGCTCCGCCATTTTCAAGCCATGGTTTTAGGCAACTTGATTTTCTACTCTCTGCTCCCTGGTAGGAAATAAATTATCGTACCTAAACCTCCACTCCCCTACCTTGAAGATAAATCATTTCAAAAGTCAGCTCTGATCATGTCACTCTCCTGGTGACATCCCTCAGCAACACTCCCAGGACCTCCGAACAAAGGCCAAGTTCCTTGGCCTACCAGTCAAGGCTCTTTGTGAAATAAATGCTGCCCATCACTCCTGGCTCAGCTTCCATCCAGCCACACTGCAGACCGAATATTCCTCTTCTTAGCCAACACAATACTACCTCTTTGCTGGGACTTCTTCTGCCTCTCTTTTTGACCTGGACAATCCCAGCTTCAGACTTAACTCAGGCACCTATGCCAGGAAGTCTTCTGTGACCTCTTCCCACGTTGTGACAGGCTACTCCTCTAGGCTCCCCACCATCAGAGTCAGATGGGCCTGGCCCCAGAATCCTGGGGTTCATCTAGAGCAGTGCACCTCAAAGTGTGGTCCAGCATCATCTGGAAACTTGTGAGAAATGTAAATTCTTGGGCCCCACCCCCAGACAAACTGAATCAGAAACTCTGGGGTTGGGAACCAGTGATTTGTTTGTAAAAAGCCCTCCAGGGAATTCTGATGTTCAAGTCTGAGAACCACTGGTTTGATCCAGTCCTCTGAAACCATGCTAGATTTCTGTATTTGAAGTGCCTCATTATTTCAAGTGCCACATGGTCCCAACTCCAGCACCTGCTGCAGATGGGAAAGGCCAGGGCTGAGCAGTTGGCTCCCCTGGGTGCCTACAGCTAATGGAGTTGTTATAGATGAGAATTTTCTCCATCGCATCCCCTTCCTGGAGAAACTCAACCAATTTCAAACTGTAACTTTCTTTTATTGGCAAAGAAGAAATTTCAGCACCTGTCTCATTTATTTCTCATCAACCTTTCATCCATCCCGGTCCTGCCAGGCTGAGCCCTGCTGGGCTTGAGAATCAAACTATTGGTCATCTACCTCTTCAGGAAAATGTTGTAAATTTCACGTGGCTCCTCTGAGACACGCGAAATATTGTCTGGAAAAATACTTCTTTTCTCCTCTTCTCTTGCCCAGCACCCCACCAGTTTAGTTTAGAAAGTTATGAAGGTCTCAGTAGTCCAAATATTTTCTGAACTAGGTTCTACCCCCGTTAGAAGAGTCAGTCCCTCAATCTTTCTCCCTCTACTCTGGAACCTGCTAACCTTACATACTAGGAGGTTCTTCTTTGTATCTAACCCAACTCTTTCTTGCTGTCACTGGCTCCAAATCAGCCTGCGATATACAGAGAACAAGTAGATTAATCTCTGCTTTATAGCTCTGGGAATTAACCAAGGGCTAGGCGCACAGTAGTCACGCAATGAGTGTTGATTTAGAAAATGAGTACACCAGATTACTAATAACATAATTTGACAGTTGAAGATGAACATTTACTCTGAGGATTATGTTAAGAGTCTCAGATATATTTTAAAAACCAACAACCTTATGAGACAGATTCTATTTTATTCCCCTTTTCCATATGAAGAAACTAAGTCTCAGAGAGATTAAGGAATTTACCTAAGGTCACACAGCAAATACATGACAGAACTGGTATTTGAACCCATGTGAACTAATCATGTGATTGAGGGCTCACATCCTGTATAGTCCCTTGAGTATTGCTTTCTGAGGAGGCAGCTGTCGCAGGAAGCATCTAGCTCCTGGAGATTCATGATGAGCTGAGGAAAGGCGCGAGGCAGACAAATGAGCTCTGTAATTGTCCTTTCATGAAGGCTCCTGGAGACTGCTAGGGAGGAGGCAGAGAAAGCCGTCAGAAGCTGAGAACAGTGGAGAGATGTTGGCCTCAAAGGTACTAAGTGCCAACAGGTCTGAGTAAGAGGCCTCTTTCCGGCACCAGGCTGGGGCTTCTATTAGAGAAAAGTTTCAAAATGAATGATGAGCCAGTGAAAGACAGCACTCGCCTCCTCCTGCTGCCAAAACACACAGTTGTTGACTTAATAAGCCTCTTTCTTTCTTTTTTCCCCCAAGCCTATTATCATTTTTAATATTTTAAATGAACTCAAGTAATAAGTTAATAGAGTATCATTAAAAATTTATGTAATAAACAGATATGTAGAGCGAAAATTAGAGTCTCCTTTATTAACTCCCACCTCCCATCATTCCTTTGAAGAGATAGCCATGGGTCATAGTTTGGAGGTGGTTGGCCCTGGGTATTGTCAGCGAGGATGAGGAAGGGAGTAAGAGAGGCGATGAGAGGGGTGTGTAACCACGTGCCCATCACTTCCTGATCATCCTTGCAGGCTGCTCATGTGGTGTGTCCACTTTACACAGTACATCTCCAGATGGATGCAGGTGAGGAAGAATCTGGACTTTCAGGTCTCCACATTCCACACATTGAAGGGTAACGTTTCATGTATGGAAGTGGGTAGTGCTTTAAAATATAGATTTAATTATTATCCAGGTATACTGGGGCCAACAGATGAAGAGAAGACTGCATTGAAAAGATAGTTTGTTACTCACAGGCCCCAAAATAAGGGGGCAAGCCAGGCTGTGCAGGGCCACACAGGGAAGCACCAGGGGGGCAGTATCTGACCTCTAGCTTCTGTGTTGAGAAGGGATGCAGAGGCAAAATGGCATGTAGTAAATCCCTGGTAAGTATCAGCTGAAAGGATGCATGCTGAGTGTCCAGCAGTAAATAGAAGTTCCAGTAGTAATTGCCTCTGTATTTGCATAGTTGCATACATTCACATGTACACACACTCTCACACATTGTTTCCTATCCTTTTCCATAAGTGTGCTGTCCCTCTACTCTGCTCATTATCCTAAGACTCTTTAAATACCACAACATGACATGGCATTCTCCTTATGTCGGTCATCAGAGCTCTCCCCTATTCTTAAATCAGTTTAATGTTGCATGCATGGATGCATCATAATTTATTTTGCACTCCCCTATGGATGGATATTTAGTTATGTTCGGTGTTACCAATTATGAACAATACCATAATGACTAGTCTTGCTCCTGTCTTTGTGCAGAAGTGAGAGTTTTGGTGGTATAGTACACATAGAAGTAAAATGACCAGGACAAAGAGCATGGGCAGTTAAAATATTTATAAATTTTCCAATTACTCTACGAAAGACTGTACTCAATTTATACTTGTCCCATAGTACATGAGATTTGAGAGTACTCATTTTTCGAAATCATTTCTAAAACTGGATATTATTAGTCTATGATATTTTAAAAATTAGCCTATTCCTAAACTATACTCGACTCGACTCCAAAACCTGTTTGAGGCAGATTTTACTCAAAGGCACATGAGGGAGGCATTCTAAAATTGTGGTTAAATTGTGTGGACTCTAGAGTCGGACTGCTTAGGTTCCAATCCCAGCAACAATACTTATAGGCTGTGGGACCTTGGCAAGTTTTTTAACCTCTCTGTGAACTGGGTTCTTCATGGTTGAATGAGAATAATAAGGTTGTGGTGTGTGGAAGCCATAAAAATGTGTCTCTGAGGTTTCCAAGGATGGGGAGTGTCACTGACTGGGTCAGCTGCTGTGCTCTGAAGGAAGCATAGCATTTGCATGGAGGCTGGGTTCCAACAGCAGCCTAGCAAAGGAGCACATCCCGCCCCTTGTTGTGAGACAGAACTCTCCAGGCCTCACCTTATGTCTTTCACTTCCTTCTTTGACTTTCTTGCCTTCCTTTTGTAAGGATCCTTGCAATTAACTTAGGGTCCACCTGGGTTATCCAGGATAATCTCCCCATCTCAAGATCCTCAACTTAATCGTATCTACAAAGTCCCTTCTGCCATATAAGGTAACATGCACAGGTCCTGGGGATTGGGTCATGGACATTTAGGGAGCCATTATCAACCTACCATACTACCCACCTCCTTCTTTTTCTCTTCTTCCCCTAGTGGTCACCAGAACCTGCATCGTGGTCTGGCAACTCTCTCAGTTGCCTCCAAATAAAGTGCAGGATATTCAGAGAAACATGAATGCCAGATAAACAACCAATAATTTTTTAATATATCAATGGGACATATTGCATAGAACATACTTATACTAAAAAATTATTCATTGTTTATCATCTGACATTCAGATTTAACTAGGTGTCCCGTATTTTTGTTTGCTATATCTGATGACCTTACTCTAGTTCCTTCCCCATTTTCCTTCATAATATATCTCTTTTATGTCTAATCACAGTCTGGTGTCTGCTTCTTAGTATATGGTGAGAATTAAATAAGAAGGCACAGAGAAAGATCACAGAACAGTGCCAGGGCCCTAGGAAGCAAATCTTTGCTCTTAGCAGGTAGGCATTGTCAAATATTACCCAGCTGACATGTAAACCTAGGCCTGTCCAACTCCTTAGCCTGTGTATCCTCCCACCACCCCCACATTTAGTAGGTGCTCAAAAAACATTTCATAAGAGACGTGTGTATCATTTGCATGTTTACAGATGATTTCAGGAGGACACCAAGGGTTGGTGGTTGCCGTAGAGAGGAAGAATGAAAGGGAGATGCATTTTTCACTAAATGATCTTGCCTACCTTTTGAATTTGTACCATATAAACGTTATTACCTGTCCCAAAATGACAACGCCTTAAAACATACTTTAAATTGAACTAAATTCGTTGCAGTTTTTATATCTTGGAGGCCCAAATTGTGCAGGAGGCCTGAGTTGGAGGCTACTGTGCTACCTGGGACCCCACATTATCTGAGAGGCAGTGGCTTGGAGGTAGCAAGAGCTCCCATAATCTCCTATACCCCTAAAGGCACTTTTGCAAGGTCAAGTTCCTATATCAATGTCAAACAATGATCTTTGATGCTGGAGGACCCTTAGGTCCTCCCTAATCATTCCACTGCAATGCTCTGGACCCTAGGTTCTTCTTTGGGAGACAAGGAAATTGACGTGGAGGCAGGGGAGTACCTCCCACCTTCTCTCACATTTCGCCCACCAGAAAAGAGGAGGAGGCAGGGCGTGTGTCAGGGAGTTGGAATCACAGAAACTCGGCATTCAGAGACCCTTAAAGGACAAGAGGGTAGGAAAATTCTCCTCAACCTCCCTGACACATGTTTCCTCAGAATATGCTTGCATACCTCCAGGGATGGGGACCTCACTCCCTCAGAAATGGCCTTTACGACCACCACAGCTCTGCCAGGAAGAAGGAGTTTGCTCTTTCTGAGCTAAGACCTGGTGTGTTGTGACTTCCCTGTGATGTCCTTTCTCTGCCTTCTGGGCCCCCAGACTCTGTAAACTTGTTGCAGAGTTACCCTCCAGATGCTTCCTCCAGCTCCTCAGGACTGGAGACTTTCTGGTCTCCTACTTGCCCTGGTCAAGCTCAGCCTGGCTCTCTT
Organism: Eonycteris spelaea; assembly: GCA_003508835.1. Lineage (NCBI taxonomy): Eukaryota > Metazoa > Chordata > Mammalia > Chiroptera > Pteropodidae > Eonycteris > Eonycteris spelaea. The sequence goes on along the minus strand of PUFA01000204.1, from coordinate 1,217,622 downwards.
GCAGGGCCCAGCACCTAGGGATGGGGTGGGCAGCCAACATAACATGTCCTCAGAAAGCACCTACTGGGCCAGAACCCAGAGAAAAGGTTGTTTTCTGGGCCTGCCCTGGCTGAGGCCTGAGGAAACCTAAGTATCCCACACAGAGGGCAGTGAGTCTCTGGTGGCCCAAACACTGAGTGCCCTCACCCCAATTCTGCACCTCTCCTGCTTGGACAGAGCTGGACACTCAGCCAAAGTTAGAGCTCTGGCACTGGCATCTTCACCCTGGATGCTTCCTTCGGTTTGCCCACTCTTTCTCTTTTAAAAAATGATTTATTTTTAAACGTAAAAAAAAAAAGATCTGGAAGATCTAGAGGTAGCTACTTTTACTAGTTTTGTGTGTATTCTCCTGTAGATAGTCTAAGGATTTTAGGCATATACATGCCATCCTTGACTTGGGAGAGGATCCCCTTGCCTCCCTTTTTGTGCAACCCTGGGAGGCGGTGATCTTTATTCCCTGATCCCACATACCCTTGGGTGGTCCCTGTCTGCTCCCTCCCAGGTGTGGTGAATATACCCCTGGTTCTGCACAGAATGATTCTGAGTGGAACATAGATCTAAGTTTTAACAGGTTAGCATTTGTTTAAATGTATATTTTTAAAAAAACAAACAGGTATATCCAACCTACAATTTGATATATGTTTAGAATAGGATTAAAATTTAAAAGTGAGTTGTGTTCACTTAATAGGCAATTTGTAGATATGGAAAAGTCATAGAGGAGGCACAGGGACAACCCAGAAAGTTGGAAATGCTGCTGCTGGCAGATCAAGAAGGGAAGACTGGTGCTTAGCGCCTAGAAAGAGCCCACCAGCTTTTGGTAGAGGAAAGCAGAGGCTCTGGGGCTGTGATTCTCAATCTTGGCTGAACATCAGAATCACACAGGGAGCATCAAATCCTAATGTCTAGGTTGCATCCAGATCAATCTGAAGGTGTGGGGTTAGTATCATAAATCTCACCATGGACAGGTGGGTGGTTCCCAGAGCTCCCCTGAGCCTCTCAAGAAAGGACAAATTTTGGACGCCCCCTAATGGCCAGAAGAGCTGCATGCTCCCAGTCGGGTGGGATTTGCTGGGGGTTTCAGCTAAATGGAAGAGGTAGTCCATCTTACATAAGCCCTGCTCCATGTTTCATATTATATGTTAGCAAGGGGAGGATATTTAAAGCAGGTGGCTAGGAGGCACAGTGGGAAGTCACCAGGTCTGGTGCGGGGGTTCGGGGCGCAGGCAGAAGATGATGCCCCAAATTCTGATTCTCAGAGTGCTGCCAAGGCCAAACAAAATTAGGAGCAGAAGGCAGAGGCCAGACAACAAGCGGGTGTGGAGCACGCTGTAATTAAAATGCTTAACGCACTTGGTGATATTCTTTTTTTTCTCCCAGGTAAAGTTTTACCCATGCTCATGCATTGGTCTTCTGCTCATGAAGTTGAAGGTCATTCATAATTCCTTGATCTATTTATTCAGCAAATAAATCCTGGACCAGGTCCTATCCTATGTAGGGCGCTGGGGGATAATTCCAAAAATAATAATAGCTCACATTTATTGAGTGCTGACTTTGTGGCAGGTACTGTTTTATGTGCTTTATATATATCCATTCATTCAATCTTCATACAATCCTTTGAGGAAGGTCCTTATTACTCCCACTTGACTGGTGAGGAAACAGATGCATAGAAAGGTTAAATAACTTGCTCAACTTCTCACAGCCAGGAGGTGGCTAGTACATCACTAAGACAGCACTTCTTTCTTTGAGAAACTCACAGTCTAGTGGGGTGACAGAGCTGGAAAACATATATGTAACTGGGGACTCACAAGAGATAAAGTGCCACCTTTGTCTGTGAGGAGCGGAGAGTACACCTGGCATCTGAAATTCAGAATTCACACTTCCTAGAAATAGCCAGCATGTCTGCAGGGCAAGGGAAAGGAGACCTGGATGTTCTCTGCATTTGCTTTTGCCATGAGAGGTGGAGGGGCCCTGAAGGCATCGTGTGTTTGGCCCCTACCCTGTTCTCACACCAACTTGTCCAAGAGGAACAACTGGTTTTCCAGATGAGCTGTGTCCAGCCTGAGGCCTGCCCTAGTACATTCCCTTGGTGGGGAAAAGAATGTGAGAAACCCTTTCAGTCAGGAGAATGGAGACTTCCTGTGCTGGCTCCACAGGTCACTGACCCTCTTGGAGCCTCAGCCTTTCGATGTGCAAATCAGTGACTAACACCACCCTGCAGAGTCATCATCTTATTGAGGATATAGATAGGTATCGGTGGTAGATTGAGCACAAAAATGGCCACAGTCTTCATCTGTTATGGGCTGACCTGTGTTCCCCCAAAACTCACATGGTGAAGTCCTAACCCCTGGGACCTCAGAATGTGACTGTATTTGGAGATGGGGTCTTTAAATAGGTAAGCGGATTAAAATGAGATCATTAGGGTGGGCCTCATATGGGGTCTCTGTAGGAAGAGAAAATTTGGACACAGACATGCATTGAGAGAAGACTGAGTGAAGACACTGGGAGAAGGGAGCTGTCTGCAAGCCAAGGAGAGAGGCCTCAGAAGAAACCAATCCTGTCGACACCTTGATCTTGGACTTCCAGCCTCTAGAAAAATGAAGAAATAAATTTCTGTTGTTTAAGTCACCCAGTCTGTGGTACTTTGTTATGGCAGCTTGCAGTGTGATATCTACCCCTTTGTGGCTTTTCTCAGAAAGAAATGGGTCTAATTCTCCATCCTTGAATCTAGGCTGCTTTGGGACTTGCTTTGGCCCATAGAAAGCTAGAAGGAAGCAAAGGTGACAGTGTGATAGTTCTGAGCTTAAGCCTCAAGAGACTGTGCATGCTTCTGCTTGCTGTCTTTTTGTGAACAAGCCTGGGTTGGCATGCTGGAAAAGGAGAGACCACATGGAAGAGAGCTCATTCATCCTAGTCAAAGCCATTCTAGATCAGTCAACTCCCAACCATGTGAGAGAGCCCCAACAAGATCAGCAGAGTAGCATACCTGGTCTGCAGATGATCTCAGGTGTGTGAGAGGGCCAAACCAGACCAGAACTGCCCAGCTAATCTGTGGACTTGTAAGCAAAAACAACTATTTGTGTCAAAGTTTAAGGCTGTTTGTTACACAGCAATAGCTAATGGGTATGGCTTCTATAACAAGGGAATTCTCTCCCCCAAATAAGCCTCTGATTCTCAGTCCATGTGGGCAAGTACCTGGCCAGAGGAGCTCTCTCTTTCCCCAGATGTCCTGTGTACAAGTGATTTTGAGGGGTTTACCAGGAATGGACAGAGGACTTTTACAGAAGGAAGGAGGCTCTGCCAAGATGAGAGGCCAGTGGGATTATGGGAGGCTGCTCAAAGGAAGGGCCTAGCAGAGTTTTAAGTCTCACATGAAAATTCTGGATTCGATGGCAAATTCCATAGCATGAGGTTAAGGATATTATATGAATCACGTAGGCTGAGACAGGGGAAGGGGCTCCTCAAGGACATAGAGATGTTACCAGTGGAAAGGGAGCTGTATGCAAGCCGAGAAAGAGCAACAGATGTTTACTCAACAGTGATGATGATGGTGTTTCTCCCTTAAAAAGAGAAAAAAGTGAAAAGTAGAGGAGGTTTGGCTACCCACAAAGCCAGTGAAAGGAGCCCTAAACATGTAGGGGAAGCCTCGGCCTCTCCCAGACTCTTCTCCATTTCTTTCACCACTTTTTCAGGGCTCTGCTCCTCACAAGTTTGCTCTGGTGAGCCATGCTGGGTTTTCTGATCTGTGGGACAGGGGGGTATCGGGCGGAAGCCCAGCATTAAAGATAGTCTGTGACAGCTTGTGTCCTCATGACCCATATCCTCATGACCCAGAGAGAAAGGGGGAAGGAGAGAGAGAGAGCGAGAGCGAGAGAGAAGCTGAGGCCGTGAGATTTCCACCACTGTCTTTTCCAATCCCCAGGAGAGCACTTCTCTGGGCTGGGGTACACACGGTGGATACCTGAGGTGGAAGTATCCACCCCTTCTCACACCAGCCTGCTAAAGTTGGTGACTTGACAGCCTAACACAGGCTTAGCCTGAGGCTTTCTTCTGTAGACCTCATCTGAGAAACATCTGAAGAGGACCAGCTGTGCATGCTTCTTCTTTTGTGGCATGGAGCTGTTGTGGGATGTGGCTGCCCAGCCAGGGATGACGTTGCCCAGCCAGGGATGACGTTTCCCAGCCCCCTTGCATCTGGGAGGGGCTGTGTGACTGATTCTTGCCAATGAAGGTATGAGAAAGTGATGTTCCAGCTCAGGTGGTTAAAAGTGGATGGACTTTCTCCATTCTCTCTCTTCTTCCATCTCCTGGCTGAGCATCAACTCCTAGATGACCTTGGAGGCCACGCACTGAAGCTGGCAGCAGCTTTTTTGTTCTTTAATCCCCAAGAGAATGAAGAATAACTGCATAGAGAGATATCCCTTTCCTTGCTTCCTCCTCCCACCCCAAAAAATAAAAACCCAAAAAAAAAACTTTTTTTGACCCACTGACCAGGAACACCTGCACTGGCCTTTACATGTCACAGCAACCTACATTATTTTATTTAATATCATATCCATGGCTTAATAAGAATAGTGACAACAGCCAACCCTTATGGATTGCCTACTGTACATCAGAAACCATGTGACTAGCATTAGATGGCACAATCTCAATTCTCACCAAACTCTGAGGTACAGACTATTACCATCCTCATTTTATAGGAGGCTGAGAGAGATTCATCGACTTGCCCAAGATCACACATTCCTTTACTGAGTCTTTCAATAAATGTTTATTGAGGACCTATTATGTGCCGGCATAGTCTGAGCATGGGAATACTGCAGCAAATGAAGAAAGTTCCTATCCTAATGTAGCTAGCATCCCAGTGAGAGGGAGGCAATCACTAAACACACACGCATATGCCTAAGGGGTGAGGAAAATGAACACAGGGCACAGGCACAGAGGGTAAAGGGAGTGGGGTACTGGTGAACGACCAGAAGCAAAGTAAAGCAAATGGGGCTCTCAGAATGCAAAAAAGAGGCCAGTGCTTAAGTGGTCCTGAGAGTGAGTGTCCCCTTACATTTTGCACCCCAGGAGCCTCGCTTACCCCACCTGGTTCCAGCTCTGGCCTGGGATGTGCTATCTTGATAGGGCGGTAACATGAGGTGGTAACATTTACGCAGAGGCCTGAGGAGGTGAGGAAGACAGGCATTTAAGAATCTGGGAGAAGAGCGTCGCAGGCACAGGACCAGTAGTTGCTGAAGGTAGAGCATCCTCTGTCTGTGAGAGCAGGAGCAGGAGGCCACTGTGCTGCATACCAAGGCCCTGGGGGAGGTTAGTGAGAAGTGAGTCTGAAGAGTATGCATGCCAGGTCATGCAGGTCCCTGTGGGCCATTGTGAAGACTTTGGTGGGAGCCACAGGAGGGTGCTGAGCACAGGGGGGACACGGCCTGACTTTGTTCCCATAGGATTCCTCTGTCTGCATGGGAGCAGAGACTGGAGGGTAGGGTGGGGAAAGAATAGTGGTAGGGAGAGCAGGAGGAGGCTACTGCAGTCATCCAGGTGAGAGATGGTTGGGTGGCAGCAAGGTGAGAAGTGGGCATATTCTAGATCCATTTCAAAAGCCAACAGGACTCTCTGATGGATTAGAAGCGAGGTGTGAGAGAAAGGGAGGAGTCAAAGATGACCTCAAGGTTTTTGGCTAGTGCACCTAGCTGTTTATTCCAATGGAAGGGCTGTGGGAAAAGCCAATTTGGGGGTTGCATCCTCAGGAGAAAAGAACCCATGAGCTCTTTTGAAGGAACAAAGCCAGCTCAGAACATGGCAGTGCGCTGGCTGCCTAAGCTCCATACTGTCACTGGCTGCAAGAGGGGGGGGGGGGGGGGGGGGGGGGGGGGCTCAATTCGGCAGGGCGGGGCTTCGTGAGGAGAAATGACTCTCCACGCCAGGCCGCTGGGTGCTCACCCTCCTCTGCAGGACAGCAGGAGGGAACCTCAGAAGACATCAGACAAGAATCTAAGAACCAAGTTGGCTTTGAAAACCTGGGTTTTCTGCATGGTTCTTACGTGGTCATATGGCGCCCCTTGGTGGCCAGTTAGCTTTGCACAGGCCTCTCCTCAGCCTGTGTGTACAGCCCACAAAGAGTATACAGCACACTGTGAACGCAAAGCTGCCCTCCTACGCCAGCTCCCTCCCCCAGAGGCAACGACTATTAGAGTTTGTTTCCCTTCAGACACCCAGCATGCATCCTTTCAACTGATTCTTGCTGAGGGTTTACTATGTGCCAAGCACACTTGGCATTTTTGCCCTCTTCATCTCTTCTCAACACAGAAGCCAGAGGTCAGATCCTGTTCCTTCTCTACTCCCAACTCTCCCCTACCCCACTCCACTTGGAGTAAAGGCCAAAGTCTCTGCAATAGCCATGACCTGCTCTCTTCCCTTGGGCTTTCAGACCTTCCAATAACTCCCTCCTTCTCTCCCTCTGTTTCAGCTACATTGGCCTCATTATCTTTTTTTGTTGTGATAAAATAGACATAACATAATATTTATCATTTTAACCATTTGCAAGTGTACAATTCAGTGGTATTAAATATATTCACAAGGTAGTTTAACCAGCACTGCTATATGTGCTCAAAACTTTTTCCTCATCCCAACAAAAACTCTGCACCCGTTAAAAGCCAACTCTCCCTCATCCCTTCCCCCCCAGCTCCTGGCAACCTCTATTTAACTTTCTGTCTCTATGAACTTGCCTATTCTAGGTATGTCATGTAAGTGACATCATGCACTATTTGTCCTTCTGTGCCTGGCTTATTTTGCTAAGCATAATGAAAACAGTCCAACCATATTGTAGCATATATCAAAATTTTATTCTATTTTATAACCGAATAATATTCTATTGTATGGATAGACTACATTTTATTTATCCATCCATCCACTAATAGACAGTTGGGTTGTTTCCACCTTTTGGCTATTGTGAATAATGCTGCTGTGAACATAGGTTGGCCTCATTACTTTTTCTTCCACCTGTCAGGCACATCCCTGCCTTGAGGACTTTGCACTGGCTGTTCCCTCTGCTTAGAACAATAGTCCCCAAGAGAGCCACATGGCTCATTTCTCATTGCCTTCTCAGTGAGGCTTACTCTGACCACTCTACTAAATACTGCAACTTGGCACTCCCTTTCCCCTTTACTTGAATTTTTCTGTTTTCTATAGCACTTACCACTTTCTAACATGCCATATAATATACATATTTAGTATATTTATTGCTTAATGTCTGTGTCTCTCCATTAGAATGTCAGCTTCATGAGAGTAAGAATTGCTGTCTGGTTTAGCTCAGTCACCCATCTAGGCAGGTGTTCAATACACAGGTTGTTAAATTAACCTAAAATTGCATACCTAAATAAATTTCTGAGTTATACATTTTAAACTAAAGTCACAAGACTAATGTGTTAGATGCTCTGCATGTCAAACTCTCTTAAATACCTTAAATACTTAAAATACCACATATACACAGATTATTTCAAATATGGGTTGGAACTGAGATTAACTTCTCAACTGACTAGAGCGTACATATCTCCAGATACTTAGCTCAGAGGAATGAGATCTGAAGCTGCAGACAACCAGTGGAATTTTTTCTCACAATCTGTGGATGATGCTGAGCCCTTTATTCTCATCCCTGGGACCATCTTGCAGATGTATAGTGGAGGGGTGAGTGGGAGCAGAAATCCAGTTTGCAGCCTACTCATTAAGCTCAGGTCTTGAGTCCTGGCACAGGGCTGCAACTGTTGGAGAAAGGAGGATCTCTTTCCCCTTCACCAAAAGCCCCTGTAGACTGGCCATGACCCTGCTTTGTCAAAGGGAAGGCCAGCCAATGATCTGCCAATAGAGTGGCCTTGCAGTTCACGTGTCCCCAAGTTAAGACCATATTTCCTACTTTTCAGGTCTGTTGAGGGTGCCACTACCCACACACCTCTCCCACGAGATTCAATGAATGTAGTTATTATTTGACTCTATTCTGACTTCCCATCCGCAAGGCTATGACTCTCAAAGCCATTTCCATCATACCAGATTGGATCCTCACACCTCCCATGGCAGTATCTGGCTCAGCTTGACACAATTGTCAAGGCATTTGAATGGCATCTCACTTCCTTTTTCTTTATTTAACATTTACATATTTCTTCCTATATGCCAGGCTCTGCTCCAGCACTTTCCAAATATTAACCTATTTAATCCTCCAGCCTAGGAGGTAGGTATTATTGTTCTTGCATTTTACAGATGAGAAAACTAAAGCTCAGAAAATTTAAGTGACCCACCAGGGATCACACAGCTATGGGCTTGGATTCACACCTCAAGTGACTGGCTCCAGAGTCTGTGCTTATAACCATGATGCCTGGCCACCTCTTAACTTTTTTCTTGTTCTTCCTTTCACCCTCTCTTCCTTTTCTTTCCCTCTTTCTCCCTTTTCTTTCCTCCATTCTTTGTTTCCTTCCTGACCCTGAACAGTTGCCACCTGCTTCCCCTGGTCACACCCAATTCTCCAGACCAGGCCCTGCCCTCCTGTGGCCTTGCCCGTCTTTCCATCATTACGCTCGTTTCCCTGTGCCAGTAGATGTGGTGTGCCATTCTCTAGCCACTCAACCAGCCTGCTCACGACCTCAGTGGCAGTTGGCAGAGGCCTGGGAGGTAGGGCCTGGGCCAACCTGGAGAGGGCTGGATCTTTGGGGAGTTACATGTTGTGCCACACCCCTTCCCCTGATGTACACTTACCCACGTCGTGATTTCCTTTTCCTGCTCAGGGACTTTCACGTGATGCCAAGGCATCTTGTGCTGCTTGGGATGAATTTAAACAATAAGGGGTCAGAAAGAGAGAGAGAGAGAGAGAGGGAAAGGGACAAAGGGGCAGGGGAGAGCACCCTAGGGTGGAAGGCAAAGGTGAAGAAAGCCATCTGTCTGAGATGCTACCATTAGAAGCAGCTCCCTGCAGTGCTGGGAAGGAGTACCTTAATATGAACCTGAGAATGAAATTTTCTAAGTTTCTCAAAGGACGCATGTTCTTCCCCATGACCATGCCTTTGCATATGCTGTTGCCCCAGCCTGGAAGGCTCTTCCTGATCATTTCTACCTGAGGGCTCTGCTCATGTGTTGCCACCTCCTGGAGGTTGCCACAGGGGATTTCATCAGCCTCCCCTTTGATGCCAGAGCATCTGCACACATGTGCATACCTCTTTTTCTTTTTTTAAAAATTAATTGACTTATGAGCTGCTGTCTCCTACCAGTTGAGGCTTCCCTGAAGACTGAGACCATCCTGCCTGATTCTCCTTACACTCTCTATCTCTATGCCTCATACATGCTTGGTCCTTGGAAAATTCTAAGAGATGCAGAAAGGCTCAGAGATCAGAGCTTCACAGAGAAAGAAAAAGTAGGGGTTGTGTGAAAGTCTCAAGATGACTCTGGGTTCAGCACTTACCAGCTGTGTGACCTTGGGCAAGTCTCCTAACCTCTCTGTGCCACAGATTCCTCACTTATAAAATGAGAACATTAGTTTGTACCACATGTTATCCTGCAATTAAAGGAGTTAAGACAATGTTAAAAGTACATGTAATAGTGACTAGCACATACAAATCACTCAGTAAATATTAGTCATTATCATTAATATTAAATTGAACTAAATATATAAGTTACCCAAGGATTTAATAATGCAAGTACTTTTGATAAACTGTAAAGTATACAGGAAGATCTTTGCCACCACCATTCTTAAAAATATCAGTGTAATAGCAGTGGCTGATCCATTATGATTTCCAGAATTAATTCACAGGCTACAGCCATGTTATAACTTTTTTGAAGAAATGAAGTGGTGAATGTGACACTGGCTTTTGTAAATAATAGAATGACAGGCAAAAATGTGATGGTTTAATTAAAAGTTCATCACCTGACTTCAAATATAGTGCTGCTGATAAGCATGGTCAGTTCTAGGACTAACCAGTTTCAGACATTCAAGGTATTTTCACTCTCCATGTTCTGGGAGCCAAGGCAGGAGGGGACTATGAGAACCAAGCTGGGTCTGTTGCTTTGCTTCTGACAACTTGGCAAGGCTCTAGTGTGCGTCAATACACAAATAGGAGTGACTGTCCACTCCTGTCAACCCCATAAAGTTAAAAAAATATATTATTTTTGGCTATCAGATTGAAAAAAATAAAAGATCTTGAAGGTCTTTGGAACTCATTTTATCTGTACAGAAGGGAAAACTGAGGCCTAGAGAGGGGAAGGACTGTTGAAAGTCACACAGTAAGGTGTGGCCGGGGCTAGAACCCAGGTCTCTGGACCTCCGACTCACTACCCTTCCCCTGGCGATTGCCTTCCAAAATCCCAGTGCTCCCCACCCTGGGAACTCCATGTTCTTAAATGGAAGGTAATGGAGGCCCAATGATAGTTGCAGAATCAGTGCTCTGTTCAGAAGCGGAGCCACCACCCCACCCCGCCGAGCCACCCCACCAATCAATCTCATTGCCCCTGGCAACTACCAATCTGTTCTCTGTATCTATAAGCTCAGTTTTTTGTCTTTTTAAGATTCCACATATAAGAGAGATCATATGGTTTTTGACTTTTTCTATCTGACTTACTTCACTTACTATAAATGCCTTCAAGGTCCATCGACGTTGTTGAGAGCATCTGCTGAATCATATTGTTATATATACATACACATAATATCACTTCTTTTTTCAATCAATGAATACTTAGATTGCTTCCGCATCTTGGCTATTATAAATAATGCTGCAATGAACACAGTTAGGGGGCATATATCTTTTTGAGTTAGTGTTTTCATTTTCATAGGCTAAATGTCCGGAAGTAGAATTACTAGATCATTTGGAAGTTCCATTTTTAATTTTTTGAGCAATCTCCATTGTTTTCCATATTGCCTTCATCAATTTACATTCCCACTAACAGTGCATGAGGCTTCCCTTTTCTTCACTTTCTCACCAATACTTGTTTCTTCTTGTTACCTCCCAATACTTTTTTTGTTTTTGCCTATGTGGGGATTATATTGTATGCTGTGTTTTTCTCTGTTTTATTGAAAAAGAATTGACATACACCACTGTATAAATTTAAGACATACAGAACGATAGTTTGATTTACATACATTGTGAAATAACTACAATAGATTCAGCTAACATTCATCTTCTCATATAGACACAATAAAAAGAAAATAATAAAGCAAAAAATAATTTTTTTCTATGATGAGAACACTTAGGATTTACTTGCTTGACAACTTTTCTACATATCATACAGCATGTATTAGCTATAATCATCAGGTTGCATATTGCATCCTTAGTACTTATTTATCTTGTAATTGGGAGTTTGTACCTTTTGACCACCTTCCTCCAATTACTCTCTCCCTACCCCTACATTGTGGTTTTGATTTGCATTTGAAGATGCCACAGATTTCCCCATGCTATACACCTTCCGGACGGATACACCCTCCTATTATAAGTCCCCATGCTCATGTGGTTCTATTCAAGATCATTCCACATCCTCCAAGTCTCCTGAATAACCCTTTAATCTCTAGCTCACAGGAACTTTGATTCAATTAATTTAGAACTGTATTTAGGAGTGGGGTAGGAGGTGTTAAAGACTGCATCCCCCAACCCTGCCGGCTCATTCATCGTACATTGGTCAGTTTTCCCACCAATGAGGTGGAGAGCAAGAGGGCTGGCTTTAATGTATTGTACGTAAGTACCTGGGACGTCAAAACGTCGCAAATTACGGAGCGGCGCTCTGCTAGTTCTCACAGCGCCTGCGCAGACGCCTCCGGTCGCCCAGCGCTGCTGGACTCCGTCCCGCCCACTTCGCGCCCTCGAAGACTCGGCGCTCTGCGGGCGGCTGTCAGCTACTTCCGGTTTCGGCGTCGCCACAGGCGTGCCTGCCGAGCGCCAAGCAACCAATGCAGATGGCGGCTGCGGCTGTGTGAGGAGCCGCGGAGGCCCAGAGCCCGGGCCGAGGACTGGACAGGCCTGCGAGCCCGCGGGAGCCCGGCCCGGTACAGCGGGTCGGGCCAGGCCTGAGGGCCGGGGGCGCTGCTCGCCGCAGACACGGAGACGGGCGGGCCGTGCGGGTGTGGTTGAAGAGGTTGTGGTGGGTGTGACGTGCGTGGTGGGCCAGCTGGCTTTCGGGACGTGCAGTTCTCTCGTGTGCGTTTGCCTTGAGTAGGGTGTGTGTGGGTGTGTGGTGACGCGGGGCGTGGGTGGAGCATTTGAGGGTGCGTGGGTGGGCTTCTGGTCTGGATGGTCACGTTTGGTTCTCTGGTTGTGTGAGGTTTGAGGCGTTTGGTGCAGTTTGCGTGCAGTTGTTTGTAGCGTTTTATGTGGCGTGTGATGTGTGAAGTTGTCGTGTCCGCACTGTGGAGTTGAGTTGTTCATGTGTGTGGTTTTGCTACGTATGCATGATCGTGGCGAGTTGGGTGGAGGCGGGTTGTGTGCGGCGGTGACGCGGTCCTGAGTGCGGCTGTGGGATGTGTAGTTTTATGCGGCACGGGGCCGCATCGCATTCATGGCGAGTGTATAGGTGCAAGATATGTAGGGTTTCTTTTGGGTTTTTTGCATGGTTTAGAGAGTGAGGACTTGCATACGTTATGGTTGTGTGGTCTGGCTTGGTGGTTTGTGTAGATGGTTTTGTGGTGTGTGTGCGGTTGTATGATCTTACAGTTCGTTCATTGAGTTTCTTTGTAGTTGGTGCCAGGCGCTGTGCTAGACCTCGGGGTTATAGTGGGGACAACAGACATAGTCTCTGTCCTTACAGAGCTTACAGTTTTATGTATTTAGTCACTTAATATATTTGTGATAGAAATTGAGATCATTGCTGTGAAGAAGTGCAGGAGCTGTCAGATGGGGGAATGCTTCAAGAGGCATTTCCTTGAGGAAGTGAGATTGGATTGAGTTGTAAAGGGTGTGTATGAGTTTGATTTGTGGTTGTTAGGGGTGAGTGCACAGGAAGGAAGGGGGCTGTCAGGGTGTCAGATGAACCGCTGGCTGGGGAGGGAACTGGAGCTGCTATTTCAGTGACTATTTGGAAAAGTGGCTAAGATCCACTTGTATATAGTCATTGGATTTCTTAGCTAAAGGAAAATAGCAGGGACTTGGTGTTTCAGTTGTTTATTTTCTAGGTCACTGCCACCCTTCAGCTTTGAGGACCTGGCAGGCAGTCCCTCCTCAGTGGTCCTCTAAGCAAATCCATCCAAAGCTGAGGGTCATACATTCCCCTCATTCTCTACAGTGGTTGGCAGCTTCAAGCTCTTGGGGAGAAATGTCTCTGCTTTTGTGGAATGATTTTGTCTGGGTTGTCCTTATGGCCAGAGTCTTTCTGAGGTGACACTGGAAGTGACTTTGTTATGGACCAGTAAAACTGAAAATGTAATTTATTAAGCCCTGAATGGTTTAAGCACCAAATCTTTTTTTTTTTGAAGCAATGAGAACATTAGGCTTCCAGCTAAACTGTCACTTACTGGTTTGTAAAATCTAGTAAGTTTAAGTTCACTGGAGAGGAAGTGCTCTATAAGTATAAAATACAAATTAGATTTTTCTTTTTGACTGCTACGTTTCTAATACTCCTCCTTAGGCTGAGATTGGGATTTTTTGTTTGGTTTGGTTTTGGTTTTGGTTGTGTATTAGGGCAGACACTACCTCTTTTTCATTGTTGCATTTTTGACACAGGTGCAAGAGCTTAATATATGTGGTTGAATCAATGATCAAGGTTCAGAAGCGTCAAAGAAAAACTTCTGTTTGTTGATAACTACTTCAGACATTACCCGTGATCTACAAATTATGAAGTTGAACCATTTGGAAAGAACGTTAGAAAATTGTCTTGGTATTGTGTTTGTTGTTGAAGTTGAATTTTTCCTTTCTTCAAGAATCTTTGCTTCCCATTTTATTGAGTTGCTGTTGTCCAGTGATGTTATCATATCTAAGATGGTTTTGTGTTTTGGTCTAAGGATTTGAGAAAGCAGTTTGTGTTCTCAAACTTGTGCTGAACAGACATTAAGTACCCTTGTTGAATTGTGAAAAAAAACAAAGAAAATTTTCAATTGCTGGTTATTTGTCTGATTAGAACCTTTTTCCTTCCTTTCTTAAGGCTTCTCGTACTCCAGAGAAGAGATCTCATCCAGGGCCATGATACCACTTCCTCATCATCCATGTGCTGCTTAGTTGAACTAATGCTGCGGGAGCCCTGGTCCCTTGCAGAGGAATCAAGCTGACTCTTGGCATGAGGCCCCCGCTTTGTGGGGCTTGAGAGAGACACTGCCATGGCTTCTCTGGATGACCCAGGGGAAGTGAGGGAGGGCTTCCTCTGCCCTTTGTGCTGAAGGCCTGCAGTCTTTCTATCAGCTTCATTCACATTATGAGGAAGAGCACTCTGGGGACCGTGATGTCAAAGGGCAAATTAAAAGTAAGAGGCGAAGATTTTGCTTATCCCATTCTGTCAGCGGGAGCTTTAACTCATGGGATAGTTTTCATCAGCTTCTGTGTTGCTGCTAGAATATGATAATAACAGTCATAAATTAATAAGAATAGTCACAAACGTATATCTAGTGATTACCATGTACCAGGCATTGTTGAGTCTTTCCATATATTAAATTCATTTAATCTTCACAATAGCTATGTGACTATGAGCCCCATTTTCCTGATAAGGGTATCAGACACAGAGTGTTGGATAACCTGCCTAAAGTCACACAATGAGGCAGAGCCAGTCTTTGAACCTAATAAATGTAATTACTGTGCTCTGCTGTCTCTTGCTAGACTTTGAATTATCTAACTACTAGCCTAAGAGGGTTAGAGTAGAATTTCTTCCTTTGCTATGAAAGTGGAGGCACATTGTTGACTCATTTTCACTATTTCACAAATTCAAAACCTTTCTGCATCCTTTTTAAACTAGGCCTTGTCCTCTGCAGCCCAGGAAAAGGAATGTCGTAGATGAAAAGCAAAGAAAACCAAAAAAGTTAAAACTTGGTATTTGAGCTTCCAAGGGCTCAGGTCTTAGAGAGTTGCAGAAATAATTTCTCAAAGTAATTTTAACTATATGGTGTTTATTTCCTGGACTTCAGATTCTAACCCCTAAATACAAAGCTGCTGCTCTGGAGTTCACTTTTTAGTGATTCAGCTAACCTGCTTCTTACAGCTGGTAGCATGTCTGAAGGCAGTGAGAGTAAGTAAAGAGATATGGATGCTGTATTCACAGTTCTTTGTTGGGTGGGAGGAAAGGAATGATCATGTATTCCTAAGTGTACTTTGGCCTCCACACATTGCCGGTAACATGCACCCTGCAATCAAATAGTCACACTCTCTCACATTTTTCAGTTCAGTAAAAAAGAGTTGCTGAAAGTGTTAACATTTGTAACATATCAAAAAACATGACAAAACATTTTCAAAATCCTAAGGGCTATGATGGACCAGGTGGTTTCTGGTTGGAGCAAGACTGTGAGAGGAGGCCAAAAAAAAAAAAAGTGTTTTGTGCTGTATAGTTTTCAGAGTTCTTTCAGATATGTTATTTCATTTGACTCTTCAATAAATCCTACAGGAAGGTGGTTGGTCTCATTTTACAGAGAAAAAATGAGGCTCAGAGATGTTGAATAACTCATCCAGAGTCACATAGGAATTGATCTCTAAGCCTAATGCTGCTTTTTTCCACATGGTATCACTGATGATATGAGGTCCTGTATTCCAATTGCAGTGTGTTCTGCAGCTGGAAAATGAACTGATTATCTTGGTTTCCTTTGGACAACTGAAGGGCCTCCATGATTTTCAATGAGTGTCCAGTCAGTGTAAGCTGAACTGGGTCATATACTGTGATATCACTAAGACTTTGATGCCAGTGGGTAAAGAGGTTATAGAATGTCCTCAGATTCCTGTGATAACCCCTTTATTAGAGGAAAAATGTTTAAGATTATTTAGGGAATAATAGATATAGAGTCTATTTGGAGAATACTAAATAGAGTAGAAATTTTGTTTTTTATGAAAGAAAACTTGAAAGTATTCACTTGTTCTTTTCCCCTCCATTCCCCCCGCCCTCTCTGCCTCTACCTCTACCTCTAACCAAAAGATTTGAGTTAAGCATTCTTCAGTAGGGAAGGAATTCTTGATTATGTTGTAGTTTTCATGTTTCAGAATCAGGAAAGTAAAGTTTTAAAAATTGATATCAAAGATTTTTCAGAAAGTCCTTTGAATAGCAGATCACCTCTCCATTTGGTCTTTTGATTCTTAGAAGGTTTATGACATTACTGGTTTAGGGAAATGGAATGTTAAAACCAAGAGTGACCCTTGGTTTCGCATTTTGGAGGCAGTTTAAAAAAGAAAATATAAACTTGATATTACTAAAAAGTTGTCAGTGGGTTTGGGCTTCATCCTTGGTTCAGCTTCAGTTTAGCACATCTACAGTAAGAAGAAGAAAAGGTGGGTGAGAATTAACTTTGGCTTCTGTTTTGTAAGTGTTTAAAAAGCATACGGGATTGTTCTTAATTGGCCTCTTTAAAGGGCTACACAAGCCTGGGAAGGATGCCAGGCAATTTATCTATGCCTCTTAAAGTAGTTAAATGGCATGGATTGCCTGTTTAACTTGACACAGTTTAGTCTTGTTTGCAAAAATAAATTGGTGTTTGCAAACTTAAATTTCCCGTGTGCTAGACCCTTTGTTTACATTAGATACTTTCCTCTTCCACTGTTAAGACTCATATATTTTAGAGGGTATCCTTTAGTTCTGGAAGACCTTGTTTTTTCAGTTGAAGAAAGCTATCATGAGAATGACTGATGATCAGGAAATTTGCATATTAGCCTGACTGTCTAACAAAGACTTGTCTATACCTATCAATTTTTACTCTACCCTCCCTTACCAGCCTCCATATCTGCATTTATCTAGATATTGGTGAAAATCTATGGGAGTGTTTTTTAATGTTATTTAAGTGACACCGTACTTCAAAATATATCATTTTGTATTGTTATATCATTTTGCATTATATCATTTTGTATTAAATGCGATATTTCCTGTTGGATTCTAGTAGCAGAGAGGGATAGCGGTCACCCAAGATTTAAGAACATTAATGAGAGCAACTTAGAATTATGAGTTTTTTCCCACCAATAGACTGTTGTTCCATTTTAATAGTAGGTCCTTTTACCTCGGTGCAGGTGGCAGAACCCCTGTTCTGCATAGGCATAGTATTCAAATTGATGCTAACTAGGGAGAGTTGGGGCTCTCGTTTCAGATATATGAGGTTTCCAGGTCTAGCCCTGCTGCTCATAAGCTCTCTGATCTTGGGTAAAGCAAGTTTTCCCCTCTTTGATGTCATGACCGCATTTGTAAGTAGGGATACCACCTGCCTCACAATGTGAGTGCAAACTGACATAATGTATTTGAAAGCACTTTGCTCTGTGCCTGGTACATACAAGGGATCAACTCAGGAAACATTTTCTCTTCTTACCAAGTCTAATTCCCTTTGTGTTATGTTGTAGGTGTCATATATTTCTTGAAGCTTTTTGTCAATATTCTCACACATGTATTTAGTAAGTGAATAGGTGAGAAGAACTCTATGTACAGTTAAGCATTATGGGGAACAGCAGCCCTGGGATGTTGGTTTGGCTGAATCTCATTCAGGAGGTAAACAAGAAGTGTTTACTCATGAGACCCTAGGGTAAATACATTAGTACTGTAGAATTTGATTTAAAAAAATCTTTATTTTAATTGAGATATAATTTACACATAAGTTTTTTAGGTGTGCAATTCAGTGAATTTTGATAAATGTACATACCCATGTAACCACCTCCCCAATTAAGACGCAATAGAAAACACTTTCATCACCATGGTCCCTCACTGAATTTTAAGCCTTTTATTGAATTGGGCTCATATTTGGCAGTGAGCAGTAATTTAGCTATGCATTGGCCACACAAACCAACTTACTGCTAATACTGCCAAGTGACTAGATTGCTCTGTGGTATTTGTAATACAGTGGTTGTGTGCTTATAATTGCATTTTATTTGGGATCCAAAAATTTTTTGAGCATTTTTATACAAAGCATAATTATTTCTTCAGTTCTTGTGTTTTAAGGTTTCCTTTGACTCTTTACTGGATGTTCTTCATGGAATCATTTATGCTGTTTGTTTCATTTTTTCAAGGTCTTGTCCAGAAGGCTAAGAAAGCAAAGAACAGGCTGTTGAAACGAGACGATGACCGAGGAGAATCGGGGACCCAAGGATATGAGTCTTTCAGTTATGGGGGGTTGATCCTTACATGTGGGAACCCAGGAGCTTGGTAAGAAATTCTATTCAGTCATTCAGTAAATGTTTATTGAGCATCTCTATGTTCTAGGTAATGTTTTCAGAGTTGGGCTGGGGAGGTACCAGTAAACCAAAAGGTCTAAGCTTCTTGTGGACCTTATGTCCTAGTGCCAGGGGAGGAAATGAGCAAGAATGAGCTGAGCAGCTGCCTGGTGTTAGGCACTGCATTAAATGCTTTCCATGTGTGCTGTCATTCAATCCTCGCAGCACCCTTGGGGACCTGCCCAGGGTCAGACATCTGGGAAACTGCAGAACTGGGATAGGAATCCAGGTCTTTGACATCAGCCCAGTCACAGAGTCCATTGACTGGGCTGTCTCCTGTCAGATAGCACATTACTTGCCTAGTGAGAGGCACTAGTTTGTGCAACTTAATTTTCTAAAACACATAATTATAGTATCATCTACTTACTTTCAAAATAATCATCTTTTTTGAGATGATGAAAGTATTCTAAAATATATTCTGGTGATGGTTGCACAACTCTGAATATACTAAAAACCATTGAGTTTGTACATTTTAAATGATGAATTATATGTATGTAAGTAATATCTCAATAAAGCTATTACCAAAAAAGTCATGCCACACAGAGTAGAACTAGCTAATCTTACCTGTCCTTTAACTATTGAATGATAACAATTATGAATATAATATTTACTGCCCATGCAATGGATAAATAATGATCCCTTTATAGTGCTTTATTATATGTTCATATTAATTTCTTGTTCACCTCTCACAAAAGCCTTGAGAGGTAGAATGGCTAGTGACATTCATTCCCATTTATAGATGAGGAAACAGGCTCTAAGAAGTGAAGTGTTATTTGACCAGGGCCATCTACTATATTCTTATAGTGCCACTACAGAATGTGTCTTTTTGGATGAGGAAAACCCTAGAACTGCACTGACCAAAATGATGGCCAGTAACTGTATGTGGCTATTTAAATTTAAGTCAACTAAAATTAAATGTGAGTTCTTCAGCCATACACTAGCCACATTTCAAGTGCTCAGTCTCCACATGTGCCTAGTGGCTACCATATTGGAGAGTAGAAACATTTCCATCATGGCAGGAGAAAATGGCTTTAAAAATAATACTATACATGTGTAATTATGAGTTACATAGGAAAGCCAGTTAGAAACACAGAGGAAGAATTTCAGGCATGTGAATTCTTACTAGCCTTTTGATAGCTTCTTTTATGATTGCCAGTGTTAAATTATCCACGTGATTTTCTGATTAACTTATCTGTTTCAACAACAGAAGGAGGTCACAAATGACTGAAAGGAGAAATGAATGGCAAATTTTATAAGTTAATATTCACAGTCATCCCTAAGAACTTGAAACTAAAATTTAGATGTTAAGAGTATGGTTAGGGAAGAAAAGATACATGGATGCTTTCCTGTTTTTTGAATTGTTATTAAGACTCTAAAATCCTAGAATTTTTACTTGTTTTTGAAATTTATTGAGACTAAGCAACAAATTAGAGAGGCTTCCTCAGAGAAATAACAACTCATTTCCCAACTCTTCCCCTTCTAGGTGCTGTGAGAAGCCATCTTTCTGACTTCAAAAAACCGAGCTGCCAGGATTGACCACTATGTTGTTGAAGTCAATAAATTAATAATCAGGTTAGAGAAGGTAAATTTTGTTGTTTTAAAACACTTTTTTTTCCTGCAAGCATAAATTTTCTGGAGGGAAAAATTACATTTCTGCATCATGTGTTATGTATATTGTACATATCTGATGCTGACAGAGAAATGCGCCTCCTGGAGAGGTGCAGAGTATGTGGTGGACAATTGTAACCTGGCTTGTTGTACTAAAGGCAATGGCCCAGGTTGACAGACTTGCCACATATCAGCTTCTCTTTTTTCCCTATGCAGCCCTTTGGCTTCTGGAAAACCTGTGTGCCTTTAGATTCTTTCCTTTTCTGGGTTTTGCAGGCACAATCATGCAATGGAGCATAGTGTATGATATCATTTGTTGGCAGAGAAGCTGGTGACTAGGTCTGTGAGAACTTAGTCGGGTCTAGCATGTAGTGAGGGAACATCTGGTTGGACTTTCTTGTCCTGTGATATGGTCCATAGCATGTTCACTCTGATTTACTTTGACCCTAGAAATACTTGTGTATTAGCTGGATTGTATGGTGATCATGATAGCAACAACAGGTATAGTTCTATATGTGTGCTCTGCAGGGCAGAAATATATGGCCAGTATCATTGCCCAGGAGGAATGTGGAGAACTGGGAGTACCCATTGCTTTCAGTAGCCACCCCCACAGCATCTTTAACCTACCCCTCGTTATTGCTTAAGGGACTAACAATAAAAATATTGGAAGTAGGTCATAGGAAGGGAAGTGCCTTCTAGATTATCCCATGTGAAATTGCTTTTGTGACTTTGTGGGGTTGGTGATAACAGATGAGACTTGGGAAATACAGATGTGGTAATTTCCACTTGATGCCTCTTGCTTGTGGAAAGTGTATTCATCACCTGACTGATTCCATTTGGCACTTTTATCTTCTTGTCAGCTCACTGCATTTGACAGAACGAATACCGAGTCGGCTAAGATCCGAGGTAATACTAGAATTCTGTTCACATTCAGTTTATCTTTCTCCCTGACGAAATTTCTTTTTTAAAATGACATGATTTTTTTTTTTCTTCTGTTTGTTTGTTCTTCTCAAAGCAATAGAAAAGTCTGTGGTACCTTGGGTCAATGACCAGGATGTCCCTTTTTGTCCAGACTGTGGGAATAAGTTTAGTATCCGTAATCGCCGCCACCACTGCCGTCTCTGTGGGTCTATTATGTGCAAGAAGTGCATGGAGTTCATCAGCCTTCCCTTGGCAAGTAGGTGACGTGGATGCAGGGCCCTCGACTCTTATATCCTCCAGACACTAGCTTGTTTGCTAATCACCACTGGGTGATTTTTTGAACTTTTTGTTTAAATTAATGGTCATTGGGATCTTCAGTCATTCACTTGTTGATTTCATGAAGCCCACTACAGGCTAGTCACTGTGCTAAGGGCCAGGGATACAATGGTTTGTAACAGAGGTTAATGAATTTTTTCCATAAAAAGTCAGATAGTAAATATTTTAGGCTTTGTAGGCTACGTATGGTCTCTGTGACATTTCTTCTTCATTTTTAAACCACTTTTTAAAAATGTGAAAACCATATTTAGCTCAAGGGCCATACAAAAATAGGTTGGACTTGGATTACAGGTAATGTTTGTTTACCCACCTCTGGTCTATAAGGTATTGTCCATTCCCCAAGGGGTCCAGCACATAGCAGGGGATACAGACTCACAAACAAATAATTGCTTTATAAAGAGATAAGTATGATGAGAGAAGTTGCGTCAGGCACCCAGGAGAGCTGACCATATCTTTAGCAGCTCTTCTTCGAAGTCGAAGATGGGGCTTTGAGAGGAGACTATAAAAGAGTCTTGAAAAATGAGCAGCAGGCTAATCATTTCCTTTGAGATAAAAGTTATAGACAAGCATCATCATATAGAATAGACTTTAGTGTTATAAAATGAGAAACATATGAGGAAGAGCAGGAACATGGATGCTCATGGTTGGGAGATGATACTTGAGAAGAGCTTTGAAAGATGACTAGGGTTACAAGGAGATGGGGCAGGAGGGCATCCTGGGTAAAGAGCAGGACAAAAGGCATAGAATTTGGAAAGGCCCTGGGGGAAGTTAGTGGATGAGCAAGCAATAGGAGTGTGGAGAACATGTTTGAGAATTATGGGAATGAGGCTACAAAGGCTAGGTGGAACCAGATGTCCAGAACTTTGAATCTCAGCTGGGTAAAAGTTATTAAAGATGATCTAATAGGCTTTTGGCCAATTCTGGGACATTTGGGGTGGCTTTGCAACCCTAGAGAGTTCTGCTGACTCTGCAATGTCATGTTGGCTATGGAGCATCTGAACAGCAGATGCTTCTTCTGTCCAGCTCTGACATCCACTGGGCACAAATTACCCTGATACTCTCCCTTTCTCCCTGAGACCAACTCCCTGTCTTACCTGAGACTTCATAAGCTATATTTTTGGGACACTATTCATATTTCTTCTATTGGGCTAATTAACCAGCGTTTACTGGGCAGCTGCTATGAGGTAGCCCTGTTATAGGGTACAAGTATGAAAAAGAAACAGTTTCTGACCTCAGAGTCATAGATTCCCAGGAGAGCTCTGGGGTGTACATAGACCTATCATAAAGGGAGTAGAGTAGGAAGTTCTCCAAGAGGGGTGATATGGTAAGAACTGCTGATAGGAAGGGAAGATCATTTTTGCCTTATGGGATAAGGGAGGGCTTCCTGGAAGGTGTACTGTTCAAACTAAACTTTGGAAGGGGTAGGAGTCAGGTGTTTGGGAGTGGAGAAGGCTGTCAGTATAGTCCAGGGAGAATATAGGTTGTGTTTGAGGTGTGGCAAATGGAGGAGGGCAGTAGGTGGA
Source organism: Eonycteris spelaea (assembly GCA_003508835.1). NCBI lineage: Eukaryota > Metazoa > Chordata > Mammalia > Chiroptera > Pteropodidae > Eonycteris > Eonycteris spelaea. Next base: position 1,194,869 of record PUFA01000204.1, on the reverse strand, counting down.
AAGGCCAGGTTAGGGCATGCCTCGATCTTCAGAGACAGACTGTCCAAGGCCATCTGGCTGGCTCTTTCCTGGCTGACAATAGGAGTCCTTCCCACTGTAAAACCTGACCCCAGGAAGGTATAGGTGTCGGTGCTTCTTGCCCAAAGGCAGAGCCTATTCTTACCTCATCAGCACCCATGTACTTCCCACCTGTCATGGGCGGTGGGGTGATTGAAGGCTATGGGCTCACCGCTGCCTGTTCTGTGTTGTGCTTTACAGACAAGCTCACCAGTGCCAGCAAGGATTCCCTGAGTACCCACACCAGCCCCAGTCAGTCACCCAACAGTGTCCATGGCTCCCGTAGGGGCAGCATCAGCAGTATGAGCAGTGTAAGCTCCGTCCTGGATGAGAAGGATGATGACCGGATCCGCTGCTGTACACATTGCAAGGACACACTGCTCAAGAGAGAGCAGCAGATCGACGAGAAGGAGCACACACCTGACATTGTGAAGCTCTATGAGGTGACTCCTTATGTGCAGTCCTTGGTCTCATTTGAGAGGCAGATTTGGCTTTTCATTACATACATGCCAGCACATTTTGGAAACCGCTTTGGGAAGTTGTTCTTTTTAAACATTTTTAGTTTCTGCTAAATGACCATGGTATGATTTCCTAGCTAGGGCCCTGGATGGGTCACAGAGTCATCCTGGGTATGTTGCCGCACCTTTCCTTGCCCTCTTGAAAGGAGAGGTTGGTGGCTTTGGTAGCCTAGGGACAGGAGGAGAAAGGATGGTTGCCATGCAGTGTGGACAGTTTTTTGGATGAAGGCAGAAACTGGAGCTGGTGATGAATAGTGCCAGAAAAGTTCTGTGACATTTGGTTGCTTCAGACTTTACAAGTTTGAGTAACTGCCTGTTTATAGGCTTAGAGCTTCTGCTTTTTAGTCCATTCACGTGCTTCAGCTCTTATTACCACTAGCGACCCCAGAACACCTTTAGTGTTCTGGGGTCGCTTTGAGAGGAACATAGTGTAGTGCCAAAACAGGATTTAGGGTTGGACTGGCCGAGCCTTCTAATGGGCCTGCAAGCTGAGAAGGATTAGCTAGGTGGAGGTGGAGCAGGAAGGTGTGAGGAGATGGGGAGGAAGGAAATGAGCCCTGGTAGAGGAAACAACTCAGGCAAAAACTGATCAGAAGAGTGTATATTTGTCTAATGATCACTGAATGGTCACCGTTAGCAGTTCTACAGGTCATGATGGCTGTGTTTCTGGAATCACATATATCCATCATATATGTAGAGTTCATGACCTGGTAACTCTTTTTTGGAAATAGCCACTGTGCTTTTCGCTTCCTATTTTTTTGAAGTAAGCTCTGTAGATGCCTTGTGCTGGTGTCTTGCATCTCCTGACAGTAAGAATGTAGCAACCGCTTCCTTTTCTTTGCCTTGATAAACTCTGGCTTGTGCCCTGGAAGGCTTTGCTCCTCTCAAAAACATCCAGTCAAAAGTTTTGCCCTCTGTTTCCTTCCTGCAAAATTTTCTGCTTGTAAGGTAAGTCTGTGAGTCAGGAAATTGTTAACAACAATAAAAACAAACAAAATAAAACAAAAAACTACTATCTACATTTTTACATTTTAGAAAACTGCACATTTTAAATATATCTCTATTGATGCAGCATAACCTCTGGGTAGGCTTTTGTGTACCTTGAGAGCACCACTCACCTTCTTTCTTGTTCTTAGAAATTACGACTTTGCATGGAGAAAGTTGACCAAAAAGCTCCTGAATACATCAAGATGGCAGCATCATTAAAGTAAGCTATTCCTCTTTGTATTTCTAATTTAGTGACTCTTGATGTTTTAGGTCATACTTTAGTAGCTGAAAATGAAAATCTTAACTTTAGCCATGCTTTTCTTTTGTGACTTGACTTATGAGAATCATTGTCATGTCTATTGTTTTTCTTTCAATTTATTTAATTAGTTATTTAATTTAATTAGTTTCAAGTATACAGTACATTGGTTAGACATCTATATAGTTCATAAAATGATCCCCCAATTGCTCCCTCCTCCCCTGACCCTCCACCTAGCCAATGTATTAATGCTAACTGCATTCCTATGCCGTGCTCTCCCATCCCCATGACCATCCATCAGCTACTAATTTGTACTTCTTTAACCTTCACCCCATTCTCCCAGCCCCCAAACCCCTCTCCCCTGTCCATCACCAAATTGTCCACTATATTTGTGAGTCTGTTTTTGATTAGTTTGTTCTTTTTATTCCTTAGATTCCGCATATAAGTGAAATCATATAGTGTTTATCTTTCTCTGACTTAAATACCTTCTAGGTCCATCAAAGCAATATCTTTTTCCATCCCTTCCTTTTCATATGTAGGGGTCTTGTTTTCTTATCCTTTCAGCCACTCTATCTTTTGGTTGGAGCACTTAATTCTTTTCCATTTAAGGTACTTATTGATAGGAATGTAGTTGTTACCATTCTTTATTCCTGTTTTTGATACATGTTTTTTTTCTTAAAGAAGTCCCTCCAACATTTCCTGTAATACTGGCTTGGTTGATAAATTCCTTTAGCTTATTTTTGTCTGGGAAGCTCTTTATCTGTCCTTCAACTCTAAATGATAGCTTTGCTGGATAAATTATTCTTGGTTGTAGATCCTGGGTCTTCATCCTAATTTTTGAAGCCCTTCTGTCCTGCATAGTTTCTTTTGAGAAATCAGCTGCCAGTCTTATGGGTTTCCCTTATAAGTAACTTTTTTCTTTGCTGCTTTTAATATTCTTTCTTTGTATTTAACCTTTGGCATTTTAATTATGATGTGTCTTGGTGTGGGCCTCTTTGGATCCCTGATTTTTGGAATTCTCTGAGCTTCCTGGGGTTTTATGTCCATTTCCTTCACCAGGTTAGGGAAGTTTTCCATCATTATTTCTTCAAACAGCTGTTCAACATCTTGATTTTCTTCAGTTACACCATCAGAAGATATTTGGACCTTAATAGTGTCCCATATCTCCTTAAATTATTTTTAAGTCTTGGCATCTTTTTCTTTCTGATTGTGTGTCCTTGGCTTTCCTGTCCTCTAGATAGGGCATTTGATCCTCTTCTTTTACTTTGTTTATTCCTTTGTTTATTCCATTTAATATACTTCTCATCTCAGATAATGTGTTCTTCATTTCAGACTGGTTCCCTTTTATAATTTCCATTTCCATTTTTATTTTTTTATCTCTTTGTTGAAGTTCTCTACACTTCCCAAAAGTTCATTGAGCATCTTTATAACCAGTGTTTTGAACTCTGCATCTGTTAGATTACTTGACTCCATTATATCTGGATCTCTGTTCTGTTCTCTATATGGTTTCTGCTTCTTTGTCTTCCCATTTTGGCTGCCTTTCCATGTCTGTTTCTATGTACTAAGCAAAGCTCCTAAGTCTCCTGGTCTTATTAGTGTGGATTTGTGAAGTAGGTGTCCAGTGGCACAGTCCTGAGAGGGGTTCAGCTGCAGGCCAAATTTAGCCCAAGCTTTTCCCCTCCAGGGCCACCTGCTAAGATTCAGCAAGCAATCCAGGTGCTGTGCTTATAGTTGCCTCAAAAGGCCATGCCAGAAACCGAGACCAGCTGCCTCCAGTGTGAGTCAAGGCACTGCTCAGCAAGGAGCACCCAACTTGCTGAGGATATACCTGGACGTGGCTTGGGTAGAGCTCCGAGATGGGGGACTTAGAGTTTCAGGGAATTCTTTGGGCGGAGCGACCTCTTTTATCCAGTTTGGTGATGTCAGGGCTATGGCGGCACTGTGTCTGGTGCGCTGGTACAGGGAAGGGCTCAACAGGAAACAATTGATATCACCGCCACTTCTGTACAGAGCGAGTCTCGCCTCATTCCAACAATGTCTCCCTGTAAGTCCCTGGTGCCCCCTGCGCCCAACCCAATCAGCACTGGTGTTTAGAGTAAGCAAGTCTGTTACCGGGAATCCGCTTTACGATTGTGGCCCCTTTTAAGAGGCATCTGCCTCTGCCGCAGCCTCCATCTTGCTCAGCTACTCAAGACTGGACAGCCCTATGTCCTCGCCGTGTCCCACCTTCTGCCATTGCAGGGTGTTTGCTTGTTCATCCCAGGTGATTTTTCCTTGCTGCTGTTCCTTGTTTCCATCACAACTTCGATTTGGTCGCCAGAGGTATGAACAGAGCCTCTATCATCAACGCCATTTTTTTTTTTCTTATCTGTATTGTTTGTGTGGCATACATTACTGTCCTGTGTAGCCATACATTCAGGTGACCCCAGCTATTCTGTTTGAGCAGATTTGGGTAGGGCTTTGGACAATAGGCACCACTGCTGAGTGCAGCATCTGGACGTGAGCAAGGGCAGTAAGCTTTCTCTTCTTGCCTGGGTAGATGCCACTTAAGGTGATAGGTGTCAGGGCTTACGGCAGGCATTTTCTTTAGAGCAGGGGGTTGGCAAACTTCAGCCCATGGGCCAAATCTAGCCTGCCATCTGTTTCTTTTTTTTAAATTAAGATATGATTCACACACCATAAAATTCACCCTTTTCAAATGTATAGTACAGTTCAGTAGTTTTTAGTATATTTACAAATGTATATAACTATCACCACTATCTTAATTTTAAAACATTTTCATCATCCTAGTAATAAACTCCAGACTCTTTAGCAGTCAGCTCATTCCTCTTCTCCCGTTATGGAAAAAATTTGCTGACTTTCTTAAGAACATTACTTCTTCTGAAGGTTAGTGATGTGAGCTAGAATTTGAGGTGCTACTACTAAAATCAAATCCCAGCAGTTTTTTTCCAACCTGCAGAAAAAAAATTAATTATGGTGTCCAGTGTTCTCAATTTAAGGATTGTCTGCTTTTGTTTTAAGCCTGTATTACCCACCTGCCACCTTTGTAGTTGATGCGTGTAGAATTAGATGTATCTTGTTTAGCACAAACCTATATTTTTATTTGGACATTTATAGTGACAATATTATATAGCGGTTTCAAAAAACAAAAGTGTAAGCTTGGCTTTTCCTTCATGATGTCAGTGATCATGTTCTAAGCCCATTGTGGGTCTCATACAAAGAAAATGAACTTTTTTGTTTGTGTAGTCCTTAAAGAGTTTCCTCACTCTTAAGTCTGTAAATCTCTGACTTTCAAAACATGAAAGACTAAACCCAGTTGGTTTATGGCAAAAATACCCATTCCCCAAATGGAAAGGGAGCAAACTCTATTTCTTGAGCCCTCACAGCCATCATTGCCCCAGGGCCCCTTCCTTCGTATATATGCACCTCCTGCATTCCTGGTTCTGAAGAACTGCTGAGACAGAACCCATTTTCTTTACCTGTAATTCACTGAGCAAGAGTTTCAGTCAGTAGAACACACTGCCCTTTCTGTGAATAGGTTGGAAGAAATACCCCAGGTGATTCTGATATATCCTCCTGAAATAGAGAGTCCTTGGCTTAGAGGATCTGTCTCGTACTCCTTTTCTCCCTGAAGCTTACTGGAATCAGTACCCATCCTCCTATCCCCATCCATTGGTTTGACATTAGAGTAGAACTATCTTCTACCTGCCAGCAAGGAGAGCCGTGTTCCTGGTAATCTGAGTTAGTACTCAGTGTTTTCCTCATGAATTTGTTACCAAGGGGCTTCTCTCCCTGAGTCCTGTTCTTTTTTTGCTTTGTGCCCTGCCCCCATAACCCCCTCCCCAAACCACCCCCCCCCACGCACAATTGTGAGTTAATGGGCCTCCCTAGCCAGTTGGGGAACTAGCATTGCTGAGCACATTTCCAAATGTTTAACTTCTCCTTCCCCTTAGAAAGGAAGGTTCTAAAGAGCCTTAAGTGCATTTAATTGTCTCACTCTTTCATGCAATGGATATTTATTGAGCACTGGTTACATGCCAAGCTCTTCTCTAGGTGCTGGGGCAATAGCAATGAACAGTAAAGACATTGTCCATTATTATGAAGCTTCATTTTTATGCGAGCACAGGTCATATCCAAGCGAACAAATAATGAACAAAATAACTCCAGATGTTATAGTTGCTCTGAGGGAAATGTAGTTGAATTGGCTGACGTGACTGAGACCAGGGGAGCGATCTCAGATTGGGCCAACCTTGTTCTTTTCCATGTAACTTGGAGATCTTAAAACAGCACAAACAAGTCTTCTCAATTCTAGTCTGATGTTCCTTTTTGTAAACTATGCAATGAGAGATAATGAAACAACTTCAGTGAATCCTCAAATTATTGCACACACCAATATTTTTCCAGCTATGACTGTTTTATAGATGGTAAAATAGGTAAATGCAGCAGTCTTTTCTGTCTATTTAACTTAAATTGCTGCCACCTCAGAAAGGGAGTTGAATGGCCATTGCTGAGGCTGGATTAATAGCTGCAATATCTTCAGAACTGTTTCTTAGTAAACACTGATGAAGCTTGCCCTATGTGCTGGTTACTGAAGATATAAAAATGAAAAGCCACAATCATTGCACTTGGAATTCAGCAGTCTGGTGGAGGTGACAGACTTGTAAATGAACAATTCTAAGGTCACGTAATAACTGCTGTTATTTCTCTAAGACTGGAGTTAAGCCACCTCTGGCCTTCCCTGATGCCCCCTGTTCCACTGTGGACAGAATTCCTCCCTCTCCTCCCTTCTTGATTGGAGTCAAAGTGTTTTTCTCATGTAGGGAGCAGTCGTTCATGAGACCCATGAGCATGGGGCAGTTGATACAATGCTATGCTGGATATTGCCGTTGGGGCTCCCTTTGTCAGCTTTCCTGTTGTTTTTCTTGTCCTTGGGTAGTAGTCTTTGAGAAAAGCCAAGTGCTTTCTGCTCTGATGTAGTCTAACTAACTCATTTAGTAAATTACTTCATAAATCTTATTAGATAATAGTGAAATTGTTCAGGGAAAGTAAGCCAAAGGATACTAACTTGCATTTATTTTGGCGATGAGCTTAAGAGCTAGGCCTCAGAGGCCTAGGCACGAGTCTATCCTTATGGAGTTTGCAAACTGAAAAGTGGCTTCTATTTGATTAGCACTTATATTTGAAAAGGAATGAGCACTACATTATATACAAGAGTGAAATGCCACTTGGAGAGAATTAACTGTGTTTCTCTTTGTGAGACCTTAAACCTTTAGAGTCTTTTTACACTATACTCTCCATTTAGCGTGATGAAACTCAGATCAAACATCTCCATGATTCCTCCCTAGTGCTGGAGAGACAACCTACAGCCTGGAACATGCCAATGACCTTCGAATAGAAGTGCAGAAAGTGTACGAGCTAATAGATGCTTTAAGGTAAGGTGTATTAGATGATGGCTTATTTGTTGCCTTGAGTGGTGGAGGTGCTGTTCTAATGTGGTCGTTGAATGGCAAGCAAACCTGAGCTTACCGAAAGTCCTGGTGACAGTGGTATGTCTGAGGAGGAAGCTGAGGAAAGTGTCAGCTCTGGCACTCAATGCATCTCAGTAATTTTTGGTTAAGGATTTCTAATGTTCATTATTAAAGGAATAGGAGCTTATTGACCCCAGCTGTGTGCCAGGAACTAATCACTGGAGCTGTAGCTCATTTATCCTACCAAAGTTACTGTATGAGGTAGGGATTAATATCCCCATTTTATAGGTGAGAAAACGCACCACTGCCAGCAAAGGTAGTGGAGCCAGAATGGAAACACAGATTCTTCAAGATGACAGCTGCTTTTTAACTGTGGACTGGCTGTTGGGGTTAAGTTAACCCTTGGCAGTGTAGGAAGTACAGTGACTCAAAGAACCGAGATGAGAAATCCTTGTCCATCTATCTGTACATGCAGGACTGGCTATGTAATTTGTGGGGCCTGGTGCAAAATGAAAATGCAAGTCTCTTGTTCAAAATTATCAAGAATTTTAAGACAATGACAGCAGAATCTTAAACCAAGCTCAGGGCTCTTCTCGGCACCAGACTCTGTGGTGCTGCCATAGGTCACTCACCCAAGAAGCCAGCCCTACACACGTGTTTAGCCCCTTGATGGCCAAATGTTTGTCATGAAGTCTGTGCTGTGTTAGGGCCTTGGGTACAGCCAAAAGGTAAGAAATGGGTTTTACCTTCAAGGACACTTCCGTGGAGTCTAACTCATCTGCTCCACAGACCTTCCCAGCAGGCAAGCCTGGCAACTCAGAGACTTCTCACCCTTGTTTCTGAGGCTGGCAGCACTTGTTACATTGATATATTTGTTTCAATTCAGTAAGAAGATCTTAACCCTAGGCTTGAACCAGGACCCTCCACCACATCTCAACACTTTGCGGCTGCAGAGGATGATCAGATACTCAGCTACACTTTTTGTGCAGGTAAAGCCACCCTGGGGTGGCAGAAATGTCTTGCTTGCCTCCCCTGCTCTTCTGCCACTCAGGAGGTAGACCAAGCCACTGGCTTTTTTTATATTTGTACATTTATTATAAGATTATAAATATATTATGCCACATTTAGAGAAAAATCCAGATTTCAAAGAAAAGTACAAACTACTTTTAATCTTATGTCTCCAATACTATCATGCATCATTCTGGTATGTTTTCTTTTTTTCCCATTTGCATTTGTTATATAAAGTAGTTATAATTGGTATATATTTGCAAAGTTATGTTTTTACTTTTTATCACTGAATTTTATATCCTAAGTACTTTTTTGCATAGTCCTCAAATAGCTTTCATTTGAATGGCTACAGAATACTGCTTTGATTTATATACCATCCTTTATTTAACCATTCCCTTTTCATTGGGCATTTGATAGATTCTCTTTTTTTTTTTTTTTTTGCCATTATGGGTATTGCCTGATGGACATACATGTACATAGCATTTCTTCCTTGGTATAACTCCCAAGGAACTCTTCCTGGGCCATTGATTGGGAGAAAACAGCTGATTGTTCAAGGACAGACTAAACCTAGGTGGCTGATCTGAGTTGTTGCTTCCTCAGAAAGCCCCTTGTGGGAGTCACAGTTAACCACCTTTGGGACTCCATGACAGAGGGATCTAATAATCCTATTGGGTTAGTTTTTAACCACTGTATCACAGAGAATTAGGCCCTTTTTCCATTTAGTGACTATATTTTCCAGGCATTGGGTGAGGGCCTACTGAATAGCAGCCAATGTTCTTGTTGGTGGGTATCCTGCCATGAGTAAAAAGATAAACATTCCTGTTCTCATGAAGCTTATATTCTATAGAGAGATATAGACAACTAAAATATATAGCCTAAAAGGGTAGTATTGGGCTTGGACGGAAGCTTATAAATGTAGATGAGGAGGGCAAGAGAAAGGCCTCACTAGGATGTGAATAACTGAGATACCTGGTGTTTATCATTTCATAAGGAAAAGGCCAGCCCATTTGGAAGTTGACTGTGTAGTCCGATTTAAGGGTTAGTTCCTTTCCTGCTGTTGCTAATTAATGTGACTGTCCGAAGATGGAGTGGCTTAACTTAAGAGGACTTCCACCACAGGGCTTAAGGCTCTTTTATTTTCCTAAAAGGGTTTAAGTGTAAAATTGTGGCTCTGTACAGGAAAAGTTGCTTGGTTTGATGTCACTGCCAACCAAAGAACAGTTTGAAGAACTAAAAAAGAAAAGGAAGCAGGAGATAGAGAGGAAGAGGAAACTGGAAAGACAGGTGAGTGAAGCACAAGGATGCTGGTGTCTGGCTTCTTCCCTGCTTCTCTCGTGAACATAGAGGCCTCCTCAGGCTCCCAAGAGTTCCTGTGAGGTTGTAGTAAATCAGAACTCTTTGCTCTCTCTCGTTTCCATTTTTCTTGTTCTGTTCTGGCTTCACTGCCATCAATAGATATCAAAATTGTCAGTCTCTGCAAGTCTTGTTTTTCTTTCAGAGGTTCTACTGGTTTTCTCCTGTCCAGAATACCATAGAGTGAGAGAACTGCCAGTTCTCTCTCTAGTATGGGTTGCAGAGGATCTAGACACCAGGAAGTTCTTTGTAGAGCACTTTGGAATACTCAATATTAAACAGAAAGTAATATGTGTATTTAATACTGTGTGAGATTCTAGAGTACATGAGTCGTAATAGGCCTCAAAGGTTTACGACAAGTATATGATGAATCTAAGATTAAGAAAATTTTACCCCTTAACTTACTGTTGTTCATTAATTTATTTTTGAAAATCAGGGTTTGCCCCTCTTCTACCCCTGAAACAAAAGCATGGCTCGATTTTAGTAGTTGGCTCTCTTAATCCTTAGATGGGCAGTTGGAGTCTCCTGGGCACAGGGATAGTGGGAATGCAGAGGGCAGCTGACAGTGTGGCTGCTGTTGGCCTAGTGACTTTGTTTTTTTTCTTTGGCTTTGGTGTCTTCCCAGGCTGCCCTGGAATCTCAGCGAAGGCTTGAGGAAAGGCAGAGTGACCTGCTGTCTCGTGCCAACGGGGAGGTAGCATCTCTTCGCAGGGGCCCTGCCCCCTTGAGAAAGGCTGAGGGCTGGCTCCCGCTGTCAGGAGGTCAAGGGCAGAGTGAAGACTCGGATCCCCTCCTTCAGCAGATCCACAACATCACATCGTTTATCAGGCAGGCCAAGGCCGCGGGCCGGGCAGATGAAGTGCGCACACTGCAGGAGAACCTCCAACAGCTGCAGGATGAGTATGACCAGCAGCAGACAGAGAAGGCCATTGAGCTGTCCCGGAAGCAGGCTGAGGAGGAGGACCTGCAACGGGAACAGCTGCAGATGCTGTGTGAACGGGAGTGGGAACGAGAAAGGGAGCGGCTCCAGGCTGCATCCCTGCACACACGAACTCAGTCCCTGGACTTTCGAGAAATCAGGCCTTTTCAGCTGGAGCCCAGCAGAGAGCCTCACACCCACCTTACTCATGCTTTGGATCTGGGCTCTTCCCCGGTTCAGAGCAGTGCAGCTGCCAAGACCCCTTCACCCAGCTCAGCTCTCGAGCCCATTAGAGTGTGGTCTGGGCCCCCAGCTCTTGGCCAGGAATTCTTTCCCCAGAGCACCATGTCACAGCAAGATGAGGTCCCCTCCTTAAATCCCTTTGATGAGGAAAACCCCTCCAGCCCCACAGCAAAGGACTTTACCAGCCCTCCTGCTGCAGAGCCTTCCTTTGGCCCTTCATCCCACATCCTCAAAGATTACAATCCTTTTGAGGAAGAGGAAGAAGAGGAGGCAGTAGAAGGAAATCCCTTTACTAACTCAGACAGCCCAGCACCCAACCCCTTCGATGAGGAAGATGAGCATCCGCACCAGAGGCCCTCAAGCCCTCCTCTTCCAGGAAACCCCTTCGAGGAAGCCACCTGTACCAACCCCTTTGAGATGGACAGTGACAGTGGGCCTGAGGGCGAGGAGCCCATAGAGGAGGAGCTCCTCCTCCAGCAGATTGATAACATCAAGGCATACATCTTTGATGCCAAGCAGTGCGGCCGCCTGGATGAGGTGGAGGTGCTGACGGAGAACCTGAGAGAGCTGAAGCGCACCCTGGCCAAACAGAAGGGGGGCACTGACTGACCAATGGGTGGGCAGGGCTTCTTTGGGTTCAGGGGCCTGGCAGGAGTCAGTGGAGCAGGAGAGAGAGTTGGTGGGATTGATGGGAAGGAGGAAGGGTTAGAATTAAGATGCACGCAGGTTAAGAGAAGAAGTCTATTTAGTGCTGTGCATTTGAAGGTTTTTCCACTACAGTTGAATAATAACATGGGAACTAGAACAGGAAGGATCAGCATTCATTTGCTGTTTTATTTTTCCTGGGGTTTTTTTGTTTTGTTTTGTTTTGTTTTGTTTTTAACTTGGGGTTTCCCTTTAGAAGGGACTTTAAGTTTTTACTACTGCAGTATACCTAAATGCAGTTCTGGTGGTCCCAGGACAGAAATGGCTACTTTGCACTTCTAGGGTTCATTTGTTCCTGCCTAGTCTTCGGTTATTATGCAGTATTATAGGGCAGCCTATATAGGGCCCTTTACCCAAGATGGATAAGATGGGTTCCTTTAAACCTTACAATGCCCTGGCAAAAGTCTTTCCCTATTAGGCTGTGGGTTTCTTTCACCCAGGACTTCCTCTGCCTTCTGGGTACATCCTGCTTGTGCAATGGAAGGGTATTGCTAGGAAGGCACTAGTTTAGACCCAGGGGAGTCCAGGGGGTGATAGGGATGAGGTTTCACTAGGGTCTATTTCCTTCTCTGTTTTAAGTTCTAGTCTCTTTTAGGAAGTTAAACACTCACTGCTGGGTTATCACTGTCGGTCTGATCATGAGCTTCTTAGAAAATAGGAGTGGTTAACTTTGTGGTCCATAGAGCTAGTATTATTTGGGAGAAGAGTCTGCACCCAAATGTTGCTCTGTTGGAACTGAATGACTGCTGGGACAATTGTCTGTCCCTGGAGAAACCTCCTCTAATTTTTTGGCAAAATTACTCGAAACTGGGATTTTTCAGAGGACCCAGTCGATAATTTAGGAATTGGTGATCAGGAAGCTTTTGTGGAACATTGTCAGGAGAGTGGAAGCTTCCTAAGTCAGAAGATAAAGCAAAATAATTTTCAAGGCTAGTTGATCAGCCTACTTCCCTTTTGGTTCATCTTGTCCTGACCTGGGGCACCGATGAGATATTTTTTTCTCAGTGTTTAGTATTAAGAAACTGAAACGTTTGAAGAGGCAAAACGCAGAACCATTCTGGTAGCCCTGTTGAACTTGAACTCTTCTCCAGTTGAGGACAAAAAGGGAAATTGTTAATTGTTAATTTAGCTCTGGTGCTTTACAGGAACACAACCCTTAACTGGCATCTGACATCATGATACCTAAGTGCTCAGCTCTGGGTAGAGTTCCTGCAATTATGCTTCTTAATTAATGAACAGTAACTGACCACTAGTCACTTTATACCCCTTAGCTAACTCTGTGTTATACTCTCACTGGTTATTGGTGTGAGTGCTAAAATTCATTTTGTTACATTCTGGGAAGACTCCTGTTGATCTTGGAATGTTTGAAAACATAGTGGTATAAAAATAACCTGTATTTATGTTGACACTATTATCATTAATTTAGCACCCACTGGGTTTTTAGACTGAATGAAAAGGTCCTGTATAGGGGTGTGGGAATGTGGGGAATTGGTGGAGGGTGTGTGTGGAAGCTCCCTCACATTTGGGTTTTGTTCACAAAGGAATATGAGTGGTCACTAATGTCAGCCAGTTGCCAACCTTGCTGATCACCGTGGTGGTTTTGGAAGGTTGGCAGTCAGGCATCTAAAAGGTTGCCTGGTACAGGTATTTTTTCTTCCTCGAGGTCTGCCCTTCATACTGTTAATTCTGGAATTTTTCATGGATGGCTGCATGCTCCTCCCTGCTCAGTCTGTCATTTCTCTCTGACTGAAGAGGAGGAAGGTCTCCGCACCAAAAGCAGGTAGTTTAAGAAGCTAAATACTGCTTCTCATAATTAAATTTTCTCATGAAAATATCTCTTTTAATTAGCTGGTGGTTTCAAATAAAACTAGTTCACTGAACGTACCCTTTCCCTGAAATCAACCACAGGTAGCAATCTGTAAGTAACTAAGCACTGAGAACCACACATAAAAGAAACATTTTTAAAAAAAAAAAAAGAAAAAAGAAAAAAAATCACTATATATCCTAAACCAAACTAAAACCTTCTGATGTGAATTCTTTCATGGCCATACTCTTCCATGAATTCTTTCATTTAATTCTTTATGGCTATATTTCTATAAATCATATACATGATAGGATTTAGAATTCTCTATTTCTCAGCAGTACTATTTCCCAGAATTCACAGAGACCCAAAGTTGGATTTACAGAGATGAATTAACATCATGGAAAAGATGGCCTGTGAATTGCAACCATAATTTTAAGTTCTTACCTCATGTGAATATTTCATCCTTCTTGCAGTCCTTCAAGGCAACTGGTACTCTCATAAGAAAATGAGCAAGTTCTTGATATGGTGTTGCAGGTCTGCCTAGATACAGATCACACATGGAAGAGACTTTGGGGACTCAGGCATCAAATGAAGTTGGCTTTCTCTTGTTTGGATTTTTCCCTGTCTAATACACTAAGGACACTTACTGATTGTACTTGCAGCTCAATATGTCTTTGCTGTTCAGATACTAAAATGTACCTGAGTCTTCATGAGATATGTGATGATAGGTTAGACATTGGCATAGTTAGGTGATGGGACTCAAATGAGAAGCTGGTCTCTTTACCAGGTCACACACAGACTGTGGTAGCAGATTGTGCTGGTCATACAACAATGATGGACAATTTGAGAGTCACCAATTTGCATGCACTACTCCAGGGCCTTGTACCTTTTTTTAAAAAAATAAAATAGCAGATGTTAGTGATCGGAGGTGTGTGTGTATGTGTGCATACATATTGCGAGAGTCACCGGATAACATCCCTTCCCCCCTTGCTTAATGACCTTCTGAGTGTCAGAAGATAGCCCTAGCTTCTATGGTACCTGTCTAGCTAAGGCCTTCAGACAGAATCAAGATCACTGAGCTCTTATTGGGATAAATCTGAGTTCCAGTTCTGAAGTGGTGACTAAATGAACCATTTTACACAAGTATAGTGTAAAATCATTTACAATCCTATTATCCCTATTTCGCTTTGGAAGAAACCGGCCCAGTGAGTTTGGGGAACCTTATAGTGCCAGGCACTGCTACATTTTCACACGTTTCCTCATTTAGTTCTACCAGCAGGCCTGTGAGGTAGTTACTTGGGTATTCATCTGACAGATGAAGAAACAGGTTGAAAGGTTAGCCTGGCTGGGATCACACAGCCAGTCAGTGGCGGAATGAGGATTTAATGCCTGGTCAGCCTGACCAACTCTGCTTTAAGCAACAAGTAAGGTTCAGTCTGGGTCAGGCAGAGTGGGAGTGTGCAAGCATTGTGTCTGGCCCAAAGGTGGCAGAAATGGGCAGTGAGAACAGTTTGGGAGCTGCTGAGTGGGTTTCTGATGTTGACCACTTGAGCCTTGAAACAGACCTCACCAGGACCTATGTAGATTACTGAACCAGAAGATACTATTTAGTGCTCACTGTGGGCCAAACAGAATGCTAAGTATTACGCATGGATTACCTCATTTAATCTTCCCAACGATCCCAGTTTACAGATGAAAAAATGAGTGTGGTGAGATTAAGCACAGTCACAGCTCAAATCTTACCTGGAGCAGAAGCCACTGGAACCAAGCTGGTAGGAATACCTGATGAGTTCCTGGAGACTGAATGCAGACTAGCAGAGACTCAGAACTCGTGGGGACCCACAGCCTAAGGGAGATCCCACATTTTCGTGGGTTTTGCCTCCAGGAACTCCAGGTTTTCACAGATAAGAGCTGAGAAAGAACCGTAGGTGGCTCTGGCAGGAGGAGGGGAAGAGTGATCTTTGTAAAATAAGCTCAGAGCATTCCACAAGGGGAAAACACCTGAGTTTAATCCCATCTGGGGTAAGGGCATTTCCTCCACTCCATCCCTCTCTAGCCTTCCTGTCTTAAGTAAGGGAAAGGTAAAGAAAACTTGTTTTTTTATAAACTCTACTCACACTTCTGACAGTGTATGGGCTTTCTCATACACTGACCAGTTCTTTTACACCAGCTGGGTGTCCTACAATTTAATTCAATGCCCACTACATGGATTTGTCAGGTGCCACACATTAAGGGCCCAGTCCCACAAGACTGCCCCCATCAGATCCCATTTGCAAAGTGTGGGCTTCTGGTACTTCTGACTTTGCTGGCTATAAATCAGGGGTTCCCAGAACACCCTTCTTCGGTTTGGTAATCTGCTATAACAGCCCAGAGAACTCAGAAAAACAGTCTACTTTCTAGATTATTAGTTTATTATAAAATAATTCAACTAAAGGAACAGCCAGATGGGAGGGATGTCTAGGACAAGGTATTGGGGAGGGGTGCAGAGCGTCCATGTGCTCATGTCCTCTCTCGGCATACCACTCTCCCAGCATGTCGATGTGTTCACCAAGTGTAGGTTCTCCCCAAGCTCTTCATTTAGGGACTTTGTTTTGTTTTATAATGGAGGCTTAATTACATAGGCATGATTGGCTAAATCATTGGCCATTAGTGATTAACAACTTCCAGTCCCTCTTCCTTTCCCAGAGGTCTGAAGTTGGGGACATGGGGCTGAAAGTTCCAACTCTCTAATCACATGGTTCCCTTGGCAACCAGCCCATCTTTAGGGGCTTTCCAAAAGTCACTTCATTTGCAAAAACTGGTGTGGTTGACCAGAGACTTATGAATAACAAAAGATGCTCCTTTCACTTTTATCTCTCCAGAGTTATTTTAGGAATGGGGACCAAACCCAGAGATTATGACAAAGGATGCTCCTATTTTATTAGGGAAATTACAAGGCCCTTAGGAGATTTGGCCTAGAACCAGGAACAAAGACCAAATATGTATTTATTATATTACAATATCACAAAGATTAAGAAACACTTATGAAGGTCATAGCACAGGGACATAGGTCCACTAAAATGCTGGAATTTCATCATCATAAGATTATAGACTGCTTCCTTTCCTCCACAGGGCTCCAGTAATAACACTGGGTTACAGCTAAAAGAGTCACAAACTTTCTGAGGAGGAATATCTAAGGAAGCCCAAAGTCAAAAGGAGAGGTAAAAAAGACTAGAGGAACTTGAAGTCTCTGGCTCCCACAGCTACAGCAAACATTAAAGACAACTCAATTCCTAGTCAGATTAACATAAATCCATATACTAAAGTTCTTCAAAACGAGAAGCTTGCTAAAAAAGGCAAGGAGAAAAAACGTGGTCTGATGAGACAAAGCAAGTATCAGAATCATATTTAGATATGGCACAGATGTTGGAGTTATCAGGAAATTTAAGATAACTTGTTAACATGTTGAGTTTAATGGTAAAAGTAAATTAATATCTAAGAACAGATGGGTAATGTAAGATGAGATAAAGACACTCTAATAATGGTCAAAAGGAAATGTTAGAAATTAAAAAAAAAAAACTAACAAATGTCTCTCATGGGCTCATCAGTAAACTTGGCACAGCCGAGAAAATCAATGAGCTTAAAGATAGGTCAACAGAAACGCTCTACTGAAATACAAAGAAAGGGGAAAAAGAATGAAAAAAAAAAGAGGAATATCCAAGAACTCTGGGACAATTTCAAAAGATGTAAAAGCGGAATACCAGAAAGGAAAAAAGTGAAGAAAAAGATTTGAAGTAATAATAGCTAAGAACCAGATGAGTCACCAAACCAGATCCAGGAAGCTTAGAGAGTACCAGAGAGGATAAATACTAAAAATCCACACCTACGTATATCTTATCAAATTGCAAAACCAAAGACAAAGAGAAAATCTTGAAAGAAGAAAAAAATTATCTATAGAGAAACAAAGATAAGAGTTACAGTTGACTGCTGGTCAGAAACCATGCAAGAAGACAATAGAGTGAAAAATTTTAAGTGTTGAAGAAAACCCACCAACTCGAGTTCTATATCTGGCAAAATTATCCTTCAAAAGTGAAGAAGTAAAAACGTTCTCAGATCAATAAGAGTAGTACTTCGAAATGCATGTCATCCACGTTTTGCTTATGAAAAAAAAAAACAGATCAAAGAGCTATTAAGTGTCTAAATCTGGAAGGGGTACCCCAAAAGTTTCCTTTTTCTTTTTATAAATCAGATTTTTAGTCAATGTTAGAAGTTGCACAGTTTGAACCCTTCATTTTGAAATGAGAAGTTGGGAGAGAAAAACTGACTTATTCCAGGTTGAATAGAAAGTTATTAGCTGACTTGGTATCGAACTCAGCTCTCCTGATTTATTTCCTACTGTAATTTTGTCTGAATGATTGATCCAATTTAAAAAGAATTTTGCTTATGGAGGAGAAAAATGAATATACAGGAGTGTGAAAACCTAAACGTTTCAGTAGGAGGGTGCTCTAAAGCAAGGTGTACATACTTGTAAACCAAGCCCCGCCTCAAAGCTCCCGAGCCAGGACTACAAGTTCCAGGGTGCTCCGCTCCACGCGCGCTGCCTGCCGGGAGTCGTCCCTGTGAGTCCGCGCGGGAAGTGGGAACTTTGCGCGGAGGGGAAGCGGCGCAAGGTGTACACGCGGCGGCCTGTGGTGTTCTAGTCTCTCCTCGCCTCATCTTCACCGCCTGGCCACCGCCACCATGCGCATGAAGGGCCGCTTCCCGATACGCCGCACCCTTCAGTACCTGGCCCAGGGGAGTGGTGTTCAAGGAATCGGTGAAGGTCATGACGGTGAATTACAATACGCATGGGGCGCTGGGCGAGGGCGCCAGGTCAGTCCGAGCCCAGTGATGCCGCTCCGGGTGATTATAACAACGTGCTAGTAACGTGGAGCCCTGGGGCTGCACCTAATCCTGGGGCTGGCCCACTGAGGTTGGTGCTATTGCCTCCATTTTACAGACGAGGAGACTGGGGAGCAGCTTGCTTCAGGTTCTGTAGCAAGAAGAGGACAGTAGGGCCTCAGTGCAGGCTGGGGGGAGGGGTGAGCCAAGGACAAGGGCCCCTCATTTTCCTTCCTACAGGAAGGAGGACAAGGCCAATCCGTGGGGCAGCAGTCTCCTTAATTACCAGTGCCACACAGTCTCCCGGTGGGGAGGGGCGGCACGGGGTCTGGGTGGAGCCCAGCCCAAGGACTACAGACCTGGTTCGAGTGCCTGGTGGATTTGGGAGAATTGTTCCTCAGTGTCCCAAACGGGGATGATGCTGCCCAAAGGCCGATGTAGGGTTGCGATGAGAGAAGTAACAGCTGCTGGCATTTGTTGAGTTCTCATATGTGTAGCACGGTTCTGAATGCTGCTTGTGCATTCTCTCATTGGTTTTTATAGAAACCCCATTGTTATCCCCACTATGAGGGTGAGGAAATTCATAGAGAGGTTAGATAACTTGCTTGTCCAAGGTACCACACACAGCTAGCTGGCCAGTGAGTGGTGGCTCTGAAAGTGCTTTTTTGCAGGTCTTCTCACCGTTATAATTAAGTGACTATGTCAGCTGTGTAGCCACAGGTTCCCACGCCCTGCCCACCAACTAGACTGTAAACCCCACAGTGGTTTTCAGCGTGGAGTAGAGAGTCATTGAATAGAAGCTTGAGGCAACAGCAGGTGCTTTGGGCTTTTCTGGCATTAATTATAAATTTATTGAGGGCTTGCTGAATGCTAGCTAGGTCCTGTGCTGTGTGCTGGGAATTTAACAGTGACTAAGAGAAGAGTCCTGTACTTCAGTAACTGGGATTGGGTGTGTGGAATGCATCAGAATGGGAATCAGAACAACTCCCTGTGAAGGGTAGTCATCCATGAGAGGGGACTTCACTGCACGGCTGTTGGATAGGCACAAGCTACCTCTTAGCCGTTTGCTTTCCATTGGTGAACCCAAGAACTTGGACCTGCTTGCTGGGATGAAGTCTTCCTTGAAGATTTGGGCTTAGGGGTGAATGGGCATCCAGAAACTCCATAACCCACTGTACATCCACTCAGGTATCACAGGGCAGATGCCAGGCAGGTACTGGGAAGGAGGAAGGCAGATTGTATGGGCCTGCGTGAATTGGAAAACATGCCCTGTCTCAAGGGGCTATTCAGTGCTTGGCTACATCTTAGCTGTGTGGGCTCCAAGAGAACTTCATATTTTTAATGTAAATCTCTGGTATTTAAATGGTCATCCAATCAGCCTACAAAGCCTGCACACATATCCTCTAGGTAAGTAGGATACCGCCATTCTGTGTTTCTTGTTTCTAGTGGTAAGGGCTTGCCTTTCCCACCTTTGCCCTTTTTGTGATTTTTATGCCTTTGAGTCGAGCCTTCCTGACCTGCTCTAGCCCCACAGGCCTTTGGTTGTTAACGTGCCCTCAGCATTTCAATTGTTGCTTCCTCCATTCCAAGTGTCAGTGGCCAGTACTACAGCCCTGGGGTACCCATCGCCTTGGCATACTCTGGATGTGTGGGGAGCTGCCTTATTCAGTGCCTGAGGGCTAAGTCCCTCCTCATCTGTGTCAGGTGTTTTTGCCTTTAAGATGTAATAAGAGATGTCACAGCTGCTAGCATTTATTGAGTTCTTCTCTGTCCAGCCTGAGCCTCAGAATCTAGCTGAATTTGCTAATTTGATAGTGACAACACTGTGGAAGAAGTCCAGATGCTAACTAATCACAGCCTGGGTTTTTTCACTTACTAGTTGTTGACCTAGGACAGTTTATTTAAATTTTCTGACTTCCTCAGTTGTAAAACCTTACCTTGCAGCATTGCAGTGAGGATTTGAGTATAAAGTGCCTAGTAAGATGTCTGACATATACAGCAGATGCTCAATTAAAGGTTACCTATCGTTAACTTTCTTCCATGCTTCAGGCAAGAATCATTTAAAAATCCTGTTCAATTTTTGTCTTAGTAGTTTTATGTGTGAGAAGTTCCTATATGCATATGCCCTGGTTTATTTGTATGAAGTTCTGCGATGTTGGGATACTCTGCTTTGGGGTGGGAATTGAGCAGAGGCCTCCTAAGCCCAGGAGGATAAATTCAGTCTTTGACTTCCCACCCTGTGCGCTGTTCTGGTTGCCAAAGCTTATAGTAGCACCCTGTTTCCACTTCCCCTGGAAGCAACAACTTTCAACTCTAACCAATTAATTAGAGTTTTACCTTCATCTAATTAAATACCATACTTAGCTACTTCTTACTTTCTTCGCTTTAGACATTATCTAGCCTTGTCATCATGGAAGATGAGGATTTTACCATAAACAGCCATTCCCCACCCTCAACACGTGTACTACCCTGACACCTCCCCAACCCCCATTTTCCCAATATAGTCATTTCAGAATTTTGGATAGAACTATATTCAGTGTTTAATATGATTTTGTGAACACTATACACAGTTGAGCCAGATAGAGTACTGATTATTTTTCCTTTTTGTTTTTGCAAAGGTTTTTGTTTTCTCTGGGGTTAATAATTGTCATTGCTTTTGTTTCAACTGCAGATTCTGCCCCAGTTATGGAACTCTCCCCAAGTAAACGGTCACACAATCAGGCTGTCAATTTCATCTTCTTGAAAATAGACCATAAGCTCTAATTTGAACTGCTTGTCCTGTATCGCCATCATCTTGGTGTAGACATTGAAGCACAGAGCACTAATTTGCCCTGGGTCATACAGCTGGAAAGTGGTGAAGTTGGGTGACTGTGCTTCTGTCCCATGTGCCACTCATACCTTCCCATTGCTGTCTGGTGTATGGGGCAGCGTGTCGTCAGGTAGCCTAGGGTATATCTAAGTTCAGAACACTTGAGGAGCCTTTAATTAAGGGACTGGTTACAGAGTTGTGGGGGAAGATGGGAAAAAGAAATCACAAGGAATAGTGCAAGCCCCAGGTCCAGGCTTGCGGAAGTAGGGGGAGTTGGAACCTGGAGATGGAGAGGGCTGCCTCATGGGCTCAGGGGACCGGCTAGGGAAATAATACCTTGCTGCTCCCTCCTTCCAGTCTTTTGCCGGGACTTCCTGTTGGCCAAATGCAACAGAATCTGGAGGGCAAGGAAGCCCAATTTCCAAAGTCCACATAGGTTAGCCATTCAGGATGGAGAATGGGTGGATGAGGGGTCCAGATGTGGTCGTTTTGTAATTTATTTAATCAGTCATCTTATTGAGGGCACTCTACAAGTTTCTGTTCCTCTGCTGTAACAAATAATGCTATAATAAACCTCATACGTATCTTTGCATTCAAATGTGAAAATATCTAAAAGTAGAAGGTGAAATTGAGTCAAGATATATGCTTTTAAAAAATTTTGCTAGTTCCAAACTGACCTCCAATTAGTTAATTTATATTCTTAAGGAAATGTCTTACTCCTATAACTTTAAAAAAATCTTAGCCATCTAAGAGGTGAAAAAGAATCATTTTAATCTACATGACTTTATTGGGAAGATATTAAGAATCTTCATATTCTTTTGTTTTCATAGTTTCATTTATTTTTAGATTGTGGTATAATCTACATGAAGTGCACATCTATAAATATATAGCTCGGTAAATACTACATATGAATACACAAGTGTAACTACCACACAAATCACGATTGAGGACATTCCATAGTTTTATTTTTGAGCTTTGATTTTCTTTTTTCTTTTTTTTAACGCCTACAGCTCCTGGTCTTCTAGGTGGTCTCCCATCCAAGTACTAACCAGGCCCAACCCTGCTTAGCTTCGAGATCAGACAAGATCGGGCACCATAATTTTATTTTTACATTTACACTTCTGCTTTGGTTAGTTTTAGGTTAGTGCACAACGTGAGGTAGGGATACAGATTCCTTTTCCCTCAGATGACAAACCAGGAGTCCGTACGCCCACACTCAGAGAACACACTAATACATTCCTGAGAGCTCCTTTTCTCAGCCTTTGGTGGGGATGGGCAGGCCTCTGAGAATCTGATGAAAGTTCTGAAACTTTTTCCTAGAAAAGTACACAAGTATGCAGAATTTTAGGTTAAAAACTATTGTTTCATGGGTTTAATTTCTTCTCTTTTGCAGGAAATTTGTGTTTTTCAACATACCTCAGATCCAGTAAAAACCCTTGGGTGCAGATCATGATGTTTAAGAACATGACACCATCACCCTTCCTTCGATTCTATTTAGGTGAGTGTGGGGCCTCTCTGCTATGGTGCAGGACTGGTTTTTCTTCCATCTTTTCCTCCTACTGTAGCAGTCAGGTGATCTGAGGTACAGGCTCTTGTAAACTAATATTGCTCCTATCACCTCGGCTTCCCATATGGTGGCACACAGTGGCCATTGAGATCTGGACTCTTCTTGTCTCCATTTGCCCTTACATGTCTTACACCACACAGGCTAGTTTTTCCAAATTCCCTTGCCATACCTTGTTTTGATGCCTTCACTCTTGTCAGTTCCTCTGTCAAAACCCCATTTCTGTTTTCTTTGCTTATTATTATCTTTTTAAAATCCTTCAGTACTCAGCTTGGGCACCACTTCTCCCAGGAAACCTTCCCTGTATCCTTAGATTGGCCCTTCCCCATCCCCAAAGCCCCTCTTACTGTGCCACATTCTCTTGAAAAGTGTATGTCCCTGTGTGTCCTCTCTGGACCAAGTGAACATTTATTCAGTTAAATTGGGCTCAGTGCCCAGAAGTCAGAGATCAGATGTTTTGGCTCAGCTTTTGACCCTGAGTGAGTAACATTCCCATTGCTTTATTTCTCAAGTAAAGGCAAAACATCAACCTTACACAGTTGAGAATCAAATGATGTGTAGATTGGGAAATGTTTCAGTAATCAAAGAGATGATGTTCTTTCATTTTGTTTCTGGCCAGAAATGGCCAACTCATTCAGCAAATATATAATGAATGTCTGCTAGGACCTAGACAGTGCTCTAGGTGCTTGGGGTGTCAGGGAGCCATACAAAGATCTCTGCCCTTGTAGAGATAGTACCCTACCAGGAGGAGACAGAATGAACAAGAAACTTAACAAGATAGTATATTGAAAGATAAGTGTTATAAAAAAAAAAAGAAATAGAGCAAGATAAGGGGCGAGTGAAGAAAATGGTGATGTGGTAATTTTGTATATGTATTTTGTGTTTGCATTTTAAAAAATTAACTTTATTTAGGCATAATTTACCTAAAATAAATGCACAGGACTAATGTGCATAGATCAATGAGTTCTGATTTATGTACCTGTGTCACACTTTCCCAGTGAAGATGAAGAACATTTCTATTATTCCAGAAAGTTCTCTAGTGCTACTTTCTGGTTAATTTCCACCAGAGGCACCACTGCTGTTTCTTTCACCATAGATTAATTTTGTTTCAGAACTTCATATATCTAGAATCTCACAGTATATATATATTTTGTGTCTGGCTTTCACTCATGGTTTTGAGATTCATCCACATTATGTGTATAAGTAGTTTATTCATTTTTATTACTAAGTAGTATTCCATCATGGGAATATACATATATATACACCACAGTTTTTCTGATCACCTGTTGATGAACATCTTAGTTTTTGTTAAATGACAAGACAGTTAAAAGTATGAAATTTATTGGAGATAGAGGGGAGATGGTAGAGGAGTGGGCAGGGAACGTCTTCAGATGACAAAGCAGGTCTGACATCTCTGAAAGGAGGGGGAGAAGGAAGGAGAGCTGGACAGGAGGAGCCTCAGATGGTGGGGCAGCTCTTGGAAAGTCTAGGCCGGTCCAGTGAGAAGTTGTAGCTCTGCACTGGGCAGAAACGGCCAGATCCTAGACCTAGGCCGGGGAGAGCCTGGGCTCGGCTCTGGTGCTGCTCTGGTGGATCCCCAACACAACAGCTGGGCTGTTGACTTGCAGGAGGGCTTGCTTGAAGGAAGGTTTGATTGGAGGGGCCTCCCTGGCTACGAAGGGTTGTTTCTAGTTTTTGGCTGCTAAGGTGCTTATCAGTACCTTCTTGGCATAAGTCATCTTTGTAGACATGGGTGCTCAGTTCTCCTGGGCCTGCGCCTCAGGACGGGATTGCTGGGTCACAGAATAGATATGTAATGTTCTTAGGAACTGCCAAACAGACTTCCAAAATGATTGTGCCATCTCACCCTCCAGGCAGCCGAGTGTGAGGGTCCTGGTAGATCCACATCCTACCCAAACTGGTGGTCTTAGTTGCATCACTTTCCTGTGGCTGCTGTAACAAATTACCACACATTTGGTGGTTTAAAACAACACAAATTTCTTACAGTTCTGAGGGTTAGAAGCCCAACATAGACTAAAATCAAGGTGTCAGCTGAGCCTTCCTTTATGGAGGCTCTTTTTAGAGGTCACCCACTTTCTTTGGCTTGTGGCCCCTTTCTCAGTCTTCAAAGCCAGCATGTTGTATTTCTGGCCATTCTTCCATAGTCACAGGTCCCTCTGACCACAGCCCAGAGAGCTTTTCCAGTTTTAAGGACCGTGTGATTAAATCAGGCATACCCGGTTATCTAGGACAATCTCCCATCTCCAGGTCTTTAACCACATCTGGAAGAGTCTCTCTGGGCACTTAAGGTGATATACAGGTTCTGGGGGATTAGGACAGGGACATCTTTGGGGGTCTTTGTTGTCTTAATTTTTATCCCTTTCTGTGGGTGTATGTTTCTCATAGAAGTTGTAATTTGCATTTCTCGTAGCTTTTCATGTGCTTATTGGTTATTCATATATTTCTCTTGTAGAGTCTACTTGTATCTTTTGTCCGTTAAAAAACAATTGAGCTGTTTTGTCTTCTAATAAGTTCTTTTATATTCTATACATATATTTGACAGGATGCAATTCCTGTCAGATATATGTCTTGTGAATATTTTTTTGTATGTAGCTTTTCCTTAATGGTCTTTTGAAGGGCAGAAGTTTTAGTTTTGATAAACTTCAGCTTATCAGTTTTTTATGTTTAGTTCTTTTTGTATCCTAGCCAAGAAATCTGCCTACCCCAGGGTTGCAAAGATTTTTGCCCTGTTTCCTTTAGGTTTGTAGATTTAGATTTTACATTTAGGTCTGTCCTCTACTTTGAGTTGTTTTCTTTATATTAAGTGAGGGTAGAGATTGAGATTGAGGTTCACTTTTTTTTTTTTGAATCAGGATATGCAGTTATTATAGCACCATTGTTGAAAAACTATCCTTCTTCTTATTGAATTTTGTTGGCATCTTTGTCAGAAATCAATCCATCATTAGAAAAACAAAATGCTTGTAAATCCATATAGTCAGCCATAAAAAGGTATGAAGTACTGACACCTGCTACAACACACTTGAACCTTAAAAATATTATGCTAAAGTGAAAGAAGCCAGACACAAAAGGCAATATAGTGTTTGATTCCATTTATATGTAATGTCCAGAACAGGCAAGTCCATAGAGACAGACAGTGGTTGTAAGAGTCTGGGTTGGGAAGTGCGGGGAATAGGAAGTGGCTGCTTAATAGGTAAAAAGTTTCTGTTTAGGGTGATGAGAAAGTTCTGGAACTAGATAATAGTGACAGTTGTACAACATGTGAATGTACCAAAATTCACTGAATTATACACTTTAAAATGGTTAAAATGGTAAATTTTATGTCCCGTAATTTACCACATACAAAAAAATCACCTGGCCATACATTTCTGAACTCTTCATCCTCTCTCACCAATCTGTCTGTGCTTATACTAATACACTGTCTTGGTTTGTGTAGCTTTATACGTGTTAAGATCAGGTAGTGTAAATCCAACTTTTTTTCCCCAAAGTTATTTTGGCTAGTCTAGGTTCTTTGCATTTCTCGAGACTTTAAAATTTGGTTGTCAGTTTCTAGAAAAAAGCTTGCTGGGATTTTGATTGGAATTACATTATAGATCATTTTGAGAAGTGACATTTTAACAATATCGAATATGTTTTGTAACTATTGTAAATGGTGTTTTAAAATATTTCATATTTCAGTTTTTTGGTTAGCATCACACAATTTTGTAGAAGTCCAGTTAACTTTTGTAAATGGTTGTGTGTTGCAGTCCTGCTGTAAATTAACTTATATTTGTAGTTTTAAAAATTCCTTAGTATTTTTTACATACACAGTCATGCCATCTGCAAATAGTTTTACTTTTTCCTTTCCAATCATTTTTTCTTTTTTTGTCTTAATTTCACTGGCTAAATTGGCTGTGATATTTTGTTTTTACCAGTAATGTAGGAAAGTTCCAGTTACTCTGTATCAGCACTTGGTATTGTCCATTTAAAATTTTTATCCTCTCTAATATCTCATTGTGGTTTTAATTTTCTCATTTTCTTAATGACTAAGATATTACATATCTTTTCATGTGATTGTTAGCTTTTTGTTAAATGTTTATTCAAATATTTGCTTATTTTTTAGTTGGATTGTCTCATTGAATTGTGAGAGTTTATATAATTGAGATACAAGTCCTTTATCAGATTTATGTATTATGAATATTATCTCCCGGTCTATGGCTGATGATGCCTTTTGAAGCACAAAAGTTTTAAATTATGAGTTCAGTTGATTGTTTTTCTCTGGGTGTTTTTATATCATATCTAATAAAAATCTTTGCTTAGGTAAGGTTATACAGATTTTCTATTCAAAAACTTTTATAAAAGTTTTAGCTCTTTTAAAATTATCATGGCTATTTTGGGTCCGTATGAATTTTAAATTCAGCTTGTCAGTTTCTATACGAATACCTGCTGGGATTTTGATAGGGGTTGCACTGAACCTATAAACCAGTTTGGGGAGGATTGTCATATTAACGATATTGAATCTATCTGTAAACATGGAATTTCTATTAAAATAGTACATGCCTGAAATTTGGCTGCTCACGTCTAAAAAAATATGGAAAAGGGTAGCATTTTGTTTTATGTAAACAAATATATTTACTTTATTATTAAAATATTTCTCCACTAAAAGCAAATCCCAAATCACCACATTTGAGGCTGAGGGGCATCTGCCAAGTTCTCAGGTTTCTTCCCCATCTTTACTTCCTGTTTCCAGATTCTGGTGAGCAGGTCCTTGTGGATGTGGAGACCAAGAGCAATAAGGAGATCATGGAGCACATCAAGAAAATCCTGGGGAAGAACGAGTGAGTTGCTGGTGTTGACCTGGAGGGGAGCAAACGTCTTAGCCCGGAGAGTTTGAGAGAGAAGGAAGGGGTGTCAAGAGGGCAGGCTCTCTGACAGTGAGCTAGACACACTCACCAGATGTGTGACCGTAAGTCACTGAGCCTTCAGTTGTAATTCCTTCTGCTGTGAAGTGGGGATAAAGGTGTGTTCCTCCCTCTTGGGGTCAGTGGGAGCTGAGATGGAGCTGAAAAGCTTTCCCTGTGTGGCCAGAAACATGTCCCTCCTTGGGAATCTCAGCTTGGAGCGAGTGGGTGTCCAGCCCCGGGGCCTGCTGTGAAAGGTCTCTTTTCTTTTTCTTTTTCCCTTTGAACTTTATTATTATTATTTTTTATGGTGACATTGGTTAACGAAATCCAGTAAGTTTCAGGCTTACAATTTAACAGTAAGGCAAACGTTTATGTTCCATTGTGTCTCTTCTTTTCATGGAGGAAAGGAGGGAGGGAAGCCGAGACTGTCTGTGAGAAAGCACAAAGGCATTTCCAGGCCCCTTTATCCTGATTTTCTGACAAGTCAGAGCTGGCTCCTCGGAATGTGAAGGCTGAGCATGCCTGGGACGAGCATGCTTCCTAAGTGACCCCCTCCCCTGGGGTCTCACCCAGTTCACATGCTGAAGCCTTCCTGCTGTCCATCCTCTCTCCCTGGGGAGCCTGTGGGGAGGGGACAGATAGGCTTTGGGAGTAAGGAGCAGATTAGGAGGCACAGGAAATCTAGGTCTCCCCGGCCGACGGTGGGATTCACTCTGAGAAGTCCTTTGCTTCCCAGAGGCTCAGAATAATGTTGCTGTCTGTGCTTTTGGCAGGGAAACCCTCAAGAAAGAGGAGCAGGAGAAAAAGCAGCTTTCTCACCCGGCTAACTTTGGACCCCGAAAGTACTGCCTGCGGGAGTGTATCTGTGAAGTGGAAGGGCAGGTGCCCTGTCCAGCTCTGGTGCCGTTACCCAAGGAAATGACAGGGAGGTACAAAGCAACTCTGAAAGCCGGTGCCCAGGACTAAGACCCAGGCCTGTGGGCTGGGGTTACCTTGATCACAGGGAAGCCTCTGGTTCTGTCCTGAGAGACTGAAAATAAAATGCTCCTTCATTACTCCATCAACATGACGTATTTTCCAAGTCTGATCTGCACAAGGAAGAAGGCCTACGTGGGGACAGAGCTTTGGAATGAGGAAGGTATAAGGCCACAGGCTGACGTTCCTGTCTCTGTCCTGTGGCCTTTTCCTCCCTGTTCTCTACCGACTTCCAGACCCTGCTCTTGAGAATTATAAGCTGCTGTGCCTGGAGCCATCTTGGGGTGGCAATGTGAATGTTCACTCCATTCAGGCTCTTTGGGTATTTTTACAAAATCCCAGGGCAAGCCTTTGTGGAATGCTCACTTTTTAAACTAAAGCCAACTGACCATTTCCTCCTGGAGGAAAAAGGAGTCTGGCTGTGGGCATGTCAGAGATGTAGGAGGCCCCTGTGGCTACAGACAGACCAGTCTCTCTTAGGAATGTGCCCACTGGTAAGCCACTGCCAGCCACTGTGGCCCCAGCTGTATGCCCCCTCAGCAAGCAGGTTTACAGACCATGAAGAAGGAAAGGAGGAAGGCACTGCCTACTCAGCAGTTTTGGGCTCTGCCCTGAGAGACTGGTGTTAAGAGGCTGCTGCTCAGTTTGCCCTTATTCAGTTCTCGCTTACTAAGGTTTGGAAGAGGGTGTGAGGTGTTATTAAGGGTCTGCCTAGTAGTTCTTTCCTCCTAAGATATTGATAATTACCACTTTGGTTGTGCTGGTTTTAGCCCTTAGGAGACACCAAAGCCCATTAGGGTCACTTTAAAGTTTTATTTGGTCAAAAGTGAAGGACCAGCTGGCCTACAGATCAGGAGGCTTTGCCCTTAGATTTGAGGTCCGAGTTCCTTGCTGGGAGCCTTAGCTGATGCCTAGCTATCTGTAAAAAGAAAATAAAGGCACTCCCTGCCACATGAGGTAGTTAGCTATAGATGATGAAACTAGAATGTATTTTATTTGAATGCTGGAGATTATCTCAAATTGAGAGAAATTTGTCTCCTTTTACATTTGATGTTCAAGTTATGGTTTACTGTGATTTTGTACCAGACCTGTGTTCAGGGTGATAGCTTTGGGGGTTTTGGGGGAAGAAGGTGGGTATGTGGGTCTAATATGGAAGAGGCAAACTTACTTCAGTTGTGTTTAATCGAAATTCACTTTGGTGCCTTTTCTCTCATCACCATTTGGAGGGTGGCTAGAAAACTCTATCCTCCATTCTGACCCTCCTGTAGGCGCTGGTTTCAGAACCTGCAATGTTTCTAACAACCCCACAGTGCTGCTTGTGGCCGGGGCCTTCACACCAGCTGACTTGGCTCTCTGCTGGGCTGCCAGGCCTTTTCAGAGTTTTCATTCCTTTTGGGTTGTCTCCACAGCTGGTGACATAAAGCCTTATGGAATTATTCCTTCCTCCATGGCCCACAGGGCCCAGAAAGGTTGCTTACCAGAAGGATGGCCCTGAACCAAGTTAGTGACCCCTCTTTAGCACGAGAATAAATGTCCTGATGAGTCAGTGCTGCTGTTACTATTTGCGTGGGCTATTTCCTCACAGACAGCTGATAGTGATTCTTGGAAATAAATATCACTAAGGGGTATTATCTCAACCTTTGCCTTCCATTTCTTTAATAATGATAAAAGATGGGTTTAAAATTTACAGAAATGGGAGATTAGAGAAGACAGCTATGAAGATATTTTGATTGATATACTGTTTATTTGCATAAGCAATGTTTGCCTAAGTGGTTTTTGACTGTGTTCTCCTCAAGTGACCACTTTTCATTTTGAGTACTAGTACTACCTTACCTGGCAGAGCCAATTAAAGCTAGCTGGCTGCCAGTGCGCTCTGCCCAGAATCTGACTTTGGACCTCAGAATTCTCACCTGTAAAATGAGAGGTCAGATGATTTCTGAAACTTTACGAACACATTTTTACCCTGGAGAGCAAATATCCATATAACGAGTCTGCTGATTTGAGGTGTGTGTGTGTAACGGCAGTCTGTGAGGTCGGGCAGCTCAAGCCCTGCTCTGCTTCAGAAACCTAAGTCCAACGGGCCATCAGATGGACAGGGCTAAGTCACTTTTGGCCAAGGCTAAGGTGAGGTAAGATCTACAAGGTTCTGACTACTAGTTGCTTCTTCACCACCTACTTGGGGTTCAGGTGAGAATGCTTGGAGGGTCAGGTGTTATTACTATTATGAGAAATGATGAGTAGGATGCACATTTAGTCTTTAATTCACTTTTAATAGTATAAACCTCATTTAGGTAGTAGTATTAAGCCACAACAATAATGCCACATTGAAATAGCATTTAATAAAATGCATAAAGCTAATTCATGCACTGCAATACTCTATATACAAACACAACAATGCAAATTCTTCTTCAAGACTGAAGACATTGATTAGATATAAAATTCAGTTTAAAAAGAACATGCTAGTTTTTAAATGCCATCACATAAACAAAGCTGATTTCAAGCTATAGCTTTCAACAAGTTTTAAACCTGGAATTAAAAGGTAATGGCATAAACAATATTTCCTATACTGGGAAAGGCAGAGGTTACAGAAACGGTCCCAAGAAAATCTAACACCCAAATTTTCCTTTAACAAGATGTCTTTTAAAAGGGCTGGTAATGCAGCTACATTTAAACAGGTCCAAACTACAGGTAAAAACTATGGTTTGTACTATGAAAAAGGCGTAGCTTTTCAGTTATAAAACTAGTTGAACACTGGTTTACAAGATAATTGGGAGAACAGAGACTGTAGAAAAATATTCCAGCACTTGAGTTGTATGTGACAGCAGCATTTGAGTCCATGAATGCTCTGGTCGTTAAAATAACAATTATACTCTCTTAAAGAAAAGCCCATTTTTTATGTAAAGTCTAGTTTCAAATGTTATCCAAATATTAAGCTTTATCAGTCTGTCAGTTGCTGAGCGTTTTCTTTCAGCATTTTTTTCTATGCTGTACGTATAAATATTGAGACACCAAAATTACTGGCTTCTTAATTGAAAATTTAATTGGGCATTAAACTCAGACATTCCCCATCCTGATACTGTTTTTAAGCTCACAGTTTATTTGTAGGTTGCTGTTAGTTAAGATAAATAGCCCCAAAGGAAAATTTTTATTTTAAAGATTAATTTAGAGACTGCCCAGCTTCCACTTTTATTATTTTAACTGGAAAGCTACCTTCAATAGTGTGATTGTCACAATAGGCAAGGACATGGGAAAGGTGACAATCACTGCTGGGAAGCCAGTGAAGCAGCAGGAGCGTCTTTACATCAATCACATTTGGGGAAGCTGAAGGCTGAATGGCCCAGTCTCACAAAAGGCACTGAGTGCTATGGTCTCCATGAATGTTTTCAAACATTTTAATAGCTTATTTAAAACAAAAAAATTGGCTTATGTGAGAGTTTTTGCAGTTACCCAGTGATTTCAGCAGGTCAGCTTTTAATCTTCCTGCCAGTCGGGACCACTGTGCTTACCAGGTCCACGAGCAACTACTGCTGGGCTGGGCCCTGGCTCTGAGTGCCTGTCTCAGTTTAAAGCCTGATTAAGGGGGAAAATTCATCTGAATAGAGCTGGATGAGAAAATTTGGCATCTGTAGCTTTAAGGGCATACATATATCCATATTAAAATGCAGTTTTTATCTGAAATTTTAAAATCATAATTTACAGAAAGAAATTGGTGGTTTCATTCATATGCTGTAGAGACTTAAGATTTGTAACATATGCCATACAGTTAGCCATCAACATTCATACTTTTACAGAATACTTGGTACGTTTTTTTTTTCAGCTGGCATTAGATGGGAATTTGTTTAGTCACAGGGGAGTGCCCACTGTCTGCTGAGTACAGAGCACGTGGGGAAACTGC
This sequence comes from Eonycteris spelaea, assembly GCA_003508835.1. Taxonomy (NCBI): domain Eukaryota; kingdom Metazoa; phylum Chordata; class Mammalia; order Chiroptera; family Pteropodidae; genus Eonycteris; species Eonycteris spelaea. The sequence goes on along the minus strand of PUFA01000204.1, from coordinate 1,162,547 downwards.
TACCAAGCCCAATGACACAGACGGTTCTGAAATTGACCACATGACAGAATGAGAGTATCTGGGAGCTACTAAGTTCCTTCCAGTTAGGCCTTAAACAGGTATGTGACAACCAGGTTAAAGATCTCCAGCTAGTTTTTGGACATTAGGATGAACTGTCTTCCAGCTTCATAGCCCTTGTCTGAACCTAGGAATACATAGCAATGTCATCCTGTCAGGACCTTTCCCTGGTACAGAGTGGAGATTCTGACTTCATGGCCTTTCCCAGCCAGGCTCACCCAAAGGAAAATAAGAGTTAAGAAAATCTCAGCAAATCCATCCTGCTGCAGGACCTTGGAACACCCACAACAATTTAGCAACTCTATCATAGAGTCTCTTTAAAACAAAGTTTGGATACGTGGCTACATGTCTGTATACATAATATACATCTATGTACACATACACACACTATATACACTGTACATATATAGAAGATATAAACACATGTACATTCATTCAGTCATACAAGCCTATAAATCTGTACACAATGCGCTGAAGGGAGCTCGGGGCTGGACACGCAGATGTGCATGGTGGTGGGAGGCACATGGGGAGGTCCAGAGCCTGTGTACAAGAGACCCAAATCTACTGCCTTGATTACAAATTCACACCAAAGTTAAGACATTTTCAAAGAGCCATACAATCTAGGGAATGGAAGTGAGAAAGTAGTATGGGGGCGTCTGCCCTGCCTGCTCAAACTGTTCCAGGACCTAAAGGGCACTGACCTCCCAAGATAAAGGAAAATGTCAGATGATGTTACTTTTCGTGACCTGGGCTCAGAGTTGAAATGTCACGTATAGCCCCACTGCACATAAGGTCATTCCACTGGAAAGGAGGCCACAAGCTTCTGGACCCTAACCAGGTCCTACAACTTGGATCGACAGCCAAGGGCTGCTTGTCAGGCAGAGGGCAGGCAGGGAGGGAGAATGCTCTGCTGGAAACTCCCCCAAAGGATTAGGATGTGGTTTTCCCAGAATAAAAGCACTAGATACAGCTGGAGCTCTTCTAATTCTCGGCTCCCTGCCGTGGCTGTCCCCCAAACAAGCAAAACAGCTAAGTAAGCTGTAGTGAGTATGTTACTGCCATATTAGGGAGCTCAGAGTAGATGTGTCCATTGCTATTGGCATGACTGGTGGCAAATGCCTCAGAACAGTCCACATTTAATACTGACACTGACAAGCTAGAGAACAATCCCTCTTGAGGGCAATTACATAACACATCTTACAACAAGTGACTACACCTGAAATTAAATATAAAACCCCAACAACAAAAGAACCCCAACCACGGCCTCGTGGCAGAGGTTATATAATAAATAATGTACCCCCCACCCCCCGCGCTCCCCATAAACACACACACAGATCTCAAATTAGAAGGGCAGTAACGTTCTGCCTTAAAAATACTTTCCAGGAATAACTTGGAAAATATTTGCTCGAGAAATTTGGTCTTTTTCTAAGTCTCTTCCTGTTCTGTTTTATGATTTATATGTAATGAACTCCACAAATTTCAACAACACATAACTCTCCAACATTATGTAAGATACCACTGGAAAAGAGCCCACTTCATCATGAACCGATGGTGTATGTTGGTTCCCACCACCTTTAACCAATGCACCTCTCCTCACTGAGGGAGGAGTGGCTAGGCCAGCGAAGGGGGAGTGTGAATAGGCTACATGGCAAAGAATCCCACTCCTGGCTTATTTCACTCACATTTAGTGGGCAGAGAGCTGGTTTCACTTCATTGAATCTAGAGTTTCACAAACTACTGACACAGGTTAAAAGTCTTATGAAAGTTGTGCTCAAATATCTGCTTGGGATCCCTTTTAATAATTTTTTATTTTGAGCTTCTTTTAACCAATCTGACAAGAGATGAAATGGACCTGCTGTCAAATGCTTGAAACAATCTGAGGCAATGAAAATTCAGGTAGTGTGGACATGATCTGTAAGGAACATGCCACTTCACAGTAAGGCCAAGAGAATCTAGGAAACTAATGAGTGTTCAAAGCCCAACATGGTCCACTGGAATCAGCAACTCCCTAAACTAAATAGATTCTTCTCCAGGGCTATCTTCCCTATCCAAATGTTCACTGTCCTGCCGGTTATCACCTTTTCTTGCCAATATATCTAAGCAGTGGCTTCGTCAGGACCGAAGGCTAGGTCGTGACTAAGCTGCTCAGTACCTTACGGCAGCCCAATTCTAAAAGCCTCATAGACAACAGGACTCCCAGGGCCTGCCCCTGGGAATAAGGGAGCTGGCCTGTTGTGGGCCTTTTGACCAACACCAAGAACTCAGAATATGAAAGATGTGACACAACATGTATTTCCAGGGAGCTACTCCGTGATCAACAGACATGCTTACATTCAAAAATCAAGGAGTAAAACAGGCAATTCGCTGTGTAAGATGCATGAACATTCTTTAAAATGCCCTCTGCTAAAATCCTTCACAGAAATGATACAGACCTGCCCTAACTCCATTGTCTTGGCCAGTTTTTTGTCTTAATTTTGAAATTTAAATCACTTCAAAGTTAGAAAACCAAAAACTTAAGCTAGCAAAATTAAATCCTTTCCATCATTTTATAACGGGCACCCTTTCTCCAAAATTTGCTTCCAAAGCATGAACTATAAATGATAAAACCAAATCTGAACTAGAATTCGAAATTGGAGAGACTTGTCCCCATTTAATTCCCGTAAATGACTTTTAAGAACTACTTTAATACTTCAGAATAAAGCATCCTATCCTGCTTTGCTGTAAGCCTGTGGCTGGCTTGCGCAGTACCTATGTACCACTTGTGGGGTGCTCACTTTGACTAAGGGCCCAAGCCAAACCAGGGAGTGCCTGGGAGACAGGGAGTGCACTGGAATATTTTTGGGTATCATCTGATCAAAAGGTTTAAGAGATGCAGATTTAACCTTACATTTTATTTTCTTATTCTGGGACATACAAAAGAAAATGCAAAGTACCTAACTCCATCTCGGACATGCCACTTTTCCTCAACAGGAACTGCTTGCTGTCACTCACATCCATGGGAATTTATGGGTGCTCTTCTCTAGATGGAACTTTCTTAAAACTACATTCTGTTCTTGTAAATGATGGTCACTACAACTTATGAGAAAGAAGATAACTTAAGGTTGCTTTTTTAAGGAGCTGGCAGTCTGCTTCTGCATCCATGATCTAGAATGCTCCAGGGTTGGTTTGCTGGCACACACCCGGGGGAATCAAAGTGCACGGTGTGCTAGTACCAACGGAGATGCTGAATATGGAGACATTCTGAAAACCCTGATAATTCAAGGTCAACAGAGAACCTTTCCATTCATCTGCACCACCATTGCCCTGGCCAGGGAGCAAGATCCTGCACACACACCCCCACCCCATCCCCAGAGCTGTACTGAACTGCAGGAGCATAGGCCCTTCTTAAGAGGCATCTGGAATGGAAACCCGTAAGAGGGGAACTTTCACACTCCAAGGAGGCCACGCCCCTCCGTATGAGCACTGTGTAGCCAGCCACCCCAGATTGTATTCAGGAAATACTGTCAAGGGTTCAAAATGCCCACCTTGCACCTTTTGGTCAGAAGGCTCCATCTGCCGTAGCGGCGGAGGTGATTGGGGATGTTGTCAATTGCTGCAGGAATTGGCAGTTAATGTCTGACTGGTTGCAATCCAATTCTGAGAACCAGTCATCAGAAGATGCCCCAGGTTTGGAGGAGCCTGCAGATGCCTGTCACAGACCAGGACCAGAGGTCAGGGAACCCGACGAGCATCAGCTCTGAGGAAGCTTCTGGTTTGGGTCACCACTGACTGTGCTAGTATACTCCCACTTAACTGCGTGATACAGATAAGCCACATTTTCATTCGCTCACAGGACTTTAGTTCAATACCACCAAGTGTGCATACAATTAGGAATGATGCCTTTTCTTACATGTAAATGATTGTCTCCTGTACCCTATTGCATTTTCACAGAAATCATTAGCATTTAGGCAAAAGACATAGTTTTCCATTTGCCCTGCTCATAGGCAAGATGTTGCTAACATTACGCATCAGTAAGAAGTGCTTAGAAAGTGCTAATATTATTACCCTGGTAATTAGTAGCTATTAATTCCAAGGACATTTTTAATATATATACACACATACTGTTCTCTTAGGTTCTTTTAGTTTTTTTTAATACTAGTCTCTGACATTATAAAACTTTGTTTTTTGCCCTTTGAGAATTTCTAAATATAAACTGAGTTAAAAGATTGTTCCAAAATCTGCTGCTTCATCAAAAGGCATTAAAACATTTCTTATGGCAGGAAAGGATCCTACTAGTCTTTTAGTTGCTATTGTCTGGGATTAACAGATAACCAGGTAGGAAATGGCTAACATACTGGAAATATTTGCACATACCAAAATACCACTACTTCATCTTCTTTGTCTCTGAGCTGTCCTGGGAGGATCCTTTTGCTCCTCAGTAGGTGTGTGGTATGCACTATAGACTGGCTCCGGTGATCTGGCCATTGTACTCTGCTGTCTCCATCTTGAGAATGTAAGGGATTATGCTGTCTATTGAAACGTTGCCAATGAGACCAGTAAAAAAAAGTTCTTCTGTTATGTTGGAGCTCATCAGCCTGAGTGCAGGCAGGCGGACGAGAATCCGGGCCAATCTGCAAGAAGGAGAGTCATGAGAGAAAGAAGGGTTCACTGCCCTTCAGACTTTGCCCTGGACAGGCTTCGACAGGCCCTCTCTGTACTGCTCAGAATTGAACCAAATAGATCCATCCACTATCTATGTCTTGTTTTTCTGATTTTAGCAGTTCCTCTTGTAGGAATTTATCATGAGAAAAAACATCAAACAAGTAAGTGCAAAGATGTATGTATGAACATGTTCTCTTTATTATTTATAACAATGTCCTACCTCCACCAAAAAGCAAAATAGGAAATCTATCGTCTCCATATAACAGATTACTACATATCAGTAAAAAGAATAAAAATCCATATTCAAAGATAGGGAAGAAGTTCATGACATGTAGCTGAATAAAAACTTGAAAGGAGGTTGTGAAGCAGTAAGTACCGCACAACTGCACTTGTGTATATTTATTTGTGTGCACATGTGTAAATACAGTATTCAGGAGGATGTGTGCCAGAATGTTAATGGTTGGCCTCTCAGTATTGGGATTTGGAGTGTTCTTACATATTAAAATTTTTATGTATTGCCCTAACTTCTAGTGTTCATTTAGCATTATATTTAAAATAAAACCATAGAATTGTTTTGGTTTTGAAGAAACCCTGGGTGGAAAGGCACACTATGACCATGTCTGGAGGGCTAGGGGACACTATCTGAAGCACCCTCTGTGACAGGCCATTCCAAAGCCAGTGCACAGTGGTATATGCAAGCACACTGCAGTGCTAGCCCAATCTGGAAACGATCTACATTCTTATCAGCAGGAAATGTTAAATTATATCATCTCCTTAGCAACATATAATGATGAAGAATATGTGTGCTCATTGCGTATTAAATGAAAAAAAGGTTACCTTACTTTGTTATTGTGATTCCAATTACATATACATAAAAAATTTCTGGAAGTTAAATACATAAAACATTAACAGATATCTCTAAATAGTGGTATTTACACAGTTACAAATTTCTTTGCTTTACAAAAGTTCTAATTGTTTTTTTCTACAATGAACACTGTAAGTTACTTTTAAAAAGAGAAATTATGGGGGTGCCAGGCCCCAGGTGCACACTGGAGCATGTGGGAGGAGACTCCCCGCCTTCAGAGATCCAGTTCCTAAGGGGAGACAGCAATATCTGTAGGTCAGGGGTGGAAGTGTGTGTGGGAAGAATTAAAGAAGGGAAAAAAAGAACATTCAATTTAAAAATAATTAAAATTTAAAATAATATTCATATTATGCAAACAGAATTCCAACACCATCATCCATTTACCCAGCCAACTGTGAATCTTGCAGGGTGCACAAAGTTGTAAGGGGACTCCACCACAGACCTGGAAGGGCTGACTGGCTGCAGGGTGTTAGGAAGTCTGCAAGGGCAAAAAAAGGGTCTTCCTGGAACACAGCACATCTCAGCTGGGCCTTAGAGGCAGTCTAAAATGTCTATCAGTAGAGATGTAAAAGAATGGGGAGGAAAGGGAGGGTATTTCATGAGGAACAAACAGTATGAGAAAAAGCATACAGAGGGAAAAACTAAATGAGAGTATAAAGCAGGAGGCAAACCATTCTAGGGCTATTTTTTGGGAACTGTCTTGAGTTTCTAAATCCTATGAGAAAGCCTTCTTTATGTCATTTTTGGTCCCAAATCATCTGGCTTGCCGCCCTCTCCCCTGGGGTCCTTGACTGGACAAGGAGTGACTCAGGATTTTTTCAGAACATCTACTTTCAAAGACCAGAGAGCTGCTATTGTCAGGGTGATTCTAGTGTGTTATGGCTCCGCCAGCAGCCCCCAGAGAGGCATGTTCAGCTCTCCGGCTGCAGACACTGTGTGGGAATAGGCCCGTGGTTTCCTCAGAGGACAGCTTGCGCCTGGCTGGATGTACGAGTTCTAAGTGTGGGTGCTTTACTTAACAATTCCATTCTCCATTGAGGCTGAAGATATTATAGATTCATGGTGAGGTCTTCAGTGATGCCAGTAGAAAATGGATACTGCTTTGGCAAATGGTACCTATGTGCCATAAAGGTGTGCCTAAAGCAGAGGTAGGTTCTCTGCCAGCAGGGCCAGCCACAGGCCCCCCAATCACACCAGAGAAACGGTCCTCCTCAGGCTGGGAGCAGTTCCATTCCACAGGGCATCTGTGAACTGAGGTCTGCACAGGAGATGCCAGTTGGGGAAGGTGGGGCCATGCATCATCTGGGTCAGGTTTTGCTCCAGCATTTGAGAAGACAGAGTGGGGAGGGAAGTATTAAATAATTTGTTGGAAGGAGCCCCAGAAATTCACATAGGCTCCAGTGGGTTGGAAGCAGTCCTGCAGAAAGAACTCTCTCTCTCCTCAGCTGGAAAACCTGCCAAGCATTCTTCCCTATCTCAGAACAACTTTCCTGTTCAAATTTGCATGAGAAGGGCTCATTTACATATTTGCTGCCCAACCATTACAAATAATACAAATTAATTTTTACCCAAATAAAGGAACTTAAAAAAATCAGTTTTTCTGAAGATAAAATTACTATTTACACAACCCACTTACTCCTTTATAGGGGTCAGGTTTAGTTTCTGTCAATGAAAACTTTTCTGTAAAGTATTCTAGCATTGCCTCTTGAATGGGTGTGGACCAGAGGGGCAGAGCTTCCAACTGTTCTGGACAAGGAAGGCCTCCATGAGGGCTCATGCCTCAGGCACACGTTAGCTCCAAAAGACACCAACCCAAGGTCCTGCTCAGTTACTCAGCAACACTGGGACAGCCTAGCATTCCTGACCCTCCCTGCCTAGCGCTTTCTATACTCCATTACTGCCTTTTATAAAAGGCTAGAATTAAAATGTGATCATGCTGCTAGAAATGGAAAAAAGGCTAATGTAATTTCTATTTGCAACTACAGATCCAGCCGTGCTCCTCCCTGCCCTGAGCAAGTGTGTGTGTGCCTGTGCGCCTCACCGGTAGGTGTCTTCTGAGTAGGTTTTCTGAACATAGTCCTGCAACTCCATCTGTGCCTTTTCTTGGAATTTTTCAATCTGGCTTGTGCTGGTCAAACCTGGATGATCTGAAAAGAGAAAAGTGCCCCCAAATTGCCCTGTGTATTTAGAAAGCCTCCCTTACAGACTTCTTAGTACTTATTTTTAATCAAACTTCTGACAAATTCTCAAGTACAACAGACTGAACTCTGAAGGCTGATTGGGTCTGGATATTATTGTTAGAACAGCGGATTTTCCTCTGTACTGGGCCAAGGTCTGACTGTGCCCAGGAGGGGGCTGGGCTCTGAGTGGTCATTCCAGCCTCAGCAACCCCACCTGCAGATTCTGGACATTCGGCTTCCTACTATTCTAGAAAACACCTTGATTTAAAACTATCCCATGTAATTAAAAATTCACTTTCTAGATATTTAATCACATATTTTCTCCCATTTTTATTAGCTATTTTGTTGTTTGTGAGTCGAGGGCTAGGGGAGAAGGGAAAGGTTAAGCTGTGTTCAACTCCAGCTACTGAGGACACCAGTCAGGACAAGAGTCACCTAAGTGACCTCTCAGGAGGCTCTGAGGTAACAGCTGAGGGGAAGCGAGGCCAGCCCAGCCGTCTCTTACTTTCCACCAACAGTCCTGCTGCCTCCCCTTCATCTGTTGTGACCACACCTTTTCATGTGCCCTGCAGCAGCTGCTGCTACTGCCCTCCACAGAGACTATGGGTAAACCTGTGCAGTTTCAATCTGTACTGGGATATATACGCTAACATAACCTGAAAATTGGTAAAGAGCAAAACAAAACAAATCAAAACAAACAAAAAGGACACAAGATGGTAGAACACTCTTTCATACGTATAGCCCTGTTTGGGCAATAGTTTAATTAGAATACAGATTAAATCTATCCAGTATATGAAGTCATTTCTTTGAGACTGTAAAGATAAGAATTTAAAAGAATGCATATGTTTATGTTAGTAAAGCACACCTATTATGAGAGCATTCAGTCACATACAGTCTGGCAGGACTCTCTCTACACCACTGATGACCTGACAACACACTCATGTTCATAAACATCAGCAGACATAGGTGGAAACTGTCATTTGTCACCTCCGCATATCTTACCGGGGCTAAAGAGAACGATAGCTTTAAGGTATGCATACTCATAGCCGTCTATATCCAGCTTCGCCATACTGTTACAGAACTCCTGCAGCTTCCAGATGTGTTCCATGACTTGCTTTATTCGGTCACCAGAAAGTTTATCTAGAAATCAAAAGCACAGATCCTTTAAGAAAGGCTGATAAGTACAATAACACGAACTTCTTTGAGAGGTCACAGATTGAAAGAGAATAATTTCATGTTTTAATGAAAAAAACAGTTATCTCCTGAGTGTCAAGAGCTTCAATTTCCAGTTAAAGGTGAAGTGACAACAGGTACTCCAATTCCACTGTTACATCTCTGCCTCAATGAACCCCTGGACCAGCAATTTCCCTGGCCCTACCCTGGGCAGCACCTTTGGCCTCTAGGTACAAATTGATAATTCCTTTTATTCTGTACATAAGACCTATACATCCATTCTTTTCAATGGATAGGTTTTCTAAGTCTCTGCAGGCATTTAAAACATATTTGTCAACCTGAAATGTTGGCATTTTTTAGTTGTCAAATTTTATGTTATCTGATTTAATCCTCATGACAACACTCTGCTGAGGGGTATCAGTATTAACTATACTCAGTTAAAAATAAAGAAAAGTCAAACTCATTTGTGAACAAAGCTAATTTAATTCAATAAAATGTTAAGGGCTTTAAAAATCAGCTTTTTATAACTATTCCAAAGGAATAACTACAAACACAAAGGTGTGACTAGGTAACTCACATTGCTAGATAGCAAACACCTGGAATGCCCAATTACAAGTGCAGCTGAATTCCAATTGTAGCATTGTAGGCAAGTGCAGACTGTTAGTTTTGGACCCTGAACATGCCCCGTCTAGACAGTGTCATCCGTGTGTTGTGGACAAGCAGCATGTGGAGACTGCACTGGCTGTCTCCTAGTCCTGACGTGCTGGGATCTGACCACCAAACGTTAGATGGTCACCCAGATCTTAGAGTCACCTGTTGATTCATGAGGAGCTGGGTGAGGTTAACTGTCCCGGGCCAGGGGGTCTGCATGACCCAGGTTGGTGTCCCAGCAATTCTACTTGCTGTTTCTTTTGGGGCAAGCCAGGGACCTTACCGGGACTTCAGTTTTCCCATATGTGACACTGAGATAATAAATCTCTACAGGGTTGTGAGGATCTGTGAGATATTACATATGAAAGAGTAACCTATAAATGGAGATGAAAACAAGCTGTGATTATTCTGAAGACATCACTAATAACCTACATATAGGGAAGTTGGCAACTTTTTCTATTATCTTTATTTCCCTCTTTCGTATTCATCGTGAAAAGAAGGCAGATGGAAATTGAAATATTCTGACTGATAAAGGTCCTATGATTTAGAAGTTAAACTTCCCTCAATCTATGGATGCTGTGGGACACTGAGGCTGGCCAATTTGCGATGGGCCAGTCTAGACGGAGACATACTCCCCCATGTCCCCAGCCCTACCTTCCTGGATGCTGTTCTGCAGGTGGTTGACAATGGCCGCCAGGATAGTAGAGAGACTCATGACCTGGGCACACTGGGCCAAGCCAAGAGTGAAGAGTTCGTTCCAGCAGGCCCGCACCAGGCTGGTGTTGCAGTCCTGTCTGGGGACACAGAGGTGAGTGTGGGTGCGGGTGTGTGCTGGCACCTCTCCAAGCCCCAACATTCCCCAAACAAGTGGATTTGGCAAATGAGTGTTGAAGGTCTATGGTGTATCTAGGATCATTCTCCAAGAATACCACTGTCTAAAAATCTCTTAGCTAAGTCCCTCTGAGGGTAAATTATTCTCTTCAGATTCTTTAAACTTAAGTAATGAAAAATCTTAATAGGCATGACTAAACTCTCATTTCCTATAGCCTTCTAAATCTGCAGCTGTCCTGGCCTGGTTGTCTTGAGAGGCTGCAGTGTGGATTCTGAAGGGAGGAGACATACCCTACACCTGTGCTTGAGACGAGACATGAAAGCCTGCAGAGGAGCTGGGACTGTAGCGAGGAGGAGGAGGCCAGCTGAGACAGCTTTCAGTTCTGCCTTGGGTAATTTACACTCGGGATGGCATGGTTAGTACACTGCAAAACAGTCTGTCCTTATCTCAGATACCCCCTGATGCAGCATGTCCCTACTTATTTCCAGATTTCAGGACAACTCTTGCCTCTATTCCACTCCACCCATGGCTCCTAGCTCTAAATTCTCTGCACATGGTGAAGGTTTGATAAAGGTCTGAGGAACACTATCACTGGCAACCACGGTCATGGGAAAATCAGGGCATAGGAACAAAACAGAAGGGTCCTCAGAGATGTTCTAGGTCATTCCCAGAGAGGGAAAAGCCCTTGCCCAAGGATACACAGAGAAAAAGGTTACTTACCCAAGTGCCTGAAAGGCTGGAATTGACCTGGCCCAGTGCATGGAGAGGAAAAGCAGGCGGGATGCAGATTCGCAGATGTAGTGCACGTTGAGGTACTCCGGCATTGGACTGGGCATTGTCAGCTGGAGAAGTACACAGCACAGGAAGTAAAGAGGGATGGGACAGTTTGGTTTGTCAATATGAATCCCTCTCATGTTTCAACATGGCAGCCAGAGTCACTGTTTCTGATGTTGAGGATCCTGTGTGGAACCCATCGTAGGAAGTGTGCTTTCTTGTCAGTGAACTATGGTCTGATGGTCCATGAAATGTAGAACGATGAGGAACCCCCACAGCTTACCCATACAAACACATACTTTACAACTCTTGCCACAACAAAACTGTTCTTTGTTCTAAGGCAATTCTATTTTGAGCCACAGGTTAAAGTCCAAGTCAAATTAGGAAATGGCTCAACTTCATGGACTAGCAGACATTTGGTAGGTAGTGACCTCAAGGTAACAGTGAGTAAAAGCTGAGCAGAAGCCAAGGTGGTAGAATGATATCTATCCCACGACCAGAATGTCTGGCCTGGGCTCCAGGAGCTCCATGGTCTAGGAGCTCTAATGCCTTTGAAGTTTGAATCTCACTGGTGACCTGTGTCTTTGGCACCCTAGGGCAACTATGAGCAGGGACCCAATCTTCCTAAGTGACTGGCCAGATCTCTCCAGTAAATAATGCTGGAGGAACAGAAGGCTCAGTCTGGAGACCTTGAAACTAAGATGGTTTCAGGGAAGATGGAAATATCCTGCAGAAGTGAGGCCAGTGGAGCAGAGTGTACTTAAAACCTATGAGGACCTCACAACACTCTTCAGGGATATGAGATCTATTTTCTATGGCTCTAGAGCAGTGGTCCCCAACTTTCTGGCACCAGGGACCAGTGCTCTTATGAGAATCTAATGCCTGATGATCTGAGGTGGAGCTGAGGTGGAGCTGAATTGGTGATGCTAGTGCTGAAAAGAGGCTGCAAATACAGATGAAGCTTCGCTCACTTCCCTGCTGCTCACCTGCCATGCAGCCCGGTTCCTAACAGGCTACGGAACAGTACTGGTCTGGGGTTTGGGGACCCCTTCCCTAGAGAGCAAAGTCAGGACCAAAGGCTCCATATGCTCCATATGTTCCATTATGCCAATGGGCATAAGGTCTTGGCTGCTTGTTGTTGGAGCAGAAAAAGCGGCCTGCCTGAGCCTGTGCTGGAGCCAGGTTGTCACTGGAAGATGGAAGCCAGAGTAGTCAGCTATCAGCCCTCACTGGTCAGCACCACATAACAATGACAGGCCATGCCTGCTTCAGGCTACCTTCAGAGCCAAATGACACTGTGAGCAGTAGATGACCAAAACTGATTCATAATGGGGATGACTGTTCTGGAATATAAGATCCTGATCAAATGCCACAACATGAAAATGAGCTCACTTCAAATTTTGATTTTTAAATGAAGACCATCTTTAGTACACAGTTGGGGACATGTGGTTAAGCTAAACACACTCACCTTAAATGTGACATGAGTGTCTGAAAGGAGGGGGCCTTCAACCTCAATGATGGGTGTGGACTGGTCTCTGCTGATGACATGGATGCTCCTCCTCCACTGGTGTCTATCCCATCTGCCAGGCTTGGAGGTGAGGAGCTGTCTGTCGTATTAAGTGCTTTAGCTAAGGTATCAAATGCCCTGTGAACAAAATTGAAGCAAGGGAAAAGTGCTGTGGAGTCTACAGCTTTATGGGAAAAAAAATCTCTAGTTGAGACATAATTTAGAAAAACAATGCATTGGGGAAAGATAATTATATTCTACCTGCTGAGAGAAGGGATAACAATGAAAGCTTCTATGTATTATCTACACATCATCTTGGGTACTAAACTATATATTATTTATTTTCACATGTAATTTCTATTTTTTACAACTACTCTGAGGCAGAATTCTCTGCATTTTATAGATAAGAAAGCTGAGGCTAAGAGACATTAAATAAGTTTTCCAAGACATCCTACATGGTAAGTGGTAGAACCAGAAGTCTATCTAACTCAAATCCCATCCCCTTTCTATTAGATCTTGATCTTAATTTTGCTATCAGACTGCAGGTGAATGTGAGGACAAGTGCACTCATGTGGCCCCAGCCGTGCAGTTGACCAGCCTGACAAGATGAGCAGGAGTGGCTGTCCCAACAGGAAAGAAGCAAACACAAGATCCAGACTGCAGAAAAGAAATATCCCCAATAGCCACTTGCAGACTTCTGGGACCAGCCAACTGTATCACTTACTCTCTACTTACCCTGATGGATTCTAGATTCACTACTAGGAAGAAATACATATGAGAAAAATAGGCTAAAACAGAAATGGGAAAGGGATGAACTTTTAATATTTAGGAACAAATAGTGACCGATATAAGTAACATCTGTTCACCGAAGGGTTCCCCCCTGCTTCCACTGAGTTACTTAATGTCCTTTTTCATTGTTTGGAATGAAAAGCAGTTTTGATTGTTTTATATCACATGAGTGGATCCACATTCCCATGGTTAAAATTTGAAAGGAGACAGGTGTGCAGGAGGATTGACAATTTCACAATTCTTGAGAATATACGGGGTGGGTGTCAAAATGCTGCCACCCACCCTCACAATGTAGCAACTGTGTGTATGTCAGTCAGGAAGGGGGCCTCCACCCTCATAGGCTCATACCGAGTAATCTCACTTGCAGACTGGTCCTCTGACTGCATTTCCGAAGTGTCGCCATTATTAAGGGATTCACTTAAATTGGCAAGGGAGGTTACTACATTTGCCAGTGTGCCCAAAGCTCCCTGGCTTGTTTCAGCCTATTAAACAAAAAAATAGTATCATTAAAAACTGAACACATACAAATACACATAAAATACTCTCAGGCCAACGAAGGTATAACATTGGTTTAAAAGCAGCTTCTCTGTGGGCATGACTACAATGGGGCAGCATGGGTAAGATCTTTTTGGTGATGAGACAGATCTATATCTTGATTGTGCTGGTAGTTACACAAATCTATACATGTGATAAAATGACAGAACAAAAAGATAGAAACTGGACATCACCAACTTTTAAACTTTTGTGCTTCAAAAGATATTATCAAGAAAGTAAAAGGACATCCCCTACACAAGAAAATCCACAGAATGGGAGGAAATATTTGCAAATCATACATCTAATGATTTAGGTGTCAGAATATGTAAAAAAAAAAATCTCACAAGTCAATAATAAAAAGACAAATAAGCCAGTTAAAAATGGGCAAAGGATTTAAGTAAATATTTCTTCAAAGAAGATACATAAACAGCCAATAAGCATGTGAAAAGATACTCAATATCACTGGAAATGCAAAACAAAACCACGACATCACTTCACACCCACTAGGATGGGCTGTAATCAAAAGACAGATAACAGGAGGATGTGGAGAAATAGGAACCCTCACATGTGGCAGGTGGGAATGTAAAATGGTACAGCCACTGTGGAAAAGTCTGGCAATTCCTCAAAAGTTTAAACAAAATTACCATATGAGCAAATATCTGCCAACTGATGAATGGATAAATAAAACGTGGTATAGCCATTCAAAGGCATGTTGTCAATAAAAAAGCACAACAGAACAGCTGCTGTGAAATCCCTTGTTATTTAAGAGTTTTACGGTTATTCGGGTCTCCCTTTCAGTCTTACAGTTTCTCGCTACCCTACTACCTACAGTCAGTCACTGTCCCAAATGACTCCTGTGTGACAGCAGTGGGTCAGACGTGACGCCCAGTCATACATATCCTTGCTGCCCAAAGACAGGAAGCTCAATGTTCAAACCGAGAACCACTGGGTGGAGGGTAACTCTGTGTGCCAGCCAATGGCTCTAATTTTTGTCTTTTTTTTCCCAAAAGAGTGTGCATATCAATGTGTACATAAACAAATAAGAAGGAGGCCTGCAGGCCCAGCTCTGGTTCTGAGGGCAGCAGTAATGCAGCACTCCTGTTACCAAGTCACCACTTTTAAAGAAAAATCAAACCTCAGCTGTGGCTGGCTGCTACTTCAATCATACTGGCTCATACCAAGAACAATGAGATAAGAAAGGCAATGGATTCCCTTGCCTAGATAAAACTCTCCTCCTTAGTTATCTTCACAGGAGTTAGCCAGTTGTCTCTCCGCTGACTAACAAATATGTTTGCCCACAAGTTAAATTCCCTATGGCTGATTTACTCTAGCAGTTTTAGAACTGTTAGAATCCTGGCTGGACTTCCTTCTGCAGATGATGAAATAAAAAGAACTAGAGGCAAGTAGCTATTTTCTCAGCATGTCAGTGGTTTGCCACTGTGTGTACCAGGGGGAAAATCTTAATAGAGAAGAGAACCATAGAACTTTTACCAAATTGAACTCCAGACCCTGTTAAAATGACTACAGTCAGTCAACCCCGACAGTTTCTGAAAAGCCATCAGCATCCCTAAAACAAATTACAGGAGGCTGAATCATAGGAAG
Organism: Eonycteris spelaea; assembly: GCA_003508835.1. Taxonomy (NCBI): domain Eukaryota; kingdom Metazoa; phylum Chordata; class Mammalia; order Chiroptera; family Pteropodidae; genus Eonycteris; species Eonycteris spelaea. Next base: position 1,146,942 of record PUFA01000204.1, on the reverse strand, counting down.
TAAATTGAAGTGCAGAAGGCCATGCTTTCAACGTGGTCTCTGAAGGCCAAGAAGAAGGGGGGTGCGCACATTTAGAGAAGCATCTGCACCACAACATCAAGGTAGAGGAGAAGGCATAACATTACCTTGGAATCTGTAGCCAGGAGAACTGTACCATCCTCACGTATCAAAGGCTGCTGGATGTTCACAAGCATCCCTGGATCAAGAAGACCTGTTTGTCTATTTAAGACATAAAGAAACCCAGAGTGGCTTCCAACATTTAAAGCACAGTATGATCATGCTGTATTTCTGTCCCTTTCACATCTACAGAGATGTCTTAGAGGAAAAACTCTGACTAGACTCAACCTCCAAATGACTGAACACTCCCCCCGCATCTCTCTGCAATGAGATGTGCACACAGCCATGTCTACAGCCTGAGACAGGATGACACACAGATGCACATCCCCAGGGATTCCATGCTGACTGTGGCTCCTCTGCCAAATAAAGTTAACTTGATCTTCAGAATATTATCAAGGCATTCTGAACTCTAGTTCTCCTTATAATACATTTGGATTTCTTGTTTTCCCTCTCTCTGTTCCTTTTAAATTCAACAGATTATATTGAAAAGAACATATAAGTTAACTTGTGGCACTACCTGGGACCATACTCGGACTAGACCTTTGGTCTATACTGTGAAAAGGCTCCACTCCTGAACTATGGAATAACTACTTTTCTGTATGAATAATGCCCCAACTACAGAACATTATCTGAGTTCCTGAGAAAGGGAAAATTCTGCCCCCATCTTAATTCAGCCATCCTTAGGCCTGTCCAGAGGTTTGACTGAAACAGCTCTAAAAAGAGTAGGATGAAGCAAGACAAGGCTGACGGCTATGGCAGTCAGGTGGCAAGTTATAAAAGCCACCTTTCCAAGGACCATTGGTGCCTCCTCTGATCAGCAACAAAGGCTGACAGTAGTGTTGCCCTCTGTCAAAATAGGGACTAACCTTGTTCCATCTTTATCTGCCACAAATGTGGGAGTGGCTATCAGAGGACTTCTCAGGTCTTTCCGGATATAGATTTTCTCAGTTGAAGCAGCACAATTGCTTGGTTTCTCCCGTTGCACATCAAAGGGCTTCCGTTCACTCTGTACAGCTTAAATCACAACATAAATAGTCATGTTTAGAGGAAAGACAAGAATCAATAAAAACCATATCCTCTATGGTTAAGGTAAGGGGTCTTCCTTAGAAAGTCTAGCTCAATTTTCACAGTGAACTTGTCCGTCAAAGGAGAGAAAGGTTCAAAGCCTATGCCATGCCAAATCTAAAGGAAGTGAAAAGAGCTCAAGATGGTGGGTACTGACCGCGAAGAACTGCATGCAGCCTGGCATCTGCATGGCCTCGTGGGGGCTTGCACAGCTCTCTGGGTTTTCAATTCTTACTTACTAACAAAAGGGATTCTCTCCAGGATGAAAAACACCAATCTTCAAGTGGGTCCCTAACACAGAGCTTGACCAATGCCACACATTGTTGAGGAACAATTCTGATGTCCAACTTAAGCCAATGACTTCTGTAAACTTGTTTAATGGTGTCAATTTCCTATCACCCTAGCAACCTCTCCCTTCAGCAATCTGATATAAGAACAGGTATACATTCCAGAAATAACTGAAGAAAATAAAGACTTTTTTTTTTTAAATAAAGAATGACTGAGCCCCAGACTAATATGTGAGTAAAGCAAGGGGATTCTATTTCACAGAGGAAACCCTGTGGCTGAGAGGCTACATGTCTTCCCCAGGCCTCAGAGCTCCTAAGTGACAGACCTGGGGTTTGATCTAGTATTAGCTTTACTCCAAAGCCTGTGTTCACCCCACTCCACAATGCTGCCTCCCGATTTATCTGGAGTAGGTTTCCATATACACCATGGGAACTGACCAACCCCAGCAGCGCTGGTGCCGAAGCATCTACCTGAGAGCCAGAAGTAAACTAAAATGAAGCCCCAGTGGATATTTTTTCCTTGTATTTTAAAGCCGGGTACAAAACCTTAATTTAATAGACTCATGCTCACTTTCTCCCTCCTTGTTAACCCATGTGGTTTCTTTAATACTGTTACTCACATTCCATTTTCATGCCCATCTCTAAGCATTTTTTCAGCCGGCAAAACTGACAGCGGTTCCGGTGGTGCTTATTGATAATGCAGTCTTGGTTGCTCCGGCAGCTGTAGGTCAAATTTTTCCTTACGCTCCGTTTGAAGAAACCTTTGCAACCTTCACAACTGACAGCCCCATAGTGACGGCCTGAAAAGACGGAGTGCATGAAGTGGTTCACCAAGGAAAATGGTGACTTGTCATCACAGGCCCTGTCTTTAAGGCAAATCTATCAAAGTGACTAGTGTGCAGTTCAGATGCTGGCACCATGTGGACAACTACAAGCCTTGACATTAAACATGGTGCCCTGGTCCTTCACATAACTTCTCTACAATCTTTATAGTAGCTTTGTGAGGTCATGATAGAAAAATTTAAGTCCAGACAGGTTATGTGACAGCTGCTAAATGGCATGACCTTAATGCTCTTAGTACCCAAAGGACCTACCAGATAGTAAGAGCCGATGGGGGATGGCTGAACTGTACTGTCCTCTGCATGCATCTGGTCGTGGCTTTGCAGACCTAGGCTTGTGAAGCTACCCGGCTCCCCTGTCCTGCCAAGTGTGGCAGGTAGCAAACACATGTGCTGCTTTAGCACACAGCGTCTCACTCCTACATTTATTCCTCCTGTGGAATCACATCCTGGGTCCCAGATCTCCCCTGGGGGAGCAAAATGGTGAGAGGAAGCAGCACGGGGACTAAACTACACAGGTCCAAGGTAAAGGAAGGTTGGCATGTGGCTCACTTGGGTTAGCTAGTTAAACCCTTTTGGAAACAGAGTCCTAGAAATACATTTATTAAACACAGTTTATTTTTCTAATCTTGGTTACTTTGATGTCTCTAACTTCTAATTACCAATGACATTAAAGAGTCCCCACTTCAGTTTATCCTTCTTATTCTTAGTTTCACAAAATGCTTCCACACCCATTATACCTTATTTGTTCCCAGCTAGGACTGATGATAGATAGGCTCACTGGGTTAGCCTATGGAACCAAATATCTTAGCTATGTTGCTGGGAGAACAATTTCACAGAATCATCATTTACAGCAGCTACAGAGCATCCCACTGTCCTAAGCTCCAGCATGCAAGAGCCATTCCCCAAGGGTGCAAGTGGAGGGTAGTCTCAATTTTGCTGTCTTTAAGAACAGTCCTGCTAAAATTACCTACCTAAGTAGACATCATATTTCCTTCTGTGCATGTTATTTCCTTGGGCTCTCTAGCCCTTAAAGTGACCCATTATATCTGGAGACAGTGGCACTATGCGCCTGACTAGGCTGTTCCTTTAAGCTTGAAAAAAGGGACTGAAAAATGAGAAAGTCAACCAGATTCTGTGGCCCCTCTGTTATGTTTCATGCTTCATTCATGTGTTGCAAGGTTTGCAGAGTGCCTCTCTTTTGCTGAGCAAGAAGGTGGGATAGAGATGGAGAGGTCAGACATGGTTCTTGCTCTAACAAAAAGCACATTCTAGTGGGGAAGACAGGCCTGTAAGAATCAATTATAAGAGAATGCAACAAAAGCTCAGCGAGGTCTGTACAAAAGGGGGATGAAGATAAAGGCAGCAGGGGTGAGGGCTTCAGAGAAGGGGTGAGATGGGCTGCGTTTATCAGGATAAGGGGCAGGACACCCCTGAGAAGGCAAGTGGTGTCACACGCTGGGATGGGGAGTGGAGCTTCTGTAGATGCTTGCCTGGGGCTCTTTTCCCAAGAGTCCTGGTTCAGCCTTCTTCTTCTTCTTTTTTTTTTTAAAACAACAACAAAAATAACCAACCAAACAAAAACAGGATCACAAAGTATCCAAAGTTTCTGTGAATTTTCTGACCACGGAATAAAGTGGAACCAAGCAGCCATCACGAAACTCAGGTCTATGCTCCTAGAATCACTGGAACTGTAAATTTATTAAATATTTTTCCATTCCTCCCTGACTTCACTTATTTTCTACACTCTCCAGTTTTAGCGGGCCAAAGACTGAACTTTTGAGCCACAAATCTTCTCCAGTCTTCTTGTACCCATATGCTAACCATGAAAGCCCAGGAACTCTAACCCAAAGACACCATGGGTGTGGATATTAAACTCTCTGGGCCCTGGCTCCATCAGCTGGAATGCCCTTCTGCTTTACCCAACATGCACACATTCAACCTCCAAGGATTACAGATATCCTGACCCTGGGACTCCAGCCAGAATCACATGCTCCCTCCACCTCTGTTTCAGCAGTTTATCACACTAGGCTACAGTGAAGAGTTGACAGAGACAGTTAATAGTTAGGATGAAAGGGGAATAAATAACACATTTTGTGAAATAGCAAAGCATTATGCAAATACTGACTAAAGAAGTGATTACTTTCGTAGTAGGACATACATATACAACACTTAACCAAGATTTACAAATCACAAAAACAGTTTTGTGAGTTTTCCTTTTGATTCTAATAATGTGACAAACTGGTTTCCATATGTATATGTAAAACCACTACCCTAGTAATAAAGTGGAATTCATGTTCTGAAACCTACAAACTGATAGAAAATATTTCTCTCTATTACTCCCCCCAATCGCCAATTTATGATGCTGGTCCCATGCTGCACACCCAGAATATCCTAGGATTACTTACCAGAGGCTTTGTCACCACAGACCACACAGTACTCTATCACTGGGGCCGCTGGACATCGGCCTTCCCCAGCAAACGCTCCACAGAAGCAGAGTCCGTGACGATCTAAGAAGAAATCAGGAAATAAGCAGGATGCAAATTAAAAACCAGACTGCTAAGCAAAGTAATGTTTTTAACTGTAAATTCCTAATTGTGGGTTTCTAAGCAGAACTCTGGGCAAAACTGGGAAAATTCCACCTGACAACTTAATCTGACATTCAGAATGGCCCTGCTGCTCATCTGGACTGCATCCCTTCACTGGGAAGGAGAGGGTGTTGTCCAGGGTCAGGCACTGGTTTTCACTGATCTGCTCTATGTGGCTACCTCAACCACCCAGGATTGGCCCTGTGAGAGAATCACACACAGAAGCTCCAACATAAAGACACTAAAGTCTTTCAGCCCTGCCTCTCTACTCCCATGAAACAGCTTGAAAGTATGTGAAGAGATATATTTGCAAAGAAGTAATCAAGCCTTATTAGTTAAATAAGTAGGTCTCTCACTGAGGTAGATCTTAGTGGACTAAATAGGTGACCTCCAAAACCTGCTATTTCTCCTTCATTTGTAGGTGGCTTTCTAGGTGACATATAATGCTACTCGTTTAGAAGAATACTGTTGATACCAATATGAGAGTGAAAAAACAGCTATTAAAAATAATGTACCAAAGGTAAGCCTTAAAAATGATTTATGTAGGGTGGGACTATATAGAGAAATTATGTAGAATGACCTCCTGTAAAGCATGCAACAAAATCAACAGCCATCCTTCCACAAACAAGGAGTAGTCAAAATAAGCAGGTAAGAATTCTGATTTCAGATAATCAGAATGTACTCTGAGAAAGGAAGGATGATGCAGTATTTACTAACTACACTATGAGGTGTCTCAAAAGTACAGTTCTGAAAATTGAAAGTTGAACATATTGGTGTTATGAACCCAGCTCTATCAGAAGAAAAAATATCCTTTCCTTTCTTAATTTTCCCCACAGTAGAAAGTCTGCCCCCAAACACACAGATACTTAGCAGCATCGTTCACATCGTTCTACCAAAAGGTAGAGCAATTCAAGTGACCATCAACAGATGAATGGGTAAACAAAGGGTGGCATAAATATACAATGGAATATTAGCCTTAGAAAGGAAAGAAATGCTACAACATGAATGAATCTTCAAAACGTTATGCTAAGTGAAATAAGTCATTCACAAAAGGACAAATATTATAGATTTCACTTATATGAGGTCCCTAGAGTAGTTAAATTCATATGGACAGAAACCACAATGGTGGTTACCAGGGGCTGGGGAAGGAAGGAAAGAATTAGTATTTAAAAAGTAAAAAGTTTCTGTTTGGGAAGATGAAAAGGGTTCTGTTGATGAGTGGTGGTGATGGCTGCAAAACAATGTGAATTTATTTAATGTCATTGAATTGTACACTTTAGAATGATTAAGATGGTAAATAGTTATATTTTACCACAAAGTTTAAAAAAATTAAAATTTAAAAACAAGCAAAACATGAATTCCAACTTGACCCTGACTAAACATGCTCCATGCTTGGTCACCATGGGAAACTTCCCCCCTCCAGTCTCTGTTCCTTTAAGTGTTGGGCTTAGAAAATTCAGTGCTTCCCAACAACTCTGCTTTTCTTCAAGCCCTTGCTCTTCTCCTGTCTATACCTGCCCTTGATCCCATTCTGCCCTGCCAGAACAGGGAGAAGGGGGTAGAGATGGAGATGAGAACTGAGGGGCCCAGAGGCAGCAGTTTACAGGGGCAAGTAAGGACACAATGAAGAACTGGACCAGGCCTAACCATCTAGACAAGGCTGAGGTAAATTAGGGACAAGTCAGTCCTTGTCTGACTGTGGTCAGCCCTAGGTGGTACCCCTAAAATATCCTAGGCCAAGGGTTGTCACCGTGTGGACTTAGCTAGGAACAATTTTCCAGTGGCCTCAGTGCCAGCTTGCTCATGCCAGTCTTCTATGGGCCACTGATTTTTCCTGGCTCAACTTTCATCCCATCTAAGCACTGCAGTTGGCTGCCTTCCAGATCATACCATTCATTTGCTGATTTTTTACTTTAGCCAAAGCAGCAATCTGCCATGCTTGCCAGTCCCCAAAGGACCTTCTAGAGATGGATTTGGCCTTTGAGGCAGAGGTTAGAGTCAGTCTAGTAAAAGAAGTGCTGAAACAAATGCCTGTCAACAGGCCTTACCTGGATCCTGCCAGGGACAAGGTTGTCTGACGTGGTGAATATGAGCTGCTTGGCACTGGATGTCTCTGGGGAAGCCAGGATCACCTTCCCAGTTCCAGCTCCATCTGGGCTGGTCAAGATGAACTGCTGCTTCGGGGATCCGGACGCGTCCACTGCGGTGACTATCTGGATCTTCTGTCCTGTCTGCTGGTCTGTCACAATCTACAAGACACAACATGGAGGCTGCTCTCATGGAAAGTCGTGCAGCTCGTGCACTGGTGAGTGGTGCTCACAGGTGACTGCCCAGCGCTGTCCCAGATTCAATGCTGGTCCAAGGTGCAGTTTCACCAGTACATGGTGAGATGAGAAAAATAAAGCAACAGTCTTCTTTTCAGAAATCAATTTTCATAAAGCTAACTTCATTCTAGGGTGTTATCATTCCCACTATTTTTAGAACTAAAATGCCCTTTAGAGGTGGGAAGGGGGAAACTAGATGAAAGTGGTCAAAAGGCATAAACTTCCAGTTATAAGATAAGTAAGTCCTAGGGATGTAGTGTACAATATGATGACTACAGTTAACTCTGCTGTATGGTATAATTGAAAATTATTAAGAAAGCAGAGAACTAAGAAGAGTTCTCATTATAAGGAAAAAAAATACACTTTTTCTTTTTTGTATATCTATATGAGATGATGGATGTTAACTAAACTTACTGTGGTAATCGTTTCACAATATATGTAAGTCAAGTCATTATGCTGTATACCTTAAACTTATACAGTGCTGCATGTCAATTATATCCTGATAAAACTCTAAATAGAAAAGTCCTTTCTTTCATAAAATGAAGACAGTAATAAATAGTAGATGATAGGTTTAATTTTAAAAAGTAGTATCCCTGTCCTGGGCATAATACAAAATGTGAACAACTCTTGACTTTTTTGAAATGCTACTGATCAATAAAATGCAAAAACTGGAAATGACAGCTTCAAAGAAGGGTTGTTTCTGAAGGGAAGGTCCTGTAAATAATCTTGCCTTGGGTGACAGAACACAGGGAGTCCCTTGCTGACATATAGCCAACCTCTCCCACTTCCTGATTCTAAAAGATGACACCTGATTCTGGATTGCATCCCAAGGGCCAGCATAGGGCCTGGAACCTAGAAAGAAAACTTTAATAATAGACTGTGGAAGCACTGAAGGCAGTGGGTGCTGACTCTGCAGAAGTCCTGACTCTGATTCTGCCAGGGGCTCCTACCATTCAGGAGCCCGGATGTCAGAGCCTGCCTCTTCCCAGAGTCCCAGCCTAAGTGCATCATCAGTCACAATTAAAATAGTTGCTATGGTGACAGCGACTTCTCTTATTCCCACTCATAAAGTTCTTTGCAGCTGTCCTAGTCCTCGTCTTGCCTCTTGCCCAGGCTAAGTGCCCAGCTTAGAGGACTGCCCACTGTCTCCCTGAAGACACCAGCAAGCTCTCACTGCAAGCAGGAGTCTTGGGGTTGTTGTGCTGGGTGTTGAACAAGGGGAAATGTGTCTCTGACTGGAACTTAGTTCCCTAAAGCAAGCATATTTATGAGCAGAAGTGGCATTTGTGCCACATCTTGATACATGTTGCTTTGTGACCTGGAATTCCATGGTTGGACAGGAAACTCACATAGTCTAATACAAGAGCTATGCCCACTGTTCAATATGGAAAAACAGACAATACTGGTTGTTCAAAGAAAAATAAAGGCAGGGAAGATACAATCACTTAGCACATGTTTACTGAGCATCCATTATGTGTCAAGCACTGTTTCTAGTACAAGAACAGTGATGTGAACACCATAAAGGTCCTACCTAGTAGAACTAACCTTCTAGCAGAGGAAAGAGACCATGAACACTCAGAATGTCAGTCAGTGTAACTGCCATGGAAAAAACTAAAAAGCAGAGTAAATGGACAGAACGTGACATAGGGAAGGAGTCAAGAGGGGACCTTTAGGAAGAAAGACCTCTGAGGGAGTGACGCTGAGCAAAGATCTGAATGAAGCAAGAGAGGGAGATGTGCCAAGAGATGTGGCAAAGTGTTACAGGCTGAGGGCATAGTAAGTGCAAGACCAGAGACAAGAAAGAACACAGACTGGGGACAGAAGATGCAAAAACAAATCCTTAGCTGATGGCTGGGCACGGATCCCAGTAAACCATCATTTCCAAATGAAAGGTCAAAAGATCTTTAAGTCTGAAGAACAGATTTAGAGAAGGAAAAACAGTACCTTTCATTGTTATAGTTTGTGGCATACCCACACTCCCCTGGAACAGCAAAACATGAGAGAAAAAACTTGTCAAAAGGATTCTCTCTTAAAAACCTTTCCTAGCAATGCTGAACTGAAAGACTGCAGAATGGCTGACAAACCCTTCTCTCAGGGGCCACAGAAGGGACTCCTGCACAACAGCCTTCAAAAGGTCCTTATTACCTTGAAATCCGAGTTAAAGGTCTAACTTCCTTTTCATGTCTATCAATTATTTACTTCCTAAACTGTTGTCTCTGTTAACAAACAAAATAGTCATGTGATTGAGGGGACTTTTCAATTACCAACTACGACCATGGCAAGGCTAGTTAAGTGCCTCACCCTTGGTGTGTTCAGAAATAACGCATGCTGCGCCTGAACACACAGAGTAATTTCCACGTCACTTCCTTTTATGCTGTTCTCCAGTCCTCTTGGTGAGCAAGGCAGGTATGAAGCTGGGGAGGTGGTGGGAGTTAGGAATGATGGGGTCTAAGACAGGTACAGCTTGCTCTTGGTGGCTGTATAAGATATCCCCCTAACCCCGGCCCCCCCGCCCCCCCGCCCCAGATTCGGGCTGGCTTGAGTTCAATGAATTATTTATAAAGATTAAAAAACCTTTTTGTTTATCTTTCCCTCCCCCAATGCGTGTATTTTCCATTCAGATAGATCATCTCCGTGAAAAAATTAAAAATGTAAGCAGAAAAAAAAAGTTCCCAAAACACACTATTAGAACCACAGGGTGGCTATCAAACAAACCAAGACCTTGCTAACAAACACTGAGCAGGGAGGCTCCTGTTTAATGAGACCAAGGAAACACCAAATGTATCCAGGCTCATTTAACATTTCAGTCTCCTGTGGAGGAGGGGAGGAGAGGTATTGTGGGTCCCTAAAAGAGATGGTTAAGTCCTAACTCCTGGAGCTCCGAATGTGAATGTGACCTTCTTTGGAAATAGGACCTTTGCAGGTGTAATCAAGTTAGAATGAGGCCATACTGGATTGGGGTAGGCCCTAATCCAATGACTGGCGTCCTTATAAGAAGGCCATGTGATGATGGAAACAGATTCCTAAAAGCCCTGTAGTTTCCACTGCAAAATTTTTATGTGCGAAGTTTTAGGAATGCATATGTCACATTCAGCAAAGCTGACCGTATTCTACTAGCTCAAGGTCCCCTCTAGTTCACCTCCAAAGGACCTCGATGTGACTTGACACAGTGCCATTCTCCTCCACAACACACACTCTGTTTCAGCCAGGTCGGGCTCATCATTTGTTATAAAAAACAGCCTGCAAATTTACTATCTGAAGGCAAAAGCCAACCACTGGATAACTTTTATTTGACTTCCTTTCCAAAGTTTAAAAATTTTAAAAATTGAGTACCAACATCTAAAAATAGAATATTTCTCATAAACATCAGATCTACAAATTCTCTTGACAGACTGGAAGCTTTTGGCTATCCAAGGCCCAAATTCCTCCATGTCATTGGCTGGCTGGGTATGGCTACCTCTTTAGATGGGGAACAGGCTTTTTGGTTCACCCCAATCCCCACTTTGCCCACCTGATCCTTTGAACACCTGAGTTTATGACCCTGAGATAGGGCTTTGCAGCTGAAGCCACAGATGGAATGCCTGTTCTACTGCTTCTCAACTGTGTCTCCATGGAGCAGTTATATGAGCCTTCTGAGCCTCTGTTACGTATCTATAAAAAAGGATTTCTAGGAAAGTGAAATGATATGATGTGTGCGAAGATACTTAGTACATTGCCCAGAACATAATAGAATCTTGGTAAAAGTAATTCTTTCCTCTAAGCTCTCATATACTTGGGAAGTCTTGTCTTAGCCCTTTCAGCTCATCAACTCTCTTTCCCAGTGAGAAAATCAAGACTGCTATGGCTTGTTCACGCTTTCATTCATTCCTCAAATACTTACAGAAGTCTACGCTTTGCCAGATGCTTTGCCAGATTACAGGCATTATGAAGATGGCCTCCTGCTCTCGTGAAGCTTTTAGTTTAGTGGAAAAGACTGGCAAAAACAAGTAAACAGACCAACCCATTAACAATTTCAGTTTATGATATATATTATGAGGGAAAAGATCAGGTTGGCATTAAGAGAGAATAACAGGCATTTACCTTTAGAAGGAGAGGTCAGGGAAGACCTCCTGGTGGTATTCAAAACAAGATTCGAGGCTGAGAAGTCAGATAAAGGCTTATGGAAAACTACGTTCCAAGCAATTGGAAATGTTCTGGCATATGGAACACCTCTAAGAGGAAGGAACTCTGAGAAACGATCTTAGGACATGGACAATGAAGAGTGGCCCAAGGAGTCCAGAGACGGAGGTAGGTTGGCCCTGCTGGAACTTTGGATTTCATTCAAAGTACATTGAGAGCCACTTAAGGGGATTTTCCCTCCTAAAATCAGGTTTTCAAGTTTCTTATACTATTTTATATCTACACACACACACACACACACATACACACTATATGCATGCATGTATACCACATACATACATGTATATATTATATATAAATATATAAAACATTTGTCAGATCATTACAGGTCAAGATATATTAAGTATAACAAAAGACAATAGCAAAGATGGTTAAATTAAAAAGAAATCTATTTAAAAATATTTTTTGATCTTTGCAAAAGGCAAATGAATCTTTTACTTAAATATAACTTTTAACTCATATGAATAATTAGTGTTGCTCATAGCCTACAATCAAATGGATAATTTCTCTATTTAGCCCCACTAACTCAATCCCAAGTTTAGGTAGATAAAATATTTGACAGTTTTCCTCCATAACATAAAAGAGTGTTTTCTACATACATTCCGTGGTTTAAGTAAGGGAATGATGGGAAGTGCTTTTCATGTTAAACAGATCTTACTATATATTAGATGTTAAAAACAAAAACATATAGAACAAAAAGCAGCTGAGGAACTGCGAAACACACGCTGGATGAAGTGGCAGACGTACAGTGGGTAGAGTTCTAAGACTGGAGAACGAAGGGTCAGGAATGACTCTGGTTTCTAGCCCGAGTCATGGGGTGGTAGTAGGAATTCACAAGTCTGTGTTTGGCTTGCCAAGTATGAAATGCCCAAGTAGATCTATGAAATAAACTACCAGATAGATGAGCATGGAGTTCAAAGTAAACTTCTGGTTTTGACTCCAATATGTAAAGAGCTGGGAAGTCAACCCTAGAGCCTCACATGAAAAGGCTAGAAAAATGGAAAATTAATGACTTTCCTTGGGCTCACCAGAGAGTTAAGTGTGCAAAGCAAACCCCATCCCCAAATCTGGGGAGAGGTGAATCATGAAGTCTAAGATCTGCTGACCTGGAGCAGAAGCCTAGCTGGTAGGACACTTAAATTGTTATTATGACGAACTGTTGGAGACTTAGTATGGACGAGCATGGGAGTGAGAAACTCCTCAGGGTTATAGTCTTAGTTCCAGGGACCTTACTTGGTTCTTATGGTAAAAAGATGAGAAAAATCCCCTCGTGGAGCTGGCAAGGGAAAGGGAAGAATAATTCTTGCAAAATAAACTCAAGAGTGTTCTCCATAACAAAGGCCTATTCCCGTAGGGAAAGGGTATTTCTTCAACTCCAGGCCCCTCTAGCCTTCCTGTCTCATATAGTAGGGGAGCAGGAGTAATTAAAAAACTTGTAAAGGTCACAGCCTAAGGACAAGGGGTCCCCAACTCTCAGGCCCTAGACTGGTAACAGTCTGTGGCCTGTTAGGAACCAGGCTGCGCAGCAGGAGGTGAGGGGTGGGCAAGAGAGTGAAGCTTCATCTGTATTTGCAGATACTCCCCAGCACTAGCATCACTGCCTCAGCTCCACCTCAGATCACCAGGCATTAGATTTTCATAGGAGCACAGGACCCTGATGCCGAAATGGGTGGGGACCACTGCATTAAAAGACTGATATTTCATCATAAGATGTAGAACACTTCCTCTCCCTAATACTTACCATCACACCAACAAGGCTCCATTATAACAGGAGGTTATAGCTGGAAGAGCATCAAGACACAGATTCTCTGAGGAAGAATATCTAAGGAAGCCCTAAGTCAACGGGGGAGATGAAAACAAAGACGCTATAGAAATTTTAAGCCTCTGGAGTGTACAGCTACAGGAAAGATATAGCTCAATCCCTAGCCAGATGAACATAAATCCTCATACTAGAGGTTTCTTTACCTAGGTTCTCATTACCTAGTACAGCTTATATTTTCTGGCATTCAACACAAAATTTACAATGAATGCCAAAAGACAAGAAAAACACAACCTGAAGAGACAAATCAAGCATCAGAACCCAATTCAATGTTGGAATTATCAGACAAGAAATTTATAATAACCATGATTAATTTAAAGGAAAAAAAGCAGACAACATGCAAGAACAGAAGAGAAATGTAAATTCTCATAAAGTATGAATCTTAGCACTCAAAAACACTGTAAGAGAAAATGAAGAATGCTTAATGGGCTCACCAGTACACCTGACACAACCAAGGAACGAACCGAGGAAACAATCAGTGAGCTTGAAGATAGGTCAACAGAAACTGGCCTAACTGAAATGCAAAGAGAACAATGAAAAAACAAAAACAAAAACCCCCAGAACATCCAAGAACTATGGGAAAATTTCAAGATATAACATTTGCAAAATGAAATTTCAGAAGGAGAATGAAAAAGAAATATTTAAAGTAATAATGACTGAGACCTTCCCCAAATTAATGACGAATACCAAACCATAGATCCATGAAGCTCAGACAACATCAAGCAGAATACATACTGAAAAACTACATCTAAGCATACACTGTTTGTAAAGCTAAATACAAATTAAAGCTAAGAGGCTTAACTCTCCCTGTGGAAAATAAGAAAGTTATTTCCCCTCCCTCCTTTCCTTTGGGAACTTCTTGCTCTATCCTTTTCACATATACATAAATCTTTATAATGGTTAGCTAAGCCTCTTGCCAGTCTCACAATTCAGAAATGTTTTCTCAATGACTTGGGATCCATCTTTCTGAAATGCAAATGTCAACAGATATGGCTCCCTTACTTCCTTCCCACTCCTGTGGGAGAGAAAGAAACTACCTCGATGGGCACCTTGCACCCATTTGCAAACTACCTCCTGCCATAAAGATATAAGAATTTTGTCTCCATCCTCTCTGTATTAAGAGAAGGTAAAATAAAAACTTATTTTTCTTATTCTTAATGAATCTAAAAATTAATTGTTTAAATTAATAATAACACTAATGTACTGAATGTGAAATGAATGACAGCAATGTCACAAGGAACACGAGAGAGGAACTAGAAATACTCTAAGGTACTTGCATTATATGTGAAATAGAATAATGTTATTTGAAGGTGACTTAGTTTGAAATGGATATTGTAAACTCTAGGGCAACAACTAAAAACATCTGTCAAGTATATTTAATATACTAAGAGAAGATACAAAAGGGATCATAATAAATTGCTTAATCAAAATCCAAGAAGGAAGAATAAGAAGCCTCTGGCCTCAAATAGAAAATAGACATATGGTTGACATTAATGCAAATACATCCATAATCATTTTAAATGTGAATGGTCTACATTACATATACCAATTAAGACAGTGACTGTCTTTTGGACAAAAAAGAAGACTCAACTATAAATTGTCTATAGGAAACCTAGACACAGACGGATTAAAAGGGAAAGATATCATACTAACACTAATTAAAAGATAGCTTGAGTAACTACATTAATTTAAAGACAAAGCAGACTTTAGAACAATGAAAATATCAGGAATAAAGAGAAACATTACAAAGATAAATGGGTCAGTTCCCCCCAAAACAATAATCCTAAATGTGTTTGCTCCCAATGACAAAACATCAAAATACGTGAGGCAAAAACTGATAGAACTGCCTACTAGAAATCAACTGTGATAGTTGGAGATGTCATTGCTCCCCTGTCAGCAATTAACAGATCAAGCAGGCAGAAAATCAGGCAGAAAATAATTGACCTGAATAGCATTATCAATCCATTTGATATAACTGACATTTATAAAATAATCCATCTAACAACAGCAGAACACGCATTCTTCTCAAGCTTGCATGGAACATTGACTACATCATTTTGATCCATAAAATACACCTTAAAAAAAAAGGAATTATAAAGTATGTCCTTACACTTCAATGAAATTTAACCAGAAATCAGTAATGGAAGATAGCTAGAAAAATCCCCAAATATTAAGAAATTAAACAACACACTTCTAAATAACACATAGGGCAAAGAAAAAGTCTCAAGAAAAATTGTAAAATATTTTGAACTAAATGACATTTAAAGCCAAGGGCTCTGCTAGAGAAAATACAGAGATGAGAAAGTAGACCCAAAATGCAGAGAAGGGACAGGCAAGAACTACAGTCAACACCATAAAAGTTAGCCCAGAATTATTTCCTGTAAAGTTTTATGAATATGAATCCTCTTATAAAACAGATACTTAGCTGATTGGATGACCTGTAATAAGATAATCATAATTTTCAAAAAGCCTATTGGTTGAAAAGTAAATGGAGTAGAGGTTCAGGGAAAGCTGGGTACAGGGAAGGAAGGAGAAAGAGTACTTTCTTATTTACAATTATATAAAACTTGTATATTCAAAAACAATAATAGAAATGCAAAATTTATACAGCAATGATACATCATTTCACTTAGGAAGCTGAAAAAGATTGAAAAGCAAACACAGCACAACATATAGTTGAATGTGTGGGGAAATGGGCACTCTTACTCTCATATCAGGATGGTAGTTAGCACAACCTCTTTGAAGGAACTCCGGCAACTACTGTCAAAATCATACACAGACACACAGCTAACGTCATACTCAATGGTGAAAAGCTGAAAGCAATTCTCTGAGAACAGGAACCAGACAAGGATGCCTGCTATCACCTCTTTTATTCAACATAGTATTGGAAGTCCTAGTCAGTGTAATTAGGCCAAAAAAAGAAACAAAAGGAATCCAAATTGGAAAAGAAGTGGTAAAACTGTCAATATTTGCAGAAGACATATGTAGAAAACCCTAAAAATCCCATCAAAAAACTGTTAGAATAAATATAGTAAAGTTGCTGAATACAAAATCAATATACAAAAATCTGCTGTGCTTCTATATAATAATGATGAATTATCAGAAAGAAATTAAGAAAATAATCCAATTTACAATTTCATCAAAAAGGGTGAAATACCTAGAAATAAATTTAACTACAGAGGTGAAACACCTGTACACTGAAAACTGTAAGACATTAATAAAAGAAACTAAAGAAGATACAAATAGAAGGAAAAAAATTCTGTGCTCATAAACTGGAAGAATATTGTTAAATTGTCCAAATACCATACGATCTCACTTACATGGAATCTTAGAAACAAAACGAGCAAAGAAACATGAGCTCATAGATATAGATCACAGACTGGGACTGACTGAAGCAGGGGTTGAAGATGAGCAAAATGGGTAAAGTAGGTCAAAAGGTACAAACTTCCAGTTATAAAATAAATAAGTCATGGGATGTAATGTACAGCATGGTGACTATAGTTAATAATATTGTA
Organism: Eonycteris spelaea; assembly: GCA_003508835.1. Lineage (NCBI taxonomy): Eukaryota > Metazoa > Chordata > Mammalia > Chiroptera > Pteropodidae > Eonycteris > Eonycteris spelaea. The sequence continues at coordinate 1,130,209 of PUFA01000204.1, read as the reverse complement.
TTGCATATTTGAAAGCTACTAAGAGATCTTAAAAGTTCCCATTGCAGGAAAAAAAAGTTAACTGTATGGTGATGAATGGTAGACTGATTGTGATCATTTCACAATTCATACAAATATTGAATTATGTTACACACCTAAAACTAATATATTATGTCAATTACAGCAGCCCTCTAACAACATCATTTTGTTCCATGTAGTTTTCTTACAATGCTGATGAGATGCTGTAGGAACTCAACTTTTGTTTATATCAATTAGCCTATAGTAAAATTGGGTTTGTTACATGTCATTTTAAACAAGCAGAATCTATTAACGACATTAAGTGAAACTTACGGTATGCCTCAATAAAAAATAAAATTATACATGGACACAACCTTTCTCCCAGCAATCCTACTTAGAGGAATTGACCATACAGAAATATTCTCACATGGGCTAAATTAAGCAATAGAGGTTATTTACTGCAGCAACCATGAAATGGGACATCATTTCACCACTCAAGAGGAAGCTTTATGTGTTCACATGGAACCATCTTCAAAAGACATTGTTAAGAAAAAAGAGTAAGCTGCAGGAAGTGTGGGCAGACCATTGACATGCATTTAAAAATATTCTGTATGTATTCACACACGTGCTTGTAGATGTACATGCAGAGCCTGTTATCTGAAAGAATAAATAAGTAATATGGTTAATAGTGACTACCTCTTGGGAGAAACTTGGGGAAGAGGAGGAAGGAAAACTCATCTTTTATCCTGTACCCTGTTTGGTGTGATTTTGTTACTGTGTGCACTTATTACTCATTCAACACAAACAAACAGCTCCTATGAGTACCTGAGAGGGGCCACTAGAACATCATAGTGAGAAAGGGAACATCAGATGATTGTGGACGTGGAAAGGACAGAGAACCGGTACTGGCAGCTCAAAGAAGGGATGCATAGGAATAAAGAGCTGGTAGAAGAAAGAAGCAGACAAAGATGGATACTCTAAGAGCTCAAGATCCCTTCCCCAAGAGACTAAAATAAAGATTTCAAACTTTTAAAAAATATATAAACAGCAGAAGTCCTTTCTAGTAAAATGTGAAACCTCAATATATAAAGTATATAAAAGAAGTATTTTATAATACAAATGTTATTTTATAAGCCCAAATTTAAATATTTCCTTATGTCAAACAATGAATACAACTCCTGAAAAACATAAAGTTGAAATGGAGAATATGAAGGAATATCTCAGGAAACCCTTAAAATAGCACAGAGACAGCAAGAAAAGCTTTATACCAAGGTCTGCCCCAAAGAGAACAAACATGGCAGTATAAGTGAGTGCACTGGTGATATCCAGTATGTCAAATTTGGGGTGTGACACATGCAAGTGTATTTTTCTTTTAATCTTAATTGCTTTGAAAGATAGATTGAAATATAAAATTTGAACCTAATGTTTGCAATCTGGAAAGTAATAAAGAACCACAATTTGAAAATACTGGTTTGGAAAGATATGCATATGATGAAAACCTGTAAGATTTACTGAGAAGCTACTTTGTGTGGGGATGGCTTAGATTACACCATTCTCAGACAAGTGGTACTCTCTAAAGCTCTTCTTAGTCCCCTATCTCCTCCCACAGTTCCCACCCTAGACCACTATCTCCCAAAAACAACAGCTCTGAATCCCAGCCACAAGACTACCTCCCACATTCTGAGGACTGTCACCCTTCCCACTTGGTTCCAAAACCTTTTTGCAGCCATTAGGATAACATGATACTGATGAACAAGTCTATGCTTCAACTCACCCTCCCTGCACTGCATACCTAGATATGCTGATCTTATGTTGACTGCCATACTTTAATTATTACTATTATTAAAAACAGTATTATGAATCCTGGAATGAGAAAATATAACTATAAAAAACTTAACTGGGATAACTGATGACATTTTAGAATATGGACTAAGTTAGATAATGCCATGCAACAGTAAACTTTCTGATTTTGATAATGTATTGTTATTATGTTAAGAGAATGTCATTGTTCTTAGGAAATACATACTGAAGTATCCAGGGCAAAGAAGTGTGATGTCTCTTATTTTCAAATAATTTTAAAAATATATACATATACACACTCAGAAAGTTACTGCAAATGATTGGTGAATATGGGTAAAGTGTATATAGAATTTCCATGTACTATTTTCTGCTAAGTTTAAAATTATAAAAATAAAACATTAAAAAATTATAATTTGGCTGCAACATTTACTGATGTTTGCTTCCCATAAGATTACAGACATGGTCTCATTTAATCCTTTTAAAATCCTATAAAATAAGTACTATTTTTATTTCTATTTTCCAACCGATACATACAGGTTACAGAAACTTTCCCTAGGGTCATATAGCTGAGTGGAGTCAAGATCTGATCCATTTAGAGCCAATCCTCCTAAATGCTGCCAAGCATATCATTTTTATTGTATAATCTTTCTTTCCCAACCTTATCAGAGAAGCCACTATTTGGGTTCCAAGCACTGTTATTCATTAAAACATCATAACACTTATTCTCTCTCAGACCTCAGGGCATGGCAGAGTCATCACTGAAATCAGGGCTAGAATGAAAACTTCATTGGAGCCATTGGCACCAACATCAAGAACCTAGAAATTGTACTGTAACCTTAATTCTCCTTTTAAAAAACCAAACCTTGAAATATAGTCAGCTTAGCTGCACTTTGGTATGTCTAATTTTATTCACAATGATAAGATTTTCAACTATATTTACAAGTTTTACATATAAAACTTGTGCTAACCTGTTATCTTCCCTAGAAAGACTGAAAACTCAATGCCAAGGATCTATTCTATGAGAATATCTGTTCAAGGGACCTCTCTGCACTCGATCCAGCACAGCAGTGTCACCATGGGCCAAGGACCAGGCAGTGGGGATAGTCTCACTATATGGAATAAGATGCTAGAAAGGCCCTTAGGAAAACAGAAGGAGTTTTCTTACACCAATACAGGGAAAATGTGTACCCTCTTGAAATACACACTTAGCTGCTGACAGAGTCTCTTAGGGGAACTGTCTATGTTCTCATCTGCCCTCAGATGGATGTGAAATCACAACGTAACAGCCATGGTTAAATACACTAGCTCCTTTTCCAGGCAGAATTATGTGGGCAGGATCCTAACATTTACTACATGAAACTATAAAGGACCTGTTTTGAAGCCATAATCAGCAAATAAGAACAAAGTGAAAGAGAAAAAATAAAACAATGTCACGCTATTACTTTTAAATTTCCAAACACTCAGATATGTGTTTCCTACTTTGTGTAAAGTTAAAACAATGATAAGTATATAAACTCCTGCATTTATGATAAAATATTATGCAATACAAATAAAGTGCAAATACAATTTTAATATTTTATTTTACTTTTTAGAACTCTTCTATGCTTAGTTCATAATAGATAGTCCATAAAAGTGGGTAAACACTATAGAAATTATCTAGTCACTCTATAATACTGTTCACTTGTATTGAGCTTGATATAAACTGTGAAAGCAACCCTTTTTCTTATTCTCTCATGTTATATAATAATTTTTTTTCTGCCATTCATCTTTGTTCATGTTTGTTTATTTTTTTCCTATTTGGCCTTTTGATTCAGCTGGTTGAGATAACTATGAATCTTTAATCTGAGTTTGTTGATCCTGATTTAAATACCCATACCTTCTCTTTGTTCAATGGGCCAGAGGCTGGTTCAGAGCCCTGGGGAAGACTAAACTTCCCATAAATGAATATTAATTAGTTAATAACAATAATACTAGTAATAATAGTTACTATACACAGATAATTAGTACATACTAAAATTACTATGTGCCAGGCACTGTTCTAGGACAGCACTTTATAAGCAATATCCCGCCGAGTCCTCGCAATAACCCTATGAGGTAAGTATTACTATTATACACATTTTCTAAATGAAACAAAAGTCAGGCATTGAAAAGCTCATCTTCCAGGGTCAAAAAAGCTATAAAGAAGAACACTGGATTTGACTTCAAGTGGGGGGGGGGGTCCCATACTCTTCATTTTGAGGACATACTGCCTTTCAATTTGGAAGCACATAAGTAACAAAATGGCACTTCATTCCAATAGTTTAAAACAGTAGTTTAAAATTTTTATATTAAAAGTTAGTTCAATAAATGTAAACTTTCTTGTTTTATTTCTTAAAGAATAAATGATGTACTATATTTGATGCCCAAGAAGCACAACTCTTTATTGAAACCCTTAGGCAGGTGGCTGGCACCAAGTGGGACTGGTGCAGGTACCTGAATGCGCTGAGGTGAGGCTACCGCAGAGTCGGTGGAGATTATCTGGATACGTGGGGAGGGGCTGGTCATCCCTGGAGATTCCGGCCGAGAGATCTGTGTACGTGGTACCTGTGGGCGAAAAGTGGCTGGGTCACAAGGGGGCTCAGAAAGATGCCCAATGGTGGCTTGAGGACCTTGCCTCTTGCTTTCACTGTGGCTTTGAGTGATAAATTATTGTAGTTCTAGAGTGTGGACCCAGAATGACAAAGGAATCAATGAGATATTGATACAGGATGGCATGAAGAAAACGTAATCATTAAATAGCTGTTTCTAATGTAAATAATGCAATGGAAAAAAACAGAATTTTCAGGTCTGTTCTGCACAATTTCAATAAAATAACAAGCTACTACCAAAATATCTTTTTTAGAGATGATCTTTGAATTCTTTTGTCTCCAAAGCCAGCTGTTAAAACACTCCTTTAAGATGACAATTTCCAGAAGGAATGCTCTAACAACACTGCAGAAGATGGCAAACAGAACCAGCATTACACTGAAAACTACTGGGATTAGTACTTGTAAAAGAGTCTGGGCAACCTCCCAGCCCCACTAGGATAGGGCTGGGAAAAACCCATCAGTAATACAAGGGTCAGGAATTGAGTCAACACCTACTACCCCCCCCCCCCCAAAGTAAGGCTCAAAGTTCTGAGTAGTCAACCTGGGCACCTGAAATGGGCAGATATTTTTTCTGGAATAAAAGTATATCACTTACCAATGCTTTACAAACTCTTCCAAAAAACAGAAGAGGAGGGAACACTTCCTAATTCATTCTATGATGCCAATATTACCTGATACCAAAATAAGACAAAGATATCACAAGAAAACTATGGACCAATATTCCTTACGAATATAGGTGCAACGATCCTCAACAAAACAGCAGCAAACCAAATACAGAAGCATATTAAGGATTATACACCATGACTAAGTGGGATTTATTCCAGAAATGTGAAGTTGATTTAACATATGAATCAAATGATGTAACACACCACATTAAAAGAATTGCGGGGTGGGGGGGAAGTCACATGATCATTTCAAATGCCAAAGAAAAGTATCTGACAAAATCCAACACATTTTCATGGTAAAAACACTCAACAAACTAGGAATAGAAGTTCTCAACCTGATAAAGAGTAGGCTTGGAGAATAAATTGTGGTTAATTTTAGTCAATTTCAGCTTAGAACAGTAGCAGTTTACCCATCCCCCACCTCCACCCTGAAGCAAGCAGATGTGCACTGTGTTCCTGCAGCAGCAGCCTGCACATAGCTGTGAGAGCCAGAGTGGGCAAAAAGGAACCTTTTCCTCCAGATATTTGGGATCAGTGCTCCAATCACTGATTGCTGTTTCTGATCAGAGGTCCAGACAGAGAGGAGGTGACCACTGTTTTTGTACTTCCCCTTATTGTTGCAAGACCCCTCCTCTTTGAGTGAAGCAACTTCCAGGGCACTGAAAGGGCTAGGTTGTTTTCCCATTTTTCTCCTTTTCCTCTTTTGGGAAACAGATATTAAAGACTAGGACTTTCAAAAGCAACTGTATATACAGAGAAAATTAAAAAGTGACTGCACACACACAGGGAAAAACACAAGTGTCCTTAGAGGACCTTAAGTTTACATGTCAGAATGATCTCTGGCATGGAGACAGCCAACAATAACAACAAAATAGTAACAAAACCTAGCAAATCTTGGGAAAAGGAGAGACTGATTTCCAGAGTTACCTTATTATTAGATTGAAATGTCCAGTTTTGAACAACAAAAAAATCACAAGCGTACAAAGTAAAAGGAAGTTATGGCCCATTAAAAGGAAAAAATAAATCAACAGAAATTATCCCTGAAAAATATATGATGTCAGATCTACCAAAGACTTTATCTATCTACCTATCTATCTATCAATCATCTACTTATTTAATGCCTACAGCACCTGGTATTCCTAGGTGGTCTCCCATCCAAGTACTAACCAGGCCCGACTGCTTAGCTTCCGAGATCAGACAAGATCAGGCATGGTCAGGGTGGCATGGCCATAGATGACAAAGATTTTAAAACAACTTGTCTAAAACATACTCAAAAAACTAAAGAAAGATATGAAAAAGAAACGAATGTGTGAACAAAATGGAAACTCCAACAAACACCTAAAAAGAAATGAAAAAAATTCTGGGACTAAAAACTAAAATAACTGAAATGAAAAATTCACTAGAAGCATTTAAAAGTAGAGATTGAAGTAACCAGAAGAACCTGCAAACTTGAAGATAGAACAATAGAAATTATGAAGTCTGAGGAACAGAAAGAAAAACACAGAAAAAGTGACCAGCGCCTGAAGAGCCTGTAGGATGCCAACAAATGAGAAACAGACACACTGAGGGAGTCTGGAAAATGACATAAAGGGGCAGAGCAAATATTTAAAGAAATAATAGCTAAAAACTTCCCAAATTTGAAGAAAGATATGAAAAAACAATAACAAGAACAGCTCAAATGAGTCACACCAAGATAAGAAGGAAGTAACAAAGATCATAACATTATCTAGAAAAAAAAAAAAAAAGACCAAGAAAGAAAGACCTCTGGAATGTAGCAAAAGAGCATCATCACATTCAAGGGATCAATTAATTTACAGATTTCTCATCAAAAACTTGAAGGAGGCCAGAAGACTGTGTTGTGATATATCTAAGTGCTCAAAGAAAAAAAAAATGCCAACCAAGACTCCTCCTATACCTGGCAAAACTGTCCTTCAAAAGAGAGAAATCAAGACATTCCCAGATAAACAAAAGCTGACGGAGTTCATGATCACTAGATTTGCCCTGCAAAAAATGCTCAAGGGAGTCCTGCAAGGTGAAATGAAAGGACCCTAGACAGTAATTTGAAGCTGATTAGAGAAATAAAAGATCTCAATAAAGGAAAATACACAGGCAAATACAAAAGCTAGTATTACCATAATGATGGTTTGGAACTGTATTTTTTGTTTTTGTTTTTTTAAAATATGATTTAAGAGCCTAATACAGTTAAAGAAAAAACAACTAGTGTAAAAGCTAGTATTATTGCAACTTTGATTTGAAACTCTCAAATCTTGTTTTCTACATAATTTAGTAGACTAATGCATTTTAAAAAAACTATTACATTATGTTTTGGGCACACAATGTATAAAGATGTAAATTTTGTGACATTAACACCCAAAAGAGGTGGAGAGAGATCTATAAAGGAGAAAAGGTCTACGGCCATGCCACTCTGAATGTGCCAGATCTCATCTGATCTTGGAAGCTAAGCAGGGTCAAGTCTGGTTAGTATTTGGATGGGAGACCACCTAGGAATACCAGGTGCTGTAGGCATTTATAAATAAAATAAAAATAAAGGAGTAAAGTTTTTGTATGTCACTTAAGTTAAATTGGTATAAATTCAAACAGCGTTAGAACTTTAGGAAGTTAAATGTAATCCCCATGGTAACCTCAAAGAAAATAGCTGTGGAATACATACAAACAGAAATGAGAAAAAATTTCAACATTTCACTACAAAAAAATCAACTAAACACAAAAGACAGGAATGCAGGAAATGAGGGACAAAAAAGCTATAAGGCACATATAAAACAAACAGTAAAATGATAGAAGTCCCTCCTTAACAGTAATTACTTTAAATGTAAATTAAAGTGTCCAACAAAAGAGATATTGGTGGATATATATAGACACTTATATCCAACTATATGCTGTTTACAACAGATTCACTTTAGAATCAAAGACACAAATAGATTGAAAATGAAAGAAAGGAAAAAGATATTCCATGAAAGTAATAACCAAAAGGGAGCAGCGGTGGCTGTACTAATATTAAAAAAGAGAGCAGCGGTGGCTGTACTAATATTAAATAAAATGGACTTTAACTTTTAAGCTGTTATAAGAGACAAAAAAAAATACACTATATATTAATAAAATGTTCAACACAGCAAGAAGATATAACAATTATAACATTTATACAACTAATAACAGACCAGAGAAATATGTGAAGCAACAAAATGATAGAATTGAAGGGAGAAATACAAGTTCTGCCATAACAGTTTGAAACTTCAATACTGCAATCTCAGTGATAGCTAGAACGACCAAACAGAAGATATGTAAGGAAATAGCAAACTTAGCACAATAATAAACCAGCTAGACCTAACACGCCATAACAGAACACTCTACCCAGAAACAATGAATACCCAATCTTCTCAAGTGCACATGGGACATTCTCCAGGAGAGATCATATGTCAGGTCAGAAATTAAGTCTCAATAGATTTTAAAAGATACACATATTTATATGAAGTATCTTCTCCATCATAATGGGATCAAATTAGAAATCACTCACAAAAGGAAACTGAAATATTCACAAACTTGTGAAAATTAACAACACTAAGACAACTAAAGGATCAAAGAAGAAATCACATGGGAAATTAGGAAAAAATTAGAGATAAATGAAAATGAAACATACCAAAACTTATAGGATAGTGTAAAAGTGGTGTTAAGGAAGAAATGTATGAGCTCTAAATGTTTACAATAAAATAACAAGATCTCAAATGAACAATCTAACTTTACAATTTAAAAACTAGAATAAAAAAATCCCCTGAATCCAAAGTTTACAGAATGAATAAGATTATAGCAGGGATAAGGGAAATATAGAAGAATAGAGAAAAATCAACAAAACCAAAAGTTTGTTCTTTAAAATCAACAAAATTGACAAACCTTTAGCTAGACGGACAAAGGGGAAAAAAGAGAGAAGACTCAAAAATTCAGAAATGGAGGTGAGGACATTACATTAATTCTACAGAAATAAAAAGGATTATGAGAGAATATTATGAACAACTGTATGCCCATCAATTGGATCGACTAGATGAAATGGATAGATTTCTATAAACACAAAACCTTCCATGACTAAATCATGAAGAGAGAGAAAATATGAACAGACTTATTACCAAAAAGACTGATAATAATCAAAGATCTCCCCACAAAGAAAATGCCTGGACCTGATGGCATTACTGAAGACTAAAGAACAGTTCATAATTCATTCTATGAGGCAAGCATTACCTTGATACTGAAGCCAGATAAAAACACTACAAGACAACTATAGACTACCATCCCTCATGAATGCAACAAAATACCAGCAAACTGATATCAGCAGTACACTAAAAAGATTATATACCATGACTAAGTGGGATTTATTCCTGGAATACAAGGATAGTTCAACACACAAAACCATATCAATGTAATATACCGCATTAACAGAATGAAGGGAAAAAAACATGATCATCTCAACTGATGCAGAAAAAGCATCTGAAAAATTTAACGCCCTTTCATGATAAAAACCTCAACAAATTAGGAATAGGAACTACCCCCACATAATAAAAGCCATGTATGAAAAACCTACAGAGAACATCATACTCAATGGTGAAACACTGAAGCTTTTCCTCTAAAATGAGAAAGACAACAAGGATATCTGCTTTCACTTCTACTCAACATATTACTAAAAGTTCTAGTCAGAGAAACTAGGCAAGAACAAGAAAAAATGGCATCCAAATTGGAAAGGAAGAAGTAAAATTATCTGCTGAAGATGATATGATCTTATATATAAAAACCTTAACAATTAACACACACACACCACTCCTAGTAGAATAAATGACACTATATATTAATAAAATGTAGGATACAAAGTCAACACAAAATTCAGTAGCATGTGTATACACAAATAATGAACAATCTGAAAAGGAAATTACAAAAACAATTGCTGGAAAACTCACGCTTTGATTCCAAAACTTGTTACAAAGCTACAGTCAACAATACAGTGTGGTATTGGGATAAAGACAGATATATAGCCCAAAGGAATAGAATAGAGATCCCCGAAATAAACAACTACATATATGGTTAAATGATTTTGGACAAGGGTGCCAAGACCATTCAATAGGGAAAAGAATAGTCTTTTCAACAAATGGCACTGGGTAAACTGGATATCCACAAGCAAAAACATGAAGTCGGACTCTAACCTAACATCATATAGAAAACTTAATTCCAAATTGATCAAAGAAAAAAAATGGATATTAGATCTAAATTTAAGACCCCAAACTATAAAACTCTTAGAAGAAAATAGGAGAAAAGCATCACAACATTGGATTTGGCAATGATTTCATGGATATGACACTTTAATGTAAAGGCACAAGCTACAAATGAAAAAAAAGACAAACTGAACATCACAAAATTATTTTTACATTTGTACACTGAAAGACAATGTCAACAGATTTAAAAAAAGGCAACCAACAGAATGGGGTAAAATATTTACAAATTATACATCTGATAAGGCATCACACCCAGAAAATATAAAGAACTCCTAAAACTCAACAACATAAAAAAAAACCTGAACTGAAACGACAAATGGACAGAGGACTTAAACAGACATTTCTCCAAAAAAATATACAAATGGCCAATAAGCACATAAAAAGCTGCTTAACATCACTACTCATTAGGGAAATAAAAATCAAAACTACAATGAGGTACCATCTCACACTCGTTAAGATGGCTACTATCAAAAAAAACAAAACAAAACAAAAACCAGAAAATAACAAATATTGGTGAAGGTGTGGCGAAATTAGAACCCTTGTCTACTGTTGGTGGGAATGAAAAATGGTATAGGTGCTGTGGAAAACATGATGGAAGTTCCTCAAAAAACTAAACATAAAATTACCATATAATATAGCAATTCTACTTCTGGGTACACATACACAGAAAAACTGAAAGCAGTGCCTTGAAGATATATTTTTATACACATGTTCGTAGTAGCAATATTCACAATAGTCAAGAGGTGGAAGCAATCCAAGTGTCTGTGCACAGATGAATGGACAATCAAATGTCATATATGCATATAATGGAATGTTAGTCTTAAAAAGGAAGGAAATTCTGACACGATACAATATGGATGAACTTTGAGGACATTATGCTAAGTGAAATAAACCAGCCACGAAAAGACAAATATTGCATGACTCTACTTATATGAACTACCTAGAATAATCAAATTCAGAGACAGAAAGTAGAATGTTGGTTCCCAGATACTGGGGGAAAGGGGCAATGTGAGTTAGTGTTTAATGGGTATAGAGTTTAAGTTTTACATGATGATGGACGATGGTGAAGATTACACAAATTATTAATGTATTTAAAACCTCTGACCTGTACACTTAAATACGGTTAAGATGTTAAATTTTGTATGTTACCACAATAAAAGGGAAAAAAATAACTCAAAATGGATTAAAGATTTAAATATAGAGCTAAAACTATAAAAAAAGAAAATATAGGAGTAAATCTTAGTGAACTTAGATTAGGTAATGTTGGGAAATTACTTTTTTTTCTGGAAGCATCTTATTGAATATCATTCGGCACAGTGATATGGTCAATTTGGTAACAGGACATAAAAATATTGTATTTTTTGACTACTTGAAGCATCTGCTTTTCCACCCTTTCCTGCCTACCTTTTCAGTACTGATGTCACAGTCTTGGCCCCCTGCATTAAGCCTACTTTCTACTACTTCAATCTGCTCAAGTAGCAAAGGTCAAGATTGCTTAGTTCACACTGAAGAAATGAATGTTATACCCTGGCCAGAACACTTACACTTAGCCAGGAAAACTGCTAGTCCAAAAGACTCAATTAAACCATGAGCAAGGTGGGTGCAAAAGTATGTTTGGACAAAGGTCTTCTAGGGCATGGTCTCTGAATAACACTTAAAGGGTAAAACCAGCTGTGCTATTTCACATCTTTTCTAAAGTTAACCATACTTGCCCAACACACAAATGTTTCCTGTCAAAAGAGTTTAAATAAAAGCCTGGCTCCTATGGCCGGCCTTTCCTGATCCCTCAGGTTGGTATACATGTCCTGCTTTGGCCTCCCATAGCTCCTGCATTGTAGCCCTCTCCTCAGGGCACTATTGAAGCCTACCTCGGAGGGCAGAAGGGAATATTTCCCATTTCTCCTTTTACTCCCAAGGCCAGGCACATATTAGATCTACAATGACTGCTTAGTGAGTGAACATTTTTACACTTTGGGAATAGATAAGAAATCTTTTTTACAGTTCTTGATCTTGGAACTCTGTCCAGACCTTTCTCTGTTTCACTCTACTCTTGTGCCTGTTCACTAATTAGACATCCTGCAGGTAATGCACAACACCTGGTCTTGGAAATTTATTATATAAACCAAGGAGTATTGGCTTCCACAGACATACATGGGTTTATGAGGCTGATGAGAAGGTTCATGTATTTTCACTGTGGAGTGAGAACCTTGTTTCATCATAACATAACATTCCTTGGCAGCATTTCTTTTAGGAAATAATTCTTAGAAAATTTTGTGGTTTACATGCGGTCATTTTCTAAAAGATGAACACATCTAGGTTGAAGAGAACGCCCACAGACAGCACTGGGATGATGAGCAAATATTAAAAGTTTCTAAACTGTAATTTATTTGGAGTTTTTGCTGCAACATTCTCATGAGTTATTAATAGGGTACCAAAGTTCATGCCTTGTGGGGGGAAAAACACATCAGGAAGACCTAATATGTTGCAATTCTCAATCAGGAACTTCCGACTTCTTAACATTCCCAGTGAAATAATGAACAATGTAAACGCCTGAGTAGGCAAAGAGTTTCAAGGCAGAGGACACCTCCAGCCTGAAATGAAATGTAACAAACACATCCTCCTTTTATTTTTACTTCAAAGGACAATGAAATTGTAAGTGCAATGAAAGGTCAATGGGCCAAGAGTTAACTCTTCTTTGTGCTGCAACTTGAATCAGAGAGAAGAATCAATAGAAGGCTGATCCTTAAAGTGCTTACACGTCAAACAAAGAATTAAAACCTTATAATGCCCATATGCCAAGTCCCTAAATAATTACTTCTTTTGATGACCAGTAAGCCCAGCTCTTCTTTATTGGTATAAAGTCAATGAAGGAATCAATGCTGAACATTATAAGTCAACCTCATTCATATCAGAATTGATTAACTAGTTTTTAAATTTTCTAGTTAATATGTTTTTAAAAAGTGAAGCTATAGACCTGAATTTCCCGGCACAAAAACAAAGATGACCACCACTACTCACAACGATGACCAAAGTTAACCACCACTACTCACAATTATATAAAACAATGAGGTTTAAGAGTAACATGGTTCACAAACTCTGTTCACAAGCAAATTAACCTGCTGAAAACAACAAACAGCTTTTGCCCCAATTGAATTCACCCAGCATACTCAACTATAAATTTCTATGAAGAAATAATTTGTTAGGTGCTAAGCATAGGAGACACTACATTGAATTCCTTTGAATATATACTAGGTGTCTAAATCCACTGCTATTTTACCAACTTCTCTAAAAACAAGTGCCTATGAAATAACACTGCACAACAAGGAGGCTTCCCTCCTGAAACACAGCAAATGAGAATATCTTCAATATTACAGACTTGTTTTCTTTAGGACACTTATACTTACCATGCTAATGGCTCCCTGCAGCTTTATTTACATTTCCCTCAGGAACCATCCAGACCAGAGAGTCCAACCCAAACAGCCAGGGCTTGGTTGGGGGAACTCAACAGGCATTTGCTTTCAAACTGCCAGTGCAGATTCCATTCACCAAAACCAGACAGAGCTGTTTAAAGATGCCCTTTCTATGACCCTGCTCTACTGAAGGTCAAGTACACTATCACTCCCTGTAACTAAGGAAGCAAAACTGACATATTCCTGCTGTTTTGTCAGCTGCTAAGGCAGTTTGTCCAACACTATGAATAATTGCTTCTAGGGAAGATGTACTTTGCTTTACCAAGTTCTCAGTTCTCCCTTCACCTAGATTGCTTCCTTTGCTAAATGCAATTTCCCTTCCCCTTAAAGGCCACCTTTCCTGAACTGAGAGCTCACATGAATGTTACCATGGAGTCCAACAAACTCAAAACAGTTTTAAAACTATAAGGAGTGGAGGAGGGAAGGTTTGAAGAATTCAGAAATACCACATTCTGCATACAGCATTTCATATATTCACAGTATATTAAGCCAATATTTTTAAAGATAAAAGGTATTTGCAAGTTCATTCATTCAAATGAAAGTCTGCATTACACACAAAATAACAGCACTGGGCTCATTTAACAAACATTTGACTACATCCACCCACATGCGAACACAGGTCAGAGTTCTAGCTCTGCATTCTAGTAAGAAGATGAACATAGGTAGGTAGTGCAAAGATAGTGCTATGACAGGCCATGGAATGGCTCCAGGTCTAAGACTCACCCTTCCCAGAAGACCACAGAGGAAAGCCAGCTCCTGAGGCCACAGTGAGTAGTTAGTGGTGAGGCTGAAACCAATATTCAGATCCTCTGACTTTGGGCCATTGGCACCAGCCACTAAGTCAACCTATAGCCTTCTGTTTGACACGGAGATCCACTACCTAAACAAACAACTGATGTGAAGGGAATACTGGTTAATCACCGAAAAAAAAAAAAAAACAAAACCAACCAAACAAATGAAAACCTAGGGAAAGAGTAAGAAGAAAGAGTTATTATGGACGTTTACTTTAACACAGGGCTGCAGGAAGTGGCTGAGAGAGGAAAGAAATTGAAAAAGTTCACACTGCTGTAAATGATGAATTTCCACTCCACAAGTCTGTATGTATACTAACGTAAAACAACCTAAGTTTAGAGATATGTCATCCATTTTCAAATTCTACCACAAACCTAAGCACCCCAAACCAAATGGGAAAAATTAATTGGGAGTGGGGGCAGGGGGTCACTTCTCTTCTTTTAAAAGGGAGACTAAATTCCCTGTCTCAACTATTTAAAGTGCTAAGAAGTTAAAAAAAAAAAAGGCAAAGAAGAATGTGAATGAGAAGCTGAGACTGAAAATAAGCACACTTCTCTCACCTCACAGCTTTGCGAAGGACAGTAAAATTTCCAGTACACTTATGGAAATTAAACAGTTATCATTCACTGACAAGACACCTTTGTGCTCAGTTTCCTAAATACACCAATAAAAAATTTGTCATGTTTTTGTGCCCTATTGGCAATAAAAATGACATTTATCTACTCTCTCTCAAAAAAAAAAAATGCTAAGAAGCATAATACTCTATTCACTAGGTACAGGCAATAAAAGATGTATAAAAGGAAAGATTAATCCTACTAAGCAAAAAAGCTCTAAGGTCCAACTGTTGAGGCTAAAAAGTTTGCTCCTGTCATCATAACAATTTGTTCATGCCATCTGACCTGGTAATTCTACTTCTGGGAATTCACCTGACACAATGTATCTTAAATACACAAATGGCTTTATTAGAGTGTGGTCTAAAATTATTTTTCTAGAGAATATAGTAATTCCTTTTCTCAGAGGTCCTTGGAGGGCAGGGGGTCAATCAGATATACCTGCTTGAGACTGCACTGGCGGTAGGAGCCCCATGCATGGCCTCAGTGATGTGGTACACAGCCGCAACTTCACCAGAACGCTTCAAGTGAGATCCAGGTGTAGTTCCTAGTTACCAAAGCTACTTATCCAGCCCTCCTAGTAACTCTATCAAGTTATCTATCCATCCATCTGTCCATCTGTCCACCCGTCCATCCTTCCTTCCTCATATATATTTTAACTCAATGATTTTTTAAGAATCTCATTTTTGTTTAAATCAGAAACAGTTGGTTTGCTATTAGGTGCCTTAAGTGGTAAAGCATATATTTATTCATTTATAATGGAGAAGAGTCAGAAGCAACTTAAATGTCTCACACTAGGAGATGGGCTAGTAAATTATACTATGCTCCCTTGATACAAAGGTTATGTAGCTATGAAAAATAATGGTCATGCAGGCTATGTAGAAACTTGTGGAAAAGATAATTATATTTATTCTGTGAAAGTCTGTGAAATCACAAAATACTAAATTGTATACACACTATTACAATAGAATGACATCCCTGTAAAAAAAGACCAAAAAAGAATGTTTATTCATTTAATAAAGAAATCTTAATATTGAGTGCTTACTATATTCCAGGCACTGTTCTAGACAGTAGAACACAATAATGAATAAAAGAAAGTTCCTGCCTTCCAACAATTTATATTCTAGTGTGATATGTAACAAGTATATAGGTTTGTTAGACAGTGATAAGCATTACAGAGAAAAACAAGAGTGAAGAGGATTAAACAGTAATAGGTAGAGGTGAAAAAGGTTGTTATTTTAAATAGGAAAGTGATAAGGTAATTAAATTATAGTGACAGAGGTATTAAAGTGGTGGAACTGTGGCTTTCTTCTTTTCAAATTTTCCAGAATGTTATATCACTTTTATAATCAATTTTAAAAAAGTGTTTCCAAAACAAGGTTACCCTTTAAAATCAGCAAATATTGCTACGATTTGCTATTGAATGATCTTATTTTCCAACCCAAGTCTGAAATAATGGGTGTTCTTCATATTCTTTTTCTCATTTTAAAAAGAAAATCTCCTCTTCCACTCATTGAAGAATTTTTTTGTGTGAGATAAAATTCTACAATGAAAAATAATTTCTCAGTCTCTTTGCCCTCCTTGCCTATTAAGAGAACTGCTACTGATGATACTTTAAAAGAAGGTCCTGTATTTGCAACTACATATCCAAACAGATTCATCCTGGAAGGGGGCTACTAAATAGAAACACATTACACTTAGAATGCCAGCTCCTGTTTGGGTGGCTTTGGACAAGTCCCTTAATTTTTCTAAGCCTCTGTTTACTCACTTACAAATTTGAGGTTAATATCTCTTACCTCACAGGATGTTGTAAAGATTAAATAAAGCAGTAAATATAAAGTATGATGTATTATATAAAGAGAGCATTCCTATTACAATTTCCCTGAGGATATCAAGTGAAGTGCTAAACCTACGACCCTGAGTAAGATGTGATCTCCTCTTATAGTAGAGGTTTAGTTTTTAGGTTCTTTTTCTTAAATTTATTTTATATTTCAGGTATATAGTACATTGATTAGACATTTATATGGTTTAAGAAGTGATCCCCCTGATTACTCTACTACCCATCTGGCTCTACACATAACCACTGCAATATGTCTCCATGACTATTTTGTAACTACTAATTTGTGCTTCATCCCTTTTCCTTTTTCATTCAGCACCCCCCTCCTCCCCTCTGGCAATCACCAATTAGTCTCCTGTATGTGTTGAGTCTGTTTTCATTTAGTTTGTTCCTTAGATTAGTTATGAGCTTTTTTTTTTTTCCGGGGTGGGGGGGTGGGGTGGACAAAATGATTTCATTTATAATTCTGTATTTCTTGAGGCCAATAAAAGAATGTCTCCAAAGTCTATTTAAAGTATCAGACACTAAAGGTATGTACTTCAAATGCAGTGAGATTTTAAGAAACGTATGTTTTCTGTAATAATCATTACTGTTCTGTCCTAAGGCATACCATAGGAAATTATTTGGGTGCAATGCTTATACATATGGTACAGCTCTTCTACAAAAATATAATACTTCCTCATTTTCTCATTTTTGACAATTCCTTGTCAACTCTTTTTCTCTGAACATATTACAAATAAGTCTAGTCTTACTTATTCTAACACTATTTTTATTCGTCCCACTTTTATATTTTATCTATAAAACAGCTTCATTTTTCTTATTACTTTAGAGTCACAGCTTATCTAATTATGTACAACCATCTGACTTCTCCATTATATCTTCTCTGATAACTGTGTCTGAGCATTTACATGAAATACATATTACTTTATAATAAATTGCTTTCCTTTTATTTCTCCTGCATATAGTTATTGTACCATGTTGATTTTTTTAAGTTATCTGTGTATGAATGGTTATATTTCCTATGAAAATCATTTTGGTATAAAGGGTCATTAAAAAGCACTGCAATAAAAAGGGAACACTGGTTTGGAAGGAACTGAAAACCCGTAGAAGGAAGGGTCACACAGTATGTACTTAATAAATGCTTGCTGAATAAACAACTGAGCTAATCAATGGCCCAGCTAACCTCTTGCATATAAAGTTATATGATTATTAAAAAACTGATAGTTTTTTTTTTAAGCAAAAACTTGGAAGATAAAATTCAACCCAGAAAGCTTTTTATTCAGCAACTTCACTTCTAGAGAAATAAAGCCACATGTGAGCCCAAAGGGGTATCATACACAGAGATGTTTGTCACAAATTATTTGTGTTCAAGAAAATTTGGAACCAACTTAAGTGTACTTCTATAGTGAGCTGGCTAAATAAATATAGCTCTATTCTATGTAATACTATATTACAGTAAAAAGACATATATATATATATATATATCAACATATCTGGGACAAAATAAAAAAAGCAATTTGTAGACTATTGTATCTAGTGTGATTCCATTTATGTTAAATTTAAAAACCCATGTATTTCTACAGTTACACATATATGAACATAAATATTTAGGAAGTCTGCAAGGTAAACACACCCAACTAAAAGTAAACAAACAAACAAACAAAAAGAATTATAAATGTAAAACCTAGAGCTATAAAACTGGAGGAAACACAGGAGAAAATCTTTGTGACTTGGGTTAGGTAAAAATTTTTAGGTGTGACATCAAAAGCATGAATCATAAAATTAAAAATTGATAAATCAGAATTCATCAAAATAAAAAAAAATCTGTTCTTCAAGAGACACTGTTATGATAATGAAAAGATAAGCCATAGAGTGGGAGAAAATATCTGGAAACCAATACATGATGAAGGACATGTATTGCGAATACATAAAGAACCCTCAAAATTTAATAACAAGAAAGCAAACAACTCAACTTAAAATAGGCAAAGGATTTAACAGACATGTCACCAAAGATGATATATGGATGGCAAATAAGCATGTGTAAAGATGCTCAACATCATTAATCATTAGAGAAATGCAAATTAAAACCAATGAAGAACGAGTACACATCCACCAGAATGCCTAACATTACAAAGACTGACCATACCAAGTGTTGGCAAGGACACAGAGCAACTGTGACCTTCTACACTGCTGGTAGAAATATAAAATGGTACAACTACTTTGCTGAAAGACGATCTGTCGGTTTCATAAAAATTACCATGTGACCTAGCAAGTCCATTCCAGTTATCTACCCTAGAGAAGTAAAGCGTATGTTCTCACAAACACTTTTACATAATGTTCATAGCATCTTTAGTTGTAATAGTAAAAAAATGAAAGCAACCCTAGTGTCCATCAATAAGTAAATAGGCAAAAAAGAAAATGTATATCAATACACGGGATATACCATAAAAAGGAATGAACAAATGACATATACAATAACAAAATAATTATGCTGAATGAAAGCAAGACTGAAAAAGGGTACACACTGTATGATTCTTTTCATTGTAAAGTCTAGAAAATGCGAAATAATCTAAAATGATAGGAAGATTAGTCATTGATCGCTAGAGCTATACTCAGAAAACGATATATGTAGCCTAGTGCTTATATTAGAAAAGGCTGAGAAATCAACAAGCTAAGAGCCATCTTAAGTTTATAGTAACACTAAGATAAGTGTCGGAAAAGTATAAGTAGTAAAGACAAATCAACTGGAGATAAAACTCTCTCGTGAAACCAATAAAGGAAAAAAAAGAGATGACACAAATAATATTCGAATGAAGAGGGGCTATAACTTGAGATGCTTCAAATATTAAAAATATAGTTACTCTGAACTATATGGCAATAAATTTAAAAATTTGAAAACAAATTCTTACAAAAAAGTGTAACATTAAAAGTCAATTATAAATAAAAAATCTGAATAGTCCTTTAACCATTAAAGAAATTAAATCAGTAGTTAAAAATCTTTCCAAGCCCTAATAGTTTTACTGGTGAGTTCTACAAGCATTCAAGGACCAAATAATTCCAATTTTACACAAATTATTATGTAAAGTAGAAAAGGAAAGAACCTCCTCCCAATTCTTTTTATAAGACTAGTATAACCTTTCTTATAAACATAAGAAAATTAAGTCAATCTTACTCATGAACACAGATGGAAAATTCTTAAAATGTTAGCAAACTGTATTTAAAGAGCGTGTGTGAGCGTGTGTTTGTGTGTGTGTGTGTGTGTGTGTGTGTGTGTAATGATTAAGTTGAGATTAACCCCTGAACCAGCAGGGTGTAACATTACAAAATCAAATCCACATTTACAGATTAAAAGAGAAATTATAAGATCATCTCAATAGAAGCCAAAAAAAGTGTTTGATAAAATCCAGTATCTGCTGAATATAACTGTTCTTCTGACTAGGAAAAGAAGAGAATGTCTTTAATCTGATAAAGAATAAAAGCTCATAGAAAAATCATGCCTAATAATAAATTATTGAAAATATTCCTTTCAAGATGAGGAAAGCCACAGCTTTAAAATAAACAGTAAAAATACTGGCAACAAGGTATCTACCCCTCAGACAAAAAACTGAAGACTTCTTGCCTGGAAAAACTGAATGGCCCTATAAAAGAAACCAATACATAGTGACTTCTGGGGCATCCTCTAAACAAAATGTGTGGGTGCCTATATAATCACCCCAAAGTAAAATCAACCTGAACTAGCTGAAAAGCCTAACTCAACTACAAAAAAACTTTGTTTATTTTTGTTTTCAGTTTTAAGTGCTTCATTCTTAAATGTGAACCCACAAAGACCATTAGTCTTTTGATGAAAGCTTCCATATGAAAGGAACTTAAGGAAACAAAACGATAAAACAGCAACTATGTAAGAAGCGAAGGAAAACTAAAAGGAGCAAGAGAAAAAGAACCCCGTAATTAACATCCTCACAGAAATAGAACAAGCTATTTTATCCATAAGACAAGAAAAAGTTGTCATATGGTTCCATCCTGTTCTCCCACCGCCCCCGAAGCCGGCACAGCAGCAGCTCTGGCGGCAGAAGGAGCGCAGCGGCCCAACTCAGCTTCAACAAGGCTTCCAGCCTCTGCCGCGTGCCACCACGAGGCCCCAGTGAAGGTCAGCTCCGCAGAACGAGAAGGGGGCGAAGGGACTCAAGAGATCTGCGACGTTGTCCGTTAAACCTGCTCCTGTTGTCCGTTAAACCTGCTCCTGTAAAAGTGGAAATGAAGTACCCCACAACACTCCCTCCGGGGGAAAAAAAAAAAAGACAGCAGGAAAAGTGACTAAAGATAAAAAAAACAAAAAACAAAAAAACAAAAAAACCCCCCCTGTGAACAAAAGGGGAAAATGGAGCAAAAGCAAAACAGGCCAAAGGGGGCTAACCAAGAAACTAAAAAGGAGTCTATGATGATGCAGGAGAAAGAAGCCAAGTCTGATCAATATCATATACCCGCTCTTATTAGTTAGTAGTCTTTGTCTACTTTATAAAACTGAAATATTTTTATTTACTACTTTGTTGAGTTTTTTTAGTAGTTTAAAATGTTGAGATACATTTTTAAGAAGGAGGGAATCCAACCATAAAATGTAAAATTTTTTGAGGTGAAATCATTTGCTGGTTATTTTTTGGTACAACCAGAAAATAGTGGGATATTGAATGTAGAAGCTTTGATTGTCTTTGGTGTCAGCTTAACATTTCACAGATGGGGATAGTTTTTATATTGTTATACAAAGCATAAGAAATGGTAATTTGAAGTTACAGTTGTGCATTTAATATGCCTTGAACATTTTGAATTACTTCCGTTTCCATGTTGTTTTAGTAGAATTATTTCCTAAAAAAACCCACTCCTTGATTTTGGCTCTCCTTGTCAGAATTGGGTGCACTCCCATGACATCTTTGGGTGGTGCTAGTCCAGTTTTCCTAGTAATTTTATTAATGCGCTGTGAAAGACTGCATTTTGAGTATGCATATGATATTAAATTGTGAATTGGTGGGACTTATGATGCAACGGCTTATCAGCATTTGAAGATACTGGTACTTGATATTGTCTGAAGGAAAATTTGCTCCAAATCTTAGACTGGAATAACTGTTCACAATTATACGGCTTTTAAGATATTTGGTACATGTGTTAAGAATTGTATGCAAATTGAAAAATGTCTGTTATTAATTCTCAAAACAACCAATAAAATTTCAATTATGAAAGAAAAAAGTTGCTATAAAAGAGAAAAACAGTTCCTAAAATTAAAAATGTTAGCAGAAACGAAAGGTGGAAGAAACAGCAGCAGCTGCAGCAGCAACAAGAGCTGGGTGCTTACTATTTGCTGCAACGTACTACTTGCTATAAGCCATGCTTTATATGCATTAACTCATTCTCACAATAATCCTCTAAAATAATCACAATAATTAACTTTATTGCTACCATATCATACCCCTTAGGATGGCTAATTTATATATACCCAAACCAGAAAGGAACAAGTGTTGGTAAGAATGTAGAGAAAATAGAACTCTTGTACCAGAAATTAACCCTGGCAGGAATGTGTAAAATGGGGCAGTGGTTGTGGAAAACAGTAATGGTGGCTCCTCAAAAAATTAAACACAAAATTATCATATGATCCAACAATTCTACTTCTGGGTATATACACAAAGAATTTAAAGAATGAATCTTAGGCGGTATCTGTACACTCAAGTTCATGGCAGCATTATACACAGTAGTCCAGGTGGAAACAACCCAGGTGTCCAAAGATGGATAAACTAACAAAATGTAGTATATACATACAATGGAATATTTTTCAGCCTTAAAAAGGAAGAAAATTCTGATATATGCTACAATGTGGATGAACATTGAGGACATTATTCTAAGTGAAGTACGCCTGTCACAAAAAGATATATTATATGATTCCACTTATATAAAGGACCTAGAGCAGTCAAATCCATAGAAAAAGAATGGTGGTTGCCAAGGGCGCGAGGGGTGGCAGGGGGAGGAAGGAAGGAACGGGAGTGTTTAAAGTGTACAGAGTTTCACTTTGGAAAGATGAAAAAGTTCTGGAGATGGATGGTGGTAGTGGTTGTAGAATAATGTGAATATACTTAATGCCATAGAACTCTACACTTAAAAATGGTTATAATGATAAATCTCATATTTTACCACAATTAAAAAAAATCTTCCCTCCTAAAAAAAGATGTCTTATACTGCCTTTAAAAAAACAACCAGGATAAGGATATTTTTGGAAATAAAGAGTTAAATACCAGAAGAAATCAAATTTAGAGAGGGAGACTTGGGGATAATAAAAGGGTGGGGGATGTTCAGGAGCTTGCTATTTTTTGTTTCAAGGCAAACATAGTATTATTGGGCAACTTTTAAACCTATATGTATTACTTTGACAAGAAAATGAAATTTTAACCAGTTTGTAAGAGGGCAGAACAACAAAATTTAATGTACCATGCTGATCTTTCCAGGACATTGGAAACCTGAAACCTGAGCGATGACTTTGTTTTCTCCCACTTCAGGATGTAGCCTTGCAATATTGTTTTTTTTTTTTTCCAGAAACTGGGAAAGCTCTATGTTTTTAAATATTCCCTTACATGAAGTGTTAAATTTTCTGCAATGGTAATGCAAGCCCTGATGATAAAAGAGTAATGGGGTCATAAGAATTTGACTGTTTTCTCAGTGGTGACAGGACCTTCTTGTTCAAAGAGCAGCTGATGACTTACACAGCCTGGGCCTATGGAAATATCTTGCCAAGATCCATAAAGCCACCTTACTTCCATTGTGTAAACATAAAAGCAACTTACAGTTTTCCAATGTTATACTTACACTATGACAATGAGTAGTCTCTGTCAATCAGTAGGGACTCAAAGTGCTCCAACAAGTTAACTCCTAAATTTCTCCCGACTCAAAAAACATTTTACAGAGTTGAAAAGTGTCTTTACTTCATTTAGGAAATGATGAAGAAATAAAAAGAGATTTATGTGTGTGTCTTAAATTTCCAGTCAGAGAGGGAAATCTTAAATGTTTAAAAAATACTGAAGCCCTTTAGAAAAATTCATTTATTTCATATATGAAAAGCAAAACTAATGTTACGGCCTAGGAGTGCACATAATAGGCAATAACATCTAGGTTTGTGTTAAGTGTATACTTGATGTTTGCACAACAAATTCACCTAATGACACATTTTTCAGAACACATCCCTGTTTAGTGGCACATTGCTGTAGTTATAATATGTAGCTTACACATACTTATCCCTCAAAATAAAAGCAAGGAAATGTAGGGATTATTTTAAATAGGAAGACTGCTTTTATACTCCAAATTAAGAATGCCTTCTTTTATTTTGGAAATATCCTAAAACTACACTTTAAGCCATAAGAAACAATAGTTGCACTAAGCTAATACTATATGAAATTCCATTTCCTCAAGAAAATAAGGTACCTGACAGAAAATTTTAGCTAGAACATTTTCTGAAAACATACACAAAATACAATAACCTTTAAGTTACTATAAGTTAGCACTATAGATTGCTAAACTAAACTCTTCCCCTAAAGAATTAAAGACCACTTTAGGGCAGTGACCCATATGCTAGTCTCTGAATCAGCCTCAACTGGAAATTCTATTAAATGCAGAATAACCCTAAATATTTGGGGGGAAAAACCACAATGATTTTCAAGGTAATTATTCCTATCAGAAACTAAAGCAACAAATAACCACAAACATTTTAATAGCTCTGACAGCCTTTTCAAAAATATAATACTAAAAAATGTGTGAAATCCATTTGTTTTCATTTTCAGTTGATATTAATCATTATTTGCTGGGGGAAGGGGATGATTAGTTATACTATTGCCTTACAATTAATGGTTGACCCAGAATCTGAAAAATCTGCTCACCACTTTCACTGGTTTAAACTGGTGTGTTTGTACTTAGTTTTTATTTTTAAAATTCCTTTCTTTATATGTCTGTTCTTTGGTAAATCTGCGTCTTTGCCCTTGATATATCAGTACTGGCTCAAAAATGCAAATCTGAATCCTTCTAATGGCTCCTGGTTGCATGGTTTATTAGAGTAGCTTTGGAAGAAGTGCAACAGAACTGGGTTAGTGTGCCCTTGGCCAACCAATTGCTTATCTTTGGGCCTTGGTTTCCTCACTTATGAAATGGGAAAAATAATCATACCTACCTCAAAAGATTGTTGTGAGGACAGAAGACCTTGAGCAGGACCTAGTAAAGAGTGAAAAGATCTGGCCCTACTTCCCTCCTTTACACCTCAAGTTGCCTGAACATACCAAGCTATTTCATGTCTCTATCCTGTCTTTACATAGGTTTCTGACTTAAAATGCCCTCTCCTGCCACAAAGTTCCCCAATCCTACTTCCTTGGATCTGTCTGACAAATGCTTACCCATTATTCAAGATCCACCTCCAGGATCACATTCCTCATAGAGGACTATTTCTTACCCTGTTTTATAGTTATTCCTTAACCAGGCTCCAAGAATGCTAAAGGAGGGACCAATGGTTCATGCACTTATATTTCTCAGCACTTAGCAAAATTCCTAGTACATGGTAGATGGTCAATAATGACTGCAGAATGCGCAGAATTGGGTTTTCCACCACACCACAGCATCAACAAATTATCAAATGTGGAATAAACTAAGACAGAGCCTTGGTTAACACTATACCCACAGTTAGATCAGCATCGGATTCTTTTAGATTTTGGTTCAAGGTGGATTTTTTTAAAGTCACCTTACTGTATGCAGCTAGGTCACCGCATTCATGTAAAGCACTAGTACGAGTTAATGTTCTTGTCATTTTCATTTTTTCTTCCATGGCAGCATCCTGCTTTGGATTTAGATTATATGCTGACTTCACTGGGACTGTTTCCAAACAACAGAGCACAGTGATGTACTTTTCCTTTTAAATGTAAGGGTGCCAGTTATTGTGCTAGCCCCTGTCTCTCACCTCAGCCACCTATTGGGTCCCCACTCTGCTGAACCACCTCTCCATATTTGTAGCCATGGTGAAGCAAGATCATTAGAGAACCTGTTTGGAAAGATGCAGCAACTTCTATCAGGTGGGGAGAAACCAGGCTACTTGAAAAATATCAGCAATAAAAATTCATCTTTAGTACCATCTTGTGCAGTTTTTGCCCTCTCTAGAGATAAAAGATAGAGCTAGCAGGCTAAGCATATGCTGCACCAGCTTCTTCATTTAAAGGTATAAAAATTAATTAGTAGAAATGTTTCAATTTGGAAACTAGACTTCCCCTGGTCAATATAAAGATGAATTTGGACCTTTAATAATCAGGTCTCTTGGGTTTTAACAGTTTGGTTCACCTCTCAGGGAGGTGGGAATCACACCTTTTTGGATAGCTCCCTGTCACAGTATGCTGAAAAGGTGGCTATCTGAGAAAGATGTGAGAACAACTCCAGATACACAGCACTAGATTGCTATCATCAACTATACTCCTGTTACTAGTGGCAATATGAGAAGCATAACCCTACTAAAGTGCTAACATACTTCACTCATTGGTTAAAAGGCAAATACTATCACTAAGAAAGAAAGAAAAGAAAGGGACTGAATTACTAAAGTGGGCTAAGAGTATAGGACACCTAAATTTATCAATTTATATTTTTAAGTCCTCATTAAATTAGAAAATCAGATAATTCAGCGTCCTATTAATAGAAGAAATAGTGCCATCATTTGTAAAACTTGAGGAAAATCATCTAAAGAGCAAAAAAGTGTGCTAACCTCCTGGGTCAGGATCACTTGGGTGCTAGCACTGTTGACAAAACAGACTCCTTTGGTCTCTTTAGGTCATAAAACATAGCTCCCCTGAATAGTCCCTAAATTTCTTCCATTAACTCTACCACAATGAATTCAGGATATAGGAATTCCGCTTTGTACCTAATTCCTGGACAAATCAGAAAGACTTCCTTATTGACTGTACAAGTCCCATAGTTAATAGGAGAACAAAGCTCTGCATAATTTATTTCCACTATTTACATATAAAAACTATATAGTTCTACCAAGATACACACAAATGCATACATAGTTCATTTGCCTAGCCCTTTTTCAAATAAAAACTGGACTATTTTGCAATGCAATTTTATAAAACACTTTCCTATAGTCCTTATCTGAAGCTATATTATACTTATAAGCACTGAACTCTATGAAGCTTTTACTTTCTGATAACTTTCTATGTTATTCTATTTACTATTAGATAGTCCCTTCTATGATCATAATCCTCCTTCAAATTATTTTATTGCCAAATGGTAATGAGAGAGAAATGGGTGAAGGAAACCATGACTGACAAATGTAAAACACCTGGCCCCCTTTAAGGTGTCACAATACTGTAAGAGCAGGTACTATACCGACTACTACAATGATACCAGGTCACAAATATCAGTGATTTATCTTCACACAACAAGATGAGATCTGAAACTGTGGAGACAGTTTCTTTTAATGAGTAGTTAAGACTTTTAACTTTTACTTGTTTACTCTTTGTTGTTGTTTTCTAGCAGAAAAAGCATAAACACTCTGGTGTTTTCCCCTAGTTAGTCTGGTTCCAACTTACAGAAAGAGGAAAAAAGCGCATCTTTGCATGTACCAAAAAAGTCAATCGATTGTGGTTAAAAATACAATTATTACATGTGAAAAGTCTAGAATTCTATTTTTTTCTCAAAACAGTAAGAACTCCCTAGTAAATAAAATGGATAAAGATAGCTAATAAACATTATATATTAATAAAATCCAAACATGCAGCTGCAACTATTAATTTTATCATTTTAGGTGTAAACAGCACTTCTGTTGCTGTTATTAATTGCAGTTTGATACAAGAAATATATGAATTTGAATATCACGGAAATATCATTCGGGAAATATTGAGTAGTTATAGAAATAAGAGTACTAGAAAGGCATCTCTTTCTATTGAGTTTCCTTAAAAAAGGTAGCTTGATCCTTACGTTCTGAGTTGAAGTGTATTTATAGATGGCTATCTATGATGAGAGACAACTCAGTAACTCAGAACACTGTAATGACTCACTTTAACACTAAATTTGCATAACAATCAATCTCAGATAGGGCTGGGGGGTGGGCTCCAAGATATTGCTAATGACCAGTGATTATAGATACTAGGTCACAGAGAAGTAGCAGTTAACCTGCTTAGCTTAGAAAAGCTAAATATTCTTCATATTAATTCTTTGTTGATTATATAAAATCATAAATATCTTCTCCTGCTCAGTAGCACATGTTTACTTTCTTTTGAAGAACAGTTCTTAAATTTAATAAGACTGAACTTGTCAGTATTTTTTTCTTATAGTTTATACTTTTATGTATTATTTATGAAAATCCTCTCCTACCCCAGGGGCATAATTTTATGTATTTTCTTATAAACGTTTAATCTTGCTCATTTTTACACACCAACTTTCAGGACCATCTCAAAGAGTCAAGACCCAGAGGAGCAGTCTTTCTTTATACACTTGAATTCTTAGAATTCTTGATCTCACTGTTGGTTTTCTGCCTCTAAAGCAGCTTCAGGCATCAACAAAAACAGCTTTGGAAACTGCTTAAAAACAAGCAAGGAGGAATGTGCACCTTCTGGAAAAATAAGCAGAGACAAAAAGTGAGAGTAAGAGTGTGAGAGAGAAACTGAAAAAGAAACTATGGAAAGCATGTGCTTTCAATATTGAATCCAGTGACAACAGATAAGTGAGAGGGTAATTTCAAAAAAATATTTTCCATTTCATCATTTTTGAAAATATTATGTTGTCATAAATCATATCTTACCCTCATATATAATTAAGACGGAGACTTCTCCCAGGATATCACAATGTAAGAAGTGGAACAAAATCCTCAGGTGATGTCAAGAAGTGAGGGAAAACATTTAACTCAGTACATAAGGAAAAAAAAAAAAGATAACGTCAGGAGGTAAGACTCTGACCTGAGTTTCTCGTACTGTTACTGCAGCCTAGGTGGATCCAGAGACAGAAAGATCATATAATAGGCAGGAAAGGTAGAGCGCTTTGGAAAGAGTATTGGGTCTCCCCCTAGAATAAGCTCCAGGCAACAGTGTGTTGTGTCCACATGTAAAACCACAGTTTGGAAAAAAACCACAGTCACTAGCATAATATAATTTTGCATTTGAAGTCTGAAAAAAAGAAGCTAAGAACCTATTTTTTTTTTTTTTTTTTTTTTGCTGCACATTAGACAAAGCACCTAAAAACAACATTCTTGGCTAGTGGAGCTAAGCATGATGATACTGATAGTAATACCACTTACTGAGTGGTTAAAATATACCAGGCACTGTATTAATAAGCACTATGGACAGAATACTAAGGTAGCTCTGGGTACAGAAATCAGAGGTCCTCGAAGGCTGATATTTGACTCACTCAGTTCCCTAACCTTCAAAAATCTCCCCCCACATGACAATGTTCCCAGGAAAGAACCTGATTAGTTGCCAACAAAGCTATAGGACCAAGTATGTTAAATAAACAACAACAAGAGAGCAAAAAAACCTGTTACAGAATATTTTCCTATGGTAGTTTTAAACTAATCATGTTTGACCACAACCAATCCTTTTTAAGCAACTGCTGTAAAACAGTCAATTAACTGACTGCTGAGAATTAATAACAACAATAAAAAGACAAAGAGGAGAAGAAGAAAATCTTTGTCCTTGAAGAACTTTAGAATGAAACCAATAACAGCTATGCAATATAAATGTTACAATGTGTCCCCAAAGGAAGCATCACCCTCTGCTTGTGGGAGCCAATAACAGTTCTATAGGAGAGGAGCTACTTAAACTGCATCTTGATGGAAGAATGGAAATTCAGTAAGCAAAGAGAGGGAGGATGGGGAGAGAGTTCAAAATAGAGAGAACAGCTCACACAAACTGGCAGGTATGAAGGAGAATGCCACCCTTGAGAAAGAGCAGGCAATCTGGTGGGAAACTGGTTGGAGAGGTCAGGGAGGAAAGAGGCCGAGACTGCAGAAAACAGATCAGAACTTTGGCCGAGAAATAAAGTGATCACATCTGCACCTTCAAGAAAAAGAAAAATCCTTTGGGCAACAGCGTGGAGATAGAAAAGGAGACTGCACACAGGAAGCCAGTTAGAAAGTGGTGGTAACAAAGACAAGGGATAAAAGCAGAGTCTTAAACTCTGCGTTTTTCCTATATAACACATGAATGAAAAGAGGGCATAGTACATAAAAACTATATATACAGACTACGGAATGATAAAGTAAAACTATTATTGCTTGGCCTTATGTGGTGGTAGGTTTTATAACAAATTCTTTCAAATTCAGTAGCTCAAAATCACTCTTTTAACAACAAAGAAGCAGAGAACACAATGGTGATTTTGATCAACTCTTTAAGGGTCACCAAAACTGTACAGCTGACAAAACTTTGCAACCCGGATTTTAGTTAAGCAGAGCTACAGACTCCACTGCAGTGAAGACTGGGCTCCAACTACCAATACCTAAATCCTCGGTCAGTTTCCAGGACAGCTCAGCTGCACCCTTCACAGGGGCAGGCTTGGGAGCCAGGGTCTCAAATAACAACAAACAAGCCCTGGGACAAGGCAAGGCTGTCTTCATTGACAGGAAGAGGTAAGTTTGCCTTTCTCTTCACAATCAACTGATTCATATCATCCCTATTCATGTATTATGTGGCCCATAATTATATAACATTAAAAAATGTCTGTCTTGATATTTTCTCATCTAAACCAATATACTGGGTTCTGAAAGTCTGGCACTGTTGATCTCTCTGGTACTGAACTGCATGAAGTTACTGTGAAGACTAGATCTTAAATAAGTATGTAAAGGGCCTAACACTGTGCCTGGTGTAGACATGCAATACGTGATAGCTACTATTGGTACAAGGATACGGTACCACTTTTACTTTTTTAAAGAAACTTGAAAGCAGTATCTCAAACTATAAAATGTGTCTTCTATTTAGAAATAGGTCTCTCATTTTGACATGAGCCATGTGAAATTTAACTATATTTATATGAATTACATGCTCAGACATTTGTAATTCATTCTGTTAAACTGTACAACTGGCAAAATGAAAGCTCTGAGTTGGAATACATCTCAAATATTTAAAAATAAACCACTACCTAATAATTATTTGCAAAATAAGACTGGGTACAGATCTTCTTGATAGGTAAAAGTAATCAGTTTAAGTTTTGCTATGCTGTGATTGTCAGAAGTCTTTTTATACTCATGGGGAAAAAAATAACAAACTGAAGAATCTAAACAGCCTGAAAGAAAATTTAAAAAATTAGAAATATATACCTCAATATGTGAAATCACAGATCAAGACTTTAAATCAGGAAATGGAAATCAAGTGGCAGATTTAATATAATATAAATGTTCATCAACAGAAGAGAGGCTCACAGAGATGCCTGTAAGGTCAAGTTCAGATATATAGCATGTCATCAGAAACTCTGCCACTACTTAGACTTAAAAGATTACTTTTGGGTCAGGTGATTTCTTGCCCTCCACAGGAAAATTATTACAAGTCTGGACTATAAGAAAGGGGAAGCAATGGTATGTGTGTGCTGGGGTTGGAGAAGTAGGGTAGGGAGTGAAGGGTAGGAAAAGGAAGTGATTTTCACCTGCATGAAGGGTATATGCTACCAGAACAGTTCTATAATTTTCTATGTGGAGACTTCTCCTAAAAAAAAAAAATCATTGTACACTGTGGGTTATTTTACTTACCTTACCAAGGGCCCAAGTCATAAGGGTGATAAGAACTTTCTTCATTTCTATTAGTGTGAGCCAGGGATAGACGGATGGAAGGAAAGCAGGACAGGTTTCCTGATAATCTACAATGTGCCTTATATCAAACTAGGCATCACTTAATCCTTAACATACAACTGAGTAGGTATTATTAGCTCCATCAATACAGACAAAAAAAAACTGAGACTAGAAGTTTAATCAACTTGTTTCAAGTCGTCCAGCCAGTAAGAGGTGAATTTAGAATTCTAACTCAGACCTTTCTAACTCTAAAAACACAACATTCCCTCTGTATAACAGCACCTTTCAAAATAGTTTCCCAGAAAAAGGAAGAGGAGAGAATTTTAAAAAGGGACAAGAGACCAGTAATTATCTAAGGGAACAAATTGCTTATTTCAATAAGCTACATCACTTAATAATTCATTTGTATCACCACTAATTCCAAAATACAGAAGACACTTGAATAACATCGTTTCATTTAATGTTATTCTGTTATAATGTTGATGAGATGCCTTAGGAACTTAGTCTCTCATTTATATCAATTAGCTTATGGTAAAATTAGTTTTATTATGTTTTGCTTAAAGTTGCAGAATCTATGGACAACATTAACTGAGGACTTAACTGTATGTGATTTATGTTTCATTACTGCTCACAGAAATTTCTGACCTAGCTCCACCCAGATAGCAACATGACAATTCTTCTGGAACTTGAACATACTTTCCCCTTGCAATTATACCTACATAATAATCACACAAATTAAAACAGTAAGGCCAAAAAGACAACTGACTGATTGGGATAAGATATTTACTAATGATACATCTGATAAGAGGTTAATATCCAAAATTCATAAAGAAGTCATACAACTCAACAACAAAAAAACAAACAATCCAATTAAAAAATGTGCAGAAGACCTGAACAGATACTTCTCCAAAGAGGAAATACAGATGGCTAATAGACATATGAAAAGATGCTCAAGGTAGCTAACCATCAGATAAATGCAAATGAAAACCACTATGAGATATCACCTCACACCTGTCAGAATAGTTATTATTAATAAATCAAAAAGCAACAAGTTTTGGTGAGGATGCAGAGAAAAGGGAAGCCTCCTACATTTTTGGTGCGATTTCAAATTGATACAGCCGCTATGGAAAACAGCATGGAGGTTTCTCAAAAAATTAAAAATGGATATACCTTTTGACCCAGCAATTGTGCTCCTGGTTATTTATCCAAAGAAAACCAAAACAATAATTTGTAAAGAGTTATGCACCCCAATATTCATGGCAGCACAATTTACAACAGCTAAGATATGGAAGCAACCTAAATGCCTATCAACAGATGATTAGTAAAGAAATTATGGTTCATATATACAATGAAATATTACTCAGCCATTAAAAAAAAACTAAATCCTACCATTTGCAATGACATAGATGGACCTAGAGGTTATTATGCTGAGTGAAATAAGTTAGAGAAAGATAAATACCATGATTTCACTTAGATGCAGAATCTAAGGAACAAAAAGAACAAACTAATTCAAAACAGACTCACAAATATAATGGACAATTTGGTGATCGACAGAAGGGGGTGAAGGGTTAAATAAGTACAAATTAGTAGTTCACAGATGGTCATGGGGATGGGAGCACAGCATAGGGAATGCAGTTAGCATTAATATGTTGGCTAGGTAGAGGGCCAGGGGAGGGAGGGAACAAGCAATATGGGGGATTGTTTCATGAACTATACAAATGTCTAACCAATGTACTGTATACTTGAAACTAATTAAATCAATTAATTTAAAAAATTTTACCATTTTTTAAGTAAAAATTTTTACTGAAGTACATGTAAATACAAATGTACACAAATCATAAATGAAACAGTGCCATGAATTTTCACTAAGTAAACAAATAAATGCCACTCAGATCAGTAAAATACAATACCAGCACCACACCTCTCCCTTGTACTCCCTTATAGTCATTTACTTCTCTTTTCCTCTCCTGACTTCTATTATCATTAGTTTTTCTTGCTTTTAAGTTGTATGTAACATATTTTCTGTGTGTCTGGCTTCTTCGCTCATCATTTTTGTGACAACCATGACTAGCTAGTTCATTTTCATTGGTGTACAGTATTATGACACATAACTGCCACCACCTATTTATCCATGCTATGGCTGATGAACATTTAGATTGTTTCTTGCTTTGAGCTCTTAGGACTCCTGTTGTACAAACATTCTTGGACATGTCTTTTGATGTAATGCTATTTTTCTTCATTTGAAAATTTTTCTTTTTTATAAAATTAACTTCATCAGAAAAGAAATACTGTAAATTCAATTTAATTTTTAAAAATCTGCATTGTATTAAGTAAGTCAACGAACATTTTCTAATTACTAGTCTGCAGCGAAGGGCTCATGACCTCTGAGACATCTGCTTTTTGCCTTGATAAAACTTCCCAGTGAAACCATGAAAAGCCTTCTAGTATGAGTCTAGCCCTACCAGCCTCTCATTTCTCCTCACTCTTTAGTAGCATCATCCAATTTTCCAGGCCCCAATATCTTCTTTCACACCTCCTACTAATTCAAACAGGAGAGAATGATATCCTCTTTGACACCTGGAATGAAATTCCTCCTTATCAACACGTTAGCATTTGCAGGGATTAGAATCTTTGCGGTTACTGTCAATGATTAAGGAATGAAAGGTTTCATCTCCTATTAAGGGACTTCAGGCCTCCTATTACAGTGGAAGAGGTCATTTTTATTGTCCCTAAAAATCACTTTTTGCCCGAGGTTAGCTTTCATCATTATAGGCTACCTGGAGCCCAGGGGTAAATCACAAGGGAAAACTGAGCATCTGAACTCTCCTATTCTTTTTCCATTCTAACAATTCACCTCCCATCCATCCATCTACTCCAAGTCTCCTAGATGCCAGGAATATATAAATCTGCTTTTACTCTCCCCACAACAAGCCCTATGCCAATGCCCTGATCTGGGCATTCATTCTCTTTATCCATTCTCCGTCATCATTGTGAACTATGCTACTTAAGTTGCTTTCCCAGACACAGTCTTCATTTCTGGTACAGAGCTTCTGCTGCTTAAAAATCTCCAGTATTCAGGGTACCTGAAGAGAGGATGGGGAAGGGGTACCATAAGTAGGTAACAAGGGATACAGGGAAGGAATGGCAGGATGGAAAGGAGTTACAAAGAATCTCAAGTCTCCACTCACATTAGGTTGAAGGCAAGTGAAACTCCAACAAATAAGGAAGAGCTCATGTTTTACAATGCATGACAAGAGCATGAATGTGTCCATCAGGTTATAGATGATGATCATACATGGAGGGAAAAAAGTCAATATTCAGTTTTTCATAACCAATAATAAAATAAAAGCTAAACTGAACTCTAGCAGGTATGAGGCTGAACCTGAGGAGCTCTATGATGGATTCCTTCATAGGTTCTCCCTATGTGGTATCAATTAAGGGGGACTAGTATCTGCTCTCGGAGGTGCTTTGGACTTAAGAAGTATATGGCATATAGGTAAGAGAACTCAAAGATAAAAATCCCAAATGAGAGCCCTCAATATGTGGAGACACTCAAGCAGCTAGATACACAAGGCCAGTGGTTCACTGCCAAGGATAAGGGGGGCTGCTCCACAGAGGCCCACCTACCTTGTTCTGTCATTTGGACAAGTGGCCCCAATCTATTCAAGTTGGCTTCCTCCCTTCCCATTTTATAAGTGGGAAATGTATAAGCCCCAGAAAGGCTACCCATTCAAGTTTCCAAGCGCTGCCCTGTCACTTGACTCCTTAGAGACACATGTTAAAACTTCCTGGAAGTCCTCATAAAGTGAGGTTACTACACATAGGGTTTTCCTCTTTTCTGTGAAAGCATGTTCATGAAAACAGAATTTCAAGGACACTCTAAATACAACTGTTGAAAATAAGTAATTGAATGGTATAAGACAACTTAGTTTTTTCATTAAACTATCAGTTCTTTAGTTACCCTGAGTAATTAGAATTACTCAGTAATCAAGTGTTGAATGACACCAAAATAAATCCTAGAAAAGGATAGAAAATAAAAATCCAAAAATAACCAAAGAATTAAATAAGTGACTGTTATTGCTTTTTAAAATAGCATAACATTTTATTTTTTAAATCTGTATTACATAAAATAACTAAACAAAAGTGTTCCATTTACCAGACTTTCCGGTGGAAGGTTGGTATATATTTTGTAAAATCTGCTTTTAACCTTGTTAAAGCAATTAAAAGGTGATTTTCAAGAATTCTGTTGCATGAACCAATTTGTCTTTAGAAAGATATTTAAAATTAATGGTTACTGAGACTTTCAACTCCACTAAAGGCTTCTTCTCTGTTCTCTGATCCCCTGTGATAAGAGAAACAAAGACAAGTATTTTTAATGTCAAGAAAATCACATTGGTGCTTTTTTTTTTTTTCAGTTGAAGTAAATGGCACAATTATATTTGGGCTATTTATGAGTTCCATATGAACTCATTAACTTTCATTAATTTAACTTGTAATTCAATTAATTATTGCACAATCTATTTCTTATCTTAAAAAATAAGTATAAATCAACATATAAATGGGTAAAGAGATTCATCTGTGTTTTGTTATCCACATATAAGTCTTCAGCCAGTGCCATCATCTGAGGGACCACTTCCTAAATTTATCCAAATACCTAACAGACAGTTTATTGCTGGCACTGCTATTTGAATTTACAAATGTGCCTACATAAAAAGGCACCATTAGTGAGCAGCAACTTAGTTATCAGTGAAATGATAAATTATCAGTTCATTCACTCAACAAATAATGCTAGTATTCTGCTAAGTGCTGGAAATATAATGGTGAGTGAAATGATTCCTGCTCTCAAAGTTTATAGCATGGTAAGGGAAACATACATCAATTATATAATGGAGTGTAACTACAAAGTGAGATAAAGGTTATAATGGAAAAGAACATAGTGTAGCGAAGTAAAAGAATCTGATCTAGACTGGCAGTGGGCATCAGAGGGGTCTTCCCCGAGGAAGTGATGCTTGAGCTGAGATCTGTAGGACTGGTGTGTGTGGTGGAGGGGCGGGGGGGGGGGGGCTGTGGCATATGAAGATTTTAGGCTGATTGAACAGCATATGAAAGGGCCTGGGGTCAATGTAAGCTACATTATAAGGGGCCTTGAAGGCAGGCCAGTATGTTTAGAGCACAAGGAGCTAGAGGTAAAGTAATATGTTGAAAAGTCTTAGGTTTTTAGAGAACAGGAAAAGGGCCTCTACCATTGGTTCTAGTGGGCTTGAATAATGCCTCTAAGAGTTTTGTAAATTGTAAAGCACCCCATATTTGTTAGTCCAGTACTTTCTTTTCTAAATAAACTTTTGGTCTGGATGCCAAGAGTGACTAAGGAAAGCAAAAGAGCCAAAATTAGAACCCCTGTGTTCTAATCCAGTGTTTTGCTTCTACCAGTCCCTAAAAACTTCATTGTTTACATCATTTAACTAGTTGGACTTCTTTACCAGATAGCTAGTGCTTCACAATAACTCCAATGATGTGTATTTATTATGTGCCAGGCACTTTTCTAAGTGCTTTATATTAACTCATTTAATCTTTAATTCTAGAAGGTTCTATTATTGTCCAGATAAGGCCACTGAGGCTCAGAAAAGTAACTTTCCCAAAGTCACACAGCCAGTAAATGTTGTCATTGTTAACCACAACACTAATTAGCTTCTGCCTAAAACACTTTGTGTGTAAGTATACTTGGGGGTGTGTGTGGGGGCAAAACTCATGTGTATAAAACCATTCACTTATATACTTGAGGACACAGATCAGTGTGTTAGTCACCTCTGTATTCCCTGTCTAATATCTAGTGACTGGGGTATTAGTAGGGCTCAGCAAATATTTGATGAATTGAAGATATATGGGGCTGACACAGGATTTGAATTTGGAAATTATTTGGAGGCTTTCCCTTCAAATCATGTATTCATCAGCAATTCATTTGACGGCTATATTTTCCTTGACTCTCTTCTTTTTTATTAAGTTTAAGATTTATTCTCCATTACCTTTGTCATATTTCAGACTTTAGCCTGGAGGTAATGGGAAGGACAATGAATTAGTTTCAACCACTCTCCAGCCACAACTGGCCGCTCTCAATCACAGCAAACGCTTTCCCTCCTGGGCCTGCCTCTACACTTGTAGTCCTTGCTCCAGAAGATTATTCCTTTTTCGGATTCCTCCGATCAAACATCACCTCACAGTGGCTTTCTCTAACCAGCCAATCTAAATTAACCTCCTCAGGCCTTCTTTAAATTAATCCAGTTTCATTTTATTTCTTTCCTGGAACTTAACACTCTCTGAAATCATCTCTTTAATTATCTATTCACCCCCCACTCCTGATTCTTGGAGGACAGCGGCCTTGTCTAGCTGGTTCTCTGAATATATCCCCGGTACCCCAAACAAAGCAAATAAACATATAATCAACGAATGAGAAGAGAATTCCCTCAGATTCGCCCATGTTCTTTCAAGCCCTCAATACCCTTAAGCTTTCTACTCTTGGTGCTTCTACATCCAATTTTCAACAATAACACCCATTTTTTCATTATTCTGGCGTTCGCAAAGTAGCCTAGATTTCATTTTCGGAGTAGAGCCCCTCAAAGGACCCTGGAAGGAAGGTACGGGCTGGCAAGAACGCCCATTCTTCCCATTTTACAACGTATGAAATTAAGCCTCAGAAAGAGGATTCGCCCGCGGCCGCGCCGAAAATACGGGCAGGAACCGTGAAAGGTGTCCAGATTCTGAAAAATCCTTCCCACTAGCCAGCGCCGTAGGTTCAAGATGCTCCGTCACCTTTATTACTATTGTTTGACAGTACTCATTCGGGACGCGTTCCTGGGGAAGGGAAGCCGCTGAACTCCGAGCCGCGCCCGGGTGCGCCCTAGACTCTTACCCGTGCCGCGCCTCCGCGCGCCCCGCCCCCTGCGCCTGAACCCCCGCCCCACGCCGCGCCCGGGCCTCTGACCCCGCCCCGCCAGGACTCCCGCGCCCCGCGGGGACCGCCCTCTCCTGCCAGAGCAAATCAGCAGAGCTTCGGGGGGAGGAGCTGCAGGCCCCAGCCCTCCCGTCTGGGTACCAGTTGGTCCGCCCAGGCGTCGCTCATAAGGTCGCGCCCCATACCCGCCTTCCTCCCTTTCCTTCACCCTCCCCTTCAGGAAAAACGGCGGTTGGGCCGCGGCAGTCGCCAACGACACAAGGGGAGCGGAGGGGCGAGAAGCGAGGGAAGGAGGGACTGCAGGGAGGGAGGCTAAGGAGGAGAGAGCCCAGCACAGCCAGAGCCATCTCCGTCGAGAACAAAATGGCGGCGCTGGCGGAGGGCCAACAGTGAGGCGGAGCCGCGGCCATTCCCCCTCCGCCCCCACCCTCACGCCGGCCCGGCGGGTTAGGGGGAGCCCGCTCGCTTCGCTCGGCGCGGGCGGGGAGGGGAGGGGAGCGGCCCGGCCCACTATGCAAAGCGTCCAGCGCCGCCGCCGCCCCGTGGCAAAGGTAAAAGGGTCGGGTTCAGCTGCCGCCACGGCGCCTCCATGTCCGCGCGCCAGGCCCGCCCCCTCCGCCGCCGGCCCGAGCCTGCCCCGGCCCTTTTTCAGTCTTACCTCAGGATTTGGCGCCAAAGCGTCCTCAAAGCAGGTCCCGTGTCTGCGGCGGGTGGCCCCCGGCGCGGAGGGCAGGGCGCGGGGAGGCCGGGCTCCCGGCGTTGGCGGATGGCGGGAGCCCCGGGGCCGCAGGCTCGCGGGGCAGCCGGCGAGAGACGAGACGCGAGGTGGAAGCGGGGGCGGGCCCGGGGGCTCCGCCGGGGTCGCGGGGGAGGGGGGTTTGTTATTGTTTTTGTCAGTGAAAGGTCAGAGTTCGTGACCCCGGTGCCGCCGCCGCCGCCACCCGCGCGCTAGTAGGAGGAGGGCGAATGTTCTTCTTCCTCTTCCCAGCGCCAGCCTCACCGTGGCCGTGGGGGGCGGGCGAGCACGCGATTGGCTGAGCCGCGCGCGCGCACCGGAACGCCGCAGCCGGCGCTTCTGCAGCCGGCGCTTCTCCATCCGGCGCTTCTCTATCCGGCCCCTCGCGGCCCGCTGGCCGGGCGACGGCGGAGGGCGCTGGGGTCCGCGCTGTCCGCCGGGGGGCCTCAGGCCGAGGCTCGGCCGGCACAGCTTTCAGACGAAACTGGAATTTAAGAGGCGAGGCAGCCACTGTTGTCGGGGTAAAGAGTGGGTTGGGCGTTTTAAAGACCTTGGAACGCGGGCCACCGTTATTTGATGCAAGTTCGCCCCTCCCGGGGAACCAGGAGTTTCTGGAAGCCGGGGGGGACTGTGTGTCTCGCTGTGACTTCCTTCATCCCGGCCTCCCGCCGAGCTGAGATCTCTGTTGGAAGAAGCAGTCACAGCAGAGCGCATGTACGTCGGAGGGTGGTTTATTGGGTGGTTATTGAACTGTTTGGGCCTTACTCAGTACAGATTGGTTTTTATGTAGGTTTTAAAGAACCGAGTACGCACCAGCTTCTGGTGGTAATATGTAAAGTGCTGAAACTCTCCAAAACTTATTATTTATAGTCTTTTAGTGAACATATTCAAATCTTAAGTTCACGGCTTTTCCCTTCGCTATTTGGAACTAGTAAACAGTGATACAGAAGTATATATAAAGGAATTGTTTGCAAAACTGTTTAATTTGTAAAGAAAATTGCTTCTTTCTCTTACGAATCCTAGATTGTCGATTTTCCTTAGATATTTCTCTCTTGACTTACAGTTTTGACTTGTTTTGGAAGTTACAGATCATTTATTTATTCTAGATGCCTTGAAGTGTTTAGGTAAGGCTCCTTGATCATCAAGCTTCATAGGCCAGAGAGCCTCTGCTAATTGATTTTTTTCCTGCACTTTTCTTGTTATACTGACTCCAGAATGGATGGGTTAATCCCATCTTAAACAGTAGCCATTTGGAGTTTTGTCAGGGTGACCCCAACTTTGAGTATTTTGTCCATAATTTTATTTCTATTTGACAGGAAATGCTTTAAACACAAATTTTCCCTTCTTTCTTGTTCTCAGCTTGCAAAGAAATAAGTGGGAGGAAAAGTTAAATTTTGTAATGTCATGGCGAACCACACATCCTAAAGCTGGAAGGGGCCCCAAGAGATGATAAGGACACATCATCTTCCAGCAGAAAGCTTTTGCAGGAGAGGTGGGTAAGAACCAGAAAGACGAAGTGATGTGCCTAAGGTAACAGTATTTTGATGTTACATTTTTGTAAACATGGACTGCTTTGCAATTGTGGGTTGTTTTGTTTTTTTCAAGAAGTAGGTTTTTAATGTTAAATATTGCTTCTAAATATAGTGTAAAAATGCAAATATTAGTGAGTTTTTTTTTTGTTTTTTGTTTTTTTTGCAAACACATTACAAATTGTACTAGATTTTGAAATAAATACCAAACAGTAATTAATGTTCCTGTGATGGCTGGTAGTTTTAAGTTTCCTCATTTGATACTCAGCACCATTTCCATTTTACTGAGGTGCAGGAACGGAGGCCCAGCCCAGATAAGTAAGGTGACTTGCCTAGTGCTATAGGTGTAGTAAGTGAAGACAGAGCTCTGATCTAGTCCTTTTGATGTTAAGGTTTATACTGTAAACTATGCTGCATCAGTCTGCCCTGTTCATAATATTAAGTTTTCAGTTAAAGGTTGATTATTTAATAGAAGTAGTAGCAAGTGTCTATAATCTTCACCTGCTTGAGCAGCTTTTCTTCCTCTGAAAACAGAAGCACATGAACACATACACAGATTGCAAATAACAGCAGGTAGCAAACCTCTGCAGCTGATGCCATAGTGCTGTTTTTTGCTCCATTGTGTTTTTGCTAGAAGACTTTTTAGTAAGAACTCTTCAGAGTGGCTTTGTAAGACTTGATGGATTTTGTAATCACAAAGAATACCCAAGTTGTATTATACTAGGTATACTTTCTTTTCTTGACTATTAAGAAGTATCCATATTTGTATTAATAGTACTTTCAACATTGTTTTATCAGCCTTTAAACTAAACGGTTCCTGACCGGGGGTGAGTGGGGGGGTATGCACTTCAGAACTACTAGTAAGCTTTGGGTGGGGCCCTGGCATCAGCACTACTGAGCATCACAGATAATTCTGTTAAACACTTGTGGGCCTGAACCACTGATCTAATTCAAAAATATTAATTAGCAAAACAAAAAAAAAACCCAAAACTTTTTGTTTTAGCTTTTGAAATGCAAGCCAGAAGAATTTTTCTTTTAACTCTTTGATCATGCTTGAAAATTGTTCACAGGGAAGGAGGGCTCTACGGGAGTAAGGATATATTTGGCAGCACCCAGTCCTTGTGTGTGCATCCATCATCTTGGCATCTACCAGACCGTGAGTCCTGTATTGAGATGTGCCTTGTCCCTCTCGATCTCAGCCCTTAACACTGTACGTAGTACAGAGTGGATATGAAGTGGGCATGTATTGAATGAGTGCTTTTCCCAGCAACAGTGTATGATGAACAATATTCATATCATTGTCCAGTTTTTGCAGATGAACTCAGTGAAAACAAGGTTTGGTGACTTCTCAGAGCCGGGATTTGAGCCTGGGGCTTCTGGCTCCTTGCCCAGTGCTCCGTGGATGAGCCCAGACATTCCCTCTGCGTCCTCTGGGCAGGTCTCCCCTCCCCCCGCCCCCCCAACACACACACACTTAAACAATCTGTTTGCAGTCAATCATTAATTGACTTGCCTTTGAACTTTTTGAGAGCATGAACGAGTTTCATTTTGTACCTAGCACAGCATAAACACGTTTTTTGCCATCCTTGGTTATTTTAAATTTGCAGTTAAATGATAAATGTTGAGGCAATTAAAATCAAATTTTGATTAATAGTTACAGATGTGCTAAATTTTTCACATTACTCTTAAGTAAGCACAGATTTTTTTACTTGTAAGGGTACTGCTTTTGTGATAGCATAAAAAATGGCTTCTGTTTTTATTTTAGACTGGGAAGGCTTAGTAATTATGTTCATAAATACTTATGTACATCTTTGTATTCATTTTCCTGTAATAGTTTCTGCTTTATGACTATAGTAATATTTTATGAAATGTTTATGTCATTTATATGATGACATGTTTATAAAATAAACTTTTAAAACTCATATAGTAGTTATTAGCCTTAATTTTTAGGAATGTTCCTAAATGTTTTTTAAATGTCGCCTATGAGCAGATGTAATTGCAGAATACCAGATTGCACGTTCCTCACACTTACACATTATCCTGTGTAATCTTCACAGTAATTATATTGTTTTAAACAGAGGGAGGATGACTTCTGCAAAGTCACATGGCTAGCTAGCAAGTTGTGGAATA
The DNA here is from genome assembly GCA_003508835.1 of Eonycteris spelaea. Lineage (NCBI taxonomy): Eukaryota > Metazoa > Chordata > Mammalia > Chiroptera > Pteropodidae > Eonycteris > Eonycteris spelaea. Next base: position 1,087,029 of record PUFA01000204.1, on the reverse strand, counting down.
TTTATTAAAAGTTATTTCTGTTTATTTTTTCTTTTTTGTCCTTAAGACTTTGAGAGGAAGAAAACGTTCAACCTACCGCCATGATTCTGGCAAAGTCAAACTCTGTGACAGTAGAAGGCCACTTAGGTCTTGACTTTATATACAGCCCTTGTTCTTCCCAGGAAGAGGAAAGAGAAAGATTGACCCTGTGATGGGTCAGGAACACAGTGAGTTCCTGAGCCCCATGCAGAATGGCTTTTACCAAGAGTCATGCCCCTTTAGTTTCTGACCTGGGATTTCCTGGGCCTTGAAAAGGTGTTATTTCCAAGTTGTAGTTGGCTCAGCTATCTTAGTGCATGATGGAGAATTTGATTATCTTCTCAAAAAAATAAACATACTCTCGGTTGCCTGTTTTATATGGGTTGCCCAGAAGGATGTTTTTTAAATGTTGCCTATTAGCTCAATCTTGAGGTTTGATAATTCTTTACTAGCCCAGCACCAAATAGTTGTTTTTCCCATTAACTGACTTGAGACTGCTAGTCTTTCACAGCCTGTTCACTACAGGTCAGGTATTGCACCCCAAAGCCACAGGTTCCTTTGAAAAGTCTCCTTTCTGTGTTTTGTTTTGTATCCTGCCCTTTATCTTGGGGAGAAGTGGGATGCTACACGGAGGCTCTGAGGCTCCTGGCCTTTGAGAAGATCTTGGTACATTGTCAAGACCTAGGGTCTAAACATTACTAAAGCCTCTTTGTTCTCCCCTCACATTTGGCCCCTCCCCTACCCCTCCCTAGTTTAGGTCTTAATCTTTGTTCCACTGCAGTGGTTTCCTATCCTTCCTAACCAGTCTCATACCAGCGGCTTCCACCCTTCCCTCCCCTCTCTTCTTTCTGGGCTGCCTGAGTGTTCTAAAACAGAGCCATTCCTAGTCCTCTTTTTTTTTTTTTTAATTATAATTTATTGGGGTGACGATTAATAAAGTCAAACAGGTTCTAGTGTACAGTTCAGTATGTCATATGTATATCGTATTGCGCGTTTGCCAGCCAAAGTTAAGTTTTCTTCTGCCACCAAATAATTGACCCCTTTTACTTCTATCTACGACCCCCTAACCCTCTTTTATTTGTAAAGTTCTTTAATGGTTCTGCATGCGTTTTAAAGCTGAAATGAAAACTCAGATGCCTAAGGTGGGGCAGTGGGGAGGGAGAATCTGGCAAGTAATCTAAAGGAGGTTAGAATGTTAAATGGTAGTGACACTTGGGGAGTTCACTACCCACTTAAAGAGGCAGCCCTCATTACACCTGGCATGTGGCCCCGAGATGATGTATCCTTGGATTTCTTAACCCATTTCCTGGTTGCCAAGTGTTGACTCCGCGATAACTTGTGAATTGCAGTCCTTACCTTACATCCAAATAGGTGTCACGAAATATCTGGCTTTTATTATTTTCACTTTGCTCTAGTGCATCAATAGTCTTTGGAAACAAATAACATCATTCTGTTTATAGCATTGTTTTTAGTAGTGGTATTGCCATTTTGTAAAATATAGTAATTCTTGATTGCTGCAAATGTCAAGTCCTAGAAAACATAGCATTCCTACGTGTGATGTTAACATTGTTCTGGAACAGTCATTAGCCGAAGATTCATTTGATGAATTCAATTTATGTATACATTTCTGTTACATTAGGATTAGAGACAAGATCTGTTTAGAAATAATTCCAAGAATGGTTTTTATATTTTATTTTCACATTGAAAACCAGTTTTACTTCAGCCTCAAAGAGTGTGTTTATGTAAAATTAAATTAACGCTGGCAGAGAGCTGCACTTTTTTTATAAACAGGAAATGGGTTAAGAGAAGCCAGAAATCTGGATTGGTACATGTGAAATCTCTTGACTTTAAAATGTTGGCAATTTACAAATGGTTTTTAACTATGCAAGCCAAACAGCACCTCTCAAGCAAGGTTCTTGGCTTCAACCGTTTCATGGTTTTGAGACCTCTGACCAATAAGATAAAATCTAAACTCCTGAGCCAAGGCCTTGAGATTAGACCATCATCATTCAGTGGTAATCTTCCAATAAAAACATGGTTGAACTCTAAAGAACTTTGATTCCTTCTATTGAGTACACATTTTCATCTGTCATGGAAAGGGAACTTAGTGGCAAGAAACAGGAGCCCCATGTCAAGAGGCTGAATCCAAAGTAAGTGTGTGGGTGTGTTGGGGTTGTGGGCTTGTACCTCTTCTAGTTGTTTTTTCCAGAAAATAAACTTCCTGTCTCCTGCAAGCGTCGGGGAAAGGGCAGTCACTTGTCTGTATAGGGTGGGGTCAGGAGATCTGAGGGTCTTGTGACTCCTTACAGAGACTAGGCTGATATTCCTGTCTAGTTCCACCCGGGCCTTCCTGGACACCTATGTCTCCAGTCTCTGAGCCTCTCCAGGAGCAGAGAACCTTGTGTCTCAATAGCATCCCTCCCTGCAGTGACTTTGTTGTCAGCTGTCAACTTATATCGTCCAAAAATAACGTGACAGTTACGTCTAGTGGTTGATGCTGGCTGGCAGCATGAACACTGACAAGTGGTCTCTCCATGTGGCTAGGCTTCCTTATAGCATGGTAGAAACATTCCAAAAGCAAGTGTCACAAGAGAACAGTGGCATTTCACATAATTCACTTCTGTTTACTACTTACTGTCAGAAAGGTCGTCCAGGTTCAAGGGGAAGAAATACATCCACCACTTGATGGGAAGAGTGCTGCCACATTGTAAGAAGGCCATCTTTGACAGAACGGACTCGAGGTTACGTGTTCGATTTGTCTTTAAATGGAAGATGAGAGAGGTCTTTCTAAAACATCTGTTCTTGCCACCTGTTTTTTAAAGTGTCTGGAAGTTCCCATGGTCTTCTGGTAACTACAGGATAAGAACAATGTCTCTGAATAAACCTGGCCCCAAATAGCCTTTCTTGTCTCATATGCTTTTGTGACTTCTCCTTACATACTGGCAGTTACGAACTACCCCATTCCCTGAATGTGTTGTGTGGTATCCTACTCATTCTCACATACCTCGCTCATTCTGCTCTCTGCCACCAGGGACCTCTCCAAGCCCCTCTTCTGTGTAAGGCAACTCCTTCCTCATGTGTCAAGCTCCAACTCAGAAGTCACCTTCAGGAACACTTCCCTAATCTTCCTCAGGCACAATCCATTCACTGTCATCACTTCCCCACAGCCATTTCTCATGCTTCTACCACAGAGAATTAGAGCATTTGTACCTGACTTCTCAGGTTGTGAGCTTTCGCCAGTAAATAACCATGAGTCAGTCTAGTGCTTAGTACTATGCCAAGCATAGTGTCACTGCTAAAATGGTACTTGGGTATTGCAGTGTTCCAAAGCCCTTTAGCATTCTCATAGGCTTACGTACACAACATTCAGCCACTTATTCTCTTCCTATTCCAATGGAGTTGACTGAAAATTTCTAGAACCAGAAAACAACCCTGATCATATCAATCTTCCCCCCAGCCCCCGCACCCAGCTAATGATCTTGGAAATAAATATAATGTGTTTCTTGAGGTTTCAACATGAAATTTGATTTCTCCATAGATGTTTTGGCTATGACTTAGGTAATGAACATTTCTCTGTATTAGGAAAGTCAGTGTCAGTCAATTGTGTATCAGGGTTTCAATCAGCAGAGTCCATCTCCTGAATAACTGGAAATTAATAAATCTTGAAGCTAAGGAGGGTGGTATAGCAGAGTGGAGAGCACCCTTAATGTCTTACCATATTCCAGACTTTCCATTAACTGATTGTGGGACTTTTGATGAGATCCAGCTCCCCAACCTGTTTGCACCAAGGTCAGTCAGGCTGCAAAACTTGCCAGGGTGGATGAGTATGGGAGGAAGCAAGGGGAAGCACTTCTGTGAGAAAATACATTCACAAAGGCTTGTGAAACACGGAGCTCAAGACTCTTGACTGAAGGCTGGAATTGAACACTTTAAATTATGTAGATACCACACTTTGTTTAATGTACGATACTAAATTTACATATAAATTTGAGATGTTATTTAGCAAATGTTTTATCTATTGTAATTTTTCTTCCAGAGAGAAAACTTGTCAAGAAACATTGTTATACCTTTTATTATAAGTTTTATCCCTATAGTTGTCCTAAATAAAGAGGAAAAAGACCTTTCTCTTAAAATTTTTCACAAAAAGGTTAACATTGTCAAGAGACACACCCAGAAAAATAAAAAGCTTTTTTTTTTTTTTTTTTAATGTTATTTAAAAGGCCATTTTCCTCACTTCTTGTCAGGCAGGGATATGTTTCTAATCCACTGTAACAAAGGATGGATCCATAGGATGAGACAGTGATATCTTGATAACTGTAAAAATGGAAGATATTTATTGAGTAGGGTGAAAGGTTGATATTTAGTCAAATTGCTGTAGTGAAAACTAATGGTCATTTTTCACCTTGCCACGTAAAATAAGATTTAGGGTCACACTGAGTGGTATTGTAGCTGTATCTTTAAAAGAGCTGTCTAATCTATGCCTATAATAACTCTTATAATTATACATGTTGGCATAATCAAGCCAATTACTGGAGCGATCAAGAGGTAATTTATTTCCTCATGTATGCTGCTCACAGCAGGGCAGCTACATTACACATTCATGAATTCTAGTGTGATATTGTTAGGGGTTGTTAACTACAGGCCACTGGATTTGAAAGGCCATATATTTATTGGAGCTGGCAATTCTTTTAAATTCTGATCTGCTCATATCTGTTACCTAAGATATCTAAAGAACATATGGCATATTGCCTACACTTTACCAGAGAATAGATTTTGGGATATAGCTGTTGATGAAAGTATTAGATGCACTTCCCTTTGAGTCCACCTTTGGAGAGAATGTGAATTGCACCTTTGAAAGTGAGATCCCAATTTTGAAGAGAAGTTGTGGTCAGTTAGGGCAATTTGCACTTGAGTGGGGAATCCTTATATAAACCAGAGTGGTAGTCACTGTTGAAAACATGCTGTTGGAGAACCTGGGATAAAACATGTTATTTTAAAGCTCTCTATTTGCACCTCAGCTCCTGGAGAATTTTGTCATTTATAATTTACATATACCAATAATAGAGTTTTCCTTTAATTACTACAGTAACCACTTCGTGATCAAAAGAATTTGTGTAGCTTTACTATGGATTTTTTACCTTCTCCCCCTTGCAATATTTTTTGAAGCATTCAGGAAATAAAAAGATATGTCATATTTGAATGTGACCTTAAAGTCTTTTGTTTTGGCTTATGTATCTACAACTTTGTGCTTTTTTTTCCTTACCTGATATTCTTTAAAGTTTTTTTGACCACGGTCTATATAAATAAATACATTTTACACCAACAATCAATCTATCGTAAGTATATACATACACAATTGAGAGAAAAATGTCATGAAATAATCCTTAAGGACATGGATATATACTTTGCTGTGTTCTACTCTGTTCTCTTCAGTAGGTGGTGGTGAAGGTACTGGTTGTGAGCTATTACGTTGCTTTCATAACCCACTCCCAGATTTTGAAAAAAAGGCTAAAAATCTTGTTTATGCGATTTTTTCTTCTTGCTTTCTTAATACAGATTTTATTTTGTATAAGCCTCTCTTTCACTCCAGGGGAAGTTCCTGAGGAAGTGCTGCCCCTACACACTGACTCTATTATAACAGCACCCTTGAAAAGATCAAAGTAGAAAATGAGACCCATGTCATGCTACTCTGTTGACACAGAATGTCCTTTCCTGTGAGACATGATCAGATTATCTGTACAAGGAAGAGATCAAGACCACGTAGGTCCCCAAATCCTGGGCCGCAGACCTGTACTGGTCCGTGGCCTGTTAGGAACGAGGCTGCACAGCAAAAGCTGAGCGGTGGGCAAGTGGCAAAGCTTCATCTGGATTTGCAGCCACTCCCCAGTGCTAGCATCACTGCCTCAGCTCCACCTCAGATCATCAGGCATCAGATTCTCACAAGAGCACTAGTCCCTGGTGTGAAAAGGTTGGGGCCGCTCATGTAGAGAACCTGTTTTGCAAAATCCCATGATCACCAGGAAATTATGAGGGTGGCCACAGGGTCATAAAGCTTCTCCAAAGAATTCTGTAGAAGGGGATGTTTTACTGGCTGGGTACCACCTTTGTGGTAGTCCTGTGTCCAGCTCAGTTGGACTGGTTTTCCCGTAAAATATTCTCTACTTTAGCTGTATGTTTCTCTGTACAATGTTTGGCATAGTGTCAAATTTTAAGAAGTGTCTTGCAATCTTGTGTGATGTCACCAGTGCCAGCTCTCATGCCTTTTATCATTTCAGACACTCTTGTGTCTCACTTTTCTTCAGCAAAGGATCTGAATATACACTGCAGATACAGCCTGTAAATTGGCACTTCTACCACAGACTCACAGCCTGGTGACAAGCTGAGATCGCTCCCCATGATTGAGCTAAACTTATTCAAGATGCAGCTGAACTAACAGCTCCTCTGTGAAACCTCCCCAGCCCCAACCCCAGATAACCAACCTGCCTGTGCACAGTCTCCTGAAGCATTTGTACACTGTAGATACTTGGGCCCCACTCCAGACCTACCGAGAGGGGAACCCTGGGTAAGTTACCTAATGTTTCTAACCTCTGGTTTCCTCATCTGCAAAATGGGGATAATAATAGAACTCACCTCAGCAGTCCTGAGGAAATTAAATGAAGTAACAGTGTTAAAGTACTTACAGCACTTCATGCAGAGATGCTTGCTAAAAATCACACAAAGGTTTTCTAGGATCTTGTGTGAGAGAGGTGTTTTTTGGCTGCTGTTTGACAACTGATTAGGTGCTTAAGGGATCAATAACATCAAATCATCTTCCCAATGCCACTTACAGTAATAGTTAACAAAAATACATAATAGATGCCCAAATAGTTGTCCTGTAAATTATCACAGATAATTCCCCAAATCCATGACAAGGCACAACCCTTTCACTACACAAATCCAAACTATAGTCTTAGTAGATGTGGTCCAGAGGGTGGACATTATGGGTGAGTCGCCAGCAGCCATCGTACTCCCACTGCCCAGCTATCTGGTCTCACAGTGGGCCCCTTTGCAGTGACTAGCTCAGGAGAGAACAAGTACAACTAAGTGTGTTCCTGGAGCCATATAGAGAACCTGCTGGGTGCTTCTAAGGAAAAAACTAGCTACAGAAAGCCAACCTCTCTCTCCATGGTGGTTGTGAACAGGCACGTCTCTAGCCCCACCCATCAGTGGCAGTCTCCAGTCAGACTCTTGGGAACCAGCCCTGGAATCAAACTGACAGTGGACAGCAGGTCAGAGAAAACCAAAGAGCTTGGTTCTTGGGAATACTCTAGAACCCTTACCCTGTCCTGCTTGCGTACCTCCTCTTTTTGAGCTCATTTCATCATTTCTTAAGCCAGTGTGAAGTTGGTTTCCATTTACTTGCTCTTGAAAACAGACAGTTGGAGGCGGGGCGGGGGGGTTATCTGTGATAGAGGACACATCTGTCTTCTCAGCTAACCATTATTAATACATGGAAGCACAGAAACTTACCTGATCACAGAAGCTGCAAATCACAGGCTAAATCAATTCAGACTATTCTGGCATATTGTTACTTTGCCCTATAGCAGGAAAAAACTCAGGCTCCAGTCTGGTCCTACCACTCTAGGAGGCCTCAGTCTCCATTTAGGGCTTCAGTGTTCTGCCATGACATTTTCATCATTAATCAAATGAAAAGCTGGACTAGATAAAGGACAAAAACCATATTACCCTTCGGTGGCAGTAGCAGGGCTGCTGGGGTCTGTGGTCTTGGCTCGCCCAGTGAATGCCTGAAGGTTAGCCTGAGCATCAGCCCCTCACTACACACCTGCACACAGTACTAGGCTGCATGCAAGGGAGAATGAGTGGTCAGTCTCTCTGCCTGACCAGAACTCAGCATATTTCTGATAGTGAAACAATTATTAGGACCCGGGAACTCGATCAATATCTGTACACTACTGTGTTTCTAGTGTGCTTTGTATTAGTAATAACCATTATTCCTACTTAATAAGACCAATTCAGGCTGGAAAACATATTCAGTCCGCAGGGAAGGTGCGATACCACCATAATGTAAGATAAGTGCTGCTTTCAGTAAAACCCTGTTTTATAACACTTTACTGATTCTGAGAAGCAGGCAGAGACCAATCCTGCAGAGATTTGTTTTTTCTGGTCCACATGTGAAGAGCTCAGGGAAAGGTCACTGAAAACAAATGGACGGGAGAAAAGACACAATGGTGAAAGGGTTTCAGCTACCCTTGCCAGGCCCTCTTCAGGCCTGGTTTCTCTTTCTTGCATTTTCATGGATAAAAAGGAAGGTTTCTTTTTCTTTTTCTTCTTTGTGTATTATCTTCATATTGTATTGTCACAGAATAGGGCTCATGACTTTATTTTCCTTTTGTGTAACAACACAGTGCCCTTCCCCACAGGTTTATGATCTTAGCCACATTCACAAACATTTGGTTTGTGCTTGATCCCCTAAACTCTTTGGGAAGCTAGAATGGTCTCTATGTGACAAATGAGGGCCCTGAGGCTCAGAGCTTCTGAGCCCAGGGCCCAAGTTCTCATTTCCGAGCCACAGGTTGGCACAGTACTGCTTCCTCCTGAGAAACAGCATTTGCTGAAGGTGCACAGTGAAGGGGCTGCTCTGTGCCCAGGGAGCAGAGGGCAAATCAGATACTGTGGGGGTGTTGGGCAGCACTGCCACCCCCAGTGTCTAAGCTGGCCATTTCTCCAGCCTCTGGGCCCAGTGGGAAGGAAGACCCTCAGGCCAGCTGGGCAGCTTCATCTGAGTAACTCCAGGTAGGCCCACGTACAGCAGGGTAACACAAACATGTAAAATGGGCAGGAAAAAATGAGCGAAATCGGCCAGTAGAAATCAGCTGAAATAAGTACACAAAGAACCATGCGAGAGACAAGTAAAGACAGGTCTGGGTAAACCAGGCAAGTCCTTGTCTAGTCACTCATGAGCTATGGAAGATCTTGGTGGCCTCTGCCACTTCCTTCTACAAAACCTATCTAGTGTATTTAATCTATAACCCAGGTGTTTTAATTAGTGTAACTATTCACTGAGAAATAAAAGCTCTATCACCTCTTCACAGAGTATTGGGAATAGGATGTTATATGATAAAAGAGCCCTTCAAATGACTTCCAGACATATAATTCTACCTAGATCTCAGAAACTGACGATGGGCAGTAGCAGGTTGGGGAAACTCCCACTGCCTGGTGCTGAAGTCCTACTATACTTTTTAAAGGCTCACAGGGTCCAAAGGTCATTTAAATATGTTTGATGATGAAAATTTCCATTGGAATTAAACCCTCAAAAATTAATGACCTATCTAATCACTTAGTTTGCATCATTAATTGTTTAATGCAAATATTTAAAAATAACTGCCAACTAGAAAAAATTCCCCTTAATGTAAATAACTCCTTGAGATGGTGCTTTTTACAAAAGGTTTGTCAGCAAATACCTTTTCTTAGGGGACAGCACAGCAGGAGGGTGGGAACAGGACATCAGAAAATGGTAGGACTGTTTTTTATTTCGATGAGAATAACAAGGAATCCCACCCACCCTCCACCCCCAATTTGCTTTATGTAAAAATAGTTCCAGCATAATGAGCAGCAGTCATCAGTGGGAGGTGACTGAGCCCCAGGTGCCCAGAGAGTTATCAAACCACTACTTCTGTGTTCCCTCACTGGGTCCAGACTATTGGCTAAGACCATGAATTCACTTGCTGATCACATCTCTCAAGGCTTTTTATCTCTCTCGAGGCTTCTTAATACAGCTAAGGATTGCCACATTGAAAATAAAAACAGATTCTTATAAACACAACGCTGTCAACTTGTGTGGGGTAAAACTCGGGAAGGCACACAATAAATTAAAGCAGACTCTGTCTCTTCGGAGGGTTTGCAGTGATCTCCAGGGCGGGCGCTGGATCTGCCAGCAGCCAAGCTTCCAGCACTGGCGCAGTGTTGAGAACCGCTGTGTGAAGGAGGGAGTCCCTCCTTTATTAAGTCATGTCAGTACACAGGTTGCAGGATGGAAAGGAGAAGGAAACCCTTGCCTTCCTATCCAGCGCAGTGCGCCGTCTGCGGTAAGGAGGACCTTCCCCTCGGAGTGTTGCCGCAGCCAGGGTTGCACAAGTCAATCTTCTGTACACCCTTGTCAAGTACTGGTGGCAAATCAGTCCACAGGGCTCCACCTGCTATTTACTTAAGTAAATCACTTGGAAAACATAAAATTGGAGGTTGTAGCTCAGTAAAACAATAAAGTGCTTTCGATGAGAGTAGCTGTTATTTACCAGTTGTTTCTTATTTCACCTGAGGCACTGAAATTAACAATAGGAAAGGTGGTGATGTTTACCAGGAGTAAAAATTGAAAAAACTTGTTTCTACTAAAAAGCCTGCATTTCTAAAATGTACTTTTCTATCAGTTCCATGTCTTCTTATTACTAAATTTTAACTCATTGCTAGGTAAGGAAATAGTTTAAGTCAGGGTGGGGTGGTAAACATGAAGACAAAAAAGGGGCAGTCCATAAATATCCCTTAAGGATTCCACTGTGAAGGTGCGAGCAAGGGGGTTCTGGCATAAAGGTCAGGCCCCTGTGCTGAATCCAATGTATATCCAGATGACTGGGGACATGAATTGGTTTCCTGAAGGGTCCACATATCAACCTAAGAGTTTATTCTCAGTCCACATGCTTGATAACTGCTATAACACACTCGCATCTTCCATGGCCTTGATCCACCTGTAAACAGAAGAGGGGACACTTGGTGTTGTAACTCTGTCTGTAACTCTGGTCACAGAACCTGTAAGTGACTAGACTAGATTACTATTAGCCCAAGGTCAGCGACCACATCGTAGTCACATTCATTTGGTTTCCCCAGCATTTAGCAAAGGCCTGGAACACAGTGCAAAGGTTTGCTAAATCAGTGCATGCCTATATGAATGAATCATAATATTTTTGAAATCACATAACTGGAAATAGGTAGTTTGCTATTCTGCTGTGGCCCAAAGGGACTTGATGGGATGGGATGACTAGAGAAGAGAAGCCAAAGCCCCAGTAACAACTTGTTTCTTTCTGAGAGAGAGGCAAGGGATTACAGGAGTAGTTATTTGGTACCTCTGAGCTGAATTGGAATCCTCAGCTTTAAAGCTATAAAATAGGGTTTTCTTGTGGTAAAGATGAAAAACGGGTCCTACTTCGCTGCTGCCCTCTTCCTTTTCTGGGGCAATGGTGAACCCCAGCAGGGGCATACTCTCCATGGCCACTGTGTCCTGCAGAGGGCAGAAGGAAAATCTGATATTAAACACAGCACGATATACGGTCAATACTTAGTGTTCATCGGTATCTCCAATTTAAGGTGTATTATGAACACTTCTTTGTGGGGCATGCTTGGGCAACAGTGAAATAACCACACACATATACTCTTCACCCCCGCTTCCCATCAGGACCAGGCATGAGGAGGGAAACATCATTTTGGGACAGCCTAGTAGGTTCCAGGCATTTTCACCTTCACATTACCTTGTTCAACCTTTATAGAAATCACAGAATGTCCTACACCCCACATTCTAAGAAGAAATTGAGGTCAGAAAGGCAAATAACTCCCTAAGATCACAGAGTTAGGGGGAGAGCCAGGATTTAGAGTCATGACCACATTCTAACCCCACATTCTTCCCATTGATTTGGATTAGTCAGTGACATCAGCTAGTTTTTTCTAGAGTTACTTCTGATAACATATTCTGTACTCACTGCCCAATGCCCATTCACAGGGCCTCAGTATGGAACACCTAGGGTGTCTGTGCTACAAAGGGGCTAACAATGTGATGAGATGCACCCAGAGAACACAGAGGGACCTTAAAACCATAGTGCTCAGTGGAAAAAAAAAAGCTTTCTTTTATAAAGATACATACATATTTATGTAAAAAACATGTTCGTAAAAAATGCAACTTTATAAAACCACATAAACAAAGAGCTATAATTAGTTAAGCACATTAGAATGGTTGTGATAGGAGGAGGGAGGGAAGAAGAGTTTGTGTAGAAAAGGGAATCAATTTTCAAAGATTGCTGGATCAGAAAACGCATCTGACAAAATTCAACATTCATTCATGATAACAACTTTAAACAAACTAGGAGTAGAAGGGAACGTCCTTAATCTGACAAAGGGCATCTATAAAATCCCTGCAGCTAACATCATACTTAATAGTGACATATCAAATGCTCTTCCCCTAAGACTAGGAATAAGGCAGGAGGGTGTTCACTCTTACCAATTAAATTCAACACTGTACTAAGGTCCTAGCCATTGCATTCAGGCAAGAAAAAGAAAACACAAAGATCAGAAAGGAAGACATAAAACTATCTGTGCTTACAAAGAACATGATTGATTACAAAACTACTAGAACTAATAATGAATTTAGCAAGGTCACAGGAAAATCAATTTTCACATCTATATACTAGCTGCAAACAACTAGAAAATAAATATACTCCATTAAAAATTTCTTCAAAAAAATAACATTTATAAAGTTAAGAGAAATGCAAGAATAGAAATGTAAGACCTCTATACTAAAGACTACAAAACATAGAGAAATTGAAGCATTAATAAAGATCAATACCATGTTCATGAATTAAAAGATTTCAATATTGTTAAGCTGCCAATTCTCCCCAAACTGATCTATAGATTCAACAATCCCTGTCATAATCTTAGCAGATTTTTTTTTTTGGTAGAAATTGACAAGTTTATATGGAAACAAAGACCTAGAACACCCAAAACAATCTTTAAAAAGAATCAAGTTGAGGACTTACACAACCTGACTTTAACCCTTACTCTAAAATTATAGTAATTAAGACAGTATGGTATTGGCATAAGGATTGGTAAATATATCAGTGAAACAGAATAGATTCCAGAAATGAACCCGCACTTATTCAATCACCTAGTTTGTAACAAAGACACCAAAATAACCTAACAGGGAAAGGAAAGTCTTTTCTACAAGTGGTGCTGGAACAACTGGATATCCATATAGGAAAAAAAATGAACTTTGACCCCAATCTTAGACCATACACAAACATTAATTTGAAACAGACCTAAATGTAAAAGCTAAAACAGTAAAGTTCTCAGAAGAAAATACAAGAGAATAACTGTGACCTGCAGTAGACAAAAGTTTCTTAGGACACGGAAAGCAATAGTCATAAAAAATAAAATAAAAAAAAAAAAAGCACGGATAAAGTAGATTTCATTGAAGTTATAAACTTCTGTTCACCAAAAGATTTGTTCATTCGTTTAGAAAATGAATAGGTAAGCCACTGATAGAATATTCAGAAAACATTTATCTGACAAAAGACTGGTTTCCAAGATATATGAAGAAGTCAATAAAGGGAAGATGACCTACTTAGGAAATGGGCAAGACATCTAAATAGACATTTCTCAAAGGGAAATATATGAATGGCCAATAAACACATGGAAAGTATCATTAGTCACTAGGAAAATCTAAATTAAAACCACACTGACATACTGCTACACTGTCAGTAGAATGGCTAAAATCAAAGACTGACAATAGAAAGTCTTGGAAAACATGGGAAGCCAGCAGAACTCCTCGATTTATATACATTGCTAGGGGGTGGGGCGTAAACTTGTGCACCATTTTGGAAAAAGGTCTGGTAATTTCTTATAAACCAAATATATAAGTTTCTATGTTCCAAAAGTTCCAACTCTAGGTCTCTACCTAAGGTGAAATAAAAATCTATTTTCACACAAAAACTTACACGCAAAAATTAAGTGGCTTTATTGATGATTACCTCAAACTGGAAACAACCCAAATGTCCTTCAACTGGTGAATGGATAAACAAACTGGTATATTTACAAAATATAATACTACTCAGCCATAAAAAGGAATGACTATTGCTAAATGCAATAGTGACTGAATCTCAAAAACATCATGCTGAGTGGAAGAAGTCACTCTTGATTCCATTTATATGATGATCTAAGAGGCAAAATGAATCTCTGGTGGGAAAAAATCAGGATAGCATATTGTCTCAAGGACACGGGTGAGGTGGGGATTTATAGGTGTACGCATAATCAAAATTCGTCAAATAGTATCCTTAAAACAATAATTGTTCACTTCGTTATATATAAAAAAGATACAAATATTGAACTCCTGGGGGAAGTATACTTTGAAAAGCATCAAAATTCAGATGGATAGAAGGATGAATAAATAGGTACTTGATCAAGAAAGTATAATCTAGTGATGGCTACTCACTGAAAATTCTTTCATTATTTAATGTTTGGAATTTTTTTATAGTAATAACAATGATAAAATGTTGGAAAAAATAGAAAAAATTCCTATATATTTCTGACAATCACTTACTCCCAGGATTATACTGAATAGCAAGTTACCTCAGCTTTGGGTCACCTCAGGATACATAACATGTTCATGGTAGTACAGATAGCGACAACTGGCTATCTACTTTATCACACCTTTTTTCTTTAATGCAATTTAAAGCTTGTTCTCATCACTGGAATATGCTTATTGAGAAATTGTACGAGTTCCTCTCTCTGGAAGAAATGATTTTGGAAGCATACTTAAATTCATCTTTTAAAATTAGCCTATGCTGTTACTTCTATGACAATTGTTGCTCAGAACCTAGAGACTGGGTTTTCTGTTCTAAGACAGAATTCACTTCTCTTTGATGGTTATTTATCACCAGGCTTTGTTCATCTAAGCCTGAATTTCTTCCAAAAGTGTGTCCTGTGCAACAACAGTTCTATGTGATGCTCCATAAGGAATGGCCTGTGGTCAAGCCAGCCTGGGAAATCTCCATGTCATGGAGATCCACAACACGCCTTTGTATATGAGAAACTCTGAGTAAGTCTCACTCACTGCCTACTCAGGTTTCCCTCAGAACCCAGTTTTGGAGGATATCTGCGAGTGTCCTATGGAATGCCTGCTCAGGAAGATGCTGCTCTGGATTGTAGAAGGACAGTATGTCACATTTCAGTTTGTACTGGAAAGATCAAAATTCTCAGCGCTGAAAGCCCCATCTCTGGACATGAAGCGAAGGGCCGGCTTGGGGAGGGCTCGGCTCACAAAGCGTCCGAATCACTCAGGCCCACGTTTAGGTCCCTTCCGTCTGTCTGTGTCCCTGCTGACCTCTGGGACCTGAGGACAGGGCCAACTGCAGCTGAGCTGCAGGTCCTTTGTTAGAGCAGCTTTATGTTCTGAAGAAGGAAGTGGCTTTTGCACCCCCTCCAGCATCTGTGGTTATGGGAGAAGGGCCAGCCCTGTGCTCTGTGCACATCCTCATGGGGTAAAGCACCACCCTCTGCAGCTGAGCAGAATGCATTTAAGTCCTGTTTTCAAAGCAGATTTAGTCTGTGGAAGCCACCAGGTGGTGGGGCCTGGACACGGAAATCTTTCACATCAGCCTATGGGTTCAGCCTGGGTCAGGAGCTGACAGCCCCCTGCTGCTGTACAACCACAGTGCACACCCGTCCACTCTGGAAGCAGGCTTGATTTGATTTCCAAGGCCCTCTCTCCTATATTTTAGAAGATGTAAGTGTAAGATGTTCTATAAAAATATGATCTTGTTTTATTTAATAGAAGAGTCATCACAGTAGTTCCCTGATAAAAGAGAATGCACAGACAAAAATAAAAAGTGTGGTAGCTTCCTTCAAGTTGTTGAAATTTGTCCCAAACAACTGAAGGGGAGAGCAGAGTGCAGCTTTCTCTTATGCTGGGCCTGTAACGTTCGAACACTTTGATGTACAGATCAGCACGTTGTACCACCTTATCTCCACACAGAAATGTTAAATTCCTTAGATTAAAGACAAGCACACAGTTGTGTATCCACAGAAGCGCTCAGCACATGGCATTGCTCAATAAAGACTTGACTGACATGGGAAGTGAAACCAGCATCCAGGCTTCTCACAGCCCTTAGGTGACAGGGTGTGGTGCACACCCCACATGGACATTCTGAGGCTCGAGCTTAACCTACATGCCTTCACAGGAGAGAGGGGAGAACGGGCGAACCACCACTACCTCACTGGCCATGTAGGTGTAGAGCACTTTGCCTTTGATGACAAACCAGAGCTTCTTCCAGTGCCTCTTGCCTTTCTTACACCGGCTGAGATAGCCACTTATGGCGGAACCTTCTCCAGAGGCAGCCACCTGGAGGAAGGGAAGCAGAATGGTCAGGGCACACCAGGTGGTGGGCACAGTTCAAACAGAGACAAAATGACATGCAAAACAGTTGGCAGAGTGTTTATGCTGCTCTGAAATCTGAGACTTGAATGAGGTCTTAGGATACATCCAACACACTTCAAAGGCAGCAAAAATGTACCATGGTTTGAGACACAGGATTTACTGAATGGACCCAGGAAACACAGGAGTCAAAGACTGCCTTCAGGATTGCTGCCCCCTAGTGGCCTTTCAGATTCCTGGTCCTCCCCAAGCCTCAACCCCTCAAATTAATGAAACTGCTGATACCTGGGGAAAAAGGTCCTGATACCTGGGGAAAAAGGTCTTCTAAAAACTGATTCTTACACTTTCAGCTTATCAATCTCTTACATTTAAGGAGAGAACCTCTTTGTTCTAGTTACCTAAAAGCTTTTTGATCTCCTGCCTAATGAGATGGGTTAACTTATTAGCAGTAGTAGCCTCGTCAGACAGGCTTTATGCGGGAGTTAAGAAGGTAGGCTTGGAGTAACATCGGTCTAGGGCTCCAATCCAGGCACTACCCATTTACAGACGAGTAGTGTCATGCAATTTACCTACTTTTTCTAGGTCTCTGTTTCCTTACTAGTTAAGGTGGAATTAAATGACATAAGACAGGTACCCGAGAGATACCCCACAGTAAGTGCTCCATAAATATAAATCTTACTATTAGAGCAAGAAGGCCAGGTTTAGACATACTTTCATTTGATTTCTCATTTTATAGATGGGGAAACTGAGGTCCAGAGGTATGGAGGGACCTACTGAAGTCAAATCCCCATTTAGTTGAAGAGAGGTAAGAACTCAGACCTCTCACAGCAAATACTCCAGAGGCCAACAAACTTCAGTGCAGGGAAAGGAAGGTATGACCAGCTCAGATTGTTTTGAGAAGCACCAGGAAAAGAACCTACCCGCCAAAGGTCCAGGACTCCTGCACCAGATACTGGCTCCCCCCACTCCGCCCCCTTGCCCTGCTGGAGCATCTCACAGCGCGAGAAAGCAGTGTAGTCAGAACATGGCAGGGGAAACCATTTCTGACTTTTCTGACAGGTGCTTGGGGGCAGCATTTCTGTAGACTTCTCATGGGAGCAGGTCTTATGCTAAGGAGGAGCTCCTAAGAGAAGGGGAGAGGGTGGCGGGAGACTGGGGACACATTTCTCTGGGGCCACTGCAGATCCCACTGGGTTTTGGATAATAAAAAGGTTGTCACTTTGGGCAAAAGTTACCAAGGGGCTGGCTGGGGTAGATCCGCATGGCACCAGGAAAGAGTAAGGGCAGTGGTTCCCAAACTCTGCCCCCATGGAACACTCAGGTTCTATGAGCTCGACTCATGTGACACCAGCACAGTGGAAGTGAGACGGTGAGCTTTTCTCAATTTGTGGAAAGGGACTAGTTAAAAAAAATGATGGGACAACCATACCATGTAAAATAAAACATGAGATCTACATCTATGAGCAGTGGGAAATAACGCCTAAGAGAAATTAAGTGAGAAGATTCGGTGTAATATGTTATCTTTTGGGTAAAAAAAAAGGGGGGGATCTGTGAATGTACACCTTTATTATATATATGCACATTAAAATTGCTGGGAGGGTCCATAAGAAATTTGATGGTGGTACCTCTAGGGTGGGTGGGACTGAAGGAGTTTGGGGAGGGAGAGAAATTCACTTTTCATCATATATTCTTTTGTTTTTTTGAAAAAATTATTTACTCTGTGTTATTCCCAAGATTTTTAAGATGCAAAAGGGATTAAGTTAATGTGTAGAACTGTATCCATTAAAATGTTTCATCCCTTAATATTTTTTTAAACCTTTGCCACCTGCTACTTGATGATGAATATTAATGAAACTCGGAAACAACTGGTCACACTTCTTTTGACAGCTTGTATATTCATGACACACTTTTGTTTATGGTTGTGATTAGAATTTAGATGTATAAATCTGTTCCCGTTTGCAGGATGGCATTGAGTTTAGTAGCCAGTTCTGAGGTGTCCTGCAAAGAGTGCCATGACCTCCAGGAAGCTCACCGCCAGAGCCCATCGAGGACCCCCAGAGTGAGAGGAACAACCCAGAGAGCCTTCCATGGGAGAGCTGAGCCAGGACTGAAGCTGCTGTAGTTGGAAGAGCCCAGTGACCTGTGCAGTAGTACCCTTGGGTATTAGGTCTAGGCTGTGGGGCAAGAGAGCTAGGAAAGAAAGAAGAGACAGAGTTGGACAGGAGAAGGATGGGAAAGACATCTCCTAACACCATCTACAACCACTTCAGGCCCTGCCCTCTGCCACCATGCCGTGTCTTTTGGGTTGTGACTAGGAAATAGGCACTGCTCTTGCTTGTCGTTGTAGCCAGAATGTCTCCCAGTAGGGGTCCTCTTTGTCCCAAAGAGCCCAGTCAGGCTGGGGCAGGGGAATCTGACCCTGTCCACTGAGGATTATCCTGAAGCCTTACAAATCTCCTGCCTCTCCATGAAGGCAGCCCCACCTGCCTTACCTCGGTCAGGGCCGAAGGGACTTTCTTTTGCTTCTTGAACGTTGAGGGGTTGATGTTGTGGAAGACGGATGAGAAGGCACTGCTCGAAAAGCGGGGGGAGGACAGGGGGAAACTCATGCTCACGGGCCGCTCTGTAACCAAAACGAGTCATGGGGGAGAGAGGTGAGTGTCCACATGGCAGGCGCACATCTTGCTTTGGCACACCGCTTCCTGTAATTCAGAGCTCTAGGTCCCTCCCAGGTGGGAACTAGCCTCCCATGGGGGTTAAGTGTGGCCAGAAAGATGGCCATACTCCCTTCTGCCCACACGGAGGCCCTGAGGGTTGGGAGAGAAGGCTTTTCCTGGGTGCTGGCTATCTCCTCTTCCCCAGGTCCCAAGAAGGCTGGGATTGGGCTATCCTCTCTGATCGCCTCGGTGGCACCAACGGAGAACTCTGGTTTTAGGCCCAGGACACACCTGTTTTCCATCTGGCCCAACTGTGCTTGAGCAACGTCTGTCCCCGAGCACGGTCTCTCAGGAGCCAACGCAGCATCCTCAGGAGCCTTTATCAGAGGGCCCTCAGTCCTCTCCTGACCCAGAACTCCTCTGCTATCCACCTCACAACTCTTAGCCCAAAAAAGGCCCACAGAACATAGGCCTCCAGGACGTTCTCAAAAAGAAAAGAGGGCTGCTATGATGAAGTTAACGTGAACACTCTGCTTACTGCTCCTGTCACTGAGAGGCACTAACACAGCCATTCCCCAAACTTGGCTGCCCACAGAACTCTTCTTTTAGGAGCACCTATCAATTTTCTACAGAACCAGCCTTTGGGGAAATGGTGACCCAGGTATAAAGTTACCCCCCTGGCTCCTCCTTGTGGGTTACTTTTGTTCCAAGCCTTCCAGGGAGAGTGGCTTCAAACACTAACCATGGACCAGGGAGAAGGCCTGCGGGCCACCTGGAAGAAAGGTGAGGGTGGTCCCTAGGGTACCTCTCATCAGGCCCGGGATGTCCCCGCCCCTCTTCTTCAGCTCCCCGTAGCAGCCGTCGCAGACCTTGGCCATTCGGTCCTTGAGGTACTTCAGAGGGTACTTGTTTTTCGAACAGTTACGGCACACAATCTGCGGGCCCAGATGGGGACACGTGTCAGAGCAGCTCTCCCCATCTCGGCACGTGCAGAGGGCCAGCATCCTCTCCCCCCTGCCTACCTGTCCCCCACCTCCTCCAGGGACTGTGTTGGGTCCCCCTGCGTTTCCAGGGCAGCTACAGAGTTTCTGTGGAAGCGCTTATCTGCTTTTCTGATGAACCCTTAACCATGACAGAACACTTTCTCTCCAAGGATAATAATACCCATGTATGGTACGATCTTCTGTGGAGAGTGTGGTGGTGTCATGGAAGAGGCCTGGGATTTGGAACTGTGGTGTGAGGACATCAGTAAAATAAGGATTAATAATTCCTACCTCTCAGGGTTGGTTTGAACATGCCTCACTCTGGGCTGGCCCGCAGTAACTGCAGAATGCCCCTGAATCCCCACCCCATGCCACCCCCATGCACACACCCCCCCTAGAGAGGGCGACTCACCTTGCCACAGGCGTGGCAGTGATGACGTCTCAGGGTGAGGGAGAAGTCGCAGCCGCAGTTCATGCACATCATAACATGCGTGACAGGCACCAACGTGGGGGGCCTCTCCCCCAGGCTGACCCCCAGCCTCTCCCTTATCTAGAGCAAAGGAATGGGGTGAGCAGCGTGGTCAGGAGACCTGCTGGATGGGAGCCCCCTTTCCTGTATGAGGTGCGTATGTGTGTGGGGCAGGGTGAATTCTAATTCTGTGACACCCCACCTCACCCCCACACACATACATCCTCTAGGAAGCAGATCTTGGGTTGGAAACAGAGCCATCTGAGGTGCTGTGCTCTGGGTTGGGGTTGCACAGTGACTGCCCCTTAGCTGGGTGGGAACTTGGTAGGGACAGGTGGGAGGAGGAGGTGGAGCCAGTGCCCTGAGGGAAGGAGCGTAAGCCCTCCTGGGTGCGTGGCCTGCCCAGGGCTGTGTGGCTGGTGTCAGGTAGGTCCCAGGGCCCCACTCACCTCCACACTGTGGTGGAAGGCAGCCAGAGCCTGGGCCTTGTAGTCTTCAGGAAGAGCTCTGCTCAGACAGCCATGCCACTCATCCCGCTCTGCACAGGAGCTGTGAGCGTGAGCTGGAGTGAGTGAAGGTGCACGAGGGTACCAATTCCCTGTGGCCTCTGCCCCCTCCCCCAGGCCTGAGCTTCTCGAGTCTGCAATACCACTAACAAGTGCCGGCTACCTGCCAGACAGGCCGAGGCTTGTACCTCAGCACCTCCATCTGCCAGTGGGGCAGCCAGGGCACGCTGCTGTCCCCAAGGCCGCTTTTTCACCTGTAACATGAGAGTGCGGACACTCTTCCTTGGACTCAAAGGGCTTCTGTGAGGATGAAATGACACGCGGGATATGGACAGACTTTGTCAATGCAAACCAAAGGGTGTCAGGGAGACTCTGCGGGGCCCACACTTCAGGCGGATGGGTGGACAGGGGGCGAGGGGAGAGGGGTAGACAGAAGCTGGCAAAGCCAAGGTCACAGCCTCTCCAACTGCCTCCACACTTTCCCACATAACTTCCCACTCCCTCATCCAACAAGTTTACTTCCCCTTCCCAACTCTGTGCGTGGCAGGTGTTGTGCGTGCTGATAGCCACTGGGGGCCTGAAGCAGCAGCAGGGTGGAAATTCTCACAGGGTCCACTAGGTGTCGTTCCCACACTGCACTAAGTTTGCAGCCTCAGCCAGAGAAGGGACTAGTGTGGCCTGGGAGGGAGAAAGGGGGTGGCAGCCAGCCAGATGCCACGTCGCTAAAAGGAGATGTATGGGTTCTGCTGTCTCCTGGAAGCTTAAGTGTGAAGTATCTGTGTTACCAGGACTGTTCCCAGCCTGTCAGTGACCGCAGCTTCTTGAGGCCCCTGGCTCCAAGGGCAGTGTCCTGCCTAAGAGAGATGGGCAGCCCCACCTGCAGCACTGAGCTCGGCCTGTCACCATCCTCACCTTGTGGCTGGGCAAATGCAAACCATACTCTGGGTCTCCTCAGGTCCCTGATTTTATCTAGAGATGAGGGGAGGAGAGGCCATGGAACCCAGCCAGGTATCACCTCCTCAAGGAAGCCTCCCCTCACTTTCCTAGATGGAGTGTCTCTCCTTGGAATCTCAAGGCTTCTTCTACCCCTCAGGCAGTAGATAGTAGTAAATAAGTGCCTGGGTCACACAGTCCCGCATTTGAACCCTCATTCTGCCTCACATGGCTGTGTGACCCCCTCTCTAGGCCTCAACTCCCCATGCATAGGAGAAGCTGCAAGGTCCACCTTCGCAGGCGGTGCTGATGGCCAGCGGAGGCGCCTGAGACCCATCCTGTGCCCAGTGCATTTTACTCTTCCTACTATAACATACAGTTATGTTCTGCATTGTAACCAGTTTACAACTCTCCTACCCAGAACGTGGACTCCTCCCGAGGAAACAAGCTGAAATCGTGTCCTCAGCACAGAAGTGGGCACTGAGGAGCAGCTAATAAAAGCTTAATGACCAAGTACATCTATCTACAAGACAGCACGTGGGTCGGTGTGTGCATGTCCCACGTCACACCCAGAACCTCCGCCTTACACGAAGGGCACTGCTGCCACCCCAGGGTTATGCTCTACCTGAGGGGGAAGACACACAAGCCTTGGGAACCTCGTCCCACCCCCACCATGCCCAGTGCGGCCCTGGCAGGAGACACACCTCCCTGGTTTCAGATGCAAGTTGGCCTTGCCCTGAGAGAGGGCTGGTGGTGGGGAAGGGGGAAGCTCCGCCTAAAGCCAGGGAGGGGGGACCCCTGGGCAGCCTGAGGGCCTGGAGAAAACACAGATGGTTCTGAGAGAAAGGCCACACCCTAAAGCAGGGAAAGCGAGATGATAAGTGCCCACTCATCATTTTTCTCTCCAGACACGAAAGCCTAAGAACAGACATGTTATGAACTAAGGTGCACAATGCATTTTTTTTTACTCGCCTTAACTTTTCATGTTGCTGTAAAGACCCAGTAATCTGTAGTTTTACAACCATAAGATTTATTGTTGTTATATTTTTTAAATGAGCTCTAGAAATCCCTGAAATTCTATGTAAAATTTTATGTGCATGCATATTTTTTGGGGGGGGGAGAGCCATAGTTTCAACAGATTTTCAAAGTGGTCTGTGACCCCAAAAAAGGTTAAGAAAATACTGAAAAGAAAAAAAGTCCTTTGATTCAAAGGGTAGCAAATTAAAAAAGAAGACACATCCAGCATTTCTAATTCTAAAACTTCCCACCTGTAAAACTGTCCCTTTATCCCCAGGTCCTCCCTCTTCCCACCTCCCATACCTTGCAGATAGAATCAGGCAGGACACAGAAGTCTCGATCTTCAGAGCATAGGGCACTTTCTCCATCACAGGGCGGCTGACCTGGAAACCAACATATGCCCCTCAGGACAGGGGCAGGGAAGAATCACCAGACTGGATTCTTCTCCTGGTCCTGCCACTGCCCCTCCCTGGGCTTGAGCTTCCTCAGATGCACAGAGACATGGAGTGAGGTGTGTGTGTGTGTGTGTGAGTGATGGGGGCCGGGATGCTGACTCTGACTCCATGGTCCTTGGCCACCACCAACCTCCAGGAAGTCTATGAAACATCCTCTCAGGACCCAGCCTGTAGGAGTACCATCCTGCTGCACAACTACCTGATCAGTGACCACTTTCTCCTACTCCCTTGTCCAACTGGCTCCTCAGTGGAACCTTTGGTTGAAAAGTGAACAAAGGTCCTCACCGAGAAAGGTGCTTTTTCTTCACTTTTCTCATGTAAAAGAGCCTCTAGGAGCTAGAAAGGCCCCATATGGCTCTCCTCCCATCTCAATGTTCCCTTCTGTGACCCCATCACCATACTGAGCCAGAATTAATTTCCTAAAACCTCCTGCTCTCGAGAGTTAAGCCCTCAAGATTCTCCATCAGCTCCCAGCCATTCCTGTCTATTATTCAGGATGAAGTCACACTGAGTTAGGCCACACATCACCTGGCCCGCTTCCTTCCTGCCTCTCCGCCCTCACTCACGAGACTGTCCAGCTGGGCTGGCATCTCTCATATATTTGTTTAAGAAATATTTGCCACTTGAACAGATATGTGCACCCTCAAGTTCACTGCAGCATTATTCACCATAACCAAAAGGTGGAAGAAACCCAAGTGTCCGTCCATGGACGAAAGGACAAACAAAATGTGGTATATGCACACCATGGAATGTTATTCAGCCACAAAAAGGAAGGAGACTCTGACATATGCTACAGTATGGATGAACTCTGAGGACATTATGCTAAGTGAAGTAAGCCAGTCACAAAAGGACAAATACTGTATGACTATAGTTACAGAAGGTGTCTAGAGAAGGAACCCTCATGCACCGTTGGTGATTGTAAATTGATGCAGCCACTATGGAAAACAGTATGAAGATTCCTCTAAAATTAAGAACAGAACTACAATATGACCTAGCAATTGCACTTCTGGGTATTTATCCAACGATATGAAAATACTAACTCAGAAAGATACCCGCACCTCTATGTTCATGGCAGCATTATTCATAATTGCCAAGATGTGGAAACAACCTAAGTGTCCATCAAAGGATGAATGCCCAAAGAAAATGCGGCACACACACAGTAAAATACTACTCAGCCGTTTGTGGCAACATGGATGGACCTTGAGGGCATAATGCCAAGTTAAATAAGTCCAAAGGAGAAAGACAAATAACATGATTTCACTACAGGTGGAATCTAAAAAACCAACCAACCAACGAAACAAACACAAACTCATAGATACAGAGGACAGATCGGTGGTTATCAGAGGAGAAGGGGCTTGTGGGGAGGATGAAAGGAGTAAAGGAAGTCAATGGCATGGTGATGGATAGTAACTAGACTTTTGAAGGTGATCGCTTTGTAGTGTACACAGATATCAAATTATAATGTACGCCTATATGTAATAAAAATCATAGACACAACGTAGAATGGTGGTTGTCAGGGGCTCAGTGAGGGGGCAATGGAGAGTTAGTGTTTGATGGGTATGGAGTTTCAGTTTGGGAAGATGCAAAAGTTCTAGAGGTGGATAGTGGTAATGGTTGCACTACAGTGTGAATGTACGTAACGCCACTGAACTGTATACTTAAAAATGATTAAAATGGTAAATTTTATGTATATTTTACCACAATTTAAAAATGTACCAAACACCCACTTATTTTCTCCTCCGAGCCCTTGCTTACAAGTTTTCCTCCTCCCTTCCTTTTCTCCCTTCCCCATCTGTCCACATATTATCCACTCTAAGGCAGGGGTCCCCAACCCCCAGGCCATGGACCAGTACAGGAACTGGGCCGCACAGCAGGAGGTGAGCGGTAGGCAAGTGAGCAAAGCTTCATCTATACTTGCAGCCACTCCCCACACTAGCATCGCTCCCTCAGCTCCACCTCAGATCATTAGGCATTACACTCTCATAGCAGCACTGGTCCCTGGTGCCAAAAAGGTTGGGGTCCGCTGTTCTTTGGGACTCAACTACCCTCCTCCTGGAAGCCCTCCCTCACCACCACTACCTACAGCATAATCTTGCTATATCCCATAATGTAATGGAATGCTGTTTCCTCAGGGCTCCCCTTCCCAGCTGGTCTGTGAGCTCACAGAAGCAGGGATGTTGTCTCCTCTTCGCTTTGGGTCTCCCCTGGCCCACCCCAGAGCGCCCATCACTTAGGCACTTACCTTCATGCTGGCCACCGCCAATGTGTTCTTCAGCCGGTACTTCCCATCCTTCTGGGGATACGTGTACAAGAGCACATCACTCATCTGTAGAGAAGGAAACCCCATCAGCTGTGTCTTGTTTCCAGAAGGCTGCACTGTCCTTCTGTCCTGGAGAATCCCTGAGCACTGGTGCAAGGGTATCCTGCATTCCCCAGTGATCCCCGCAAGAAAGCAAAACCATCCTGGGCTAAAACATGAGCCCTTCCCCCACAATTCTCCCAGGTAAATACTCAAGAGAAATACAAGCAGTGCCACAAGTCAGGTACAGGGATGTGCACAGAGGTATTGTTCATAATAGCCAAATAGTGGAAACAACTCAAACATCTACCAACAGGTGAATGGATAAACAAACTGTGGAATACCACACAGCAATCAAAAGGAATGAACCAATGATACACACAATGACATGGATGAATCTCAAAACATGCTAAGAGAAAGAAGTCAGACACAGAGTACACATTGCTTGATAACATTTATATGTGAAGTTCCGGAACAGGCAAAACTAATCTGTAGCGACAGAAACCAGGCCAGTGGTTGCCTGGGACAGGGGTGGGGGAAAGTGACTGTAAACAGGCACAGGAGAACTTTCTAGGGGGCTGGAAATGTTCTATATCTTGACCCAGGTAGCGGTTACATGACGATATAGATTTGTCAATAAACACTGACATGTACACTTAAGACTGATGCATTTTACTCTATATAAATTAAGCCTCTATAAAGCATAGTTAAGGAGAGAAGATAGGGAGCTGGTGGATCCTGTTTACTGCTCTACCTAAAGTGACTTAGTAGGTGCTCAATATTTGTTGAATGAAAACTGAAGCTCCCCATCCCATGCATAGCAGACAGAAAGAAATGTAACAAAAGTCATGTCACTTCCTTAGAAGAGAGGGTTTATGTTTGGCTAAAAGGTTTACAGTTTGAAAAGATGATGTCACACTCTGGGTGGTCTGTGGGCTATCAATCCTGACCCTGTTCTATGGCTGCTGTGTGACTATGGACAAGCGGTTTCCCTCTCTAAGCCTCAGCTTCCTCACCTGCGATATTAGGGCCATCTCTGCCCTTACCTCATTATGGATGCTCAGAGAGAATGGCCCTGAGCGAGCCCTTTATGTACGGAAAACAGTATAAACGAGGGTGTTGTGAGAACGTAACTGGACACGGCATCAGGGGTTTGAAACAGGGTGAGAACTCAGGACTAATACTTCCTCTCCCTGTAGGCAGAGTCCACTGAGAGAACAAAATGAATGAGTTTTCGTGCCATCAGCTCTTGGCTGGGACACTGACCCCGCTGTGTGACTTCCGGCAAATCCATTGTCTCTGGGCCTGTCTCTAACTGGAGCTGGAGAAGACCAGAGCCAACAAACGTTTTTGTAAAGGGCCAGATAGTAAATATTTAAGTCTCTTTGGGTCACATAGTCTCTGTTGCAACTATGCAACTCAGCCATTGTAGACCCAAAGCAGCCACAGAAGATCCATAAATGAACGCGTGAGGCTATGTTCCAATTGACCTTTATTAACAAGTTTGGGTGGCATGCTGACTCGTGGAGTAGGGGAGCCTGCAAAGCCCCTTCTGGCTCTGCTCTTCTAATAATGACATCCATTGGACCCTCAGTGCTAGGTGCTGGGCTAAGCACCTGACAAGAATGATTTCAATCCATGCCCCTAACAACCCCATCAGGCAGGCACTATCATATATCATCCCCATTTCATAGAGGGAGAAACTGAGGCATAGACTGATTAGACAACCTACCTAAGGTTACAAAGCTCACAGGTATGCCTCCGGTATACTCAGGTGCGGTGTGTTGGTGTGGCCACACAGTGGGTCCTGACCCCATCTGGGGCCACTGACCAAGCCCCAGCACAGAGCCTCACTCATGGGCCCACTCTGAGGAACTCGCCTGCATCGCTTACCAGAGCAGTCCTGGCCATTCTGTGGCTGCCCCTTGAGCACCTGCTGCCATGGCAACGGCCATTAGCACCCTGAGGTTTTATGATGGGTTCAGGACCAGGCTGCCTCCTAATTGGTCCTCCTTTCCTCTTCAAAGCTGTGTGTTACAGCCCCAATTTGGAGGAAGAAAGAGAAATGCTTCATGGAGGAGTAGGGGGGAATTTCTCACAACAATGAGCCTTAGTGGGCAGCCCCACCCAGCATGTTGAGGTGGGAACCTCTTCATAGCATCTCTGAAACCCCTGGACATTGGTGGGCAACTGCTCTGAATTTACGAAGCTGGCACCTTATGAGGAAGAAAATGTCTTCCTTCAGTGTTTGCCGTGTGGTGTCCTTGGCTCAAAAACCTGTGTGATCACGCTCCTGCCATCTATCCCTCTGGTGGATATTATTAATACCTCCTTAATGGAGGAGCCTGGGCTGAGACAGAGAGAAGGGGACCTAGGTTCAGACCCTGGGGGGCTTGTGGACTAATAATGACAAGGAATATAAGAGACCCAGGAATTTCATCATTAGTGAGTGAGAGAGGCTACGATGAAGGGCCAACTAGATGCTGAAGGGAGCATGGGGGAGGGAAAGAGAAGGTGAGGGGCAAGGAGGGTGAGAGATGAAGGAGGGGAAGGAGCAAGGGAGGAAGAGAGAAGACCAGGACTCTGTGTCTGTGCCTGGCATTCAAGGTCCTTGTAAGAGGAACATGGCCAGAGGAGGTGGCCAGATGGAAAACCAAGATGGAGCTCCCTCTGCTCCAGCTGCTTCATGCACTTCACTCATTTACAGGAAAGACTGTTTCTCTCATGACAAGAGAAAGACAATGAGGCTCTTAGAGCCATTAAGTGTCAGATCTGGGATGTGAATCTAGTCTGTCTGACTCCAAAGCTTGTGCTCCTCACCACCATCCTGGATGCCTTTTTCATCCTGAAGAAGTAAGATCTTGGGGGACCCAGTTGTGGGCTCCAGCACTCCATAGGGCTGTGGTGGGACAGAGGCAACTGACAACTCTGTAGCTCTAGGCGGAGGAAGGACTTATGTCCCACTGGGCAATTGTCAGAAGAAAGGGAGGAAACTTATCATGTAAGTGGCTGCTATGAGCCTCATTTAATTCCTCACACTGTGTGGTATTTCCTCTGTCTTGTGGAAATCCCGAGGTTCAAACATGTCTGTGACTTGTCTAACGGTTACAGAGGGGATAGGGCTGAGACAGAGAGAGAAGAAGGGGACCCAGGTTCAGATTGGAGGGCCCCTGGGGGGCTGGATCTAACCAGCTCGGTCTGCCTCATTACCACATAAATGTTCCAAATTCAATGGCATGGATTTCTTCTCAATAAGTGTTCAAATGTTTAAACTCTAACATGGCACAATGACAGCATCCCCCACTGGACTCTAAGATTCACAACAGGGCAAGGGCCATGTCCGCACACCCAGCACCGATTCTGGCACAGAGGAGACAAATAAAGAGCTTCAGAAAGAGCGAATGTCACAGCAGGCAGTGAGCTTCCTGTCACTACAGGTATGTAAGCAGAGGTCAAAAAACTACCTAGAGAAAGGAACTCAAACATCTGTGGGAGTTTTCAAATCCTTTTAAGAACTCAAATCAGAACCAACCACTGTTTGGCCCTTAGATCCTTTTCAAAGCTTCCCCCCACCCGGGATCTAATCTCTTGCCTGTAGCCAAATCTCTCCCTTACACTAAACACCAACCAGCCAGAGTGAAGAGTTCTCCCAGGAGGTAAAAGATGTCTGATAGTAGGGAGAAGAGGAAGAAGAGACTTTGAAGTTGATTCACCTTGTGCTCTATGCAGAGGAACCTACTGAGTCTCAGCCAAGGCCTTGGGACACAAGCCATCTAGGCCCAGCAAATCCTAAGAGGGAGCCACAGACTACACTTTCTGGCCAGGCTCAGGATTTCCCTTTTCAGTACCATTAGCTCTCTCTGGAATTCAACCTCAGTGGCCCCTCTATGGATAGGGTCTACTTGAGGCCTGGTGTAGACCTAACTTATGACTAGAAGGGCTCCTTTCCAGGCAAAGGCTGCTCAAGACTCAGAGGTCCTCCAAGCATACCATGTTTCTCACACATCTATCCTTTGCTTATGCTGTTACCGCTCCTAAAACACCCTTCCTTCCTCCGCCTGACAAACTCCTATTCTTCCTTCTAGGCTTAACTCAGGTGTCATCTCCAAGAAACACATAAAACACTTAGTACAGTGTGTAGCACCCAGTAAACATTCAATAAATGTCAGCTGCTGCTGCTGCTGTTGTCCATCTCCTCTTTATTCCCTCGCTGAATCTTCTGGATCTTCCCATTTGCCTCATGGCCCCCTGAAATTCTGTCCATATCATTCTCATAACTTGATATTTGCAATAGATGCTGGAGGCTGAACGTAGAGCAAGTAACTTTTGTCTTTTGGTTTCTAGTATCCAGCACATAGGAGGTGCTCAGTAAATGTCTGAAACTGAGACACTTACTCAGGGCCTATTTACTATTACTTTGCACATAATGCTAACAAAGTCTAAGGAGGCTATTAGGGACAACCATGACTGAGAGTAACAAGGAATGACAGTTAAAAGTGAAACAACAGAGAGAAAAATTACACGCAGCAGATAGAAGAACTTAAAGGCAAAACAACTTGGGAGTTGGCGGAAGAACTGGGGTAAAGAGATACTTGTAGCTCAACAGCTACTTAGGAAGAAGTTACTACATTATAGGCCTGGACATCCGTTGGTATTGCAGACTATGGCCATAAGTCATCAAAAATGTTACATCATATCTCATCTGCACACAGTGGCGAAAGTACGGGACTGGGGGCACAGCCCTGGTTCCTTACAGGCCACTGCCACCAGCCTGCTGGGAGATCTGGCCACGTCAGCTCTTCCTTCTGGATCCGTTTTCTCATGTGTTAGATAAGGTGGCTGAAAAGTTACTCCAGTTTTAAGATATTTAAGATGACGTGGGTAGTTAAATTTTGGCACCATTCCACTCAAAATCACTGAAATAATAAACGAGGGATGGGCTGTGTCTTCCAAGGTCAACTCTCAGCTTTCTGGAAAGCTCAGCTACACAGAATGATCCTCTTTATACAGATTTGGCTCTGTTCTAGTCTTCCCTGCTCCCTTCCAGTTGTCTTTGAATACTGGTCCTAGAAAATGTCACAGAACTTGACAGTCCTGGGGCTTGATTTGGGGGCCAGGTACTTACCAGGAACAGGTGCCGTGGGCGTCTGTTTTTCCCTGTTACTTTCATGAGTGTCCCTTCCTTCAGAAACTCCTGTGGGGAGAGAAGCAGATTTCACTGGTCAGGCTGATGCCCTCTACTTTCCTAGAGGAGGGTGTGAGGAGGCCCTTGAGTGGGAGACTTAAATTATGATGCTTCCCAGAGGACCAGAGAGCAGCTCACTGGGGGAGTTTCCAGCTTACAAGAGATGCCCTGTATATGTGACACTGGCTTTGGAGACAGGCATCTCAGCCTTTCTGGAGTGTTCTGCCTCAAAGTATACCAAGCCCCAGACACTGTTCTGGCCACGGAGTGGTTCAAACAATGACTCTCCCTCTGGTTTGCTGCCACAAGAGTCCATTCAGAACGGAGCTTCTAAAGGTTTGCTAAAACAGCTGAAGACCTGTGAATAGCTGCTCTATCTCCTTAATTCTGGAGGATACAAACGAGATGCTTAAAATATTTACTGAACTGATAACCCAGGCCAAAACACTAAATGTGATTTTATAGAATCTCACACCAGTGAGATCCCTGCTAATTTTGAGTAAAATCTCCTGAGTACAATCTCTCGTTTCTTTGTCTCTTGTCCATGGAGTGTATCAAATAATGAACACATTTTTTACTATTTTTGAGCTGAGTTTTATGTTTTCCATTTGGAAACGTAAAAGTGGGTAAATTTATCTCTTAAAAAGTGTTTTTTTAAGATGCTATGTTGTGGCTCTTGAGAGATGGTTTTCCTGACTGCCCAGCAACACTGGACTAAACTAAAAATACTTGGTGTCTCTTATTGGAGGTGATGAGAACCACAGGAAACCCCGAACCCAAATGGCACTGTTCCTTTAAAGGCTTCGAGAGTGGAAAACACCAGGGGAGGCAGCCCATGGGCCCTGTGAGCCTGGCCCTGCCCTCCCACCTCCTCGGTAAACAGCACCCGCAGCCAGGCCTGTCTGGGGCCAGCCCAGCTGAACAATGGGGCTTATCAGAGCCTTGCCTGCCTGTTGCCAGGACGCCCTCTGCCCCTGCCCATGGTGGCGGTGGCACTCACCCTTCCTGGCTGGAGGAGATCCCCTTGGCCCCGAACGCTGTGCTCAATGTGGACCAGCTTCTGCAGGTTTTCCTGTGGGTGGGAGCAGGGTGAGGGGGAGATGGTCAGGGCTCCTTTAAGGGGTCTTATCTCCTCCGTAAGGAAATGGCTTTGCTTCCACTTCAGAAGAGGAAAATGGAGTCCAGAAGGACCTTGTCCAAAATCCTACCTCCCGCCAGTGGCAGGGTTGAGGCCTGAGCCTGGGTCTGCAGGGTGCCAAGTGTGTGGACTGCCTATCACCAGGCTAG
Organism: Eonycteris spelaea; assembly: GCA_003508835.1. NCBI lineage: Eukaryota > Metazoa > Chordata > Mammalia > Chiroptera > Pteropodidae > Eonycteris > Eonycteris spelaea. The sequence continues at coordinate 1,055,034 of PUFA01000204.1, read as the reverse complement.
TCCTTCTGGGCCTGGGGTCTGACACCACCATCTTTCTGCATGTTATGGGTGATTCTTGGCCTTGCTGTGCCGTCTGATACCTTGTGTATCTTTGGGCCACTGCTTCTACTCTAAGCCTGTGTCCCCATTAGGCCCAGAGAATCCAGACTGCAGTAACCCAGAGATGACAGATGCCCAAGGCCGGCTTGTCTCCTGGGCTTATAGCCCAGGGTACGGCTTCTGAGGGAGAGTAACCAAGAAAAAGCACCACTTGTGAAGAAAATGGGTCTGTGCTTCTTAAAGAAAGATATGTGCATAAGCAATCTTTGTTGGTCCCCTTCACTAGGTTATCCATAATATGTAATGTGACACACCTTCCCCCCTCTGCACAGCACCCTGTAATACTAGAAATAACAAGCACCTAACCCATGGAGCCGGTGCCCCATGAACCTTACACAGGGTCAGGTTCTAAAGTCAACTAATGAGAACGTTACAGTGTCCACAGTTTTGGACAAGAAATCCTACATATTAGAAATGTGTAATAGTCGTTCCATTCCACTTATGATGTAGAAAGCTGCCAGAGAACAATGCCCCCACCCTAACAGTGAGACAAAACTGGATAATCTACAAAATCATTTCTCTTCTTATGCCTATTAGAGAGCTGAGGTCACAAGGCAATCACCTGAATGGGATCCCAAAGACTGACAAGCCCCTCCATACAGATACAAGACTTAGGAATGGTTGTGCCTTTGGCAACACATGGGAGAAAATGGTGGTCACCATAAAGGAGGGTAAAAAGATAAGAGCTAAAATGTTAATGGATTCTTAAAGGTCAGGTGTGGGCTGGCGGGACAGTTTAGAATAGCAGGAACATCTGTAGTCACCTGCAAGCTCTCTTCCAAGAGTTTCTATCAGGTGCTCACAAGGCAGACTCGGGGCAGGGCAGGAGCCCAGAAAGAACCCCTTGTCCTTGGAGGTGAAGCAAACGCTTTCTGCCCCAAAGAGAAGGGGGTGTAACCCGCTGGGCCTAGGATTGTGCATCAATATAAAGGAAAAACCTCTCTCAGACCCACCATAGAGTGAGGCAGAGTTTGGCTGCCATGCAGGAAGAGGGGCAGGAATGCTGAGCGAGCTTAGCTCACAGGCCCTGCTTGAGTCTGAGGCTTGTCCCAGAGAGCCGAGACTTACGAGCCTAGTGCTGAGTAACGGGAAGCAGTAATCTATCTCTGAGGAGGGGCAAGAACATGGAGAGAAATCCCTTCTGCGGTGTAAGGACTGTGAAAAGCTGAAAATGGAGCAGAACTGTGACAACTCTGTGGCACTGCAGGTCCCACAAACAGCTCCAAGTAGCAGAAGTCCTCTCCTAGAGGGGAATGAAGTCTGTGGGGCTCTGAAGATGACAATGGTAACAACAAAACCCAAACCCAGTTCAGCTACTGACTGAAAGGACCCAACTCCCCCCGCCCCCCACCCCCATGAACGGAATGACGAAAAAGAGGCACAGCCTCTTTTTCTGGGGATAGGTACTATTTCCCTCAGTCTCTACAGTTCTTGTACACATAATGTCTGCCATTCAATCAAACATTATAAGAAACACACACAAAAAAGCAAGACATAACCCCAGCTCATTTTCAAGAGATAAAGTATTTAACAAAACCAGAATGAGAGGTGACACAGATGCTGGAACCATCAGATAGGGACTTCGGATTAACTGTAATTAATATGTTCGAGGAGCGAGTGGGAAAGTGGATAGCATATGTGAATAGATGGAGCATTTCAGCAGATAGAAACTATACAAGAGTCAAGTGGAAATGTTAAAAATAAAGAAACAAGATATCACAAATGAAGAATTCCCTTGACAGGCTTAGCATCAAACTGAACACAGCTGAGGAATAAATCAGTGAACCTGGAGATAGGTAAGAAGAGATTAACCAAATTGAAACGCAAAGAGAAAAAAAGCACAGGGGAAAAAAAGAACAGAGCATCCCAGAGAATTTTCTCAAATGAATGAATGACAACAAACGACAGTTCCAGGAAGCCTGAGAATCATAATAATTACCACCCAAGCCCCTAAAACCATACATACTAAAAGTCAAATGTAAAGAAGATCTTGAAGGCAACCAGAAAAAAAGAGACATTACATAAGAAAGACAAATATAACCATCGTGACATATTTCTTCTCCAAAACGATATAGGCCATAAGACAGTGAAGTTGTATCTTTAAAGTACTGAAGGAAAAAACTGATCAACCCAGATCTCTATACCCAGGAAAAATATTTTTCAAGAATGAAGGCAAATTGACCAATTAAGTAAACAGATGATAAATGGTGAGAGCCATTCTCACTGTAGGAGTGGAAATTTACAGTTAAGTAAGGGGAGGAGACTGGAATAATCCATGTGGTAATGATTAGAGTTGGAGACATCAGTATGAACTCATGTTTAGCTTATACAGACACAGAAGGTCATATGTAGTCACATATATCCATATATGTATACATATGTGTGTATGTGTGTGTATATGAGGGCATATACATGGGTTAGTACAGTTGATCCTTGAACAACATGGGTTTGAACTGTGTGGGTCTACTTATATATATGGTTTTTTTTTTTCAACTGATTGTAGTTTAATTGATGCATGTAGTTTAAATTCAAGTTGTTTAAGGGTCAACTCCAAGGTTGGGAATCCAGTGCGCAGAGGGCTGACTATAGTTAAACACAGATTTTCAACTATACAGGAGGTCAGAGCCCCTAACCCTTGTGATGCTCTGTCAGCTAAGATGACCTAAAAGAAACAATAACCCAGTAGCAATGAGCATACCTAGTGCCCAGATCTTGGTTTCTAATGCCATTGAACAATTAAAGAAATAGGACTCCTTGGAGAAATGGCTGATTCTAAGATTGGGGCAGGAAATATACTAGATGATCCTGGAGCATATTGTAGTACCAGAAAGTAAGAAAGTGCTACAAAAATAAATAAACAGAAAACATTCAAACCCATATGCATGGGGGCATGTGAAAGAAGTACAGAAACCAACTGAAAGGGCTCCCAATAGCCAACACTGGAACACTTTGAGAAATAAAATAAATAAAGCAGTATGAGATTATAACCCAAAGCATAAAGTAAATATCTATGAGCCTTACTGATATAATGATTTATTTATTTAAAATGAATATATTAATAAATGAGGGGGAAGAATAAATCTCCCATGCAGAAGAATTCCAAATAATTTAGGTAGATACTCTGCCCTCAAGGAGAGGGAACATAACTCCCCTTCCTTAAATGTGGGTTGTACACAGTGACTTTCTTTCAAAGAGTATAGACAAGGTTCTGTGTGTGTGTGTGTGGTGTGTGTGTGTGTGTGTGTGTGTTACTGTGGAGAAACCTGGCAAACACTACCTAAGCCAGGTGATCAAGGTCAACATCCACAGTCCTATATCATGTTGCTAGTATGTACTCTTCATATGATGTGATGAAAATGGTACTTTATTTCTGTGATCTTATTCTCCCAAATCACAAATCCAGTCTAATTATGAAAAAAAGTATCAGACAAATTCCAATAGAGGGACATCCTACAATATATGACTAGTATTCCTCAAAATTGTCAAGGTCATCAGAAACAAGAAAAAGTCTGAGAAACTCACAGTCAAGAGGAGCCTAAGGAGATGTGACAACTAAATGAAATATGATATCCTGGATGGGAAGCTGGAATTAGATATCAGGCAAAAATGAACTATGGTCTTTAGTCACTATTGGTATCACTATTGATTCTTTAATGTAACAAATGTTAATAAAGGAGACACTGTGAGGGGGATACATGGGAACTCTCTGTATTATCTTCTCAATGTTTCCTGTAAATTTAAAATTGTTCTAAAAAATACAGTCTATTCAGAAAGTAGAATGGTGGTTGGCTGGGGCTAGGGGAAGGGAGAATGGGGAGTGAGTGGTTAATGTGTACGGAGTTTCAGTTGGAGGTAGTGAAAAAGTTTGAAGATGGATTGTAATGATGGTTGCATAACAATGTGAATGTACTTGTACTTAATGATGATGAACTGAACTGTGCGCTTATAAATGGTAAATTTTTTGTTATGTATAGTTTATCTAAAAAAAAAGATTTCTTAAAAATAAAGTTTATTTTTAAAGATGAAGGTGAAAATGGTACAGTCCAGCCTCGTGCATGTCTCTTCACTGTCTTCTGGAGGGAGATATTTTACTATTCTGTGAAAAAGAGGGCAATCAATGGCCAATTTGATTTCAAGTCTCAAAGGCCTGACCTTGCAACCAGATGTCAAATTTTTCTCCTAGGGACTTTCCTGAGGCTTAGTTTAAGTGCCTGCAGCCAGGATTCAGGTGAATCCACCCTACCATACATAAATATCAACTTAAAATGAACTAAGATACCTAAATGTAAAATGTAAAACTAGAAACATTCTAGAGAAAAACACTGGAGAAAAACTTTGTAACCTTGAGTGAGGCAAAGATTTCTTAGATATCACATTAAAATCATGGTCCATAAAAGAAGAAAATGATAAAGTGGGCTTTATCAAAATTAAGAATTTCTGGTATTCCACAGACACTGTTAAGAGAATGAAAATACATGCCTCGGGCTGGGAGAAAATATTTGTAAATCACATATCTGACACAGTAGTGAAAGAAGGCAGACAAAAACAGCACATACTGAATATTTACATTTCATAAAATTCTAGCAAATACAAACTAATCAAGAGTGACAGAAAGCAGATCAGTGGTTGCCTGGGGATGGGGATAAGGGATTACAAAGGCGTATGAGGAAACTTTTTGGGGTAATAGATATGTTCTGCATTGTGATTGTGGAAATGGTTTCCCAGGTACATATAAACATCAAATCTTACCTAATTGTACACTTTCGTCGTGTGCAATCTATAGTACATAAGTTATACGCCAAGGCAGACCTGGGCAGGGGGGAGGGGGTCCTGGACCTGGACCGCAGAGAAGGAGCCCAGAGGCCGGACTTACCCCTTGTTCCATGCTGTCGTTGGCATGGTCTGTAACTTTGGAGATGAGGGTCAGCGCACCTGAGGAGGGAAGCAGAGCAGATAGCCGGGCCTTCCAGGGAGGGCCAGTCTAGCTGCAACTATCCTCGCCTCTCCCCTGTCCTCGTCCCTCTCCAACCGACCCACTGCGATCGGCACACGTGCAGGGCCTTGTGGGTAGCACCAATTTTTCCCATGGCTGGGTCGGGTCACAGGCCCAATCCTACCTTTGCCACTACCACCTAAGTGACCTCGACAGTGACTTGACCACTTCGTGCCTCAGTTTCCCTGGCTATAAACTGAATATATTAAAAACTAGGGACTGCCTTGGCAAGGCAGAACAGAGACAGCCACATAGCACTGGGAAGAAACAGAGATACCGGAGTGAGTTTTTTAGACCTGCCACCAATTCCTATCACCATATTCTGGTTACCCCCTCTCCTCTTCTAACTGGACAGTAGCCTACCCTAGGGAGTCCCATGTTGAGGAGAATGGGGGCTTCATGTCACCGTTTTACCCCCAGCTGGCAGCGAGGTGACTATGTCCTGGGCCTGTAACTGGTGGAGAGTCCAGAACTGGGGTAAAACAGAACTGTGTCACTAACTCTAGTTCGTGCTGGACTTACCCTGTGTGTTATCATACTCAGCTGAGTCCGGCAAAGGTTATTTAAATAGTCTGCAGAAAGAACAAGAGCCAGGAGTCAGTTTTTCCGGGTGAGGCAGGCCAACCCTCCTGGCCCCAACAGGAGCCCCTCTCTCTCCAGAGATGGAAGAAGAGTTTCACAAGAATGGGGTGTCCACCTTCCCACCTCTGTTAGCCCATCACAACACTACACTTGCACAAATCCAGGCCCCCAGGACCTCCACCAATACTACTGCCACCAATGCCAGTCACTCACTTTCCTAAGCTCTCTGCAATGTTACCTCCTCAGAGAAGTCTTTCCTGATGCTATATGTAATTCAGAGCCCTGTTCATCTCCTTTATTTGTCTTCAGAGTTCTTATCACTAACATATAATATTTTTATTTCCTTATTTGTTTGTTAGAGTATAAGCTCCATAGTATCATAGAGTTTGGTTGTTTAATTCACTGCTATATCGCCAGCATCTAGCACAGGGCCTCATACACTGTAGATACTCAATAAATATTTATTAAATTAGGTAAATGAATTCTGTCTCTTGGCCCTCATGTACTTTTCTTACAGCCCTGGTCACGACCTGGAATTACATGCATATCTGTGCATTTCTGTCTCCCTGAATGGAACATTGGTTACCCAAACCAGGGGTCTCTGTCCAATTAGGAAGAAGTTGGGTAAATTGGTCTGGAGCTCAGGACAGAGATGTGTGTTTCTGGCAGGTGGATGTAGGGGAAGGGATGATAATCTCTGGGGAGAATTTGTAGAGAGGGAATTTGTAGGACTGAACCCTGAAAAATATGGACATTTATGGGACAATGGAGGAAGAGGGGTCATCAATAGAGATGACAAAGGAGTGGTTAGAGGGAGACAGAGAGAGGTATGTAACAGAGGTCCCAGGATGAAAGGGCTCAGGAAGCAGGAAGTGGTCAGTGGCAAAGCCACAGAGAAGACCAGAAGGTCCTAGGTGGACAATGTCCCTGATTCTGCCACAAGGAGGTTTTGGTTGTAAGAACAGCTTTAGGGAAATCAGCCACCCACTGAGTTAGGGAGGAAATGCAGAATGGGGTAAGGTGTGAGTTTCTTTGTTTAGGATGGGAGAGGCTGGAGGAAGACACAGGAGGCGCCACTCAATCAGGATTTCCCAGGTGGCAGCAGGGTGTCCAAAGCTCAGCTACAGAGAAGGTGGTGGCCAGGTCTGGCCCTAGTGAGGGGCAGGAGGCAGGAACTGAGAGCAATCCTCTCCCACACTTTCCTGCCAGGATGGAGGTTGCCATCACGTACTTTGCCATCATCACCCCCACCCCTACTCAGGTGCCTTCCCTCCCTGCACCACCTCAGTGCACCCTGACTTCTCTTCCATGGGGCCCACCTGTGAGGAGCACTTGGTACTGGAAGAGGCGCTGAACAACCCGCAGCAGTCGGTGCTTCATGTTCTGGCCGCCTCCTTGCTGACTCTGCTGCTCCCGAGAGATGGGGAGAACAAGACTCCATCAGGGACCCGTGCCCGAGGGCACCAGGCTCATGGTGTCTCCCCTGCACTATCTCTCATTCACACCTCTTCCTGGACAAGCTGAGCTTCTCCTCCATCTCCAAACCAGGTTCCCGCCTCCAGGAAGGCCTCTCAGATGAGCACCACCACCCCACTGTGACAGTTCATTCCTTCAGGTTCACAGTCTATGCTACACTCAACAATATACTTCTCCTAGTACCTGCTGTGTATCCAGTGTCAGTAATAGGAAAACACCCCCCCCTTTTTCTGTCCAGTAACTGAATCCTCAGTTGGTGGCCATTTGTTGGTCCCTCCAATGAGATTGGAGCCCCACCTTGCTTTGTGTTTTTCTACTGGGACAGAAGAATGACCACTGAAATTCTCCCCGTGGCTAGAGCTTACAAAGTTGTCCACAAATACCTAATAGGGGACATTCTGGGTTTTCCCTCCTCCTGGGTCACCCTCTCCTCCCCTGGCTGGGTCTTCCTTTCTGCCCCGCCCTCCCACCTTCAGACCTACCAAGAAGCCCCACTGATTTGTTTTAAGCCCTTCCATGCCCCCCACCCCTGCATCTATAGAACAGGTTCTCAAAGGACCAAGTGACCCACCTCAAATTCACGGACAGCTGCTGCCAGCCGGGGAGAGTGAAGGCAGTTCTCAGTGAGCAGACTTAGATACTTGTCGAACTGTAGGATATGAGTCGCGTGGTGGTCAAACTCCTGCTCCCGGGCCAGGAAGACATCGGCCACCTTCTGCTGGCCCTCCCTGCAGCCAGGGAGAGGAACAGGACAGAACTCAGCCTTGTGAACAGCACAATGTTAGTGAGTACTGGAGTCACATCCTTGGGTGGGGACCCCAGCTCGACCTTCCCACATTTGTTTTACTTTGGGCAAAAGACCTCATAACTCTGTGTCTCGGTTTCCCGATCCATCAAATGGAGATACCATTTCATGTGGTGGGGTTTTCAACTGCCCCCCAATCTCCCAGGGCAACAGAAGTAGGGGTGGGAGTCTGGGGACTGCTCACCAGTGCAGCAGCCTCTCCTCCAGCTCCTCCAGGATCCCCGGTGAAGGTCGAGGATTGCTGGGAGTTCACTCAGGCCACGTCTCAGCTCCTCCCTGGCTAACATGTCTTTCTTCTCTTGGTCCATTTCGTCCAAGGCCCTCAGGACAGCTCCGTGGAAATCCTGAAATCCCCAAAGGCCTGTTGCCCACAGGTTGATAGGACTGAGCACAAGCCCTCCTCGGCAGTTCCCCTGTGGCTCTGGAGCTCTGGACTATATACAGACAGCTTAGGACCTTAAGCCAGTGTCTCAGACCCCAGCATTCTCACCTGTGAAATGGGTGATCACAGGTAACCGACACGCAAAGAGAACCCAACACCACTCCTGGCATGGAGGAGGGCTTATAGCAGGTTCAGGCAGCCCCCTTCCACGGGAACACGGGTGCACGCTTTTTTTTTTTTTTACAAGATGAATGAAGAACGATAAAGCTCTGCTTGACACTGATCTATCTTCGGAGATGTTCATGCACTGTGCTGTTTAAAAACAAAGTCTAAAATCATAAACATCCACTCTATGGTGTATTGAGCCACCACTAAAAATGATGCAGAAGGTGAGTGTGTAAATACTCATGTCCTGGCACGAAGAAATCAAGAAGTTGTCTTCCCACTCAGACATAGTTGTGCAAAAAATGAACAAAGGAAAAGGCTAAAAGGACATAGAGTGAAATGGAAACAGTGGCCGAGTCAGGGGTATGAAATTAGAAAGAATCTTTTTTCTTATTGTCTGTTTTCTAAAAGTTCTGTACCATGATAAATTACTTTAAATTAAATTAAATTAATAAACATTAAAATAATAAAGAATACAAAACTTCTTTCTCACAACAAAAATATTTTATCTTTAAACACACCTGCTTTTGTATGAGGCCCAGGTCTGTAGTTTTAAATACATGAGATATCCTGAAATAACTTGAATTGTGTGAAGCAATGTACATTGGGAAAACGTCAGCATTAGGGGTCATGTAGTCCAGCCCAAATATGGAAGGTCAAATCACCTTCATGACAGTCAGGAAGGATGATCACTCTGCATTGTTTGATTGCCTCCCTGATGGGGAACTCGTTACTAAGCAAGACATTAATTCCATTGCTAAACAGTTTTCATCGCTAGTAAGGTCTCTTCATACAGAGATCGAAAAGGGTCTTCTCCCACCCAGTAAAGGAATGCAGGAGAGAGGGAGGGCGAGTGGTGGTGACAAGGGAGGGCTAGGGAAAAGGGCAGGGAGGTGGGACAGGAACAGAGAGGGGGGAAGGGGAGGAAGAGAGAAAGAAAAATAAAAGAGAGAGAAAGAGAGTCGGGAAGGGAGGAATTGACAGAGACATTGAGACAGGGGACATGAAACGCAGGAGACTCTCTCCTGTGCCCTGTCCCTCCAACATCTGTAACGAGGCCGCTTGTGCTGTTGGGCCGAGGATAGCAGATGTGGAGGTTACAAAGGTCTCCACTTCCTGAACACCTCATCCTGTCCTGCTCTGACCTCCTTCTGCTCCAACTGGAATGCCAGGAACTGCAGAGGACAGAGGAGGGAGGCCTACCCTGGCCTACAGTCCCAAGGAAGGAGGATGAACTTGGGCCCTCACAAGCCCCAGTCTGGGGTAACTTGAAGGTCTCGGGAAACCCCCAGTCCCATCATTAAGGTCAAAAACTCTTGGGACTGAGTCTTGAATTAATGAATAGATCCTCTGGGCTGAAGGCACGTGTGTCCTTAAGTGGGGGCCACATGCTTGAGCTATAATTAGAAATGAATCTCACTGTACCTGAGCTATCTATCAGAGCCTTTCCTGAAAGCATGTTTCAGAGGGTGGAGAAAGTGTGAATTACAAGTAGGAGGGCAGCTAGGTGGGGAGGGTGGCTAGAAGGAGGTGGTATTTAATTCTTATTTCTGTCCAAAGCTAGCTCTGGGACACAGGATCATTCTGAACCTAGAGGGGAGGTTTCTCTGCTGACCTGGGGCAGAAGGACCCTCCCACTCTTTCCTTGTGAGTCTCCATGTTTAGGACCAAGCCTCAAGCCCTGCAGGGTATTTTGAGCCCTGGCATCCTGGAGAAAGAAAGAAAACATCCTGATGAGGACAATAACCCCTCTTGCTTGGGCAGCTGGCTGACAGAGGCCTTTCAACACACTCTCTCGTCAGCATGTTCAGGCCCAGCTACAACACAAGAGCGGCTGAGTGACTGTGGGCAAGCTGTCACCTATCTGGGCCTCAGTTTCTTCATCTGTAAAATAGTTATAGCCATATAGCATGAGGCTGTGGGGAGCTCATCCTGATGTTTAAAACTGTAAAGTGCTATCCCTAAGGCAGTTCTGATTATATTTTAGACATAATATCTTCTAAGCAGGGCCACATTTACTTCCTGCTATGTTTCTTAGGTCCAGCAGAGTATGTGACAGAGAAGGAGTTTTATAATGTTTGGTGATTGATGGATTGCAGGACCCTTATTTAACAGAAAAGGAGAGTGAGTCACGGGGAAGCCAAGAAAAGAATAAGGTCAGCCTGAGGCCCAGATCCAGAGCACCACAGAAAGGACGGGGGAAGGGTGGAGAACGGGAAAGAGAGAGAAGGAAGGACAAGCAAAGACAAGACTGACGGCTACATTTGCATCACACTCCAGGGAGCTTCAATATTCACTGCTCTGCAAGCTCATTTCTTGTCTGTAAGTAATTCTCACTAAATTGACTAAGTCCCAATGGGCAGAGTGGCCATCATTAACACGACTCGTTTAAAAAACTGGAGCATAGTCGGAATTGCCACAAACATCCGTTCTTAAAACTCGTGCATCAGCTGGAAGCACTGAATGCCAGCCACACCATCTATCACTCCCTGAAAGGTTTCTGCTCTTTCAGAAGTTCTGGCTCACCACTGCACCTGGGGGTCCTAGCATCCATCTCAGAAAGAGGAGGTAGAAAATACCCAGCCCTCTTCCCCTTATTCATTCAACAAATATTCTGAATGGCTGCTCTGTACCAAGTCTTGAGGAGAGAGTAGGAGCAGAAGAGATGCAGTTCTGCACTCAGAACTTGCCATCTGGGGTAAAGCACTGAGCAAAAGGATGATTACAACACAGGGGTCATAAGAGTTTGGTGGGAGAAGCATGGGGGCTACGTAGACCATCGGAGGCAGACCTGGCTTTGCTCTGGGAAGGCCTGCCAGAAGGGCAATGCCTACACTGAGACCAGAAGGGGAGCATTTCAGGTGGTGGGGACAGCATTTACCAAAGCCCTGAGCTGGAAGAGGAAGTGAGAAATTGAGTATGGTTTTGTGTACAGTGTGTGTGGGTGTGGGTGTGGGTGACTACACCCTTGAAAGAAGTGCAAAGGATTGGAACATGATGACATTGGAGGGTTGGGCAGAGGACCCATCTTATAGGACCCTGTAGGCTTTTCAAGGGACTTGGGTTTCATCCTCGGGTGATGCGGAACCCACTGAGTAATGCTACGTAGGGGAACAACGTGACCAGACATGTGTCTTAGAAAGTTCACTTTGCTGGGAGAACAACTTGGAGATGGAGAAATGTGAGCAAGACCAGTGAAAGGTTGTTCCAGTTGTCCAGGAGAGCAAGAGAGTCTACGACTTGACAGTGGCCATGAGAACAGAGAGAATGAATGGACTACAAACAGTAAGGAGGAAGAACTGACTGGCCCCAACGCCTGCAAGGTCCAACCCAAACCCTCTGGGCAACATGGGGCCTTCTTGATCCAGCCCACCTTCTCAACATACTTGCTTCCCCAGCTCTTTGCAGAGGCCCTGCTCCAACCTTACAGGGCTCCAGAGAATGAATCCTTGTCTACCTAGACTGTTGCCTATGTGTGACCTTGGGCAAGTCGCTTCATCTTCATGGACCTCAATTTCTTCCTGTGCAAAATGGAGATACAAATACCTTCTTCACAGTGTTTGTGCTAACTGCCTTCTGTCACATTTCAAGATTATTCACTTCTGGGCTTTCCTTCTCCCTTAGACTGAGTATTGCTTATCTCTATATCTCCAGCATCCAGCCCCTGAAAGGTGCTCAACAAATAACAACAGCCATGTACTGAACTGCAGGCCATATAAGTCATTGTCTACTCAACACTTTACATTCATTTTCTCATGTAATCCTGACAACAAGTCTATCACTTTGGCAATATTATTATTTCCATTTTACCAATAAGGGAATTTGACCCAGAGGTTATGTAACCTGTAACTTGCCCAAAGCCACCAAGAAGGCAAGATTTGGGCCCAAGTTGGCCTGACTCCAAAGTCCTAGCTCCTTGTACTGTAAACCCTCCCACCCCACCCCCACCCCCGCCCCTCACACACACACACACTCACACCAATTCCTCATTCCACAGGTGGCCCAGGCAGGGGAGTGACTTGCTCAGGTCAAGGAGGGAAACTGGAACCCAGATCTCCAGGACCCTGGCCAGGGCTCTCTGCCCAATTTCACAGTCCCAGAGGCAGCCTGGTGAAGAGGCCCAAGGGTGAGCACTGCCTCTCCCTCTGGAGCCCCAAGGAGTCTCCCAGGACTCACGGGGCTCTCAGGACCCCCGGGCTTCCCTTCAGTAGAAGAGGGAACCTCATGTTCAGGGACCTGATTCCCTGGACCCTTTTCTTCTTCTCCAAACCCACTGTTGAGTTTTCTGGGTGACACAGCATCTCCATTCTCCATTCTGAACAGTTAGTGGGTGCTCAGAATGTCCTCCTTGTAAGTGGTCAAATCATTGATGCCACTGCCAAAAGTCAAATGGATTCTCTGGGATTCCATTTGGCCTAACACACACCAACCTCAACCGTAACCCACGTACGTCACAGACATGCCTTGGCAAGCTGTGAGTTGTCCAGGGGACATGACTTCACTTGGCTCAGCAATCACTAGAGGGTACTTTGGAACTCTGAATTCTCTGTGGAGCCCATGAAGACATTTTAAACTATACAAATAGTACAAACTATATAGAAAAAAATTATAAATTGGACTTCATGTTAAAAGATGAACGTTCTATGTACTACTACTTCTGTTACTTTTCTGTAAAATTTTTAAATGAAAGGATAAAAATCATTTTAATAGTGAATAAGATGAAAAAGAATAAAATGCTTAGGAATAAATTTAATGAAAGAAGCATAGTACTCTGAAAACAACGAAAGATTGCTGAAATTTAAAAAGACCTAAGTAAATGGAAAGATGCTCACACCTTAACAGTGTTAAGAGGCCAACAGACCCCAAACTGACATACAGATTCGTCGCAGCCCCTATCAAAGTCCCAGTTGCCTTTTTTACAGAAATTGACAAGCTGATCCTAAAATTCATATGAAGGTGCAAGAGACCCAGAATAGTCAAAACAACTTTGAAAAAGAACAAAGTTGGAGGACTCACACTTCCTGATTTCAAAATTACTATAAGGCTAGAAGAATCAAGATTGTGTGGTATGGCATGAGAATAGACAGAGATAAATGAAATTGAGAATCCAGAAAGAAACCTTCACATTTATGGTCAAGCTATTTTCAACTAGGGTGCCAAGAAAACTCAATGGGAAAAAAAGTATTTTCAACAAATGGTGCTGAGATATTTGGATATTCACATGCAAAATAATGAATTTGGACTCCTTCTTTATATCATATATAAAAATTAACACGAAATCAAAGACTTAAAGGTAAGAGCTAAAACTATAAAACTCTTAGAAGAAAACATGGCAGTAAATGTTTGTGGTTTGGGGCTAGGCAATATTTTCTTAAGTAGGATACCAAAAGCACAAGCAACAACAACAGAAAGATAAATTAGGCTTCATGAGAAATTGAAAAATTTTGTGCTTCAAAGGACACTATCAAAAGAGTGAAAAGCCAGCCTACAGAATGAGAGGAAATATTTGCAAATCATATATCTGATAAGTGCCTTGTATACAGAATCATAATAAAAAGGTAAGCCATTAAAAATTGGAAAAGAATTTGAAGACATTTCTCCAAAGAAAATATACAAATGATTAAGAAGCACATGAAAAGATGCCCACCATCCTTAGTCATTAGGAAAATTTAAAACCAAAACCAAAATGAGATATCTCTTCACACTCACGGGATGGCTACACCAACAAAGACAATAAGCACTGCAAGAAAGTAAAAAACCTGGAACCCTCCCACTCTGACGGTGGGAATATGAAATAGTGTTACCATATGATCCAGCAATTGCACACCTAGGTATGTACCCCCAAGAGAACGGAAAACATAGGTTCACACAAGAATTAGTATATGAATGTTCACAGCAGCATTTTCATAATAGTCAAAAAGTGGAAGGAACCCAAATTGTCCATCAAATAATGAGCAAAATGTGGTGTATCTTCACAACAGATCATTACTCAGCCATGAAAAGAAATGAAGTACTGATACATGCTACAACATAAATGAGTCTTAAAAAACATTAATATGCTAGGTAAAAGAAGTCAATGACAAAAGACCACAAATTGTATGATTCCCTTTACATGAAATGCCCATTATAGGTAAATCTATAAAGAAAGAACTAGACTGGTGGATGCCCAGGGCTGAGGGGTGGGTGAGGGAGAGTGACAGCTTAAAGGTATGGGGTTTCTTTGGGGGGTGATAAGAACAGTTGTGGTGATAATTGTACAACTCCGAATAACTAAAAACCATTTAACTTTATACTTTAAATGGCTGACTTGTATGATATGAGACTTATATCTCAATTAAGTATTTTAAAAAAATTGAACAAGGAACCCACAGACTGGGAGAATGTTCACAACACACACATCTGAAAATGCGGTTGTGTCCAAAATATTTAAAGAACTCCTACGCATCAATAAAAGAGATAACTCAATTAAAAAGAAACCAAAGAGACTTTCAAAATTTCCAAGTGGTTAATAAACAGAAGAAACAATGCTCAATTTTTTTAATTATTAGAGAAATGCCAATTAAAGCCAAAGTGAGAAACCACTACATAATCACCAGAATGGCCATGAGTAAAAAGACTGACAGTATCAATGCGCTGGCAAGCCTGAGGAGTAAGTGGTATTCCCATACATCAGGGTGGGAGAATCTATTGCTTCAACCTCTTTGTAAACCTATTTGGCAGTTCCTAATAAAGCCACATCTATGACCCAAGAATTCCACTCCAAGGTAAATACCACAGAGAAATGAACGCACATGTTCCTTTAAAGATATGTATAAAACGTTCATAGTAGCTATACAGGCATACCATATTTTATTGCGTTTTGCTTTACTGTGCTTCACAGATGTTGCATTTTTTTACAAATGGAAGGCAAAAACCCTTCGCCAGCAAAAAGATTATGACTTGCTTTATGACGATATTCACTTTATTGCGGTCATCTGGAACCGATCCCACAATCCCTCTGAGGTCTGCCTGTAATAGTCCAAACTGGAAACCACCTAAATGATCACTAACGGGAGGATAGGTATACCCACTGTGGTATAGCCATACAAAGGAATATTGGCATACATGAAAATACGGGTGAATCTCACACATTATGCTAAGCTAGAAAAGCCAGGCACAGATGAATACATAATTCATTACTTCATTCACATGGGGTTTAAGAACAGGCTAGCCCAACTGAATGTGATGGAAAGCCAAACAGTGGTAACCTCTAGGGTGTGACCGATGGGAGGGGCAAGAGGCATCTCCTAGACAGATGGTGGTAATGTTCTATTACGATGGTGGTTGCAAGTGCACACAGACGTACACATGTGTCAAAGAGTTGAGCCCTGTCCTTAATATTTGAGCACTTAACTGTAAGTTATAAAACACTGTCTTTAAAAGAAAAACAGGTCTCTGAGGTCTTTGGGGGAGGAAGGATAAGCACTATTTCCCCTCCACTGCTTTCACATCTCTTAAACCCTTCATTTGCGTCCAGACCTCTGGGCCAAATAAAACTCCTGGGCCCTTCAGAAGTGGGTCTAGCCTACCTGTAGCTGACTGCCCTTTTCTATGCGCCAATGGTTCTCCAAGTTGAGTATGCCTCACAATCACTTGCTGGATTTATTCAAACTCAGAATGCTGGGGCTGGATAATTTTAGTTTTCCCCAGTTCCCAGGGGAGGCTGTTGCTGTTGCTGGTCTTGGGACCATGCTTTGAGTACCGCTGCTTTATATGAATCCTCTTTTCCAGCCTCTGTGTCCTTCTTGTGTTTTTCTGGCATCTGATTCATAGATTCCTAGTCTTTTAAAAGCTGCTTCAATTGTCACCTCCTCCAGGAGGCCCTCCTGGGTGACTTCAGCTGTCAGTTTAAGGTCCTCTCAAGGGTCCTACAGCCTCTAGAAATCTGGGGTCACAG
The DNA here is from genome assembly GCA_003508835.1 of Eonycteris spelaea. Taxonomy (NCBI): domain Eukaryota; kingdom Metazoa; phylum Chordata; class Mammalia; order Chiroptera; family Pteropodidae; genus Eonycteris; species Eonycteris spelaea. Next base: position 1,038,596 of record PUFA01000204.1, on the reverse strand, counting down.
CCTCAAGGGAGCCACTGTGATCTCAGAATGTCTCTGAAGCCTCATAGTTTAGCTTAAAAATTAATGCATGTTTTAACATTATTCTTTAAAATATATCCTTGACTGATTTAATTTATTTAAAATTATGTATCTAGAGCAAAGCAGAGGCTCTTAGAAAATATGCCGTTTATCCCGTGGTCTCGAGTACTCCTGGGCACCTACTGCACGCACCTCCAGGAATATTATATGTATCCCAGTATGAAAAACAATGGCTTTGCAAATTTCGCGTTGTCAGGCTGTTTACTTTGCGTGTTTCTGTTATCTTCCCTCCAACTAAGCAGGGAGCAGACCGATTTCCTTTTGTTTCACCCTCAGATTGACCCGGCTTTGTTCACAAATGTGCTGAGTGAATGTTGCTACGTTCTCACTAGGTTCTCAGTTTCAGGTGCAAATTGGAATCACCCTGGGAGCTTTTCGACTCCAGCTGACCAGGCTGCACCCCAGACGAATTAAATACAAATCTCTGAGGGTGAAATGAGCATCCACATTTTTTAACGCTCCTGGGTACCCATGCATGGCTGGTGCTGGGAACCAGTGTTCTAGAGGATGCTGGCTTCTAGGGGTAGGGAATCACACAAAGCCTGTCCTGGAGGGACCTCTCAGGATCAAGTGCCTGTGAGTCTCATGTGTTAGTTTATCAATCAGTATCACCTAGAGGGTTCATTGAAACAGTTTCTGATTTGGCAGTTGTGGGGTGGGGCCCAAGAATACACATTTCTTACCAGTTCCGAGGTGATGCTGACATTGCTGGTTTGAGGACCCGCTGTGAGAGTCACTGACTTAAAGGACTATTTCACACGCTGTGCTCTGTGGAAACCGAGGGTTGAGGGAGATGGAGGTAGAACCTAAACGTTGGCCTTCACCTGCCTTGGAAGCCAAGTACCTCCACTTTCATCCACTCTTCATATTAGGGTTCTGAGTAAAATTCCATGTGAAGACAAGCCTCCGTGACTAAAAATGTCTGAGTCCCACTAGCCAGCTCAGGGTGACGAAGGGACAAGAGAACTTTTCCAGAGTCACACAGCATTTTTTTTTTCCTGGACTGAATGAAAAATATAGAGAGAAGAGCAACATGCCTGCGGTAGGACCTTCCTCTACTAAGATATATCTCCAATAGCTACTGCATTCGTACCTCCCGACGTAGGGAGCTCACCCCTCCCCGACACTTCAGGTAGAAAGAAAGCATGTTTCCTCAAACTGAACTAAACTGCCTGTCTCCGATTTCCCCAAACATCTTCCCTAGGAGAGCCCAGCAGAGACTCGGCCATGGGGCCCTCCTTACTCAATTGAAAATTATTTCTTCATGTTGTCTGCGGGCAGGGGCTACAAAGGTAAATAAGAGACACAGTCCCTGCCCTTGAGAAACAAAATCTTCCTGGCTGCACATCAACTGCCCCAGCAAGAGGCCATTTTGGAGCTTGGTCTGGGTTAAACTTTGGGTCCCCTTCATCACCCCCTCCCACCCTACAGGATGAATCTTCCTTACTCAGGTCCTCAGAGCTCCCAAATTCCTATGCTGCTCTCTTGAAACGCCTTGGGACATAGCTTTCAGGCTCTCCCCAAAGACCAGCTCTCCAGTCACTTCCTGTATACCCCATACTCCCAAGCCCTCCCTTCGATGCACTTGTTCCTGCTGCTCCTACTCTCTGGAAGGCCTGTTCTTACTTTCTGTCCATCAATGCCCATCTCAACATCCCCTCTTCCAGGAAGCCTTCCTTGACTTTGTTCCTTCCAATCACACTGATTCTCCCCTCCTTGGGCTCCTTACCACCTAACCAGACTGTTCTACAGCTATTTGTCTTCTCCCCTTCTCAGGGCTCTGGAGTCAAACGGCCCTGGACCCACTTCTCACTGGCCGTGTGACCTTGGGTAAGTCACTCACCTTCTCTGAGATTCAGTTTGGGACCAATCCAACCATCTGAGAAATATTTATTGAGCACAAACTACGTGTAATTAAATGAGACAATGTATATAAATTGCCAAGCACACATAAGAGGTCAACAAATACTCTCTGCTACCCCCGACCTTTCTCCTCTACAGCATATGCTACACTGGACACTGACTATAATGAGGAGCAAGAGCTGGCTGGGTGAGGCAAAAGGGGACTGAGGTGGGGACAAACTGACAGCATACCAATTTAGGTAAGTAAACTCATAAATTGTAACAGAATCCCACTCAATCCTGCATTGACTTGTCATGTCAGCACCAAGGCCACAGCCAAAGGAAACTCCTACCCAGTGATTAGGGAGGGCGTCTGAATTAATGTCCTCTTTCTCCAAGCAGTGTGAGAAGTCTGGCTCTGTTCTGGGGCTCTCCTGACACACTTTTAAGTGGTCACTACTACTGAGGGAGTGGGTGGTGCATGAGTGGGGTGCATGCAGGGACGATCTGGAAGCCTCCCGTTGTCTTTCTGCACTGCGTCCTGCCAAAACCCTTCCCCAAGCCCCTTCACGAAAACTTGCCTGTCCTCAGGCTCACAGCCTCCAGGGCCCTCCTTCCTCCCCAGGGTACCGGAGAGCCCTCTCTTGATTGCACATACTCCCTTGGGGAAATCCGGAACTCTTCAGGAGCTTCAGGTAACATCTCAACACTTGATCACTTCCAGTGCACCTCCGATGCCCAGATGACCACACGGATGTCCTTCCCCGAGTCCCTCACACTTAACAAGACCCACACTAAATGCATCATCTCTCCCGCATGCCTAGCCTGAGCCTGTCCCACACTTGTCATCTTAGTGAGTCAGCAAGCCAAATATCTGGGGTCAGCCTGGAGCCCTCCCTCTGTCTCCCACACTCCACAGCCCATCAGTCACCAAGCACACAGTCCCAAAATCTGGGTGTAGCACTCCAGCCCACTGTTATCTCTTGTTGGAAGTACCCAGCAGCCTTCCTAAGGACCTTCAGGGGATCAAACCCAAAACCCAAACATGCCTGCCTCACTGGCCACTTCCTGCTCAGCCCTGCGCCTTGCTGGCTCTCCCGCTCACTCAAAGGGCTCCAGCCAGGCTGAATTTCTTTCAGTCTGGAATCGCACCATTCTCTAACTGGCCTCCAGGCCTTTGCATGTCCTGATCCCTTTGCCAGATACAAGCCTTCCTCACTGTTCCCCCACCTGGCTAACTCCTCCCTACCCTTCAAGTCTCAGCTTAGTCATGTTTCCTCAGGAATCCTTCTCTGACCCCTAGAAACCCGGGCAGTTGCCTCCCCTGAACAGCCTCTGTCTGTATGCCTCCTGCCACTGTATTAATATTGTTTCTTTCCATGCCCATCTCTCTCCCAGACTGTTGATTCCTGTTGGGCAGGGACCTCCCTTGTCATTCCTCCATAAGTCTCCTGTACCCAGCACATAGGAGGTGCTCAGGAAATATTTTTGACTTAAGAAATGATAAGACTGCTGGAAAGACTGACCCTGCCATCACTCAGTCATCAGGTATTTACTGAGCACCAATGGTGTACTGAGCATCATAACCCAGTGGGAACAGGACCTGTCAAGCTCTTTGCCCTCAAGGAGCTCTGAGTTCAGTGAGTGAGACAGACTGTAAGTAAGCACCTAGAAACAGCTCCAAAATGCATGAAGCAGAGCAGACAGAGTTAAAGGGAGCAATGGACAATTCAGCAAACATAGCTGAAGACTTCAATACCCACTCTCAGTAATGGATGGACAACAAGACAGAAAATCAGCAAGAGTACAGGAGACTCAACGGCACTGTCAATCAACCTGACCTAAGTGACATCTACAGAGCAGCCACCCAGCTAGAGCAGAGAACACACTCTTTAAGTACATGGAACATTCCCCAGGATATATTAGATGCCAGGCCACAAACTAGTCTCAAAAAATGTAACAGGATTGAAACTATACGAAGTACGTTCTCTAACCACAATGCAATTAGAAATCAGCAGCAGAAGGAAATTTGAAAAATGCACTGGTATTTGCAAAGTAAACACATAATTTTAAATAACTCATGAGTCAAAGAGGAAATCAAAAGGGAATAAGAAAGTATTTGGGACTGAATGAAAATGAAAGCACAACATAACAAGTAAACAAGTACATAAATTTAATAATTTCAGATTGTGAAAGACGCAATGAAGAAACTAAAATGAAGGACGAGACAATACTGAAGACGTAGTATGGCTGCAGATCTTCCCCACTCCCTGCACCCACATCCTTGCCATGGCCTCATCACGGGGGAACATATCCCTGTCCCTTGCTTTTGGGTCTGGCCATGGCACTTGCTTTGGCCAATAGGATGGGGACCAGAGAAGTTGTGAGCTTAAATTTAGAAGCCTTCTGGTGTTCCTACTTGTTCTTTTGGCCAGCACCATGGGAAGAGCCTCCCTTGAGTACCTCCTGCCTGGACCCCAGAATGGACACACAGAAAGCACAGCGACTGAGCTGAACCTAGCTTTGACCAATTGACTTCCAGTTGACTCAGCTTCCCTTGCAACTAGGAGTGCCCCAATGAGATGAAGGAAGAAGTTGTCAAGTGAAACTTTCAGAAATTCTTTTTTCAAGTGAACTAACTCAGCTGGGAGAATGAGCGTTTGATTTTTCTCCTCTCTCCTTTCTCCTGGGACTTGGATATGAGGGCGAGAGCTGCAGAAGCCAGCCTGTATTCATGAGGAACCTTGGGAATGGATGCAGTAGATACATGGAGCATTGGTCCCTGAGACCTTGTAGAGCTGCCAAGTTTGGCCTGGATCTCCTACGTCTGGACTTATTTCACACGAAAGAATCACCTCTAAATTACTTAAACCATCATATTGGGTTTTTATTACTAGCAGTCAAACATAATTTTTAACTTACACAAAATTATCAGGAAAGTAGGAGACTGCATTATTCAGAAATGGTCATAACAATATCTCTTATCTCACATGGTCATATTAAAATGTGAATTTGAGACCCCTCCCATTGAATGTCGGAGACTATATCCCCTCCTCTTGAACTTGGGTGGACCTTTGTGACTGTCTTGACTAATGGGAGCATGGTGGAATGGTGCTACGTGACTTCCAAGGCTAGATCATAAAAATGCCATGCACTTCCTCCTGGCTCTCTCTTGGGACACTCACTCTTGGAAACAAGCCACTATGCTGTGAGGAAGCCCAAATCTGCCCATACAGAGACCACATGGAGGGGCCACAAGTAAGTGTTCTGTTCAGCAGCCCAGCTGAGATCCCAGACATAGCCAACACCAACTAGCAGCCATGTGAGTAAAGGCACCTTGGGGTGATTCCAGTCCCTGGCCATCAAATCACCTCTAACCCTTAAGTTTTCTCCAGACATCATGTAGCAGAGACATGCTTCCCCACGTTGCCCTGTCTGAACTCCTGGCCCAGAAAATCTGTGACATAATAAAATGCCTCTAAGTTTGAGGGACATCACTTCTTTGAGGAGTTGACACTTGAACTGAGACCAGAATAAGGAGGAAGAATGGGCTATGGGAAGATCAAGGGTAGGAAATGCCAATGGAGGGAAAGCAAATGCAAAAGCCACATGACGTGACTGCATTTGTAGTACTTGAAGAACTATCAGAAGGCCTGTGTGACTGGAACAAATGATGAAGAAAATGGTAGGAGGTGATGCTGCAGAGGCAGACGAGGACAGAATCATGTTGTGGGAACTTCTCCTGGGGCATCAGATGGTGACAACTACCAGTCACTTCTCCCAGCTGGCACACTGGCTTCTGAATAGGTCTTGGCCCAAAGGAGAGATCCACGTAGGATTTTTAGACGAGAAAACATAGCATTAAAAGTACCCAGGGGCCATATCTGTTCAAACTCTCCAACAACTCACTATAAACAAGAAAAAGCATAGGCCCGCCCCTTAGCCTGGCATTTTAGATCCATCACTTGACCCCTGATTCTACCTCCACCCTGCCTTTCCAAACTTATCCATGTTCTAACAATATGTGGCAATGTACTATTCTCCAGACATATCATGTACGTTCAGGCCTGTGAGCATTTCCATGCTGACCACCTGCCTTATATGCCCCCCACTATTACTACCCTGGCCTGGTGGGCTCCTTCGAAGTCCATCTCAGTGGCACTTCATCTACCAACCTTCCCAGATACCCCAAAGGGAAATGTCTCTGCCTCCCTCATTCTCCTATAGCCTTTGCACAAAACTACAGATGTGCAAATTATACTTACCACAGAGTAACATAATGGTCTGTTCACTTATCTAGTTCTCCTCCCCACCTTTACTATTTGGCCCCACAAAAAAGACAGACCTACTCAAAGGCAGGTTCTCAGCCTTTTTGTTCTTTGGGACTTCAAGGCCTATCTCAGTGCCTATGGCACTGTAAACATCCTATGGTGTTCCATCCAGAAGAAATGAGTAAGTTAGTTGGGTGGACGGATGGATGATGGACAGATGGGGAGCTGAATGACTAGACAGATGAATGGATGGGTGGATGGATGGATGGGTAGACATATGAATAGTGGATGAATGGGGGGCAGTGAATAAGTGCATGGATGTGTCGTTAGATGCATGGATAGATGAAAGAACAGATGAGTGGGTGAAAGGCTGTCTAGATGATGGATGAGAGATTGTTTAGACAAATGAGCAGGAAGATGAATGTGTTTCTGACTGGGTTCTTGGAAGGAGGAAATGAGTCTTTCAACCACAAGTCAGCAAACTTTTTCTGTAAGAGGACAGATAAATATTTTAGACTTTGTGGACCACATATGGTCTCAGTCATATCTTCATTTTTTTGTTTTTTTCCCCCCCACAAATGCTTAAAACATATAAAATAGTCTTAGTTAATAAACCATTATTAGGCCATCTGTCCTGGGGACCTGAGTGCCCCTGCTCACATGGCAAACAGGATCTTGGCCATTAGAATTTAATTTTGGATGACCAGAATTTTTAGTAATCCTGAGTTAGCTCTATTTACTATTTGATGAGCACAGAGTTGAATCCCAAACACAGAAGACCAGAAGCCATCCCCAAACCCTTTTCAATAACAGTGTAACAGAGTCAAAGACTTTTCTTGATGGGGAGGTTCAGAATGCACAGTTAGCCCCTCCCATTGGGCAGCCTTGGGATTTCAACAACATCAAATTTCTAAGGAGAAACTGAGAGAGAACCTGATAATTTAGTAATCAGTGATAGATCAGGGTTGAGGAGTGGTAGAGAACAGTCCAAAGTCTATGGGTCTCCTTTTGACTAGCGTCCCTGGCTAGGGCTTGGAGTCACATTGTGGCATTTCTGCCACTTCTATTCCCATAAGCACTGACGTCATAAATGTAGCTCCAGATCACAATTTGTCGCAACTAGCTTATGAGTTGTGATTTTTATGGGCTCTTTTTTTTTCTCTTCAGGATATTATTATGGATTACCAGCGGCTTCAGCATCTTTCCAACTGGCAGGAAGCAGTGCAAACACAGATGGAAGTTTCCCAGTTAAAACCTTCTTAACAAAGTCATAAAACAAAAAGGCCCAGCCCCTCTCTGTCATGCTGCCAGCTCAGAAACAAATGAGAGAAAAGAAAAAATGGGAGAATGATTCTTCCTACCCTTGCTAAATAGATCTTTTAGTTGTAATGGGGGGGTGGGTGGGGGCAGTGGTGGGATGGTATATTTCATACCTGAAGGCTTTTGGGTTTAATAATGCACACATGGCTCTCTTCCTAAAGGCAAAAATGAGGGGCTGGGAGCATAGACCAGATGAGTGCTCTCTTCTCCGGGGATCTGAGTGCCCCTGCTTACAAGGCAATGTGACACCAGGGTGATGACACTGACAGGGACCTTAGCTGGATCTTGGCAAGAGACCTGGCTTGGTGCCAGGTGCTTTGCTGCCTCCAGAGAAGTCCCTGACCTGAGGAACTCCAAAGGCAGTTGGGGACACAGGATTACTACATGACAGTGCACTGGGAGCCAGGAGAATGGGTGTCCTGGCTCAGTCACTCTGTGACACTAACTAGCTGAGTCACTCCTTCTGGGCCTCCTTATCACCACTGACAAAATGTCCAGGATGGACATCCCAGTTCTGACGTTCTTGGAAGGACATGGCCAACAATATAAAGCAGTGTAAAATCAGATGCTAAACTACAAGGAGATTGCCAAATGCTTAGAATGCTCAGAGAAGCAGGGAGCCATCACAAGGGCCTGGGAAGCCGAGCCTGCCATGCCCCCTCACTTATCACGGCGTTGCTATACCTTATTCCCTCATCCCTCACAGCATCTCCTCAGAGAAGGCCTGCCCAGGTTGTCAGTCACTCCCCCTGTGCTCTAAACAATTTATTCACTAGTTTGTCTTCTTCTTTGGCCATGTTGCTCCTGCCGAAGAACCCAGTCTGATCTGTCTTTCCATTCCCCAGCTCTGTCACACAACAAGTGTTCAAACAATGTCTGTTGAACTGAATCAAACTGACCACAAAGGGAGACTTTCCAGACAGTCTTGTGGGTTGTGAAGGGTGACAATTCCTGATACCCAGGCATTCCCCAGTCTCGCTTCCTTTCTTCTGAAAGTCAATAGGATTCCCTCACCACTGCCTCAGGAACTATTGCCCCAATTCTGCATTAACTGAGAAAGTCTTATGATACCCCAATTGCTCTGTCACTGTGCAAACACATCACCTTTTCTATACAGACCTAAACATATAATGCATGTGCTTGTGCATACACACGTACAAACACATAAGCGTATACACACATATATGGGCATGCACCCCTACACATGCATCTTGTACATAAAGCAATGACCCAGAAATACAACTCTCCTCCTTCTACCATCCTCAACAAGAGGGCTAAGGAAACCGCAGACAACCCTCAGTACATCACCCATGCAGCACCCTCACCCCCGCAACCAGCGCAGAGAGGCATGCCCACAGAAAAGCACAGTGCTATCCACTCCTGAAGCACATGAATCAGGAGACAGACTTCCCTGAAAAGCCTCAGAGAACACTTGCCTGCTGCCAAGCCTCTGTTCATGGAAATCACCTCTGTCTCCTCATTGCTTTTCTGCCTCTTATATCACAGGCTTGTAAAAGGGCAATTAGTTTTGGGAAATTAGAATGATTAACTCACCAGATGTAAGTGCTGGAGCATCTCCACGTATCTGTAGAAGGAAAGGGGTTGACTTTGCATTAATTCACATCCTTTATAAGGCAGGGAGGGGCGATGCTCTGTTAACAAGCTCAAGGCCACAGGCAGCTGTTTGGGGACTCACGCTTTCTCTGAAGATAGCAGTTCCTGTGCAATGACATGGGCTCTGGACTGTCCTTCAACCTGTGGAGGAAAACAGAGCCATCAGGAGGGCAGCACCAATGGGGGCAGCAGAGGGAGACCCCAGCTCCATAGGCATCAGGTTCACAGAAGAAATTCCACGAACTTCTCAGGCCATTCCCTGGCACTCACTACCTGTATGATCTTCAACCTTACTGCACCTCAGTTTCCTTGTCTGTAAATGTGGATATTAAAAGCATCGAACTGAGAAGGTTGTTGAACTAATGCTCAGTATAGTGCCTGCCATGTAGTAAGTGCTCAATAAGTGGCTGCTGTGACTGTGTGACCTTTGCTTCCACCACAGCCCCGGCGATCTTGGACAATCTGTAATTCTCTGTGCATAGGGAGCTCTCTCCTACCTCTTGCTTGTTGTCCCCTGTGTCCTTTTCCCCTTCTCTGACTGGTTAACTCTCAGTTATCCTTTAAGACTTAGCCATAGCATCTATCACCTTCTCCAAGGAGCATTTCCTGATCCCCAAGCAGAACTTGCTGGGTTAGGTATCCTTTCTGGGTGACCCAACTCAGGACTCCTCTGGAGGGCGGGGACCATCAAGTTCACCACTGCATGACCAGTGTATGGTATACAACAGATTCCCTTTTGTTGACTAAAGAAAGAATGAATGAGTAAGCAAATCATTCCACTTTGAAAACACGAATACTCTTGGCTGACCTTAGAAGGTGAGCCATGTAACCTATCTGAGCCCCAATTTCTGCACCTGTAACATTTGGGAATAATTGCGATTATGTTTATAGACAGGAAGGATGGGCGGGGGCTGAGGCAGAGACGCCTGGGCCTTCTGCCACCAGCAGCCCCCCCCCCCCCGCCGTGGCCCCAAACCTGCAGGATTCCAGACACGGCTGGTGGCAGGGATCCAGAAGAGGCAGCCTGAGAGAGCAGGTGGTGGATGCTGGGCATGTGCAGGCATGGCTGGGGGCAGGGCCCACGGTGGAGCAGAGGGCACTCAGCGAGAATGCCTGGCTTCTGATTCTAGCCCTACCATTGCCTGCTGGTGCAGCCCTGCACAAGTCACTTTCTGAGGTTGAGCTCAGGTTTCCCATGTGCGGACAAAGTGATCTTTAAATTCACTTCCTGTGTGTTACTAATCTTGGGGAGTCACCAGTTAAGGGAATGATCTACTCCAGAGACTAGAAATTCACTACAGGCTGAGGGAGCAACTGCAGTGTGGCAGTTACGAGTGTGGACTCCAGAACTAGGCAGTTGGGCTCAAATCCTGCCTCTGCCTCGTTTACTAGCTGAGCAAGTCACTTTCTTATCTGTAAATGGGTACAATAGTATAATGGTATCTAACACACATGCATATTGTAAGGATTAAATGAAGTATTGATATAAACATATATGTGTATGTATACAGACATTTACAGATTATTAATCTATATATAGATATAAATTTATATATAAGTATCTATGTAGAAATTTCTAACTATCTATCTATCTATCTATCTATCTATCTATCTATCTATCTCACACTTGGAGCAATGCCTGCCACACAGTAAGCACTATAGAAGTAACAGCTGTCATTATCCTCATTATTTTTGTTATTGAAGTGGTGCTAGGAACAGAACCAAGTACCTAGGGATGAAAGAAGGAAAATAATTTACATGGTCAAGTTACAAAGGCCTCAATTGCACAATAAAGGCTGAGCCACTCTGACAGTAGTAGTAGCTTAGGCAGTAGAAAGAAAGCAAACGGGCTCTGAGCCAAGCACATCCACATCCAAATCCTGGCCCAGTGGTAACTGTACGACATCTGGCAAACCATTACCTCTGAGCCTCAGTTTTTTTATCTGAAATCTGGTGGAGAATAAATTACACGCTGGTCTGTTTGACGATGCGCTCCTGGCTCACAGCCTTTACTCTCTCTGTTCCCTACGCTCATGATGCTCTTCCTCAGATGTTCCATTCGTACTTTCTGACTTTTGAATGTCTCTGCTCAAAAGTTACATCTCATCTGGCCATCCATAATCACCTGAGCTAAAGAATTCCCCACGTCACTCTTTAACCCCAGGGTTTCTCAACCTTGGTATTACGGACATTTTAGGCCAGACAGCTTTTGACGCAGGCGCTGTCCTAGGTATTACAACACTATTAACCACATCCACAGCCTCTACCGCTGCTGTGGATGGCAGCAGCAGGCCACAGTTTTCAGTGTGACAACTAAAAATGTCTCTGGATATTACTCTGGGGGCAAAATCTCACACCCGGTTGAGAACAACTAACCCTTTCCTTTGCTTGTCTTTGCTCTGTAGCAGTCACACTACCTAATATAGTTTTTACACACAGGAGATGGTCAATAAAGGTTTGAACAAACAGATGAAAAGGGATACAGTGCCTGGCACATAGTTAGTGCTCGACAGAGTCCTCTCCCTAGTGGCCCATATCTAATAGTTTCTTGGCTAAGAAGCAGTGTTTTCTAGAGACTTCTGTCCCTCTGAGGCCACCTTACTAGTGCAGACCTTGGGCCCATGGTTTAGTCTCTCTCTTGCATCTGACTGCAGCCTCTGTGGTGGGCTGTTACAGCATTCACAGAGCAGGAGGGAAAACTGTGAGGCCTGCAGAGGCCTCTGGCCTCACCTGGCCTCCCTCCTTCCCACTGGTGCCAAATTGTGACTCAGTGTCTGCCTTCTGCATCTGCAGGTCTAGCGTGGGGCTCTGTGGACAAAAGCAGCTCACTCCTCCCAACGCAGGGCTCCTTGAGAATCCCACATGTGAAACGGCTTTGTAAACAAAACCTTCCCAATGGAAATGTATTCTGCCAGGATAGGCCTCAACAGCTAAGAAGACTGTGGCCAAGCTTCCATAAAGAGAATTACTCTGTAGAGAAAGGAAAGGAGTCAGGAGATCTGAAGCTCAGCTTCTTCTTCTATAAAATGAGTGCAAGAGTCAAGATGACCTTCATTCTTCCATGGCCTGTGATTCAGTTCTCATTTGTCATCTGGCATGATGCTAAAAAGGCCTGATTCAAATCCTGGGCTCCACCCCTACCTAGACCTATACGCCCTTGGACAAGTTACTTCTCTTTTCCGAGCCCCATCTGTAAAACATGGATGATGATGATGATAATAATAATTAATAATAGCTAGCATTTACTGAACACTTATTATGTCTTAAGTATAACTTTAAGCTTTTTACATGTATTATCTCCCTGAATCTTCCCCAAAATCTATGAGGTAGGTACTTATCATTTCCATTCTACACATGAGGAAACTGAAGCACAAATAAGTCCTACCCTTTACCCGAAGTCACGGCTATTAATTGGCAGAGCCAAGATTCAAACCCGGGCAACGTGGGTCTTAGCAGCACGACTGGCACATAGTAAGTACTCAGTAAATAGCATCTCTGCCAATTAGGGGTGGTGGGTTTTTTCAAACTGGGAAGCACCTATTCTTTACCTGCATTGTAAAGCCAGCAGCAAGAGTGTAGCACTGCAGGAGGGGCCCGGGCTAGTTCTCTGGTCTCAGCTCTTCTGATTCTGCCCCTCTGAGTAGTGACTACTGTGGTACATAAGAAAGAACTATGCCGGAAGTCAGGACACCCAGATCCACTTCCCAGCTGGGCCATGAGTGGCTATGTGACCAAAGACAAGGCCTTCTCAGGTGCCTCAGTTTCCTCAATTGGAAGCTGGGGGCAATATTCCCACTCTGCAAGATGAGATGATGAGATGATGGATGGAGTGGTCGTGTCCCACCCAAAATGGTAATCGTCATTCCCATTGTTACAATCTTGAAGCTGTGGGACAGACTTCTGGTAGGGTCGGGGTACGGGCCACTCTGCACGTCCCTTTCAATCCCTCCTGCCAGACGGGCAGACTCTGGGTGGGACGCACCAGTGGGCCTGCTTTACTGACATTGCTGATGATGGATGTGTCTTCACTAGCCAGACAAGAAGGAGGTCTGGCAGGCCATGTGCCCGAGGCTCTCCTCAGAAGCTGCTTATGGGCGTTGTCCAACCGGGCTATTTAATATAGATGTTTGTTTAACCAGGAAATGAACTCCAAGGTTGACGGCAGTGTCCAGGGACAGACTTCTGGGAACAGGGTTCCTCCCAGGAGTGTGGGGGCTGGGGCGCCAGGGGCTATTGCTTTTCTCAGTCTGTGGCTATGGGTGTTATATCAGGTGGCTGCTGGCCCCTCTGCCTGAGGCCGAAGCAGCTTATCACCTCTGTTCCCCAGGGCCACCCAGTCTTACACTTCCTCCCAGGCTCCAAGCAAACTAGCCAGGTCATTTCTGGCTATTCTGGAACCAGGTCACATTGGGAGGGACAGTCCTCCTTTCCCTAAAGGTTAAACAGTGGGTCACAGAAATAGTTGGGAGTCCTGGTTCCCTATTTTCACGCCTCAGTTTGTCTGGCTTATAAAATGGGGGTACTTAGCCTTCTTCTAGAACAGCAGTTCCCCAAGTGTGGTCCCAGACCCTGGAGTCCCACCTCCCTTTTCCAAATATGTATCTGTGTGAGCCCAGATTTCCATGGAAGTCGACTGAAACAACAGTTCCAACAGTCGGAGTGCAGGAGCAGCTAGGAGGATCTAGCTGTCTTCTATTAAGCCAGAATTAACAATATTTACAAAAATGCAAACTCAATGTACTCTTCTCACTCTAATTTATTTGAAAACATAATTACTTTTCATTAAAAATCTATTTGTGTTAACATGAATGGGTTTATTATTGTCATTTGAAAGTGAATTAGATGTTTTAAAATTTTCTCAGTATGACTTTCTCATGTGATAGAAAAAATTATAGATAACTTAGAAACAAAAACTCTTTGGGGTCCTCAATCATTTGCAAGATGGCAGATGTGTCTGAGACCAAAAGGTTTTGAGAGCTGCTGGTTTTGAGGCTGTCGCAAAGATCATACAGAATGATGGATGGAAACGCTCTATTTTCAGTGAACAGCAATGGAGGATTGAGGCAGCCCTGCCACTGTGTTATAACAATGAGTATTATTGTGAGAAGCAGAACAATGAACCCCAGGCTTTATGGGCTGGCCCTCAGCATGGCTCCAAGCATGCCCAGGGGCCACACAATCTTTCTCCATGATGCCCTGTCCTGCAGAGGAGGAAGAAACCTCCGAAGCTCCTAGTCTGTCACCTCTCTCCTTGTGGACAGGCTCCTGGGTTTATACCTGCTGTCTAAATAGCCACCTCTTTCTTTTCACCCTCGTCTCTGCCAGCTCCTTGCCAAGCCCTACATCCTGAAGTCTTGGTGCCTGGCTCAGTTTCCCCTTTCCCAGTTCACAGCTGCCCCCACCACCTGTGGTCACCTGGGAACTCCAGTCTCTATACTACAACCATTGGCCTCTTGCCTCCTAGAAACCTCCTTCTCAGACGACTTTCACCTACATCTATAACCACTCTGTCCATCCTAGGCCTTGTCCCGCCGCGCCCCCCCCCCACTCAGAACTGCCCTGCCTTTGAAGTGATGGACTTTCCAGTCCCCATCTTGAATCTAAGCTCCCTAGGATCCCTCTATCCTCAGATGAACGTGTCTCTTAGCTCATAGAAAGCTCTGGTCTTCCACTCACGCCAATCCATCCTCTGCCATGGTGGCTGCCTCTACTGTTACTTGCAGCATTGAGTAGCTTCTATGGCTCTCCAGCATTTACAGAAGGAACTTGTCATCTAGCATGATGCTGAGAGCCCATGCTCTGAGGTCAGAAGACCTGGTTTCAAATCCTGGGCTCCACCTCTCCCTCCACCTATGCCCTTGGATAAATTATTTCTCTTCTCTGAGCCCCACCTGTAAAACACAGATACTACCTCCTTAATAATATAACAGCTAACATTTACTGACATTTACTGAACACTTAGCATGTGCTAGTATGGCCCTAAGCTTTTTGCACATATTATCTCATTGAATCTTCAACACCCTATGAGGTAGGTACTACTACTATCCATTTCACAGATGAGGACACTGAAGCACAAATAAGTCCTATCCCAGCCTAAAGACCCTTTCCAGGAACTTTCCTGCATTCCTCCATGACAGGGAACTCAATTTTACTCCACAGTTCACCCTATTTTTCCCTACCTTCTTTGCTCATGCAGGCCCCTGTGCCCGTGATCCCCTACAGTTTCAATAAGTATCTACGTCACACGTTAAACCTGAGGTGGGGCAGAGTGCCAAGGCAGACACCCATGCTCCCTACGTCAGCTTCCACAGCCATGCAGCCCACCAGGAAGCAGCATCACATCCAGAAAGAGGGAAGGTGCTGTCTTCTAACGATGTTTCAAGCCCTGGGAAATATTCCTGATAAGTCTTTACTATTTTGAGGGTCCCAGGGAGGGGCGTGCTGAAGGGTTCTGAGGTCACAGAGGCGAAGAGAAAGTGAGTGCCAGGAAGCTCGACGCACCAGACTCCAGGCGACCGCTGCCTCTGATGTTCCTCTGGGAACCACGGTCAGGGATGTGGTCCTTCTCCCTTGGTGTTCAGATCACAATTTCCAGCACAGCCTTCAAGGGCTGCTGGAAAATTCAGAGAGGGGAGCTCAGGGAGAGACGGCTCAGTTTTATCCCAGCTGTCACCTGTGCTCCCACAGGTGGAAGAGAAGAGATGAGGATGGAGAAGAAGAGGGAAGGCCTGCTATGACAAGGCGGGGGTGGGGCCGGGGGAGAAGTGGGACCAAACAGAGACCCCCCACCCCGGCCCCTCAAGACCAAGGGTCAGCTTCCAGGTCACTGACACTTTGTCTTATTCTAGTTTCTGGAGATAGGCTGGTGTGAATCCAGGTTTGACCCAGATATTTAAACGAACTTTTAATGTTAAAATGAATCTTTAATTCTGGCTGCAGCTTTTAATACAGGCATAGAAGCATCAAGTTATCTTGGAATGCCCTGAATGAAGCAACAGGAAACCTGATTTCTACTCCTGACGTTGCCTCTGACCTGCTTAATAACCCTGAGCAAGTGATGGCCTCTTCATGAGCTGTGGCTGTCCTTCCTGTAAGACAAAGTGACCTCCTAAGTAACTGACTTTAATACCTATTGAATAGCAACCTATGATTTCCTTCCCCCACTAGCCCCTAGCAACCACCATTCTACTCTCTGCTTCTATGAATTTGACCGTTTTAGATTCCTCATATAGGAATCTATATATTGTCTTTCTATGACTCGCTTACTTCACTTAGCATAATGTCCTCCAGGTCCATCCATGTTGTAGTATGTGACAGGACTCCCTTCCTTTTTAAGTTGAATCATATTCCACTGTATGCATAGACCACATTTTATTTATCCATTCATCCATGATGGAATTAAGAGGGCAGATCTCATGTTAAGTGTTTAACGACAATCAAAAAACTAAGTGATCTGTATGTGCCCCTGTCAGCTCTCTCTCATCTTTTAGAATCCTAGAATGACTGTGATTGTGACTGGCAAGACCTCACTTTTTGACAGCAGGAATAGGCAAGTACGTGGCTCATATCAGATAGTCTTCCTGTCCTGACCATCTCACTCCAAGTCAAGAAAGGACCTGTAACCTCGAGGGGCCAGTCAATGGCTGGATTCCATGCTGTTGTGCTGTCCATTTTGCCTCCTGTCTACTCTCCTTCTCCTTTCCACTTAACTATGTTCTACCCTCCTTCAAGGAGTAATCAGGCCTCACCTCCTCCTGGAAGCCTCCCTGACTGCCCTAACTCTAAGACTTGGACCCCTTACACTGCTCAGGGTTTAGCTCACATAGCTCTTAGTACACTGGGGTTGCCCCACAAATTTTCCATCTCACAGGCAGCTTTTGTTTTTGTTTTAAATTGTGAAATATAACATTGAGAAAAGCATAAATGTGAAGTTAGAGGTTATCATGTGAGTGATAATTCATTCTCTAACTCGACGGTATGTTTCCCATGGTCAGGGACCCCATTTGTTTATTTCCTGGCATATCCAAGAGCCAAGGGCACTGAGAGTGCTTGATACAGACTGGACAGCTGATATATACAGACCAGAGTTCCAACTTCGGTGAGCATGTGATTTGCGAGGGATCTCACCAACATGCAGATCCTGACTGGGCAGGTTTGGGGTGGGGCCTGGGGTGCTGCTGGTCCACATCATGAACTCTGAGCAGCAGGGCTATAGACTAGGCATAGACAGTGACTGCCACAAAGTCAAGAAGGAGAGAGCAAGGGTGAGTATGACTTAGGGGCTCAAATCCCAAACAACTGAGGCAAGGGGCATCTGAGACTTAGCAGAGGAAAACCAGCCATGAAATAAACTCTCTCAGAGTCAGGGCATCCTCACTGTCCCCATACCCAGCCCTTTGGCTCCCAACAGCCCCCAAGCCATCCAGGCCCCTGAACAAGGGACATGTAGGTCTCCAGGACGCCTCCCAGACTTCTGAGCCCCTACTCTCTCCTATCCCTTGTATTCTCAGAGTCTGCATCCCTCATCTTCCTCCACTAGTGCTGCCTTGAACCATCTCTTTGTGTTATTATTCCGAACGCTACATTCCCTGCATAGTTACTGGGCAGCCAGTGAGCAAAGATGGTGCCCAGTTTGGCCCCTTCTCATACCAAGTAAATCATGCAGGACCTCTCAAGTGTTTTCATTATATTAAACTGTCATGCATATAAGTTTGTTTTCCTTACCTAAATACAGGAGCTGAATCTAATGTATTCATTTCTTTATTAGTTTATTTGAAGATATTTACTGAATACTATTTTATGTGCCAGGCAGTAAAGATACATCTGTGAATAGCTGCCCTCCTGGGAGGTAGGGAAAGGCAAACAGTATACATGTAGCAGAAAAAATAAAGAACATAATCACAGCTTGAAATGAGTCTGAGGAAGGAAATAAAAAGAAACGCCATAGCCAAGCACAGCAGGCGAGCCAGGGAGGCCTTATGAGGAGGTGACATTTCGCTTGAGACCTGTAGCCAGCCCTGCAGAAGGCAGGAAGAGCATTTCAGGTGGAGGAAGCTGCAAGTGCAAAGGCCCTGGGGGGTTTAAAGGACAGACAGAACTCGTTTTTGTATCCATGATTAAGACATGGTAATAAAAGATGAAATGCCGGAGATTTTAAACCTTTCTAATCTGGCACCAACAACCAGAAGGGCAAACACAAGAGGAGGAGCAGGCCGGGGATGGGGTGAAAAGACGGTGAGTTCACCTCGGGATGTGCTGGATTCGTGGTGTCTGCACTTTGGGGCTCCTAAGAAGGGCCCTGAAGTGCAGCTGGAAGCTGGAGTAGAGGGTCTGCAGAGCGGTCAGGCCAGAAAGGCAGCTCTGGGAATGCCATCTGAGTAGGGCTGGCTGCTCGTCTGGAACAGACTGACTGAGCAATGGACACAAATGAGAAACAGGGCTGAAGGAACTCAGATCTTGGGAAATAAAACGCCTCATATGGAGGCATGGGCAGAGCAGGATGTCAGAGAAGTAGGGAGAGAACCACGAGAGGGTAGAGCCTGAGAAGCCAAAGGAAAAGGGGTGACCACTGAACTGAGGCCCAAGGTCTGAGGTGGACAGTGGAGAAGGTCTGGCTGGAGGAGGTCGGGGAGGGTCGTGAAGAATGAATGATAGCAGCGAGGAGGTGGAAGCATGGGAGAGGACTTGAATACGTTTGTGAGCTAAGGGAAGTCCTACAGAATTTCTCCTGTCCACCTCCTTCTCCTTTGCTCCAGTCACGCTGACCTTGTAGTCTTTCCAGCTCAAGAAGGTCATTGCCACAGCCCAGCGTCGCACAGCTGTTCTCTGTCTGGAACACTGTATCCCTAGATCTTCCTGTTGCTTTCTCCCTCATAATATTCAGCTCCCTGCTCAAAGGTTTTCTTGTCATCAAGAAGGCATTCCCTTAGAAACTGAAGCCCTCATGCATTGCTGATGGGAATGTAACATGGTGCAGTCGCTGTGGAAATCCATATGGCGGTTCTTCAGAAAATTAAACGCAATTACCATATGATCCAGCAATTCCACTTCTGGGTATACACCCAAAGAACTGAAAGCAGGGTCTCAAAGAGATATCTGTACACACATGTTCATACCAGGGATATTCACATAGCAACCCGAGCATCCACTGATGGATGGATAAGTGAAATTGTGGTCTATACAGATTTAATTCAGCCTTAAAAAGCAAAAAATAAAAAAATAAAAAAATAAAAAAAATATAAAAAAACCCTCGATTTTTTTTGGATGAATCTTGAGGGCATTATGGTTAAGTGAAATAAAATATTCACAAAGAACAAATACTGTATGATTCCGCCTGTATGAGGGTCCCTAGATTAGTCAGACTTATAGAGACAGAAAGTAGGGTGGTGGCTGCCAGGGGTGGGTGGGAGAGAATGGGCAGTTAGTGTTCAAATGGCACAGAGCTGCAGTCTGGGAAGATGAAAAGCTTCTGGAGATGGATGGTTTTAATGCGCACAAGGGTCACACTCAACTGTACACTTTAAAATGGTTGAGATGATGAATGTTAGCTTATTTTAACATAACTTTTTTTAATGGATAAAAAGGCCTCTTTGGCCTCCCTATCCAAATCCCCCACACCACCCCTGTCTTGTGCTCCGTCCTCCACCACCACTGCGTTTTGTTTCTCTGCTGTTTACAACACTTTCACCCCCAAGCCACCTCAGGAGTTTTCTGGCTGCCTGTTCATCTTCTTATGTAGGATATAAACACCACCGGGCAGGGAGGTGCCTGGTCTGACTTGTGGCTGCTGTATGTTGAGTCCCTAGAAAGGTACCTAGAAGACAGCAGGTGCTCACTGAGTACTGAGCAAATAAATAAATTTCTGTTGAAGGAGAGGAGGGACGGGGAGAAACAATGAGGATATAGAGAGAAGAGAGGCAGAGAGGAGGGGATTCACATTCAACAGGAGGAGAGGTTGTTTTCTGGGAAGGAGGGGAACAGGCTGCAGCCTGAGGAAGCCGATGAGGACCAGGGGAGGTAGCGTGGGCAGTAGAGCTAATGTGCAGAACGGCATAAGTGGGTTCCAGGGTCTGTGGCAGGAAAAAAGCACACGGTGACACTTAACCCAAATTGGAGACTGGCTCAAGGAAATAACCTTTTGACCTAGGCAGATGGTCAGGGCAAGGCCTCAGGTGCAAGTCCTGATGGCATAAGGCCAGCAAAGAAGCCCAGGCCAGGCCAACTGACCTTGGGTATGGCCAGGAGGGAGAAAACGCGCATAAAGGGGGAACCAGGGAGTGGTGGCAGGAGGGTCTCTTCCAGAAGACAGGGCACTAAATTCCGCCTGGGCTCAAGGGTGGACCTATCACAGAAATGTGGTGACGACTGGACTCAGGCGAGGGAGGAGGCAGCGGGGAGGGGCTGCCACTCCTGGGCGTCTCAGGGGAGCTGGTATTTAGCTTGAAACTCCCCATTAGTCTGAGAACCAGGCTCATTGTCAGGGAGGAGTGACACGCCAGCCAGCCTTTGAATGTCTCCTTTCACAGCTAGATCTATTTTTAAGTCCTTTATGCTTTTCATTTTTTGCCCACTCCTTCCTTCAACCCACGCCCTTTGTATGTCTACAAGTAGGAGAGAGTGAGAGGTCACATATGGGTGGACCAGCTGGGATCAGCTTCCTCTCCTCCAAAAATCTCTCCCTCCTGACTCGGTCACCCAGAACATCTGGGAAGGGTGGGGCTTACCACCATACCCCCAAACTTCCCTCCTGAGGCAGGGAGGGCAGGTCTACTGATCACTCACACCTGTTCTAGGCCTAGTCCTGTGAGGTGGGTAGAGATGGGAAATGTGGCTCCCATTTTCCCCATGATGTGATGGAGGCGCAGAGAAAAGAGGTCTTTGCCTTTCGGAGAAATAGAATTTTCAGATAGCGGAAGACAACAGATCAGGAGTGAATGCTCCTTCTCCCCACACTCCTTCCCACCACACTTCTACAGCAAAAAGGGGCCAGGAGAGATTGCTCACTCTGGAAATCTCCCTTCACACCTGCTCTGAGGCTCAGCAACTCGGAACTCTTCTACACCGAGGGCCACTAGGGAGTGCTCTGGAATAACCTCTTGGGGGTCAAGTTAGCAGCAGGTCCGAAGATTAAAAAGGTGCCTGCCTGCTCGCTGATCCACCAATTTCCCTCTGGGATCTACCTCAGAGGTAGGTAAGTAAGAACCGGCAATGGGTGTGAACCTCTCATTCCCTGTGCTAACCTTGTTTCCTGCAAGCTCCTTATGCCTGTGGGTGTCTAAGTGGTGGCCTGGAGACGAGAAGGCTGGGAAGCTGACCCAGTGACCACCGATGTCCAGGGCCCTAGGACTTCGTGTCTTTACAATGGTTCTGGGAAAGCCAGACCCTCTCTTTTTCCTACAGCCCCTCTGACTCCCAGACTCAGAACCAAGAGATAGCTATGCCTCTATGTGGCTGGCAGCTTTTCCACTGGTGTTCTCATTCGACCCTTCCACAGCCCAGCAGTTACTATTAATGCTCCCATTTTAGAGATGGCGGAAGCTGAGTCCCTATGATGAGAAGTGACTTGGCAGTGGTAGCACAGCTGGGGGAGGAGATGCAGGGTTTTTCCAGAGGAAAGTTTAACAGAGAATCAGTGACTGTGGTGGGAAACCGTCATGAGGCGAGAGACCCTGAGGCACATGGGAGGAGGCCCCACTGCTCCATCAGCCCTTCAACTCTTTTGAACTTCTGGGTCCTCACTATAAAACGGAAATGATGGTACTGACACTGAAGTTGTTCTAAGGGGTGAAAGAGATGAACGTGGAGGCATTTCGTGCCAGCAGAGAGCTCACTATCTACAGAGGTAGAAGCAGGGAAGGCGATGAGGAGGAGCCAGGTGGGAAAGGCTCCTTCAGCATTCCCATGGCACTGACTGGGTAACTTTAAGAAAACAATGCACTGAGAGATAAATGAATTTTTAAAAGAAATCGAGGCTATGAAACAAAATGAAAGACATGACCATTTATAAAATGCTTGGTAAATTGCCCGGCATTCCACATGAGCAGTCTTTAATCAATGTGACACACCTAACCGAGGCTAGGAGGGAGACGATGACAAAGTGTGGGAGACAAAGGACAAGGTGCCTGAGGAGTTCTGCCAGGCAGGAAGCAGTACTCCTCTGCCCCCCAACCACTCCTCACAGGCAGACAGGAGTGGGCCCAGGAGATGGGCTGAGGAGGATTTCAAGTGGGTCTTAACCTTCTTTGCCTGTCCCTCTTGTAGCAGGAGTGTCTCCCATGGTTTCGATTTCTGACCCCTGTCAACCTGTGATGCTTCCTGGGTAACATCGAATAACACCCATGTGACCCCGGGCAAGTTCTTTCCCCTCCGTTTCTGCAAACGTAAAATGTGGGAAGCAACTCTTGGCTCCTAGAAGCAGAGTGTGGAAGGTATGAGATCATGTCAGTGAATGGAAGTGAAACAGGGCTTGTCTGAGCACCCAACAGCG
This sequence comes from Eonycteris spelaea, assembly GCA_003508835.1. Lineage (NCBI taxonomy): Eukaryota > Metazoa > Chordata > Mammalia > Chiroptera > Pteropodidae > Eonycteris > Eonycteris spelaea. The sequence continues at coordinate 1,015,985 of PUFA01000204.1, read as the reverse complement.
AGCATGTATACAGTCAGCCTCCAGGGCATGGTTTCAACTAACAGTGGATCAAAAAATATTCGGAAAAAAAATCACAGAAAGTCCCAAAAAGCACAACTTGAGTTTGTCACACGCCAAGCACTATGCTGAATCTTCATAAATGACGTGATGTATAGGCATACTCTGCTGTGGCCTATATGCAAATAGAGGTTATATGCAAACACTACGCTATTTTACATAAGGGACTTGGGCAACCAAGGATTCTGATATCTGTGGGGGTCCAGGAACCAATCCCCCTCAGATACTGAGGGACAGCTCTAATTACCACCATGCTCCAATGCCCTGTATGAAGGTCTGAGTCTCCACGGTGACTTGGGTCCCAACTCATCCTCTGCCTCCGGACAAACAGTAGCTCTTTCCTCAGCCCCACGTCCTCACTGCATTACTGCAGCATACAGGTAAACCAACTTTCACTCTAGAACTCTGTTTTGTTAAGGAAACTCATTCATACCCAATAACTCATCTCACCCTCATGATTTCCATTTTGCAGATGAGGAAACTAAGGCCCAGGGGCCTGAGATCATTAGAATATATGTCTTTCTTGATTCAAATCAGGCAACTCTATTCCACCTCATTTACAAAAGCTCTGAGAAGTCCCAAATTTCCTCTGATCCAAGAGATAATCAGCAGGAGAAGTCACCCTTGCATCATCAACCCAAGACCCCATATTGTCCATGTATCTTCAAGCCACAGCCCAGCTGCTCTGTGACTCAGTCTCTGTACCCAGCTTGGGGCCTGATGTTTGCCAATAGTTCCCTCCGCATCGAGAAAGGATGGAATGTGTCCTTTACCATTCTCTCTCCACCTTCATGTCTGACTTCCCACATCCCATTGGCCCCTTGCCTATGGTGGTCACCCTACCTTGTGGGTGAGGCTGGGGTCTCTTGCAGTGCTGTCTTCCTCCTCCGAGCTTCCTTGCTCTTCATCTGATGTGAGGTCTTCCTTGGGGGCCACTGCTGAGATGGGACAGACCTTGTAGGGCTCTGTGTAGGCACTGGGGTCAGAGCAGAAGAGAGACAAGGTTAGAGCTCCATGTCCAGCAAAGACAAAATGAATAGGCCAGGGGCCTGAATAATGCCATGAGACATCAATAAGTGCTCTGTATGCAGAGCTCTGTGCCCTCCATGGGGACCCAGAAATAAGCAAAACCCAGGCACAAACCTCCCTATCCACCCCCACTCCAGCCATGCTGACCTCCTTTTAGTTCCCTGAAAATGCCAAGCTTTTTGCTGCCTCAGTGTCTTCACACATGCTGTCTAAGGCAGACTTGTCTCTCTATTAGATGTGAGGCACGCTGTGATGCTAAGGGAGGAGGTACAAATGAGGGCAAGAGAAGTTCAATCTGATTTGTCTGGTGGTCTGAACTAGCCTGATCAGGCAGTAGGTTTAATCCTCAAGGTGACTGTATCCACTGGGCCTAAAGAAGAAATGCAATGATGTGGCAGACAGAGTCTGGGATGCACATGCCAGCCCCTATTCCCAGCCTTGCCATCAGTTAGAACATGGACAAGACACAACTCAGTATCAGTTTCTAGCTAGGCTACTTGGGGATAATTCCTGTCTCACTTTCTTGGCAGATGCTATGAGGATGACTGCTTAGAAAGCATACATAGCTGATCCTTGAACAACACAGAAGTTAAAGGCAATGACCACCTGTGCCGTTGAAAATCCACATATAACTTAAGCAGGTCCTCTGTATACATGGATTCCCAACTCTGAATTGAAAATACAGCTAACCCTTGAACAAACACGAATAAGCAGACTTGTGCAGTTCAAACCCACACTATTCAAGGGCCAACTGTATGGGTGTGGTAGCAATCTCATATCTACATTACAGTGACTATTATGTAGGCATTCCATTAATTAGTTAAATAATTCAGACATGCATTCAATAAATACTTATTGATGGCCTGCTTTATATGAAGCACACAGCTAGAAAGCGAGTAAAACATTGGTGAATAAAGCAGATATGGTCCCTGTCCTCAAAAAGGAACAACTAATATATGATCATAAACTGTGATAAGTAAAGAAGAGGAAGAAGGTGCTTTCATAGAGAATAACGGTGGGGAACTGTCTAGATAGGTCAGGAGGGCTTCTCAGTAAGACCAGAAGGAGGAAACGGAGTCAGTTTTGTGACAGCACCAGGAAGTGTTCCAGGCAGGGAAAGCAACTTGTGCAAAGCACCGAGCAGCAAAGAGCTTGACATGTGACACAGACCAACCTGGAGCAGAAGAATCCTCCTTTCTTCAACTTTCAAACCATCCCCACAAAGGAGGCTCTGGCCTCATCACAATAGCTCCTTGCCCTGATCTCTGTTCATGGCCTCCCTCTCCACACAGCAGAGTGTTGTTCTACAGCAAAGACTGGGCCATGACCCTTGCTTGCTCAAAAACCTTCAATGGCTCCCTCCTGTCTTGGGCAATGTGGTCCCAGATAACTTCTCATAAAACCTCTCTTCATACTCACAGTCCAGGCATCCTGTCTTATTAAATTCTTTTCAAATACTTGTTTCTGCCCTCTGAGAATGCTAGCATGAGATGCTGGAATGATGGATAGATGGATGGGAGGAGAGAAGGGGAACATCTACTTGCTGGATTGGCTGGGCCAACTCTAGCCCAAGCCTTATGCAGGCAGGGGCACTGTCTTTGTCTCAGATCCTGGTCCAGGCAGGGCAGGGGGAAGCATAGCTGTGGTAGGGGATATCAGGAGAAAAGGAACTGAGCCTCACGCTACATCTGAATTAGGGGCCCCTGGAGCCCCTTCTCTACTACTATAGGAAACAGAATCATGGATACTTATTTTCACAACACCTGAAGCCCAAGAAAGAAGATAGGATGAGTATCCCCTGGTACACACAGGGGCCATGAGGCCAGACTGATCAAGGACAAGGTGGCCTACAATGGTGGGGCCTGTCCCTGCCTGGGCTTCTCTGACATCATGTGTGTGGTACTATAGCTGTGCACTTGTGTGCAGAGTCCAAAACTGAGTCCTAACCCAGGCAGAGCCTTAACCTTAAACCCCAGGCTGAGCCAAGGTCCACTTTACTTACTATTGAACTAGCTACCTTTCTGGTCAGACCTCTTTCTTCTTCCTTTCCAAAAATTACTTTGTTGGCCTTTTCTTTCAAATTATGAGAGCAAACAACAAATTTTCAACAAGCCATATACCACCAAGGTGTACAAAGGCGAGCCTCCCTTCCTAGGACCACCCTCTACCTCCTTCACTGCCCATCACCACATCGTCAGGGCCTACCAGTTCCCTCCACTAACACGCTGTCCCCAGCCTAAAAGTCAGGCATTCCACACCTGCTCAGCAAGCCCAGAACCACGTTCAGGAAAGTGACCACATGGACTAGTCACACTGAGCCCCAGCTCCCCTCCCTCCAGGGCCACCCACATTGATTTGCAACCCTGTGTCTGGTAGGCAGGGAGTGGAGCCCTGTTCTCTCCCTAGGAGGGATGGCTACATCAGGCCCCAGCAGGAGCCCACTGCACCCTGTGTTGGACAACCAGTAATGCTGAGGGATGGAGCAGTTAACGGCCCTGGACCACTCCTCCTTATCAAGGAAAAGAAGGTATATAGCAGGCCTTTCCTAGAATGTTGTGAAGAAGGAAAGGATTCCCAGCTAAGCCACCCACAGGCTGATGGTGTCACCACCCTCCCAGGCAGCAAGCCAGAAATCCAAGCATCTTCTTGCAGAGCCAGCCACTACTTAAGCATCACATATCTCTCAGGTTTATCTTTAAACTATCTCTTGACTCGCTCATATCTCTATCACAGCCCCTGTGGTTCAAGCCGTCGCTTGACCGGACATCTGTAACAGCTACTTTCCTATCCTATCCTGTCCCACCCCGGCTCCCTTCCAATCTGTTCTCTACCCATGACCAGAGGGACCTTGTCAAACCCCAATCTGACCATGTCACCTTCTTGCTTAAATTGTCAGGGATATTCCAGTGCTGTTGGAATTTGGCCCCAACAGCTCGGCCTGTCAGGCAAGGCTCTGCTTGAACTGCAGCGTGGGAAAGTGAGTATTCTTGGGCCCTGATGCTGCCATGCCATGAAGTCACAAAACTTGGGGGTTCTGCCTGAAGCCAAGTAGAGTGTTGAATTCCATGCAACAGGGCCCCATGTGACACTAGGTAGAGATCTCAAGGAAGCCAAATTCCCAGAGAAGGGGAGGAGCTGGCTCTAGGTCACGTGGCAAATCTGGGCCAACACATGTTGGCTTTGAAGATGCCTCTCCCTATGCTTGATCTCATCTTAAAGGCCTGAAAACTGAGGCTGAGTCGGGTTCCCTCAGTGCACTGGTGTGTAGAGTTGGGTCTCAGGTTGCAAGGGCAAAGGAGGCTTTGTTTTTGCTTGTTGTGTTGTTGTTGTTGTTGTTGTTGTTATGTTTCAAGAGGCAGTGAAGTGCAAAGATAAAAACTCATGCTCCTGAGTCAGACTGGGTTCAAATTCTGGCTTGGCCATGTTATTGGCCACGTTTAACCTTTCCAAGCCTTAGTGGTGCCTATTTCATTGAGCTGTTGGAGGATTCAATGAATTGCAGATAGCAATTCTATTACCTACCTACTGTTGTCTTTAAGTCAACTAATTTTTAACACATGCCATTACTCTAGCTTCATCCTAAGTGGTAATACCCGTGACAGTGTGTGTTCCTCTAACACTTTAAAAGAAACCATGTAATTATTAGCCTATAATGTGTTACTCTAATGATCTTGCTCACCATTGGAGATGCCCAGACCTCAGAGATAAACTTGGTGACCTCTGACCCACCACCTGTCCTCAGTCCAACCTCATCTTTGGCCAGAAATGCGGCCTGTGCTCTTTTAATTCTCCTCCTTTCTGTGAATTCTGTTTTCTACAAGGATCACTAAAAACAGAAGTCAAGAGACAAGGGTTCGGGTGCTCTGATATTTCTGGCTCATTTATTTCACTGTCCTATGTGGGGACTGTGACCACAACAAATGCGGATAAATTGCCATTAAACATATTCTTTCACGATAAAAAAGAGCAAGTCTAATCCAACGCCACTGCAGGTTCAATGAAAGCTGTAGTGACAGACCTTATCTTGCACAGAAGTCATTAGTTAAATAAGCAAACCAAAACGTTCTGACTCAAAGGCCACGCGCGCCAACAGAGCTGCTCCTACAGATCCTTAATAGCGGCTACCAGGCTGGTCTTCACATACAGAGGACGAAAACGCCTCTGAGAAGCGTTTTCTTAACACCTTCTGCCCGAATGCTCTGCCAGGCCCTGGCAGAACTTGTGTCCTAGGTGTGTAACCACGTCTTCCCTTGAGGAAACAGACTGAGAGCCTTTACACGCCACATCCGTCTCCCCACTCTGTCAACATAAACCTCTGAGATGGGTCCTTTGCACAGCATGGCCTAAGAAAGGCTGCAAGGCTCTATATTTTTGGCTATCTGGTACTCATCTATTTGGTTTTTTAGTCATTCAAAAAAAAAAAAACTATTAAGAGCCATCCAGCCTATGCACTGTATGTAAGTATTTGTGGAGAGCAGCACATAGACATTATCTCTGTTCTACGGCCAGTCCAGTCAAAACACCCATTATAATCATAACTAAGTAAGGTGTTTTCTCTAGACAGCTTCTGTGAACTAATATATTACACGTGAGAAAACACTCTAATCCAATCACCAATCCATCTATATCCTCGTCCATCCGTTTATCCATCTGTCCATCTATCCACACACTCATCTATCTAACTACCCATCCACTTATCCATCTATCCATGCATCTATTAATCTACCCACCCATCCAGCCATCCTTCCATCTACCCACTTAGCTATCCAGCCATCTAGTTACCCTAGCCTTCTATCCACCTATTTCCTCACTCACTTATTCAACAAATATGGAACAGCACCTACTTTAAAGAGCTGACACACAGAGGAGTCAAAGATGGCTAAAGCATTCTCTGGCCTCAAAGTACTGGTTAAGAGGGTGGACTCAGCAGGCAGACTGTTTAGTCTGAATCCCAGTTCTACTTCAAGCAAGTTATGTAACCTTTCCATGCCTCAGTTTTTGGTTTTTAATTTTAAAAAATCTGTATATCAGGAGTGGTGAAACATGCCAGGGAAAATAGGTGGCCTAGAACTGGCATCAGAAGAGAGTCACTGTGTGACCTTAGGCAAGTCACTCAACCTCTCTTTTTCATGACTGTAAAGTGGGGATGACTATGTAAGTTTATTGTGGGATTAAATGAGCACAGGATGGTGAAAGCAGCCACTTCCTGGCATGTTGTAGGTCCTTTCTGGCCAACTCATATGAGCCTGCTGAAAGGGCCAAGTTCTAAACCCCCAGACTAGTCCCCAGGGAGCTGTATCCTCCCTCTGGTTTGACTTGTGCTTTAAAGGGACATAAATTAAAACTGCCCAGAGCTCATTACCTTGAATGACCCTTCAAAGGAACACAGCCCCTTCCAGCAGCCTAGAGTAAAAGGACATGTGCATCCACATGGGAGGATGAGCCTTTGTAACCCGGCCCATGGCTGTCCACCTCTGCCCATTAAATCCTGTCCTATGTGGCACTTGCTGGGAGTCATAACCTCAACAAGCCAAAAGACCCTAATAACTCATAAACAAAGAAACACTTCCCCCACGAAGCACTCTCAGTGGGCTCCTTGGCTCCAAATTCCATCTTTGCTAGTGCAAGGATATGTGTGAAGGAGGCCAGACTCAGATGCAACATCCTTTGTCACATCCTTTGGCTCCTCCGAGATAGGCTGGGACCTTTCTAAAGCTCGCCAGCTCAGTGGGGAGGGGCAGGGGCTTCAGGGCTCAGCTCCCTGGGAGCTGGAAAGTTTGAGACAGAGTAGACAGGATGATGGACTCTGCCAATATGACTATCCTAATTAGCAGAGTGGCTGGAAGAGCTTGGAAGTGGATGAAGGGAAAGCTGGGTGCACAATCGGATTTCCAAACCCTCGGATATTCAGAGTTGCCCCTCGCCTACTCCTCATATCCTTCAACCACCCCGGCACTTTCAGAGTTCACTCAAATGATCCCTCTAGTAGGCCTTCCCCAGGTGGCACCTTCTGCTCTGATACTTTCTTCTCACTCAAAACTGACTCCTCCCATGCTCCCCTTTCTTAAAGGGACAATGAGATTTTCACAGATACAGATATCTGCACCATAATCGAGAACCTTCAATCTGATCCAGTGAAAGAGCCCAAGAGGACAGGGTCTGAGACCCAGGGGTCCTGGATTCACCACTAACCCACTGCATAATCTGGGCTATGTGACTATGCTGGCAGGCCTCAGTTTGCACATCTGTGAAATGGAGGTGGAGAAACAAAACACTCAGAGATGTGAAACTGTGTATTGAGAGCAGACCGCAGGCATCCCACGGCCTGGAGGCTAGGCTCTGAGTGCAGCTGCCTGCCTGGAGCCTTCTCACTTCTAGGGTGAGCCTCTGCTCTGTTCCCTCTTGGATGGAACGCAGCCTGCACCCAGGGTCAGCCAAGGGATAGTGCTTGTAATCGTTCCCGGAAATATGACTGAAAGAGAGGCTTTTTTAAAAAATCCAATTTCCATTTTCGCTAAGTAAAAACAGAAGTGCATCCTTGCTCTCTGACCTGTGACATCCCCACCCTTCCTCTTAAAACACAGCGTCAATGGTTTTATAGGGATGTGTTTTCTTGTTAGAATAGCTTCACTGAGCTATAATTCACATACCATGAAATTTACCCTTTAAAGTGTACAATGCAGTATTTTTTTAGTATAGTCACAGAGTTGTGCAACCAACACCACTAATTTTAGAACATTTTCATCAACCTAGAAAGAAATCCCAGACCCTTTAGTAGTCAATCCTAATTCTCCCCCCGCCCCCCAAGTCCCTGGCAATCACTAATCTTTAGGTCTCTATGGATTTGCCTATTCTGAATATTTCATTTCAATGGAATCGTGTAATATGTGACCTTTTGTTTCTGATTTTTTTCACTTAGCATAATGTTTTCAGGGTTCATCCATGTTATAGCGTGTATTTCATTCCTTGTTATGGCTGAATAATATTGCACTCTGTGGCTGTCTCACATTCTGTCTAACCACTCATCTCTCGATGGACATTTGAATTGTTTCCACTTTTTGGCTCATAAAAAATGCTACTGACATTTATGTACAAGGTTGTATGTGGACATATGTTTTCTTTTTTTTTTCTCCAACCAAGTTATCTCTTTACTCTATCCTAGTCCTGTTGACACTACTAAATTTGCAGCCAGGGATAAAGGTCCTTAAATACTTAAAAAAATATTTTATTTTTAAATTGGAGTTGACATTCAATATTATTTTATATTAGTTTCAGGGGTACAGAATCGTGGTGAGACATTTATATAATTTACAAAGTGATCCCCCTGATTAGTCTTGTACCCACCTGACACTGCACATGGTTATTACAATACTATTGACTATATTCCCTGCTGTACTTCACAGCCCCATTACTATTTTGTAACTACCAATATGTACTTATTAATCCCTTCCCTTTTCACCCAACCCCATAGTCACATGTGGACCAGCGTTTTCATTTTGTTTATTTTGTTCTTTAAAGTCCACATGTAAATCATATGGTATTTGTCTATCCGTCTGACTTATTTCACTTAGTATAATACTCTCTAGGTCCATCCATGTTGTTACAAATGGTAAGATTTCCTTTTTTATGGCTGAGTAATATTCCATTGTATATATGTACCACAACTTCTTTATCCATTGTCTACTGATGGGCACTAGGTTGCTTCCATATCTTGGCTATTGTAAATGGTACTGCAGTGAACACAGGAGTACACAATTTTTTTCAAGTTAGTGTTTTGGTTTTCTTTGGATAAACACCCAGAAGTGCAATTGCTGGGTCATATGGTAGTTCTATTTTTAAATTTGTGAGGGGCCTCCAAACTGTTCCCCACAATGGCTGTGCCAATTTGCAATCCCACTAACAGTACATGAGAGTTCCCTTTTCTCCATATCCTCGCCAACACTGGAGCACTTGTCAGTCCAATGATCCGAGGTCAGTTGCTTACCCTCCCTGCCTTGGTTTCCTCATCTGTAAAATGTTGATGATAACTGTAGTTACTGTTCCAGGGTTTATGAGATGATGTTATGAATGAGGTAAGTGCCTGGCAGTTTTATTTGCTACAATCAGTCTGAGCTAAGGGCCATGGCTGAATTCATCAGGCAGAGTTCCTCAAGGTCTTACAGAGCTAGCTTGTAGTTCTACCTCTGTTACTAGCTTACTGTGTGACGCTTGCGGACTCCTTCCTCTCTCTGGGCCTCAGTTTCCTCAACTGTAAAGTAAGGGAGTTAGAGGACATGTGAAGGCCCTTCCCTCCATAATGTTCTGTGATTTTACATCCAGATATTTGCAAAGGCCGTGCGGAGCTGAGGAATTTTATCTTAGTGGTTCCTGCGCTTCTCTGGCATCATCGACCATCACCGTGTGGCCAAATTACCAACTCACTGGTCCACAAACACCTTTGTACCTTCCCATCACTGTGCCTCTTCCAAGGCTGTTGCAGAATTCATGCCCACCCCCTGCCCCTCCACTTACATTGAGGTTACCCACCTACCACTTCTTCCAGGAAGCCTCTATCTTTCTAGGTAGAAGGGGTTCCTGTCACGGTTTACATTTTGTGACTCCAGTTATTTACACTCCCATATTAGCTCCCCTGTTAGCTGTAAGCATGAGGGTAGGAATTATGGGCTTGCTATGCATTTCTCTGTCTTCCATGAGTGGCACATGGTAGGTGTTCAACAAACACATGCTGAATGACTGTTCTGCCGGATAACTGAGCTGACTTCCCATTAGCCTGCCAGTGAGGGCCTCTCTCTATTTCTGCCTGTACAGCATGGTGCTTGGTGCACGGCAGGGGCTCAGCATCTCTGGCAGAAATGGCACTGGCAGGGGCTGCCACCACTGTGAGTGCTATGGCCAGCCGAGACTTAATGGGTAAATGAGGTTTGTTTTGTTTATATTATTTCAAGTATGGCTAGTGATGGAGGGTGAGAGAGGCACTCTGACTGAATCTGGTTCATCCGCAGGTTCAGTAGATATTGAAAGACTAGGGGCTGGAATTGCCTCAGTTTCCATATCTACAAGATGGGCTCCACAGCACCCAGCCAAAGCAGGAAAAAACTTGAGCACGTCTTTCTTCTGTCATCTCTGCTATGGGATTCCATCAGGCAGACCACAGGGGAGGCGGGAAGGGCGAGGGAGCCACTGCTGCCAACTTGGCCAGCTGGAGAGGATGCGGTGGCTGGAGATTCACAAAGGGCGCTATGATTTCATAACCGCACACCACATCTGAAGCTGCCAGAAGCTGCGAGGGGGTTGTTTGTGGTTTCTGTGTGTGGTGGTCTGAAAAAAATCCCTTTTCCACCTCTTCATTCTACATGGACACAGTCAGCCAATGATAATAGCAGCAGCAGCAGCAGCAGCAGCAATAATAGCAGAAGAAGATGCCAGTATTGGGGCACTTACTGTGTGCCAGGTACCTTATGCAGTCTTCCCAACCACTGTATCCTGTAGGTGGTAATATGCCCAGTTTACAGATGGAGAAATGGCTGCAGACGGGGTGAGAGCAGAGCTGGGATGTGAACACGGCTTCAGAGCCTGTCCTTTCCACTACCAGTCTATGCAGCTCCAGCAGCAGCAGCAGCTAACATTTACTGAGCACCGAGCTGGGTGAGACTTATGGATTATCCCGTTTGACCCTCTCAGCCACTTAGGCAAATACAATTATCGTTGCCATTTTTTATCTGGGTAATTGAGGCTCTGTGAGGATAAACACCTTGCCCAAGGTCTACTCTGCTATTCTTCTATCCATTTCTGCCAGACAGACCCTAAGTAGGTAACTTGCAGCTGTACCCACTCATTAGACACGTTCATTCATCTGGTTCTCCGCTCTGTGCTGGGGGATAGACGTGAAAATGCGTGAGAGGTGCCAGGACACACAGAAGTGTCCAGTGTGCAACTGGCACAAGGCAAGCAGGAGGGCAGGGGCTTTCTAACACACATGAACACACAAGTCACATGCCGCTGCAGTGGGATGCCTAGATGGGGACACAGAGGAAATCAATCACACAGAGCCAGACGCAGATGCACACACTAAGGCTCAGACCCAGAATGGAAGGTGATGAGGCAAGGGCAACACACCTGGATCCCTACACACAACAACACACATGACTCTCATCACAGGCTCATCTTGTCGTCTTGTCAAACTCCCTTCACCAACTTTGCCCCGAATGGGGAAGAAGCATTTTCGGAATAACGCCTCCCTCTGCCAAAAGGCTTTAAGATCCTATAAATCCACTCCGTTTCTCAAGGGCAAGGGCTGTCGCCAAGAATAGATACTTGGGACATGTTTGCTGACCTGACTCCCTCTCGTCGGCCAGGGCCCTGGGTCCCCTGGCTGATAGATTCTTCTCTCCATACCCAGAGCCAACCTTACCTCCTACTCCAGGAAGCCTTCCCTGACCACTGAGGCATGTCTATAAGGAAAGTCAGAAGGCTTAAGCTTCAGGTCCCACACACACGGGTCTCTTTCAAGGCTCTGCAAATTATTTTATATTCTTAATTATATATTCTTTTTTTTAAAGAGACCCCCCCAATTGCATAAACTTCACAATCTACCCCTGCAGAGGCCCTGCTCCCCTCAACATGTCCCTATACCCACAAACCCCCTCATCTGATGACCTTAGCTTTTCACAGGTTTTCTCTCCCTCATCAAACTGGAGTTCCTTCTTGCTAGCCCACAGTGTTAAACTCTGCACATCACAGGTGCTCAATAAATGCCTGCTGGTTTTAACTGACTCACAGGGGAAGCGCCTCCAGCCAGGTCTCTCTGTGCATCCGTGAATAGATACGGACTGGGATGTACCAAAACTGGGCTACCCTACCCAGCACAGGCACAGCAATTCACAGCAGACGGAGTGCCCACTGTGTGCACCTGACACATTCACATTTGCCGCACGTATGGCACTGCATGTATGGCAGTCCATAGAGGTGCTGGGGTACAAAGCCTATCCTGCATGTATGGCACTGGGGACACAGATACGAAGGAGATACCTCTTAATCGCCCCTGAGGCTCTCATGGCCTTGTGGGGATGCAGACAGACAGGAGATAGGGTGGTGACTGCTTCAAGGAAGGAGTACAGAAAAGGCACTCTAAACGTGTGTCGGGGGGAGGGAATCGCAGATGGGTTCTGGCCCAGGGTAAGTCCTGAGCTGAGTCTGAAGGTTGAGCAAGGGACAAATAAAGTAAAGAGGGGTAGGGGAGAACATTCCTGGGAAGGTTATGCAAAGGCACAGTGAGGAGAGTGCTGGGAGTCACAGTCATCCACTACAGGTAAGGAGAGCTGGAGAAGAGGATGGCGAGCCACCTGGGTCTCACAGGCAGGGCTAAGGCACCGGGACCATGTATCCCAGCGGTAATGAGAGCAATGAAAGGTTTCAGCCAGGAAAAGACCTGACCGATCATGCTCCCTGGAGAGTTCCCCCGGCCACCTGTGAGCAGCAAAGGGAGGGAGACAGTGCTGGAGGTCGAGAGAACACAGCAGGCTGACCATGGGCCTGGGTGGGAGTGTGACAAGGCATGGGCTCAGGCAGGCCTGTGGGTGTGGGAAATGACAAACTGGTGTCCTCATTGCATATATGAAAAAATGAGGCTCTGCGGAGCCTGAGGGATTTAATGCTCAGGATGACCCAGCTAAGAAGTAGCAGTTTAAAGATTTAAATTCAGCGTTCCTGAACCCAAATACAATCCATGTCTCTTAAAGGTGATACAGGCCCGATCCCTGGCATAAACGCAGTGAATGTCAGTTTCCTCTCCAGTTCTTGTTCGGGCTTTAAAAAAATAATCCATACTCCCCGTATAAGCAACACAGGGCACATTTTTACAAAATTCCAATTTATACACACTTCTCTTGAGGAATATTTCTGAGGCCAACCTGTTGCTCAGGTCACAGGCCTGATATGTTTTCCCATCTGGATCCTCACGGCTGAGCTGTGGGTTCCACGAGGGGAGTGAGCTTTGTTGTGGGCTCATTAGGGCTACAGCAAATCACCCATTTAATAGGTGGGGAATTTGAGGTCCAGGGCAGGAAGGAATAGAGGTAGATCTGTTACCCCACTCAGCCCTCTCTCCACTGCTCCCAGGAGCCTCCCACGGAAGAGGGTCCACTGGCCTGGGGTTTTGGAGGCCTGCAGGATGTGGCAATCTTGGGGAAAGAGGCAAGGGATGACTAGGGGTACCTAGGAAGTGGGACATTTCCCCTTAACGCCAATGAACAGCTTCACCCTTGGGATGAGAGGAGGGGTGCCTGCCCTCAGCCTCACCAGTGCCTAGACAGAGCTTCAGGGCTCCTGGAGGCAGATCACCCCTCCTCCACTCACCTCCCAGGCCTTGTCCTGCATTTCCTGTAAACATGGACACTTCCTCCCTGGGGAGGGCCTGGCAGTGCCGTGGCCACACCCAGCCATCCTGCAAGTCCAGCACACAATGGTTGGCTGGGGCTCCAGCTAGTCATCGCACACCCCAAACCTTCCCTGGGACCGGGAGAAATGCCACCCTTTGCCAGAGCTGGACAATCCAATGCTCCCATGACAAAGGTGTGAAAAGTAAGGCAGGGGAGTGTGGGGGGAAGAGGTTTGTCCCAGGCTGCGTGGCAAGTCTGCAGCAAAATGCAGGGTAACACTCCACTCATCTCTGTACCCCAGCACCTCCGCATGGATTGCCGCATGTTGAGTCCCTGAAGTGAGAATGCTGGTTAGGATGACAGACTCCAGAGCCAGCTACCTAAGTTTCCAAAATCTGGTTCTCTGCTACTTCCCAGCTATGCAGCCTGAAGCAAGTATTCTCTGACTTGGTTTTTTCATCTGTAAACTGGGGAGAATAATAGTATCGATTCTGACTGATTGTGTGTGTGTGTGTGTGTGTGTGTGTGTGTGTGAGGATTTAGGGATGACATGTATATAAAGCCTAGCATAGTGACTCTTACATAGTAGCTATGTTGTTGTTATTTTAAAAGTTTACTGAAATATCCATCCAGGACAGATCCACGTCTCTAGACTTCAGCCCACTGGGGACAAATTCTGGGGTTGGATTTACGGCTTCAAAACAGTTCAGTCAGAAGGGCTGTTCCGGGAGTCAGGAGATTCTCATTCTTCCAGTTACTCATCCTGTGACCTCACGTAAAACCACTTCCTCCTCAGTGCCTCAGTTTCCTGTTCTGGAAAATGGTGATGAAAATCCCTGCTCTGCCTCCCTCATGGGTTTTGGGGAGATCAAAGAGACAGTGGGAAAGCAAAGTGACATGTGAAGTGTTTAAGGTAATGCCTGACATTCCCAAACAAATCATCACAAAATCTCATCCTCAACGAGAAACTCTGAAAGTCTTTCTCAGGATAGTGTTAACAAACAGCGACATAGAAGGCTTTCTGTGTACCAAACCCGGGCCAAGCGCCTACTTGCGTGGTCTCATTTACTCCTCATGACAGGTCTACAAGTATTATCATCTCAGGTCATAGATGATAAAACTGAGGCTTGTGAAGTGATTCAGTTAGGACTGGAATTGATCTCTCTGACTCCATAAAAACTACATATGCTACCTCTAGGGGAGTGATTCCCTAAGTTTAGCCTCCTTTCATTTGTCCCAAACTGAACACCTTAGACTCTAAGAATAAGCTGCACAGGATCTTCTTACAGGACAGCTAAGATCTGCACAGCACACGATAGTCTACAAACATCTCCACGTATTTCACCTCAGTTGATTCTCCCCACAAACCTATAAGGTAGGCGTCATCACTTCTAACTGAGAGGACAAATTGAGGCCTAAAGAGGCTGAGGGACCTGACCCTGAACAGTGGTTCCTGACTACATGACAGATGACTCCCGTATGGGCCTCGGGTGCCATGTGAGCCATTTTGGGGGCCTGCGGCCTGGTATCTGGAATTATTTACAAGCTATATAGCTAAGCCCACTTTTTTTTTTTTTTTTTGGTCAGTAATTGCTTTTAACTGTGGGTTCTGAGAGTTCGGCTGCAATGCCAGCTGGCACAGCCTACCCTCCACACGCCCAGGACAGAGACTACGACAATGGAATGCTGAACAAACCATCCATCACAGAGGCCATCCTGGCTTAGGACAAAAGAAAGTGCTGGCAATGAGACAATGAGCTGGAAAACAGTACCCTGAAGTTCGGCATGGCACCCTCCTCCTTTTGCCCCAGCCTCACAAATCCCATCTTTCAGCCCCCTGTGGAGGATCCCTTGAGCCCCCAAACTAGCTGAAACGTTTCCATCCACATGAAGATTAGACTATGTACTCAGGTTCAAGGATAACGACCAGTTTGCCTCCAGTTAGTGATTCCGGAGAAAAGTCTTATGGAATGCAGACTGGAAGTCTTATCAACCAGGGGAGAGTTTTCAGAAGAGCAAGTCGCCTTTACCCAAATGAACCACAGGGCCGGGTGGACATGGGTTCTCACCTCTGTATCCACACCCAGCTTTAAATCCGGCCTCTGAGCAGCCTGACTCATCTCATCACCCTTCCTCTCTACCTGCTGGGCCACCTGGGCCCCAAATTTAGTCTTAGGTTCCAGGGTTCATTCTGCCACTAGTCAAGGAGGAGCTGGGGATCTTCATTCGGCTCCACAGGATGGGACCATCAAGTGTATTAAGGCGCTTTCAAACAGAAAAGTCTGTAAGACAGCGCAGGCTGGTGTGAGCGCCACTCCAGGGCTCGCCGCAACTGTGCTGTTTCTAACGCGAAGCTCACCTCCTAACTCTGCTCGTCTGGGGGAACTCCCTCGCATTCCCGCCTCAGTAAACGGAGCCTGCTACTTTCGCCCCACCCGCATCACCTGCTCCCATGCTCCTTTGTTCAGGGAAACTTTCCAAACCTCTCAGAGCAGGAAGAGGAACTAACAAATCAAACTGCATCGATGCCACAGCCTTGCATGGGGAGACCAGAACCCTGTCACTGGAGGTACTCAGCACGGCTTGGTGAAAACTGAAGCGTTCAGGGAGGGGTAGGGCATCGCCTTCGCAACACCAAACTGACTAACATCATTAGTTTGACTTCAAACTTCCCAGAAAAAAAAGGTATGGGTAGATGAGGTCAGCAAGTTGAGGATGACTTCAGAATGGAGCTAGACAAAACGTTTGTTTCAGGAGCGTCCCCATCGGCCTTCAGAATCCTTACAGTGGAAATGACTTGGGGAGGGGTATGGGTGTCAGGAACATTTTGTTGACATGTAGGAGGAGTGACAGAAAAGAAAACTAAACAAAACAAACAAATAAAAACCTAGAAGCCTAAGCATTTTCTGAGTGAGCTAAGGCAGACTTTCTGTTAATTCTTGAATTTCAGTAGGCACAGAAGTTAGAACCCCAGCTGATGTGACACCCAGCTGCTCTAATACCTAGGGGTGGGGACCTCCTTGCATACCTTAGAGGATAATGAGACACTCATCACGAGCTATCGCAACTGACCAGACTGGCAGTACTTAAAATGGAGATGAGGGAAAGACTTTCCAGAAAGGAAAAACATCATAAACAAAGGCACAATGACAGGGTTTGGGGTGGTCTATTTTGGAGAAATTTGGGTTTCTTTTTTTATTCAAGCACAACACTGTGTAATTTCGTTTTCCAACAAGTCTATAAGATATGAATTATTAGCTCCATTTCACAGATTTAAAAAACTGAGGCACAGAGACATAAAACAACCAACCCACATCACAAAGCTGTTGAACTATGTAGCCAGGATTTTAAACCAAGTCTGAAAAGCAAGCTGCTCAGGCACGGCTACCTACACCTACCTGTCCAGGCTGGCTGTCCCTGAAGAAACTCTTTCCCTAAGACACCTTCCTTGACACAAACACAGAAGTGTCAGTTGGTCCCAAGACCGCCTCCCCTCTAGAATGAGCCTGACGGAAGGACAGACTTCTCCTGGCAGGTAGCTAAGGAGCAGCCTCGTGGTTAGGGGAGGGTTTCTCTAAGGGTGCATTGGGGGTACCTAGGGGATTCTATTCAAATACAGATTCCTAGGCCACACCCCAGATCCTGTGGATCAGAATCTCTGGGTGCATTTTAATAGGTGTGGTTTTTGTTGTTCTTAGACAATTTAAGAGTTGAGAAATGCTATAGCTGATAGGGTCAGGAGACTCAGGCTCAAATCCCAGCTCTGCTAGCTGTGCAACCCTGGGCAAGCCACTTCTTTTTTCTGCATCTCAGTTTCTCTACCTGTCAGAAAGGAATCCCTTCTCTTCAAACTACAGGGTTGCTGTGAGGATTAAAGAAGTTGGAAAAGCTCCCTGGGGATGCACAGGTCTAGACTCCAAGATCCTGCATTCCCTCCAGCCCCCAGACTGATGCTTTGTACACAGAAAGTGCTCTCTGATGGGGTGGGGCTGGCTGGGACTCTGTCAACAACAGGCTTGGGGAGAAGCAGGGTGGACCTGGCACATCCCCCCATCCGGGCTGGTGAGTCGCATAGCATCCAGATGGTGCTCTGCATGCAATGCCTCTACAGAGCCCTGGGGCGGAGGGCTATGTGCAGCCGGGTCTGACTCAGTGTCAGCCCCCAAGAGAGAAGGGGGAGCCAAGCCCCAGATCTCAATGCTAAAAGGAAAAGACCATAGCAGAGAGGACACCTGGCAGAGCTTATCAACCTACTCTCCTCTCAAGCTTAAATCTCACTTTTAGCACAATCTTCAAACTGCGCAGACCCCAGGGGCTCTTAGGCTGTTGAGCACACTGCAGTGCTGTTTAGTATTTACAGGGACCCTGCTGTGTGCCAGGCACTGTGCTAAATTCAGGATGGGGAGCCTTCCTTTCATGAAGAGCCAGAGTCTAAAAAGGAAAAAAAATAAATCAAGCAAAAATGTCAGACATGAGAAAAAGGCAACTCGATTTAGATTCTCTTTTCCTTGAAGAAATATCAACTATTCAACTCCTGGGATTTTAAAATGAAGAACAAGAAACCTAAGACTTCATTGATAAATATAACAAACTCTTAAAAATATAATTGTTTTTTATTTTAATCGTGGGAAGGAAGATGGGGGGTGGGGGAAGGAGGGCACAGAGGTCTCCCTGGGCCAATGATACCACAGACAACGGAACCAGTGTTTGACACCCGTCCTCCTGTCCAACTACCTACCTGTCTGTCTGTCCATCTGACACCCACCCATCTTCACATCCATACGCAGTACTGAACATGCAAGACACCTGCCAGACACTGAAGGAGGGAGAAGGGCCTTTGGGGTCTAGAGGGAGTTACACACAGTAACTTGCACGTAGCTACAAAGTGGGGAAGGCAACGGAAAGGCCCCCGAGGATCAATCGATAGGAAAATTCAGATGATGCTAATTGCCAAAAGATACAACAAAGGCCTGATGGAGAAGGTGGTACTTAAAACGGGCCAAATTATGCCCTTGGGAAGGATGCAAACCTGCAGGAGGAGTGATAGAGCAGCTGTGCACACGAAACAGCTTGGGCAAAAGCTCGGGTCTAAGGGGACCAGACAGAATTCTAACAGAGGGATGGAGAGGGGCGCAGAGAGATGTTGGCAGAAATGGATGCCAGCAAGAGTGCAAGGCATTGAGGTGGTCTCGAGGTCAGCTGGCCTGTGTAACCTGGTCTATGTGGCTCTGGTGATGAGGAGGAGTCTGCTCTTAGAACTGCTTGCCCCCCCATCTACCCCACCTCCCCACATCCCTGAAAGCTGTTCCCAGCCTCCAGACAGCAGCTGGTCCCATGTTGCAGGGCAAGGGATGGCTAGGGTTGCCTCGCCCGAGGTTGATGGAGAAGCCCCTCTTGGCACTCCTTGCGGGGAAATGGTGGTGGAGACTGGCTGGGAACACCACTAGTTCGTTTGATGACAACCCGGCATTTCCAACATAGGGACATGTAGTTTTATTTCCCTGAGTTCCGGAATGTACAGCAACCCAAGCTGTTATGCCTTTCTAGGAAAAATAAAGCACGCTGACTTAACGGTCTGGCCAAGGGCTACAGCAAACAGAGATGAAGCCAAACACCCTGATTTTAGCGACTCCCTGAGTACTCTTGGGGAGGGGGATAAGGATGGCAGGAAGCCAGGATCTGGGACCCTAGCACACTGTGGGGGTAGGGTTCGGGGCTTATAAAGCCTCAGGAATAAGCACTCTCAAGCGACTGGGCACTGTGAAAAGCAGGCAAGAGAAGGTTGTTTGGGAGGGCAGGTACCTCCCCACCCCAAGCATATTGGCAAGGTCAGCACTGCCTGGTGATGGCACTTCCTTTCGTGCTCTGATCCCTAGAAGACCACTTGGGACCCCACTCCCCAACCTGTGTCCTCTCTAGATCAGGTAGAAAGGATAATCGTCAGTTATACCCGTGCCCCTTGGCGTCTGACTTTTCCTATATCTTTTCTGTAATCTTATCCTAAAAAAATCTGTCTTTTCCTTAACTAAGCCTATTCATCTCCTTCCTCTCTCCAGTAACCCTTTTTGTGTCTCAGAATCTTGAATTATTCAACCATCTCTGCCTGTCAGCCCTCCATAATTTGATCCAACCAGTTGCAGAGCTGAGTTTACCCCAGCAGGCCCCGGTATTCTGCAAGTGCGCACACGCCAGCCTCGCCCCCACAGAGGGGGCCATTCATCCTGCACTTTACCGTTATCACCCCCACTGTCTTCACTTGTATTAATGGGCTTCACAATTATTCCTCGTCGGTGGCCCCTTGGTGGTACCACTGTTCTGGTCTCAGATGAGGCCAACTGAGCAGGCCTAGGTGATTAGCAGAGAGCATTCTGGCAACACAGAATCCCTTGTCCCCCTGCCACCCTTCTATGAAAACAGACCCAAACGCTGAAAAAGCTTTAATTACAAATACGTTCACCTGAGCATTCTATACACTGCAGCAGGATATTACAAACACCCTGAATTAACAGTGAAAGGGAATGGAGTACGTTAATTTAGGGCGCGACCACTTCGATGGAGCATGTGTGCAGGCACTTGGTACTGCTGTATCTGCAGCGCCTCGCTCAGACGGTCTTAGTCATTTTTAATTAACTTAGTAAGTTATGCAATAATTTAGGCACATACTTAAAATATGCCATTTAATAAAAGAAGCAAGATAAGAGATTTTATGCACAACATGACTACACCCACATTAAACACACCCTAGATTCACACAAACAAGAATAAAACACAACCCAGTGCTAATAGTGATTATGTTGGCATGGTGGAATTGTCTTTTTTCTTTTCACATACTATTCCCACTGGATCTTCACATGAGTCTATGAGGTGTGCAGTAATAGCTCCACTCTATAGCAGAGGAGACTAAGGCTCAGAGGGGCGAAATGACGTCTTTAATTCCACACAGGTGGAAAGTGGCAGTTCTAACACAAAAATCCGTGCATTTCCCACTGCCTGGTGTTGAGGAAAGGAAGGGAATGCACGCTTTTCCTTTTCTGAAGCTTGCAAACCCTTTTCAGATCAAACGTCGTTCTTAAATCCTACCTAAATCGTTTTTCCCACGTTTCGATTACATTCCCTATTGCTTTTAACCAACTGATACAAAGCTGTGCAAAAGTGTTCTGTGCAAAAGTATTCTCCCAGGGTGCCAAAGACCAGGCTAGAACACAGTCGGCCACTACCTACAGAAGTGAAGAGAAGCTGAGGGTCTGGTTCTGCTATATTTTTTTCCCCACAGTTTTGGGAGAGGGTATGAGATCATCTGAAATGTCATCTAACTCCATTTTCCATTTTCTCCCCATTTGAACTGGAATCTAGAACTGATTCCATTATTGCAGTTGTGGGAGCAGGTAACTTGTTTCTTTAGTTTCCCAGGTTCACTGCTGGAGAGGAATTATGCCCCAGGGTGTATGATACCCAGAACCTCACCCATACCAATTAGATGATTTAGACGGTAAGATCTGGGATTTCTGCTGCTGATGAAATTCGGATGAGATCTGTTGAGCGGATGCTGTCATGGAATTAGATCTTGGGGACCTTTGGATGGAATGAATTTGGGGGACAGGTCAGAGGTACACTGCTATAGCCAGAATCATGGCCCTCAAAATGTCCACACCTTAATCCTGGGACCTATGGATATTTTGCATTACATGGCAAAAGAAACATTGCAGATGTATTTATAATAGGGAGATTATTCTGGATTATCTGGGTAGACCAATCTAATCACACAGGTCCTTAAAATAGAAAGCTTTGTCTGGCTGGAGATGGAGATTCAACCTGTGAGAAACACTCAACCCACCCTTGCTGGAGAAGGCTGCATGGAAGGCATAAATATGTAGGCAGCCTAGCATCCAGCTGACAGCCAGCAGGAAAATAGGGACCTCAGTCCTACTTGGCACTGAAGTCAGCCAACAACCTGAATGTGCCTGGAAATAGATTCTTCCTGACAGCCTCCAGATAAAAGTCCAGGCCAGCCAACACCTTGGTTTTGGCCTTGTGAGATGCTAAACAGAGTATCTGGCCCGAGGATCTGAAGAATTGTTGAGATTAAAAAATGGATGTTGTTTTAAGCCAATAAATGTATGGTCAACTGCTAGGCAGCAAGAGCAAACTGGTATGTCATCTCAGACTCCAAACAGCCCTTAGAAATCACTTCCCTGAGCCCTTCGTTTTGTTAGGAGAGAAACCAAGGCCCAGAAAGCAGAACACGGCAAAAAGATTTAAGGCAAGAGGCAGAAAGCCAAAGGGCCCAGATGTTCTGGGCCATTTCTTGCTCTCAGACAGAAACTCAGGGCTTTAAGCCCAAATACAAACTGTGGGACCATGAACACCTTTGTGAATAACCATAATCAATCATTTTAGATACGGTGAGTCACAGAGAGCCCACAAGTAGTTCCCTGCCTGTGAGAGGAGAATTCATGAGGGCTGGACTTTATAAAAAACTCAGCTACTCTTAGGCTGAAGAGACAGAGATGGGATAAACCAGACTCCACTCAGAGACCAGGACTCTGAAAAGCCACAATCTAGAGAAGTCTAGTCCTTGGACCAAAGCCATCTAAGTCCATTTTCTCCCCAGCTATTAGCTCTAATTGGCCTATTCAAAGGAAACTAATTTATGCCTGTCAACAAGGCATCTTCGATTAGCAGCAACTTGAGAATGAAGCCCTGAGAGCAGAGTAGTAGCCTCTTGGGGGATAATTGGGAGGCGACCAGGCCCCAGCCTCAAAAGACATTGTTATATCCATACCTTCCCCTTCTCCAGCTGTGAGGGAGGGGAGCTCGCATAATCCCAGATAAATTCAATGGAGGCTGAAAAGGGCAGGGGAAGGTCCTTTGAAGGCTGCAAAGGATTGTTGCCCCTGGCTGAGAATCTAGGGGGCCCACTGCTAACCTGAACTCTCAGCCTCTGTGCTACCTGCCACACTTCAAACCCTCAAGCCAGTGGCTTTAAACTCTCACCTTCAGCCATTCCTATCCCAGGCACTCTGGCCACTGCGCACTTGTCCTCAGTCTTCGTACACCCAGGCTGGTTCCAGTTGCCGTTCCTTCCTTTTGGAAAGCCCTTCCCACACTCTTAACTTTGAAAATTCTTACTGGTCTTTCGAGCCCAGTTCAAATGTCCAATCTGAACCCTGCAAACTCCTCAAGGAAGCTTTTTCTTCAAAGCACTTGGCCGCTCCTTCTGTGCTGCCAGGGTGTTGTTCATTTTCCTATTGACTTAAAGTCGCATCCAGTCAACTCTTTATAGATCAGCCTCCCCTCCAGACTTTAACTATGAGCTTGTCTGTGACCCCCAGCTCCCAATCCTGCAGGGACTGGCATGTAGTAGATGCCCAGTGAATGTGCCTTAAATTGGTTTGAGTATTCTTTCTAGACAGGTGGCTCACAGATGTTTTCCAAGGTCAGACTTATCTGTGGTAAAATCCCAGACTGTCAGGAGCCTGATCCTCCATAGCATGGCTGAGACAGAAGCCCAGATCACACAGGTGATGCAAAGACAAATGAGGTACAGAGCGAATGAGAAAAGGAAGGAGTTGGGTGTGAGTGAGTGCCTGGGTGCACAGAGGAAGGGAGGAGAGAGGTGAATATGTGGAGTATACCCTCCCAGTGGGAATGGAGGGCTTTGGCCCAGCACACTGTGATGTCACATAGGCCAGCTCTGGCTTCCCGTCTGTCCAGGGCAGAGATGGCGGGAGAAAGGGTCTAGGCTCTGGAGTTGGAGACCTGGAGGCAAACCATAGCTTCTCCCCTTGATACCTATGTGGTTTTAGGCATATCATGTCCCTGCTCTGAGCCTCAGCTTCCTCACCAGTGAAATGGGAAAGGTAACTGCAACTTTCTCACAGAGTCCTTGTGTACACTTTGTTCCCCATGCCTGGAACACTCTTCCTGCCCCTCACCCTCTATCAAGTTAATTCCTCAACATATTTCAGCACCAAGCCCAAGTCTCATTTTCTCAGTGGTTCTTCGGCCAGGAAGAGGTCAAGGCGCCTGTTAGAAGCTCTTAGAACTGCTTGCACTTCTTTGTAACACTCAGCATAGTCGAATTTAAATAATTAACTGTGAAAACAGGCATTTCATGTCCATCTTCCCCAGGCTGACTGTCAACTTGCCTTGTTTCTCTTGTCCCTGCACCCAGAGCACTGCTTGGGGCTTGGAAAGAATATACGGATAGTCCTATCCAGGTGGGGTGTGCCCTCTGAGATAACATAGTCATCCCCAGAATACATCCATCTATTTAACAAACATTTATTGAGCACCATCTGAGTACCAAGCCCTATGCCAAGTGCTGGGGACTGGGGATGAGCTGTGGTGGTGATGCCCTGAAAGGGCTCACAGTGCAGTAAGGGAGATAGTTACATAAACAGCACAGAGGGCAGGTTCTACACAGAGGTGCAAAGGAGGAAGTGATCCATCCTGGGGAGGTTTGGCTTGCGAGGTCGGTGTCACCTGCTGGGGTCTGAGCAACACAAAGAAGGCTTTCTGTTCCAGAATACTTTCCCAAGCATTTCATACAGTGTCTGAAATTCCCCCATCAGAGTGTCTTGCCCTTCCTTTATCCTCACTGTCCTCTCCATCATTACCTCATGCACTTATATAAGAGGGAGGCAGCTCTTCTAGTGGACTGAGGAATCGAGGAAGCAAGTCCCCTCTCCGGGCCTGTTTTCTCTTCTGTAAAGTGAGGGAGTTCAGACAGGTTCGGTGGTATCGTGAACCTTCTTCCCCAATACTGGGGTACAGGGGAGGGTCAAAGGAAGACCAAAATTGGGACAAACACCGCTTCACTACAAGTGCTGCTGACTGGCTCTGGATGGAGGCCTGGGGCCTGGGATGGGAGGGGCTCATCGCAGAGGCTAAACAGCCAAGGCAAGTCTAATCCCCACTAAGCCAGCCACTGACTCACTCTACAGCTCTGAATGGAGACTTGACCTGTGGCCTCAGGCCGGCAAGGAAACTTGGGTTTGGACCAGGGACCTCCCTGGAAACTAACCAGATGTAGCATCTACAAGGAGCTTCCCGGGAGGGGGGCGTGGGCCCAGAACAATCCCTAGCTGCATGACATCACCCTCCTTTCTTGTTATCACCAAGAGCAGCTCCAGGTGTGGCCCAGGAGTTGCCACACCCTGTCCTGGGTTGGTCCCAGGGACTCAGCTTTGTTCACCTCAATTCCCATGGAACACATGGAATAGCGGCTGCGCAGAAGACATCTCAGAGTTTTATGTCTGACTGCCATGTACTGACTATATGATCTTAAGCCTCTGTTTCCCTTTCTGATCTTCATTACCTCTTCCCTGGTATTACCCAAACCCTCAGTCTTATAGGGGCCTCCTCCTCCTACACTGCCTTGGATCCTTTCTTCATGGTAAGTACAATCATTACAATCCCATAATTACATTCACAGAGATGCTACTACATACCAGGCCCTGCACCAAGCACTTAGCATGGGTTACTCTTAACCATTAGATACATATCACTATCAATATCCCCATGTTACAGCTGAGGAGACTGAGAAACCTTCAGGAAACTGGCTCACCCAAGGCCCCACCCAGAAAATGGCTCTCCTTGGCTACCCCGATGCTCCCTCAGGACTGTTTCTAAATTGTGC
Organism: Eonycteris spelaea; assembly: GCA_003508835.1. Taxonomy (NCBI): domain Eukaryota; kingdom Metazoa; phylum Chordata; class Mammalia; order Chiroptera; family Pteropodidae; genus Eonycteris; species Eonycteris spelaea. The sequence goes on along the minus strand of PUFA01000204.1, from coordinate 990,881 downwards.
TTTTAATCTGTGTCTTACCTACGTCACACAGTGACTCTTGGGAAAAGCGCTAGAACAGGCGTGGAAAAGCTTTATACACTGTAAAGTACAGTACATGAGCATGTGGCTGCCACATCAAGGTTTCATGACCTTCTGAACTTTCTGGGTTTTCTAGTTCAGCTTTCTGCCCACCAAAGGAGTCTCCAGGACAGCCTCTCTGGCACACACCCACAGTGAGGGTGACTCACTGCCTCCTAGGAGGGGGGCAACTCCTGCCAGGAGCAAGCACTGCTCAATGGGATAGGGACCTGTCTCCTTGCGCCTGTTATGGGTTCTGTCTGCCTCCCCAGCCACATGATGTCCTATAGGCTCAGCTTTCTCACCTGTAAATGGGGCTGATAATCAATGAGATAACACACAGCAGGGAGTATATACAAGTACATATTTATTGACAGATAGTGGAACCTGCTCAGTGTTGCTTCCTTTCCCCATTCACATTGCTCATTTTGTTCCCATTCGTATAAAACAGATGATGAGGGGTTATTATAATCCAGGAATTTATGAGTCAATAGTTATTTACCTATAAACTACTTCTTAATCTGCCATACTTTCCCCACCTCAACAGAACAAAAAGCCTGTTTCTGAATGATGCACAGAAACCACTATTTCCCCACCACCCCTACTATGTCTGGTAAAGGGTAAACCACTGATTAAATTATTGGTGAAAAAGCCATAAATATGTATACCCAACAGATAGCACTGGTTAAGAGAAGAGTGTCCAGATTATATAAAATGAGATGGATTTTGCAACCGCATTCCTCAAAAACCCTAAGCTCCAGTGGGCGAGGATTCACAAATGTCTTTTGGAATTTCGTGGATACGGATCCTGCTGCAGTGTTAACTATATCTGAAATACACCCTGCAAATGTTAACTCATTCAAACCTTACAACCTCTTGAGGTAGGTAATGCCATCTTCCCCAGTTTTACACATGAGGTGGCTAAAGCACAAAGAAGTTAAGTAATTTGCCCAAGGACACACCGCTAGTAACTGGCAGACCGGGATCTGAACCCAGCCATCTGCTTAGAAAACATGTTCTCTACCTCCATAATATACCCCTTTAATCCATCACCGGCCCTCATTAGGCTGTAAGAGCAGCACTGCAATCCATAACTCCCAATTTCCAAGATTTCTATTCATCATAGCAATCTCATTGACTTCCTATAAAGTCTTAAAAATTTAAACTTATGAAAGAGAACTAAATAACAAACCCTTGCCTTCTATCTTGAGGTTCCAAGTAAAATTTCATTTGAAAAAGGATCCTGCTTCAACAAAAAGTTTGAAAACTACTGAGATTGTGTGTGAGGGAGCCCCCAGGAGCACCAAATAACTCATCTTGCCATCACTTCTGTGTGGCCAGGCCCTTGACTCTGACAGGAAGACTTCTGCCTCTCCCGAGACAGGCCCGACTGAGCCAGGGCTATCACCCTTCAAGTGCTGCCTTTTCAGCGGGTCGGCCTTTCAGCACTTCTGCCCTTCAGAGGATTTGGCTGCAGTGGGCACTGAGCATGAAAAACATGCTTCATGGTTATAGAGGTACTTTCTGGAACTGGTCTCAGAGTCGATATTGAGTCTTCCTAGAGTATTCTGGGGCACTCCCCAGTCTTGGGGCCTGGACACTTTTCAGGGACTGCTGAGGTAATACCTATGGCAGTCCACCTACTTCCTTGATACTCTATCTGCCCGGCCAAAAATGACCCCAAGAACTCAGATTTCTTGGCCTGTGCAAGTCACAACAGCCTCATGATAAGATTCTAGTATCCTTTCCACTTGTGCTTAATTACTGACAATGATGGTGAGCTCACTACCTCACAGGACATCATTCAGTATAAGAAAGTCTCATCAAGACAGAGTACAGCAGAACTTAAGGTCTCCAAGCAGATTCTGTAAGGCAGGAGTTTTGTATGTGTCTTGTCTTCTTAATTACAATCATGCAAGCAAGTCTACAATTTCAAGTTCTTGGGTCATGCCTTGACCTGAATGAATTTCCCTGGGTCTTATCCATGGCTCCAGATCAACCTCGTGCATGCAGAAAATGAATTTGTTTACATAGAGACCAGCCACATCATCCTGAAAAACAATCTCAACCCCGAGACATTCATTCATCTTGTAGGAAAAGAGCCAAAGACACATGTCTCTCCAAGACAGGGAACCACCACAGTTCTCAGCTGCAAGCTCAGAATTCCCCGACACATGGCTCAGCAGCTGCCTTCATCTCTTGGAGGCTGGGCAGTCTTGGGGCATTCTCAAAGGGCCAGATGAAACATATTAATTCATCACTCAGAAATTATTATGAGCTTTTTGTCCTGTTGACCTGCAGTGTCATAAGCACAGATGATAAACTCCCCAAGGGCCCTTCCTGAGCCTAACAAGGCGATCTAAGGAGGTATTAACTTCCTGCATAATATCATCCCACTGACTGTTACTGCAATAGTGTGTGCTGTTCCCTTTCTATACAGTTTTCACATCATCCCCTGGCCATGTGCACCTAAGCAAGAGGACTATTGTTATAAGCTGTCCATTCTGGATGCCTATAACAAGGATGTTTCCATTCTGAAGATTCATACCCCATTGTGTGTCTTCACCACTGACATTTGGAGGGTCAGTTCCAGGTGGGAAGTTCTCGAAGGGGGTGAACCAGAAAAAGGGAAGAGCTCATACCTAGAAACGCCTTCCTTCTGGTCCTAGCTTCATCACTTACTGAATTACAAGTCATGTCACCCCTCTGAAACTCAGTTTCCTCTTTTATTAAAATAAACTGAAAAGCTACTTCCAAAGGGACATTCAGCAAGTTAAGTGAAATCATGTACATAAGGACCTCAAAGCAGAGTTAACAGCATGGGTGCTGGAAGCTACCCGGGTTCAAATTCTAGATCTGCCAACCAGCCATGTGACCTTGGGTCCTTAAGTTCTATATACCTTAGTTCTCCCATCTGCTGAGTGTAGACCAAAAAAAAAAAAAAAGTATGTGGCAGGGTTCTTTTTCTGATTAACTGAGTGAACATATAAAATATAAAGAGTCTAAGACAGTGCCTGGCATACAGTGAATGCTCAAAAAAGCCTCATGCACTGTGGTACACAACAACAGATGTCCTCCTAGCAGCAAAGCTCGTGACTGACAGTGTTATTTTTTAATACCTGGCAAAGCCCTTGTACGTGCACTATCTCTGGCTCCTTATGATAGCTCAGTGATGAAGAGACCCCTTGAACAGGTGAGAAAACTGAGGTTCAGATCAGAGGCAAACTGAGCAAAGGGTAGAGCTGAACTCGAACTCATTTTCTCTTCCTGCGGTGCCACACTGTGTCTCTGGTTCTGTCATATACTGCTTAAATGCCATCAACCACCGTGAAAACCCTTCACTGGGGAGCGCCAGACAGCCAGCGATCGAGTTAACTCTGCTCTGAACGACTGTGCAGTAGCCATGCTGAGAGGCTGAAGCTAGGTCCTGTTGTCCTGCATCCATCCACTGATGTTTATACACCTTACTGTGGTGGCTTCTTTTCCTCCATTCTACCCCACACAGCTAACAATAATTGTGCTAGAGCACTAGCCGATCACATCACTCCCTTGCTCTAAAACCTTCAATAGCTTCTTATGGCTCACAGATCAAATCAGTTCCCATAAGGAATACAAGTCCAAATGGAGAGCATTCCATACCTTATCGCCTCCTACCCTTCCTACGGTGTGGCTAGGCCATTCTCTTCTCAGTTCCCTGGACCACTGTCATCATCTGTAAAGAGCATTCAGATGGGGAACTCGGAACTGCTGATTCCAAGAGCAGTCACAGGTTGGAGAGAGACCCGAGACCTAGATACTCAAAATCATATCGTCAAGGACAGAGCCAGGACCTAAATTCAAACCTCTTTACACTCCCAGAACCATTCTGAATAACAAATACTCTTTACTGCATTTTCAAATTCTTTGCTGATTTGACTCTAAACATACAAGTCCTGTAAAATGGTCTGAAGAGTTCAGACAATTCAAACATTTTAGGATACTAACACTTCCCTCGAATAGTGCCTCATGAAAGTAAAATTCGAAGCTTTTACAAAGGTCCTTATCTACTCCATCCCCCATCACTCTTCCATTGTGTTCTGTACTCCAGCCATGCTGGTCTCCTGGCCTCTCCAGAAACCCCACAAGGGCCCCCCAGTCTTAGGGCCTTTGTCCCTGCTGTCCCTCTGCCCAGAATGCCCTTCTCCTTGACGATGTCTGATCATTAGTCAGGTTTCACTAAAATGTCACTTCCTCAGAGCCTTCCTTGACCACCCTGTCTAAACTGTCCCTTCCACCAGTCACTTTCTACCACATTGCTTTTTTAAATTTTTCATAAAAGAATCATCTCATCTCCAAAGAATGATGCTTTATTGATAACTATTTCTATGATTATTTTTTATTAGTCTGTTTCCTGGTCTGCCTCTCCCAATACCAGCTCTGTCAGAGCAGGGACTTGCTACAGTATCCGAAGCTCACAGAGCAGCTCCTAAGCACCCAGTAGGTACCTGATACGGATTTACTGAAGGAATGTACTAAACACAGAGATGACTTCTCTTTGGCTACATCCTGTGCATGATCTGCTCATTCCCAATCAACAGGCAGGGAAGAGGGAAGCCTAAATACATCTAGCGCCATTCAAACTGGCTGGAACAAAGACCTCACTTCCTCTGGGGCTCAGCTGGTCCAGGAGACCTGCTGCTGACATTTCACCAAAGAACTCATGCAATGAGACTGTCTTCTATTAGTGAGAATTATTTTCACGCCTCCCACAGGGGAAACCCTGATTTTATGAAGGTAAAACCACATTGTGATGAACACTTAATCAGGATTTCGTCTATGTTATAGCTCTGCAAGGAAAAAAGTAGTTGGGGGCCTTAATATCACGCTAGTAAAATGTTACAATAAGTGTGTTCCTGACACGATTTTCTTATTAGGGTCTTTGCCTGTAAATTTTATTGCATTTAATTAAAAATTATTGCTAAAAGAAACAGCTGCATATGGTCTTAAGTCAGAAAATTAAAAACTGAATATTCTCATCAGTCAATTTCAACAAGCTTAACCACATGCATTAGGAATGTGATGGTTTTGAGATTATAATAATTTTTATGGCATTTCCAGGTCCTTTCAATGAAACTTAATGAAAGCTCTGCGTGAGTTCATTTGTCAAAAACATAGTAATAATAGGAATGCTCCCAGCTTACAGGCAGTTACAAAGATACCAATGAAAACTATGCCTGGGATGTGCAGAAAATCCAGCCACTCAGCTCTTGGGCACGGATGGAATTAGTCAGCAGGAGGCTTAGCTGCAACTGCCATACCCCAACCACGTTTTAGAGCCAAGGCTGTAATTCACCTTTGTTTTACAATGATGCGTATATCTGTTGCTGCAGCACAAAATATTTTTATTTCGTAAAAATAAAAGTCAGGTTTCACTCTCGCAGGGAATCACTTCTGAAAAATATTTGTTGCATTCTGAAAATGCTGGGGGCACTCTGGGGGCTGGGGAGGAGGGAAGGAGTCAGCCTTATGGATTTTATTCTAAATTTCAGAATTTTAATGGTGGTCTCTCTGTTCTTGGTCTGGATTGCCTATATAATTATGTTCCCCAACTTTATGATGTGGCTTGTATCATTTAACTTTTTTTTTTAAGGACTGAATTCTTATTATTTCTTGCTATGTTTTGTATTGGAAACCAACTCAAATCTTTTATTTATTTGGGACCAGACAGACTGTAAAGATAAATAAAAGAATGAGAAGGGAAACGCAAAGGCAGACCTAAGCTGGCCCTGGAGCTGACACTGGAGAACTGGGTTGCTGGGGACATTCTAGTAACAGAACTCCACTGCTCTTCTTTCCATGGCCGCAGCCCTGCTTGGTCTTCATTTTCTCTGGAGGGGACCATGGCAACAGCCTCTTGATTAATCTTCCTGCTTCCCATCTCTCCATTCTCTCCACTCTCCACCGGCCAACACGGTGTCCGTGACAATGCACCATCCCCACTGCTCAGGGGGTATGCACTAACTTCCCAAGGCCTTCTGTACAAGGCCCTTCTCAGCTGGGCCTCAACCCGGCCCCCAACTTCATCTCACAGACCTGCATCCTAAGCTCCATCTGAACACCTGAAGGTTCTTTCTTAGACCCAGATTCAGGCACAGGCTTGTGCTCCTTCTGGACTGTTTGTCTCCATCATGAACTCCTGTTCCTCTGGCAATACCCACCTCACCTGTCTCCAGAATTGTTTGGAGGGACCGCTAACAAAGCCTTTATCATACCAGGTTTTAAAGGCCTCTAGTAGTCTCTCTTCCCAGCCAGACTGAAATGGCTTGAGGGCAGGGATCTTCATCCCTCTACTACCTAGAACAGTAGCTGACAGGTGAGTAGATGGTCAATAAATGTTAGGAGAAGAAGTGAGTGAATTAGCTGAGCCAGTGCAACGTTCTGCTATAAGAACTGGAAATTAAAAAAAGGGTGTTTTAGTCCTTAAGCCTTTCAACCCAATCTCCTCCATATCTTCTTCATGTCTGCAGTGTGAACTGTTTTCCAGAATAAAGATACCAAGGTATCTTCTGAAGTAAGATTAAATCATTTTCACTGCAGCTTTGCCTACTAAAAACCATGGTCCTATGTTTCTTTGTATGTTCTCAACCCTTTCTCCTATCTCTATATATCGAAATCCTACTTTTCCTTCGTATCCAGTCAAATACCTCCCTGTCCATGAAGTCATCCTGCCTTCCCTCTGGACTTCTACTCTTCTGGTCCTGAGCATTTTCTATCTTGTATTTCAGGGACTCTCTCCCCACCCCACCACACATCCACTGAAATAAGTTATGGTGCCTGGTCCACCTCGCCATCTCCTTCCATACTTCACTTGGCACAGTTCCTTGCCAAAAATTACTAATTTATCAAATAGTCATCATCAATTAGCCAAAATATTCAATGATTTTCCTACTCCTCCTCCTCAAACTCTTGGGCATGCAATGCAAACTGAATTCTAACAAAGAACAGCTCCATAAGAATCCGGGCTGGGAGAAGAGAGTCCTGAAATGCTGGGCCTTGGACTTTCCATAGCTCTCTCTGGAAGGCACAAACAGTCATGAACTGCTGCTCCCAGGTGGGCTGGACCATCTGAAGCTCCCCTAAGGAGCAGTAGATTCTAAACAGATGGCCTGCTCCAAACCCAGAGCTCTTGGCTGCTCTGCAGGCATACCTGACCCCAGGAAGGCAAGGGTCCCCACCATGGCCCCGAGGGAGGGAAAGATATCTAAGTACCTCATTAGCAAGTTCAAGGAAAGCTTGTCAGTCTTCTTGACAAAATGCCAACAGAGCAACAAACCCAGCAGCTGTCAAAGAAAGGAGAAACAAAAGTGTCCTTTCACTTTTCCTTGAGCCCTTTGGACCAATTAGCAAAGCCAACGTGATAAAAGTGCGGGTGCTAGCCTGTCTCCTGCAAGAGGGACACCTGGAAGATATAGGATGAAAACCACCAGCTAACATTTTGCAACCAAAGAAAATGGGTAATGAAAAGAGCACTGGACTGAGGGTCAGAAAGACTTGGGTTCGAATCTTGGTTTAACTACTTACTACCTATATGATAGAGGATAATCTATATCAAGGGTCCCCGAGCCCCAGGCCATCCATGGCCTGTTAGGATTTGGGCTACGCAGCAGGAGGTGAGCGGCTGGTGAGCAAGTGAAGCTTCATCTGTATCTGCAACTACTCCCAGCCACTGGCATCACCGCCTCAGCTCCACGTCAGATCATCAGGCATTATTAGATTCTCATAGGAGCACCAGTTCCTGCTGTCAAAAAGGTTGGGGACGACTAGTCTACATCACTTCACTGGGCCTCAGGTTTTCTCACCTGGAAAATGGAGACTGGAAATTCCTAACATGCCTAACTAATCGAGAATTATAAGCGAAATCATAGCTATAGTCAGAGTCACAGAGAAAGGCATTCCTATTATGATAATGGAATCATAATGGTCCTGCAGTGCCCTCGGTGTAAGAGGCTGCTAAATAAAAATGCCACATCAGTACTGCTCAGGCTGTTGTTTGCATCCCTGACCCCATCGCATGCAGGGGTTTAGAACTAATGATGATGCCACACCCCACTGCTAAAGCTTGCAAGTTCATGGTCCCAATTTTACTGATGTGATATCCTGAACACTGAGTCAAACGTGCAGAAGAACAGTCTTGAGAGAGACAAAGACAGAGACAGAAGAACAGAGACACCCCATAGTAACAGGGATCAGACTCTCCACCCATACCCCTGGAATCAAATTTGAATACTGCATCCATCACTATGTGACCTTGGTCATGTCACTTAATAACGGCTAATGCTTACTGATCAAATATTTCACTATGTGTTATATTAACTCACGTAGTCTTAATGACATTATGAGGCAAGTACTATTATCATGCCCTTTTAGAGATAAAGAAACTGAGGCAGAGAGAGATAAGTAATTCGTCTCAAGTCACACACATAGTAAGTGGTGGTGTGTAGAACGAAATCCAGGCAGCTTGGCTCAAAAGTCTACCTTTGTGCTCTCACAAGCTCTCCCTGGGCTGCAGTGTTTTCATCTGTAAACATAAAAAGCCACTACGTACACACCAAAACCAATATGCATTAACGGATGGAGAGAGCGCTGACAGAAAGATATGAAAGCCAGTGTGGTAACATGTTAATGCTATGATCTATGCGGGCATACAGACAGTCACTGTAAAAACTCAACTATTCTGTAAGTTTGAATATTTTCATAATGAAATGTTGGAGAAAAGTGACATCAGGGATCTGTGATGTATATAATGCTGTGATTAAGGAAGACTCAACATCATGCATAAAACAGACAATTATGGATCTTTAAATGAAACATTTAGAACCATTTTTTTTTTTTGGTGTTTTGCGCCAACCAAGTATTTAATAAATATATACAAAGCATCTACCACCGTGTCATTGAAGATAGGAACTTATAACTGACAGTTCTTTCTGGAACCCTTGTGAAGCTCAAAATCACCAACCTACATGGAATCATAAACCCCCTGGTCATCGAAACCCATTTATCAAGCTCCCGGTGCATAACCAATATACTGAGATGCCATGGGATATTCAGAAGTCAAAACTGGGTTCCCCCAACCAAAACATCCTATTTGAAAAGTAAGAGTGTTGGACTAAACCTCCAGCCTCATCCCCTTTTTTTGTGCATAAGGGTCGATTTAGGAAAAAAGGAATATTTGGGATACACTTTAAAGGATGACAAAAGCTTTTTTGTATACCATGGGGAAAATGTACATAGGTAACAATGTGTACACCTTTATTTTATAAGATAGAAGGTCATTAATAAGAATATTATTATAGCTCCTAAAATGTTACATCTGCGTATACAAATCTCAGGGGAAGTAACTGCATAGAAGAAACTTTATCATCATCCATTAGCCCTGAGCTGCTGCTCTGATTTAGGGGTCCCTAAAGGCTCTCTGAATTCTATTATATACTCCTCAGTTTCTTGATGAGAGGTACTTTTAGTGGAAAAAGGACTTGTATTTAAGTAACATTGAATCACACCACGAGAGAGTTATTCCCTTTCAGTCCTTATGAATCTTTCTGATTATGCCAAGTAGAAAGTCTCTGTGTGGTGCCAGGATGTCTTTAACACCTCTCCCTGTTTAACAAAGGGACCAAGCCTTCAGCTCACAGCCTTGGCAAGTAATTACCTCAAGCCAGACTTTACCACTGTTAGTTTACTTTCCTTTGTATCTTATTTGTACAGTTGTCTTCTATTTATGGCAACTGATACTGTTTTCCACTTCCCAACAGTGACATAAAATTTCCTTTCTAAATACTTCTTAAGTAAAAAAGGTGATTTCTTTAAAGAAAAGTAAGAGTAAAGTTGGTTTAACAGAAATATAAAAGGTGGTACAGGAAAGGTGGATGGTTGAGAAATATAGATCTGCGCCAATCTTACCATTTTATAGATGAGCAAACTGTGGCCCAACCCTTTCCAAGATCCCATAGGAAGTCAGATGAGTGGGCTTTGAACCCACTTCTCCAGATGCACTGGAAGTACTGCCCTGTGCTCTTTCAGGACTGTTGGTATTCATTTTGATTTTTGCCTCTGACCCTCATACTCAGGCAAGGTGTGGAGACAGGACAAGTGGCAGAAGGAGGAACTGCCTCGCCACCCACTCAGCCTGTCCAATCTGAAGCACCTCTAGGTGTGTGTCTCAGATCAGTGGCACCCTTCCACTAGATTCTAAGCTCCTATTCAGGCAAAGCAATAGAGGGGCCCCCTCTCCCAAAGCGGTCCCTTGTGCCTCTCAACTTGATGTGTCTGAAACGTCCCTTGCCCAGACCTGTTCCAGCCCAAAGGGGGGATTTTTCTCCCCCTCTGCTTCCATCTGTTTCTTGCAAGAAAACGGAAGAAAGCTTTGCTCGCTGATTGACGTCCAGAAGGATGTGGTTCCTGCACAGGAGGTTTATCCCAGTCAGTCTGGCCTTTGGTAAAATAGTATCAGAGGGGGCAACGGTGCTTTTGAAATTCAGAGTCTGACAGTTCAGGATACTCAACCAAGCCCCCAGGCTGTAGCATCAAATGTGAGATCACGCAGGGAAAGCACCTAGCACACAGTAAGCAGTCGAGATAGGGAAGTATTAGCATTTTCTTGGGCATTTTATTCCCTTAAAGTCATGTTAGTTTCAATGAAAGAATCTTTTGTTTTGTTTTTTTGGACGAAGTGCAGACCAAGGCCAAAAGGCCCCTGCATATGGCCAAGTAGCTTATATACCGCATAACCCCCTTGGGGCACTACATATAGATTAAAAGGTGAATGTAGCCCAGGGTCTCATAGTGAGCAGCATGCACAAATCAGACCTGGCATCCCTTCACAAAATTCACTGCAAATTCCTGAACCAGGAGTCGGGAAATTTGAGTCCTAGAACTGATATCTCCACTAATTTGCTGAGAGACCCCTGGCAAGTCCCTTTCCCCTTCTGTGTCTCAGTTTCCTCCTCTGTAACAAAACCAAATGTTGTCTGAAGTTCCCTTTCAGCTCTAAAATTCTGTGATGCTACAGAAGCAGATTTCAATTCTGAAGGGCTGTCATACACAAAAGAGAAAATGGGCTCACTCACCCGGCTTGAGAGAGAAGAGCCAGCATGAGCCAGGCAGGGATATTTAAAGGGAGGTAGCTTTTGCCTCAGTCAGAAAGAAAAACTTAAGAGTACCTAGCACAGGGGAGGCAGCTCTGAGAGGTGGTGAATGCCCTGTGGCTTGAGGAATTCAAGCATAGACTCCATCAAGAGAGACCTGTTAGAGGTGGGAGGTGTGACCATATGCCCTTTGGATCCTTTCCACTACCAAGATTTTGTGGTTTCAAAGTTTGGTTATATTTTCACTAGTGCTAGGAGGCAACTGAGCTACGGCTGGGTCTCATCGAACTCTGCCAGTAACTACTGATGCAATGACCTTGTCGGCTCTGCCCCTCTTGTCCTCTTCACACACATTCACATTATCCGAACTAAATCAGTTCTTCCAGCAGTGCTGGTGTCTATCTCTGCTCCAGCAAACAAACCCTTTCATCCAAGAAAGAACTAATTAATAGCCTTGCCCGGGCTTGGGGTAGGGAGAAGATGGAACCAGGGTGGGGAACCATGTGAAAAACTCAAGAGAATAAACCATACAAACACTTCTAGCGTCTATACTCCAGCGACGGCTAACGCTAATTGCAAATCATTCTTATCTATTCGTTACTGCAGGTCCCCTAGGAAGCCCTAGCAGCCACATCCGTCTGGGACTGGGCTAAGTTAGTGTACACAGGGGGAAAAAAAAATCAGATTTCTTTTAAAATCATAACTATTTTGGCTTTTCATGAATTCAGATCAAAGAGTATAACGGTTGGGATAGAAAGGCATCACTTTTAAGTTGCATCCAAATATGGAAGGAACGGCAAGCTTTGGCAATTATCCACTCGGGATGATTAATAAGGGCATTCAGTTGGTCTTGGAAATGGTGGGGTCAGAAAACCCCCACTGTTGTCAATCATTTCAGTGTTTTACCCTCACTTCCAAGGTGAATGAGTTCCCCCCCAAATCAGCTTACATATACCTCTCAAAGACTTCTATTCAGAAATTTAGCTCAGGGCACCCTTGGCTTTTTAAACAATTTAAACAGTCTTTTCTAGTTCCCTTCAATAGAGTGTATATTTACATAATAAAAATGTATCAATCTCAATTTAGGGTATTTTCCTGATGGTGAAAGATATTTAGTTTGGCAAGATTCCAGAACGTTCTCTCTTGGTGACTTTCCCAAAGGGGAGTAGCAAAACCATCACCTAGATGAGAAATGTCCAACAAATAATGCAAATATGCTCTCATTTGTACCAAATTTGGCATTTCAGACAATACTTCCACACAGATTATCTACTCTGATCTTCTCAAACACTCTGTTATAAGGTAGCATGAATCCCACTTCACCGATGAAGTAACGGAGGCTCACAGAGGTAAAGCCACTGACCCCAAGTCACAGAGCTAGAAATACAGCTTGAGGCAAAAAAGCAAGTCCTTTTTTCCCCTATGCCAAAGTTTATTTCTCAGTTACATTTGCTATACAACAAAGAAAACTAATTTCACGGTACCTTTCTGCTTCCTGGTCTGTGCTCTGCTGTTTACTCTCAAAGGCATTGAAGCTGCTCATGTCCACGTAGCCATCATTTTCATTTGCTGTGGACAGAGCTCTGCTCTGATCTTCAAACAGCTTTGTAAATGTCCCAGCCCTCGCAGGCCTTCGGGGAGGGATCTGGATATTCTCATAGTCCGAGTTCATGGCTGGAATATTCTCATAGTCCGAAGTGTCGGCATTGGGGAATGAGATGGACCGGGGCTTGGTCAGGGGCAAGGGCAGAAAGGGGGGCCGGGAACGGTCTTCGAAGGACTCCACTCGGGACACCGTCCTGCTGAAGGGGACACCTTTCCTCTTGCCATCCCTGTAGAAGATGAGGGAGGAGGGTGATTCAGAAGCCCGGAGCTTGCCAGTCCGGGTCTTAAGCTGAGGGGAGTTACTGAGGCTCCTGCGGTCAATTTCGAGAAGCCGGGAAGGCCCGTGGTAGCTGGATTCCGAAGAGGACCTGGAAGAAGACACATTGACATCCACATGCACTTTGTTCTCAGTCTTCTTCTTAAATGTCAACGCCAGGAACCGCTTAAAGGACGATTTCTTCTTCTTGCTGTGCTTGTCTGGGGGCTCGCTCTCAATCAGAAGCGAAGGAGAGCTCTTTGTGATGGGCTTTTTGGTGATGCAGGCCAGGTCAAAAGGTGGTGGGATGTCAACCACAGATGATGGTGTGGAGGTGCCGCTGGACGGAAGGTGGTTCCTCTGGGAGAAACTCCCGGAGGAACCAATCACACAGGGCAGAGAGAGATTGTCATCTTTCCTTTTGATCCGATGGCTGTCTAAGCCAGACGCCTCTGGCTCCCGGTACACAGAGACTGGAATCTCTCGGCCTTCCACAGAGAATGATCGAGGGTACAAACTGAAGGCTCTGGGCTTTGCTGGCAAGGCCCTGCTGGCTTCCAGTGACTTCCCCTCCAATGACAGAACCATCTTTCTTGCCTCCTCGGTGGCATTCCAATGCCAATCGCTGATGAGCCAGCTTCTGGTCCAGTTTCTTCCGGGACAGTTTCTGGGACGTAGCCAGCCACCTTCCCAGAGTGGGGCCTGGCCCTTGAGATGATGTTCTTCCTATCGATGGAGACCAGGCCACCCTCAGCATCACAGTCCACTTCTTTCGTGCCGTAACCACTCAGGGTGTCTAATGAAGCCTGTGTCTCAGGCTTTTCTCCCTCTCCAGGGTCAGCTCCGCATGCCAGATCGACTCCCATCTCGTAGGGATTGGTGAGTGCGTCATCTTTGGCATCCTCATCCTCTGACATTACCACCACATTGGGGACAGAAGGGCCCTCTCCAGAGCCACTCTGCAGGGAGCCATGCTGGCCACACAAAGTTTCAGCCACTGCGTCTTGCTTTGCAAATTCCCCTGACTTTGCTTCCTGCTCTGCCTCTAAGCCTTTTGCTGACTCAGAAAGCGGAGCATAGCTTTCGCTACAGAAAGAGGTGCTCTCAGTAGGGAAGAACTCGTAGGGACTTCCTGAGAGTGAAGTCATGAAGTCATCCATACAGTCACCCTCAAAAGGAATGATCTGGCAGCTCTCCTCAGCAGGATCATCCTGCACGGCGTCTTCACCTTCTCCAGCATCTTCTCCTGCCTCTTGGGTGATTGCTTCCATTTCTTCTCGGTCAATTTTCACATCTTGGTCAGGTTGTTCATCCTGATCATCCTGGTCGCCACTGCCTGTGGCACCTTCACACTCCTCCTCAGAGATTTCAGGGCTATCTACAGCTGTCTTCACCTCCTGGACACCTGTGGCCAATTCCTCATTCTCCAGGGGTTCCTCACTGGCATCTTCTGCACCCCCCTCAGTGGGCCTATCAAAATCCACACCCTCATCTGGCTTCCCTGGTTCTTCATTGGCACAGCCTGCCTCACTGTCCTCCTCCGCCTCCCTGGGTGTCCCAGGGGGTCTGGGATCCTTGCCAGGAGCTGCTGGACCCTCTACATTGACTTGAGTTAGAATGATATCACTCGGAAAGACCGCCTCTCCATCCCAAGGGCCCCTGTGCTCCGGGTTGTACATGTTGTCATCTTCTGCAAGCTTCTCTTCCTCCTCATTTGTGAGCTTCTTCTCCTCTGCTCCTGGGTCTTGGGCACAGTCATCTGCCCCCATATTCTCAGGAGAGGGGGCTACACCTTCGTCATTCCCTCTACTCAGTGCAACTTCGGCTGGGGCTGACACGTCCTCAGCAGCTCCCATCCCCTCCTCCTCACTTCCCTCCTGGTGTTCCTCTTCGCTAGCAGCGGCATCTGGAGCCACCATGACTGCATCTCCACAGAGTCGCCACCCCTGGGTTCGTCCTCTCTTGGCAGAGCCCTGGGGACCACGATGTAATCCTCATCGGCCTCAGCCTCGGGGCACTCCAGGTTGGACTGCTGCTCGTCGTAAAGCCCCCTGTCTACACAGAGCAGCTTCCCATTGCTGCATTTGTTCAAGCTGTTGATCATATACACACTGGCTCTCCACTCGTTGGATGTGTCCAGCCTGGGCTTAGGGGCGATGGGAGGTTTTGGCCCCCTCGACATGGAGTTAGGGCTGTGAAGACCGTCAGGCCGGGGTGACGAAGATAATTTGGGTGTAGTCACTGGTGTGAGGGGACTGACAGTCTTTGGCTTGGGAGCAACTGGTGGTTTTGGTGAATCTAAAGGATAAAAATAGAGAAAAAGAGAAAAAAAAGGTACAGTTTCCTTTATTTCCACTCCAACTTAACCATTTTTGAGAGAACAATGAAGATGGTTTCCCAGACTATGTCAACCCAATCTATTATATTCTGCCTAGGTTTATGCCTCCACCATCAT
Organism: Eonycteris spelaea; assembly: GCA_003508835.1. Taxonomy (NCBI): domain Eukaryota; kingdom Metazoa; phylum Chordata; class Mammalia; order Chiroptera; family Pteropodidae; genus Eonycteris; species Eonycteris spelaea. The sequence continues at coordinate 975,385 of PUFA01000204.1, read as the reverse complement.
CTTTAAAATATCTTAACCTTCCACTGAAGAGTTATTCTGTAAACAAAGTGACTACACCTTTGTTCTACACACAGTCCCACCAATAAAACCCAACTGAATGATATCTTGCACGCAAATAAAGGTGTGTATCATTGTACTCATTCATACGACAACTACTTATTAAATGCTTTCTATGTGCCAGGTACCCAGGAGACAATGCTGAACTTGACAAGTCACCATCCCTGCTGCCCTCATGGAACTTACATTCATTCTACAGTTAATTCACTGAATACCTGCATCTATACACACAGCACTGTAGATTACAGTCTTCTAGGGTCAAGAGGAGAACAACATCCCTGCTGGCTAATCACAGTTGAGTTAAGGAGAAAGACTAACAACAATTAGAGGACAGAGCCGCGGGTCCTTGGAATATTATGACTGAATAGCCATTATCTCATTCCTTCAAGAATGATACACTAAAAGCTTATGACAGTGATGTATGATTCTTCTGAGGGTCACCTCTGAAGTCTACATTTTTCAAATATGATGTCCAGCTATGTGCCCGGCATCCAAATTTCATGGCATTCAAATTTCATGGCATCCAAATTTCATGGGAGAAAATATATGAATATTTGCAAAAGGCCTCTTCCTTTGTGGATGGTGAGGATCTACTGACCATGGCAGAATAAAAGATGTGGTGCACATTGTACACACAGCAGGAGTTTGAGAGGCAAGAGTTGCCATGGGTAGGGAAGATCTCTTGGAGAAGGTAAAATTCCAGCTAAATTTTGCAGGATGGGAGAGACTTGGACAAACAGACGGGTAAAGAGAGTAGTGGCCCACTCCCCTGGCCAGACTGTGGACAGAATAAGGAAGGCAGATGCCCAGGAATCCAACTCCACCTGACAACCCTGCTCCAAAAGCACTGCCTGGCTCCCCACTGCCCATGGATTAGGATGTACAAGTCTCCCTTCAGCCCAATATCGTTTCACAGTTCCACCCCCACTAGGACTTGGGTTTGATGCCAAGCAGCCTCAGAATGCCAGCCTGGCCAGAAGGAAGGTAGAACAGAGGGCCTAGAGGTCTGTCGGCAAACTCTTCTCCTTCCCATGCATTTGACTCTCAGGTAAATCTTTGCAGCATCTAATCCCAGTCGAATCTAATCCAGGGCTGTCCATCAGAAATATACTGTGAGCCACATTTATCACCACATATGTAATTTTTAATGTTCTCATAGCCACATTAAAATGTGAAAAAGAAATAGGTGAAATTAATTTTAACAATACAGTTTTTTTCAACTCATTATTTGGAATATCGTATGCAATCAATGACTCACATTTAGATAAACATGTCATCAACATACAAAATATATTAATGAGATATTTGACATCCTTTTTTATCTAAGTGTACTTTACATATATAGCATATCGCAAATCAGACTAGCCACATTTCAAGAGCTCACAAATCAGACTAGCCCAATTTCAAGTGGCTATGGTACTGGTCAGCACAACCCTGACTGGAGACATCTCCATGGGACTATCCCATTGGCACCTCAATTTCAAGATGTCTGAAGCCAAAGTCAATATCATCTCCCCAAACTGGAAGGACTATGTAAAATTCAGCTGAGGCCCCAAAGGAAAGAAGAAAGGCCTGGAATAGTAAATAATACAGGGTTACAAAGCCCATGCTACCATTTCTAAAAGGGCCTCATTTCAGAGCCTCTTTACTTGTACTTTTCATATACATCTAATGAACTTGGTTGTCTGGTTTCCCAGTGCCCAGCTAATTAGAAGGAGTTGGGGGATAGGTTAGAGCAGGAACACTGCCAGCTATAAGATGTGGTAGCTGACAGCAGGTAAGAGAGATAAGAGGCACAGCTGTCAAAGTAACCACTGCTAAGGTACCCACTGCATCAACCCCCTAACCTACACCTACATTCATCTGCATCAACGCCCGGGCCTGACACTGAAATACAGAGAATAACCCAGAGTCTTCAAGATGTAATATGTGACTTCCTAACTCCTAGCTTCCATAACCTATCAACTATGTCCTTAGTTAGAAAAATATCTGTCTAGATTAGCAAAAACAAAACAAAACAAAACAGAAAAAAAAAACCCATAATTCGGAGCTTAAACAGTTAAGCTCGATGTGAAATTACAGAGTGAGCCTTTGAAGCCTAGCTGACCTGGGTTCAAAATATGGCTTTGCCTCTTATAAACTATGAAACTGAGACTCAGTTCCCTCATCTGTAAAATGGGTAGAACCGTAACACCTACGCTCAAGGGGTTGTTGTGAAGATTAAAAATATATATTAAAAGTACTTAGTAGCAGGCCTTCGCATAGGAGTACACAATAAACAGTAGCTATTATTATTCTAATAAAATATGTCTTTTCCTACCGCACAACTTCCCCCGGTATAAGTCTTGCTCTTACTTTTATATAAACATATAAAATATATTTACATATTATGTAATATTAGTTTCAAGCTCTCAGCATAAGGTGTCAGGCACTGGCACCTCTGGGGGTGGGGAGTCTCATTTTTCATCCTTAACAGGTGGTATTTCACATGGGCGCCATGAGATCTGACAGAGGGACAAAAGGGCCATGAAAAACGACCATCACCTTGGCTGCATCGCCCCCACCCTCACCCCATCCTTCATCCAATCAAGCTATTGATCCATGGGTGCCGTCTCCTCGGGAAAGGTTACAGTGGGCGTCTGAGGCGTGATTCTGCAAGAAAATGCCTTTCCCACAGAGACCCCTAGGAATGACAAATATACAGTGTCCATGCCCTGCTTCCAGCTTTGAAGCTCGGGGATTTTCATCTGCATCCACTCTGAGATCAAAGGATACTAGAACCACAAAGGCCTCGTCTGACCCCTCAATGAAAGACGAGAAAATGGAGGCAAGAGAGGGCAGGTGACTGGCACAGGGTAACTCAGAAAATCTGAAGCAGGGCCCAGGTAGAATGTGGGTTTCTTGCTGCAGTCACCCGAACCTCTACCTTGACTTTCTTGTCACTGAGCATTTCCTTTACAGTGGAGACTCTGGGCTCCCAGCTTCTAGGGAAGCAGAGAAGAGAAAAATGCAGGGAAACTGAGGCCAAAGAGACCAGGGACAGCTAGTCAAGTGAGTAGTTTACATAATGCTGAATCCCAAGCTCAGAAGTACTAACTGACCATAAAGTAGATGACTGGTTTTCATTTGCTCCCATCCAACTTCCTTTCATCAAATTTCATAAAGTATTTACTGAGCACCTACTATGTGCTGGGTATTCATCTAGAATCTCTGGATACATCAATAAATAAAACAAAGACCTTATCCCCCATGGACCTTATGTTCTAGTGGTGAGAAATAAGCAATATAAAAGGATAAGTATATTACCTGTCATATGTTAAATGATCATAAAGTCTATGAGAATAGATCAGGACTTAGGGGTTTTTGCAATTTTAAATAGAGTGACCAGGATAGGCCTCACTGAGAAGATATTACAGGAAAGGTTTGAAAGAGGTGAAGGAAGCCAGGACTGACCTGGCATATACAAGGAGGCCACAGTGGAGTGAGCCAGTGAGGAGAAGCAGGGATGAAGTCAGAAGGGTTGTGGAGAGGGTGTAGATTATGAAGATGCTTGAGCAGAAAGACATGCATGTTCTGGCTAATGTACTGAAACAAACAGAAGTGGTGAGGGTGGGTGCAAGGAGACCAGTGAAGAGCCTCTTGCAATAATCAGGCAAGAGATGATGGAGGCTTGAACCTGGTTGGTAGCAGTGGAGGTGGTCAAAAAGAGTGAGATTCCAAATCTGAAGGTAGAGCTGGCGGGATGTACTGACGATCTGAATAGGAGGTATAAGAGAAAGAGAGAAGTCAAGAACAACTCCGAGGTTTGAGTTGGAGCAACTGGAAAAGTAAAGTTGCCACCAGCAAAGCTGGGGGGAAGCCTATTGGTGCTGGGGAGAGAAACCAGAATTTCAGTTAGCATGTTAGATTCGCGTTATCTATCACACCTCAATGGAGATATTAAGTGAGCCTCTGGGTATTTTAGTCTGGGCTCTGGGGATTGGTTTGGCTGGAAGTATCTGCCATGGAATTTAAAGCATGAACCTGGTGAGATTACCAAGCAAAGGACTGTGGACAGAGAAAAGAGCAGGGGCAAGGAGGGAGAGAGAAGGAGCCAATAAAGTAGGCTGAGGAGGGAGTAAAGAACATAAAGGGAGTGTGAGGGATTCCGGCTCTGCTCCTTCCCTGCCTTCCTCACAGAAAAGAACCACATAGAGCCCCTGCCATCAGTACAAAGCTATCTGGGTCTTGGACCTACTCTGGCTGGAGAAGGCTCAGGAAAGAGGTAGCATTGGGTGCACGGTGAAGGACAGGGAGGATTTCAAAATCGAAAAGGTAGAGGAACAGCGTATGCAGAGGTCCAGAGGCAGGTGGATGTAAAGCCCTTTGGCAGTATGTAGAGTCCAGTTTGGCTAAGCCTGAGTATGATGGGGGTAGAGGGATTACAGGATAAATAAGAGCTGGGGCTTCCTCTTCTAGATAACTTTCCGACTATCTAGAACCCAGCATGGATGGAGACCCTCTGCTGTCTCCTGACTCCCTCTGGCTGGTGCATGAACCTTCTCCCTCTCTGTATCACAAAGTCTGGGGTAACACTCTCCCCAGCCTGAGTTATCAATGCCCAGGGCCTGCTGGCAATTTGCTATGCCTGAAGACGACTTAAATGCAAATACCCTTCGAGCCAACATGCCAAGAATTAACTGGGGGGTGAAGGAACCACAGTGACAGGAGGAAGAGATTTTTGACAGCTTCTGGTGATAGAAATCACCCCCAACCAGTCCCCTATACAAGTTTATATTTCCTTTCTCTACTTTAATTAAACATCTGCCACTCACACATTCATGCTTGCTGCTCCCTTGTCGGCTATGTAGAGGTTCAATTTGAATGGGTACTGGATGGAGCACTGGACTGGGAGTCGAGAGCTCTAATCTCCACTCCTGACTCTGCCCTTACTTGGAGGTGTGACTTTGGACAAGTCCCTTCTCCTCCATGAGCTTCAGGTTCCCCATCTGTAGAGTGAAGGGACTTCACCAGTCAGTAAGTGCCTTCTGCTCTGGCAGACTACAGCCTATTAAACTCGTGGTTCTTCTTATGCTGTCCCCTGACATTTCCGTCTTCAGTCCCCAAGTCGTTTCAACCGCAGTTCACTATACTCCCCCTGGAACTCTCATAACCATATGTTCCAAGAGTAATTATCTTCCAATTTCACCTTCCAATTGCATCTTAATTTAACTTTCATTCCTGGGTGCCTGCTGGAATGTCCATGCCAAGCCTGATGATTTCTAATTAAGCTGCTGTTAAGCTAGTCCAGTGATCCACAACAGGGCACTTACTGGGAAGACAGCATGGACCAGAGTGGGAAGAGCATGGGCCCCAGGCTCAGTCGTGGACTCCAATCCTAGCTCTGCCACACATCAAGTGTGTGACCTTGGGCACACCACTTTGCCTCCCTGAGCCTCAGTTTCTTTCTTGGTAACATGGAAGAAATACCCCCATTTTCTTAAGGCTGTTGAAAAGTTCCAAAAAATAATAGACATAACATAACGAAGTCAACTGGTAAACATTTCCTGTGTACCTACTATGTGTTAGGCATTGGATTAAAAAGAAGGCTCTCAAACTAGACAGTCTGTGTTTCAATCCTATCTCAGCTCTCCATTAAGTCAGTGGTCATTAAATCCCTGCGGCTGTTTTCCCATCTATAAAATGGAGATGGCAAGAGTACTCACCTCATCAGGTCACTGCGGAAAAATAAACTGATACAAGTGAAACACTTAAAAGCAATGCTTGCTTCATAGTAAGTACCCAGTAAATACTAGCTAGTATTTGCTGGTCGGTGATAATGTGACAGACACCATTGCAGGCACCTATCATTGCCATCACACAGAAAAAGGAACCAGATTTATGCTGGAGACAAATTATAGGATGGCTGAACCGAAGAGCAGCAACTGCTGAGATGTCCTGGGACCAAATTGGCCCCTTGGTTTATTCCGGTTCACTCCATCCCCCAGATTCTCAGAGAAGGGAAGGCTTGCCCAAGCCTCATGCAGGGAAACATGGGAAAACTGGAACCGCTCTCACTATTGTTTTAAAAAGAGTTTTATTAGGAGTATAGGGAAAAGCTAGCCTGGCTCTGTCCAGGCTGTGCCAGAATAGGCAGGAGGCGACCTTCCTCCAAGGAGTGGCTGGCCTGGTGCTGGGACCTGCTCCAGCCTCTTCCAGTCCTACAAAGTGACATCCCTGCTCTTACCCCCCTCCCCGCCCCCCGCCACTCCTTCCTATGATTTACACTCAACTGTCCAGGTGCCCTCATGCCCAGCAACAACAGGGCCTGGACCCAGAGAGGTGACTGCTACACTCCCAAGTCCCCCAGTGGCTCCTTTTCAGATCAGTCCAACCAACGTCTCTTGTCTGCACCTCACTCCTAAGACAATGACTTTTTTCATTAAAAGATTTTAAAAAGAAATAACCAACACACACACACACACACACACACACACACACACACACACACACTCTCACACACACACACACACACACACTCACAGAGCACAGCAGGATATGGTTCTAAGACAGCCAAAATGGTGGCTTCCTGTTTCTTTAGGGATGTGTGTTTTGGAGAATGGCTTCAGACAAGGGTGTTGGTTGGGGAGAGGGCTGCCGCTCACTAAATTCTAAGAGAAAAAGAAAAAAAGAGTGACTATCGCTCCTTGGCAGGCAGATGAAGTTAGCTGGGTTGTTCCCTTGCAAACTCCCCTCAGAGGGAACTTTCTGCTCTCCGTGTGGATGGAGTGAGGAATCCCGGGAACTGGATTCCAGGCACCGCCCATCTCTGAGTCTCAGTCACTAAATCTGTTAAATGGCACTCCTCTGGAGGGCTCGCTAATATTTACTGTCAAACGCATTCTGGATTGCACGGAATCCCTAATCTGGGGAGTCAGATTCACAGGGCAGAGACGCCAGGGGTGGGAGGGAACGCCTGGAGTGCGGCTCGGCCTCGGCGAGGAGTGTCCCCTCGGCATTCGGTCCCCTGGGGGAAGCACAAAGAGAGCCAGGGCCAGGGCGCAGCGAGGGAGGGTGAACTGCAGGGGTGAATAATTTGAGGGTTTTTTGGTCCTATCCGGAGAGTAAGATCCAAGTCCCGGGGTCTGGGAAGAGAGAAAGGAGCAGGGATCCTTGTAAGGGTGCTCGCCGGGTGCCGAAGGATCGGGACTAGACCTTGGTACCGAGAAGAGCCTGGACGGATCCCATGTGCCAGGAGAGATCCATGTGGGGCCAGCGAGGGTCTGGAGGGGACCCCAAGGAGCAGGGGTGAGGGCCGCAATCAAGTTGCCTCTGCAAAGGGGGCGTCTTTCTCCCTTGCCGCGGGAACCCTCATTCTGGGGGCTGCGGTGGGAGTGGGATGAGGGCGTACATGGCGAGCGTGCGGCCTCGCCGCGAGTGAGGGGGCGTCCCTGTGGCGGGGAGACCCGCACAGGGGCCCCGAATGATTCTCAGCCTCCTCGGAGAGGGGGCTCTGGACCCGCCCATAGCTCGACCGAAGCCCAGAAGACTGGGAAGCTCTGGGGGTTCTCCGCCGTCTCTCCAGGCGCCCCGCGGGCTCCAACTCGGAACGCCTGGCCGGAGCTCCCTCAAGAACGAACCTCGGCGCCCGAGATCGCGCGGAGCCTCCTACCTGCTCTGTTCATTTTCCAGCGCGCGGAGCCCAGGGCCGCCCGTCGGTCCGTCTGTCCTTCCGTCGGAGAGCAAGTCCGCGCCCCGCCTCACTCCATGGCCGCCCCGCGGGGCCTGCACCCCCTGGTGCCCGCCCCGCCCCCCGGCGCGCGCCGGACTCCCCGCGGGGCGCAGGGCCAGTCGGGGGCGCGGGACGCGAGCCTCCGAGGCTGGGCGGGGCCGGAGAGGAGATGGGCGGGGAGGGGGCGCGATGGTGGGGCGCGCAGGGCGGCGGCCGGGGCAGCGCGCGGCGTCGCGTTCACCCGGACTCCGCGCGGGGCGTAGGGCAAGTGGGGACGCGGGGCGCGAGCCTCTAGGGCTGGGCGGGGCCGCGCGGGCTGGGCGGGGAGGGGGCGCGAGCGCGCCGTGCAGGGGGCGGTAGCCCGGGCAGCGCACGGCGTCGCGTCCGCTCAGGATCCCCGCTCCTCGCGGGGCGCGCTGCGCTCCGGCCGCCGCGCTTCTGCTGCGATGCTGCCGCCGCCGCGCCTCCTCCCCCTCCTAGACGTTTCCTCTCGTTCATGAAGAGGAAGGCTTTTTTTTTTTTTCTTTCTGCTCTGTCAAGGATCGGGGGAACCGAGGGCGAGGCGTCCCCGTGCACATTTAAAGGGGCCGTGGCCATGGGCACTTGGAGCCGCGTGAGGTTCAAGGAACTAGCATCGGGGCCGGAGGAAAGCAGGCTAGTTCTGGGGACTTCCTCGTCCCTTTTGCCAAATGGACCGTCCATCTTTATTTTCAACCACAAGCGTTCATTGAGTCCTGCTCCAGGCGTTGGGCTGAGCACCCGACAGCCCCAAATTGTTACCCTCATGGAGCTTAGATGGGAGAAGCGCAGTGAAGACGCAAGATTAAAAAAGCACTAAATATCATTTCAGTGAGTGATAAGTGCCTTGAGGGAAATAAACAGGGGTAATGGGGCAGAGCAGTGGTCGCAAAAGTATACGGAACAGCATGGGAATTGTTAAAAAGGCAAATTCTCAGGATCCTCCCCAGACTTACTGAATCAGAAATTCTGTGTTTAACAAACTGCTAAGGTCCTTCTGATGCACACTGAAGTTTGAGAAACATTAAGGAATGGGTGATCATTACCAGAAGAGGCAATGTTGGAAGGGAGACCTGGCTGATGAGGAGCTTGTTTTGTTTGGTCAGCACACTGGGGGCAGCACCTCCCTGGGACCAGGCCTAGTGCTGGGCAACATGGATGTCCCCACCGAGCCTCCACCTGGAGCTCTCCTCTGATTGTCCATGCAAACATAGGCAGATAGTTCTTCCTGGGGCAGCAAGTGTTGGGATGGGACCAGAGTGTGCAGGAGCCTGTGGGAACTCTGAGATGGCTGCAGAGTGGAGAGGGTTCAAGCAAAGGGAAGACCTTTCAAGTAGAGGGAACAGTTTGGGTAAAGACTTAGAGATGTGAAAAGACATGGTCTGTTGGAAGAGCCTGAGGAGGTTGGCTTGGGCAGTAGAGGGTGGGCGTGTCCCAATATAAGGTACAGAAGGGCCAGGGTGTAAGGTCCTCTGACAGCCATACCAAGGGCTTCCTTCTGTCAGGTGGTCCCAGATAACCAGATGTTTTCATTGCGTAGACGAAATGCCTCTCAGCTCTAAGCATCACATCACTCAGGAGCTTATTGGAAATGCAGAACCTCAAACTCCACTCCAGACACACTGAACTAGAATCTGCATTTTAACAAGATCTCCAGATTACCTGTGTATGCATAACAGCTGGAGAAACACTTCCCTAGATAACTCGATCCATTCCTTTTTGGCCAGTTGTGTTACCAAAGTACACAAAAGTAGAGAAAAGACATTTCAGTTTCCCCAGATTTTCTCTAGAATGAGAACTTAATCCCTGATCTGTCTCCTTGTTGGAAGGTTGGTAGGTTTTTGGATATCTGAGGGCTTGTACCTCGCAGAACTCCTAGTGCATATTAGGTGCTCACTAAAAATTTGACATGCACGAAGGTCTGATTTGGATTGTTACATAAGCCAGTTGATGCCTGGTACACAGAAGGCGTTTAATGCACACTTAATAAAGATAGTAATGAGTGAAATTCAATCAGGTGTTGTGGAAAGGATCCGAAGATGTTAAACTCTTTTTTTCCTGATATTATGAAAAATCTTATATATTTTTTTGTACTCTCCAAGCATTTTTATACACCTAACCAGGTTTGCAGGATTTGTTTTATTTTATTTTCATCTTTTAATGCCCACAGCATGAAATTAGATTACGCATACTTTAGGTAAGGGCCTAGGGTGTACTTCAGTTTCCTCAAATCAGGAAATGAATTTTATTCTTTCAAATGACCTTTTCATCTCTGAGCCACCACAGAGTCCTTAAGCCTCCAGCCTTTTGTGGAGAAATACTTGTGTCTCTGGAATAGAAAATCTATGGCAGAATTTATGTTGCTTGAGCTCTTAGTAAACTTTATGGATCCCTGCATGGAGATGATAGAAATGGAAGTGATGGTGGATGTGGGAGACATGCTGTTGCAGGCAAAGGAGGTGGAGGCGGTAGATGGCAAGGTGATAGAAGTGGCTATGGAAGTCATGGTGAAGATCGAAGATGTGATATAGTTGGTGGTGGTGGAGGAGGTAGAGGTAGTGGAATTGATAGATGTGATGGAGATGGACTTGAGAAGATGATGGAGGTGGTAGAGTTGGTCAAGGTGATGGAGGTGATAGAAGTAGTGGAGATAATGCAGTCCAGTGAGGTGATAGGGGTGGTAGAGCTGGTGGTGGCAGGGATGGTGAAGTTGATCAAGTTAGTGAAGGTGGTAGAGATGATGAGGTTGAATGAGGTTATGGAGGTGACGGAGCTGATGGTTGAAAAGGTGGGGGGAGTTTATTTGATGCAAAAAGAAAACATGTTTTAAAAATTGAGCTTGTTTCTGGAATTAGTCATAAACTCAAATAATCTGGGACCGCAGCAGGGCAGGAGCAGGAGAGGAAGGTTCAGATCATTCCATCGATGGCCAGTGTTACCCTTCACTGTAGATCATGTGCACAGAGGAAGGGTGAGCAGGGAGAGACTACAGTGCCTTGCTAAGCCCTTTCCACTACTGTTGAATTTAGGATTTGAGGCTAAGCAAAGTCTACTTGAAAAAGATCATAGCACCAATGACAGTTGGGAAAAAATACAGGTCTGAACTCGTTGAGCTGAAACCACATGTCAGAGTGGACTGATGGGCTGTGAAGCTGAACTACTCATTCCTTTGTTTGCTTTTCCTAACATGAGAAAATGGATGTGAAAGACCATAAGGCTCTACAAACATCCGGTGCTAATTCTAGTGCTTGGATTTACTTAGTCCTTATGGAACTGAGCTGTAACCTCTCACTGAGCTTGAGATTGGTTGTAAATAACCACGAAGAATATGACTATGGATGGCAGGAGTGGGATGGGGTGGGTAATGGCCATTGTTGCTCCTGTTTTGAGCCCTTCACACATGTATTCACCCAAGAATCCTATAAAGGGATTATTATATTCCCTTTTCACACATGAGGAAGTGACTTACCCCTACAGCCCAGCCAGGATGCATACCCCATTCACTCTGAGAACATGATCTGAGTTCTTAACTGCCAAAAAATTCACCTAGGTTTTCACATTCACCATCTAAGCTCTTCTTCTCAGCATACCATGAATCACCCAGGGTAGGTGTTATGCCCATTTGACAGACTAGGAAACTGAGGCTCAGAAGGGAAAATTACTGACCTGGGATCATAGAGCAAGTTAGAAGAACAGCCAGTGGGGAATCCATACCTCCTGACATCCAGGTCCAAGTGCACCTTGCCTCTAATGGCTGCAGTCTCTTGCTTTGCCTTTTGGGAACAGGAGCCCCTTCTAGTTTTTCTGCAGAAGGGGCCAGGGGCATAATACCTTTAAGGCAGATGCACAGCAGGAATCAGGGCTCCCTACACTCTCCAGGCCTTCCTTCTTCCCCTTTCTTTCCCTCCCTTCTTTCTATCTGCCTTGGATGATCAGAATGGCCAGCAGTTCCCAGCTTTATGGTAATGACTCAGCTCATGTCTGCAGGAGCATTGGAAGGGGCCTTCAAGGGAACTAACACAAAGGTTCTGATACACCCAAGGAACAGCCAAGCAGGAACTTCAGAGCCTAAGGAACTTGGGGTGAAAGGCACTTGGATAACTAGCGCATTGCCAAGTGAGGAGGCGGTGGCAATAATAGCAGGCAATAATAACACTGATAATCACAACAGATGCTGATAGCTACATCTACTGAGCCCTCTCTTCACATGCCTCTTGTGATATATGAAGTGATTTGATTGTTATCTCCTTTTACAGATGAGAAAACTGAGGGTCAGAGAAGTGAAAGACTCAAGACTCAGGGCTAGTGGTGGAGTTGGGACTAAACCTAGGTCTGTCTGTCCCCGGGGCCTGTGCTGTTCACAGTGTACCACATTTGTTCAAGATCACAGTGGCAGAATCAGAACCCGGACTTAGGTGGCCAACCTTTCTTCCTCCCTCCTTTATTTTCTTGCCTGCCTGCCTGCCTGCCTGCCTTTCTTCTTTCCTTCCTTCCTTCCTTCCTTCCTTCCTTCCTTCCTTCCTTCCTTCCTTCCTTCCTTCCTTCCTCTTTTCTTCCTTCCTTCCACAAAAGTGCACTGAGTGCCTGCCTACTCTGTGCTAGGCACTGGGTGAGGTACCAAGTAAGCAGACAACTTTCACTCGGCCTTCTTGAGCTCCTATGCCAGCAGAGGAAGCAGGACACCCAATGGCAATTACCCACAAGTTTGATGAGAGCACTAACGGAGGAAGCACCAGTGCCTCTCAGATGCCTTTAGACCCCTGGTGTGAGGCTGGCCAGTTCCCTGGGGCCTCTGAAATCAAAGTCACTTCTCACAAGACGCTTGAAGTCCCCCAGGCTCTTCCCCACTGAGTCCCCACCCTCACACCTCTCACTTATACACACAAGTAACTCAGCATAAAAGATCAGGATCCTTCAAATAAGCAAATTTCTCCTGTCTTTTTATTATCCTTAGACCATCAGGGCTAGTTACCTCCCTGCACACAGCTTAGGGAATCTCAGATCAAAACTGCTGAAATCTAGCTCCCTGTTACCACCTGCCTGAAGCTTTGGCAAAGTTCAGAGACAGCACCACAGCTGGATTTGGCCGTGTGCTCTCTCAAAACAAAGAGCACCCAGGCTCTGTAAGCTCCTATGAAGGCAACACAGACTGGCAATTGACAGTGATATTCAGTGGCCAGACTGACCTGGGGGGGGGGGCAAGTTCCAGCCTCAGTTTCCCCATTGGTAAATCAATAGTATTTGCCAAGTGCTTATTTTGTGCACTCAGTGTTTTGCATATGTTTTTAGTTTATTTAATTCTCTCAAGAAACCTCTGAAGTAGGCGACATTATTGCTCCCATGTTGCAGACGAGACTATCATGGCACAGAGAGGCTGAGGCATCTGCCCAGGGATACATAGCTAGTAAGGTAGGCATCCCACCCTGGCTCTAGGGACAGCTTTCTTATCCACTTCTGAACACTGGCCCCCATCAATTGGACATGAAAATAGTGTCTGCTCATTAAATGAGATAACTACAGCATTCAGTAGGGGATAAGGGACACAGGTGGCACTCAATAAATGACTATTATCATTTAAACGTCAAATACACAGTTGGTGCTCAATAAGTGTTTGCAAAGTACACCAGGAACTGGGTCGCATAAAACCCACAATCAGAGTGGAAGAGGGACGGCGGGAGAGCATTTATTGAGTACTTGTTGTATACTGTGATGAGTGAGAGGGGACAATGGGGGAACCGCGTGGGAACACAGGGAGGCAGCCTGGGCTCTGTGTCCTGCCCCAGTCCAGAGGAGGTGACAATCAAGTTTCATTTCCCCCAAGATGGGCTCTTCGAAAACTGGGGCCCAATTGGCAGCCATCTTCACATCCCACTTTAGAGCTGAATCCCCCTGGGCCTCCTGTTTTCCTCGGGAGCAGGTATACATTTTGTCTCTAGGGCTAAAATGCATATTATTAAAAGGAAATTACTCTGGCCCTGCAGCCTCTGCAGCTGCTAACTCCCAAGTCCCTGCAGCCTTGGACTGTTCATATCCTAATGCCTCCGCTGAGACAGCATCAGCTCCCAGGGCTTATCTTCCTCTGGAAAGCCATTGAGCTGCCTTTCTGGCTCCAGGGCCTGGCAATCTGAGCCAGCCACCTGCAGGGTGGACAATTCGTAAGGCCACCCTTCCCTTCCCGTGCCTCAAAGATTGGTGGGGGGAACCTCAGATAAGTTTGGCTCAGGCATCTCCCACGCCCAACCCCCTGCACACACCCAGGCCAGGCACGGAGAAAGAGGAGCTGGGGTCTGAAGATCCCTACCTCCACCAGTCACTGGCTCTGTGGTCTTGGACAAGGCACTTTACCTCTGCACCTCAATTTTCTCCTCTATAAAATGGGAATAATGAGACCTTTCTCTTGGTCATGGGGAAGATTAAAGGACTATTAGTTCTCTCTCTTCACGTTTCTGACCTTGAAGAGCTCACAGTTCAGTCTGAGAGGTCTTCGCATCAACTAACATGACATAGTGGGGCCGGGAGTGAAGGCAGGAGACTAAGTTGAGCTGAGGGATAGAGGAAAGGAGGCAACATCAGGCTGGGCTTTAAAGGTCGAGTGTCATTTTCCAGGTGGAGACGAAGTTTGCCATTCCAGGTAGGGGAACAGCCTGAGCAAGCACCTGTGGGTCTGGATGAGGCAGGCGGGGCTGGGGCAAGGTGAGAAGGATGCTGTGGTCACAGCATAGAACGGTGTAGGGAAAAGCTCTTCAGTAGTGAGCCAAAGAGTTTGACTTCACTCCACCGGTGATGGGGACCGTAGAGTGTTTCTGGGGAGGGAGAAATATGGTCAGACCCTTGTGGTAGCTAGAGTGAAAGGGAGTCAGAGGGACAAGCCTGGAGGTGGGACGACCTGAGGAGGCTGGGGCAGGGCCCCCCAAGAGAGATTAGGTTTGAATTCATGAATGTTCCCTATCCATAGTTTTGGGGGCTCAAATTCATGCTGGAAAGGCTTCCAGGAGGAGGAACACTTTGCTTTGCACCCTGAAGGGATTATACAAGCAGAGGGGCGCAGAAAAGGGCATGCCAGACAGGGGATGGGGACGGGAACTGGGGGCCAGAAGCCCAGTTAGGCTGAAGTGTCCAGGGTGCAGGCAGGGGCCTCAAAGGCCTTTGTCCAGCCAGCCTTCAGCTCCGCAAGGAAAGGCTGAGCTCTGGGGGAGGGGAGTCCGGGGCTGGGCAGGACCAGCTCTGAGTTTTTATCACCACTGGGTGGGATCCAAGGTCTGTGGAGGAAGTGACCACCCTCTTCCGGCCAGCCATTTTTTTTTTTTTCCTTCTCCTGGCCTGTTTGGCTTTTTCCCGAGGCTGCATTTCCACAACGGCCCCTCCTGGCTGGCTGGGTGTGGGCATGGCTGCACCACACACCCAGCAGCAGGGGCGCCCGGCCCTGGGCTTCCTGCCCCTCTTTGGGTAGGCTGATTGGAGGAAAACAGCCCTCAAGCCTTCTTCAAAACAGGAAACTGCTCTCCCTGCTTCCTGAAGGACAGGAACTGTCCCCATGACAACCATGGGACAAAGAGGCCACGTTAACCCTTCTGAGGGCAGGCCTAGCTGAGAACCCCTGCTTACCAACCCCTCATGGGTGCGGTACGGTACAGATGACAAGGGGGGCAGGTTGCTTCAATGACATCCTCCAAGTCTCACCACCTTTAGAAGGAAAGGCAGGGCTGGGATTTCATACCCATTGCATGCTGACTATGTTGAGGGAAGGGCTGTCTGGCTACACAGTTAAGCCAAGTGTAGCAGGGCATAAATGTAGGGTTGGAAGTCAGGCTGTCTCCATTGAAGCCTTGGCTCCCTGCTAGCTGTGTACCTTGGGGAAGTGGCTTAACCATCTAACCTCAGTGAAACGGGACTATAAGAGCATTGACCTCATGGGGCTTTTGTGAGTGTCTATCGAGGTCATTCACTCATTCAACATATGTTCATATGTGTTATATGAGCTGTTCAAGGCCCCAAGGATATGGCAGTGACAACAACACTAATGAAAGCCTCCTGCCTTGTGGAGTGAGTTTGTAGTTAGGGGAGGCAGGCAGTAAACTAGTTCACAAATCAGTGTAAATGATTAGAGAATGATCAGAGCTATCAGCGATGGATGCAGAGGGGAGTGTGGCAAGGTCTCTTCAGCTTGGCGGCCAAGGAGAGGCGAGGATACTGGGGGAGCGAGAAAGAGCCTGTCATGCGAAGACCTGGAGGACAGCATTCAGGCAGAGGGGCCAGCAGGGGGAAGACCATCTAAAGAGCAGCAAGGTGCTGGGCTCAGAGGAGTGGGGAGGGAGAAGGAAGAGGCCGGTCACCACAACCTTTGTGTTATATTCTTAGAGCGAGGAGGAGCCGTGGAAGGACACATTATGACTTACATTTCTAAAGATTTCAGTCTGGTAGTGGGTGGTGGTGGGATGCAGCTCAGAGTGACGGGGACCCAGACCTCCGAAAGATCTCTTTTCTGGGGGACCTTTTGCTGTGACCCTGGAGAGACCTGAGTCATAGGGAGAGGCAGTCATTTGTTGTTGTTTTGAGAGGCGGGGCAGGGCGAGGACCCTGTGGCATGCACTGTTCAGGAGCCCAGCCTTTTCCTTGACAGCCTACTAGGACACACCCCTCCCTCCCTCTCTCAATGCCCAAGAGCTGTTGTAAGGAGGCCGGGGACACAGCTCCCAGCATTGTGGCGCCTGTAGCAGCTGCTCAACAGTTGCTTTGGGAATAACATCTGCTCTCTTTAATATGGCCTCCAAGACTGGGCACTTCCACACCTCATCCACCTCTGCCCCTTTTCCCTGTGCTCCAGCCACACTGTTCTTCCTCTCCATCCCAACTCTGCCCAGCTGCCTCCAGCCCTAGGGACTTTGTACCTGCCATCTCTGCTCTCTAGAAAATCACTCTCCCAAATTTTCTCATGCCTGGGCCGGCTTCCCTCATCAGTCAGATCTCAAAGGTCACCTATTCACAGAAGTGTGCCAGACTACCACCAACCCTCAGCCCCTCACCCTCCCATCACCCTGTATCTCTTCTTTGCTTGTACTCATCCATATCTGAGATCATTGTCTCGTCTAGTTATCTGTTTACCTGTGTGGCCCCATTGAAAGGCCAGTGGAGCCTGGGGTGGGAGGAACACAGGGACTCCTTTCTAGCCAAAGAGCCTGAAGTTCCAGGTGGGTCATCAGAGGAGAATCTGACCATTAATGATCCAAGAAGTACGCAGCAGTGTCTAGGGGGTGGGGGCCTGTCCACGCCCTGCTGTCTGCTAAGGAGACAAGCAGCCCTGGGAAGACCCTGCCAAGCAGTCGATTCCCACATCCTACCTCTGACGCCACCTGCACTTGAGTTCCTCCAGAGAGCTCAGATCCTCACAGGGCCATCCTTCCCTCCTGTGACAGTTTTACAGAATGGGGGTGGCAATGTCACCTTCCCTGAAGCACCAGAAAGGGTAGTGGTTTAAAAAGAGGTATTTCGATGAGCCACAGTGCCTGACTCCTGATTTATTTTCTCCATGGAGCTCCGGAGTGGAGAGTTTGTCTCTCTGCGGCCCCGTGGCAGAGGGTGAGGGAGATAGTAGCTCTGGAAAGACCATATTAATTAACTTAATAAGCATGTGTGCACCCGTGTGGTTGTATATGGAGGCAATGTGACCCCCTGTCACAGACACCATCAATTGCTGGGGTAAGCCGCCTCCCACCTGAAACCCAGACACTTAGAGAAATGAATTGTGCTTAGTCTGGGAACAGCATTAAAATACTTGGTGCTTGTCCACTGTCCCATAGCTGCCGTTCTCCATCCTTCTAGTAGAGGCTGTAGTTAACTTGCACGGTTTCCTGCTGGAGCTGCCTCCAAGCTGCCTTCTGGCAAGATGGCTACAGGCTAGGGCCAGACTCCAGCTCATGAGGGTCCCTTAAGAGGGGATGGTGTGGGGGGCGGGGAAAAGGACCTTCCACATGTGGCCTGGCAGGACCCGAGTGTGAATCATTCTGATGATCTTACAGTGTGAGCTGGGGACAGAACTTTGACAGCTCAGAGTTTGGATGAGTGCGTGGACAACATTCTGGGGTTTGAGCTCCTGCTCCACCACTTCCTAACTCTGAGCCCTGGGCAAGTCCTTTTCCTTTCTGGGCATCTCTCTCCTCATCTGTTAATGGGGTGCATTTCCAGCACCTACTGCATGTGTCCATTAGAAAGATTAAATAAGATAATGACTCTCAAACATTTAGCCTGATGGTGCTTTGCACATAGTAACTGCTCAGTAAAAGAAGTACTCGGCACACAATAGGCATCAATTAGGATTTGACGTCTTTAGTAGATGGATATATCCTTGTATTTGTGAAGGCTTAACCCACACACCATTTCTCATTGACTTGACAGTTTGGTTAACTAATTTTTAACTATTTAAAAATTCAATTTTTTCACATTTCACTCATGAACATGCAGTACATCCAGCCCTTGCTCCCCAGGGACAGGGTCCCAGGGTCTAGTGAAACTCTTACTTTTAAAGCCTGAGGAGGGTTTGCCTCTAGCTGTAATCACCTCCCTTAGGATCTAAATACCCCCTGCCCACCTATGGAGATACGGGATTGATATCTCCTCAAACTGGTAGAGCTGTGGTTCTTTAAACATTATGTGCTTAATCTCCACAAGCACCCTCTATGTCGGGTATGAGTATACCCATTTAACAGATGAGGAAGCGGAGGCTCAGAGCCTGGCTCAGGGATACACAGCTGTGAGCGGCAGCAGGTTGTGATCCCAGGTCAGTTATAATCACAGAGTTGGTGCTTTTCCCACTGTACTTAACTCAGGACCTTCCCAATCAAAATGGAGGTAATTTTCCCCAGAAGAATGGCAGCCACAGCACCTCCAAGAGCTTGAGGGGTTCCTGGCGGGGGTACCAGCTGGGGAGGAGGTAGAACAGTATTCATAACCCCTGACTTCTCCTTTCTTGTTCATTTCACCCCCATTTATCAGCACCTCTTTGTGCCAACCCTTAACGGCACCCAGAGGAGTCACACTCAGTGAGCAATCAAGAAGCATCATTGGTTTTCGCTTCATACCCAGGACCAGCTACATAATTGACAGGGCCCTGTGCAAAATGAAAATGTGGTGCCTCCTGTTCAAAAATTAAGAATTTCAGATGGTGACAGCAGAACACAGAGATTTAAACCAAGCGTGAGGCCCTCCTGAATGTGTGTCCCTAAGGGACTGGTCACCCACAATGAAGCTGGCACTATGCACATCAGTGTTAGGAAAGCAGCATCTCAGGGTGTCCAGCCTCCAGCTCATAGCCAGGCACAGAGTAGGAGCTAAACAGATTTATGGAGTGAGTGAGTTCACTCCCAACACTATGAAATGGACACAAGATTATAAATTTGCAGACGGGTAAACTGAGGCCCAGGAAGGCTCCTGCCTCACCCAGCCTCACCCGAAACCCAGGTCCCTGCCTTTTGCTTGGCGTGCTTGCCCACTGTTCCATGCTGACCCTAATCCTGGCCTTTGTTTTCCTAATCCCAGAGAGAAGGGGTAATGTTTACCATGGGCTGAAGTTTATTTTATTTTTGTGTTTTCCAATAATTGATTCCAACAGTTCTTACAACGTCCTGCCGAAGGAAAACATGTTTTGCTCACTCAACCTTCGACTTCCTCACGGCGCCACAGTGGTGGGGGCCCACAACTGTGAGGAAAGCGTGGGGTGACTTTTCCCTTGGTTATTTTATTTTTTCCATCTCCCTGTCAGAGGACAACAAAACATGTTTTCCTTTTTCTCCAAAGGAAATTGGAACTTTCTTATTGACTACTTGTTGCCTAAAATTCATCTTCCTTCTGTGATTATCTTGGATTGGGTGAGTTGTGTGAGTGAACTTCAAAATAAAGCACCGTCCTTCATTTTACTGAAAGGACAAACATTACGACCCAAATTTTCATTCATATGAAGCCGTCAACACCACTGAAATTCACCTTGGCTTTCTCATCAGAGTCTGTACCCACATTGGAAGTGACTTTATTATTCCAAGTTCACCTTTTGCTGAGTGCAGAGAGAGCCAATACTCTGGTCAAGGTGAATGGCCGTATAGGGATCACTGAAATAGATATGGGTGTATGGTGTGAGGTAGGGGTCAAGAATTATCCCTTTCCCATATGCATAGCCAACTGATTCAACACCATTTATTTTAAAACATAATCCTTTTCCCACTATATTGCAGCATCTCAATTGTCATCTGGTGATTTACTACACACGTTGATCTAGTTCTGGACTTTCTGGTCTATTCTCTTAGTTTATTTGTCTAGCTTTGCACCAGGACTACCTGTCTTAATTGTGTCCACTGAAGTCAATAAATCATGGTTGGCTAATAACTCCCCTATTGCTGAACATTTAGGTTGTTTCCAATGTTTTATCGTTATGACTTGTATCATACTAAGTCATAGTAGTAAAAAAAGCAATCATAGCTGAGGCGATATGCCAGGCCTTGTTCAAAGTCCTTTCCATATACTAACTCATTTAATCTTCACAAACACCCTTGAAGAAAGGTACTATTGAGATCTCTTGGGGAGATGAGGACCTCAGGGTACAGACAAGGTAAGTCATTTGCCTTTGGTCCCATTCCTTCTGCGCAGTGGATTTGGGGTCTGAACCTAGCGGGCTGGCTCTGGAACCTAAACGTTTAGCCACTCCCCTCTGTAACTGGTGAGTGGGTAATGCAGGTGTGCATAAAGGGAATGAATCAAATATGGGCCGGAATGCCGCCTTTGTCTTTTTCAATGAGTGAACTGGCTCCGTGGCTGTGGAGCCTGAGAGCCCTAGGACCCTGCCCCAGCTCTACCACTCATTGGCTATGTGACTTTGGGCAGGTCACTACTCTTTAAGACTCAGTTTCCCTCTCTGTAAAATGGAGATAACAGGCCTACTTGTCTGAGTTGTCATGGGTTGTACAGTTTCTACTGGATCAGAGGGGATTCCTTGTCCTTTCTTAACTACCTTGACTGATGACCCAGGGGCCTTGGTGGCTTTGGAGGGCTCCTCCCAGACATTCAGGGCTTCCTGTTGGATCAGAAGGGCCTTTCCCAAATAGAGAAATTGAGGTATGGCTATTGTGCCCTCAGAACATGCTTCTCATAACCTCTCTCTGTATTGTAGATCCAAAGCCCAGGGCTTTCCTGATCATCAGCTCTCCGGGGTGGGTGTGCTGCCTCCGTTCACTGGGCAGCACCTTCTCCTCTTTCCAGGGAAGCCCCACCTTACCACCCTGGATGGGCTGCCTGACCTCCTCATAGGCCTGAGTAAGCATCTGATGATATTTCCTGCCTCCTGCAACTGGCCTGTGAGATCCCGAGGATGAGACCCTGTTGTGACTCTATTGACAGAGCCTGGCACGGGGATACCAGGAGCTATTTGCTAAATGAATGAATAAATGAATAAATCCTATCAAGCAGTTACCTCTGGTGACCAGCTATCCTGAGGGATGCAGGATTTCAGTGCTAAACCCATCAATGTCTTGGGCAAACCACTGTGTGGCAGGCACTGGGCTCAGCCTTTATAGTCACCGTTTGATCTAATCCTCTTGTCTTAGGTTAGGTCCCCTAGAAGCAGAGCCTGCATTAGGAATCCAGGTGCATGTAAATTATTGAAGAAGTGCTCTCAGCAGGAGTGAAGGATGCAGGGACCGCAGGAGCAAAGCTGGAGCAAGATTGGTCCCATGTGGAGAGTGGCCTCAGTCTGGCCCCCTGGGGGAGCTCTGGAGTTCAAAGGGTCCCACAGATTGGCTGCAGCCTGAGGTGAGGGGCCCACCCTGGGGAAGGGTAGCAGTTTAGGGCCATACTCAAGAGAAGAGTGCAGCTGTCAGCTGTTAGCAGCCAACATCACTGCAGCTGTGGGACAGAAGCACCTGGGGATTCGGGCAGGCCCCACAGTGTCTACTATACTTTGTAACAGACATGGAGTGAGATCAAGCGTGATTATACCCTTAATGGCCTTTTTAACCTAAAACCACCCAGTGGCTCCCCACTGCCCTAAGAATAAAATCTGAAATCCTTATACTGGCTGCTGAACCCCATTTCCCTCCTCCTCATGTCATTTTACTCCCACCTGCCCTGTCCTCCTCTCCAATCATCCTGCCCATCAAGCTTTGTGCAATCCAGGGCCATTGTCCTTGGTGTTTCTTCATTTCTTCTGCCTGGACTCCCCTTGGCCCAGATCTCTCCCTGGCTGGCTCTTTCCTGTCATTCAGGTCTCAGTTCAGATGCCACCTCCTTGTGGCTGTCCCTGGCACTCTCACTAACATCCTCCCAGGACCCTAGTCACTCTCGACCACATGATTTAAGATTATTTTCATCACATTCACTGCTATCTGTAATTACTCTGTTTATTTTCTTCAATAGCTTTATGCCTGTCTCCATCTCTAGAATATAAATTCCCTGACAGCAGAGAGCTTTTCTGCTCTTTATGCATTTTAGGGTTTAGAAAGTACCTGGCACATAGTATGTGTTCGATAAATATTTATTGAATGAATAAACACACCCCCATTTTATAGATGACAAAATGGAGTCTCTGAAAAGTCACATGCTCACCTGCTGTCCCGTGGCAGAGCCCAAAATCAAACCAAGCAGACCTTAAGGTTGGGCTCCTAACCACCTCTCTTGCCTCAGGGCCAGACCATGACGATGGAGATGGTGTCTGATTGGGCACTGGAAGCTCCCCCTGGCACAGGATCTGGCCCAGAACAGGAGCTGGCAGATATGAGAGGAACAGATGAGTGACAGGGCCACTGGTGAGAAACCCTTCCTGGTCTCTTGGAAGAGGCAGCTGAGTCTGTCTGTGCCCTGCCTGCATTTCCTAGGGACTTGGGAGGCAGGCATGGCCATCCAGCAATCAGAATGCGCTGACTGGCTCCCCGGTGGGGGTGGGGAGAGGGGGGTGGCGGGTGCTGTCTGCCGCAGTGATCAATGTGAATAATAAACGTTTAGAGTTAATAAGCTCGAGTTAACTTCTCTCGCTTTGGTGACTAATGGGCTTCCCGGAGCCCATAACTCACACTGTCGGCGAGCCTCCCTTCCCTCAGCGGCTGCCCTAGACCCAGCTTGCTGTGAGAGGTTGCCCAGGGAGGAGGGACCTGGCTCATCGGAGACCTTATTTATGGAAGTGAATGCAGCACTTGCAGGGAGCAGCAGGGTCTTTCTGGCTGGTTCCTGGCTCCAGAGAGGACATGGTTGGGGATGAGGAAGGTTGGCGAGTGATCTGTCATCCAGGCCCACCTCTGCCAAACTCAGCTGAGGGACCATGGGAGAGTCCTGTCCCCTCTTGCACCTCCAGTTTCTCATCTGTCAAGGAAGATAATCACCTAGGCTGTTCCAAGAAGCAAGCAGTGTGATGGGTATAAAAGTGTTGGATAGTGGGGAGAGGTTGATCAATTCTGTTTGCAAATGTACGGAAAGTTGAAGGAGAAGAGCCGGTAACTGTGAATGGGGAGGTCTTAAAGATCCTTGTCCCATGCCTCTCAAAAGGTGGTCCTCCGAACAGCAGCATCAGAATCTCCTAGGGGCTTGCTAGAGATGCAAAAACTGAGCCATGGCCCAGAACTGCTGGACCTGCATCTGCCTGTGCATAAGATCCCCAGTGATTTTTGTGCCGTTTTCGGTCTGAGAATCACTGGCCTACATCAAGCATGGCCGATCTTTGTCGCTCCCTTTCACCAGTCCACTGTTGGAAGCAGACGTTGCTCAGCAGCCGCAGCGCTCTTGCCAGTGGAGCCTGTTAACGGCCTCAAACTCCCTCTCTGTATAGCATCCTCTGCCACTTTCCAGAGCTGGCATCAAGATGAATACTGCTGCTTATCCGAGCCTAGACCCTACACCCCTAAATCTTTGACCGAGATTAGGAAACCCAGCCCAGTCCTTTCCGCACAGCTTCTGGAACGGTACCTGTACACAGGCTGAGGCACAGAAAAGGCAGATGTGGGGAACTGAGGCAGGGGGAACCCATGAGGCTCAGTGTGATTCTTGTTCGTGTGAGGGTGAGGAGAGGAGTGGACACTTGAATATCCCTTGGAAGGCCCAGGGAAGGGGTTCGCAGCAGGCCGGGCCCCCCGGCTCACCCTTCTGCTCTGGTGTTCCTTGTTCATATTCCATAAGAACGCTTTAAAATGACTTTTTAAGAAAAGTATTTGCTACTAAATTATTAGAGGTATAAAAAAGTTATTGTGAAAGTCAAACAATAGCCCTGGGGTAACTGATATCAGCAGTTTGGTGAATATTTCTTTCCACTTTACTCTTGCACAATACTTACAAAAATAAGATCACACCATATACTGACTTTGCAACTGTTTTTTTTTTTTGTCTAATAATATACCATAAACATGGTTCCATGTTCAATATATATATATATATATTATATATATGTCATCTATATATATATATATGTACTGTACACACAAATATCTATTTTTTATCAGGCTGCCTAACATTTTACAGCATGACATGTCCCAGGATTCAATCATTGCCTAACTGATAGATATTTAGTATGTTCTCTCTCTATCTCCTCATCTCTCTCTCTCTCTCTCTCTCTCTCTGTCTCTCTCTTTATAGTAAACACTCTTATAGGTATCACCTATGTGTCTGTCTGTGTGGTTTTGCAGGACAAATTCTCCAAAGTGCAATTGCTGGATTGAAGGACATACACATTTTAAACTTTAATAGAAACTGCAGATTACTGTCCCAAAAGATATGGCAGCTCACACTCTCACAGCAGTGTCAAAACTGCTTGACTGCCCCTTCTTGCTTGCACTGGTGCTATATTTAATATTTTTTTTCTAATGATGGGAGAAAAATGGCATCTCATTGTTCTTTTAATTTGCATTTCCACAACTGCCTGAGAGCTTGGCATCTTTTCATTTGTTTGTGGCTATTTGCATTTCTGTAGCAATTGCCTGATAATATTCTTTGCCCACCTTTCTTTCTTTTCTTTCTTTCTTTCTTTCTTTCTTTCTTTCTTTCTTTTTTCTTTTTTCTTTCTTCTTTCTTTCTTTCTTTCTTTTTGTATTTTTCTTATCTAGTTTTAAGCACTTTTTGTATGTTGATATTAATACTTTGTCTGTCTCATATGTTGCCTACCTCTGTGCCAAAAAGACCTCTGTAAGCTGTATGGACAGAATTTCATTTAGGATTAAATGCAAATTCTTGTTCTTGGGTCTGCAAGCCTACACTGCGCACGCACGCATGGAGGAGGCTGGGCTTGTTGTCAGCACAGGGCATCAAAGGTAGGTGAGATCGGTAGGAGGTAACAGTGAAATCGGCTGCTAAAAAAACAGCTAAATTAGGACCTTAGGTCCATGCATTGAAATAGAGGGTTTAAAATGCTCTGCCTACTTCTGCGAAAGGTGTTTAGCTCTGAGCTGCTGAAGAAGGGTGAGGAGGGGCAGGAGCTCCCTTTGCATAAAGAGCTGGCCCTGCTCAGCCTAGAACAGCAGGGCTATCCCAGGACAGAGGGAGTGGAAGGGCTACAGGGCCCTGAGGAAACAGTTGGACCCGAGAGATAACCCAAGGAGCTGGGTCTCAGCTGAGAGTGAGAGCAAAATTTCTCCTTAACCCCCTATTTTTAGAATTGTATCCCAAGCACGTTCTACTCCTTTCTCTGCTTTATCTTCTCATAGTGATTGCAATTTCTAATATACTATAAATGTTATTATGTGTACTATCTGCATCTCTTCCTAGAATATTAGCTCCATGAGCACAGAAGTTTTTTGTTTTGTTCACTACTGTGTCCCCTCCAGAAGCACTGTGATTGTGTTTCCCAGTCCGAGCTGTGCAGATATGGGATGGGCTGACTAATAGGTAGTGAGCTTCCCATTGGGAGAGGTGACAAGCAGAATCCACCTAGCCACCCAGCTGGCTTGCCATGCAGGGAACCCCAGGAGTCATGTGCGGTCCTCTCATCAAGGTCTGGAAGGGCCTTTGGATCAACAGGAGACCCCCTGGGCGTCCCCTGGCTGCAAGGGGCCTGTGAGTCAGCCAGCTGGGACACTGGAGCGCTCCAACTGGGTCAGCTTCTGTTTATGTCCTCCTCCTGGCCCATCCTGAGCTCTGGCCCCACCCCCAGTCAGCCCCAATCCAACCTCAACTCTCCCCCCAGCATGAGGCCCTCATGTTTTGGAAAATCAACCAGCATCACACCAGACTGAAAATATCTCAAAATATCGCTTGTGACTTCCTCCCGCTCCCTGAGGCCCTCCGCCTGGGCGGGCAGCAATCTTTCCCTTGCTGTTGATTTTCAAGAAAGGCTCTTCCATAGCTAGAACAGGGAATTTCCAGTATTTTTCTTCCTCTGTTTTTTTTTTTTTTTTTTTTTTTTGCCTTTAGCCGCCCACATTGTGTTGTCCTGACGCAGCTCCAGGCAATGTTTTGGCCCCAAAGGCCTGGGCTGGGTCAGTGAGGCCTGAACCAGCAGCCCTGGCTCCTTGGGCGCAGGAACAATGCCTCCATAATTCATTGAAAACTCCCCTCGGATGACTTTTTCCTGTTGCTGATTGCTTCTGCGTTCCAGGCCTGGACAAACTGCTTTTTCCTTCAGCTAAATTTAAAAGGGCCAGACCCTGGAAACAGTGCACTGGCTGGCCTCTCTGTGGGAGCAAAGGTGGGGAGGCTGGGTGGAAGCAGAGCCCTGAAGCCACTACTTCCCCACCAGCCCTGACACAAACACCTCCACAGGTGGCCGCAGCCCTGTCTTTATTTGAATTCCTCAAAATACCTTTAGAGCCCCTTGGGCCACAGCCTTTGAGAGTTCAAAACCCTCTGGGTCTGTCATGGTTAGAGAGGCCCCAGGTGCTGTGGAGAGCAGGAGGGCTAGGCAGGCATGGGAGACCACAGCACCAGACCCCAGCGGGCATCGATTTACAAGGTGAGAAAGAGGTTTCTCTCAGGCAGAGCAGAGTAGGGAGGGTATAGCCAGCCACTAGGAAGTGAGCCCCTCATCACTGGGGGTGTACAAACAGAGGTGGCATGCCTGCCTACCAGGAAATCTGTCAAGGGCTGACAGAGGCAGGTGGGATGCAAATGGCCAAGGTTCCTTCGGGGCTTCTGTGGTTCTGGCCTCCACCCAGGCCGGGGCTAGGGGATCTGGCCCTTCTGTACCAGCAGCATTGGAGGTCCACAGCCTTGCCCACCCCTCTGCCCACGCGGTCCTGGCCTGTGGCTTCTAATAAGAGGGGAGCCAAATTCTCTGGGTTCGACGTCCAGCTCTGCCACTGACCTGCCGTGTGAACTTATGAAAGTCTTTTTACCTCTCTGTTCCTCACTGTCCCCATCTTTTAAATGGGAATAAGAGCACCGACACCGGAGAGCTTTCAGAAGAGCTAAGCAAGTTAGTACCTGAAGAGTGTCCAGAATAGTGCCTGACACAGAGTAAATATGATAAAAATGATGATTTATATTGAGGGATCCCAAAAAGAAGTCTTTAGCTTCTGTATGTCAGGCAT
This sequence comes from Eonycteris spelaea, assembly GCA_003508835.1. Lineage (NCBI taxonomy): Eukaryota > Metazoa > Chordata > Mammalia > Chiroptera > Pteropodidae > Eonycteris > Eonycteris spelaea. Next base: position 948,118 of record PUFA01000204.1, on the reverse strand, counting down.
GGCAACCTTTTGTGTGAAGCATGGCTCACTGGGAGTCAGATTTAAGCGCCTCTGAAGGAGAAGTAAGACCCCAAAGTCTGGGGAACCTAGCTTTATCCCAAAGTCTGGCCACATGGTTGAGCCCACGAGTTTGGGAGGAGGCCTAGTCCTGAGGCCCCTCCCTCCATTCATCGCCTTGCTCCTCTGGCCACCCTTCCAAGTGGCTCTTTATGGAGCCTAGCCCAGCATCCACCATCATGTTTTCTGGGATCAGCCCCTCGTCCTTCAGGTGACTTCACCAGCCTTGTCACCTCTCAATGTTGGTTCCATTAGTGGGCTGCTGAGAGAGACGTAGCTGAGACGGTGCACAGAGAGCAGGGGGCTGTGACTTGGACAGCCCTGGTAAGCAGAAAGCACAACTTGGTGCCTCTCTGAAGCCCCAAGGACCTAGGGCACAAGGTGTGAAGTCAATGCAAACAGACAGAGCAAGTGCAGGCAGATCTCGCCAGTGTGGAGACGCCCCCCAGTGGACTGGGACCCAAAAAGGATGCAGACCCGGCTCTACAGGAAAAGGTTCTCAAATGTTGCAGAGTTTGGCCAACGCTGGGGGACAAAGCCACTCCCCAATCCTTAGAGGAAAAGGCCAGGGGACAAGAAAGAAAAAGGCAGCAAAATATCACAGCGAGGCACAGACACAGAAAGTATCCTAAACAAAAGGACTGACACAAGCCAAACCTCACAGCAACCCTACAAACAAGATTATTAAGGGAGTGTTTCCCAAATGGCAGTTATTTATGCATCACTTCCCTTATGCTTGCCACATTTATTTATCGAATATCTTTCATTAAATCCATTCACATTTTCAGCTTAGATGTAGTTAAAAGAAACTTCCAATCACTGCCATGATTTTCCATAAATTAAATACAAGATCACTATAAAAAAAAAGACTGGACATAAAACTAAAATGTTAAATTCCAGCCGAACAGTGTTGTCAGCTGAGGCTCCGAGATTGACAACTGTTCCCCTCCCTCTTGGTTAAGAAGAGAAATTAGCAAGCGTCAAAGAGGTGTTAGAGATGGCGTAGCACACACCTGAGACTCTCCTTGATGTAATGGGAGGATTGGAAGGGAAAGGGAAAGAATACCTTTCTCAGTCTGAGCCCTGTCTGCTTTCACCTAAAACAGCTTACAGCTAGTGACAGGGCTGAAAATTCTCCTTGAAAGAACTCCAGCCATGCTCAGGTCACTCCCCTTCTGACCTCCCTCCTCACTTGGGAGTTCTAGATCTCAGGTCAGGGAACCTCAGGATCTACGGTGGGTGCGTGATTCTTTCTGGCATCTCCTTTACCTCTTTCAGCTCTTCCAGGGCCTCGATTCCCCTGGAAAGCTCCTCCCGGAGCTGAGAGTTCCCCTCCTTTCCTCTTTCACCTGTGGAGGAGGTGCGTTGGATGGGACCTGGGGAAGATGGCACCAGCCCTCTCGACCTGGGTGCCTACTGGGTATCCCCGATTAACACAAACAAAACCCAGTTCCTAATGTCCCTCCCTAGGCCGGCTCCTCTGCAGCCCCCAACACCAGAACACTGAAGTCATTCCGCCACCTCTCTTCTCTCCCATCCCAAATCCAATCTGTTAGGAAATCTTATTGGCTTGGTCTCCAAAATACATTCACATTCTGCCTGCCTCCACCTTGCCCCAAGACAGACTATTCTTCCGCAGAAGCCAGAGGGATCCTGTTACAATCAAGTCAAGTTCCGTCCCTCCTCTGCTCCATACCCTCTGTGGCTCCCACCTCACTCAGGAACACAGCTGAAGTCTTTCCAGTGGTCTGCAAGGTCTCCCCCAACTGTTACCTCTCTGTCCTAACCTCCGACCCCATTGTCCCCAGCTCCTCCATTCTGGGCCACGTGGCCCTCACTGTTCTTTCAACATTCCAAGCGGGCTTTACCCCAGGGCCTTTGCTTAGCAAGCTCGTCCTTCCTTCAGACATCCACATAGCTCATCTCTTATCTCCTTCAGGTCTTTAGTCAAAGATCACCTCCTCCGCGAGGTCCTCTTTGCTTTATTTCCTTATACCACTCATCACACGAACACACAGTGAGTGTTGTACTTTTTGGGTTTGGTGTCTGTCTCTCTTCAGGAAGGGATTTTGCTCATTTTTGTTCACTGCTGCAGCCTTTTGGGTCAATGACTCACAGGTACAGAGAGAGACTCCTGCTGCCCTGAGAGCATTAGCTGCCACTAATATGGCCAGCCCAGCAGTGCCCCCCACTCAGCTCTAGTGACAGGCTCATGGGGACAGAGCAAAGCCTGCAATGTCTGGCTTGGGGCCAGTCATCATCAGGAGCTCATGGAGCTATGGGAAGCTGGGTGGCCTCTGGGCTGGACCCAACACTCTGCAGAACAGTCTGGCCTCAAGTCTTTGCCCAGTAGTCCAGTGGGCATGAGGAGCAGGCCATGGCAGCTCCAGTGGCTGGAGGGGGCCCACTGACTCCACCTGTGTTTGTAAGCAAATCTGTTGTTGATGCAGGACTAGACCCATGTCTCCTGACTCCTAGGCTCCTGCACTAGATAACACAGTTCCTCACCCTGAACTGTGCATAAACTGCCCTCGGTAAAGTGGTCCCGTAGGAGCGCCTATACCCTAGGCCTTCGGGAGTTTTAAATGAGGTAGCTCATGTGGGGTGATCAGCACCCTGAGTCAGGGTGAGATAAATTGTGCCAGCCTATGAGAGCCTCTTGTCGGGAGGGACTCTAAGGATGGATTTTAGTGAGTCTAAGAGGGAGAATGGTCTTTTAGAATGGAGGGCTTTGGCTACCTCTAAACTGCGGCTAAGAATGAGAGATGAGCCAAGGAGTAAGTACACCGGAGCACATGTGAGGGTAAGGGGAGAGGAAGGGAGCTTTGCTGGGTAAGTTGGGGTCTTCTCTGGGGCATGCAGGTCTGCTCCTAAGTCAGGACTGATCAAAGGCCATCCTCTCCCTCCCTTCCTACCAGCCTACCTCCCTTCCTTCCAACACTCACTCAATAGGTCACACAGTCATTCAACAAACACTCCATGGAGATTTTCTCTGGATCAGCATCTAGCAGGAGCAGGAACATCAGTGAGAGATGAGATTCAGGTCTTCCGGGAGGAGCCCAGATTCAACAGGAGGGCCTGAGGCAGACAGGTATTAATGAGTATGGGAAATGGGAGTGAGGTGCTTCAGAAACCCAGAAGAGACATAGAGCCCCACAAGCTTGGGGAAGACTTTCTGCAAGCGGTGATATCTAACCTGAACTATGAGTAGAAGAAAACCAATTAAAGGCACAGGGGAAATAAGGCACAGGAAAGAAAATTGGCAAAAGCAATGGGAAGCCATAGGAGGGTTTTGAGCAGGGGTGCCACTTGTGGGGGCCAGAAGACTGGTTGTCCAGAGTAGCCCCAACAGGGGTCTAGGCTGAGGCAGAGGGAGCAGGGATGATAGATGAGGCTGGCCTGGAGGCTGTAGAAGAGACCTACTTTCTTCTTCTGGTCAAGGCTATGCCAGGCTGCCAAATCTGTGCCATGACCAAATGTCCATGGCCAGGAATCTTTCTGGCTCGAGAGCTCAGGGTTGTGGCACACAGGTGAGGAGCATCAGCTTTATAAACCAAAAACACTGCAGTGACAGTTGGAAACCCTGGGCACAGGTGACCCTGGGTAAGGAAGGTGATTTCAGGTTGCCACCCCTCCTCCTCCTCCTCCTCCCTCTGTCCTTGGCACTTTGGATCCTGTTTGCCATGGAAAACTGGGAACTGGGCCTTAGGGAGTCAGGAGCCTTACTTTGGCATTTGAAGTCTTTTGGTTCCTATCCACTTTCCTACCATGTCCTCTGAGGCTCCCTTCTAGAGACTTTACCTTCTAGCCAAACACTCCCCAGTGCCGCCTGCCTCCAAGCCTTTGCCAAGGCTGTGCACACCTTACCTTTGCTTCACCTCTGCATGCCACACCCTCCCTGACACTCTCAGCTTACCCTCCTCCCCACAGCTTTGGGCAGGAGCGGCCCATATTTGTAATTCTGAAGAAAATTGTTGCTTTTAATTTTTCCCTGCCCCTTCTTCTCCCCTCCTTCTATCTTTTTCCCATGTCCTATGTTTTAATCTTTGTCCTAAGCACAAGCTTTGTCGTCAAAAGACTTGAGTTCAAATCATGGCTGTGCCATTTACTGTGTAATTTTTGGCAAGTTACTTAACTTCTTGGTGTCCCGAGTTCCACTTCTGAAAAATGAGCAGTAAAAGAGAAAGTCAGAAGACTGACGGTGCCTCACTTCAAGACTTACTATAAAGCTACAGTAAGAAGACTGTGGCATTGGTGAAAGAGCAGCCACATAGGTCAATAGAATACAGAGCCCAGAAATGGCCCACGGAAATATAATCAAGTGGTCTGATCTCTGACCAGAGACAAGTCAACGCAATGGAGAAAAGATAATTTTGTCAACAAGTAGTCCGGGGACAACCAGACATGTACATGTAAAAAAATAAATCGAGAAACAGATCTTACACCTTTTCGCAAGAATTAACTCAAAATAGATCACTGACCTAAACGTCAACTGCAAAACATAAAACTTCCGGAAGGTACTATAGGAGGAAATCTAGATTACACTGAGTATGGTGATGCCTTTTTAGATACAACACCAAAGGTACAATCCATGAAAGAAATAATTGACTAGCTAGACTTCACTGAAATCAGGAAACTGCTCTGCAAACAGACATGTCAAGAGAATGAGAAGACAAGCCACAGCCTGGGAGAAAATATTTGCAAAAGATACATCTGATAAAGGACTGCTACCCAAAATATACAAATAACTCCTAAAACTCAGCAATAAGAAAATGAAAAACCCTCTTAAAGAGTAGGCAACAGACCTGAACAGACACATCAGAAGACATACAGATTGCACATAAGCATATGGAAAGATGCTCAAAATCCTATGTCATTATGAAAGTGTAAATTAAAACAACAATAAGATAACACTACAGGCCTATCAGAGTGGCCAAAATCCAAAATACTGATAACACAAATGTTGACAAGGATATGGAGCAACAGAAACTTTCATTCATAGCTGTTGGGAATGCAAAATAGTACGGCTACTTTGTAAGACAGTTGAGTGGTTTCTTACAAAACAAAACATGCCGTTACCATATGATCCAGCAATCACATTCGTTGGTATTTACACGAAATGATTCCCGCAGCTACAGCGAGCTGTTTACCCGTGGGGCGTGGGGCGAGGGAGGCCAGCGAGTGGTGTAAACGTGGAGGTGTGACATGGAGGGCTGCACACACACACACACACACACACACACAGACTTGCCTCTGGGGACTCCGGCTTTTCCTTTTCCTCTCAGGCCCTTCTCTCCTAATTTGCTAAGAGCAGCACCCCCTGCCTAAGGCTGCACCCTGAATTCTTGCCACAAGCAGAACCTGTGGCCAATCCTTGAATCCAGTGGTTTTCAAGCTTTTAGTACGAGATCCTCTCCTGGGGAAGAAATACATCTTATACAGTGAGGCCAAAAAAAGAGCCAACATTCACGATGGTTTCATGTTCCGTGAGCCCTCTGTACCACCCCTTTCATTCCTGACAGCAACCCATGATGTGGGTGCTATTCTTTCCAAGGACAGATAAGGAAACTGAAGCTTGGAAGATCACTCTGAGGTCACATGGCCCAGCAGGTAGGTTCCAGGATCTGTGACTGGAATAAAGCTTGTCGCTTTTTTATATGCAATGCACTCTGTTGTCCATTCCAGGTCTCATTTTAAAAATGCAATCACAACCCACTAAATGGATTTCGCAGCTCACTAACGGGCTGTAATCTGCAGACCCATGGCAGAGTGGGTTGGTTCTCTGAGACCCAGAGTGACGGACACACTGACTGGGTACCCCCAACCTGCCAGCATTCCCCCCAACTCCAGGAACCCCTCCTAACTCCCCTCACCCCACCCTATTTCCCTTTCCTCCAGCCCCACAGGGCCGGGAGCTGGAATGACTCAGTCGCTCTCCCACACCGAGCTGACAGCTCCAGAGCAGCTCCGAGGCCTCTGCATCCCAGAAACCTGAGGAAGCCAGAGCCAAGAGCCAGAGAGGAGGGCCCATCCCTATCTCCCTGTCCAGGGAAAGTCATTATGATGCAGGCAGCAGAGGTGCTTCAGCCTAGAGGGGCTTTCATTTCCCAAGGCTGGAGCCTGGGGGAGGGAGGAGATTGCTCACAGATAGGGAGCCTGCGTTGGGGGCTGCTGCTTCATTTCTGCTCCTGGGCAGGCAGCCGCGCTCCTTAACCCTTGATGGAGCCTGAGACTGGGAGGCAGCCAGCAGAGGGGCCTTGCTGTGGTGGAGGTTGGCCTTGGGTAGGGGCACTCTTTAACCCATTTCCCGTTTAGAAAAAAAAAAAGTGCAGCTTACTGCCAGCGTCAATTTAATTTTACATAAACACATTCTTTGAAGCTGAAGCAGATCTGGTTTTCAATGGGAAAATAAAATATAAAAAACTGTTCTTGGACTTATTTCTAAACAGAACTTGTCTCTGATCCCAATGTAACGGAAATGTATATGACGATCATATACATTTAATAATTTAAAAAATATATTTATTATTAAAAATGCATTTAGTAATTTTTTATGTGGTAAATTTCAAAGCACAGAACACAAAGCAGAACATTGCTTCTGCACAAAAATATCTCATTTCAATTCTTGCCATCCTTGTCGTTGTACGAGCAGCAAACTTTGCAGGAACCAGTTGGATTCTGTTTCCCTGGTGTTGGAGGTATGTCCTTGGGGAAATGTCTTCCAGATAGGCCAAGAGTATGACATCATCAGAGCACGAATGTCCTCGACGACATTTCTGCCCTGGTTTGCAATGTTTTTCCAGCTTTCTTTCAATCAATGTAGGTCTGAAGCTATGCATGGCTGATCATGTGCTCAGGATTGTCCTTCTTGAACAGGATGTCGGAGTTCAGCACTGTAATGTTTAGAAGGCGGCAAAAGAATTTCTTATATTAAAACTTGTGCCTTTTGCTCCCAGTTGGATAAGACGTGAGTACCTGGTCAACTGGGATCACTGTTCCCACATTCTTGTTATAATCCACAACGACACATGGCTTCTTACTTTGCTTTCCATTTCTGTTGTCTACTTCAATCACAGTATCCTTGTGGAATGTTGACAACATTGTCACCTCCTCCTTGTCACACCATTTCAGTGCCGTAAGTTCACCACGGAATCTGGCTACAGTCACGGCCTTTGCAATCCTTTTTCCCCCAGATCATTTGGCATCTATTTTCTATTCAAACGAGGTGCCCAACTGCATCAGTCCTATTTCGATGTAATGCTCTGAAAAGCAGGAGAAATGTATGGCATACTTTGTGGGTAAGGCTGGGGCTGTAATCTGCGAGTTATCTTGGGGTAAATGCAGCAGCCACAAGCACTGCTGGTGAGTCGTTTTGGGGCAAATGGTAAGAGTGTTAATCACTTTATTAATAAATAGTTATTTTCATCCACAGTTACCAAGCATGAGCTAAGTCCTTCTTCTGCCATATCATATTTAATTCACCCACATCCCTGGGAGGTTGTAACTGTCATCATTCCCAATCTATAGATGAAGAAGTGAAGTCCTAACGACCAAAGTCACTTGCCTACAGTCTCAAGGTTTGAATGGAGGAGGAACGCAGGGAGAAGCAGGTTTTGGTTTTTGAAGGGAGATATACTTGCTGGTTCCGGGTGAGGGGTGTTAGGGATCTCTACAACTATGGGCCTCCGGTTTATTCTTCATCTTCCTGAGACCTCTTGGGCTCTCAGAAGAGAAGCCCTATCCTCTCTCAGGCAATCAATCACTCTGCTCCATCTTTCTCCTGCTTCAGTTCACTCCTGGCACCAATGTCACTGTGTTATGGATCTCAATCTGTTTCTCATCCACTTGTGCTGAGTCTTTAAGACCCTGTATTATTGTGCGTGCAACTGGCCCACCGCTTCTCACTGTGAGAAACTGACTTTCGTGTTGCTTGCTTGTGTTCCAGCACCTTGTTGAATCCATATTAGCTCAAAGTTTGTCTATTAATTCTTGGTTGCTTTTTCTGGATTGGTGATTAATCACTGCAAAAATGGTAGCAATTTTATCTTCTCCTTTCACAGTCTTATATCTCTTTGTTATGGACTGAACATTTGTTTGTTCTGTCCCTCCCAAGTTCCTACATCGAAGCCCTGACCCGTAATGTGATGGTAATTTGGAGGCAGAGCCTTCAGGAGGTAATCAGGTTTAGGCGAGGTCGTGAGGGTAGAGCCCCATGATGAGATCAGTGCTCTTCTAAGAAGAGGAAGAGACAGATTCCTCTCTGTGAGCGCACACCAAAGAAAGTCATACCTTGGAGGAAGGCCATGCCCAAGAAGAGGGACCTCACCAAAAACCCCACCGTACTGGCACCTTGATCTTAAACTTCCAGGCTCCAGACAGTGAGAAATAAATTTTAGTTGTTTAAACCACTCAGTCTGTGGTATTTTGGAATAGCAGCCTAAACTGACTTAACACGTTTATTTCTCTTTTTTCCATATAGGGCTCAGGATTTTCAACATATTTTGGAAAGCGGTATTGACTGTAGTACCCTTGTCTTGTACCTAACTTTACAGAGAATGTGTTTAAAGTGTCTCCCTTAAGGAAAATGCTTGCTGCAGGGCTTTTGTTTTGTTTTGTTTTTGAGGTAAAATACACATAACATAAATTTTGTCATTTTATGCATTTTCATTTTGTAAAATTACAATTCTATACCCATTAAATAATAACTCCCATTATCCTTTCCTCCCAGCCCTTGGCAACTACCATTCTACTTTCTGTGCTTTGGACTTTTCTAGGGACTTCATGTAGGTGGAGTCATACAGTAATTGACTTTTTGTGACTGGCTTATTTCATTCAGCTTTACATCTTCAGGGTTAAATTATATTGTAGCATATTGCAGAAGTTCCCTCCTTTTAAAGGTTAAACGATATCCTGCTGTATATGTAGACCAAATTTTGATTATCTATTCATCTGTCGATGGAAACTTGGGTTGCTTTCGCATTTTAGCTGTTGTGAATAATGCTGCTGTCAACATGGGGGCACAAATATCTCTTCAAGACCCTACCTTCAATTCTTTTGCGTATATTTAGAAATGAAATTGCTGGGTCATATAGTATTCCTATTTTTAATTTTTTGGGGAAACTCCATCTTATTTTTCACAGTGGATGAACCATTTTACATTCCCACCAACAGCGCATAAAGGTTTCAGTTTCTCCATATCCTTACCAACATTTTCTGTTTTCTGTTTTTATTTATTTATTTATTTTGGACAGTAGCTATCCTGATGCATGTGAGGTGGCATCTCATTGTAGTTTTGATTGCTATTTCTCTGATGATTAGTGATGTTGAGCATCTTTTCATGTGCTTATTGGACACTTGTGTATCATCTTTGGGAAAAAAGACTCTTCAGGTCCTTCGTCCAGTTTTGAATTAAGTTCTTTCAGAAATTATATATTCTGGGTATTCATTTCTTATCAGATATATGATTTTCAATATTTCCTCCCATTCTATGGGCTGCCTTTTTTTTCTGTGAATAGTACCTTTTGATGCACAAATATTTAAAAGTTGAATTTGTCCATTTTTTCATTTGTTGCCTGTGCTTTGGTGTCATATCCATGAAAACATTGCCAAATCTAATAGCACAATGCTTTCGTCCTACGTTTTCTCTAAGAGCTTTATGTTTTAGGTCTTATCTTTAGGTCCTTTGCCCATTTGAAGTTCATTTTTTTTAATATGGTGTTAGAAAAGGGTCTAACTTCATTCTTTGACTTGTGGAAATCCAGTTCTTTACCTGGCCTCATGAGGCCACACCCTAAAATGTGTGGTTCAGTATTCAGCTGAAGACTCAGGGAGACCCTATGCAGATTTCTAGCGTTCTGTCTGCATGGCTCTCTCTTCTCTGATACCCTGCCTCACAAATTCTGTTCACTGCTGTCTCTATAAACTCTGCTTCTCTTGCCTCAGTTCAACAATATTTCATGCTCTGCTTGAATTCTCTCTCTCTGCACAGGGATCCAGAAATTATCTCCAGGAGAAGAAAGCTGGGGAATTCTAAAACTCACTTTCGCTTGTCCTGGTTGTTTGTGTCAGGAGGACACTCTAGTACCAGTCACACCATGCCTGGAAGTAAAATTCAGTCTGTATTTTGTTTGATAGTGTCTTCCTCTTGCTTATGCTTTCAGATCCTTCTTGTATATAAATGTTGAAAAAAATATTCATTTTATATTGTCTGACAAGTCCAATATCCAAAGTCTTGTATGCCCAACTTAATGTTCAATATTTGTTTTTATTCACTTTGGCTTATATTTTTAAATTTTGGGTTGTGAGTTCATCTGGATTCTTCCTGTGGGAGTCCTATGAGGTCTAGGCTGAGAGTGAATATCTTCAGAGAAGATTTGTGTTTGTTTCCGTCGGGCCTGGGTTTCCCAGACCTCATAGACAGCAGATATATAGATAATAGATATAGATATAGATATAGATATAGATATAGATATAGATATAGATATAGATACACACTAAACCCCCAAGTCTCTGGAAGGCCAACCTGGGTTATACATTTTCAGAAGGATCCATAACCAAAACATTTCTCTCTGAGACTGAGTGAGACATTCAAGTTTCCTTGTCAGTTTGTATGTATTAAGGGTCCCAGATTTACATTTGGTAGTCTCATTTAAAGCTTGGTGTCTTACTCAGGCCCAAAGTTTTGTCTCACGTCTCCTACAGCCATTAAAGCCGAGGTTCTGGGTCACTGGGGTGAATAAAACAGCCTCTGGACCACTGTGGTTTTAGTGCTTGCTTACCATTTGGTTTCCCACATCCTCTTTAAGCCCTTGAAGACTTTCCTCACTACCTGGGAGTGCCAATATGTAATTAAAACAGCATTTGATTTATGTTATTCAATATCTCTGCGTGTTTTGTAATGAGATTTTTTTCCAGGCCATTTAATCCATACTACAGCTGGAAATGAAAGTCTTATCTTCGTCTCACTGCCCTCCTGGTTCCCCTTTCCTCTGGCCCTGGGTCCACCTCCACACAGAGGGATGAAGTGAACGAAAGATGGTGGATTTGGTAGCAGGCACCTTACCTAGTGCTACCATGTGCTGACTGTATGGCCTCTGACTGTCCCTTCCTTTCTCAGGGCCTAAGCCTCCCTCTTTAGAAAGTGAGAGATTAGATACCCTAATGCCTGGGTTTCCTTCTAGTCTTAATATTTTTTGACTCTGTGTCTATTCATGTATAGTCTTCCCCTCCTGGGCCTTCTGCTGGGTCAATCTGAACAAGGATTGGGGAAAGAGTGTTCAGTGATAAGGGTCCTGGGGCTACTGAGCATTACATGCCCCTTGGCAGGCTAAGTACCTGGGAGGCATGTAATCATGTCACCCTTTACTTTCCTGCTGGCACAGGTAGCACACAGTGAGATGTCCTAATAAGACCTACCCTCTAGACTCTGGCTCTAACTCTACCTTCACTGCCTCCAAAAAGTCTTCCTGAAAACTGAGGCCCTTGTGTGGGAGAGGACTACTCCATGTCTGGCAAAGATTAGTAGTTGATTGGTAGTGGCTGCCTGGACTTTTGCTGAAGCATCTCCTAGATTCAGACCGCTGTGATTGATTAGCGATGCCTGGAAGGGCCTGGGGTGAATGGCAGCAGTATGTGTGATGTTTTCGCCATCTCTGGAGCTTCCACTAGAGTCATGCCACAGCTTTTTGCTTTAGAAAGCCTTGGACTTCCCTAAGTCTAAAAAAAAGATGGTAGAAGGGAGCTTAAAGATAAAATCCAGCTACTTTAGTCAAGAGTTTGACTGTTTCAGATAATCTCACACCTTTCCGTCATGCCTGGTTTGTTTAGGGCAGTGTTGCAAGGGTGAAGCGTATCCGTCTCTCCTAGTGTTCCCGTGGGGAAGGGGGCTTCCCATTTTCTCCCTCCTCCCCCAGGGAACAATTTAATTATGTAGCATTGGACATTGGCTGAGCCCTGTCCTATCAGCAGGAGGCGTCCCTGCTCACATTCAGCCCATTTCAGGGAGGCGGGCACCTGGGTTGGGACAGGGCCTGCCCTTTAGAGATAGGTCTGTACTCCCTGTGCTTACGGCTGTGGACATGCAGGGCTGAGCAAGCAGGCCCGGCGTTGGATTCAGGGTGGAAGGTAAGAGGGTGAGCGACATCTTCTTTCCAACCTTTGCAGTGTTGTGTCCGAGGGGTTGGAAGGTGCCTGCATGCCAGGACAGAGGTGGAACTTGCTTCCCCTTGCCTTCTGGTCCTTGTGTGTCCTTGTGCTCAGATGGGGAGGTGGGGAGAGTCATTGGACGCCCAGGACACCTAACAAATATCAGGCCCCTTAAGTATGAAAGGATGCAGGGTTACGAACACAGCATGTTATTTCAAATTCATTTCTAGGGGACAAATGAATAATTTTTTTTAAAAAAAGCCTTTGAACGATACAAAGGATAACAATTAAACCTCAACAATTTCAGATTAACAAAGCATCTAATACAAAGGGAGCACAAGCAGTTAAGTGTAGAGTATGTCACTGAATATCACTCACAGATGAGGACCTGAAGTCTCTTCTGGGCTTGGAAAACAAAGCAGACCTATGAGGTCCGTGCTCTCCTCCTGGGAGGTGGCTCTGGGAGCCTCCAACAAGTGGGCCCAGAGCTGCTGTGCTATCTGTCCCTCTCAAGTGCCACCAGGGAGGTGTCAGCTGTCGTCTCTGGGCCCCTGATGCTGGTAAGGAATCTTCAGGCCTATTAGGTCAGGCACTGAGGCTGGGCCAAATGGGAACATTAGCAAATGGGGGACCCAGGGACTCACTCTGGCTTTCAGGGTGCTACCAAAGCGTCCCTGGGTGTGGCCTGTCACTGCTTCTTCTGCCCCACGCCATGCCTCTCCTCCTCTTTCCACCTGCCCTTTATTCTCCCTCCTCCCTGACTTCTTCCTCCGTCGCACCCTCCCTCACCACGTTTCTCTCTCTTCCCCCTCCTACTTCCCTCCCTCCCGCTCTTTCCCTTCTCACTGTCTCATCTCCCCATCTCTCCCTTTTCTTTTCTCCCATCCGTTCCACTTTCCTCTTTCTGTGTCCCCCCACCCCTTTTTTCTCTCACACCCTGTTTTTCACCTGGGCCAGAACCTAAGCCCTTCCCTACCCAGCGAAGAGGAGGGGGGCGTAGTTTAGTCCCATCTCAGACGCCCCTCCCCCCGCCCACCTCCAGGGTTACCATCTCATTTGGCTTGGCCCCCTTGGAGGAGTTTGTTTCCTTGGGAGCGTGAGATTCCCAGGCTGACCTCGTTGGCCACAGAGGAAGCTCTGGGTCGGAGAAACCAAGTTTCCAAGGACTTGGCCTGGAACAGGGCTGCTGGGGGTCCTCTGGCCTTGTAGAGCCAGCCTCGCCCATGGCCTCACCCAGAGGCTGGAGGTACACTTGTTTATTACATAGAGGCTCAGAGAAAGCGGGTAGGGCTGGGAGGTGGGACAGGGTGGTGGGCTGGGTGTGGAAGGAGCCACATCCAGGCCTGTTGCTCCGGGTGGCTGAGGGCCTGAGGGGCTGCATCACTTCTTGGAGGCCAGTTTCTTCCAGGTGGTTATCCTCCTACTGCCCCTCCTAGTTTTGATGTGAGGATGCAGATCTACATCAGGATGTTTCATCCTAAAAATCAAAATAGAGAAAAGCAAATGCTGGGGAATAAGATGAGAGGGCTGGTCTGGACAGAGCTCCAAGCTGAGCTGAGGTGGATGTGGTCCTCTATCGTGCACAGCTGAGGCCCTCTGGGTGTCACTCCAACCTGGGGGTCCCAGCAGCACCTGTGACTTTTCTTGGTGCTCACAGTTTTGCTTTTCAATATTTATGAGAAATGTTTGATTTTTCACTTCCTAATGAACACAGACAAGTTAGTGGACTTTTGACAGGTCTAGGAAGTTTCTGGCAGGGAGAGAGCCAGTAGTCTCTACCCTTCTCAGACAGATGGGTCTAGGCTTTGTGGGGTTTCACTACAAAGTTTACAGACTCCAATCCCAAAGACATCAATCTCTACCACTCAGACCAATGCCAGCAGCTCCAGAGAGCAGCCTCGACACCAAACTGGACATTGTATTGACAAAATGGGCCAGAGGTCAGTGATTGTTGGAGAAGACCTGTGCCCAGGGGATTATGACTGCCCAAGGTCACTTAGCCTATGTGGCCTCTGGCCTGTGGCAGAGCCAAGGGCCCTGCTGTGAGACATCCCCATTCTGCTGACCACAGGAGGGCCCCTCAGCCCCAGGCCAAAGTGGCCACCTACCTCTTCTCAGCTTCAGAGGAAGGCTCCTCTATCTTGTCCCATGAGTTCAATGAGGAGAAGCTTCCTTGGATATCTTCCAGCATTGCTCTCTTGACTGAGTCAGGGTCTTCCAGGCTCTGGATGGAGGTTGAAGCACTGCAGGGGTGCAGGAAAGGGAAGACAGTGCTTGGTGGAGGCCCAGAGCTGGAGATGCCTGGGCAGCAGCCCTCACTGGGAACTGTCCCTTTAATTTCTAGTTCCTGGAAAGAAAATGGTGTAGATGCTTCTCCAGAGGGTGGGTGAAAGGAGGACCTGACCCTCTGGGGACCCAGAGACTCACTGGAGGTCGGCTTCCCTGGCTTCTTTTGAAAGTCAAGATTGCCCTAACTCTGTGTCCATAACATCTGTCTACTCAGCACTGGCTGCTGGAGAGGCCTGCAGTGGGGGCAGGAGGGCTCCATCAAGAGAGCAAAGGAGGGAGGATAGGAAGCCAAGACGATCAGTCAGCATGTATAGTGTTATGGGTTATGCACCCCCCACCCCCAATTTACATATAGGAGTCCTCCTAATCCCTAGCACTCCCGAATGTAGGAAATAGGGTCATTGCAGGTGCAGAGTTGAGATGAAGTCACACCAGAGTAGGGTGAGCCTCAATCTAATAAACCTGCTATCTTCATAAAAAGGGGGACATGTGGACATACACACAAGGGGAATGCCATGTGAAGACCGGAGTGGTTCTGCCACGGCTCAGGAACAAGCAGAATCTAGGAGGCCTGGAAGAGATCCTTTGCTAGCATGCTCAGAGACAGCCTGGCCTTCCCATACCTTCGTCTGAGATTTGCGAACCTCCTGAACCACAAGACAATAAATTTCTGTTTAAGCCACTCAGTTTTTGGAACAGTCTTATGGCTGCCCTAAGAAACTAATAAACACTCGTCGTCACTCCTCACCTTTGTGCCACAGCTCAAGGCTTTGAAGCCATTCACCGTCTACAAACACTTTCTGGGTTACGAGATGGTTTTGAGCATCACAGAAGCCCTGGGAGACAGGCAGCTCAGGGTTCCCATTTTAATGACCAAAGGAGAGGGGAGGCTGGGCTTGCTGGATGACACATGGTAGGTTCATGGCAGAGACAAGGCTTGCCCTTTCATAGTCTCTTCATATTTATTGAGTCCCTGCTATGCAACTGACTTAAGGGCAGGGCACTTCAGAGACAAGAGACAAAACACGAGGGGAGGAGGGAGAGCAGGCCCCTTCCATCATTTTCAGGACCCCAGAAAAATAAAAAATGGAGAAATACCAAAAAGGGTCACATAATCTGGGTATTTCACAGTATTTGCATTTGTCAAACTGATGCCTCCCTACATGGCTTTTACGGGACACGAAGCCCACCTTTCCATGACATCAAGGCAGCCCCGTTTCTGGGCCCCTGTTACACTTCAGGAGGGTAACTTCTCTCCATTCAGCCCACTCAGGCCCCCAGTACAGGACAGAGGTGGCTTTAAAACTACCCTCATCCATCGTGACTACTCCTGTGACAAGCTTGTTATGTCCTTCCTGGTAAGCCCTAATCCAGTCCCTGCCACGTTCATAAGTCTAAAGCCCACTCTGATCAAGCTTCTTCCCAGCTTAAGAACCTTCAATAGTTACTCATGGCCTGTAGGATCACGTCACAGAAGTTCCCCCAACATGCCCTTTCCTGCTTAGACATTGCCTGCTTACCCCTCAGCAGGGGTCCCTGCTCCAACAGGTCTTCCAGGACTCCTCATGAACTGGTCCACAGTCGCCTCATAACACGTGGAGAACCTGGGCATTGCCTCATTCTGGCAGGCTTCTACTTTCTCCTCTCGATGAGTTGACAGGTCTTATCTCACCAGCCAGGCCTGGCCTATGCCTCACATGTGTCTGGATCCCCTAACAGAGTGGCTTGACATAGAGCAGGTCAGCAACAGGCTCACAGTGCCACAAAAACCCTGGAGCTGGACCAGAGCTGTGCTGAGAACTGCCATGGCTAGTTAGGGACCCGCTGCCTGGCTGTGGAGGTGGAGAGGCAACTTAGGACAGGGAGGGACGTTCGAGGGCCAGCTCTGCCATGCAGTGTCCCTGTAAACACGCAGAAATCACACACTCTTCCAAGAGCCCGGGTTGACCCCTCTTTTGCAAGAGCTGTTGAAGTACTTGAGGACAGAGTAAGCAAGGCCTTGGGAGGTAGACTCCAGGTGTGCTTTCTGGGGGTGCGGAGGGAGGATGCCGGTGTGAGCAGCTGGCAAGGGCTGAGTGCCTCTCTCTGAGCAGCATCACTGTGGGAGGGTCTGGAAGTGGCTGGCTCCTCCCTGAGCTCTGGCACACTCTTCCTATCCCCATCTTCAAAGAGGTCCTGGCAGGGTCAGCAGAGGAGAGTGTGGGCCCCCAGGACAGCTGACCTGAGGAGAGACCTAGGCTTCCTGACACCAAGCTCCAGCCCTCCCCTGCCTACTTGCCTCTGCTCCCTTTCAGTCTCCCTTTGCCTCTTCTCAGGTGGGTGAGAGGTAGGAGCGTTACTAAGTGGCACAACCGTAAAGAGCGTCCCCTCCATACGGATGGTACTTTATAGTCTACAAAGCCTATTGAGGGTGTTAGGTATTTACATAGCACTGTGCCTTTCCAGTCTGTAATGTACTCTGCACTTCACAGAGCACTTGATAGTTTATAAGGCACTTCATCATTTATGGAGTGTCTCGTGGTTTACAAAGTGCTTTACAGGGCGCAGGGTACACTGCAGTTTATGAAGCACTTTACAGGGCTTCCCACTTACAAAGTGCTTTGGAGCGGGTCCATCTCCCAGTTTGGGCAGAGGGTGCACAGCACTTGACAAGATGCTTTGCAGGTTACAGGGCACATCGCAGCTTCCAAAGCCCTTGGTGATTTATTGGGTGTGTGGTACTTTACAAAGGACTTTGTCTTCCGTAGGTTCCAAGACAGTTGGGAAGGTGCTCCGTGGCTGACTGGTCATGTCATAGTTTGCCCAGAGCTTTGCGGTTTACAGGGTACGGGTTTTGTCATTACAGAATGTGTCTTCTCTTACAGCTTTTGATTCTCTCACCTCACTCCTCTAAGAATGGTCCTGAAGGAATGATGTCCTCAACCCAGAGAGAGACAACTGAGGCCCAGGGAGGGAAAGTGACATATCTGAAGCCATGTCTGTGGCATGGCCTGGCACCCTGCCTCTGCAGGGCGCTTCCCTGTCCTCGCTGGCTCCCTGTCTCAGTGCGGGGGCGGGGGGGGGTACGCTAGGGGCACCCCCTCCCCGTTTCCCACATCACCAGCAGCTGGGCTTGGATTAAAAAGGTTTCATGCTCCTCGCCCCACCATTCTGTGCTGGGCCCCAAGCCGGCCCCGTGGGCAGCACGGCAAAGGAAGGTCCAGGCGGCAGAAACTGCACTGACGGCAGGATGAATCTGTGCTCTGTGGCCCTGAGGTGTGGACTGGGCTGCCTCCCCTACCCCCTTCAAGTCCGGGGGACGCAGAGGTGACAGGAAAGCAGTCCCTGGGAGTGGTTCTCTTTAGACTGCCTGGGCTTGGGCTTGGCAAATTGCAGTGAGAAGGATGGGCCATGGCTTGGCATTTCTTAGGAACTCAAGGCACAGCTAAGTGGAGAAATGGAGTCAAATCCAGTGGGGTGCAGGGAAAGGACCCCCAGGTGAAAACTGCATAGCATAGTGTGTGACCAGGACATGGAGGGGCATCACTTTAAGGCCTCACAAGGCCTCAAGCAGAGCCAGGCTGTGATGGCAAAGGAGGTGCATTCATACCTGTGTGGTTAACCAGCTAGTAGTGGACAGTCTCATTGCTCTGTGAATGAACTCTGGCCCTGGATTATGGAGACCGGTCTTTCTGAGAGGTCCCAGCACTGAGGGTGAGTCAAAAGCTCCAGTCTCCCACAACCTTGCTCCTTCAGGGCTTCTTCCAGAGGGAGACAGGGGCCCTTCTTCACAAAACTGCCCAGGCCGCCCTCCTCCTCAAAGCCCCGACAGTCCCAGCTGCACCTGGAAAAGGGCCGCTGCCTTGGCGAGAATCAGGCGGCCCTATCTTGCCTCTAGCGAAACATGGCCCACATCCCCTCATTCCCCTCCAGGGGCTCCTGGCATATAGAACTTCTTGTGTTTCTTCCTGAGAAAGGTGGTGGCGGGGTGGGGGGTGGGGTGGGGTGGGGTTGTCTTACTCTCTGCTTGGCCAGCCCTTCCTGCCCTCTGTCCCTGCCCCCTTACCCCCATGTCACATCCTGCCCTGACCTAGTCCACCGGACAGCACAGCGTGCCTCTGCTCTCAGCACGAATCGCAGGCCTGCAAATAACATGACCGCGCTTGCCATGATGAGGACTCCCAGGCCAATGAGGAAGTGGGGGGATCAGCCACCCAGCATTCGGGTGGACACAGCCCAGACTCACAAGGCAGTCACCTCCTCAAGATGCCACCCCATGTGTATTCTCACTGACCTTTCAGGCAGGCTGCTGCCCACTTAGCCAGGAGCTAAGGTGAGGCAGTTCAAGGTCTTATTTGTCTCCAAATCCCCAGTGCAGAACACAAGGCTGGGCATATAGTAGTTGCTCAGAAAATGAAGGAGTGGCATGACTCTTATGCTGAAAAAGGGAGCCACTTCTGGAGAGAGGAGCCTCCCATCACTGGACGTATGTGAAGGGTGGCCCGATGACCATGGCAGGCAGCTATCGGGCACTCTGTCAACCAGCCCTTCCTCATTCTGACCTAACCTCTGACACCCTGGGATGGAATGAAATTAGCCCTAGGTCATCATTCATTGCACACTTCCCAAGGGCCTCCTATGTGCTGGGGCCCCAGGGTGAGAGAAGGACAAAGAGAAGAGAAGATATGCAGTTTGTAGGGCATGTGACACAGGAAACCTAGCCCTCTGGGCTGGCATAGCTTAACACATGCAAAGAGACCTGCAGTCCCTTCCCAACTCACTGGTACTCCTCAGGGCAGAGCTGTCCCTAGGCGACCCTAGTCCCACAGGCCTGCATGAGTCTGGGGCCTTATCAGTGGCCCCACAGCCTCCCCCGTTGCCCTTGGCCTGGCCTACCCCCACCTTTCTGCTCTATTTGTCACAACTAGTCTACTTGCTAGGCAGGGGCCCACTCCAGTTTAAGTTGGAGCTCAAGGATTCAGCGAGCAGCCCTGTCTCCCTGGGCAACCTAGCTCCATCACTAGCCATACACAGACCCAGTTCTCTCTTCCTTGCTCACAGCCCTTGCTTCTCCACAGTGTCCTCACAGACCCCACGCCCGGACTGAGGACTGTGTCTGTGGCCAGCTCCTCTGAGGAAAGAGAAGGTGTAAGTACCCCTAGCAGTGGCTGTCCCAGCCTTTCCAGATCTAGCCCCCAGCTCTGCCCCCTCCCTTAGTTTACTCTGCTGATCTGTCTCTCCTCCCCCTACCTCCCTACCTACCGCAGCTATATAAAAGCAAGCAGATTAAAACTCCAGGTGAGGAAGACATGATTCTCACCAAAGGATGGTGAGCCCCACCCATATGCCCAGCTCTGAATGCGAAACTGTCCACAAACATCCTTGAAACAGAAGACCCAGAAATGCAACATTTACACTCCAGGCTCTACACTTCCCTTGCATTACACACCGATACTTGTGCCTTCTGATTTTTTTTTTCAGCATAATAGTCTGTCAAGCTGGGATGTCCACATCCACTGACTGTAAACCTTCCAAACCTAAAGGTTTGTTCTTTCTCTTAAACCACCTCTTGGTGGCTGAGTGTACTGTACACCCACTCAAAGGCACAGCTGAACAGCAAGCCTCCCATGTACTCATCCAACTTGGATATTTAGGAAAAATGTGGACAGGCCAAGCACTGCCAGAGGTCTACCCTTCATGCTGTTACTGATCACCGTCCACTGGGTTACTTGAGCCACGTCTATCCATTTGGTCCATAAGGACATCAAGAGCTTTTACCCAGTGTCTTTCCAAATCCAGGCAATCTAGGCTGACAGTGAGCCTCTTGCTACTGATCTAGCTGTCCTGCTTGCTGGAAGAAGAAGTGAGGTCCATGGGTGGTTCTAAATCATGTCCACAAATTCTTCAACAGTCCTCCATCAAGAGGTGAGGTCTTGCTTCTCTCTCTTAAAGTCGGGCTGGTCCTGGGGACTCACATGGAGGGGAAGGTGGTGCTACATGACTCATGAAGATGAATCATAAAAAGTAATGCAGCTCCCACCTGGCTCTCTTGGGACCTTGCTCTTGGAACCCAGCTGCCATGTTGTGAGGAAGCCCAGGCCATGTGGAGAGGCCACACATAAGTATTCCAGCTCACAGCCTGCATCGACCACCAGCTGTGTGAGTGAGCAAGCCTTTCAGAAGACTCCAGCCTCAGCCAGCTTCTGACTTCGACTACACAAGAGACCCAAGGAAGAACCAACAAACTTAGCCCAGTTGGCTTCCCAACCATCAGAGACGGTAATAACAAACAATTGTGTTGTTTCATACCACTAAACTTGGCGTGGTTAGTTTCACAGATATAGATAATAGAACTGTTGCTATGAAAACATTTTCTTGTAGAGATTCCATTCCCTTTTTCCTTAAGTGTTTTTAAACTGTCAACCTAATAAGCCATTCTAGAATTAGGAAGAGTCCTACTGGTTTATAGTTTCAGGAATCTGCCCCTTTCCATTTTCAAGAACCTAAACCATCTATCTGTGTGTGCATGTATGTATGCATGTATGTGTGTGTGTGTGTGTGTGTGTGTGTGTGTGTGTGAGTTTTCTGATCCTTTCTCTACCATTCCTCAAAAATTGTTGAAAAAGTCCTTTCAGAAACCTTAGGTATAACAAATTAGGAGCCCAGAACTCATTTTAGTAACAATAGCAGCAGCAGCAGCAGCAGCGACAACAATAACATTAACAACTGTAATTTATAATCTCTAAGTAAATGCTAGTGACGTGCCAGCACTTCACATATATTGACTCATCTAATCCTCACAACCCAATACAGGTAAAACTATGTTTATTTCTTGCTGAGGTAAACGGAGAGTAAGTGGTTTGCCCAGTTCGCGCTGCTGCACCTTTCTCCTGGCCCCGCCGCCTACCTTAGGCACAGGCTGCCTTTTATGATTAAAGGTTATCCTCATTTGAGGACAGTAGAAATCAAATAACATCTGTGTCTTTTTGTACCTAATTTTGACAACACACGCTCCCCATCTACATACCCCTAAGAGGCAGGCTGGCCTTCTGAATGTTTCTGAAAATGCCTTTGCCTGTTGTCTCATCTTCAGTTTGGGCCTTCCTAGAAAGCTGTGTGAGGGGGCCTGGTTCGGGAATAGGGGCTGCCCGACTCAGGGCGGCGGGAGTGCAGTCAAAGGCAAGCCCATGTCTGCGGGCAGGTTTATAAATCACTTCAGCAAACACACTTTCATACTTTTCTCACAACAACACTGCAAGGTGGGCATTATTACCCTCATTTCAAAGGTGAGGAAAGTGAGGATTAGGAAGGCAAACAGATTGGCCCGGTCACCCAGCTAGTAAAGAGCAGAGCAGGGGCTTCAGCCTCATCTCAGGACCCTTGACCCAGTCAGTTTTCCAAAGCACCGTGAGGCCTAGACATTCTAGAATCTGGTCCCATTTCCTAATACAGCCTTCAGCAACTTCCTGACCTCCAGGCTCCTTCCCTGGACCAGGCGGTATGCTTCTTTGCATACATATCTTTGAGAACTATCTTTGCTCTTCTCACCCAAACTGGGCCCTGATGGTGCTCAGCAGATGGGCATCACCTAGTTGAGCTCAGAGGCTGAGAGGCTGACTTAAGCCAGGCCACACCACTTCCTTTTACAAGGCCTGAGATCACTCTATGAATGACCCTTGTCTATGTGGCCATGCTGGCAAACAAAGCAGAACCTGGACTGGGATTGCACAAAGCATGGGATGAGGTTGGGCGCAATGGGACAAGAGGCAAGAATGTCACAGGGGCCTTTGGCCAAAACCCTGTCTTCATTATCTTTCCTACAGAAACTAGCACTGGGCAAACAACCCTATGTCTTCTTTTTCCAAGAGGGCCCTTTTCCCAAGCTTGTGTCCCAAGGAAATCAAAAGCATGGCTTTGTTCACCCCTTTCTCCCCCTCCCTGCCCCATCGCCTGCTCTCATTCCTGCCCTGTCCGCCTGCAAAGACCTCCCATGCCAGCCTCTACTATAGGCTGCAGGTTGAGGCTATGGTCCCTATCTCTGCCCCCCCTCACCTCACTCCTATTTGACTCACCAGAGCCCTTCCCACAATGCCAACTCTTCCCTCCCCTCCACCCACTCCTGCAACCCCTCAGTCCCAGTTTTTCCTGTTTTACCTAAATTTGTAGTTCTCTGGCAGGAAGTAGCCCATCTTACAGTCCTGTCGGGCCTGGAAGATCTGTTTCAGCAGATTCTGCTTGCTGAAGCCATATCCATTCAAAATGCAGCCCCCAAAAAGGAGCTTCCCGCCAGCGAACATCTGCTTGCAGATAGGAAGGAAACAGAGAAGAAAGGCCCTCAGCACACCAGCACTGAATCTCAGGACAGGACCACTGGCTCTCAGAGCTTTGCCAGATCCAGGCCTTGCTTTGACGGCTAGTGTGGCTGAGCCTGTCCCCCCCACCCCGCCTACCCCCCCCAGTCCTGCCCCCACCTAGGCCACCCCGGTCAGAGGGCAGCCCCAACACCTTAGCCTCTGCTCCCTGCCAGACTGACTAGCTCTTCACACATGTCTTCCCGGAACCCTGAGGCCGGAAGTGTGTTTTCCTGCTCAGAAGCAGCTGGCCAGCTCTGCTTCTAACCCACTCTGATGCACCGGCCAGCTGGGCCCAGAGGATGGGAGTCCCTGGAGGGCAGGGATGCTGTTCACAGCTCTTTGTGCCCCACCCTCTACATGTCAGCCTCCAACAAGTAGAGACCCATCCAAAGGTTTCTGTGCAAGGATATTCATTAATGTTGTCCTGACTAAAATAAGTAAATAAATAAATACATAAAAATAATCTAAAAATGGCCAACAAAAGTGGCACAGGTAGAAAAATAAAATGACAGACTCAACACAGCAGTTAAAAATCAGGTGTTACAAACTATTATAAGGCATGGGGAAATGCTCATATCATTTTAATTAAAAAAGCAGGACCCCAAAGTCAGAAAAAGACTGAAAAGGCCAGATACCAACATGTTAGCATGGGGGTGGCCCAGGGCCTTCCATAAGGCTGGACGGAGCAGGTGCTGGTACGCACTTGTTGCATGAACAAATGAGGCAATCTGGGTGATACGATGAAGTAACTGCTTTCTCAAATGTATTTTCCAAATTTTCTACAATGAGTATATATGTTTTTACAACCCAATGTTTTTAGTAAACAGTCATTTAAATTAAACTTATGAAGAGAATTTGGGTTTCCACTTAAGCATCCCTTCAGTCTCCCGAGATGGGGGACATGTGGGGTCAGGCTGGGGACAGGAGGCTGGGCTCCAGCCTCAGCTTCATGCTCTAGGTGACTCTGGTAGGTCCTTCTGCTCTCTGGGCCTCAGCCTGGGCTGGGAGAGGATCCCACTGGCCCTCCCTCCTATCCTCCCCCTGCGCCCAATCTGTGACTCCACAAGGGGGAGGAGCTATGGAGACTGGGGTGGCAGGTGTTTGGCGGTGAGTCCCCCTCGGGGCTCTGGCTCACCAGGACCATCCCCTGCACCACAGCATACTTCTTCACCAGCAGGGGCGGGTTCTTCTGCAGGGGGCTGTCCAGGTCATACTGCAGGAGGCGGTAGGGGTCATGCCGGCACTGCCGAGAGAATGAGTGCCCGTCACCCCCACGTGTCAAGAGGACGCACTGAGAGTCCCACATTCTCAGTCAGGCCAGGTTCCCACTGAGTCCTGGAGCCCCGTACAACACCCCTCCCAGCTCTGGCTCAAAGAGACCATTTAGCCCTGTACACACAGCTCCTGTGGCCATCCAGAGAATGCCTCCAGACAGCCTCTAATGGTGAAGGCTGTCACGGAGATGACTATCCCCACGATGTGACATGTACTACTAGACTGGCCCTCTTGGGTCTGTGGAACATACCTGTTCCCTCAGCCTGAGAGAAGTGCTGTGGAGATTTGAATATAGAAACTGGGTTCCCAGGTGTACCCATTTCCAGGATTCTTCCTCCCCCACCGCTGCTGGCTGCCCCTCTGGATACCTCCCAGTCATTAAATCCTTTAACTTCGCTGAATCGAATCACTCCAGAGTAAAGCTGGTCTCTTTTTCCTCCTTTCTAGGTGCTATGGATTCATTAATATAGCTAATGTGATGCTTTCTGGTTTTATGTGCCTTTTATTTCAGGTTCTAAGCCTAAGGTTGTCCCACCTGAACTTTCAGTGTGAAACTCAGAATCACACCTGGTGTCCTAGCTATCAGAGCAAGAGAACATCAGGGAACATTTCTGTTTTAAGACATCGAGTGGTGGAACCAGAGTCAGTGTAACCTAAAACCACCATCTGAGTCTGCCCTCTGCACTCCCCCAACCCTGCTGCCCATCCACCGTGGCTTCCACCAGCTCAGGCCAGGCCCTTCCCGGCTCATACTGATCATGGCCGGGCTGCACTGCCATGCGTTCCTGTACTTACAGACAATTATTAGTGAACAATTAATAGTTCCAAGGTAAACTAAAAGTCAACTCTAAGTTTAAACATATGTGGTTTCAATGTATAAGACTAGAAAAAAGCCTTTGATACCTGATCAGAAAGGTTCCAATGCCAAGCTCCTGGCACTAGTGGGGAGGGGGGTGTTGGTGAGAGGCGGGCCTGAGGGTGGGAATGTCAGGGTCAGGGAAGCAGCACTCCTGGAAGGAGGACTTGAGAGGGTGTCCCCAGGGTGTTTGCAAAACCTCAGAACTCGGGACTGCAGCCAAGGGACAAAACAATGGATTCGAGAGGGGACCAGGGCGAAGAGGGCTTGAAGGGAGTCAGCAGGTGGGTCGGCAGCTCTCATGCTCCCTATCCTCAGACCTCTGCTCCAGCTGGTCTGGGGATAGGGTCATCCCTTGAACTGTGCTGGAGCAGCTGCTGACTCAGGATGATGATGAGGTTTAGAAACCACTATGCAGCAACGAAGTGGGAGTAGGTTTCATGTGTCCACGACTGATCAACCTTTGGGACTCCAACCACAACAAACTGGGACCTTGAGTGGCCTTTCCCCTTTCCACCTTGACACAGACCACTGGCTCTGCCAGGAAACACTCACCCACCTGCCAAATCCCTCTCATCCTGGGGGATTCTCCAGCCCTTTAGAGGCGCAGGCCCTGTTCCCCAGCTCCTACATACCCACAGCTGTCCTGTCATGGGCCTTATGGGCGCATGCTGTAGTTAGTGCCCCACCACATTGGGAGCCCCTCCAGGGCTGTGTCTGAATCAACAGTGGAGGTGGGGGCCTGGCACAGTACCAGCGCACAGTACTTGATCACTGTCTACAAACGTTCCTGAGCCCTGAGGACCCAGTGGTGAGTGAGGCTCTGCTCTAAATACTCATACCAGTATATTACCACAAATTGCAGTGAATGCTCTGGAAGAAAATAGCAGGACCCTGACATTGTCTCAAGGTCAGAAAAGGCACTCACCTTGATGTGGTGACATTTAACCTGGGACAGGAGGAAGAGTAGGAGAGAAAGAAGTGGGGATGAAAAATGCAATGCAAACAATAGGAAGTGTGCTGAGGTGGAGGAGCAATCTCTCAGCCGGTGCTCAGCCAGTCCTGGTCCTCCATGGGGGTCTTCCCCCACTTGCCTACCAGCCCCCAAACCCAAGGGCCTCTGCTGCTGGGCCCAGGACCCACCTGGATGCAGGGTGAGGCACGGCCCTGCTGCCGGTGACTGTAGAGTGTGTTGAGTAGCCACTGGAGCTGCCCCGTGCTGGTGGGATTCTGGCCTGACACTATCCCGAACACCAGCACCTGGCTGGGGTCCCGGGGCGCCGACAGGAAGCGCTCCAGTTCCACATCAGAAACCAGAGGTGCCTTCACTACGCACTTGCAGCCAGTGCGGATGTCTTCCTTACAGATGAGCTTCCGCAGCACCAGTGGGCAGTCAGAGGGTGAGGCCGCCCACCTGGTGGGGCTGCACGCCTCCTGTGCCTTCCCTCTGCAAGGGGGAGCAAGTGGGCAGGCGTTAAGCCGGTGGAGCACAGGTCCCTCTCCCTCCCCATCCTCAGCCCCTGTCTTCGCATGGACAAAGGCGCCTCCGAAGAGTCTAGGCTGTAGCAGTTCTAGCCTGGCTTCTGTCATCAACACAGCAGCGCTGACTTGGATGGGTCCCCTGACCTCTCTGGGCCTCAGTTTTCTCAGATGCAAAATGGGATTAACAAGTTACTCATGCACTTACCCATCTAACAAAAACTTTGGAGTCATTCTGAACTCCTTTCTCTCTCTCACATGCCACCCGCATCCAACCTATCAGCAAGCCTGTCTGCTCTACATTCAAGAAAGATGCAGAGTCCCACCACTTTTCCTGCCTCTCACTCCTATTAACATGGTCTAAGTCTCCATCATTTCTTGCCTGAATGCCTGCAAGTACCTCCTAACGGGTCTTCTGCTTTCTCCCTTGCTTCCTCTTCGGTCTATCCCAGCAGACTGAGGGAACTTCTTAAAATCTGAGTCACATCATGTCACTACTCTTTTTGAAATCCTCCAGTGGCTTTCCACCTTTCACAGAATAAAAGCCAAAGTCCCTACAATCCCCTTCAAGGCTATACACAATCTGGCCCGCTTCTTTACCCCTTAACCTCTCTTATTCTTCTCCAACATCTTACCTTTGCTCATTGAGCTCTGCCCACTCTAGCCATGGCTTAATCTCCAACCTCAGGGCCTTTGCTCTTGCTGCTCCTTCTGCCAGCTCTGCTTTTCCCCAGCTAGCCACACAACTCATTTTCCCACCTCTTTTATGTCTTTATGCAAATGCCACTTTCTCAGTAAGACTTTCTCTGACTATACCATTCAGAATTGTATCCCTCCACCTCTAACACTTTTTCCACTTCCTCATTTTCCTCCTTAGCATCGCTTACTATCTAACACTCTACATTTTACTTATTTATTTTGGTAATTGTACTTCGCCATCCCAATAGAGCATAAGTTCCATGAGTTCATAATTTTATTCTTTATCATTACTACAACCTTACATTGTTGTTAGTATTTTATAGCACCCTCAGCACTTGGTATAGACATTGTCTTGGCTAGTTTTGTAATAACCTGTGTAATAGGCTAGGCAGAAAGTGTTATCACCATTTATAAAGCAGGAAACAGAAGGTTCCCACTGGGTGAATGGATTGCCCAAGTTCATATGGTAATTAAGTGGCAAGGGTCAGGATTAGAAAACAGGTCATCCTAAAACAAGAGCAATGCAAGTAACTTATTACTCAGAATTTTTCAAAGGCTATTTGATACTAATAAATACTTGCTAAACAAACAAGAATATCTCTTGTTCAAGAGCCTGAATATCTGGGGAGGAAAAGATTGAATCTATTCATCACAACTTATACACAATGATAAACCCAAAATGGATCAAGGTTTTAAATGTGAGAAAATTAAGCCAAAAAGTTTCTAGTAGAAAATAAAGGAGAATCATTTTTATAATTTTGGAGCAGGGAAGACCTTTTATAATTAAGACTTAAAATTCCAGAAGTCATGGTAGAAAAAAAATTGATAAATTTAACTACACAAAAGAAAAAAATCCCAAAACGCTGACTGGCAAAACCATCACAAGCAAAGACCAAAGACAAATGACAGACTGGGAAATAAATATGAAACTCCTATCACAGATGAGTGGCTAGATTCCCCACCATGTAAGAACTGTAAATGAATTAGAAAAAGTTAACAACCCAATAAAATATGGACAAAAAAGTAGACACAAAATTCACAGAAAATATATAGAAATAATTTTTTAAATTATAAAAAAAATAGTGACGTCACTGAAAACGGCAGAGTAGTGAACTCCTAAACTATGTCCCTTCACTATCCAACAATTAAGCTGGCAAAAACTGTCAGAATCAACTTTATCAGAGCTCTACAACAAGGAAATACTTAGTGAAGAAAGAAACTACTAAATTTTGGTAAGAGAGTGTTATGATATTTTCATGAACCCACCTACCATCCCCTACTCCCCAGCTTGGTGGCATCCATGGGAATGGCAGCCCATGTCCCTGGTGTGGCTTGTTGGTACCAGAGGTGTTATGGATTTTGTTCTCAAGAAATTGTGGTTGTGTGGTTTGACCGGTCTGGAGGTTCCCTGAGGGATTGGCGAAGGAGTCTGCCTCTGTTTCGCCCATCCTGGCACTTCCTCAGTAATGGAACGGCCTTCTGGGCAGCATTTGTTAATAGCATTTAAAGGGAAATATACCAGACACAAACTCCTAGTGCAAGGAATAACAGATAGGGGAAACAGCAGGTAGACCAAAAGCTTGGGAAGAAAGAGTCTGGGGAAAAAAATACATGAGGGAATAAAGGCTTTAAAGAGTTCCATGTATACCAGAGAATCTAAAGGGGTACATGCATGCCCAGGGTTGGAATCATGTTTAGAAAAGGCCTGAGAACACCCTCTGGCTGACCTCTGGGCTCTGTGGGAAGTGAAGGCTAAAGCAGAGTTTAACTAGTCTTGCTAAAAGCACTTAAGGAGTACTCCAACATGAAAAAGTCTATTTGCAAAAGCTGGGAGAGTTTTTTGTTTGTTTGTTTTGTTTTGGTTCCAACTATTTAAGGAAGTCTCTGTCAAATTTAATTAGTTGACCACTAAGCTAACCAAACAGAGACGTCAGTGACCACATAATAAAAAGAATATAGTCTTTATAAAAGTAGTATAGAAAAATCATTAAACAAACAATTACAGACTATAATCAACAACAACAAACCCTGGAGAGAAGGTAGAATTTGATTTCTAGAGTTACCACCTTATAATGTTCAAACTGTTCAGTTTTCAACAACAAAAAATTATGAAACAAAGAAACAAGAAAGTATGGCTCATTCGCAGAATAAAAGACACGAAGAAAAACTCTCCTTGAGGAAATCTAGGTATTAGACTTTTTAGACAAAGATGTTAAGTCAACTGTTTTAACTATGTTCAATGTGCTAAAGGAAACTAAGGACAAAGAACTAAGGAAAACCAGGAGAACAGTGTCCCAACAAATAGAGAATTCAATAATAAAGAGATAGAAACTATAAAAATAACCAACCAGAAATTCTAGAGCTGAAAAGTACCATAACTGAATGAAAAATTCAACCTCGGATCTGAACAGGCAGAAAAAAAGAATCAGCAATCTTAAAGATGGGACACTTAACATTACCCATCTGACCAGCAAAATAAAAAAGAATGAAGAAAAATTAATAGAGCTTAAGACACTATCAGGAATGCCAACCTACACATAATGGGATTTAGGCGAGGACAAGAGAAAGGAGCAGAACAAATATTTGAAGAAATAATTGCCAAAAACTCTCCAAATTTGAGTTTTCGTAAGAAGCTCATAAGCAACAAGTAGGGTAAATTCAAAGAGATCCACATGAAGACACATTATAATAAAATCGTTGGAAGACAAAGACAGAGAGAATCTTGAAAGCAACAAGAGAAAAGTGATTCATTACATACATGGGATCCTCAATAAGATTAACAGCTAATTTCTCATGAAAAATCAGAGGCCAGAGGCAGTGGGATGACATATTTAAAATACTAAAAGAAAAAGAAAACAAATGAGCCAAAATTTCTACATTGAGCAAATTTATCCTTCAGAATGAAAGAGAAATCAAGACACTTCCAGATAAACAAAAGCTGAGGGAGTTTGTCACTAGTAGGCCTGCCTCACAAAAAATGCTGAAGAAAGTCCTTAGATTGAAATGCAAGAATGCTAGACAGTAACTTAAACTATATGAGAAAATAAAGAATACTGATAAAGGTAACTATATAAGTAAATATAAAACCAGTACTATTATCTTTTTAGTTTGTAACGCCTCTGGTTTTTTTTTTCCTATATGGTTTAAAAGACAAATATATAAAATAATAATCATAAATCCATGTTAGTTGGGCACACATTTCATAAAGATATAATTTGTGACAAGACCATGGTGGGAGTACAGAGCTGTATAGAGTAGAGATTTTGTATATTATTAAGCTAAATTGGTATTAATTCAAATTAAATTATTATTGTAATCCCCATAGTAACCAATAAGAAAATAACTAAAAACATATACAGAGAAGGAAATGAGAAGGAAATCAAAACTGTATATATGAGTCAGGGTTCTCCAGAGAAACAGAACCAATAGAATATATAGAAATATATGTAAGAGGAAATGTATAGGAATTGGTTCACATGGTTATGAAGGCCAAGAAAACCCACAATTTGCTGTCTGCAAGCTGGAACACCAGAAATCCAGTGGTATAATTTAATCTCAGTCTTAAGACATGAGAACCAGAAGAGACAATAGAGTAATTCCAAGGGACAAAGCCTAAGAACCGGGAGATTGCTGTATAGCTCCTAGGTTCCAAAGGCCCAAGAACCAGGAACTCTGATGTCCAAGGGCAAGAAAAAATGGACTTCCCAGCTCAAGAAGAGAGAGAAGGAATTTCCCCTTTCTTTTTTTTTTTTTTGTTTTTTCAGGCCCTTACTGGACTGGATGATGCCCACCCATATTGGCAAGGACAAATCTCTTTAAAATGTCAATTAAATGAAATGCTAATCTCTTCCAGAAATGTCTTCGCAGATGCACCCAGAAATAATGTTTATCCTTAGCCCAATTATCCCTTAGCCCAGTCAAGTTGAAACATAAAATGAATCATCACACCATGATACATACACACGCACATAGACCCAAACACAAAAGTCAACAATGGAGGAACAGAGGAAAAACTGATATAAGATTTATAGAAAACCAATAGCAAAATGGCTAATGTAAGTCCTTCCTTAATTGTCATACTTTTAATACAAAGGGATTGAAATCTTCAACAGAAGTCAGAGATTGACAGAATGGCGGGGTATGGGGGTTAACAAACTATGATCCATCTATATGCTTTCTATAGGAGACTCATTTTAGATTCAAAGACACAACAGGGTTGCAAGTGAAAGGATGAAAACAAACTCAAAGGAAATAGCAATTAACTATTAACAGTGGTGGCTAAACTAACATCAGACAAAAATAGACTTTAAGTCAAAAATTACTTCAGGAGACAAATAAGGCATTATATACTGATAGTGATATATATTAGTGATATATTAGATAGTGATATATGTTATATCATTATCTCTAGGAATGTAACAATTATAAATATATATGCATACAGCAATATAGCCCCTAAATATATAAAGCAAAAATTGACAGAATTAAAGGGAGAAATAGACAATTTTACAATAATAGTTGGCTATTTCAATGCCCTGCTTTCAATAATGGACAGAACTAGATGAAAGATAAACAAGAGACAACTTGAAGAAAACTATAAACCAATTAGACCTAAGAGAAATACATAATAGATTATTTAACACAACTACAGCAGAATACACATTCTTCTCAAGAGCACATGGAACATTCTCCAGAATAGACCATATAATCACCCATGAAAAAATGTCTGTAAGTTAATAAAGCATGAAATCATACAAAATATCTTCTCCAAAACAATGGAATGAAATTAAAAAGAAGAAGGAAATTTGAAAAATTCATAAATACGTGGAAATTAAGCAACACATTCTTAAATAGACAAAAATCAAAGAAGGAATCACAGGGACACTAGAAAACAATTTAACATGAATGAAAGGAAAAACACAACATTCCAAAACTTATGGGATACACCACGAGCAATACTCAGGGGAGATGCATAGCATTAAAAGAGAAAAAAAAGATCTCAATTCAATCAGCTAGCCTAAACTTACACTAGAAAAAGGAGAAAAAAACTAAACCCAAGGATGGCAGAGGGAAAAAATGAATAATGACCAAAGTTGACATAAAGAAAAAAGAATAGAAAATATAGAGAAACAACTAAACAAATGTTGGTTCTCTGAAAAGATCAACAAAATCGACTAATCTTTAGCTAGACTGACTAAGAAAAAAGAGAGAAGACTCAAATTACTAAAATCAAAAATGAAAATGGGACGTTACTACTGACCTTACAGAACTAAAAGGGATTATGAGAAGATAGCGTGAACAGTACACTAACAAATTAGATAATCGAAATAAAATAGACAAATTCCTAGAAATACACAAAGTACTAAAACTCAAAAGACTCAAGAAGAAATATAAAATCCGAATAAGCCTTTAACAAGTAAGAAGATTGAATCTGTAATCCAAAAACCTCCCCCAAAAGAATAGCTCAGGACCAGATGGCTCTACTTGTGAATTCTACCAACATTTGAAGAGCACCAATTGTCCTCAAACTCACTTAAAAAATAACTTCCTAACTTGAGGCCATCATCATACCAAAGCCAGATAAAGACACTATAAAAAAAAAAGAAAGAAAAATACAGATGAATATCCATTATGAATAGAGATGCAAAAATTCTCAGTGAAATACTAGCAAGCCAAATCAAGCAGCGTATTAAAGGGCTTATATACTATAATACATCACATTAATACAATGAAGAGAAAAACTCATGATCCCTCAGTTGATGGAGAAAAAACACTTGACAAAGTCCAACACCCTTTCATGATAAAAATACTCAACAAACCAAGATTAGAAGAGAACTTCTTTTAACCAGTTACCTTGATAAACATAATAAAAATGCATAAAAATAAAAATAAATCAAGAAAATAAAATAAATAAGAAGAGAACTTCTTCAACATGACAAAGGCATTTATGAAACACTTACAGCTAATATTATAATCAATTGTGAAAGACCGAAAGCTTTACCCCTTAGAGATCAGGAACAAGACAAGGATGCCCTCTTTCACCGTTTCTAGTCAATATTATACGGGAAGTTTAGCTAGTATAGATCAATTAGGAAAGAAAAAGAAATATAAGCCAACTAAATTGGAAATAGAAAGGAGTAAAACTACTTCTACTGACAGATTATATAATTTATATATAGAAAGTCCTAACACACACACATGTGCACACATAAATTGCTAGAGCTAATTAAAAAACAGCAAATTTTCATGATGAAAGACTAACATGCAAAAATCAGTTATATTTCTAAAACTAGTAATGAACAATCTGAAAGGGAAATTGTAAAAATAATTTCATTTATAATAGTATCAAAAAGAATAAAATAGGAATAAATACAA
This sequence comes from Eonycteris spelaea, assembly GCA_003508835.1. Classification (NCBI taxonomy): domain Eukaryota; kingdom Metazoa; phylum Chordata; class Mammalia; order Chiroptera; family Pteropodidae; genus Eonycteris; species Eonycteris spelaea. Next base: position 914,611 of record PUFA01000204.1, on the reverse strand, counting down.
AAGTGAAAATCTCACACAGTAAATGCTATAAAATGTTGTTGAAAGAAATTTTAAAAGAACTAAATAAATGAAAAAGACATTCCATGTTCTTGTGTTGAAAGATTTAATATTGTTAAGATAGCAATACTGCCCAAAGCAATCTATAAATTTGATGCACTTCCTCCTATAAAAATTCCTTTTTTCCAGATATGGAAAAGCCAACCCTCGAATTCATATGGAATTGTAAAGGGCCATAAAGAGCTCCAACTACCTTGAAAAAGGCGAAAAAAATTGGAGGACTCAAACTTCCTGATTTCAAAAGTTACCACAAAGCAACAGTAATCAAAACAATGCAGTATTGGCATAATGACGGACATATAGACAAACGGGCCAGAATAGAGACTCCAGAAATAAATTCTCGCAAATATGGTCAAATGACTTTTAACAAGGGTACCAAGACCATTCAATGGGGAAAGGACAGTCTTTTCAACAATGATACTAAGAAAACTGGACATCCACAAGCAAAAGAATGAGGTTGGACCCGAACCTAACACTTTATACAAAAATAATTCAAGATGGATCAAAGATCTAAATGTAAAACCTAAAATAATAACAGTCTTAGAAGAAAATATTGGAACAGCCAAAGCATAATAATGGATTTGGCAATGATTTCATGGATATGACACTTAAAGGCATAGGTAACAAAATTAAAAATTGACAAATTGGACTTTGTGAAAATAAAAATTTTGTGCAACAAGAGATGCTATGTACAGAATAAAAAGGCAACCCACAGAATGGGAGAAAATATTTGCAAATCATATATCTGATATGGAGTTAATATCCAGAATATGTAGACAACTCCCAAAACTCAACAAAAATAACAACTTGATTAAAAATGGGAAAAGGGCTTGAATAGACATTTCTCAAAAGAAGATACTGAAATGGCCAATAAATAGATAAAAAGATGTTCATCAATAATCATCAGGAAAATGCAAATCAAAACTACAATGAAATACAACCTCACACCCATTAGAATGGCTCCTATCAAAAAAGAACAGAAAATGACAAGTGTTGGTAAGGATGTAGAGAAACTGGAACCTGTGCACTGTTGGTGGAAATGTAAAATGGTAGGGCCACTGTGGAAAACCGTATGGTGGTTCCTCAAAAAGTTAAAGAATAAAATTTCCACGTAATCTAGCAAATCCATTATGGGTATATACCCCAAAGAATTTAAAGTGGGGTCTCAAAAAAACATTTGTACACTCATGCATATAGCAGCATTATTCACAAGAGTTAAAATGTGTAAGTAACCCAAATGTCTACTGACAGATGAATGGATAAAAAAATGTGGTATATACATACAAGAGAATATGGTTCAGCCTTTTAAAGGAGGGAATCCTGTAATATGCTACACATGGATGATGATCTTGAAGACGTTATGCTATGTGAAATGAGCCAGTCACAAAAAGACAAATAATGTTTGATTCCATTTCAAACTCATAAAGACAGAAAGTAGAATGGTGGTTGCCAGGCGCTGGAGGAAAGGGAGAATGGGGAGTTACTGTTTAAGGGGTAGAGAGTTTCAGTTTTACAAGACGAAAAGAGTTGTGGAGATAGATGGTGGCGACGGTTGTACATTATGAAAACCTTTAATACCACTGAAATGCACGCTTAAAAAACGATTAGGATGACAAAATATATTATGTGTTTACCACAATGAAAAATTGAAAAACATTATGAAAAGATGCTCACTTTCACTTATAATGTGATAAATGTAAATAAAATTACACTAAGGTAACATAGTCTGTTGATAAGAATGTAAAGTAGTATAGCTCTTAAGATTTATTTGGTGCCATCTCTTAAAATTATAAACGCACATAACCCTTGGCCCAGCAATACCATTTTTAATAAATTTATTTACAGATATATTTGTACAAATATGAAATGATGAATATATATGGTTATTGCTTTCAGCATTGCTGAGAATAAGAAAAAAAGGATTGGGCAAATCAATCATGAAACATCTATAGATGGATATTAAGTAGAAAACACTGAAAAGAACCATCTCTAAGATATATTTAGTGAATAAAAAAGTTCAGAACAGTGATATTAACAATGATAACTTTTAAGCAGAGAGAGAGAGAGAGACAGACAGATGCAGTATATTTGCATTTCCTTTCATAGGCATTGAGAAACTCTGGTTGGGTTTGCCAGTGGGGGTACCAGTAGGAGACTGGAAGGAAGGAGAAACATTTACTTCTCCAGTTCCCTCCTGTGGGGTCACGTATCTTGTATCTCTCAACGACAGGCCAATGCTCCTCTCAGAAGGTTATCAATCATTGCATTCTCTTGTACAGGTCTTAGTCATTTGTCCTATGCGTCAAATTCACCTCTTCAGCCTGGTCTCAGCAACTGTTCCCCTTCCCATTCTAACTTGACTTTTTGCTCTTCAGACAGGCCTATACATTTGGAATAGCCCCCACCTTAGACTTGCCACCTCTAGCCTCTGCAATGCTGAAAGCCTCGCACCTAAGTTTCTATGCGTAGTGGCTCCTCCTTACAGCTCCCCAAGCTCCCAAACTCAGGCTATCTATCTTTCCAGATAAGACAGCTGTTGGAGTAGCCGAAAAGTGCCCCCCTTGCTCAGTGCTCTGCTGTTCAGCATCCTATCAAGCGTTCCTGGTACTCGAAGAAAGGCTAGAAAAGGGGATTTTTACAGGTTCTATTCACCCTTGTTCACTATCGCCTCTGGAGAGGGAGTACTATCTTCCAGATTCTCACATGAACCGCTCCCAGCCCCTTGCTCCTGCCTTATTTGCCCACTGTCTAAGGAAAACCTAATTCAAGTATATGGTAAGGCAGCTCTGGTGTGACAGATTTGTCAGTTACTTCCTTACTTCCCACCAGTGTTTCTGAGGATATCTGGAAATGATACAAGCACACCACTCCACATTTTTGCAGCACTTACAGTCTAAGTAGCACTTTTGCACATCTAATAGTCTTTTTGCTCTTCATAGGAACCTGGAAGAGCATACATGGAGAAGAGGGATAGAGCAGAAATTATTATGTCCATTTGAAAGGGAAACTGAAGTTTTCGGAATTTGAGTTACTCAGACAAAAAAGTCTATTCCTGAAGAGCTGTGTAAACATGGTTAATTCCTATGAGGAGATTGTGCTTTAGGATCAAAGGAGAAAAGGACTCAGGGTCCCAGTGAACAGCCCTATGGAAATTCATAACAATGACTCTAAATGTTTCCTGAATTCTCTCCATCTGGCTCAGGATCTTTGCTCACATAGGTATGAATGCCCACTGAAGGTAGCATACTTTCAATTTGCACATTTATTGTCACTGAACTCTTCCCAACTTACTTTGCCATGACTCTTCCCCATTCAAGATAATACCATCATTATTCAGTTATTTAAGCCCCAAACCTAAGTCATTCATGATGCTTGTTTTCCCATATCCCACATCTATCAGTCATTTCTGTTAGCTCTACCTCCAAAATTCATTACAAATATGTCTAATTTCCTTTTTTTTTCTGTTTTTAAAAAATTTTTTAAATTTATTTTTTTATGGTGACATTGGTTAATGAAATCCAGTAAGTTTCAGGTGTATAATTTAACAGTAAGGCATGTGTATATATTGCACTGTGTGTTTCCTCCTTTTTTCTGATACTACCTTTGACAGCACAATATCAGTGTCACCTGGATTACTAAAACAGTATCTTAACTACTCTAATTCCACTCTTCCCACCCTAAAATCATTTTCCCCCAGAGCAATCAGAACTGTTTCACTTCCAACAATGGTTGACTAAGGTGTTTTAGAACAATCCCTGGGAAAAAAGAGAAAAGCTCAACAAAATATAGTTTTAAAAACTGTTTAAATGCATTAGAGTTTTCACAAGTAAGTGAAAGTCTTCAGGGTCAGCATCAGGAAAAAGAGAGAAACCAAGAAAGGTGAGTGTAACATATAGGACACCTTCACCCCTCATGGCAAATACCGATTCTGAACGTGAAACTTGGAGATGATAGGATGAGAAGCTCAGCAAAGCTCCTGACACGTTCATGGGTTGGAAGGTAAAAAATGGGAGTTCAGGGCCCACCAAGAATGCTGGCCTGATGAACATTCTTGGCTTTTGGTTGTGGATCTGAAGAGCTATACCTGAAGAGTAAAGGTGAATAAGAAATAGACAAGCCCTCACAAGATTGAAGCACCACTTCCACCTCTACGTGGATGAATCTTGCATGCATTATGCTAAGTGAAGACGTTGCATTCAAAAGGCTATAGACTGCATAATTACATTCATATAACACTCAAGAAAATGCAAAACTTATAGCTACAGAGAACAAGTCAGTAGTTGTTAGGAATTAAGGACCAGAGAAGAGTTGGACTACAAAGAACTAGCATGAGAAAATTTGTGTGTGAGGAATGGGGTGGTAGAGAAAGATGATGAAACTGTTCTGCATCTTGGCTATCTATGGTGGTGGTTATACAACTCTATGCATATGTCAAAACTCATAGACTTTTACATCAAAAAAGTAAAGTTTACTGTAAGTAAATTAAAAATAAATTTAAATTGAGATAAAATCAATTTCCTTTCTATAAACCAACAACAAATAGAAAAATGAAATTAAAAACAATTTATAACAGCATCAAAACTATTAAATATTCTAGAATAAATATAATGAAAGACATACAAGACTTTTATGCTGAAAACTACAAAATATAATGGCAAGATTAGAGAAGACCTAAATACATAAATAAAAAGATAAACCATGTTCATGAATCGAAATATTCCAATATTACAAAGACATTAACAATCCAATTGAAATCCCAAGACATTTTTTTGAATTGACAGGATGATTCTAAAATTATGTGGAAATATAAAAGGCCAAGAACAACATAACAATTTATAATAAAGTCTGAGTACTAACTCTGCTATACATCAATACTTAATACAAAGCTATAGTAAGACAGTTTGGTATTGGTAAAGGGTTGGACAATAAATAGGGAACAAAATACAGAGTCCAGAAAATGATCCTTGACTTATACATAAAGAACCTTGTGATTTATGACACAAAGAGTTGGGGGAAAATTACAATCTTCCATAGGTGATGCTGGATCAGAAATATATGAAAAAATTAAAACTTGGCTTCTACTTCACATCATGTGCAGAAATCATTTCCAGGTGGAGAATAAATATAAATGTAAATGGTAAAACAAGAAAAGTTATTAGAAAGCAACTTGGAAGAATATCATTATGTTATTTAAATAGAGAAATTTCCTAAACAGAATACAAAAAGCTAATTACAAAGAAAGATTGAAAATTGGACATTAACCTAACAACTTGTTTATCAATATGCACAATTATTAGAGTAAAAATGGAGACACGGGGAACAGTATAACTGACAAAAGTCTTGTATCCACAATATATAAAGAACTCTAAAATATAAATGAAGAAATGACAAACAACCAGTAGAAAAGTGGGCAAGAGAACTGAACAGGCACTTCACAAAAAAGAATATCCAAAATGGTCAATGAACAATTGAAAAGGTGTTCAACCTCTGGAGTCACCAGGGAAAGGCAAAAAATGAAAAACCATTTCATCATTGCAGATTGGTTATAATGAAAATGATTGATAATATTAATTATTGGTGAGCATGTAGAGCAACTGGAACTCTCATATGCTTCAAGTGGGAGTGGAACTTGATACCACCACTTGGGAAAATGAATAGTCTCTACTAGAAGCTTCACATACATATGCCCTATGACAGCAGTTTCACATCCAGGCATCTACCAATCAGAAATAAGGACATATGGAAACACTAACACAGTTTGTCATTACCAAAACTGTAAACAACTCAAATATCCATTTGCATTAAAATGTATAATTTGTAGTATATACACACAATATATTATTATAAAGCAATGAAAATAAGCAAGCTACTGCTTCATGCAACAATGTGGACAAATCTCACAATTATGTTGACCAAAAGAAGCCAGACTCCCAAGAATACATACTGAATATTTCCATTTAAAGGAAGTTTTAAAAAAATTAAAAACTAATCTATGGTGTTAGAAATCTTCCTGACGGGGAGGAGTGCAGAGTTACTGACTGGGAGGGGACAAAAGAGGACTTCTAAGAATCCGGTAATGTTCTATTTCTTGACATGGTGGTTACAGGGGATAGTCACTTTATGATACTCATTGAGCTATACACTTAGCATTAATTCATTTTTTCCTGTGTTTATTTTATATTTTTAAGTTAAAAAATAAAAATATAAAAGATATGTATCTTTTCTTAAAGTTTTTAAAAAAATTCATAAGTCAGATGATGTCACTTCTTGTCTTAAAGTTATGGAATGACTTCCTATAACACTAACTAGGCTACTTGATCCAGCTCCTGCCTACCTCTCTGTCCTCAATTTACATTACTCTCACTTCATCATGAGGCTCCACACTGGTCTTCTTACTTTTCCTCACACATACCAAACTTGTTCTTATCTTAGGGTCTTTGTACTTGCTCTACCCTCTGCCTGATGTTCCTTCCCCATTCCTTTTTGTGGCTGCCTATTTTTCATCCTTCAGGTCTCCAATATAATATCATCTCAGGACTGCCTTTTCTAACCTATCTACCTCATATAGCACATCCCACCCCACTTCCTAGTCACTCTTCATCCCAGGTCAACATTTTCTATAAAGGACCAGAGTATAAATATTCTAGTCTTTGGAGGCCAGATGGCCTCAGTCACAACAGCTCAAGATTTCTGTTCTAGTGGGGAAAGTAGCTATAGATAATATGTAAATGGGTGGACATGGCTGTGTTCCAAGAAGTCCTTACTTAGGGATCCTGACATTTGAATTTCTTATCATCTCACATGTCATGGGAAATTCTTTTGATCTTTTTCTCCCCCAAGCATTTAAAAACATGAAAATCATTCTTAGCTCACCCATAAAAAAGGCAGGCAGTGGTGCCAGATCTGCATATGGCCCTAAATTGCCAGCCCCTGCTGTAACCCTTCACCCCGATTTATTGTCCTCCTAGCTTTATCACTATCTGAAATGATTTCAGTTGTTCATGAGTTTCTCTTCCATATTTTCCCACCGTTAGGATGCCAACCCCGAGAGGGAGGGGGTCTCATCTGTTTTCTTCTCCATTGTGTATCTACTATCCATCACAGCACCTGACACACCAAAGCGAGGAGAAATGAAGGCCCAAGCCCACCTGGATATAAACAGGGCTTTGGCTTGGTTCTTGATGGTCCTCCTTCGAGTGGGGCTCACAGGAGCAGACCCAGGCTCTTCTCTTACAGACTCTCCAACTGAAGATTCAGGTCGGGCAGACTGAGATCGTAATGAAAGGCCTTCTCCCGAGAATAGACTTAGCTTGGTGCCCCGCTCGAGATGGGACGAGGATTTCATCCTGGTTTGATTTATTTCTGCCTCTTCCTTTACTGGATATGATATGGTGAGCAGGCCTGTTAACAGAAGAAACTGCTGTCACTCTCCCTTGTGGCCTGGCCTTCCCTCCCTGCTGTGAGTCTCTGCACATGGGCACCTTTCAGCTCATTTCCCTCTTCACACTTCCACTCTTGTAGGTTCTCGTGCCAGGCTCCCTCCCCTCTTTTGTCTGGCACAGTGCTCCAACCTTAGTACAGTTAGTGGATCAGTGAATGCTGACTGAAGGTAAGAACGAATCAATCTCACTTCTATTCATTCATCGAGACCCAGCTCAGATTCCGCTTCTTCCAAGGGGCCTGGCCTCCACAGCACTCAGTGTAGAGACTGGGTACGCATCCATGCCGCTTCCTTCCTGAGAATGCTGTTCTTTGTTTCTCTAGATTTAAGTAATTTCCAAATACTTTCTTTGTTATATTGTATTTATTTGTATTCTTATTTTACTTTCCCTACTAGACTGGAAAACTTCTGAGGCCAGGGACTTCTCATTCCTTCATTTACTTACCAAACATTTATTGAGTGCTGGGGGCTGGGCATACAGAGACCACCCCAAACTAGTTTCTCTGCCTCTGGTAACTCCCAGCAGCAGTATAGGGGGGATGGGCAAACAGAAATATTCACAATACTAGGTAGTAAGACTTATAATTACTTCCTATAAAGTGCTGTGGGAGCCCAAAGTAATGTAGCCCCATTCTGCTAGGGGAATCAGGGAAGGCTTCCCAGAAGAGGGGTGCAGTTGAATTGAATCTTTAGGGATAGGAGAAACTCCCCAGGGAGGCCATGGAGGGAGCCCAGTCCCTCTGTGCCCAACCAGGTTACAGTTGGAGTCAATGTTCCTTTGTCCCCAGGCCCACCAGCAGTGAGAAGAGTTCAGAAGTGGGAGGGGTCCTGAGACTACTCATGCTGGCCCTAGGGAGCTCTGTGGGCCTAGCAGAGACAGCCTGGTGAGGTGGCTGCTCTTTTCTCTTCTGCTGAGATCTTCCATAGCAAGAAGAGAGAAATGGGAGCTGCAAATGGATAATGGACCATATGGGAGATGGAGCTGAAAAGTGAACCAGGGGTGGGGGTGAGGACAGGGATTATAGAAAGACCATGAGGCCCAGGAAAATAAGATAATTACATGGGCGAACACTCAGAAATTGAAGGTGTCAAAGGTCACCATTGTTAGCTGTGTAGCCTTGAGCAAGTCCCTTCAGCACTCTAAACCCAGTAATCCAATCTACCAATGGGGAACTCTCCTTGCCACACCCCACTCCCTGTAGAGTTGTCCTTGGAGATGACTTGCAGGTGACTCAGGACTTGGGAAGCTGTATGCTAGTCTGTCACCCACCTTTCTGTCCCTTTACCTGCTGCCAGCAAGACAGAATTCATGAACTGAGACACTGTCTTCTGAAACCGCCTCTTGATCTCTGCCAGGGCTCGGCTCATCTTAGCCATCTTGTCGTCCAAGCTGCTGATTTTGTGGGTCACCTGGGGAGAGGCAAAGGGGAGGGCGTTGTCACCTGCTTCCCCAGGGGTCATCTGCCCAGGCCAGCAACAGCCAGGCCAGGCCTTGCTCTGACTTGCAGGATGTGCTGTCCATCCCCTCTACCTTGGACACACCTCTCGCCCCTTCAACCCAGTGAATTCCTGCACTCTGGCTCAACCTGACTCAAATGCCCCCTCGTTGGAGGGTTTTCCCTGACTCTACTGGGCAGAACTGTTCCTTGTCTTGGCCCTCCATCATCATGATATCTATGCAGCCTGAAGATAGAAGTTAGCCCTTTATGAAGCAAGTGGATACATATGAGCCTGTCTCCCCCACTGGACTGAGTGCCCATCATACAAGAGGTGCTCAATTAATGCTTGTCGCGTTATGAATAACTAGATGAATAAGGCCTCTCTGGAACCTTTGTTGTCAGTCCCTCTCTGTAGGCAACCCCCATAACCCCCTTCCTCTCGCCAGCTGCCAGAGCATCTCAGCTGGGTACTGCCCTTGGCCAAGATTACATAGATTGACTGGTTACCTATGAGCACAAAGGCCCCAGCCTCCTGCCTCAATTTGGGGTTACCCTGAAGGGCCATTCTGGTTCTAGGGCCCCCTGTGGGGTGGTGAGGCAATTGCTGGGGCTGTCTTGCAGTTCAGCTTCTTCCTCTGCCGGTTCATCTCAGTGGTACTGCAGAACTGGCTCAGATTCCTGAGTTAATGGCAGTCCAGATTTGACTTTTTCTCCAAGAAGCCTTTGCTGATTTCTTCAGCCAGCCGAAGTCATTCTTCATGCTAAACTTGCACATGTGCCCATTCCTGTTCTTTCTGCCCTAGGTACTGGTAATTTTTTTTTTTTTCCTTCTTTATCCTAAAGTTGGTCAGTTCCTGAAAGGCAGGACCCATGCTTTCTACATCTCCCACTTAACACAGAGGCAGTGTGAAAAAGGTTTTCTTCTGTGGAATTGAAGCCTCAGGTGGAGAGAGTTGGGTGGGCAGTAGATAGATTTTCTGAAGAACAATGAAGTCAGCCCACATGTCTTTCTTTGCCCTCCAGGCAGGATTTCTGTAACGAATGCCCCAATTAATGGCAAAACCCCAACCATCCTTCCAACTGCTGGCCTCAGCTGCTGCTTCTGGGATAATTTTATTTATTTATTTGTAATTTATACCCAGCCTGCTTCCAAAAAGGATTTGAAGCGGCACTCTGGGCTAATAAAGCATTTAAATTGAGGCATTGCCTCGCTTCCAAAGTGCTGCCTTGATAGAAATATTTAGTGAGGAGCCAGGCTGCAGGGCCGTAAAAGCTGGGACTGCCATTCTGCCTGTCACTCTCCTCCTGGGGAGATGGGTATATAGGGAAGCCATTTAACAAGCTTCCCAATGACAGGGACTTTGAGGGAGGAGGCCACCCTACCTTCCACCCTCAGCTTTCCTAGACGGCCATGGAATTTGCTGATGAGTGATAACTAGCCCCAAACACACACACAGGATGAAAGTGTGTGAAAGCTGGGTGGGCCCTTACAGATCATGATACAGATGGAGAAACTGAGGCCCATAAAGGAAGGGACTGGCCAAAGAGCCTATGGCCTCTTAGCCGAGGCTCTTTGCCAGCAAATTTTCTCAGGGGCTTCTTATAACTCTCATGGTCCAAGAATCCAAAAGGAGGCAGTTCTCTGAGCCTCAAGGATTTCATGTAAAAATATTTTGAAGTGCTTATCCTGGCAGCTAAGGTCAATGATTGGAAATCCTTTTATCTACGATAATTCTGATCTTTCTTCATTTGCTGTTGTTTTTCTAGTTAGATAGTTATGATACACAGTACACCTCTCCACTCTCAGACACAAGGGGTTATGACCTGGACACTTCTTGACAAGTCAGTCTTTTTGGACAAAATCAATGATTGTTGTGTAGAATGCAGTACTGTTTTCAAAAGCTATTTTAATGTTTATCTATCCCTATGCTAAATGTCCCCCAGACGGTTATGCTTTTTGAGTCACAATGTCCCTTTTAATAACTTCCAGCCTCTATCACACGGTCAGTGACTCTGGGAGCTTCCCGTATGGAGACTCTGCCTCTTAGACCCACATGGTTCAGTAGAAATATGATGGGGGCTATCTGAGTAGTTTCAAACATTCCTGTAGCCACACAAAAAATGTTCTTGAAAAGTGAAGTTAATTCTAAGAACATATTTACCTACTCCAATATGTAAAAATATGATTATTTCAACGTGGAATCAAAATAAATGATTAAGGAGACATTTTCCATTCTCTTTTCATACTAAGTCTTGGTAATGGCGTATGCATGTTCACTTATGGCTCATCTCCATTGGACTTGTCAGATTGAAAGTGCTCAATAGCCATTTGCAACTTTGCTTGCCAGGAAAGCAAATTTATGGAAAAGAATCATTTTCTAATACCTATTGTCTCTGATAAGAAAAGTAAACTCACAGGTTTTTTTTCCTAGTCTAAAAGGGTTTTCAAGAAACATGGACATGTGACCTCATACATACTTAGTCACTTAATCATGACTTTTAGAGTAAAAGTATGGAACCAAATTAACAGGATGGACTGATCAATAACTATGTCATTCATCTCAGTCCAGAAGGACTCAACATCCTGGGGTTGTTTTGCTCTTTGAAGTAACAAGTATAAGCTGAAGTCACAGGTATCTAAGTTTCCTGGGTGCTCCTATGAGGCCCCGTTAGTGAACCCTGGCAGTTCTCTCAGAGCCCCTATCTCTCGGGCACACACCCATCAAGCTGGAATACAACTGGTGTTGATGATTTTGCCCCTTCAGAAACTAGAGGGAGTGAAACTTCTTTCATTTCTACTTCTTCATTCCAGAAGCCAACTTGGATACTGTAGATGCTGATAAATGTTTATTGAATTAGTTAATGAATTAATGAAGTTGAAATGTTGCTGAAATAAAAATGCAGTGGGAAAAACAGGTGCAATGCTTTCTCCAGGAGAAACACGGGTGTTCTCTGTATCTTGTTCAGATAACGTGGGTCCCTAACAAATGCCTGTCTTCTGTGTCCCCATGTAAAGTGAAGACATTGGGCTGGCTGCCCCTTATGGGCTCTGTCAGCTCTGTGAGTCTCTGAGCCTTGGCATGTGGTGGCAAATGCACCCACAGCACAAGAGCCTCTCGCAGGGTGATCATATATATAATTGATCATCCAAACTAGGACACTTCTGAGAGTGAAAGAGGTGTTATTAATAATTCCTCTAGGCTAACAAGAGTAAACAGGGATTGGCCCTGGGCAAACTGGGAGGTGTGGCCTTCCTGCTCCTATTTCATGGAGCCATCCTGAGTGAGCAAATCTTAGCAAAGCTCTCTGTGTGCAATGCAAGTGGCCTGCTGAATCAGTGAGCCCTTGATGATCCCAGTCTCAGAATGTATGTAAACTACCCTCTTCTAGATTATAAACTCCTTAGGAATCATGGCTTGTGTCCATTTCATTCTCTCCATCTCTCTCCATGATGTTGACTAGGCACACAGCACAATCCATAAAGATCTAGCAAACAAAGACTTGAGTTTCCAGTCTCCACTGCTTTCGGACCCACTCAACAAATATTTAGTAAGTACTTAATTCAAAGCAGTCCTCATGCTGGGCACTGCGGCAAAGACATCTGTAGGTATCACAGGGAATTTCCAATTTGGAGGAGAAGATTGGCTTGTAAATAAAGGTGTGCTAGACTGGAGGCCGAGTCACAGCTGGGAGGGCCAAACAGAGGGAAAGGCAGTTTCTACCCGAGATGGATAAGGGGGTGATAGAGACATATACTGGCAGTTATTCTGCCCAGCATTATCTCTCACTCTTATGGTAACAGCACCATGATTTTCCTTTAGGAAAACACTCCTGCCTCATCTTTTGTCCACTGTTACTTACACCTGAGGTTGATCACATCCATGGCTCCTAGGATGGACATAACACTTAAGTTGTGTGTGAGAGTGACACATACTCCTGGCTTAGGGAACATTTCAGGCATGGGCAGCCAACAGAGCTAATGATGTTGGTGTTGGCATTGCTACTAGAGGACTTAGGAAATAGAAGCCCCCCTTCTCCTGGGGAGACCAAAGCTGGTAGAATAATGAGTCCAGAGATGCTCATGACTATTTTGTTACCATAAGGAGAGGAACTCCCTGACAACAACGCCAAAAGTCAAAAAGCAGAGCCAAGAGATGGCAAGATCTGATGGATGCAGTTGAGGGCCTGGATCCAGACATGCCTGAAGCTGCCTACTGACAGACCTGTTTGCTTAGCCAATATAGTCTCTTTCCATGTTTAAGCCAGTCTTCATTGTATTCTGTCACCACTGAAAGACTCCTAACTGACAGAAGTTTCACAGAGAAGGTACTAAGGTTAGGCCATGAGTGATGAGTAAGAATCCACTCAGCAGAGAAAGAGAAAGCCTTGCAGGAGTGTGGGTGGGGTGGGAAAGGAGGAGCAAAAGCATTGACATGTGGAGTGGCAAGACATGTTGAGATACCTTGGGGTCAGGCCTGGGTGCCTGGTCTACTTTGCCTTACCCATTTATCATGCCCTACCCTGTGGGGACAGTTGTTGGCTGATACAGTGAGTGTCACTGTCTCATTCAGGGAAGTGAAGGTAACCGTGATGGAGTCCTGTCCCAGCACCGTCAACTTCATTTGCTCATTCACCTGCAGATGAAGAAACCAGTAGTCAGCGGCCCCCAGCTTCTATGGTCACCACCCGCCCCACCCCACCCCACCCACCCTGGCTCCAAACACATCCCTTCCTGACCCACCACAAAGCATAAAACCCCTATTGGCTGGGACTGAGGGAGCTGTAAAGTCTTTCTGGTTCTTATGTTGGAATATAGCTTTCATGGAGAAGACAAAAGAATTCCAGTCTCTCTTCATGAAATAAATGGAAAAAGTAACTGACGACTTCTTGTGCCTGCCCCTCCCTTTCCAACCCATGCTTGGAACCAATTGTGAAAGACACACAGGAGTCTGGCAGGTGGTTTAGCTTTGGTTCTGGTAGAACTGGATGGGGATGCAGCTTAGGCCAGACGCCAACACTATCCCTGAATCAAAATATGTTCACCCAGGTACCAGATCTGACTCCAAGCCTTGCTCTACAGCCTACGGAGCTGCCTTGGGAAGCTGACAAATGGCAGAGAACACCAGAACATACCCCACCACAAGTGGGTGGGGAGCTAGCAAAAGAGAACCCAGCAGAGGCCAAGCCACGCATGCTCAATCTCCTCCCCTGCAGTAACCAAATATGCCACCACTTTTCCCCTGAGGTGGAGCCAAAGGTAACTACCCTTTTCCAGCACTTCCCAAAGGGTGAGATTTCTTATGTATTGGTCCCAGATAGGAACACAAGGAGGGTGAATTGTCCTTATAGCAACTCACTTCTTACTGAGAACTCTGTGTTCTAGGGGCGAGTCCCAGTTCTGCCTTCTGTTAGCATGCCATTGAGCCTCTCTGAAGTGAAAGTTCTTCAATATGTAATAGTGAAAGGCTAGTATCAGGTTCAAATGAGATAAGGAACAGTGAAAGTGGCCTCATGAGACACAAAGGCCCATACCAAACACGAGCAGGTATTGTCAGGATGTGGCAGAGCAACTCACGTGTAAGGACCCTGGATGGTTCATGTATGCAGTTATTTAAACACATTGCTCCTACCCACAGCCTAGGAGACTGAAGCCCTACACTGTTGCATGGCAATGCTTCCTTCGGTCTTCGATGTCCTTGATCTACATACACCAAGGACTGCTCTGAACTAAGAAAACACTCTCCTTTTGCCTTTCATTTATTTCTACTATTCTACTTGTTAGCCCAAAGGTCCACAGTCAACTTCATCATCACTGAGTCCTATCCTCACACTGTGTAATCTGGATGCTAGTCCCCTCCAACACCCTGAAAACATTTGACCCATGGCTGTCTTCTTGCAAGTCTTTTGACATCTTCAAAATTGTTGATTACTCTCACTTAAGAGAAACCCTACCCTCTCCGCTTCTCTTTCTAGAGAGATGTAGAATAGAGCCATGGTTGAAAACTCAAGCATTACAGTTGGGCAAGGTTCAAATCCCAGTATTGTCACTTGCCAGCTGGGCAATTTCAAGCAAGTTGGTTTCCTTCTCTGAGCCTGGGGACAATAATAGAATCTATCTCCTTGGGTACCGAGCAGATTTCATGGGATAAAACAGGCAAAGGGCTTAGCATGGTACAGCTGTTTTTATTATCCCTCCTTCCTAAGGAGTTCCTCTTCCTCTCTCCAATGCCCCAGATAAAGATGTGCTACAAATTCCGTCACTGCTTGTCTTCTCATGAGTTCATGAGCCAACTTGGTTATACATATCCACATCCCCAATCTCTCACCCTAGGTGAGGATCCAACAACTTTTGCAAACTCAATCAGCACACCTAAAAACACATTGATTTCTGACCCTCTCGGAAACTTCTCTGTCTCCACCCAAATACACATTCTATTGTGAAGTCAATTCCTTCTTCCTCTCATTTATCCCTCACAGCCCATGCCTGAATAACATTGAATTATTTTATTGAAATGGTTCCTTTAAAAAATATTGCTACTATCCTTAATCATGTCAGGTCTGGCTAGTAACCCCCAACTAGTCTTTCTATTCGCCTATCCATTGATCTTTTCATTTGTGAGACCTTTCACACAAATGCTGGACTGAGCATGCCAGCCCTCAGCTGAAAAACTAACCAGTTGGTTCTTCTTCCAGTATAGCTGAATCAACTCTTAAGAGGCTTAAAAACAAACAAACAAACAAACAAAACAACCCCCCCCACACACAAAACAAAACAAAACTATGAAGAGTTTAAAAAGAGCAAAACTTAAGGGAAAGGACCAGTATAGGCTGAATTTCTGTTTTACAGCTTTAGCTGAAGACAACCCACAGTCGTGGTCCAAACTCTAGCATCTTTCTGGTTCAAGGAATCAAAGGTCAGAACGTGGGGCAACTACAGAAAAGTAAACATTTCCAAAAGGACAGATCTGGAGAAATAAAGCTCCTAATTCTATGAATAAAATGCCCACATCTCTGGCTGATCTCTGAACTCTGCATGAGCAGGGCAGACTCAAGACAGCTTACCGCTAGGGAAACAAACAAACAAAAAAACTAAACTGAGATTCGAGCCGCTGCCTGCTGCAGGTGAGAAAAGTTTGTGGTGTGAGTCTTGCCTGTTAAAATAAAAACGTCAACACTCTTCAGAGAAATACATCAGAATTCAGAGACTCCACCACATAACATTCACCATGTCAGCAATTTAAAGTTACTCAACATGTGAAGAGCCAGTGAAGTCTGAGCCACTCTCAAGGCAACAGATAATCAGTGGAGGGCAATCCTATCTGATATGACCCAGATGTTGAAATTATGAGACAAAGACCTTAAAGCAGGAGTCCCCAACCTCCAGGCTGTGGAACTGGTACTGATCTGTGGCCTGTTAGGATCCGGGCTGCACAGCAAGAGTGAGTGGCAGGAGAGCAAGTGCAGCTTCTCTGTATTTGCAGTCACTCCCCAGGGCTAGCATCACCACCTCAGCTCTACCTCAGATCATCAGGCAATAGATTCTCATAGGAGCATTAGTCTCTGGGCCAAAAAGGTTGGGGACCGCTGCTTTAAAGCAGTTAATTTATCTCCATTCAACAAGGTAAAGGAAAATATGATAAATAAAAAAGTAGAAAATGTCAGAGAAATAGAAAATGTAGAAAAGAACTAAATGAAAACTCTAGAACTGAAAATGTCTGAAATTTAAATATATCACGGGATTAGCATAATAGCAGAATGGAAATGACAGGTAAAGTCAATGAACTTGGAGACAGATCCATGGAAATTATTGAGTCTGAAAAGGGAAAAAATTTAAAATCAACAAAAAATAACAGAGCCTCAGGAACTTTGGGGATGATCTTCAAATGTCTAAAATACACATACTTGGAGTCTCAGAAGAAAAGGAGAGAAACTGAAATACCCTCTTTTTCTGATGGCAGAAGACTTCCTGAATTTGAGGGAACTATGAATTTACATATTCAAGAAGTTCAATTAATCCCAAACAGAATAACTATGAAGACAACAAATAGACACATGATATTCAAACTTAGAAAATCAAAGGAAATATAAAATCTTGAAGACAGCTAGAGAAAATGAACGGCGATATGAATAACAACAGACTTCTGATCATAAACTATGGAGATCAGACGCAGTGAAACATCACCTTTAAATGCTGAAAGGGAAAAAAGTCAACTCAGAATTCCAGATCCAGCAAAAATATCCTTTAATAAGGACATTTTTCACATGGAAAAAGGAGAGAGAGAGAGAGAGAGAGAGAGAGAGAGAAGAGAGAGAGAGAGAGAGAATTCGTTGCACTTTAAGAAATGCTCCAGAAGTTATTAGGGCGGAGGAGAAATGATGCCAGAGAGAAATTTGGATTTTTCAGGAGGAATGAAGAATACTGGACATGTTAAATACCTGGGTAAAACAAACTGGCTACTGCAGACTCCAAAAGAACATGAACACTCCTCAGCCTGACATCTAATACCTTTCACCTCCACCCACAACCTATACACCTCTTGCTCCCATTTCTTTTATAAGAGACATGTGTGAACATTTAATAATGCCACACTAAGTCCTAACTCCAGCCTTTACAGGTGCTACTCCCTCTACCCCAAATGCTCTCTCTTCCTTCTTCTATGTGGATCCTATGCATCCATACTGATGTTTCAGCTCAAGGGTCACACACGCTGTCTTCCATGCCAGCCTTGACTGCCCCAGGCCCTGTTGTGCATTTCTGTATGCAGCTCAAGGAGGAGAACAATGAATTAAAATGCACTGATAACACACTTTAGTGATGGAAAAACACCTTCCCCTCCATAATTTCATTTAGTTCTCACAAAGCAGTGTGAAGTAACAGAGCAGGTCTGGTCAGACAACCAAGTCTGAGAGAAGCCGAGTGTTTTTCACAAAGCTGCACAGCCAGAGTCTGGAGAAGCTGGCACTAATATTTGGCTCCTCAGACTCTCATCCCAGTTGTCTTTGACTTGGCCACACTGACACATAACATATAGTGCCTGCCTGAAACCAATTTATTATCTTCTTTCAGTATAAACTTTTCATACAGCTACAAAAAGTTAAATATTAAGACGACAACTCCATATGCCCCTAGATTAAGGAGCTTGGACCTGGCCAAGCATCAGAAATACTTTTGAACAAAACTTCAAAATCCAGAACTCAAAACAGACCAATGGAATCAGAATCCTTCTGGGGCTGCACCTGGGGGATCTGCATTTTTAAAAGTCCCATAGGTGATTCTGATATACAGTTAGAGCTGAGAACCTCTTCACGTATGACTAATCATCACATGACTAATCCAGACTGTGGACACTGTGAGAAGGGAGAAATGGTGTGGGCCGGGGTGCCAAAAAAGAGGAGAAGTCTGAGCAGGGGTTTGAAGAAGGGAAAATCTGGATTGGCCGAGGAATAAGGAAATGCACTTCAGGCCAGGGGAGTAGGAAGGTTGAGATGTGTTCAAGAGATTGTATGTTTCTGAGCAGAGGTTCACTGATCTAAAGGAATCAGGATATAAGGACGAGAATGCAGTGGCCAATGTAGATGCTAAACAGGAAGGGCACCAGACGGAAGGTTAGGGGTAGGATGCTTGAGCCCCACCTCCACTCCAAGAGTGTTTCTGTCCACAGTCTTACCTCGGGGCTCTTAATTCCATGCCACTTTGGGTAGATTCTATGTTCTGTGATCTTTCTCTGAATTCCAGCCTTATGAGCTTGTCCCTCACAGCCCTTATCCTTCTCTATCCTGTGTTCTATTAACTCCCACCCAGACTTCTGAGTTATTCAAAGGGTCTTATTTATCTTTTTCTCTCTGGATTGGCGATTCTTACTAGGGGAAATTTTGTCCCCAGGGGACATCTGGCAATGTATGGGGATATATTTTGATCGTTACAACTGGAGGAGAGGGTATCACTGGTATCTAGTGGGATGTTGCTAAATATCCTACACAGTTATACCAAAGAATTACCCATCCCCAAATGTCAGTACTGCTAACTAGGAGGAGTAACTCTGCTTAGATAAAGTGGCAAGCACACTTGATTGCTTTATTAATAAATTAAATTTACTGAGTTGTTATTTAATATTAACAATTCAAAATTAAATAATAAATTAATAAATCTTTGATGAATGGCTGTCTGAACAACCCAAGGAATGATAAAAGGGTTTTGCCTAGCAGGCACCTTTGACTACCAGATTTTATTTCACAGATAGTAAAGTTATAAAAACAAAAACAGGGGAGACCAACAAAGAATGTTTAACTTTTCTTATTGCCACATATAGGTATAAAAAATAAAACTATCAACTACTATAATGATTAATAATGGTTACTTTATAAAATAAAAAGCATTTATACTATCAAAATGTAATAATATTAATAATAAAAATAAAATAGGAAAGATATTACCAACAAAGGTGAGTACAGCAGCCAACAGTTGATGTAGGCTGGTGAAAAGTTCACTTCATCTAGCTCTGGACCACTGCCCTGCAACTTGGGAACCTCTAAATGAGACTACAAACTCCTGGAGGGCAGGTATCCTGTCTTACAGGTAGCCCCTGACTATAAATGCTGAGCATCCCAGGGAAGGCTGCTGGGGCTGCCCCACCTGTGCTGCCCACCCCTACCTTATATTCCAAAGAGAGTAAAGTCTCCGTTTTGGAAGTCCAGCTCCACTTGTGGACTACGTAGCCCCTGTAGTCATTAGTGGTCCCGCCTTCCTCATCCAAGACCAAGACATATGGGCAGCTAGGAGAGACACAGAGGTGAGGAGCTGCCACCAGGCCCCAGAAGGAAGCCAGCATCACTACAGGCAGGCAGGGCTCTGAAACTCTGCCCCTGCTGGAGGAAGCTTGGAGTCCTGCAGGCAGCCTCACTTTCCCCACTGAATATGGTGTGAGGCCCCCTCACACCTGTTGATGCTATTTCAAGAATCTGTTGGGAAGGGCAGGATTGAGGGAGATGATGGAGGCTCAAGCCAAATCCAGGGATAGAAATGGAATGTGCTCCCTGTTGCCTAGGAGTTCAAGTATACAAGATCTCAGGCACAAAAATGGGAACATATATAACCAAAAGTAAGTAATTTCTTCTGAGAACAGTTCTTTATGAAAGGCTAGACAAAAACCAACTGTCGGCTGGCAAAAATATGTGCTTCTCTTTAAACACTCCACAGAAGGGATGCCCATGGTCTCTTTTTCACTATCTCCACTAAAGATTCCTTCCATGAATCTAGTCAGCAATCAAGTTTTTAGTGCCATGAGGATACAAGTGGAGTAGGACTTGGAGAGTTGCCATTTTCATTGGCTATATGACACAGATCCAGCAAGTGAGGGCCTGAAAATATCTACATCCCTACAGGCAGTGCCTCACTGCCTTCCTGGACCTCTGGACACTGCCTGGCCTCTCCTTTTCCCAAGGACTACTATTTGCCACCTCAGTGCTCCTTTTTGTTACTCCCAGAAATACTTCCATGGAGCCAGAATTCCCGCAACCCACTCACCGGGTCTTTAGGTTGTAGTGAACGCAGCCCTGGCCTTCAGCATTGAACAGGGCCAGGAAAGAGAAATTGGGTGTGTCATTAAAGAGGCAGGTGATGGTTCTCCCTCTGCAGCACGTGGGTATCTGACACACAGCAATGTTTCCGGAGGGATAGCTGGCGGAAATGGTTAAGTAGAACTAACAAACAAACTCTTCAGGTTCTGCTCTCAGGTGCCGCCAGGAAAAGCAAGTCTACAAATCGAAGTGTTAGTTAAATGGTACATAATTCCCAGTCTTCAAAGACTCTCCTTGCATTTTGCATAAGTAACAACTAAGTGATCATGGAACTCACATGCATCTGGTGCTTTCCTATATCTTCTTTCTATTGTTCACAACCACCTTATGGTAGGTATTATCACCATCGCAAAGATGGGTAAGGTTTCCCTGAATCTGAAGGATGTCCTGGGATGGTGGGACTTTCATTGCTAAAACCAGGAAAGTCCTGGGCAAAACAGGATGAATTGATTACTCAATAGACGAGGAATCCAAGGTGAAGAGAAATGATCTGCTTCATATCACACCACGAGAACATGATAGAGCCAGTATCTCAGCTCTGAGCCAGTGATATTTCTAATGCTGCCAGGCTGCCTCCCCTTCTGACCAATCCAGGAGAGTGGTCAATGTTTCCCTGCTCATTTCCTACTAAGGAGGCCTAAGAAGCATTGGTCCCAACTAAGAGGGATACGATTTGGGCAGCTACTATCTTGTTTGCAAGAATTTCAGGAGTATCTCAGACAAAAGAATTACAGTGGTTGGCATTAGGGTCTACCTCCTTAATCCTTTCCTGCCAACTGATAAAAAATAAAAAATGAATTTACATAAATTATAAAAATTAACCAAATAGAAATTCTGAAGTTGAATAATATGATAAATAAAAAGAAAAAAATTCATTAGATGGATTTAGCATCAGATTGGAGCAGTAGAAGAAAAAGTCAGTGGATCAAAAGATAGATTAATTGAAATTAATCCTGTCTGAAAGAAAAAAGAATGAAGAAAAATTAATAAAGACTAGTGGGAGACTACCAAACAGACCAACATATATATAACAAGAGTCCCAGAAGGAGAGAAGAGAGAAGAGGGCAGAAATAATATTTGAAGAAATAACGGCTGAAATCTGCCCATAGTTTATGAAAGACATTAATCCACGCATTCAAGAAGCACCACAAATTCCAAGTAGGATAAATTCAAAGAGAGCCACACTGAGACACATTATTATCAAACTACCAATAGAGAAAGATAGAGAATCTTGAAAGCAGCAAAAGAGACTTGTCATATACAAGGGATCCTCAGTAAGATTAATGGCCAATTTCTCATCAGAACCTATCCTTCAAAAATAAAGGAGAAATTAAGACTTTGCAGATAACAGAAGCTGAGGAAGTTCACCATTACAAGAAACACTGAAGGGAGTCTTTCAGGCTGAAATGAAAGAATGCTTGACAGTAACTCAGAGACATGCAAAGAAAAAAGGACACCAGTAAAGTATTCTGTAAGTAAATATAAAAGCCATTATTATAGTATTTTTGGTTTATAATACCTTTTTCTCCTATATGACTTGAAAAAACTAGTGCATAAAATAATAATTGTAAATCTATGTTAATGATATGTATATATAAAGATGTAATGTCTAATAAAAAAACATTATAGAGGAGGAGGACTGGAGCTGTATAGGAGCAGAGTTTTTTATACTGTTAAGGCTAAATTAGTATTAATTCAAACTAGTTTGTTGTCAGTTGAATTCTCAAGTGTATTAGTTTCTTTGGGCTGCTGTAACTAAGTCCCACAGACTGGGTCATGTGAACAGCAGAAATGTATTCTTTCATAGTTCTGGAGCCTAGAAGTCTGAAATCAAGCTATTAATAGGGCCATGCTTTTGGAGGCTCCAGGGAAGAAGCCTTCCTTACCTCTTCCCAGTTTCTAGTGGTTGTTAGGAATCTTTTGTATTCTTTGGTTTATAGCTACATCATTCTAATCTCTATCTCAGTCATCATATGGCCTTAATCCCTCTGTGTGTGCCTGTTTTCTTGTCTTTTAAGGATACCAGCCATTGTATTAGAGCTCACACAAATTCAACATGTGCATGTTAACTTAATAATCACATCTGCGAAGACCTTATTTCTAAATATGGTCATATTCTGAGATTTCATGTGGACATAAAATTTGGGCAGACACTGTTCAACCCATTACACCAAGGTAACTACTAAGAAAATAACATAAAAATATGGAGAAAAGAAAATGAGAAAGGAATCAAAATGGCATGCTACAAAAAATCATATACACACAAAAGGAGGCAATAATGGAGGCACTGAGGAACAAATAAAATATGACACAGAAAAGAAAGAGCAAAGTGAAGGATTAAGTCCTTCCATATCAACAATTACTTTAAATATAAATGGATTAAACTCTGCAAACAAAGGCAGAGATTGACAGAATGGATTTTTTTAAAAAACATAATCTACCTATATGCTCTCTGCAAGAGACTCGCTTTAGATTCAAAGACATGACTAGGTTGAAAGTGAAATGATAGAAAAGGATGTCCATGCAAATAGTAACCAAGAGAGAGCAAAGCTGGCTGTAGTGATATGAAAAAATAGACTAGTGAAAAATTTTTTAAAAGAGAGAAAGAAGGATATTCTGAAATGAGAAAATGGTCAATGCTCAAGAAAGTATAACAGTTATATATATATATATTAATATACATATATATACATATATATATATATACTTAACAACAGAGCCTCAAGATATATAAAAGCAAAATTGACAGAATTAAAAGGATAAATACTTCTACAATAAGAGTTGAAGACTTCACTGCTTCATTTTCAATAATGGATAGAACAATTAGGCAGAAAATCAATGGAGAAATAAAAGACTTGAACAATATTATAAACCACTAGACCTACCACTCATATACAGAACACCCTACGCCAAAACAGCAGAATACACATTCTTCTCAAGTTCACATGGATCATTCTCTGGTATAGACAATATGTTAGGCCACAAAATCATCTCAATAAATTTTAAAAGATTATAACCATAGAGAGAAACTCAAATAGTCAAAATAATCTTGAAGAAAGAACAGAGTTGAAAGACTCACACTTCCTGATTTCAACAAAGCTGCGATAATCAAAACAGTGTGGTACTGGCATAATAATAGACATATAAATCAATGGAATATAATTGAAAGCCAAAAATAAACCATAACATTTATAGTCAACGGATTTTCAACAAGAGTGTCAAGACCATTCAAACGAGGGAAAGAATAATCTCTTCAACAAACAGCATTGGAATGATTGGGTAGCACATGCAAAAGAATGAAGATGGATCCTGATCTCACACCATGTGCAAAAATCAACTCAAAATAGACCAAAGACCTAAATGTAAGAGCTATAACTATAAAACTTTCAGAAAAAATAAAACCACCAGGAATAAGCAATGGTTTCTCAGATACAAAAACCAAAGCACAGGGGAAAAAAAAAGAAAAATAGAACTTCATCAAAATTAAACATTTTTGTACACCAAAGGATGCTATCAGAAGCATAAAAAGACACCCACGGTTTAGAAAAAAATTTTCAAATCACATATGTGATAAGACTCTAGTATCCATAATATATAAAGAACTCTTAAAACTCAACAAGAAAAAGATAATCAACAAACAGGCAAAGGACTTGAATACATATTTCTACAAAGAAGATACACAAAGAAGGAACATGAAGATGCTCAAAATTATTAGTTATTAGGGAAATGCAAGTCAAAACCACAATGAGATATCACTTAATACCCACTAGAATGTTTGGAATTAAAAACATTAGAAAATATCAATTATAATCAAGGATGTGAAGAAATTGGAAACTCCATACATTGCTGGTGGGAATGTAAAATGGTGCAGCCACTATAGAAAACATTTTGGAGGTTCCTCAATAAGCTAAACATAGAATTACCATATAACCCAGTAATAGCCCTCTTAGGTATAGACACCAAAGAATTAAAAAAAGTTGTGCAAATAAAAACATACAACAATGTTCATAGCAGCATTATTCACAATCGTTGAATGGAAACAACCTCATGATCACAAAGAAAAGAATGAATTTTAAAAAGTGGTATATTCATGTAATAGAATGTGATTCAGTCATAAAAAGAAAGGAAATTTGGATACATGCTACAACATAATGAAAACATAATATTAAGTGAAAGAAGCCAGACACAAAATGCCGCATATTATAGAACTCCACTTATATAAGATGTCCAAAATAGGCAAATCCATAGAGACAAAGTATATTGGTGATTGTTAGGGCTGAGGTAGGGGGAAGTGTGGAGTGAACACTCAATAGGTGTAGAGTTTTCTTTTGGGATGACAAAACGATTTTAAAACTTGAAAAAGGTTGTGGTTGCACAATATTGTAAATGCACTAAATTCCACTGAATTGTACATATAAAAGGATCAATTTTATGTTATGTGAATTTCACCCCCACTTAAAAAAAATGAAGTACTGATGCATACTACAGATGACCCTTAAACAACATGGGGATTAGTGATCCTGACTGCCCCTGTGGTCAAAAATCTGCATAGGACTTAAGTCGGCTCTCCACATACAGGGATTCTCAACCTCTAGTTGACCCTTGAACAACACAGATTTTTAAATTTTGGTCAGCCAAGCTCAGCAGGGCCAACTGAACTGTATGAGTCAATTGAAAAAAAAAAAAAACCCACATATAAGTAGACCCACACAACTAAACCCATGATGTTCAAGGGTCAATTGTACAATGTGAAAGAACCTCAAAAACATTATACTAAGTGAAAGAACCCAGATACAAAAGGCCACAGAGCGTGTGATTCACTTTATGTGAAATCTCTGGAGTAGGCAAATCCATAAAGGTGAAAAGCAGATTACCAGCTTCCAGGGAGGGATGGGGAAGGAAAAGGGGGAGTGACTGCTTAAATAGGCACAGGGTTTCCTTTTTGGGGTGATGAAAAAGTCCTGGAACTAAATAACAGTGATGGTAGTGTAATATTGTGAATGTACTTACCACCACTGAATTGTACACTTCAAAAATGGTTCAAATGATAAATCTTATGTTATGTACATTTTACCATATTAAAAAAAAAATGCTTACCTCACACAGTGGCTCTGAGTGCTCAACAAATCCCTAAAGGAACAGTGTTCAGCACAGTACCAGGTACCCAGGGATTATGGTTTGTTTTTAATGTGATGAATTTATATCTTCACATTAAAAAAAAAAAGGCTTTAAGGGAAGTTTGATTAGAGAATAGTGATTGAGGAAGAGAGATGCTGACAACCCAAATGAAATCGATACTGGAATGGTTCTAGGGTCTGATGCTGACAAGTGCAAACCCATCAGGGCTTGGAGATTTTGGCATCCCAAGGGCAGATATATCATTTCTACCTGAGAGCTTTGCCCAGTAATCTCCACGAAAACAGAATCGACTGCTGAGCCCACTGTTCTGTGGAAGCCATGAGGCAAAGGAAGTGTTTTCCAAACATTTTCTCTGCTCAAGAGAGATCCAAAGTTGCACATGTGTTTTATTAATTATTTGAACACAGTAACACAGAATCTCTTTTTCAAGATCACTGGGCTCTGGTTTCTGACTCTACACAGTGTAGAGTCAGAAAAGGGGGGAGGCAGAAGCCCCATGACCATAGTGAGCAGCAGCTACCCCGGAAGGAGTGCATGCACTGTGTTCAATCTCATAGGGCATTAGAAGCAGGGCCGAGCAGAGTGAGATGAATGGATTCATTCATGGTCAAAAACAATAGGACTCCTTTGGCAGGGCACTTAAATTCTGAATTCCCAGTTGAGTGGAGAGGGTTGTTGCCAGGCAGGCCTGTCTGGGCAGCCTGTTTAACAACTCAGAGAACCACCCTCTCCTCCAAAGGTAGGGGACACTGAGTGTCCAGTGGTTTTGGTCAGTCCCCTTCAGTCTTCCCTATCCTGCTCCCTGCTGGAGAAAACAATCCTGAAAGTCATTAAAAGTGCCTGAGAGAGAGCTCTAAATGGAGGTGGGCAGCCCTGAACCCAGGCCTGGCTCTGGTACCAAATTCCTTTTCTGACATTGAGTGAATCACATTCCTATAATTAAGGGACAGGAATGAATGGCTTGGTGTCATCCCTCTTTGACAGCTATCTAGCTCAGACTGTAGAACCTGGGATAATTGTTTCTCCTTCTCTGGCCTCAGCCTTGCTGTTAAATGTGTTGGGTATCTGGGGTCTGGACCATTCTAGCACATGTTGAAGAGTGGGTGACAGGACGTCTGCAAAAAACATAGGGGTCCAAGGTGGCTTTCTGATCAGCAGCTTCCACCCAGCCTTTCTCCAAAGGGCACCCTCTCTGACCTGAAGAAACTTTTAATATCCTGAGGACCTGTCACCAGGCTTCTCTGATCAATAAAAAAAAAAAAAAAATGAACAAGACAAACAAAAACTTATAGATACAGACAATAATATTTCAGCGATTACCAGGGGGAAAGGAGGAGGTGGGGAGATAGAAAAGGGTGACAGAAGATTTGACTTTGGGTGGTGAACACACAATGTAATATACAGATGACGTATTTTTGAGTTGTACCCTTGAAACCTAAATAGTTGTATTAACAATGGCACCCCAATAAATTTTTTTAAAAGTCCAAGTAAATACTAAGGCTTTTTCTGGCCCGGAAGTTCTCTAGAGCTGAATTATTGGGAGAAAAGGCAGCACCAAATAAAAGGATACTAAACGAAGGAAGTCCCATCGTAGAAGGTGTAATGCAACTTGATGGTCTTCTTGGACCCCTTCCAATCCTGAGAGTGCCGGCTGAAGTGAGCATGTTGGGTGGGAGGCTGGTGAGGGGTGGAAGTAGAAGTTTGAGCACCCGGAGTTTGAGGGTGATGAGAGCTCGAGGTTTGAGTGTCCCTTTTTGGGGCCGACATTAGCTGAGAGGGCATCTTTGCCTTGTAGTGGCGTAAGATCATGGGGTAGAAGACATTCCTCCCTTTCCACAAGGTCCTTTCGGCTTCTCTGCAGGGAAGGAGACCAACATATCTTCTAGTCACTTGGCTCTTACCACCAGAGAGGGTTTCTACAGGCCCTTCCCAGCTCCCAAGACTCCCATCCCATTTCCCTGTCCCAAAAGTACATGTTTCCACTCCACGCCCCTCATCCTTAAAGGTAATGTTTTTAGGAAAACTGGGAAGGTCCTGGTACCCTCTGAGACCAGTTCTTTCCACCTATAGTGCGAGGTGAGGACCCATGAAATGGGACTGCTTTTAGAGGGGACCTGGGGGATCAGTCCTGAGGTTACAGGGAAAGAGAGCTTCCTTCTAGAACGTCACAGTAAGGGGCAACACTTGGTGGTGGCCTTCTACTCATGTTCTGTATCTGTAATTGCCCAGGGAGTCCAAGACATATATGATTTAGGTATGACTAGGTTTTAAATCCTTTATGGTCCAGGGTCTGGGATTTTGGAGAAATGCAGACTTAACTTGCTGGGACTTGTGGGACCCATGAAATCATAAATATCATTAATCATCCATGTTAATATTTTTTGTTTGTTTTGAGAGGTGTTTCTTTTCTTTCTCTCTCTTTTTTTTTTTTTTTTTGTAGGAGAACTCTGACAAACTATGTTAAGAAAGAAACTTTCAGGACACAAGGCTGCAGACTATAAGAAGTCCTGTAAATGGGGTATCACTGGTGAAGAGGCAAAGATTAATGCCTTGGGGTCAGGCCCACCAAGATGCAGAACCTCAGGCAATGCCTTACCTGCCTGCTTAGGCTCCTTTAGCTTCCTTATCTGCAAAATGGGTATACATTCTTTCTTCCTCATGAGGTTGTATGAGGACTGAAAAGGATTGTGAGTGAGAAGGATGGTTACGGGCCATCACCCTGTCACTATTATTGGGGGCAGTGGGTACCTGACACTTGCTGGCATAGTTCAGACACTTTTGTGATATTCCCCTTCATGCGCACACAGGCTCCTGGTGGCTGTGTGCGCATGAAGGGGAATATCGCAAAAGTGTGATATTCATCCACCCCCAACCACTGAGGTGCTCACATATGGCGACACATCTCCTGCAGCTTCTCCCGGGCTTCTGGGCAGGGGTCACTGATCTCCACATTGTCAGATACAGAGGTTCCCATTCCTCGTTGCGGGGATACCATGGTTATCTCTTCTAAATTTTTTGATTTGCCTGTAGTTGGAGATGAAAAGGTTAGGCAGGGGTTTTAGAAAATGGTTTCTCCTGGGGAGAGGGATTGGGGAGAGCAGAAGAGCAGCATCCCCTGAGAGTCAAAAGGATTGGGAGAATCGTTTATGCTTCCTTGGGACAGGAATCCCTATTTTATAAAGTCACTTATACGGTCACTGATAAAACAGACACATCACTCCATAAGTCAACAAAGCATGTATCAGGAACAGGCTTGTGCAGAATGATGAATCCAGCCGTGTTTCCTTAAAGGCAGCCTTGTTCTAGGTGGAGAGAGCCCAGATGTGTGCTGCTGTGGACACTTAAGTGATTCCCTTCTTATAGTTTTGATTAAAGACAAAAAATCTCAATTCCATCTTGATTGGCTTCAATACTTCTCTGATGTTGGTTAATCTCAGGTCTTCTGCAGAGAAAAGTGTGGATCTATTGAGACTATAATTTTTTTAATAGTGTGGTAAAATATACATAACAAAAATTTACGATCTTACCATTTTTAAGTGTATAGTTCAGTGGTATTAAATACATTCACATTGCTGGACAACCATTACACTATGCATCTCAATAACTCTTGCATCTTGTAAAATTAAAACTCTGTACCCATTAAACAGTAACTCCCCATTCTCCACTACTGTAGTCCCTGGAAACTACCATTTTACTTTTTGTCTTTTTTGACTACTCTCAGTACCTCATATAAGTGGAATCATACAGTATTTGTCTTTTTGTGACTGCCTTATTTCGCATAGCATAAAGTCCTCAAGGTTCATCCATGTTGTAACATGTGTCAGAATTTCTTTCCTTTTTAAGGCTGAGTAATATTCCAATATATATAGACCATATTTTATTTATCCATTCATCTATTGATGGACACTTGGGTTGCTTCCTTATTTTAGCTTTTGTGAATAATGCTACTATGAACATGGGCATACAAATATCTCTTCAAGACCCTGCTTTCAATTATTTTGATATATATCCAGAAGCAAAATTGCTGAATCTTATGGTAATTCCATTTTAAATTTTTCGAGGAACTGCCATGCAGTTTACTATAGTGGCTATACCATTTTATATTCCCATTGGCAGCATGCAAGTGTTTCAATATCCTCTTCAATTCTTATTGTTGTTTGCTTTTGTGATAGTGGATATCCTACTGGGGGTAAAGTGGTATCTCATTATAGTTTTGATTTGTATTTCCCTAATGGTTAGTGATATTGATCATCTTTCATGTGCTTATCGGCCATTTGAATATCTTCTTTGGAGAAATATTTGCCCATTTAAATTTAGGTTTGTTGTTGAGTTTTAGAGTTCTCTTCATATTCTGGATATCAATTGCTTATCAAATATAGAATTGGCAAATATTTTCTCCCATTCTGTAGGCTGCCTTTTTTTACTCTGTGGATAGTGTCTTTAATGCTTCAAAATTAATACATTTCCATAAAGTCCAATTTGTTTTTTTTCTTGTGTTGTTTGTGCCTTTGGTGTTATAGGCAAGAAATCATTGCCAAATCCAATGCCGTAAAATCTTTCTCCAAAGTTTTCTTCTAAGAGTTTTATTGCTTTAGTTCTTACATTTTGGTCCTTGGTCCATCTGAAGTTAATTTTTGTATATGGTGTCAGGTAAGGGTCCAATTTCATTCTTTTGCATGTAGATATCCAATTTTCTCAGCACCATTTGTTGAAAAAAAATGGTCCTTTCTCCAACTGAATGGCCTTAGCACCTTGTCAAAAATTATTTGACCATATATGCATAGGTCTACTTTTGGGCTCTTTATTGTAAACCATTGGTCTATATGCCTGTCTTTGTGCTAACACCACACTGTTTTTGATTACTGTAGATTTGTAGTAAGTTTTGAAATTAAGAACTGTCAATCATCCAGTTTTGTTCTTTTTCAAGATTGCTTTGGCTATTCATGAATCTCTTGAAATTTCATGTGAATCTTAAGATGAGCTTTTCTATTTCTACAAAAAACACAATTGGAATTTGTCAAGAGTGCAGCGAATCTGTAGATTGCCCTGGGTAGTATTGACATTTGAACAATATTAAGTCTTCCAACCCATGAAAAGAGGATGTGTTTCCATTTATTTATGTCATTTTAAATTTCTTTCAACAATATTTTGTAGTTTTCACTGTACAAGTCTTTCATCTCCTTGGTTAATTTCTGAGTATTTTATTTCTTGTTAATGGAATCATTTTTCTAATTTCCTTTTCAGATTGTTCATTGCTCATGTATAAAAATACAACTTATTTCTGTGTGTTGTCACTATCCTGGTACTTTGCCGAATTAATTTATTTGTTCCAAGGGAGGGTTTTTTTTGTTTTTTTTGTTTTGTTTTGTTTTGTTTTGGTGGGATCTGTAGGGTTTTTATATTTAAAATTATATTATCTGCAGAAATAATTTTATTTCTTCCTTTCCAATTTGGATGCCTTTTATGGCTTTTCTTGTGTAATTGTTCTAGCTAGAATTTCCAGGCCTCTGTTGAATAGAAGTGGTGAAAGCAGGCATCCTTCCCTTGTTCCTAATCTTAAAAGACAAGTTTACAATCTTTCACCATTGAGTATAATGTATACTGTGGGTTTTTCATATATGGCTTTTATTACACGGAGGTGGTTTCCTTCTATTCTTAGTTTGTTGTGTTTTTGTCATGCAAGTGTATTAAATTTTGTCAAATGCTTTTTCTGCATTAATTGAGATGATCGTGTGTTTTCTTTTTCCTTCACTTTGTTAATGTGGTGAATTACATTTTTTGTGTGTGTGTTGAATCATCTTTGCATTACAGGAATAAATCTCCCTTGATATTATGGTGTATAATCCTTTTAATATGCTGCTGAATTCCATTTGCTAGTACTTTGTTAAGGAATTGTGCATCAATGTTCATAAGGGATATTGGTGCATAGTTTTGCTTCTATTGTAGTGTCTTTGTCTGGTCCTGGTAGAATAAGTTGGTAAGTGTTCCCTCTTTAAGTTTTTGGAAAAGTTTGAGAATGATTGGCATTAGTTCTCCTTTAAATGTCAGGTAGGATTTACCTTTGAAGCCATCAGAGCTTTTCTTTGTTGGGAATTTTTTTTATTATTATTATTACTGATCCACTCTCCTTACCATTTATAAATCTATTCAAATTTTCTATTTCCTCATGATAGTCTTGGTAGGTTTTGTGTTTCTAGGAATCTGTCCATTTTATGTAGGTTATCCAATTCGCCGTTGTACAATTGTTCAAAATAGTCTTGTATAATCCTTTTATTTCTGGAGAATTATTAACAATGTCCCTTTTTCAATTTATTTTAGTAATTTGAGTCATCTCTCTTTTTCTTAGTTGATCTAGCTAAAGATTTGTTAAATGTGTTGATGTTTTCAAAGGATCACATTTTCTCTTATTCTCTACTTCATTCATCTCTGCACTAATCTTCATTATTTTCTTCCTTCTCTAACTTTGTGTTCAGTTTCTTGTTCTTTTTCTAGTTCCTTGAGTTAGGTTGTTTGAGATTTTTCTTGTCTTTTAATGTAAGCATTTATAACTATAAATTTCCCCCTTAGTATCACTTTTACTGCATCCCGGAAGTTCTGGTAAGTTATCTGTTCATTTTATTCATCTCTAAGTATTTTCTAATTTCCTTTGTGATTTCTTCTTTGATCTGCTGGTTGTTTAAGAGCGTGTTATTTAATTTCCAAAATTTTGTAAATTTTCCAGTTTTTTTTTCTGTTATCAATTTCTAACTTCATTCCATTGTGGTTGGAGAAGATACTTTGTATACTATCTATCTTTTAAAATTTATTGAGACTCAATTTGTGGCATAACATATGGCTTATCCAGGAGAATGTCTTATGTGTGCTTAAGAAGAATGCATATTCTGTTTTTGTTTGTTTATGTCTTAGAATTAGTTGGGTCATTGTATTATTTAAGTTCTCTGTCCTTATCTTCTGTCTGTTTCCCCCCCCCCCATTATTGGGAGTCGCATATCAAAGTTTCCAACTATTATTATAGAACTGTCTATTTCTGTCAGTTTTTGCTTCATGTATTTTTAAGTACATAAATGTTTATAATTGTCATATCTTCTTGCTGTATTGAAACTTTTACTACTATATTCTTCTTTATCTCTTGTAACCGTTTTTTTACTTAAGGTCTAGTTTGTCTAATATTAGTATGGCTACTTCTGATTTCTTTTGGTTACTATATGCATGGAATATCTCTTTCCATCCTTTCACTTTTAACTTGTTAGTGTCTGGATATCAACTGAGTCTCTTGTAGATAGCATATAGTTGGAGCATGTGTTCTTATCCATTCTACCAAGCTGTATCTTAATTTAAAGACTTTAAGCCATTTAAAATAATGAATGATAAGAAAGGACTTGCTTCTATCATTGTGTTCTTTGTTTTCTATATGCCTTATAGCTTTCTGTCCCTCATATCCTGCATTACTATCTTCTTTGTGTTTAGTTGATTTTTATGGAGTAAAAATGGTTCAATTCCTCTCTCAATTCCTTTTTTTGTATATTCTATAGCTATTTTCTTTAGAGTTACCATGGGCATTATATTTAACATCCTAAAGTTATAAAACTCTAATTTGAATTTTTATCAGCCTAATTTCAACGACATACGAAAACTTTCCTTCTATTTTATCTTTACTCTTTTCAGTTGTTGATGTCACAAAATTATACCTTTATATATTATGTGCCCCAAAACTGAAACTAGCAGGTTTTTAAAATGTATTAGTCTTTTAAATTACATAGAAAACAAGATTTGGAACTATAAACCAGTGTTACAGTAACACTAGCTTTTACACTAATAATATTTTTAAAATGTTATTAGTCTTTTAAATCATGTATTAAATAAAAAGTGCAGTTACAAACCATTGTTACAATATTACTAGCTTTTATAACTGCCCATGTATTTACTTTTATTGAGATCTTTTTTTCTCAAAATGGCTTCTTCATATGGTACTAGCTAGTGTCCTTTCCTTTCATCTCGAAGAACTCCCTTGAGCGTTTTGTTTATTTGGGATGTTTTAATATTTAATATTAATATTTAATATTTCTCTCACTGTTTCACTGGATACAAAATTTTTGGTCGATAGGTTTTTTTTTAAGTGCTTCGTTTATATCAGTGCAGTGCCTGTGGCTTCCAAAGTTACTGATGGGAAATACACCTGTAATCTTGTTGAGTATTATTTGTATGTAACAATTTACTTTTTTCTTGCTGCTTTCAAGATTTTCTGTCTTTGTATTTTGAAAGTTTGATTATAATGTGCATCTCTTTAAGGTTATTTGGAGTCCATCGAGCTTCTTTGATGTTTATATTCATGATTTCATCAAATTTGGGGACTTTTCAGACATTATTTCTTCAAATATTTTCTCTGTCCCTTTCTCTCTCTCTTCTCCTTCTGGGACTCTCACATCATGTATGTTGTTCCACTTGATGGTGTACCACAGCTCCTTTCCTTTCTGTTCATTTCTTTTCAATATTTTCTCCCTGTTCTTTAGGTTCAATAATTTCCATTGTCCTGTCTGCAAATTTGCTTATTCTTTCTTCTGCCTGCTCAAATCTGTGGATGGCAAAGTTTTGTGCTTATTGCACTTATTTTCACATTTATTGTCTGTAGAAAATATTAGCTGGTATAAGGACATGGTGACATAAAATTATGGAAGTAGATCCCCCATGACTGAAGTTCCAGAGGCATCTATTCAGGTTCTGCCTGCTTCTGAGCCTCTACCACCCACCCAGCTGGAGCCACATGCTCTCCCTTGATATATGCAGAAACAACTGCACTTTGGATTCAAGAATAAAATCTGACTTCGTGTTAGGTGTATTGCTCAGGCTCCAACTGAGCCCTGAGGGCCTCAGAAGGAGTTTTCCTGTTGTCAGCCAAGCTTTGCAGTTTCTGGCTAGTGTGTGGGTACCATCTCTGGTATTTGCCACCCTGAGTCATTCCTGGTTCCTTCTCCAATTCCACCAAACACCAGAGACCAAAGACTTGACTCTGAGGCCCAGCTACCAGCTGAATAACCTTCTGAAACATCTGCTGGCCTGAACATCCATGTTTGGCCTATCTCTGGTTGCCTTGGGTCCTTGAGAATGGTAGCTCCAACAAGGATCTACTGCTGATAGATTTCCCTCAGTTCTCTTCTTGGAAAGTTGGGCTACTTTCCAGAAATAGCTGTTGTCCCCTCAGGGAGTAGTCCCAAACCCTGGAGCCTGTCCGTGCTCCAAGTCTGCTGGCCCTACAACTGCAAAGGGGGACAGCTGGTGAGGTGTGATAGCACGGAATAGATAGTAGAGGCCCCATGGAATAGATAGTAGAGGCCCCAAATCCAGAGTGACTTAAAACTAGAATGACTCCACATTGTCCAAACTGGGAAAGTTTTTACAGTGAAAGTAGGAATAATTAATAGTTATGCCAAGATAATAAGCATAAACTGGGACCTTCCTGGGCAAGAAAGGTTACACGGTTACTTATAAACTATTAGGGAAGGTTAGTCACCCATCCTAGCAGGCATATGTGAGAATAATTCCAAAATTTATCAAGAGGCTATAAGAAATGCAGCGTCATTGAGCATACATCCTAATCAGGATGATGCAAAATCATGACAAATCACATCTTGTTGGGGTAGCAGAGGAAAACAGCTATATAGACAAAGAGACAAAGAAACATATTTAACTTTTACTTAGTAATGGCATTACTCAAGCATTACCTTTGAGGTGATTAGGGGGAAAAAAATCATGAAATCACTGTTCGTTTTCTCTTAAAGTGACTGTCGATTTAGGGTCAGCTCAGGAGTGGATATGATAAAACCAGAGGTACAGAAAGTGGGATGCCAGGAGTGATGATTATGGGCTATTGAACCACAAGGAGAGAAAACACAGCAACAGACGTAAAGGAACCAGGGGAATGAGAGGGGCAGCTGATTCTACTCTGTGCAGGGAAGCTGAGGATGCCAGCTCCATTAGGGAAGGCATTCTGTGTCTTAGAGTCCACATGGGTACCCCTGACATTTAGAACAGTGACTGACAACTAGCAATTGTTTGATAAACATTTGTTCACTAACTGAAAGGATATAGGATCAGCTTGATATGGAGAGTTGGGTCTGGAGGAAGGCAAATCACACAGCCAGCCAGGGGCTGGGGCAGGAATAAAATCCAAACTTCTCAACTTCCAGCCTTACCTCCAGTGTCTGTGGGAATCAATTGGACAGTCATTGAGTTTTCCTACAGTATGTCAATCCTCCCACCACCTCTTTTGAATGCAGTCCTCCCCCATTGCCCCATTCCCTTACTCTGCCGTCAAAGCCCAAGGAGAAGGGGAGTGACCTGGGAGTTCCTTGAAGCCTTACCCTGCCCTTGAAGCCCAACTTATCTGCCCTCTGAGCTTCTGGCTACACGGTCGTTGTGATACTATGTGGCCTCATTGCCACCCATTCTTTCTCTTAAGCTTTTCCTTCTGTTGTGTGTCTTCCTCAATAGGAGTGCCCTTTGTGTCTTTGTTTCCTGCCTGCATAAACTGACCTAGCTTAGAACACACTGTTAGGTTTGGCATCCAAATACCTCACTTCTTATATTGGTTCCCTACTTGCTATGTGAACAGGAGCAACATAGATCCCTCTGAGTAGAGGAGGTGAATTTGGGACACTGAGGGGATGGAAATATGGGGTTGAGAGGGATGTTGTCTCAGGTGAGGGGGACCATATCACCAGGAGGGAGGCCATGTAAATATTCAAATGATGAGACTGCACTGTGGAGTGAGTAGGTTGAGATGCACCGGTCTTATGGGAAAGAATCTGTGTCAATAGCTTTTGTGTATAGTCAGGGAACTGTGTACCCTTCTTACCTGAAAACCAAATCAAACTATATTAACCTAAATAGGGAATCTTCTATCCCTCTCCCCAGCTCCACCCCTACAGATAAGCTAAGAGGTCTTGCTGGGAACCACTGTTACCTGCTTTTTTCTTGATTTCCTTTCCAGTTGAGAGGGAAAAGCTCAGACAGCCAGTAGAGGCCTCATAGATGAGCTGGTAAGGTGAGTTCACTCCCACGGCGGCGATGTTCATGAGGGACTCTAGAGTGGAAGAGAGGGATTCTTCTGTCAATTTTTTAATTTTAATTTTTTTAACTAAAAATGTAATATGGACTTTTTACTCTAGCAGTATGGCAGACCAGATATTCTAAAGTGCTCTGTTTTACGAAACAACCAGATCTTGGAATAAAAAGACTTAACTGCACAAGCAGGCTCAGAGTAATTAAGGAAATTAAAGTTCATCTCCACAGCACCCTCTTCCTCCTCAATATCTCTCAAGAGGAAAATGACGCTAGAGCAGGCAGCAGCGGCACCAAGCAAGCGCAAACATGTGACAGTCCTGAAGGGCGAATGCAGGTTTAACTGCTGCATTAGGTTGAAAGAATGAACACTGAGCCAGCTAAAAGAAAGTTTGGAGAAAATGTAGAGTTTTCCCTTATCCAAGCTACAGAATCAAACCCTTCTTCAACACAGAGATCAGTCTCTTGCAGAATTATACTGTGTTGTGTAGAATAATTTAATTATCTGACCACTCAAGAACAAAGATTTAGCATCTTCATCACGAATGGAAAATATCTATCATTCTTCCATAAGCCTCGTTAAATCCTTTCCTTGTTCTTTCCCCCAAACATAGTCATTTAACTGGTTAGGCAGAAAATTGTTAGAAAGTGTTAAGCAATTCATTCATTGACACAGCTCATTCAAATGCATAAAGAATATGGCAAACTTAACTTCACAAGCGGACAAAAATTATAACTAGAGACTGCACACTGGATGATGGAAACAATCACTCACCTTCACTAGTAATCCAAAAACTGAAATTAGAACAATTTTTAGTATCTTCTAACATAGCAGAAATGAAAAGAACTAGCAATAGCCAATGCGGTAAAGACAGAATAAAACTAATCAGTTCTCTGTTGGTGTACAGAAAACCCATCAAGAAAGCAATATTTAGTCAGAACTGAAGATGTATTGAGACCCTCTGCCCCAATAAACTCTCTCCTGGGTAATCAATCTTAATCACCAACAAAACAGAAATAAGAAGTGATGTACATAAAGTTGCCTATTACAGTGCATATTATACTACTAATAAAAAAATCTGGAAACTTGAGCATGTGGTTAATTATGAAACATAAAGAGAAGAAATTTACTCCCACTCGAAATGATAATTATTAAAAGTGTGTAGCCATGTTGGAAAACATTTGTTTTTAAGTAAAGGAAACTGAGGAATAGAAAATTGCAATATGTTTTATGTATAAGTGTGGGAGAATGTTTATGAGTAGTCCCCCCACAGGAGGTACATTCCAAGATCCCCAGTGAACGCCTGAAACTGAAGATAGTACCAAACCCTCTGTATACATACATACCTGTGATAAAGTTTAATTTATAAATTAGGCACAGTAAGAGATTAACAACATCAAAAATATAGAACAATTATAACAATATACTGAAATAAAAGTTATGTGAATGTGGTCTCTCTCCAGTAATTTTTATATTTTTCAGTCCAAATCTATTTTTAAATCTGTGTGACCATCCCTTACCTACAATAAATGGCTCAGTGTCACTTGTTTCAGGGGATCCCTTGTTGAAGTCTTCACACAGGTTCAATGCTTTCTGGAGCAATATGATGCTATCCATTGAAATGTATTTTCTTCTACCCACAAATTTAATGCCTTTTC
Source organism: Eonycteris spelaea (assembly GCA_003508835.1). Lineage (NCBI taxonomy): Eukaryota > Metazoa > Chordata > Mammalia > Chiroptera > Pteropodidae > Eonycteris > Eonycteris spelaea. The sequence goes on along the minus strand of PUFA01000204.1, from coordinate 876,241 downwards.
CATCTTAATTAAGCACTTATCATACCATGGCCATATCTTTGGCAGTTTGGGGTGCAACAGCAAAATCAGCATAAATTTCTTTTTCCTTCTTCATAATTTCATAGGTAGATTCCTTCTTATCAGGGATCTTAACAACCTCTGCATACAATTTTTTTTTCTTTCCTTATTAGGTCTAGAAGTTTTACCGTTTCACTTAAAGAAAGAACTCTTTGGCATATCGAAATACCAGCATCAGTACTCTTGTGCTTTGGGGCCATGATTAAGTAAAATAAGGGTACTCGAATATAAGCACTGTGATACTGCAAAAGTCAATCTGATAACCATGATGGCTACTCAGCAACTAATGGGCTGGGAGTTTATACAACATGGATACGCTGGATGTAGGGGTGAGGCATGTCCTGGATGGGAGGAAGTAAGACGGTGGCAGATTTCATCACACTATTCAGAATGGCACACAATTTAAAACTTAGGAATTTTCCATTGAATATTTTCAAATTGCAGTTGACCACAGATAACTGAAACCATGGAAAGTGAAAATGCAGATAAGGGGGAACTACTGTATAAATTTTTTATGCTTCTCTGTGAAACCTCCTAACAGTGAGGGCCTTCAGGCATTCAGAATGAATACCTGTATATCCGTCAAACTTAAGAGATGCATTACAGATGTCACTGAGTCACTGTCTTCCAGATCTATTCCCCTCCACCCTCTCCAAAGATTACTTCCCCCAACTTTGCATCATTCTTCTTTTCACTTTTACATTTGTACTTTGTATAATATACCCATAAGCAATATGTTACTTTGAAATCTTTTAAATTTAAACAGTATCATACCAAATGTAGCCTTCTATAACATTTTTTTTTTTTTACTTAACACTAGTTTTGAGATTTGTTCTGGTATGACTTCTTGCATACCTGCTAAGTGCAACTCTCAAGTGTGACCTGTGCACTGTATAACCCACATCAGGCCATACTTGGTGAGTACAAAAATTGAGAGTAAACATTTAGAAAACTATGTAACAATTTAAAGTTGCGGTGACAAATTTATCATATTTTTAAGAGTCACTCCACAAAAGTTTGGAAATTTACAAATTGGTCCTTCATTGCAATAGTTTGAGAAGCACAGCTCTAAGGAATGACCTAGGAGAGATATTGCTGGGTTGTAAGATGTTAGAGCATCTCTCTCCTCTCAGATACCACCAAACCGCTCTCCACAGGAACTGTACAAATTATGCACTCATCTACAGCTTCTGAAAATCTCTGTTGCTCCACATCCACCTCAACTCTTGGAAATGTCAAACATTTAAACTAGGGATTTGACCTTTCCATTGCATTATGATTAGTTATTGTTTGAATTTTCACCTAAGGTTTGAAGCTTGGGTACCCACCTTTCCACGCCGATCCGATACCATAGCTACTTCTCCCAACTGCGCCAGTCAGGGAGTCAAAAGCCATGTCCTTGGCATTGAGGTGGAGGAGCTGGCTGGCCTCCACGAAGCGCCTTGTAATATCCAGGGGGTTGGCACCTCCTAAAAGAATCATCAAAACAGCTCATTTTCCTCCCAGCATAGGGCTAATGCTTTCAGAAAAGACCTTCATAAATGGTCCAGGAAATAAGGGTACAGTGAAGATCTATTCCTAGGGTAAGCAAGTGTGAGGGGGCTCCAAATAGAAGGGTCTTGAGCTCTCAAAATCTGTCAGGTGGCACTTTGCTCTCTGACCCCTTGCACTTCTCTATTCCTACCCATAGACCTGGGTACAGATGCTGTTTGTATTTAAAACAACACAACATCGAGAAGGCTTGATTACTGACGTGGCTCTAGGTGCTGGTCTTGATCTTGGGATGATGCTGTCACCATATGTGAACCCCAGTCCTCATAACTCCCCTAATTCTGGCTCTGTTGGGCTCTGTCTTGCCACCCACCGATCATCCCTCCTGACAGACAACTCCACATAACCTCTACCCGTGGGTGCCACCTCTCTACACCTCTGCATCATTTCCACATGAACTCCACCTTTCAGTGTCTCTGACCTTGCACCATTTTCCACAGCCAACCTTCCAGTCTTGGCTCCGCAAAATCGAGGGAATAAGAGGAAAAAGAGGGAATGAGAGAGTGAGGGGATGATCTTGGGAGTGGCCATGGGAGGGGTGCAATTCCTACAGCAGACCCATGGCTGGTGCCTGTTCTCAGTGCAAGCTTATACACCTGATTGGGTGGGTGTGCTGGACACACACAAATCAGTCCAGGCAGACTCTTCTGGGTCCAGAAAAAATGGAAAAGAATCTGACAAGGCAGACTTACCAGACACAGACTCCACCATGGCCTTCATCTTCAGTGTGAGCAGCTCTGTCAGCAGGTGGACAGACTGTTGCTGGAACTTGCGCAAGGTCTCCTGGCCGATATGCGCCTGATGGCCATGGGTGGGAGAGTGGGCGGAGAACTTGGACGGCCCAGAGGATGTGGATACCATCGGCGGTGGTTGTACTGGTGGTGGTGGTGGTGGCTTCTTCGGGATGGGGACCTGCATGGGGGTTGGCTCCACAAGCACCACAGGTGGGGTTCCAAGGTTGATCTCTAGGCCCAAGATGTCGGACGGGGTAGGCACCATGGGGTCAGTGATGAGCTCCTCCCAAGTGAACTCAAAGATGTTTTTGATGCCCTTAGGTACAGCAATGCCTGCATTCCGGCAAACAATGAGCAATTTGGAGATGTGGGCCAACAGCTTGGGGGCCATGGCTGTGTACTGCAGGTACAATTCTCGGTTACTCTTGATGTCGTTCATGTTGCTAGAGCGTGCATACTGCTAGGTAATACTGTCCATCTCAAACAAGAGGGACCTTCTGTTGTAAAGACTCAGAGGTGAATGAGAGCAAAAGTTCTTACCTAAGGTGAAGCCTTGGAGACAGACAGAATGAAGTGCTGAAATGGCCCTTATAGGTCATTGAGCCAGCAGATCCTATCAGGAAGGATAACGAAATAATTGGTCACTCCCCCAGAGTAGGGCAAAGGGATGCCCCTCCTCCCTTTTCTTCTCAGATATACCTCAAATAGAAACATATTAGTGAGTTACTTTGGAAAGGAATATGGGGATGAGCAGGTTCCAGAAATGGCACCAGGGACAGTCACACAAACTGCGTTCCTAAGGAGGGACCCCAAGGGCTGGAGGAATGGAAAGGATGGGAAAGGAGAAAGGTTCCATGGTACCTTTTATAGTTATAGATCTGAAGATGGAATATCTGCTTGTGGTCTATTAATAAAAACCTGCAAAAACAAAAAGATGTTTCACTGGCTCTCTCTGGAAGAGGGTGATAAGCTTCCTGGTTGTGTAAGCTCCTGATTGCGATGCAAGGTTGGGCATAGAATTATTCAACATGTACATCCAAGGGCAGACAGGAAAAAATGAGGAGAATGAGTTTCTTAATTCAATGGCTAATATCATGTCACATTTCATCAAATCTAAGATGTGATATAATTGATACACCATATATGAGGAAATAAAATCAATGTAAGATGCCATTGACTGTACCATAATTTCAGAGGTGTTAAAATCAGATAAATGTGTACCTTAGAATCCATGAGCTATAATAAGTATTTCCCCACTTAAATAGAACTTCTTGAGGGCTCTGAGTGTTCAAGTAAACATATGGGGCCATGAGGTTAGCCGATAAATATACTCATGTCTGGGTCAGCTGAACACCGCTATAAGCTACTAGGTAGTTTTTACTCTGACATTCTTATAAATTGTGATTTATTTTTATCTTCTTACTTGATAGCAAAAAGAGAGGGAGTATGAAGAGAGGGAGTATGAAGAACAATCTGATGAACATGAAATGGCTACAAAAAAATCTTCAAATAAACTAGAGTATTATAATCAGATCTTAAAGTTTTATCTATCTGATCAAAATGAACCCCCTAAGGACATATCATTGTCCAAATATCAATCTGAAACACATTTACAAAAATAGTCACTTCTTGATCTTACATACACGAAAATGATGATTTCTTTTAATTCCTGAGGGGCTTTGTGAAAATATGAGCCTCTGTAAAAGGTGCTCAAGAATCCAGAACACATAGGAAAGGTTGATCTAAGGGAATCTGAGAGCAGAGGAGGGTGGGATCCCTCTGATCACCTTTGCCAGCATTTCCATGCAGTGCCAGCGAGATGCTCCTGTTGTCTGACTTAAATGGCCCCAATGAGCACACTTGCTAGTAATGTCACCTTTAGAGCAGAGGAAGGGCTGGTACCTTCTGACAATCCTTGTTACCACAGCCTTTCAACCATGGATTCTACCCCATCCAGCCTGATAACAGCTCCCTACCACATCCATGGCCATCTTCTCCTGCCAGACAATCTTCATTTTTTCACTTTTCAAACCATGTCCTGTGAAGCCACTCAAGTTCGCCAAAGACCACACCCCTGGTGCACACCCTTATCATTTTCAGAGCAGGTTCATACCTGTCCTTGACCTGGTACTATCACCTTGGGGTGAGAAGGCCTTTGCCTCTGTGGTTTTGTTGATGAGGAATCAGAGGCTGAGAGAGACAACTTTTGGTCAGAAGTCACTTGTCTGTAGACTACTGGCGCAGAGGCCTTTCCAAAGGTGGTACTATTTCCCCATGGCCTTTGAGCTGCCTCTGCCCATCTATCAGCAACAAAATCTCCAAAGAACAAGAGTCCCATAGAGCAAACTCTTCTGACACCCAGCTGGCTGCACATAAAGTGACTTCCTATGTCTATTTGCTGACCCCCTAGCATCTCTATTCCTCAGCTTTGGAGATTCAGAAAATAAGTTCATTTTTTAAATGATATCTACAGAACAAAGAAACCACTCAGAATCTCAGTTATCTGGGCAGCAGCCAGCCAGAGGTTCTGACCCTTACAGTACAGTCATTCTTTTTTTTTTTTAAAGCCAGAATCAGATGAAGAGAAGGCAAATGAAATCCTAGAAATGTTAGCTGGTTTGAGGAACTTTTCCTTAACCTCCATCAGTTCCTTTCCTTTGAGGTTAATTTTGAAGCTATGTCTTACAGATAAAAGCTGATTTTTAAAACAGCTTTATTGAGATGTAATTCACATGCCATACAATCTTTCTAAAGTGTAAAATGGTTTTTCGTATTTCAAAGTTGTACAACCAACACCACTATCTAAATTTAGAATATTTTCATCACCCCATAAAAAAAGCCCATTTGTGGTCACTCTCCATTCCCCTTATCCCTGGGCAATCACTGATCTAGTTTCTGTCTCTGTAGATTTGCCTGCTCTAGACATTTCATATAAAAGCAATTACACAATACATGGCCTTCTGTGACTGGCTTATTTCACTTAGCAAAATGTTTTTGAGGTTCATCCATGTTATAGTAGGCATTAGTACCTCATTTTTATGGTAGAAATATCCCATTATATGGCTACACCATATTTTGTCGATCTATTATTTGACAGACATTTACAGTTTCTACTTTTTGGCTATTATGAATAATGCTTCTATGACCATTCATGTACAAGTTGTTGTGTGGACAGACACATTCATTCTTTTGGATATATATCTAACAGTAAAATTGCTGGGTCATATGGTATCTAAATGTTTACTATTTTGAGGAACTGCCAGACTGGTTTCCAAAGTGGCTGCACCTTCTCCCTGTCCTTGTCAACACTTCTTATTGTCTTTGTGATTGCAGTGCCATCCTAGAAGATGTAGAGTTGTATCTCATTATGGTTTTGATTTGCATTCCTAATGACTAGTGATACTGAACATCTTTTCATGTATTATTGGTCAACTTAAATTTCCTTAGAGAAAGTCTATTTGGATCTAAAAGTTATTTTTTTAAAAATGTCATTTTAAATGAAATGCACAAATAACTTATTACCATATGTTTAGCTCTTCAAAATTCAGCTAAAGGTGACCATATGACTACATTCTGACCTATGAGATAAAAGTAGACGTTGCTGGGTAGGACCCTGAGAAATCTTTTTAAAGGTAACTGCCTTTATTTACGACTGCCCTTATCGTTCTTCTGAAATAAATGAGACGGTCGTAGTCCCAGCAGTCATTTGGAGCCATGAGGTTACTTTGAGGACAGAAGCCACACATGGTAGCTGACTAGAGCCACAGAGCCTGGTTCCAGATAACATGATGGCACATTCATATCAGCACTTAACCATTTACTTCCAAACTTGTTCCACATGAGAGAATGAATGCTAATCTCTGCAAGCCACTTTATTTAGCTCTCTATTCTTGAAGTCACATGTGAGTCTTGATTGACAATCATCCATGCTGGTACATCATCCCTCCGTCCTTCCTAATTACACAATTTTTATTGTCATTTATTCATTTTTCCATCACTGAGACATGGCCTTTGCCCTCGAGTTGCTCAATGTTTAACAGACAAGAGACTTACAAAACTGATTTTTGGAACATACGATATGGGTCACACTGAAGGTTGTCATAAAAGATTAGTAAGAAGTTGCCAGTTGGTGAAAAGGGGTAAGGGATTAAGATGTACAAATTGCCAGTTATAAAAACAGTCTGGAGATGTGAAGCACAGCATAGAGAATATAGTCAGTAATATTGTAGTAACTATGTATGGTGACAGATGGGTACTAGACTTATTGGGGCAATCGCTTTGTAAGTTATATAAATGTCTAATCACTATGTCGTACACCTAAACTAATATAATATTGTATGTCAACTGTAATTTAAAAAATTTTTTTGATTTTTTTTTAAAGTAGTTGCCAGACAGATAGGAAGAGGAAAGCATTCTTGGCAAAAGGAACAGTATATACAGAGAGACATTTAAAGCATGAGGAGTTCAGAGAACTACAAAATACACCAGGATGGTTGGGGCTCCAGAGGTCTATGGGAAAGTAGCTGATGAAGTTAGAAAAGTGGTCTAGAATCAGATCATGAAGGGGCTTGCATGTTGTGCTGAAGAATTTAGATGTTATGTAATCCAGTACTCAAACGTATTTAATTGCTACTACGTCCCATGTAGTTAAGTCTCATCTCTGCATAGAGGACAGGGATCATGTCTTCTCTCCTTTTCTTTTACAGTCTCCATGACACTAAGTACCGTGCTGCCACATACAAGAAAGTGAAAAATATTTTGTAGCATCAGGGTTTAACAGATAGTCTAAGAGATCCATGTAGATGGCTTTAAGCAAAGTTTCAACAAACAACGCTCACGAAGAAATGAAAAGCTGTATAAGAAGCTTATAAAGCATATAAAAGATGACCAAGGGCCCAGGACTGTATTTGTTCTAATTTGCTGCCTGTTTCCTCTGTTCCAAGCTTGAAGCAGGAGGGAGATGAGGGGAGAGGCATGCACACCAGGCTATGATGACAAGTCAGAGTACTTTCTGTAAGGTAAAATGGAAGTCCAAAGAAGGCAGTGTCACTAGGCTATGAGACCTTGAGCTTGGCACTTGACCTGCGTGACATTCTCAAGGGCCCCATTTGGACACTAGTCTACTTCCCAGGACCATGAGGATTAAATGAGATACACATAAAGGGCTAGCACAATGCCTAGCACAAAGTTAAGTGCTCAAAGAATGCTAGGTAGAAAAAGGTAATTCCTTTAAGTGGTAGAAGAAAGCTACACAATGGAAATGACAGAAACTGGTCCAGAAGTAGAAGTTGACTAGCAAAGAAGAAAGAGCATTCCTGACAATGGGAACGACACTTGTTCAGGCTGGAGACTTTAAATAAGCCTGGCAAGTTTGGAGAATTCCAAGTTTACTAGATAATGCTACGGGTTAGTGTGGATGGGGGTGGGTTGCGTGGAAGGGGCTGGGGCAGGGGCCGGCTGAGAGGGGCTTGTATAAAATGCTGAGCTTGGAGTTCATCTTGTAGGTGATGGGAAACCCTCAAAAGACTGCAAAGGCAGTATCTGTATTTTGGGGTATTTCCAAAGGCTGGCAGTAGGGTGGGAATGTGGGGTGGGAAGGAGTGTGTGAGACGTACAGCTGCCGGAGGGATTAGCCAAGGAGGGGAGCAAAACCCATGGCAGCCTGACTTCCGCCTACAGTAAAAATGGATTTTCAGTCCTAGGCATACCTGGAAGGGTACTTAAATTGCAGACACAGCAAACTGCCAGGGCACACAGGAGGGAACAAGCAGATAAGTGGTGAAAAGGAGAAAAATTATGAACAGTTTTCAGGAAAATCAAGTGGACTCAACTAGAACAAGCTGAGGGGGAAATTTGGGTACAATGACAAGTCAGAGTACTCTCCTTTTTATAGATTTAAAAAACAAAAACAGGGCCGACTGCCTTTTACTGGTACTGATCCAGGAATGCATTTTTGGGTAGAAGCACATACAGCTTTATAAAAACAAAATAGAAGGTAGCTCCCTTAGGTTATCTGGTGCCGGCTTTCTTTGCTGTTTTCTCTAGTTTCAGCTCCCTCTGGTTTTACTCAGAAACACTCTGATAAGTGAGGACAGTGAACAGTCCAGATGTAACTGTGTGCTGCAATCTAGTGAGCAAACAGGCTTTAGGCTAGGACAGCCATGAGAATAAGCCCTCACTTCGCATGAAAGAAGTGGAGATGGGGCTGGGAAAATTAATAGACACTGTCCTCTCTACTTCTCAGTATATCAACAGTTCTGGACAGATGCTTGAATTCTCTAGCAGATGGGAAGAAGAAAAGGCAGAGCTATAGAGAGAAGTGGATCTGAGAGTAAGCAGAGTCGAAGGCTGCACAAATGATGAAGCTTAACCGCCGGCTACTGAGTAAGGTTTACACGTGAAACTGGAACCTCACAGTCACCCCTCATCCTGGACTGGAATTAATTCACTTGCAAGCCACTTGCATCCTCCACCACAGAGATTTATTGTGGTGCCAAAGGCCCTTATTAAGACAGGTCTTCTGGGAAGACCCATCAACAAACATAAAAATGATCATCCCTTTAACCCAGTGATCTCAGTTCTGAAAGTAATACCCAAGGGGATGGTTGAAACAGGGGAAGGAAGGTACTTGGGTAAAGATCAATGTTGGTTAAATGAAACAAAAAGATGCTTATAGCCACTTCATTACTAATAGTGAAATAAATAATGCAGCCAGTCAACAACTGAGGAAGTATCTAACGATGACGTATGTTAATCTGATAACTATTGGGCAGCCATTAAAAATAACTGAGCTGTTTTTGAAACGTTAAATGAAAGGAGAAAAAAACCCCAAATGTATGTTGACATTGATTACACATTCCATAAAAACCTATGCAGATCATAATTAGAGAGATAAAAGCCTTACCTTTTTATGCTAACGGTGATTTATTTTGAAGAGAAGACAGTAAAACACAGGTCCCCTACAAAGACAGCAGCACTGTTCTTACACTTGTGACCTGGAAGACCTGGGCTGGGAGCAGGGCCCATTCTTGTTTTCTGGTTCTCATAAACAACATTCAACAACCTTGACTGTATGTGGAGAGGAACCGCCACAGGAAACCCCTCCACAGCACAGGGTGAGGGAGAGCGAGGGATCAAGTCTCTAAAGCTACTCCCCACTTTCAAGTTCAGAAGGACTTAATACTGATAATGATCAAATAGAAATAGAACACAATGTAACCCAGGAAAAATGCTCAAAGCCAGGCAAAACTGCCACCAAGCAGATGAGTTTTCAGTTAGGGAGAATGCTGCAGTTAGAAATGTAGTAGAGAAAAGATGCTGTTTAAACAGAGGGTGAAAAAGAGTATTTCAAACCACTCCCATTACTGGACACACACACATTTACTAGGTGTAAATATATAAACACAGCCCAGGACTAATAAACACAGTAAAGGATTAATACTAGGCCTGGGTGACAGGTTTTCACTAAAAAAACCTTGCTTCATTTGATTGCTTTAATTTTCCAGTTTTCCTAGCTCTCCCCAAACGCCCCACTCCAACTCATCCCTCACACACACTTTAAACATTAAGCTAGATGTCCACAACCTCTCCTAGGCAAAATGACTCACCTACAGTTGGCAAGGGCAAGTGGGAGGACTAGGGGAGTCTCATTTTTGCTCCCAGGTCAACAAATTATTTTCAATGATCGTTACCTTAGCCATGTAGTTTTCTACAGGAACGCTTGACATATAACTTAGTTCAATTTACTGGCTGAAAGAAACTAAATGCAGTGTGGCTACTCTCTGTTGCGTTAACTGTAAAGACCAGTACCCACCCTCATTCCAAATTCTAAATTCTACTGCCTCCTCTGTATGTCACAACAAGGTTAGTTGAAAACCACCCTGTAGGCTGAACTATGGCTTTAAGAGAAAATAAATTACACAAATCTCACAAATGTATAGCTATACATAGCAAGAATCTCATGTATATGGATTTAGAGTTTCTCCTTTGGGAATTTTGCAAGCAAACAAAATGATTTATTTAGCCAATTCAAATGAACTGTATCAAAACACACAAAAGGCCTGGAGAAAAGATTAAAATGAAAAAAATAATTCAAAGCAATTTCTGATCCACAACATTTCACTTAGCTCTACAAAATCATGAATAAGGTGTGGTCATGTTTACTGACAAGGGGTTTTACCACTACTTGCTCCCAATTAAACACAGCCATAATATCTTGAATGCTTCATGTACACCTGGAAAAAACTGTTTGTCAATCCTTTAGTTACTACTACTGAGAGGATGACGTGTAGTCAGACTCTAGAGCATGTAAAAATAGAACATTTAGAGTTGTACTGTGCAGTACAGTAGTATAAGACATGTCTTTTGAGCATCTGAAATGACATTAGAATGACTAAGGGACTAAATTAATTTAAATTTAAATCTTGGTACCTGATTGTTATTTGCAAACTTTTAAACATGGTAAAAGATGTTTGGAACAGCTCAGGCATGTGAATCTACTTTTTCAATTGATATTTTATGAAATCTACAGATCAAGTATCCATGATGAAAATTATATTATATAAGTAGATACACAGTGGATTTTGACGACTTGGTGTGAAATGTAAAATCTCATTAATATTTTTGTATATTGATTAAATGTTGAAATAATATTTTGAATATACTGGACTAAAGTATATAATAAAATTGATTTCACTTTTTAAATGTGATTCCTTGAAAATCGAAAATGAAACAATGGTTTACATCATATTTCTTTTGGGCAGTGCTATTTTAGAGTGTGGATCTGAAGTCTAAGACCTCTAATGCCATCTGTTGGATACACTTGTACAAATCAGGCTTGTGAACGACAGTAAAACAAATTGTATTAACATCTGAAGGACTCTGGGTCTGACAAAGAAGAGAATGTAACAACTGGGCTCACAAAAGACTAAACTAAATGTCTGCTGTTAAAAGGGGTTTGGAAATAGATTTATACAGTCTTTGAAATCCTAGGGAAAATCTTAGTCATTAGTTGACAATGATGATGAGCCACTATGCACAGACTGCTTCACTACCCACCCTAGGTGTTCTGGGAGACAAAAGGTTATTTGGTGGTCGCTAGCTTCATACTCAGGGTGTACTGCTGCCTGACTAGTCTTCCTGTTTGTCCCTTTTTCACAGTTTGCCTCGAGTTCTTCTGCTCTACCTTATAAATACATCTGCTTTCCACCTTTCTCATATTTGTCTATTGTTTGCTTTCTTTTTTTCCCTTTATGATTCTAGGGCATCTCACAATTCTATTTTTTTAATATTCTATTTTTTTCTGGCTCCTTTCTTGTCCTACAAGCCATTTTAGTTGGTTTTGTCGTTAGAGTTCTCACATTTAGATCTTGATCCACTTTGAATTGCTCTTATAGGTGGTGTGAGCTATGGGTCCAAATTCATTATTTTGCATGTGGATATTTATCCTCTGTTGAAAAAACGATTCTCTCTCTATTGGATGGTTTGGCACCACTGTCAAAAACCAATTGGCCATAGATGTATGGGTTTATTTCTGGACTCTCAACTTTATTCTATTGATCTATATGTTTACACTTATATCAGTACATATTGTTTTGATTCCTATAGCTTTTAAGTAAGCCTTGAAATAAGTGTGAGTCCTCCAACTTTGTTCTTTTTCAAGATTATTTTGGATATTATAGGTCCCTCGCAATTTCATGTGAATCTTAGGATCAGCTTGTCAATTTCTATTTAAAAAAGCAGCCAGATCAGTTGGTTTTAATGTCTATTTGTTAAAAGAGGTATTTGCCTGGGTAGGCTGACAAAATGACCATAAATAAGTCTGGCAGCTTTGTCCAATATGGAGTTTAGAGGTTAAACTTTCTAGAATTGGGATTTTATTTTGGGGCAACACGACTAAGAGCAGAGAGTTTTGGAGAAAGCATAAGTCTGGAACAAACCTAAGCCTAAACAAACTACATTTAAGCCCAGATCTGCCATTTAGATGTCACCTGGGATTACTTGCTGATCCTCTCTGCACTCCAGTTTGCAATCTGCAATAAGAACAGGGGCACCCTCACCAACACCAATGTGCTGTGGAAATGGAAAACATGTTAATCACAAAGCCCAGGAGAAGGTGGACTCCTTTCGGCATGTGGAAGATCTGCTCTAGCACATTCATACAGGACTCACTGGCATGGGAGGTGGCCCTAATGAACCCTGAGAGAGTGATGAAGGCCTACAGTGGGAATAACAGGAAGGCAGGTGAACTGAAACATCCTTAACAGTTAGGGAGCATCTCACTCTCTAACCAGACTCAACAGCTCCCACATGTACCCCAGTCATTAACACACACTCACTGAATGCCCACTATGCACGGGTGATGATAATCACTTAGGATGGGATGACAATAAAATGTAGTGACTTCGACTTCCACTCTTCTGGATTACGAAGTTCTCCCCCCTGGTCTTCCTATCATTTATGTTTTAGTCCACTAGCTTCAGGGTCCTTTTAGAGATTAGATCACTTGGCCTTTCACACAGTATCCTCTCATTTGCCATTGTTTGACAGACAAAAGTTATTCTGAGAGATGCTCCATCAATGGATCTAGAAGCTGAATCCTGGGAAAAAAAGACATCTATGCTAGTATTTGCAAAAGAAAAGGAATGGAGCCCTCGAATCTGAGTAAGTCATGGGAGTGGGTGTAAGAGAGACAGGATTGTAAACTCCTTGGTGTCAAGTATTACAGAATATTTCTACTTTATCACAGCTTACATGTAAATCCAGATAAATATGTCTCTTCCATACCAATCAGAAAGAAATGAACAACCAAGTGGCTACAGATTTCCCACAGTACCATTCACTTTCTTCCTTGCTGACAAATCCAACCTGTGTCTTCTATGGAAAGGACAGGAAGATAAAGTTACAATCCAGTCCCTAAAGTCATTTTCCCCGCCCTGGGAGAGGAAGGCACACCATTGATAGTATGGACCCAAGTCAGAATGTTTTCTAGTTCATGTCACTTGTTTATAATATGATATCATATCATCCAGAGTTTCAAAAGTGACCGTGGTAGTTTGTGGCAGACTGCTGGGAGCAGGAGTGGATGATGTATGTGAACAGCTGGGGTCATGGCTCTGGCCGGGGTACTGCCCTGGGTACTCTGTGTAGGTGCAGATCTGCTCCAGGTCTGGCTACTGAAAGAACCCGTTTTCTTTTGACCCACAAAGTAATCCGATGGTGGGGCAAACTCAGGATCTCTCTCAGCCCGGAGATCTGACTGCCTCTTCGACCAGTACCCAAAGGAAAATTCTAGTAAAAACAAAAAAGAGTATTATTAGAACAGATTATTGAATCAGTTGAATTTTTACTGTTATTACTGTTCAGTCATTGTGTGCATTTCTCAAAAGCCACCTCAAATTCTCTGGATAACAAGGATAGCAATAACAAAGCTGTAATATAAAGTATAAGGAAGCAGAAGGGCAAAGGTTTGAGGAAGGCTCTGGAGACACTTCAAAAAGGCACTAAAACTACATTTGAGAGAGAAATACAGAAAAATTAAACACTCAAGTTGCTTGTGTGACACGATGCTGTAGGTCTTCAGAGCAAACACAGACATTTTTCTCTGAGTTTTAGAAGACCCAAGAAAACTATCCTAATCTAAGTAAGTATTTCATCTCTATTTCTAACAGCCACCCTCACCTATTTGTACATCTTTTATTTTAGTATTGGACCTCATCAGTTCAAACAGCATGAGCTAATGTAGTGCTAACACAATCTCTTTCAAAAAGGCATAAAACATAGTCTTCTTCAAAGAGAAGTTACTAGGACCCTACAGGGTATTTACAAAAAATTCTGCATAACTGAATGGAACATATGTAAATCCAGGTTAATACAGTGACATGCAGATCATTTCAACTGAACATAAAAGAGACCACTGAAAATCTCAAACAGAACACATTAAAATACCAAACCGACATGAGATTTTAAAAGAAGTTCCTGAGAAACGGCATTCCACAGTTGCAAAACCACGTGAGGGCGGCACGAATTTCAGAAAACTTCCGCGTGCTTCTAAAAAGAAAACTCATCCTTCTGACATGGTGCCTTGTGAATCCTGGTCTTTTGTAATCACCCTTTCTAGTGCTCCTGCTTATGGACAGCTACTGTCTGGGTACTGAGAAGAAACAAGTTCAAGAAGGGTCTAGAGAATTCCTTAAGTCTCAAAGGACCTCTGAGACTCACCAGAATCACACTAGGATGAGCAGCTCAGAAAAGCCTCCTGTGCAGGGCCCATTGCTATAAAGGTCTCTACACCTTGAAGCCCAACCCCCTTACCTTTTCCTCTGTCCCACTCCCGAACATGTGGCACTCCAGGCCTGGTATCCTTCCTCTCCTGAACGATGACTTCTACTTTGCTGCTCTGAGCGGAAACATGTGGCGTTGGCACAGCCTCTGGTTCTGGCAGCAAAGGCCCGATAACATCTCCATCTATTTTTTGCAAAGGAGAAAGATTTCATTATAATAAAATTCAAAGCTATTTAAAAATGTTTTTAAATAAAATATGCTATCCTGAGAGTAGAAGTAATAATCAGTATTTACTGAGCACCTGTCATGTCCCAGGCAGTGGGCTAAGTACTCTGTATACGATAGTTCATTTAATTCTGTAACAACCCTAACAAGGTCAGTATTGGTATCCCCAATTTATCTCTATTTCATAAATGAGGAAAATTAAGTTCAGAAATGCTGCACAGGTAGAGAGTTACAAGAGTTAGGACTCAAATCCAAATTGGATGGATTTCAAAGTCTCTGTGTTACCCCAGACCAATTATTGAAGTATCAGAAACCCCTTAATTACTCAACTAAAGAAAGGGACTCAGACAAAGCAAGGGAATTTAGTGTCGTGATGAAGAACTACAGCCTGGCGACAGGCTACAGGCTATTCATTTTGACCATGTTTTAAAAGAAAATGGATTTTTAAAAAACACTATGGTGGCGTTCTACATCTGTGAAAATGACAGATATTCAGGAGTAAAAATATGCAAAGTTTAACATGTTACAGGGAGACAGCATTTACATGAAACTAAACTGTTGATTTTCCAATTCATAAGGATTTCTGGTCTCCTTTCAAAGCTAAACTGAAATTGTGTTTAGAACTAGAAAATGGCCCATGGCTTAGCATAAAGCTTGTGAAGGCTTCTATATGCCCCTAACACCCACACATCCCATTTTCCTTTTGGGACCAGAATGCCTGTTTCAATTGGAAACATAGCACCTTGCTAGAGAGGCTATTCCCCAGCCTCCCCTGTGGGTGCTGCACCATAGACTTCGTTCTGGCCAGTGGGATGTAAATGCACAGGCTGTGTGTGACTTCTGACTCACATTCCTAAAAAGGAGGCTGGTTTCCTTTGCCACTCTTTCCCCCTTCCCCAGGCTGGATCATGAACAGGAGCTGGGAAGCAAGCTTTGACTGTGCAGGTGAGGGCAACCCTCTAGGGAATGGCAGAAAGAGCAAGACAGGAGGAAGCTGGGGACTGCGTGGTCATCTGGGGCCGAGCTACTTGCTACCTGCCTGGACACCTAACACTTCTGAAGTGTTAAAGAGAGAAGACTTCTCTCATGTTTGAAGCAGTCTATGTAGGGTCTCTTTGTCATGGTAATTTAGCCTAGACCAGCATTACCCATACAGTGAGCTAGTTTGACCACAACACTCAACAGTGTTTCCAAGTGTTTTTAACAGTCCTTTGGTAAGCTGTCCACACTCATGTTTGTAAATTCTTTACTTCATTATCTGACTCTGTGAATGTATTTTTTTTCCTAAAATAAATTAATATATAATAACCAACAAAAACTGTGACCACAGCAAAAAAAAATTAGGTTTAAAACAACTAAACCAAGTCTCAGTTACTGAACTGTTCTGTTCTACGAAGTGAAACAATGCACTATTAACTACCTTAACTATAACCTAAAAAGACTCCTTGGAGTGCCACTCCGCATTGCTTTTGTCATAAAAACTGCTCCTGACAGTACTTCAAGGGTGCTTGCTTAGAGAATAAAACTAAATGGCTAAATTCTGTATTGTAATTATCAAGACATTACTGAGATATTAAGCGAATTAAAAACTTTTCCCTTTGAAGTTTAGAAACATGAGCCATGGCACACCTCTGTTTTCTTCCTCTGCTCCGTCTTCTTTGTTTTCATCTTCTTTTGTCGGAGTTTGGCAAGTCTTGCTTCTAACATAGCCTTTCGCTTTTCCTTTATGTTTTCTCGTTTTGTTCTCTGATCTGTTGTCTGAAAAGAACAGAAAATCATTTAAGCCAAATGCATATTTCTGTTTAAAAGGATGAAATGATTAATGTTTTTCTAAAAATAGACTAGTTGATTTTCATGCCACCTCTAAGAAGCTATCCTGGAAATCTTCAAAATTAAGTCCCATGAAGTACTTTTATGCAAGCCCTCTGATGTTTTTTGAAGTTTATATGAGTTTACAGAGCATCCCAGAAGGCTTAAAAAAACCAACCAGTTCTGTTCTACTCCTTAGTCCCTTACATAACTTCCTATTTTCTCACCTCCACCACTCCAATTGTACCATAGTTGAAACCAAATTAAAGACATCAAAGTTACATAGGTTACTTCTGAGCAGTAATAATCTTAAAGTCTGAAACACCAAAATAATACAGCAATTTATGAAACCTATAATTGTATTCTGAATATCAATTTAAATTTCTAATTAATTTACCAGATTTTTTTTTGCAGTATGGTCCAAAAAGAAACCATCTGCTCAAATCCTTCTTAACATAAACTCCGAATTTAATTGGTACCTGTTCACGCAACATCTCTAAAGTTTTCATTTGCTTGTTTCTTAACTCTTTATCTCGGGCAAAGGCAAAATATCCAACACCGAGTTGCCGGGCCTCTGAAATAAGTCAAAAATAAGTTGAAATTATTCAAAACATTATAAATTACACTAAAGCCAAATATCCTACAAGAAACTTGGCAAAAAGAAATACAGTGATATTTGGCACAAGTTTTTTTTTTTTTATAAGGCAGCTAAGCAAAAAAAAAATAAGTTAGAAAGTTTTTTCATCCTGTTTGCAAAGTGATCATCCTAACAAAATTTATTAGTTTTCAGTCTTAGGCCGTTTCTACTTCTCTTCGGGTACAAACCCTCTATTAGGAAGATGTTCCCAATATGAATATTTTTTAGGCTATGAAGTGAACAAAAGGGATATTTTCCATTTCCAAAGTAGAATCTTTCTTTCTATGTAAGAATTGCTGCTTTATGAATACTTTATGCTTGCCATTAGTTCAAGATAAAAAAATGATTTAAAAGCTGTAAGACGATTATACCATTTTCACGAATGTCTTCATAATGTATGGGCCCCATTGGCCTTTTCAGGGCCTCCCTTTCTTCTTCCTCCCATTGCTGGCGTTGAAGTTCTTTTCTCATGTCTTCAGATAGTAAGGTTTTTTCATTAGCAGGACTAACAAAACTAGTAGGAGAATAAAATAAAAACTGTCTTTAGACAAGAGCTGTCAGTCAGTCATGCTCTGGTTCAGTCAGCTGGATCATGGCTAAGTAACTCTAGTGGATAAAGATGACAATTCCCTACAGAGTTTTCTGATCCACCATCACTGGGAAATTGCAAAAAAAGATTTTCACCTTTTCAATCAAGCAGCCAACTTATTACATTAGCATAATGGAATCTTGACCCCACTCAAGACAAACCACTTTCCTCCCTACCCAGGTCGTGGGCTGAATAGAGGGAGGCAGCCCAGGCAGGGAGGACACCATCTCTAGACGGTCTCCCACACAGGCCAAGGAAGTCGCATAATGCTGTGCTGGGCCAGTGCCTCATGTGCTGTCAGACAGCTCAGGCTTCTGCACTTTTCCTTTGTTCAGACCCACCTGAACCTGGAGGACTTGGAGAAAGGTGGACTTTCTACACAATCCACACAAAAGCTGCATTAGTGAGGTTGATTTTTTTCCCGGTTTTAGTAAGTTATCTCTTAGATGTGTCTTAGGCCACATGGTGGGGTGGATCTAGCTATAAGGCCCTTCCTTACTTCAAAATGCAAAAAAGTAAAAAAGAAAAAGTTTAAGCCAACTTCCTCCCTGCTCACACTTGCTTTGAATAACCAAGTATATATTCTTAAACACCTTTATCCACAGGAGTTTGTTTGGTTTAGGCTTATTGCAATATTCGTACTCTGTAATTAGACATCCTTCCAAGTACAGGCATACCTCACTTTATTGTGCTATCTATTCCTTATTGCACTTCACAGATAATTTGTTTTTTGCTGTCTTTTTTTTTTTTTTTTTAATTTAAGATCTGTGGCAAACAAGCACTGAGCAAGTCTACTGGTGTCATTTTTCCAACAGGCTCAGATGATGGTTGGTACTTTTTAGCAATAAACTATTTTTTAATTGTGTACATTGGTTTTTTCAGACATAATGCAACTGCACACTTACTGTACTACAGTATAGTTAAACATAACTTTTATATGCACTGAGAAATCAAAACCAAAAAATTCATGTGACTCATTTTACTGTGATATTCACCTTATTGCAGAAGTGTGGAACTGAACCCACAAATCTTCGTACTATGCTTGTAAATAAATATAGCTCTAACTCATTCCTTTTTAGTTAGTACACAATATAAATCATCCATCATTCAGGTTGTGCCCTGAGTGTGGATTAGGTGTGCATGTATCCTAACCATGAAAAAAAAGTGCTTCAGCAAATATTCTTATACATAAAAAAAGATCTCCTTACTGGAGCACCAAAGATAATTACAGCCTCCCCACAAAACTATCCCTGTGTCTGCATTTCAGACATGGGGAGAACTCTGCATATAACACACTACTCACAGCCTTCCCGATTTTTATCCATCTCCAGCAGATGTGGCAAATCCTTTTTCATGCAGCGCCGGGATCGCCCTAAAGAATCCACATAATCCACCCTGAAAATAAAAGTGAAAAGATTGAAGAAGGCTTTGTAAATGACATATGATTCCCTAAGTTAGGGAGTTAGTGCACTGTAAAAGAAAAAATTACTGTAGGCCTCACTACCAAGGCAGCCTCTCAATCTGAGAGACCACTACCACTGGTATGAACATACTTTTTAAAGGTAAAAGTTGACATAAGATTTATTAAATCTTAGTTATAGGAAAATTGAACATGACTGATCATGTATGTCTGATTTCAAAAATAAATACCCATACAGACACTTGCTGCAACATCTCAGAACTTATGTTGTTTAGACAATTGTAAATATTTATTGGCATGTAATAACTTTGTTTTGTACCAGACTCAATTTATTTCCTCAGTCCTCCCAAATCCAACATTTTTTCTTTTATTTCTTTTAATTGGTCTAATTCTTCCCAATGAATCAGAAATTTATTTCTATATTATAAGTCATGGGTATTTTGGGGATGCTTTTTAAGTAGAGAGGAAGCCAAGCGACACACTTTTTGTACCACAGAAGTACCACACCAGCAGGCCAGTCTGTTATCTTTTTACCCTTAGTTCCTCTTTCCTAATCTTGCCCAAACTAGTTAGGGAAGCTAGGAAGACCGCAAAGCAAATGAAATACTTTAACTTCTCACAACAGGAAATATGCACAGATTTTCATGGAAAACATTTCATTTACATTCTGATACAACAGATTTTTTATTTTTTTTAATTATGGGCAAGGAATTTCCCACAGCATTTAGTAGGGTGCTAAAAACAGAGAAAGGGGCCAGTATTACTGGTGGACCAATTCAAGGTCAGATTTCCATGTATATGACTGTACTTGTGTTAGTAATTTCTTTCCTCTCACACACGCTGATTCTAATTGTCGGCCATGATTTAAAAACAGAATGGGAATCCATCACTATAGTCCCAAAGCTGATTACCGCAAGAAATAAAACCTCCAACTGAAAGAAGCAATGTTTTTATTTTCTTCTTTTCCTTAAAAAAATATGAATAGCGAAAGAAAACCATCTAGCCAGATGGTCTGAGTTATTTACAATATCTTTGCAGAAAGATCGTCCACCACCTGGAATTTAGCTACCAAAAGATTTTACAAGCAGTTAACAATTTTGGAGCCTAATTTTAAAACAAAATGTTTCAGAATTGCTTGCAATGTGTCTTCCTTCACCATATGGTGGCATGTAACACCTTCGATTGCCCTCCAAACTTTTCAACTGATGAATTGCTCGTAATCCTACAAGCATTAATAAGAGGAAAAAAAGGACATTAAACCTTTCAAAGGAGATGAGATTTCTGTTATGAAAAGCAATCATAGACTATTCTGTTTCTAGAGAAGGCCTCCAAAACATACAGATCCCATAAAAATAGCAGTGGCAAGACTACAGTCAGCCAACTGCTCTATATAATCAGCAATTACTGAACAAGTGCTCAGGGAAACAATTACTTGAAGCACCAGAGTAACATAAGAGGGCTTGGTCATGCCACCTTTAAAGGGCTCTGGGAGAAGTTAAGGTACATGCTTACTAGCAACAGCAGGCAGGATATTAAAAGTACCAAAAGTATGCCTCAAATCTCTTCCTGTTAATGAGGCCAGTTATGTGTTAATAAAGAAAAGGTAAGACCCAAAGGAGAAGAAAGTATTTAAGTGCTACCAGGGTTGAGACGAGGGAGAAATCACTTAGAATGGAGCGGCATTGATGGAAGAGACTGTACTGTATGTGCTTTTCTTTCGGTTGTTTATAGCAAGCATGCAGCAAGTTAACCTACCCCAAATACAAGTTTTTAGAAAGTAGGTAAGACACCTGTTCTGTCCCAATGCAAATGTTTTCTCTAGATACCATCGGTAGTATGGAGATGCTGTTCTTTGTGTTCCACAGTAGTTGGGTCTGCTCTCTTCAGCTCATAAACGACTCTTGCTCAAAGGGCTCAAGGCTGACAAAAGTCAGCTAATGCTGCAAACAATCCTAAGCAGTTCTTGACAAAGACCCCACAATGAGGAGGATAGTTGAGCCTTGAAGGGAAGATGGGTGGGCTCTGCACAGGCAAGAGGGTGGGCAGGCAGAGTTATTCCCAGGACATTTTCAAAGCATTTTCAAAGAAAGTAGGCATTGCCATCCCTGCTTCATAGGTGAAGAAATTGGGCCTCAGAAAGGTAAGGAACTTGATCAAGGTCATATCACCAAGGAAAGGCAGAGCTAGTGCTGTGTAGGTCCAAGATTTGTGTCTATACTACACTGCCAAAAAAATGTCACAGCGAGAGTAAGGCTTACTGGGAACACATATTGCCAACTACCTAGACAATGATTCTATGATGTCTGAATAAGGACATGGGGAAGGCAGCAGCTTTCTAACAAGGAACATACTTCTGCTTAAACAACTCTTTCACATCAATGGAAGAGGCAGATGAATGCCTCCTGCACCTGGCACAATGCCTGGTACATGTCAAGAGCTCAGTCTTCATTTGTAACGATTTCTTCGTTGGCACTACTGTTTCTACACCTGTAAATCCAACTTTCCTTAAAATGGAGTCTTAAAAGAAAGAAAACTGAGGAAGAATGAAGAGGAATGGTTTGATAACAACCAAAGTCACTGTCAAAAAGTAAATGCCAAGTCTGATGATGTTAATATGATCAAATCACATATCACCAACCATTCTTCACTGGGGTCCTGGGGGGGAGGTATATCTTTTTCAGAAAGATTTTCTTCATCATCATCTCCTTCTTCTGCCTTTCTAGAATCTCTATTGGCGCCAAACGCCTCCACTTCTTTGTGTTTGTCTATGATTTTCTGTGTGAAATCCACAAGGTACATATCTTCCACTTCTTCATCTAGGATATAAAAATCAATTGTCAGATTCTTGATATCGATGAAGAAAACACACATGGAGTTTATATGAAGCAGTCACATGAATCGCTGGGTGCCTCCGTGCCCCTGACAGTTCACTAGCTGATGTCTCCATCCCCAGAACACTTACAAATACACAGAGCCACCTCAGGACCTGATAGGGAAGCTGTAAATAGGCTATCAGAAACATACAAAAAAACATGCAAAATTCTTTAAAAAGTCTACAGTTTTCTGCTGCCTTGTCAATATCCTAATACTGTCTCAGAATGTAATTGTAAGATAAAACCATTTAATTTGAAAGACTCATACAGCCAATTATATAATCTAGAAGAACTACTTTTCCCATGTCATCAGACTAGGACCATAGACCTTGGTTGTTATAGGTTGATACACCTCTCTAATCTGGTGGGCTGTAGTACTTAATCCTAATTATACTGCTGTGGTATAATAAGTATTTTAAGGGTCATGACATGGGTAAAAGAAGTCACTTGAATTCTTTTCAATCCAATGAACATCGCTTTTAAGCAAGACACGGTGCCAAGATCTGGAGGACACTCAAGAAGTGTAAGATGCTATCTGCCCTCAGGGCTTATAACCTACTTGAGCTGAAACATACACTTTAAGTTAAATAGCAATCCATGACTTGAATTTAACTCAGGATATTTGATGT
The DNA here is from genome assembly GCA_003508835.1 of Eonycteris spelaea. Lineage (NCBI taxonomy): Eukaryota > Metazoa > Chordata > Mammalia > Chiroptera > Pteropodidae > Eonycteris > Eonycteris spelaea. The sequence goes on along the minus strand of PUFA01000204.1, from coordinate 853,435 downwards.
ATTTGAAAATATTATTTACATGGAGTTTCACTCTGCAGGATTTAAGAAACAGTCACTGAGACTTTTTCTTTGAGACGGAACATACATTAGGTTCTCTATTATCTGGTGCTGGTGTTACCCACTGTACAGTGGAGAATAACCGAATGTCTAAAACTTAATTTGCCCAAACATGTTAGCCCAATATGCCTATCGGGAGGCGGGCCTGTGGTTTAGACAGAACCAAATCTCTACACCTACAGTCATGCTCCTTTGGACCGATTTCTGCATAAACAAGTAAAGTTTGAATCTAAAGAGGAAAGCCTTGAACTTCTTTTAATAAAGGTTTTCTCAGACAAAGTTGTTTCTAAAGCCATGAAATACCTCAGATGGGGAAGAGAGGTGCTTTCCAGAGCCAAGTTGCAAGACCACACAAAAGTGAGGCCTCCTGGCTGTTGGCCGCCCCCGCTGCTTCGTCAGGAAAAAGGCAAAGCCTCTCTCTCCCCATGGTCCCTAGCTTCGCGAGTGCCGGACTGCCATGCTGGGCTTCCTGCCATGCAGAAAACTGCCCCTGCTGTCTGGGAAGAAGGCGCTCAGCTGGGTGGGGGTTCGGCCTGCCTCTCTCCTGCTGCCTTTCTACCCCTTTCCCAGCTCCTTGGGCCCAGCAGCACTAGTCTGCCTGGCCAACTCTGGCCTCTCCACTGTCTGCTGATCTGCTCTCGTCACTCTCCCCTGTAGAATTCCTTTCTCCAGCTCTCTAAAGCCCTTAAGACCCCTATTAGAGCCCCTCTTCTCCTTAAAGACTTCCACATATGCCTTTGGTAATGAAATATGCACTGCTTTATAAAAGCTCTTCTACTGTTGTCTAACTGTAGGTTGGATTTCCTTTTCTGGGGGTTATAAGAAAAGGGGGATTTTTTTTTTTTTTTTACTTTAAAAGCAATTATAAGCACATCACAGGAAAAATAGAAAATAGAGAAAAGCAGGGAAATAGAAAACTTAACTCTAGCACAATTCCTTTAGCTTTTTAACACAGATGTAATTGTTCATAATTGTGGCCTATTTAGACCTAGTTTCCTAACTCTGCTTCGTTCTGTGCCATTTCCCCACTGCGGGCACAGGCAGAAGATCTGGCTTATACTGTACTTGCTTGTCCCCTCACAGCACCTAACATGTTCCTGCACTGGGTAATTGGGAAATTATTGATTTTCTTGTCTCTGGCACAGAAAGTCAATCTGATTTGTTAAATTTTCTATTGTTATAGTTATTAATGAATAACAAAATACCATAGGGCTGTATGAATTACAGAAAAGTACAAATAAACAATTGTTATTTACCTATAAAGTCTCCTTTAGTAATTTTTTCATATAATTTAGCTTTTTCTTCCAATTTCTCCCTGTAAGAAAACAAGACAAGTATTAGAAATGTCTTATAACTGCCACCTTGGTAAGGCTGCCCTACCCTCCTTCACTGCTGCAATCTGCCCAAGAGGTCCAGCCTAATGACGAGGCGGCCGTAACTAGAGCTGACCATGCCAGCCTGAGGAGACCCTAAAACCCAGCCACATCTCTTTGCCACTAAATGCAAGCCCATGTTTCTCTAAATTCGTGACTGTATCTCAGTGCCTAAAACAATACCTGGCATGTAGTAGGTACTCAATCATCAATTCACATTTGATGAATAAATAAATGAAGATTCTAACTTAATTTAAATACCAGATATAATTTAATATCAAAAAGAGAGAGCAATGTCTAAACAAAAACATTTTCAATTTGTGACCTTCCAAGCAGATCGCCAAATTCGATGCAAACACTTTGCATCGTTTTCAGACAAGGGTCCCTGGTCGTCCATGGCTTATTAGGCTTCTCTAAGGGAACTAGAGATCAACTTCTTCTAAGTCTGTTAAAAATGTGTTAATACCAGTTTTACATAGAACAAGAATAATATATTCATGACACATAGCTAATAAAAAACAAACATCAACCTTCGTATTTCAATATAGCAGCCTCTCTGTTAATGTTAATTCCGGTGACATTTATTTTTAGTGGGCAGAAACTAGGTAAGATGGCTAGCAATTTTTATTTTAGAAATACTTAATGATGGTAAAGCCCCAAAGAAGTCACCTGAGCTTTTATGAAGAACCATACTTAATCTTAATGGAAATTTTCATTTCTAACAGCATTGTGAGGCAGTAAAGTTCCTTGGTCAAGGGCTGTGTGCTCTGGAACAAGTTACTTAACCTCTCACATACCTCAATTCCCACATCACAACAGATGGAAAAAAACAGCACTGCCTCTTAAGGTTGTAATGAAGATTAATTAGATAACACACGTAAACCATCAGTGTGTCATCTTTATCTTCATCATCTGTCATTCAGCAAGTACTGTATGTCTCCTCTGTGCCAAGCACTGTTTAAGTGCTGAGGACTCAGCAGTGAACAAGACAGTACCAGCTCTTATTGAGTTTACATTCTAGATGGGGAAAAAACAATAAATAAATCACTGAAAAAAAGATTTTAGAATGAGAAGTGCTGCGAAAGGAAGGACATAAAAGCAGGAATTCACTGAAACTCTTTTTATGCATTAATGGAGTCCTCAGCGAACCAGCTTAGTCATATCGACTTCTAAGAGGTTAAGTTGCTCTATTTCACAGGGGGCTTAACATAACAAACTATGTTATTGTAGAATCGTATTGCCTTAGTGAAAATAAAACTTTAAAAAATTTAAAAAACAAAACACACTGTCAGGACAGAGTAACTGGGCAGAACACTATGTCAGGTAGGGTATTTATAGGGGAAAACTTTCTAAAGACAACATTGAGCTTAGGCTACATAAATAGAAGCAGCCAATCATGGGAGGATCTAGGAGGAGAAAACAAGTCAGGCAGAGGAAAGATGAAGTGGAAATGAGCTTGATATGATCAAGGAGAGGTCAGCATGGTAGAGGGTGCTGAGCAAAGGAGAGAGTGTTACAAAATAAACATAGAGAAACAGGCAGGGACAAGTGCATGAAACAGTAATCTGGATACAGTATAATAGAAAAAAAAAGACTTTTAAGGTGGCAGGAAGAAAATACAAATGAATAATGGAGATTGAGGAAAATGTCAAAGAAATTGCCACTGGATTTAGTGGATGACGAAGTCACTGGTGACTTTAAAGAACAATTTTTTCAGTCGAGTAAGGAAAGTGGAATTCAGAAAGTGAAAGTATGGAACACTTATCTGGAACCCACTATGTACCAGATAATATGTATCTCCCAAAAGGCTTCATGAACTAAGCACTAACCACATCACTTCACAGATAAGGAAAGTGTCTTAATAGATAAGTAACTTGCCAAAGGCCTTACACCCTCATGGAATTGTCTCTGTACTGAGCTCTGGAGAGATGCAGAAGTCCTGTATATCATGGATAGACTTGACTCCTCACAAGCATAGTGAGACCAAAGTAGTACATAAAATGTTACCAGATAGAAAAATCACATTAAAGTGCCAAGGAAACTCTGTTACAGAGTAAATAATAAAAGAGTATTTCCATAGCTAACATCATACTCAACAGTGAAAAGCTGAAAGCTTTCCTCTGAGATTAGGAACAAGACACAGATACCCATCCTTGCCACTTTTACTCAACACAATATTGAAGGCCAGAATAATTAGGCAAGAAAAAGAAATGAAAGGCATCCCAATCAGAAAGGAATAAGTAAAGAATTGTCTCTATTTGTAGATGACATGATATATGTAGAAAGCCCTAGAGATTCTAACAATAAAATGTTGAATAAACAAATTCAATAAAATTGCAAGATATAAAATCAATATATAAAATCTGATACATTTCTGTATACTAATAACAAACTACCAGAAATAGAAATTTAAAAAACAATTCCATTTATAACTGCATCAAAAAGAATAAAACACCCAGAAATAAATTTTAAAGAGGAGGTAAAAGACCTATACACTGAAAACTATAAGTACATGAAAGAAAGAAGACACTAATAAATGAAAAGGTATTCCACACTTATGGATTGGAAGATTGGAAAAATTAATTTTTTTTAAGGCAAGGCAATCCTTGGTTGACCTCACAGATTGCAAGGACCTTGTCAGCTTACAATCCCTTATTTTTTTATTTTCTACGCCTACAGCACCTGGTCTTCCTAGGTGGTTTCCCATCTAAGTACCAGGCCCGACCCTGCTTAGCTTCTGAGATCAGAGGGGATCGGGGTTGTTCAGGCTGGTAGCATGGCCATAGACGGAAAAATTAATATTGTTAAAAATGTCCATACTACCCAAAGCAATTAAAGATTCAATGTAATCCCTGTCAGGATTCCAATGGCTTTTTTCATAGAAATAGAACAAACAATCCTAAAATTTGTATGGAACCAAAAAAGACTCTAAATAGCCAAAGCAATCTTGAAAAACAAAACTAAAGGCATCACACTCCCAGATTTCAAACTGTATTGCAAAACTATAATAATAAAAACAGTATGGCATTGGCATAAAAACACACACAGATCAATAGAACAGAACTGAGAGCCTAGAAATAAACCCATGCATATATGTCAATTAATTTATGAGAAAGGAGCCAAAATATACAATGAGGAAAGTCTCTTCAATAAATGGTGTTGGGGAAACTGAACAGCCACATGCAAAAGAATGAAACTAGATCACTAACACCATACACAAAAACTAACTCAAAATGGATTAAAGACATGAATGTAAGAGCTGAAACTATAAAATTCCTAGAAGAAAGCATAGGTGGTAAGTTCCTTGACGTGGTCTTGGCAATAATTTTTTGGATTTGACACCAAAAGCAAAGGCAACAACAGCAAAAATAAGTGGGTCTACATCTAACTGAAAGCTTCTGCACAGCAAAAGAACCATCAACAAAATGAAAAAGCAATCAATCAAATGGGAGAAAATATATGCAAATCACATATCTGAGAAGCAGTTAATATGCAAGATACAAAGAACTCATACCACTTATTAGCAAAAAAACCCCGAACAAGTCAAATAAAAAATTAGCAGAGGATCTGAATAGACATTTTTGCAAAGAATGCAGATGGCTACAGGTATGTGAAATGTGCTCAACATCACTAATCACCAGAAAATGCAAATCAAAGTCACAGTAAGATATCGCCTCATACCTTTTAGAATGACTATCATCAAAAAGACAAGAAATAATGTTGGTGAGGGTATGGAGCAAGAGGACCCCTTGTACTGTTGGTGGGAATGTAAACTGGTATGACCACTATGAAAAACAGTATGGAAGTTCCTCAAAAAATTAAAAACAGAACTACTATATGATCCAGCAATTCCACTTCTGGGTACTTATCCAAAGAAAATGAAAACACCGGCTTGAAAAGCTTTATGCGCTCGCAAGTTCCCTGCAGCATTATTCACAACAAGCCACGCCATGGAAGCAACCTAAGTGTCCATCGAGATGATAATGTGACACGCACACGTGGCATACTATTCAGCCATAAAAAAAAGAATGAAACCTTTCTATTGTGACAACATGGATGGTGAAGACATTATGCTAAGTGAATTAAGTCAGACAGAAAGACAAATACCATATGATCTCACCTATATGTGAAATCTAAAATGAAAACAAAATAAGTTCATAGATAAAACAGATACAGAGAACAGACTGGTGGTTGCCAGATCAGGGGGTCAGAGGTGGGAGAAATAGGTGAGGAGGCTCAAAAGGTACAAACTTCCAATTATAAAAGAAAGTAAGTCCGGGGATATAATGTACAGCATGGTGACTACAGTTAATAATACTGTTTATATATTTAAAAGTTGCTAAAAAAGTAAATCTTAAAAGTTCCTATCACAAGAAAATGCAATAACTCCTAAGTGGCAAGACTCATCAGTGATTGCACAACTACTGTGTGGAAGTGTGTTTGTGAACAGGATATTCACAGAGTCTGTTTCCCCACTTCATTATTATTATTTACAAACAGGGAAGGCAACTTTATGGTGGAAAAATCTAGAAGACCTACCTTAAACAAGGGATCAAACTTATTATTAAACTGACATTATGACTCTTACAACGTAAATCAATGGGAAGGACATATTACCACTTAGATGGTGTTTTATCAAAAAGTTAATGTGACTAATCAGATTGTGGGACCTTGTAAAAACAACTGGGGTGAACAACAAAAAGGGAATCATTTTAAATTAAAAGACACTAAAGAGATATGACAAATGCAATATGTAATCTTGATTGAATCCTGTGTTAAATAAAACAATTTTAAAGAACATAACTGTATTAGGATAATATGGCCATATACTATATAATACTATTGTATAAGTGTTACATTTTGGGGGTATGACAGCAGTGTTGTGGCTATGTAGAAAAATGTCCTTGTTCTTAGAAGATATATGCCAAAACATTTACAGGTAAAGTATCATGATGTTTAATAAAGTTTCTCTACACATACGAGCCTGCACACATAGGAGAAGGGGGAGGGGGAGAGGGAGGAAGAGGGGAGAAAGGAGAGGGAGAGAGAGGACAAGTGTGGAAAGATACTTGTCATCTTAAGTGAAGAGTATTAGAATGTCCTTTGTACTCTTCTTTCAATTATTCTGTTGATTTAAAGTTTTTCATATTAAAAAGGTTGGGGAAAAAATTTAGTTTCTAAATGCTAATGTCATACCACCTAGCCCAGAAACACACTTCCATGGGAACACTTCTTAAATATCTGTTGATAGAATCTTAGTTTCCAAAAGAGGCTCAAATTGGGACTCTTATCTTTTAAACAGAGGCTATGTCTTTTCTTCTTTTAAGACAAGTACATCTGCAAATTATATTATTTTTAGAGTATATTTTATACTGACAAAGTATTTGGCTAGAAGGATGATAAAAATTAAAACTAAATCAAAAAAGAGTAAAAGTTGAACTTTCATTTCTATGCTTAAGGCCTCAGCAGTAACTACGTTTATCAGCATTCAACTTTACCTTGCTTTGTCTAAAGTCTTCTGTTCCTCAATCTTCTGTTCGGCATCCTTCTCGGCTCGGTTTGAAACTCCTGCATTCTGTTTGCTCCAGATACTTGGTTTCTGGAGAATAATTTAAAAAGACAAAACAATACCACCATATATGACTGCAAAATATCTCTACTTGTACATCAGAAGAGAAAAAGAGACCATTAGATTCATGAATCAACAGAGATAACAGATATTCTACCAGCCAACTTACGTCCTGCAAATAAGAGTGTACATGGCAAAGCTAGAACTGGAAAAAAAAAAAAGCCCTAAACTGGATAAAGAATTTCTTTATACAACTGCATAGGATTACTTCTATCTCCTGAATGATTACAACTTAATTCAATATGCTAATGAAAATGTATATAATACAGAGAATTAGTAATATAAATAGTAGAAATATTACCTATAAAATTGGAAAACCATTCATAACTCTTAAAGACCCTGATTTTTTTTGCTATATTTCTATATTATCTGTGTGTCTGTTTGGATTTGGAGTTAAAAAACCTATGTAATTAGATAATCTTCTATGAGAATGCAACAAACTACTTATTAATAGCATGTACTTTTCCAAAAGAAGTGCTAAAAAATTAGAGCATTAAAATGTGCTTTTAAATAATATTACTAATTTCTATTTTAATATTTAAGACATGTAGATATTCAAACACAAGACACAGGTTTTTCCTTAATATTTATAGGTAAGTAGACACCATGGACATTTTCTAAAAACCTAAGTATGATATAACTCTCCATGTTTGGAATCAATGGAAATAATTAGATCTTATTTTTACCTTATTAGTTAATTTTGGTTTTCCCAAAACTCCAGAATCTTTTAGAAGTTTTTCTTGTTTGAATTCTTCTTGTTTTCGGAAGAGTTCAGCCTTAAGGTCTACCAACTAGAATAAAAGCAATAAACAAACAAAAAACATTTAATTCTATGAGGGACTGTATTTCCAAGCTACTGTAATTCTCAAAGCCAGATTTCAAGTTTCTATAAGGGGACAAAAATGGATACAAATTTAAAAGTTTACATGTAGAATCCAGTACAAAACAAAACCAAGTCATATTTCATCCAGCTTGTTAAAAATGTATTTCTACTCTAACTTGCAATATTCAAAGGCTTTCCTCTGGGCAAAGGATGAGTGATAAAGCAAAGTAAATGAAGTCTGCATCTTTTATATCCAAATTCAACTAATAATAAACACCTTTCTGACTGGCACTGTACTTGGCTTTTTCATAAGGCATAACCGCATTTAATTATCACAATGTATTATTTCTACGGGGAAATATCTATGTCAGTGGCACGTAACACTGGAGAGTTGGATACAAACATGAATTAGATATAGTTGTGCTTCATGTGGAGCCCACGACCTAATAACTTATGGTACCAGTAAGAAATAATAAAGGCTTTAAGAGTGGGAAAAAGTAGCATAAAAGTTCAGGTAAGGAAACATTTCCTCCCAGAATGGTAAGCAGCAGCTTTGGGCTGAACCTTAAAAGGCAGATTTCAACAGCTAGAAATAAAGTGGACTGAGTGAACGGTAAGAATGGTTCCAAGTTTGTTTCAGTATGTTTTAGAAACTCTAGTTTAACTCAATCACAGGGTTGAAGAACAGGAAAGACTAGGGCAAAGGAAACAGGACAACTGAGTGAATACCCAGGCCTAGCCCTCGACTGTACCAGTCACCACTGTTTACTCTGCGGGGAAAAAAAATTTGACAGTTGATTCTCTTTAAGGATTGAGAACAACTGCATATTATACATATGGTCATTTGTCAATTTTAACTTATGAAGCCCAGCATTATGGACTAATTTTCACGGGAAATCAAAATGACTGAGTTCAATGATTTCTATTTTGGAAGAAATCAACTTAAAAGCAGCCTTAGCAGGAATTTCAATAATGCAAAGGGCAGCGCATCCCAGGACCTTTTGTTCTAAAAAAAATAAATTTAAAACTTTCATCTTTTCTTCCAAACGTTCTTAATCACATTAGTTTTCCTGACACATTTTCCTATTCTACAACTACTTTTGAATTTTAAAAGATGCTCAGAAAATTTTCAGTTCCCAGATGGCCTTCCTATTTATTACCATTGCTAATTTTAACCTGTTGGGATAGGATAACTTTAATATTTATAGCTTTTTGGTTCCTAATCCTCAAACATCATAACGAATACCAATTTTCAGTATTACACGAGGAAAAGGGGCTCAAATATTGGGATACTTAGATGTTTTCCTTTATGCTCCTGTTACATCCTAATACTTGGCAGTAAATTCAAGATTAAATCAAAGGTTTGGCAATTTGTTCTGATGTAATGGAAAGGGCAACACACCTTTGGAGTCAACCAGAGCCAGTTCTGAGTGGCCAGTTCTATCACTAAGAATTCTGTGTGTAAGCTGTGAAAAGCCACTTCGTCTTTTGGGGCGTGAATTTCATCAACTGTAAAATGGGGACATTACTAGCACTACCTCCTAAAGCTGTCGGGAGGAGTCAATGAAATAGTGCATATAAAGTGCCAGCACAAATAGGTACTCTTCTTCCTAGAAGTACCTAACTTTTAAAAAGCCGCTTACACCCTACCCTGCCAGACCCTATAGCTTCCAAACACCGCATCCTACGGCTGCATTAACAACTCTTTAGTTCCTAGTCGGGGACGCTGGGCACTCTCGGATCCTGAGGACTAAGTCACACTCTCTAATGTTCTGGGAGGACCTTCCTGGTCTCTGGATAGCAGGAAAACAAGGAAGGGGAATGTGTAGGCAAAGCAAGCACAGGCCGAGATTCCTCCCCGACCGTAAGGGAGACAGGCTGGCAAGGAGGCCTGGCTCGGCTGCCGCAATGAGAGGCCAGGAGACACCTAACCGGGAAAAGAGACCAGGTTCAGGTTCGTTACGACCGGCAAAGCCCGGTCCGGGTTCCTGTTTGAGGGGAGGCCAGGTCTCGGACTCCGAATTATAAGAAACAAGCTAGATCGAAATTCTTGTCTGGTGGGTGCAGGGAGAACTCACCGAGGACGCCGTAACTTCCAAAGGTTTCTTTCTCCGGTCCATGGTCGCGCCAGAGTGCCCCGGCCCAAACGGAATCTTTCAAGGTATCCTGCCTAACTCACACGCCTTCCTTTGGCGTAACCGGAAGTACCTTCATGCTAGTGACGCTAAGTTTGCGACGCTTGCGCCATCTTGAGATGGTCATGTGTGGTGCAGCTGCATCCACCACCATTTTGAGAAGGTCGTCGGTTTCCGCACTTGACGCTAACTGCTACGGCCATTTTGAAGAGGACGAAAAATGAAAATGCCTGGTGTTGGCACCATCTTTAGAAGGTCGGATGGCTTTTTCGGTAATAGATGCCATATTGAGTGGGACAGATTTTTGTGTGGCTATTGCGCCATCTTGGGGAGGGCGGAAAGGATTCAAACATCTTCACAGTGAAAAGAAACGTGAAGTAGAACTGGAAATATTTAAATACCCTTTGAAGACCTGCTGTATGCCAGGCACTGTTTGATAATTGTCATACGTTGATTTATTTAATTCTCACAGGAGTCATATGAAATAAGGATTATTATATTAATCTTAATAGAGATAAACCATAGTAACAGCTAACATCAATACAGTACTTTCATGTGCCAGCAATTATGTGTCGCTTTACATGATTCGGCTTGTGAAAATATGAACTCCAGAAGCCATTTCCTCAGTTAGAATTGCTCCTTCACCACTTACTGGCTCTGGTGACCGTGGGAAAATTATTTAATTTCTCTGTGCCTCAGTTTCCTAATGGGAATAAAACGGTATTTTTTCATGTGGTTTAATGAGAACAAATGAGTTAAATGAGCTAGTCTTGATAAAAATATAATGATTGGGGTTAGACTAATGACACCGCCCTCCCTAGCACCAAAGATGACCATCTTCTTCTAATCCCCAGAATTTGTGACTGTGTTACTTTATATGGCAAAGGTGAATTTGCAAGTGTGATGAGATTATCTGGGTGGGCCCAATGTAATCGCAAGGGTCTTCATAAGAAGGAAACAGAAGGGTCAAAATCAATGAAAGAAATTAGGAGATGCCACACTGTGGGCTTTGAAGAATGATAGGATCACATGCCAAGGTATATAAACAGACTCTAGAAGCTGAAAAAGGCCAAGAAATTAGTCCTCTTCTAGAGTCTCCAGAGGAATGCAACACTGCTGACACCTAGATTTTAGCTTTATAAAGCTCATTTCAGACTTTCCACCTCCAAAACTGTGAGAATAAATTTATCGTCATTTAAAATCACTAAGTTTGTGACAATGTATTACAGTGACAGGAAACTGATACAAATGATGTTTTTAGCAATAGCATTACTACATGTCAGGCATGTGTGTGACTCTTTTCATGGATAATCTCTTTTAATCTTTGCAATGATCTCAAAGATGGGAGCTATTTTCTTCATATTATAGAGGAGAAAAATGAGGCCCAAAGGGTATTTGCAGCTAGCAAGTGATGGAACCTAGAGTCAAAGAATAACTCAGACATTGAGTTAATTATTCACCTGCTATTTATTTATAAAGAAGGGAACTCATATAGTTTGACTTCATCTGAAAAAGTCTAGAAGAGGATTTATATTAAAAAGAAAAAAAAAAAAGAGGGAGGAGGGGAAGAGCTGTAAACACATTGGAAACCATGAACTCGGGTTTCCTTCTCCAGCAGGCCAGTGGTAGTGAGGCCAGACAGAGTGTTCTAATATTGGACAGCTAGAAAGAAAGAAATTTTAGTTGTTCATGGATGCCCCAGAAACCTCAAGAGTTTAGCTTCCTCTGTATAATGCCCGTCAGTGTCCTTGTTATTATCTTTATTTTTTTAGTCAGGTTTGTACCGTTATCCCTATCAGAAGTTCTCACTGGATTGGCATCCAGATGATTTTAATTACCTTCCAAGCCATTTAACTTACTAAGAAAAAGCCAAAATGAGTGTTCTTTATTCCCCCCTACCCTCGAACACATCACGGTCTGTAGAAGTACAGAAAGCTTAATCTTGGGTTGAACAGAATGCACTCCTGGCACACTAATAACTTTTCACCTCTCTTGTTTCTTCAAATTCTCTTCTTTTGATGCTTTCCAAATGTCTGGACCTATCCGGAATCACCTGCCCTACCAAGTACACAAATCAAGGCCACCATCCTTATGGTTTGCACCAGGCCACACTGTCTTCCTAGGGTGTCATCTTCGGAACCAGATCTCAGACCAGCATCTCACCGAGTTTGTTCTGGAAGAAAGGGGAAGAGCCTGGCCCCCAGTCCCAGCTGTGTCCCTCAGGTTACCTCGAGACTGTCGTGTCACTCTGCCGAGCCTCAGTTGCCACACCCAGTTGGGCACACAGGGTGGTTGAGATAAAGCGCCTGGAAATCGTTGGCGAGCTGGGAAGTGCTGTGCACGCGTCGCTTGCGGGATGGGTTGCTCGGCGCCACTTCTCTCGCAGCCGGCAGCGTCCGCTTGATGATCGTCGGCGGTACGACGCCGCATAGTTTTGGCGTCTGGAGCTTCAGTTTGGCCTCACCCTGGCTGAGTCCCAACGTGGTGAGATTGGTGGGAGATCCGTTATCGTCTTCCTTCTCACGTCTTCCGGGGTTTTCAGTGTCAGATTTCCAAAGTGCTGTAAATAAAGGGGGAACGAAACACACGGCTATTATTTCTCTGTGAGCATGGCCACCAAGCCATGGTGGGGGCCTGCAGTGACTTTCCGACCTGAAGGCCCATAGCAACATGATTGCAGGCGGCAGCCTGGGCGGCTGTTGTAGTGCTTTCGTCAGTGGTTAAGTCGAGAGCTTTAATTGAGTCCAGGCCTTTTGGCACATAAACGATTTTTCTACATGTTCTGTTTCCTCAAACTAAAAATGTGTCTCTTCCCCATGCATCCAGCCCACAGCACCTCAACCTTTGTCCCATCTCCAGCACACTGTCTCCGATAATAAATTTCCCAGCGGTGGATGAATTAGCCGAATCCAATGTGTGGAAAAAGATTAGGTAGGACCTCAGTAAGGAAATTAGGTTCTAAGCACAGACACAGGATGAGGCATAAAGATACCGAGACTCTTGCCCTGGGTGTCAAAGAAGCTACCCTTTGTTTGCATTAGGCACAAAATCCGTTATTGGCATTATCTTATTGAATCCCACAGCAACTTCAGGGGTGGGTGCTATAATTATCTTTGTTTTGTAAATGAGGAGACTGAGACAGGGAGAAGTTAAGTAACTTGTCCAAGGTCACACAGCTAGTCTTGGTCCCAGGATTTGAACCCAGGCAGCCTAGCTCCAGGCCCTCACACTGTCCTTGGTAGATCTGAGACTATATTAGCTTTGCTTTCATTCACTTATTCATCTCCATTCAGCTCTACTGGGGAAGGGGGACCGTTGTATAGGAGCTTACCCAGAATATTTCTGCAGGAGGGACCTGTCATTAGGTCATTGAGGGCAGGAAGAACTGACTGGGTAAGTGCCAGCTGGCCTGATGGTCCAGGCTGGGGCTGGACAAGAATCATTTGGTGGCCTAGAGCTTATTTGCAACTGAGCTTGCAAATCTGGAGTACCAGGATGGTAAGTAGGGCTTTTCCTGTAGCCTGGGAAATTGGTACTTAAAGCCACAGTTGAACACGAAAAATGCTAAGGATTCTACAGCCTTGAGAAAACTGCTACTGACTGCGGCCCAAGTGCTGCCCCTAACCTCAACCCAGCAGCTTACTAAGAGCAGGAGATAACGCCTTACCATGTTCAACTCCACTCCAGCCCCACTGCATATCCAGAGACAGCTGGGAGAGGGCAGAGGAATTCTGAAGCCCAGTGAACGCCTCCAAGGGTGGGGCACAGAGAGCAAATCAGGGACCTGGCAATGCCCCTGGGAGGTATCCCTCAGAGGGCCTGGAAGGCCACACACTGGGGAAAAGCAGAGAAACAACAGAGACTGGAGAAGCCAAAGGCATTCCCCCTTGCGTTTGGCCCTGTGTCGTTTCCTAGGGCAAAACTAGGTAGCTTATAACAACAGAAATTGATTGTCTTGCCATTCTGGAGGCTAGACGTCTAAGATCAGGTGTCAGCAGGACTGTGCTCCCTCTGCACAGCCTGTAGAGGAATTCTCCCTTGCTGCTTCTAGCTTCTGGTGGTTCGCCAGCAGTCTTCGGTGTCACCCCAATCCTCATCTTTGCTTGGTGTTCTCCCTGTGTCCTCGTCTTCATACGGCCATCTTCTTATAAGGCCACCGATCATACTAATTTGGGGCGCACTCTGCTCCAGTGTGACTTCGTCTACCTAATTACATCTGTATTGACCTTATTTGCAAATAAGATCGCATTTTGAGACAGCAGGGTTAAGACTTAACATAGGGGGACACATTTCGACCTGGAACAGACCTCTGTGCCTATCTCGAAAAAGATTCCTTTTGCATATCTACTTTTGGAAGCAAGTCATCTGAAACAGCCCACTTTGAACTAGCGCATTATGCATCTAACTCATCTAATTTCCAACCTAACCTAACCTGGCAAGGACTGTTACCATCTCCACTTGACAAATGAGGAAACTGAGGCTCTGGGAGGTTAGGTGCCCCCCCCCCGAGGTTGTGGGGGAACTCCCAATCCCACATTCCTGCCTCTCCTAGAAAATGGGGCTCCTGCTCCCGTCTCTCCCCTAGTTCACCAACTTCTCTGCATCCTTCCTGCCCATCCTCACTGTTCACAAATCCAGAGAGGAAACAATCCCAGTTCCTTTGTGTCCCCAAGTCTGATAGGAGACTTTATTTGAAAGACAGAGGCCGCTGAATCACATTCCTTTTTGCAGACACTCATGAGTTCCAGGACCTGAGGCCTGAGCTATTTATTACAAATGCTCTGATACCCACTTTCATTTCCTGTATGGTCTAGATGCACACAGATAGAGAGAGACAGCAGGGAGGTGCCTGCCCAGGAGGGGCTGTAAATCTCACAAGAAGGACCAAAATGATGGATGCATCCCTCCAGGGTCTTGCAAGGGAGAAGAAGGCAGCAGGGAAGGCATCTGCCTCGGAAACTTGACTTTGGCAGGAAGGAACTAGGGTCATGGTCTTAAAGGAGGGGGACAGAATAGGGTCATCAAGAGAGGGAGAAGCAGAAGCTGCCTGGGTAAACAAGGCTCTGTTCATGAGCACCTCTTCTCCATCGTTCCATTCCAAGCAGCCTCCCCCCAGCACCCCAACTCCATTTTCTTCCTTCCCAAGATTTTCCCCTTAAAACAATAGCACACAAGAAATGAACTGTCCTCACGCTTTTGTTCATGCATTTTATATTCAATGCACAACTGATAAGTGCCTTTCCTCCACTGAGAGCCATGCCGGGTACTCCGCATGTGCGACCTTATTTCATCTCTGTAGCAGCTGGGAGGTGGGACTCATGTCCATTTCACAGATGAGGAGACGGAGGCTTAGAGAGTGAAGGTGACTCACAGCTGGTGGTGGAACCAGAATTCAACCAGGGGTGTCGCACTGCAAAGACCTGTTCTTTCCACCCATTGTTCATTTACTCATTCATTCAACAAATTTATTTTTGACCCTTGCAAATGTGCCAGCTATTGCGCTAGGTGCTGGAGATACAGGAAAAAAACAAGATGGATACGGTGCTTGTCCTCATGTCCTCACATTCCAGGGCAAAGACAGATCCCTCCCCTCCAAGGTAACCAGCACATTACCTCGTTGTAAATGATGGTCAGTGCCGTGAAAGGATAATGGCCATGTGGTGTGATAATAGAGAATTGTGAGGTGGTGGGAGGGAGATCTAATAGAGACTGTGTGATCAGGGAAGGTGTCTGACATGTAAACTGTACCTGAATAATTGGAAGAGCAGGGGGGAATGCATTTAAGGAAGTGGGAATAGCAAGTAGGAAGGCTCTGAGGTCTGAAAGCAGACCAGAAGGAAGGCAAGGGTGATTGGAGTAAAGTGAGCAAGGGGGAGAAGAAAGGATGTGAGGTAGGAGAGGGAGGCAGGATCCGGGTCATGCTGGGCATTGTAGATCAAGGTAAGTAAGGGTCCAGAACGTGTCCTAGGTGTGATGGAAGCCTTTGGAGGGTTTTAAGCAGGGCAGCGATAGGTCTCTTTTCTCAAGATTCTCGCATTTTAGAGCAGGGTCTAAAACATTTGGGGCCAAGTAACTCTTCATGATGGGGACTATCTCAGACATTATAGGATGGCCTTGACCTATTAGATGCTAGTAGCATCATCCCACCCTATCCCAACCCCAGTTGTGACAACCAGATGTCTCCAGACGTTATCAAATGCCCCTATTTGAGAACCACTGATTTAACATATTAAAGGTTTATACATTGCTGTCACAAAGTCCTATGCACCTAGACCTGGTTGGTGATCTTCTGGGTGGCTTGCTTCCACACATGACTGAAGAATCAGGGTTTAAAGGTCCATCAGGCATTTCCACCATCTCAGAACCTTTTGCTTCTACCTGACAAGCAGAGAAGTGAGAGAGTGAAAGATCCCACAGGACATCTCGTAGCCAGCCTGGATGGATGTATGCCATTCCCACCCACAGTCCATTAGCCAGAACTCAATCCCACAGCTCCAATCTAACTGCAGAGGGTCTGGAAATGTGCTCTACAGGAGACAGAAGTGGCTTTGGTGGCAGAAAGTGTGGCCTCTGCACAATGAGCTAAGCTCGTCGAACGTATTACATGATCCCCGAATGCTCACAACACCTAAGCAGGTACGTTAATTTTGTTTTTCCCCCTAACACTTATTGGTAACATGGTCCAGTGATTAGAGCAGAGACACCAGGTCCCAGCTGAAGGCACCAACGAGAAGGCTCAGTGCAGGGTTCCCTGAACGAAGCATGAGGCTGACATACATAGTAGATGGTGTGGCTTCTTGCCAGCGTCCCACCTTCCTTGCTAGCAAGAACTCGGATTTCTGTTTGTGGAGACAGCCTTGCACACTCTCGGTCTAGGTGAGGCTCCCTGCCCAGGGTCAGCCCACGACCCAGGTCTGAGCCAAAGAGGGTCGTGTATTCCTTGGGCCATTATAACTGGATCATGGTCTTCGTAGCCTGCCTGGTCAGAGTAAGTCTCAAGATTTTGCTTAGGATGCTGAGACAGGGACTTGCCTTTTCTCAGCAGTCTAGGACCAATGCTTCTAGCAGTCTTCTTGTGACCATGAAGGAAAGCTGTCTGAAAATGGAGCCAACCTGGAGAAAGTGGAGAAGAAAGACAGACAGAAAAAATTTCAGGTACAGGTGACCTTTTGAGCCCCTATGTCTATCTTGCTCTGAAAGTCAGATATACCCTAAACTTTCTAATTATGCAAACCAATAAGTTTCTGTTTTCTGTCACTTGCAACCAGAAGAGTACTGAACAACATAATGTATCTTCCCTTCTAGCCCAGAGATGCCTGGAAACTGGAAAGGGGCTCAATCTGCAGGGGAGACAGCTTTGGACCCACCCTCAGATGCATGAGAAGGGCAGAGTTGGGAGCAGGAAGCTGAGACCAGGGCAACTAGAAAAGGTTTGCCATGTCTCTAATATCAGGACAAAGTGCACTTGACAGGCCACCCTTGACTTAAAAGCTCAAATAGAGAAAACAGTATCCAACATTGCTTCTGGCTTATGAATCACTAACCTAACTTGCCCTGACCGCAACCTGAAAAATAGATACCTCTGGGGTCTCCATTTTACAGATGAGGAAGCTCAGACAGGCTAAACAACTGACCCAAGGTCACCCTCCTAGTTAATTGACAGAGTTGAGACTCAAAACCAAGTTTCTCTGAATCCACAGCTCATGTGTTATTCTGTTTTTAGTTATAAGCGGGCACTTTCAGTGTTTATTCTATATAACAAATGTAACATATTCCTGAGCTTTAAAAAAAAAAATAAAGAAAGCCAGGACAGCCTTTTGTTTGCATCCAAGGCTGGGATTTATCTATCAGGCTCCTCATCCAGGTCACCCAGAGATAGGCTTGGGGAAGCCAGAGCCCACCCTTCCTCCTCCTCCCTCAGGTCCTGTGTTTGGGTAACACATGCATTCAATAGAGAGTACATATTTAAACACTGCCAGGGCACACAACTTCTGCTACCCTGATGCTCACATCCCCTCCTGCAGGTGCGTGGTTCAGCGTGGGCGAGAAGGAGCGCAGAGAAGATGTGCTATATATGTCAGCACGATATTCACGCCAGGCTGTCTAAGAATTAACAAGCTTTTGCAGAATGGCTTCTGCCGTGAGCCCCAGGTGTGGGGGGACACGCCCCCTTCAGGCACGATATGTGTGTGCAGCTGGCATCAAGAACTGGTCAGATCGGGCTTTGGAGCTGCGTGTGCATGCGTAATTTGTGGGTGTGGATGCACTCTCATGCACACACGCCCCCCGACTGGATCTGAGTGGCTGAACCTCACAGAGCCCAGTGGGTCACCCCACTGCACCAGGGAAAGGGAAGCATAATGAAGACGACTTTTTTCAGATGGAATGCTGCTTCCTGCCACTTGAAAAAAAAAAAATGTCTTCCTGGTAATTTAGAGGAAACAAAAAACAAAAACAAATCAACCCAGCTCTTACATGCTCTGGGGAGACTCATTGGTGTGAGAGGTACTTTATCCTAAAAGAATTGGGGTTCTCTTCGTGTAAGTGAATCAACACAGAAGGCTGTTTACTTCTTGCAACCACTTTTGGATAACAAGCCAAAGTGAGTTTTATGAAGGCTGTTATTTATTCTTCCCCAGAGCCATCAGGGGCCAACTCTTCACTTTTGCTGACTGTCTTCACCTGCAGGACGTTCACAGTCATTGATCTATCACATTGTCATAGAATGAGATGAGACAGTGGGTGTTGCTGAGGCATTAGGAATAGGGACAGGGCCCTGATCATCTGGTCTAGTGGACATCTGAAGTTTCTGTCTGTGCTGTGTCCATTCTCCCTTCTGTTGACAGCATCCCAATTTATTGTGGGGACCCACCATTCTTCACTCTCAGACAACATGGTTGGGGAGGAGAGGACCCCATATCAAGTTCTAAGGATGGAGACATGACCCAGGCTTGCCAATCAGGGAATTCCTTTGCCACGGCCACAGTCATTGGTTTAAAGATAGGCACATGATCCAACTTAGACCAGTGAGGGAGACAAGCCTGGGACTTAGCTGTAGCTATTGGGAAAGAGAAGTTCTCTTTTCAGTGTTGTCGCTGCTGCAAAGAGGTGAGACTGGAGCTGCCGAAAGTCATCTTGCCATGAAGAAGGGAGAGCTTGTCACAGAACAAAGCTGACCTAGTAGAAAGTAGAGCTCAGATTGAGAGTGATAGAAAGCTCCAGATGATATTGAGCACCTAGACCCTCTCAGAGACAAGAGACCCTGGGCCACTTCCAAGCCTGGGGGCTCCTGATAGACAAAATCATGAAAAAATGGTGTCAGAAAGTGGTGTATTTTAACTATTTCGAATAAAATGAACGAAAACTTTTAAGTAACAAAAAACACAATGAGGAGCGTGTAAGTGTTGCACTCCTGAAGACCCTGCATAATTTAAAACCCGCAATTCGAGACCGACATGAACAGGACAGAGGCGACATCTGTTTATGACTGATGTGGCACCACCGTGTGCCAGCAGCACAGTAAGACTTAACAATTCTCTTGGTCTGCCCCCTTCGAAAATGTTTCCTTCCACTTACCCGTGTGTGTGTGTGTGTGTGTGGTGTGTGTGTGTGTGTGTGTGGCGGGGGGCACAGGGGATGTTGTGTATGTATATGTGTGTCAAGGGGTATGATATTTATATGATTTCCAGTTTTGCATTTAAAATAAGAACTAGTTAAAATTTTTCAAAGCACTGACTCAAATTCAAATAGAATGTGGCCCCTCAGAATATTCCAAGTCTGAATGTGCGAGGCCCCATGTGAATGTGAGGATAGGACAAATTGCTACTCTGAACTGTGACAGGTCCCACAGACCACCATGCTCATTTGTCCACAATCCTATCTCACTGGATCCAGTCCCTGGGTATGGAGGCAGAAGGCCAGGGTGGCCCCACATGGCCCCGGGGGTACCGTCCACATTGTAGCAATGACCTCTTTCAGAGGCAAGCCCTTCGCTCTCGGGTTCTGCAGAAGCCCCATATTAGTCTCGAGTGTGGGGTTCAAGACAACATCTCAGACTATTCGATCATGTATCCAATGAATAAATATTTATTGAGCGTTTGTGATGTGTTGGCCGCAGCAGTGGTGGAAAGAGTGTCCCTGCTGTCACAGAGCACTGTCCTGGGTGCTGCTTTTTCCTCAGAGGCCTTTATCAACATGTTCCATTACATCAGATATTCACATAGCTCATTTGGGCAGTATTTAGGCAATCTTTCTTGAGAGTGAAGAGAAATCATTTATATTCAACAATATTGCAAGAGCACCTACTATGCGCCGGGTACTGTTCTAGGACCCAGCAGTGAACAAAACAGGCAGAGACCCTGCCTCTGTGGAGCTGCCATTCTAGTGTGGAGAAGAGACAAGAAACAATATACCATATTTCAAGGATTCTATGATTCATATTTCTAGGGAACACAGGTTGCCAAGATCCCAATCTTCTCTTCCTTCCACCCTCTCCCTTTCTCCCTCTCTGGAGTCAGGCTGAACCTGCCAATTTGAAGACCGCATGCCTCAGCTGTGGGTAGTGGCAGATGAGACAGGCTGACCAGTCAGAAATGCCTCCCTTTTGTAGTGGATTCACTGTATTAATGGCCTCCCTGTACTCACATCCCTTTGCAATGTAACTTCGTAGCTCTTCCCATTGAGAGATGAGTCTATTTCTCCACCACCTGAATATGAGCTGACCTCATGATTTTCTTTGGCCAGTAGACTGTGGCAAAAGTAATGGCGTGCCAGTTCTAAGCATTTGCATGCTTCCAAACTTTCTAATGCCATGAGAATAAATCTGGTTTAGCCTGCTGCAGCATGTAAAAACACACGGAGGAGAGCCCAGGTGTCCCAACTTATATCCTAGATGAGTTTACCGCCAATCTGACCCCCAAACATTCGAGAGGGCCCAAAGAAGATCACGGAGCTGTCTACCTGACTCACAGCTAACTTTAGACACATGAGTTTAAACAGCAATTCATCTTTCTCAATGTCCTTCACAATGTCCAGGCCTCCAACAAGCTCCCCCTTCCCGTACAGCTGCAGGTACATCGGCCAGTGGGGAGGACGTTTTTAACCCTTGCTGAACTTCTTCATCCTCCAATATACCAAATGTCTCTTATTCAACACCAGTACTATTTAGTATTTCCAAAATTTGTTTGCTGAATCCACATTTAGCTTCCCGTTTGCTTCCTTTCATAAAGAGCATCACAGAAGCTTGATTTGTCAGTACTTTGAGCCTTTCCTCTAATTTAGGAGCTTTAGGGCAAATTGTATCTAGTCCTTCAGATGCTTCTAGCTCCTTAATTATGTCAAGTCCTCCGATGAGCTCTCCAGACACATAGAGCTGGGGATAGGTGAGCCAATTGGAATCGGTTTTGAGGCCTTGACAAACTCATCTGGGGATGCCTGAGGCCTTTTTCTAGCTGCCGACATGCTGGCAAATTACCTCCTCCTGGGGCCACCCCAGCCAATGACTGACAGGAGTCAGGTTACAAACATGCTAACTCCCTGACACTCAGGTAAAAACCCTCTGAGCTATGTTCCTCTCTGACCCTCAGCTAGTCTCCACAGCATCCTGCTTCAGTTGCCCACAATAATGTCCACGTCTGAAGCTCTCTTCACTGTCTGCCTTCCCCTCTCTGTACCACATGGGCACTCTCTCAGTGGGGTACCTTGGATCCCCTCCCATGTAAAATTCATGCACTTGAATCTTTGTCTCAGGGTCTGCCTCTGAGGGAACCAAACTAAGGCAGAGGAATATCTTCAAAAATCCCCAAAGGCGATTCTAAGATCTTTCCCTCTCTGTCCCCCTAAATTGAGAATCCCTTCAGCAAACCATCAGAAAATCCTGGAAAGTCAGCCTGCCTGGGATTAAGTCTCAGCAGTGCTGCTGGCCAGCTGTGTTTCCTTGGATAAACTACTTAAGGTATCTGGGCTTCAGTTTTCTCACCCATTAGGGAGGGAAGGGTGCCCTCCTTCCCCAGCTTGTGGGGATTCCATGAGAGACACATGGACTCACCTTGTAAGGACACAGACACTGAGCAAAAACTTGATTTGTGATTTAAAAAGTGTCAGGAAGCATGACCTTAATATACATGTCATAAAAATCTTTGTCAGACTCTGTTCTGATTTGCTTGCCATGTAGGTCACATAGCAAAGAAATGCTTAAAAAGTACCATTGACTGGCCACTTATTAAACTCCTCTTCCCTTTGGCTAGAATGATGTTCTGGAATAACAAATTAGAAGGACGCTTGTTTCCTACTAGCTGGATGAGAGTCATAAAAACAAATAATAATGAATTGTAAAAACTGCTCTAAGAGACATCTGTGGTAGGCACTTGTGGGTTTTGACTGCCTGGCCTTTACTCTGCCTCAGGTTCCAGCACCCTGATTTCCCTTCAGAAGCTGCCCTTTCCCACTCTAGTCCCTCTGGCTCCCAAGGTGGCTGTGTGACTCAGACTGGGCCAATCAGAGCTGCCCATCCCCTGGCCATGGTGATTGGTTCAAGGATTAGCATGTGACCCAAGCCAGACCAATGAGACTCAATTCTGGGACTTTTGCAAGGCTGCTAAAACAGTGAAGTCTTAGGCTGAATTTAAAGCTGGAAGAATAAAGTATGGAACTTCCAAGGGATTCTGGAGGCTGCCTGAGAGAAAAGCCTACACAAAGGAAAGCAGAGCCAATCTACAGCTGGAAACAGTACCAGTGGCACAGTTTAGCTGTTTGCCCAGCTGTATCCAAAGCCAGCTCTACCACTTGGACTATTCCATTACATAAAACAATGAATCCTCCCCCTTCTTATTTTTTTCCTAAGCCATCTGTTAACAAGAATCATGCCTATGCAAGATCCGTACAAGACATAAGGGAATCAAGGGGCAAAAGATCAGTCATTGCATGAAAGGGTCTGGAAGGCTCCTGAAGAAGGAGACTTCTAATCTAGGTTTTGAGAGATGAATAGAAGTTTATTCTTTGATGATCAAAGCAAGGAAGGGCATTTGTGGTAAAGGAAGTAACATGGCAAAGCATGGGGGTGGGACCTGAGAGTCCTTCATACCTGGAGTATAGGACATAAGAAGATGAAGCAGAGATGTTAGAAGGGGTCAGTCGTGTACGGTTGAATACCAGGCTACAAGAATGGCTGTCCTCCTGTGAAAGGCCAGGGGGAACAGAAGGCAGAACCTATGTGGTATGCAGAAGGGAAAATGGATCAGGCCTCACTAGAGCTGTGGATACTTAATGAGAATATCTCTTGTAGAAAGTGCCTCCTCTTCTAAGCAGATATCTCAAGGGCTTAATATGCTTAGATTTTAGCTGGGAACATACCATATGACCATGGGTCAAGGCTGTGGTCTCCGTTACCTGGATAAGCTAATCCTCTGGGAGTAATCATCATCGTTATCATCATCATCATCATCATCATCATCATCATCATCATCATCATTATCATCTAAGCTGTGCTAAGTAATTATGCCTTGGACACCTCTTACTGGGTGACCCTTTAATCCTGTCTGAGGGTCAGAAGAAGACCCCTCAGAACCAGGACTCATGGACTAGGGCAAAAATGCTGACTGGATTTCCTGAGGCCACACAGCATGGAGTTGACCTCAGCTTGAGTGACTCAGTGCCTGATCCGGACCAGCACTGGCATCACCCAAGAGCTTCTCAGAAATGCAGAATCCCAGACCCTACCCCCGGATCTACTGAGTCAGAATCTGCATTTTAACAAATCCCCAGGTGATTCTTAGGCACATCAAAGTTGGAAAAGCACTAGGCAAACAAAAAGATGGAAGAAAAATATGAAAAACTAACTTCTAGCATTGGTTGGGTTGAAATGAAGGAACTATAAATATTTTTTTTCTTTTTTGCATAGCCCAAAGATGGTCATTTATTTTCATAATGAAAAAAAAGTTTTAAATTTAAGAAAATCTGAAATACAAAATTATACAATGTTATAAAACTGGTAAATTAAGAAATGGTTCTTTGCATTTAAAAAATAGGCCCCTTTTCTGTCTGTTATTACTTTTTTGTTTTAATTCTCCATTTAAAAACAAACAAACAACAGAAACAACAACAAAAACGACTCTGTTTCAAAGTCAGAAGCAGAAGGCAGGCTCGGGCATTGTCCTCTTGGGAATGGCCAGTGCAGGCAAGGGCATCTTTCTGTCTGCAAAGGAAGCTCATCTTATTAAAAGTAAATAGAGATGAGCATTACCGTGTTTATTGAAATGAAGGATCATGAATGATTTAAGCATTCAGTGTGGTCTGTGACTTGCCTTCTTGCCATGATGATCTCCCTTCATTAATCCTTCTTCTGCCTACACAGGATTAAGTTCCCTTCCATTTCCTAAATTCTCAAGGTTTTCAATCCCCCAAATTGCTGACTTCACACTTGGCCTCTTCCCCTAGTTTACTCTTACTTCAGTGACATTCGGCATTCAGCATGAATGTCACTTTTCAAGAAAACCTTCCAAGATTTGTTAGTCCTATATTAGACAGAGCTCTTGAGTGCAAGTGGTAGAAAAAGAAACTGACATAAACCCAAAAGGGTGACTGCTGGTTCAGACAACAGAAAAGCCCAGGGGACAATAGCATTAGGTATAGGTGGATCTAGGGTCTCAAATGACATTGCCAGGAAATTGTCTGATGACAAATTTCTCAGTCTTCTCTGTGGGATGCCAGGCTTTGATAGGCTCTCCCCTAGAGCCACCATGCTAGACTCCAATTTTGATGCTCTAATTTAAAAAGTCCAGCAGAAAGAGAACTTTCTTTTCCCAATCATCCCTACAAAAGTTCCAGAGTTCAATCTCATTGGCCAGACTTAGGTCACATATATATCTTTGACTAATCATTGAGTGGTCAGAAAGTAGAATGCTCTCATTGGCCAGGGTCATGTACCTAGCCTAAACTCAACCCCACCTGAATCACATGGACTGATGGGAGGGAAAAGTAGATTCACAAAGGAAAACTGAGAAAATGAGGATGAGGCTGGGTGGGTAGTAACAACAGCAGTTTACAACAGACTGCCTATTACAAGTTTTCAGAGCACGCTGCAATTTGCCTTTGTAATATTTGCTGTCTTAAAAACTGTATATTTATTTGAATAATTTGTTGGTTAATGTCTGTCTCCCTAATTTAACCAAAATGCTAAGGACAAGGATTATGTGTGCTCACGGATCATAGTATTCTCGATGCCCCACACATATTAGGTGTTCATCAAATATTTATCGAGTGAATGGGCTCATTCCAACTGCTTTAACAACAGCTATGTTTGTTCACATTTACCAGAGGCAATTCTAGAATGCTGGCAATCAGAGTCCCCATTTCGAATCATATTCAGCTATTGACACAGCCAGAACCTATGTCGTAGTTGTGCTCTGGGACAACCTGTGCCACAGAAATGCTGCTTCAGCCCAGGGCAACTAGAAACTGTTGTCAGATAGTTGGCAGCAGACAGGGTGGGGGAGAGAGGGATGATTTTGAATTCTACTGCACTAAAGCACCTGACCTCTGAAAGTGGACTATCTCAAGCCCCAGTGCCTCCCTGTACAGTAATCACATTCATTGATTTCAAGGAAGAGACTGAGGTTCAGAGCACTCCTCAAAGTCTGCCAGCTCATACCCAGCAGAGCTAGTACTTGAACCAGTACTTGCCAGTGCTTGATGTCTTCCAGATATCAGCTTTTTCTGCACAAACTTCAGCAGGTCTCTTTACCCCTGGGAGCTTCAGTATCCTTGTCTATAAAACGGGCGTGGTTATCCTCACCCGAAGGGAGTGTTATGAGATGACACGAACTCTTGTGCAGAACGCGGAAGCCTTGGGCATGTGGTGGGCATCGCCTTCCCCTCCTTTTAGGTGTTGCTCCAGCTAAGTTTTATATTTCAAGCGATTCCCTGGCTGTAATCGGAACAGAGATGTGAGCTAATTAGGGAAGTCCTCCAGGGCAGTCTTCTTTGGGTTCAACTAGACAATAAAATTCTCACCATTGTCACTCAAGACGCAGTCCAAGGAATAGCTTGCTTAGGGAGTAGTACCAGGCCGTTCCCATTCCTGGAAGTTTCCACAGCAGTTCAGGAGCCACTCACATTTGGCCCCAGGTGACAACTTAGGTTTCGGAGATGAGATCTGCATTGGGCAAGTGTGGGCCTCAAAGACCCAGGCCTTAGAAACCAATGTCTTTGTACCAACAGCTCCATATGCGAAGCTTCCAGGGTGCTTGCAAGGGACATGCTCAGTCTTTGCACAGAAGAAAGCTCAACAGTTTGGCATCTCCACCAGGCATGTATATTTATTCATAGATCTTCCAGTCCAGATCAATTCACCTGTTAAGAGTCATTTTTCACATAAGGAATGTTGCCTGGCAACACAACTGACCTTACACCTTTATGCAGTTTGCGGTTTCTAGGGTTAACAGAGATGTAAGTTAACCCAAGGTCTAATTTGTTCTTAAGAGAAGGTAAGTTAACCCAAGGTCTAATAGAGCAAATAGAACTGGATTTCATCAACAAATATTTACTGATGTTCCTCCCGATTTATGTGCACGCTTGCGTGAACACACACACACACACACACACACACACACACACACACACACACCCTATCCCTGAATCCTTGGCTCTCTCCCATCTTCCAGTGGCAGTCATTATTTCAGGGAAAGAATGATAAGTAGAAACACACACACACACAGCTTTGAGCCTAGACTTTTTGGGTTTAAATGCTATGAATTTCAAAAGCTAAGACTTTTTAGTTTGAAAAGTTAAGACTTTTGAGTTTCAAATGTCAGGAACTTTGAATTCCAAGGACAAGTTTAATAAGATTCAAATGCTATTTTGATTTTCCTGAGTTTGGCCTTTTGGGTTTCAAGAATTGAAGTCCTGAGTCAGAGCACAAGTTCATGTTCTAATTATTAGATTTGAGAACAGATGAAGAGCCAGATGACCGGGGACTGAGAATATTGAGGGGTTTTCCGAATTGAGGAAGCAGGGAGGTGAGGCCATGATAAGGAATGAGGTCAGTTGGGTCCAGACAAGGGGCTCCGGGCTGAGGGGGTCTGGCTGTTTTGGTCCATGCCCAGCAAGGATCATCGTTCAAGAGAGCAGCCAAAAAAGGACATCATCCATGCCCTGAGGTGTCTCTTGGCTCTGACTTACCCCATGTGCAAGCTTCCTACTTGCCCACTCCATCTGAGGTGGCAAAGGTGTCTGGAGCCCAGCAAGGCGCTAACGGCTTAGAGGGAAGCCTGTGGCCTTGCACTGGGGTGGTTCTGAGCAGAGCCCACCTATGGCCTCCCTGCCAGGTGGAACGATAGGGAAACCCAGCCCCACCATCCTGGAAGTCCACACCCTACAAAGATAAGAGCAGCTGAAGCCTGCTGCTGCTGCTGTGTGTGTGAGGGAGGGGAGCTGGACATCCTAGTGAGGGACCTGCTGATACCAGTTTTCCCGTGTGACCTAGGGCAAGGTGATTGATTCATTTGGCAAATTGCCTTACCTGTCTGAACACAGGTTCTGGGGCCAGACTGCCTGAGATTCCCAGGTCTGCTACTCTCTTGGGCAGGTTATTTCATCTCCTTGTGCCTCAATTTACCTCACCTATAAAATGAGGACAGAAACAATACCCACTGCTGGATTCACTTTGAAGTCTAAAAGAATTAATAGACTTAAAGAACTCAAAAAGTGCCACATAGCTAATAAACACCCTGCAAATGCTAATACTGTTATTGCTACATGTCAGACATTTTTCATTCCACCAGGAGTACAGGAGGGAACAAATGCTCAGCCTTAGGGAGCTTATGTTCTAGTGAGGGAGATAGATGATAACAGACATAAAACTATCTTTCTTTGAAAGAAAGATAGTGTGGGATAAAGCGGAAGAAGTTCCCTTTGTCTCTGAGTGTTGGCCCCTTTGAGGTAAATAATGACATCCATGCAGCTTGGCGGTGTCTGACACAGGCCTGGCATAGAGTCAGTGCTGACTAAAAGGGGTGCCCTTCCCCTATTTGTCTGGGTGACTGACACGAGCTGCACTTTTCTGGCTGGAGAGCCCTGGCTGGAGAAGCAATTGGAAATACAGATACAAAGGAAATTCCCAGAAGCACAGTTCCACCATTCAGACGTTCCCTTGCTTTTCTCAAATAGATTAGTGTCCTAGCAACTGGAAAAGGGGGGACACGGTCTGTTTCTTTCTGGCAACGAAATGGACCAAAAACATGTGTTTAAGTTCAACCTTCTGGGCAAGACCTGTGGCAGGGAAGGCATTGGGTGACAAGAGCATTCAGTTCAGGACAACCCCATTGCTGTCGCTGGGTCACCGTCCCTCTTTGAGAGCGCTCAGTGACTCCCTGTTGTCGTTCAGAGCAAATAGAACTGGATTTCTGTTTCTCTCCACCAAAACTGTTCCCTTATTAGCCTCTCAGGCCCTCTCTTTCTCATCTTGATTTAGGTACCCCATCTGCACAGACACCTGGGGAGTTCTCCTTGACTCCTCCCTCACCTTCATCCCCATATGCAAACCATTCAGTACAGTCTGCAGGCTCTGCCCCTGAAGCAGCTCTCCCTTCTGTATGAACTATCTAGTGAACCAATACTGCTGCATCACAAGCAACTTCAGACCTCCATGCACACCACACTAAGTATTTATTCATATGTCTGAGGACCCATGTGCATACAACACTATGCATTTATTTGTGTGTCTAGGGTCAGTTGTGGGTAGGCTTGATGGCTCTGTTAATCTTGACTGGACTCACTCATATGCCTGGGGTGGCTGGCTGGCAGAGAATCTAAGTCAGCCTCTGTCTGGGGCAACTCCACATGTCTCCTCCTCCAGGTCAGCCCAGTGATTGGCGATGGCAGAGGCACTGGATGAGCACGCCCCCCAAGTTCACGAGCCCATTTTAGCCTCTGCTGGTGTCACCTCTGCTGACATGCCATTGCTTAGAGCAAATGATGTGGCCAAGCCCGGAGCGAAGGAGCAGGGCGCTGCAAAGTTAAAGGACAATGGATGAGGTTCCACGAGGGGTGAAAAATTAGGACTGAATGGTGTCATCTCCCTCACCTTCTCCGCATTCTCACTGCCACCATTGTGGCACAGGCCACCACTAGCTCAAGTCCACACCCCTGCCCAGCCTCCACTTCCACCCTCCCTCCTCTTTTCGTGTGGAATGGACCCTTGCAGGCCATTCCCCATCCAGAATCCCAAAGGAACTTCTAGAAATGTAAAATGACCATGTCTTTCCCTCTGCTTAAAACCCCTCCGTGGCTTCCTGGATGAAATTCCTGGAATTTCACTCCCTTGGAATGAAATTCAAACTTCATGGGATGAGGCTTTGCCATTTTTCTCAGCCTTGTCTCTCACCACTGTCTCTTTTCCTCTGGGTCTTCTAGCTGCTGCAGTCCTCACTTAGTGCCTCAGAATGGCTCGGCTTCTTCCCCTCTTAGGATTTCTGCACATGCGGTTGCGTGAATCCAGAACGTTCTCTCCACACCCCCCTCGGGAGTGCCTGCTCCCTGACACTTAAATCTCAGCTCAAATGCCACCTCCTCAGAGAGGCCTTTCTTGATATCTTCCTGAAGTAGACCGTACTTTGTCTCTGTCGTAGCCGCTTTTTGTTTTCTTCTCACTACTCATATATTTTTAAAATTTTCTCCCATTTTCTTCCCCCCTTCCCACTAGAATGTAAGCTCTGCAAGGGCAAGCACTTTGTACATTTAGTCCGCCCTTTATAACCTGCACTGACATATATACTAGGTGGTTGCCATGGACTGAATTAGATCCCTCCAAAATTCATATGTTGAAGCCCTCCCCCTGCCCCAATGTGGTGGTACTTGGAGGTGGGGCTTTTGGGAGGTGACGGGGTTTTTGGTGAGGGCATGAGAGTGAGCCCTCATGGTGGCATTAGCGCCCTTATAAGAAAAGGAAAAGATACCAGAGCTCTCTGTTCATAGGCGCTCAGAGGAAAGGCATGCGAAGATGCAGTGAGAAGACAGCCATCCGAACACCTAGGAGACAGACCCCACTGCACACGGACCTTGGTGGCATCTTGATCTTGGACTCCCAGTCTCCAGAAGCATGAGAAAATAAATTTTGATTGTGTTGGTCACCTAGTCTATGGCGTTTTGTTATGGCAGCCCAAGCTGACAGAGACAATGGTCATAGTGAATGAAAGACCAAAATATGCATTTCTCATTCTATACTTAAATACTATTTCTGCAAAGATACCAGGAAAAGGGTGGGAGGAAAGAGAACAGCTGGAGTTTGCCATTAGGCTTGTCCACTGGAGTGGGGGGCCAATGACAAATGGTGGCTCTGGGGTCTGTATAGATACATTCCCTAGCTCAGTGTCCACCTTAGCTGGAATGGATGAGTGACCAGAAAGCACAAAAAATTTGAAGCTCAAATCCAGCTCCAGAGCATCCTTCCACATATTTTTATTGAGCACTTTGCTCTGTGCAGGGACCTAGCTAGGTCTTGGGGCCCTAGAGAGCATTGGAAAGGACTTTCTTCTCTTTCATTCAGCAAACACTTAGCACCTCTTCTTCATGAACATGGGGCCAGGTGCTGGGGACATTCTTGGGTCATTTCTCTGCTAGTGCTGTCTTGTGGTGACCCATTTACCTATCTATTTGTGTCCCTCACTGGTCTCATAGTACTTTGGGGCAGGGACCTTGTCTGAAAGATTCTGATACCTGAGGGCCTGATACACAGTGTGGAGCTGGAGAAAGGAGCACTGACTGAAAGTGAGAGGGATCCAGAACTTGCCCTCAAGAGGCCACAGTCCAGGTGGTAACAGTCTGATTATCAACATACAGCATGACAAAACTGTCTCAGGGACAAAACAAGCCCAGATGTGGGGATAGTGCTTGGCTCATAGAAGTATCGAATCCGTATTTTTAATTCCCCACTCTTGGAAAATGCCAACTTACCTTTTGTGACCCTGGTCAAATGTCCTCTCCTGCAGGAAACCTTTTCTTTCTCTCCCGCTGTAGTAGGCACTGTTAGATCCCATCACCAAAACGGGGCACCCGCTCCCGGCTTTGGTGAGTGTTGGCAGCTAACAGCTCAGTTATACCTTTCTCCTAAGGATGGCTTTCAGCCAACAGGAGCCTCCCTAGGGGATGTTTGGGATGTTAAACTCTTCCCATGGAATGGAGGAACAACCTTTCAAGAATCATTGGTTCCAGAGCTCCTCATGGAGTCAGGCTGAGGCTAGACTTTTCTAGAAACCGCATGTTTGCTCAGTTTCATCCCTGTCTCTTTCTGCTTCTCTCATTGCCTTACCAGTTTCTCCTGAGCGCTCCCTCATAGATGCTTCCCAAAGAGTTCTCATCCAAGGCTCTGCCTCTAGAGAACCTAATATAAGATGATGCATTTCTATCTTTCATGTGATGTAGGCCTCTTGCAGGCCTGCACCCTAAAGCCTTCTCAGACCACCCTGTCTCCTGTTTCGCTTTCTGCCAGCTTGATGCCTGTGACCATGTGGAAATGGTGCAACATAGAGGAAACTTGATTCCCGAATCCCTGAGGGGAAAAGGGGCCTCACATGAGCAAAAAATAAACTTATATCATATATGAGCCATTATATGTCTGGGGGTCCATTTGACATAGCAGGTGATGTCACTGAGACTAATATATTTGGGTGAAGTCGTTTTAAGCCCTGACTCATGCTGTGGAAAGAACGTGAGCTTCGGAGTTGGGCAGTTTGTGTTCCAGACCTGCACACTTCACCTCTCTGAAGCCCAATTCCTCATTTGTAAAGGGAAAAGCACAAAGTCTCACCTGAGGGTGATGATGAGCATTAAATGAGAACACGCTTAGCCATGGTGTTTAGCCTGGCATGAACTTGCCAGGGCTTGATAAATGCTACTTCCTTTCCCCAAAATGTTCACCATGCCATCACCCTGACTTTGTGGCATGGTGTCACACTGTGTGTTCTAGGCCTGGGCCTGGGCCTCTCCCTCAGCATGCTGTGTAGAAGGGTCTATGACTACCATGGTGTGATGGTTAATTTCATATGTCAACCTGACTGGCCATACGGTGCCCAGATATTTGGTTAAACATTATGCTGGGTGCATCTGTGAGGGCGTTTCCTGATGAAATTAACAATTTGAATCAGTAGACTGAGTAAAGCAGATTGCCCTCTCCAATGTAGGTGGGCCTCATCTAATCCACTGAAGGTGTGAATAGAATAAAAGCCTGAATAAGAGAAAATACTTTTTCTCTGCCTGACTCTCTTTGAGCTGAGGCTTTGCTCTTCTCTTACCTTCAGACTCAGACTGGAACTGACTTCATTTGCTTTCCTGTGTCTGGACTTCTCAGCCTCCATAATCATGTGAGCCAATTTCTTATAATGAATCTCTCTCTCTCTCCCCCACAGACACACACACACACTTGCACACACATGCACACACATGCACACACATGCACACACACACACACACACACACACACACATTGGTTCTGTTTCTCTAGAGAACCCTGATTCCTACACATGGAGTTTTTCAAGCAGACTTCAATGTTAGTGCATAGTCATATCACACAGTGTCACCTATATGTGCCCCCTCCCCTTTAGTTAGCTCCATGGTCACTGTCCCAGGACAGGCCTCTTCACCCTCGTGTGCACCACCACACAGACCCCTCATTGGTCTCCCTTTCTCTAACCTTGCCTCTCAAATTCATCATCAAGAATGAGGTTTTTAAAACCCAGATTAGTCCAGGTAATGCTGTACTAAAAAAGTTTCTTTTTGTATACAAATCTCAATTTCCTATCTACAAAATGGGAGGGTTGACTATACAAACTCTTTGACGCCTTCTGGATATTTGTTTTCATGAAATGGAAATGTGATCCTCACTCCTAGAACCCGTATTGAGAGTATACTCCTCATCCAGACCTCCAGATCTTCACTGCTTTTTCTTTCATGATTCACGTGTACATCCAAACTGCTCCATCCAAACTGTTCTGCTCCTCTGATACCCAATGCCCCTGGCTGCCCCTGATCATTTGCTCATGTTGCTTATGTCTTCCCAGCAGACCTACTCCACCTCCTGTGAAAATCTTTCCTATTCTTAAAGGCCCAGCTCAAAGACCACCTCCTTCCTAAAACCTCACTTAATTTTCAGCAGGATATGACAAGATTTCTTTCTCTCTTTAAAATCTCTACTAAATTGTACGGTGGAAGGGACTTAATTATCTACATATCTTGCATTGAGCGTAGTCTCTGAACTTAATACGTACTTTAAGAATATTTATCAAATCAATTCCATTTTATATTTACAATTTTAATATTTGTTTTCTATACTTTATGTTTACAATCTTACTATTTGTTTTCCATCTGTACCACCTGTTTTATGTTTTGTTTTATGTTTCCTTTTTCCTTATCTTAGACTAATCAAGAAAAAATTTTTATTTTATTTCCCCCTCTGTTAGTTTATTAGTCATTAATTTGCTGGTCATCCTCAGTATTACGATGTGCATCTTTGACTTATTAGAATCCAGTGTAAATTAGTATTTTATCATATTATAGACAATACTATATTTCTCCAATTGTTGTCATGCATTTTAATGCTATATATAGATATTAAACCCCAGAAGACATTATTATAGCTTTTTTTTTTTTTTTGGTACAGTTAAGTTTCATTTCTCTTTACTCCAAATTCACCCTCATTCCTTTCTGCTTGTTCATATTTCCATCCAGGATTATTTACCGTCTACTTAGAGAACTCCCTTTAGAACATTTTTTAGTGTGGTCTGTTAGAACATTTCTCAGTTCTCTGTCTTTTTATTTTTAATCTTCATTTTTGAAGGATATTTTCTCTGAGTATAGAATTTTAGGTTAGCGGTTGTTTCCTTTCAGCACTTTAAAGATGCCATTCATTGTCTTCCACTCCAACGTTTCTATTAAGAAATTAGCTGTCAATATTACTGCAGTTCCTTTGATGGTAATGTGCCTGTTTTCCCTCCGACTGCTCATCAGTTTTTGTTGTTTTTTTTTTGCCTCTGGAAAAAAAGGTAGCAATTTTTACTCTTATGGGCTTAGGTGGGGTTTTCTGTATATTTATTTTCTTAAGGTAGCATTTATTGGAACTGTGGTTTGCTGTCTTTCTATCAATTTTGGAACATTTTTGGTTATAACAACTATTGCTTCTGTTCCATTCTATTCCTCTTCCCCTTTTGGGACTTCAGTTCCATGTATATTAGACCTTTTCACTGTGTCCCATATATATATCTTTCTTATATTTTCCATTATTTTAGCTTTTTATATTGAAGATATTTTTCTGTATATTTTCTACTGACCTATCTTCCAATCACAAATCTCTTCTTCAGATGTCCATAATTATCTGTAAACCATCTATTGAGCTCTTGATTTCATTGATTGTACTTTTCTGTTCTGGAATTTCTGATTAGTTATTTCTTATAGATTCTAGTTCCCTGTGGAAATTCTGCATTTGGTTTATCACATTTTCTTGAACATACCAGTTATGGTTATTTTAAGTCCATGTCTGGTAACACTAATATCCCCTTGACCTTTGGGTCTATTTCTATTGGATTTGTTGTTGTTGTCATTGTTGTTGTTGTTGTTGTTGATTTCTGTTCTGTTTATTGGTCTATCTGGGTAAAAGAAATTTTTAATTGAATTTCAGATACTGTTCATGAGAAATTGAAGAGGGTCTCCATGATGTTACTTTCTCCAGAGGAGACTTGCCTGTTCCTGTGAAGTTAGAGCATATCATCTTAATCTAATCAGGATCTGCATGCTGGTTCAAGTCTGGTTTGCAGTTTTGTAAGTTGGGTCTACCTGTGGTTCACCCCTTACTCCTGGGCTATAACCCTTCAGTGGTCCCAACTAAAAGCCAGGGGCTTCTCTTCCCTGTTGAGCTCTGAACTCCAATTTTATCTATTAATCTCTTCCCTTCTTATGGTTTTTGAAGAAGAGACCATGACTGGTTTAAACAAACAAAAAACCTAACATTGCAAATGTGAAGGGAACAGAGATGGTTTTAGGCATTTCTGGTCACATCTCAAGTATAAGATCTATTTATTTAAAGATTTCGCTGGAGATATTTAGCCCAACCCCATGGACACTGACCTGGATTGAGGATCAGGCCAATGAGGCACTTTCCTGGTGCCCCAATCTTAAGGCATAAAATATTCCTACAAATGTGGGAATGAAAGCATCCTTTGTGGGTTGAATGAAAGCATCCTTTGGTGAGCCCCTGTCACTGGAGGAAAGGTGAGAACCTCTGAGAACATGCCCACCAAATGGTCTCTAACCAAAGGGCAAAGATCAGCCTTTTTGTTTTGCTGAGTAAGATGTGCAGGTTCGTGGACAAGCTGAATTGCAAGGGATGAGGAAAAAAACCCTGATCCTGGGCTCCACATGCTCCTCCTCACCCTTCCTCATGCTGTGCTGGGCCTTTTCCTTGAATAGCTGTGGCTGAACTGATATTTAGAGAATAGTCGTTTCTGTGCAACTCATATACTTGGCTATGTAGGGCTCCCACCCATGGTTCTGGCCCAGACATTAGATGCTGCTGTTTCTTTAAGTAAGCTGGGGTACATTTTCCCCAATGACCACTTGGTGGTGGAGTGAGAAGGGAGAAGCCAGCCTCCTCCCTGACTGGCTGGCATGAGGGTGAAGATAGACTCTGGAGTCAGATACCTTTCTTTCCACCCCGGAATATGATGGCCCTCCTTAGCCCTGACTGGACCAGGCAGAGAGCCTCAGTCTTGAG
The DNA here is from genome assembly GCA_003508835.1 of Eonycteris spelaea. Classification (NCBI taxonomy): domain Eukaryota; kingdom Metazoa; phylum Chordata; class Mammalia; order Chiroptera; family Pteropodidae; genus Eonycteris; species Eonycteris spelaea. Next base: position 817,665 of record PUFA01000204.1, on the reverse strand, counting down.
GGAAGAAGGACGAAAGAGGATGCTGGGTCCCAGCTCTTGCTCTGCCTCATCTCACCGAGTGACCTTGAATTGAGTCACTGCCCCACTCTAATCTGCATTTGCCAGGATAAGGGGGTCGGACTGAGGTTCCTTCCAGCTCTAGGCACCTGAGATGCCTTCCATCAAATGCCTCAGGTCCCTTACCTCCTTTCATCACAGCCATGCTTCAGGGATGGATAAGTGGAGACTCTGAGAGGTGGAGTGATCTGCCTGAGGTCATGCAGCAAATATGTTGCTTTCTTAGGATGACAGCTGTGTAAGAGCAAGGATTTCGTCCAAGCAACTCACACATCCCTGCACAAAGTGCAGTGCCTTGCACATAGTAAATGCTCAACAAATGTCCACTGAATGAAGAAATAAAATGGTGGGCTAGGATCTGAACTTTGCTCTTTCCAATATTCAATGCCATTTCTAAGCCGTCCAGTTGGAAATATTTGGACTATTTTCCTGTGTGGGGGAGGACATATGAAAATGTAGCATATCAATTGTGTAATAGCAATAAGCACAGGAATGAAGTAAAAGCTCAGGCTGATGGAAAGGCTGGTCCCAGATTCGGAGCTTGAAAAGAGAAGCAAGATGCGAGGCCTTGTACAGGAACTCAACCAGAGCACAAAGCCTTTTCTGGAGCCTGCTGGGATGCTGTGTAATTGCAGAGTGATTGTTAGTGCGTGACTGCACGGAAAATTCCCCCAGAGGGCCAATTTGCTCTGGAGCGAGTACTTTCACACAGGGCTCTCTGAAGTTCTGTGGTCTCTCATACCCCTACTGATAAAATAATTTCAGAGCACATAGCCCCAAAATGTATGTATATTTATAAATTAAATATATGTACTGCTGTCAATTATTAAATACCAATACATTAAATATCAGTATAGCTGACTTTATTTTTTATAATAAAAAGAAAGATAAGCAGGAATGGTTCCTTCCTGCCCCCTAGTGATTTAGTGCAGAAACTCACCAGTGCCTCCCGCCTCACTAGACCAGGGATTGCCTGTCCTCCCATGCCCCCACCATAGACTGGTATGTTCCCAGGAAGTGTGGGCTGGGTCCAGAGTCGAGAAGATTCTAGTGCACCAGCTTTGAGCACCTGGAGACAAACCTGAGCTCCTTTTACCCAGAGAGCCCTGGTCATGGGGAGGTGGACGTGGAGGGGGGTGGGGTGGGGTGGGCTGGCAGCCTGGGTGTGGCCCAGGTCCTGCCACCTCTTGGTGAGTAACTTTGGCTGAGTTCTGCCCCTGCTTTGGCTCTTGGTTCCTGCCTGGGGCAAGTATCACAGTCCTCACTTTGTTTCATGCACAGGGACCTTCTCAGAGGCTGAGGGGTCAGGGGCCGCCATAAACCAAGTATGCTAAGTGGGAGGCTGGGCCTTTGAGAAGGGGCAATGCCCAGGCAACCATGGAGACAGCAGCAGGCCAAGCAGGTCTTCAGGTCAGCCGGTCCTGCTTCCTTGACAGGTCCCACCCACAGCAGCTACCATTGCTCAGAATCCTCTCCCATTTCTACAGTATCAATAGAACTAGTAACAGTAGCTAACACTTACATAGGCCCCGCTATGAGCCAGGCAGTAAATGCTTTACACATATTAACTCATTAACTCTCGCAACCTTATGAGAGAGGTGTTATGAGTATCGCCATGCCCACTTTACAGATAAGAAAACTGAGGCATAGTGCAGAAACTCACCAGAGGCCATGCAGTTTGGAGGCGGATTTGAGAACAGGCACCTGGTATAGAATCTTTTGCGTCCTATACCACTTTGCCGCTCCACCTCCTATCATCGCCCTCATCATCTATCCACTTCTCCCCCGTCACTGCTCCTCTTCCTTTTTCTATTCCTTTGATCACATCCTCCTGTTGCTTCTCCCATTACCACTACCTTTTCCTCTTGTCCTATTTCACTGCAAAGTGACTCGCCTGCTGCCGTTCTTATTACTACTTCTTTATATTATTCCTCCCAGTCATTGCTCTTCTGTTTGCACTCCTTCTCCTTCTACTCTCCTTACCATCTAACGGCCTCCCCGATTTTATCCCTCCTATTCCTACTTCAGTTCTTCCTGTTCAGGCTGCTACGATTTTTATTACTATTTTCACATTATCTCTCCAAACATTGCTCCTCTTCCTAGTACTACTACTTCTTTTATCACTCCTCCTAGTAAGTAGTTTCATCTCTGACCTCCTCATCCCCATTACTTCTCTCCTCCTTCTCCAATTAATAAGACTGCCTCTATTATTCTTTCTCCTCTTCTTTCCTCTGATATTTTTTTCTCTTCTATGAGTTTCAAAACTACTTGCAACTTCTTTGACATTTCTCCCACGAGAGGCAGAGTGTATGCTGCCTCCCTGGAATTTGGGAGGCTTGTAACTTGAAAGTATTGTAGGAAGTGACCCTCCATGATTTCCAAGTTTGGTCACGGAAGGGGATGCGGTGCCCACCTTGTGCTGTTGGCGCACTCACTCTGTAAGCTCTGAGCCCTTTGTAAGAAGTTCAAGCGTCCAGAAGCTGCCATGCTGTGAGGAAGCTCAGGCCATATGAAGAGGCCATTGATAGGCACTGGAAGCGACAGTCTTTGCTGAGCCCAGCCTTCGAATCATTCCAGCTCAGATACCAGTGAGTGAAGAAGCCTCCAAATGACTTCAGCCCCTGGTCTTCCAGTCTTCCCAGCTGGGGCCCTCATATCATGGAGCCGAGACACCACTCTGTCTGAATTCCTGACCCACAGAATTTTCAGCCATAATAAAAAGGGTTTTTTTTGAGCCAGTTAAGTTTCTAGTGGCTTGTTATGCAGCAATGGGTAACTGGAACAGTCCCCTCACACGTCCATCCTCGTTATATCTCTCCTCCTCTTCCACCGCCGGAGAGCTACTAGTCCTGTGCTCCACCTTCCTAACTGGCCTCCTCTGCCAGAGCCTCCTGACCTGGGTGCTCGTATCTTTGTCTCTCCCATCAGTGATCCAAGTCCTGTCATCCTCCGAGTAGTGGGCATCTTGGCTATGGAGGCCATCAATCTGGATGTCGACAGGAGCGATTCACAATTCTACTGCCAGGGAGACTCACTGCCTTGTCAGAAGCTCACACTCGTTAAGACGAATTCTGGAGTCAGTACTCTGCAGACTTGGGCTTGCATGTTGATCTACCCTTCCTTCATCCCAACCCCCTCGCCTGTGCCCTACTTATTTGAAATGATTAATAATCCAGGATTAATAGGAGGCTTCGATATGACCCACCCAAAGGTCTTAGGAGTATGAATAGATGGTAAGTATATCAGATAGATTGTGTGGGCAAGACTGTCTGGAAGTGCTTGGAGCTTGGCAGATCTGTGTTCAATGCCAGTTCTGCCAATAACTGGCTGTGTGACCTTAGGAAAGACACTTAACTTCATTGAGTCCCAGTGTCCTCATATGTAAAATTGGGCTAATTATACAAACCTCACAGAAGTCATGGGGCTAAGATCACATAAACATCCTACCCTTACCTTATAAAAGTGGTAGTTTCAAAGGTCAAAGTTTAGATGGCTTCATTGAGAAGATCAAGATGTCTGGGATTCTACCATTGAACTCCCTTTTGGAATACACACACCTGGCTTCAGCTTTACGGGACCCTGTTAGGACATTATGATGATCACTAGCTTGCACACGGGGAATCTGAGGCTCAAAGAGATGAGGTGATTTGCCCAAGGACACAGCTAAAAATTAACAAACCCAGGATCCGAGCTGAGGCCACTTGCTTTCTTCACAACACTCACAGAGGTAGAATGTGCTCTGTGCTGATCATCATGTTCATATTCCACTCTGCTGTTGACTAGCAAGACCCTCTCCTTCTCTAAACTGGAGGACAAAGGGAGGGCGTCCAGAGAATTAGGCTGACTTAATTGGTTATGGTGGTAGTGAGGGAGGCAGTCTTTACTGAGGTACAAACGCTTTTTAATATTGTTGTGAAAATGTATTTAGTTATAAACTTTATTTTTAAGTAGGTAATACATTTCTAGCATTCAAAATTTTAAGAGCACAAAAGGGGATTTAATGAAAAGCAAGTCTCTCCTACTTGCTCCTGGCCACTTGATTTTCCTTCTGAAGGGGACCAGTGTTTCCACCGGAGATAATTTTCCACATACTTGAGCAAATATGAATGTAGAGTCTTCCTTTTAATCTGCACATATTACAAACACTGTTCTTCATTTTGCTCTCTTCCAAAAAAATGCCCCTCCTTTTTCTGGCTATGTAATACTCCTTAGTCTGGATTATACCTTCCTCTTCCCTCCATCCTCATGGCCACGGAGGAAACAAATCTAACTTTTGTGGATAGGATCTCCAAGCTTCTTCCCTGGGCTATATTCTTCCTTAGAGACTCTGAGACCTCGTGAATTCAATGGCTGCCAGGCAAAGGGAGGAGAACTGTGATTGAATGCGTTGGAAAAATCCTGCAGATAGACAGACTCTCCACTGGCCTCCACCTTTGCTGTTTATCCACCCTCTCTGACACTCCTTAGCCTCCTCTGTAAGACACAAGCCAAAGGCCTCCCTCCCGGGGCAGGGGTGAGCGCTCCTGTGGAGGATCCTTTGCCTCTTGCAGGCCTGAGGCCAGGGGGCACTTGCTCATTCATTAATTCACTCATTCATTTATTCACTCAGTCACTTATTTACATATTCCTTAGCTATTTATTCACTCATTAATTTACTAATCAATTCAGTAATACAGTCATTCATTCTTTCACTTATTCTATTACTCATCTCACATTCATACCTGGTTATTCACTTATTCACTCACTCATTCACTGATTCATGCACTCACCCACCCATTTATTCATGCATTCACTCATTCATTCATTCATTCATGGTGACAATTGGCGTTATTAGGATGTGAGGCGAAGAGCTGGTGGTGTGTGAGAGGACCGTTGCAGGTTAACGGCGGGGTGAGGTGCCTCAGGCCCCTTCGGGTCCGGCTCCAGCCTCCCTCTTGGCTCTCGCCCCCGCCCGCAGCCCCGCCCCCCGCTCCCGAGAAAGCGCGCGCTCTCGGAGAGCGTCGCTGCTCAGCCGCAGGCTCGGCAGCTGAGCGGAGCCCCAAGCGGCCGCCCCAATACCCCCGACCCTCGGCGGCCGCCCATGCCGCCGCGCCCTGGGCCCGCGGCCCTCCCCAGCGCAGCACTGCGCCGCCCGGCCCGGCGGGGGCGGGGCCGGGGCCGGGGCCCGGGCCGGGCTGGCGAGCCCCGGCCGGGCCGCAGGGCGGCCGCGGGGATGCGGGGCTGGCGGAGGAACCTCGCGCTCTGTCTGCAGCGGCTGCCGGACGAAGGTAGGACACCGCGGCTGCCCAGGCCGGTGAGCACCGGCGCGGCGCGGGGCGAGGTGGGCGGACCCAGCACTGAGCTGGCCCGGGGCGACACGCGGGGGACGCCCGATGAGGGTCCCTGCGGGAGGCGAAGGGCGGGCGGCCTCATCTGAGGCGTGGGAGGGTAGCGGGCAGCCTGAAGGGGTCACTGCAGGACACACGGTGCGGAAATGAGCCTACCCCGGCGGAAGCCTGCGGGGGGGCTCCACACGGCGCGCGGAGGTGGGACCTGGGACAGAGCGACCGCCAGGGGCTGGAGCGCAGGCTCTGAACCCTCGAGGGTGCATCCCCAAGAGTCGCCTGCGAGTTCGGTTCCTGGAGCTGGCCCTGGTCGGCGCGACAAGCACGTGCCTCCTTGCTACCCAGGAGTTTGCTCGCGGTCGAAATGTGCGGGCGCTCACGGCGGAGGGACCTTTGGATCCCGGGGCTGCAGTCGCTGGGACCCAACTTTCCTGGGCACCCCGGCAGCACCCCGGCGTCGACCCCAGACTCTGCGGTTCCTCCCCAAGTTGCAAAGAGACTAGAGGCGGGAGGGTTGCGGAGTGGGGCGGGTAGGCTTGGCCGCACAGCCCCCTGCCCGGCCGGGCCCCGCTGCAGCGCTGCGGCGCAGCCCCGCTTCGCGGAGGCCGCCTCCAGGGCTGCCCCACCCCTTACCTGTTGTCAGAACCGAGAAGGGAGTAGGAAGAAGGACCCGCGCCCAGGTCCTGCCACAGCTAAGGAAAGTTCGGATTTGGTGCTAATTGACAATCGCCAGAACTGAGTCGGGGGCAAAGTGCGGGGGGAATGACAGCTGCCCACTCTCTGTTCACTTTAGGGGGTCATAATGGCTGACATGCAGGCACCTCACATCTGCCTCTGTCTTTAACCTTCACAGCCACCCGCTCAAGAGGGCGCTACTATTCATTCCACTTTACAGGTGAGGACACTGAGCCTCAGAAAGAGAAAGCCTCTTGCCCAAGGTCACACAGCCAGTAGATGATAAAGCTGCAATGCGAACCTAAGTCTATGTGACCGGCAAGATTCTGTTTGCCGCCCCTTCCCTCCCACAAGTTGGGTCTGGCTCAGTTAATGAGAAAGGATACATTTTCAGCCCAGGCCAGAAGCTCCTTTGTGGAGTATAGGAGAGGGTTTGGGGGGTGGGGGGAGGGGCAGCTAGAGCTGGTCTTTGCCCTCCTGCCCTGTTCCCAGGGCTAAGTCAGGCCCTTAACCTCTGCCCCCACTGGGGCCCTAGGTTCTATGAGTCTGGAAGCAGAGTCTGTGGAGGGTCCTGCTTAGACCCCCATCAGGCCTTAGCGGGTGCTCCCAGACCCTGGCAGGCCTACTGCTCTGCCCCGTTGAGGGAGTAGGCCCTCCATTCCTTTTCCAACCTGAGTTGGTGCTGGTGGCACAGCTTTAGGGCACAGAGGGTACCCAGGCTTTTTTCCCTGGGGTTGAGGGAGGAGGCAAATGGATAGGGCTGCCAACAAGGATAGGACCTGGGAGGTGTGCACCTACTCAATGGGACTGTCACCAAGTAGCAAAATAAAAAAGAAATCTTGCAGAGCCAGGTGCTCACTACCAACCTAAAGTCTGAGCTTGGCCCTTCAGAAATTGGGGCATCTCAGCCGGAGGCATGCTCTGTGAATTTGGGCAAGTCATTCCCTCTCTCCTAGGCTCACTTTCTGTGTCTGTAATGGGAAGGCCTAACACCTGTCCTACAGGGTCTCTAGGGAAGTCTTGGCCCTGGCACAGTATACAACCCAGAGCAGGCTCAGAAGTGGAGGCTCTAATGTCCTAAGAGGGAGGGTATTGTTCTCTTGCTCCTGATCCCCCCTGTACATGTGTATGTGTGTGTATGTCTGTGGTGTGTGTGTGAGGTATGCATGGAGGCACATGGGTGATGCATTTGAGATGCATGTGGGCATGCATGAGGCTTGTGTGTGACATGTATGAGCCACGTCTGTCTTGTGATACCGATAATTATTTTTCTTGCCACTGGCCACATCTCTTGAGAGGAGGCCAGTCCTCCCTCCTCAAGGCCAGGAGGTACCCAGTATTTGAGTCTTCCTTGGAAAATCTTACTTGAGATTGATCCTTGAGCTCAACATTAAATCAGAGGGTGGCTGGTGCATCTACCCGCGCCAGCAGGAAATTACTATTTTAAAGAGAGAAATCCCTGGCTTTTTCCGGGCCACAGGAAAATTGGTTCCTGTGAGCTGAGTCTCAAATGAGAGGTTCTGAGATGTGGGTCCAGCTTGATGAGAGGCTCGTAGCAGGAGGTCAGCCAAGCCTGAGAGTGACAGAGATGCAGAGATAGGGCTCTAAACCTGGCATCCTCAGAGAAGAGCTTCAGCAGGAGGGATATTTTGAACAAGACCAGCTTATCTTCTTATTCTGCAGTATAATTTAAGGCCTTGGGGAAAGAAAAGTGGGCTTGAACACCAGACTCATGCCCTTGACTTAGGCCCCTTCGCTTGCCAGCTGTGTGACCTTGGGTACACTAATTAATCCTTCTGAGCTTCAGTTTTTGTTTTGGTTTGTTTTGATTTTCATCTTAAAGTGAAAAGGGTAACCTTTCAGGGTGACCTCAGACATATTAACATCCTAGCACAGAGCCTGGCACATAGTAGGTGCTCAAGAAATACTAATCCTGCTCTTCCTTTCTTGGCCTTGATGTCACTGTAACTTCAGATTTGAGAAAATAATCGGGTGCATTGGTCAGTGGTGAACTCAGAACTCAGGGTGGCTTTCTGGGTTATGAGTGGCCAGCTTGCGGTTCTCCACTCCTAGGGTTTGGGGGATCCATGCTTGTGTCTACCATGTGGCTGCTTGAATTCACCACCTGGTCTTGCTCAATGAGGTTGGCCAAAAGCATGGTTATGCTCACCACACACTTACACGGCACATGTGTCTGGATCACTCTGCATAGTTCTTAGAACCTAAAGTAGGAGTCATGTCCCCTGAAGACAGACACATGCAGCCAGCCACTGGAATAGGGAGAACTCTGTGATTCTAGCTCCATGATGCTTTTGAGATGTGTGTGTTGTATGTGTATGTTGCTCTGTGTGTGTGTGACTTGTGTTCTAATGAACTTTCCCCTTGACGTTTATGCTCCCGTAGACAGCAACACATTTTCTTCTGTTCACCCCAGTAAATGCTTCCAGAGGACCCCTTTGCCTGCCCCCAGGCTCTTGCTGGTCTCTGTGTGGGAAGCTGGTCCTCAACTTCGAGTTGCTCCCAGTCCCTCAGATCACAAAAGATCAAGGTGCCTAGTGCTTTGGGAATGTGAAATTGGAAGCAGCAGCATGTTACTATCAGGGAGACTGCTCAGAGGAGGATGGTGCTGCGACCCAGTCAAGGAGGTCAGATTTCCACCAGCAGCCTTCCTGTGGGGTGGCCTGATTAATTTTCCTCCTTATGTCAGTCTTTTCTGCTCTCTAATGGACTCCTGGAATGTTAGCCAGGAGGGTTAATAGAAGTCATCACGTCCAACCCTCTTATTAGAGAGATGGGAAAATACAGAAGCAGTGAGGAGGAAATGACTTTTTAGTCATTTGATGACTATTTACTGGGCCCTGTTCTGGGGGCTGGAGAGATGATCATGAAAAAGACAAAGACCCTTCTATAACAGACTTTACATTCTAGTAGGACGGAGACAGAGAAGACGTAAACAAATAAATAGGAATGGGATAGTTTCCAAGTCATCAGTGAGATGAGGACAACATAAGAACACAGGGCGATGTAGTGGAGAGTTTCAGTGAGGTGACTTCTTTAGATAGAGTAATCCAGGGTGATCTACGAAGGCCTCTCTGAGAAGGTGACTTTCGAACTGAGACTGAAGAACGAAAAGGCGCAGCCATGCCAAGAGCAGAAGGAAGAGCCATGGCTGCAGAGGGAACAGCAAGTACCAAGAAAAGCCCTGATCTGTAGTGAGTAGTGTGGGGGAAGATAAGTTTGACCTGTTGGAGGAAGAGAAAGAAGGAGTGAGGGACAGGGAGAGTGATGAGTGATGAGGTTGGAGGAGCTAGATCACAATAGGGGAAGAAGTATGGTTTTATTCTGTGGTGGGAGCCGTTGGAAGTCTTGGTCAGGAACTTGGGCCAGCTCTGAAGATGAGTGATGACAGTGGAGAGAGGCATGCCGGGCAAAGGAATGACATGAGTAAAGGAGTGAAGGTGGCACAGCTTCAGGAGATGAGGCTTCCAGAAAGGCAGGAACCAAAGTCTTTGTTTAAATGCTGTGGTGGGGAGCTGTCCGGGGTTCTGACAGGTGCTTCTAGTGTCTGCAATTATGGACTTTAGGGGAGTGTGTGTGTGTGTGTGTGTGTGTGTGTGTGTGTGTGTGTGTGTGTGTGTGTGTGTCCGTAGTACCCAGCTAACTGATGTGTCCCTGTGCTGGTTACCTAGGAGACAATGAGAAGACGATGGGGCGGGATCTTATTGGCTACTCGCTCCCACTGCTCATCTCTCTGTCAGAACTGCAGGCAGAGGTTACAAATGGTCCATGCGGGTATGCCAAGTGCTGGAAGGGGAGCTGTGAGTGTTCACTGCCCCAAGCCCTCTGTATGTCTGTATGTGTGGTTGCCAGTGTGTGTGTATGCACGTCTTGAATAAAGCGGCAGCATCTGGAGCTAATGTGCTTCCTGCTGTGAAACATCTGTTCATTGCCTTAAGTCAGGTAGTGGGGCCCAGATAAATTTAAGAAGAACCAGCTAGACTCACAAAAAGGATCTTTTGTTTGGTTTTAATAACTACGGTGTCAACAATGGAGCTGATTTTAAACATCTCCCTATAACTCCAAAAATGCAAATAAATCTTTGAGCGGCGGAAGTTATGTCCCGTGACAGGGACTTGTGATGTCAGTATGCAGAATCACCCCACCCCGTTCCAGCCAAGAAGAATAGTATGAGACTGTATATCTGCTTTTTTCTTCCTTCTTTTAAAAAAATAATAGTGTATCTTTCTTTTACTTTGTGGGTAAAAGGACAAAGAATCTACACATTAATTTTGCTTAGAAAGCGATGAGAAAGCAAACAAAAAAACCCATCAAAGTGTTTCTTTTGTAGGTGACTTTCTAAAGCAGCAGCTCAGGTAGGCTTGGAAAACAAAAAAACTCAACAGACCACCACCAACAAATAGCTCCAGGGTTGCAGAAGACTCAGCATTCTCATTCTGTCTGTACCCCTGCCCCCCGGCACCTGACTCCCTCTTTGCAGGGCTTGGCGGATGATAGAGCTGGTGAGGAAGGAAGTAAGGATTTCCCTGCTTCCGCTCTTGGCTTCTCTTTTCCAGACTAAAATTTTAATGTGCCGTGTTCGATGAGCCTTCTCTGTCTCTTTCTTGTCATACTAATAAGGATTATTTTTCCCACTGGAAAAAGTCATACTATGAAATTTCACCCATCTCCCCATTTTCCATGTCTTTCTCACCACTGGTCAGAGGTTTTACCTGAAACACACATCTAGGGGTGGTTTTCACCTTTTTCCACATTACCCATTGTGCTACATTACTTCCCGAAGGAGTCTCACACTTAAATGCCTAAAGGGGCAAGGCATGCGACCCAACAGATGAATGAAGGAGGGCCCAGGGCCTTTGCACGTGCTGTTCCCACTGCTGAATTGATCTTCCACCTTATATGTACATGGTTCACTCGCTTCATTTAGATCTCTGCAACTGTCTTCTCAGAGAGACCTTCCCTTACTATCTCATCTAAAATAGCAGCCCTTTAGCCTCATAACTTTCTTTTTCTTCCTGGCACTTTGTACTGTTTGACTTTGTGTTATATACTTTATGTTATGTTTATTGTCTTTCTCTACCACTAGTATGTAAGTGACATGAGGGTCATGACGGTGTCCATTTTATCCTCCATTGCATCCCCTAGTAACTAGCACATTACCTGACACATAGCAGTTGCTCAATAAATATTTAAGGACTAAGAGAGTGAAATGTACCTGGGGGACAATATTGAACCAAAAAGTAAGCTTCGGAGGAGTCCTGGCTCAGCCTGCCAGATCTTCTGATTTTTCTCGAGAAGTTAAAACCCAGAGTTTTACATACTATCGCCCAACTTTTAAGCATTAAACACCAATTCAAAGAAAGGCTCTTGAGAGTCAAGCTACACTCCCTTGGAGTTGGGGGCCTCTGGTATCCCAGGTCCTTCACAATCTGTCTACAGTAACCTTTCTTCTCTTTAATTGCGCATGGACCTTTTTCTGTGCCATTTCTGAGCCTTTCCTCAGGCTCCTGCCTCTTCGCGAGTGCCTCTTGCCCACCCTCTTCTTCACCCAGCAAATTCTTGTTTCCTCCAGTTCCCACCCCAAGGCCAGGCTCAGGTGCAGCTTTTTGTCGCCTTCCTCTCCACAACATGGCAGAATTAGTCTCTCCCACCAGGTTTCTGTCCCAGCTCCTCTCCTTTGGAGAATAACTATGTGTTTGCTCATCCGTCTCCTCTGCTAGATACAGAGCTCCGTGGGGGGCAGGAACCCCCTCTGATCTGTGGGTCTGCAGTGCCCAGCACAGAGGCCAGCATACAGTAAGTGCTCACTGAGTGATGAATGAAACGGAGGAAGGAAGGGGGAGCAACCAACCTTTGCTGAGCACGTACCGTGAGCCCTGGGCTGACCATATTCACATCCTTCCCTCAGTGGTGGGATGTTGAGGCTCAGAGGAGACCTGGTTTGGTTGGAGCTCCTGGTGCATAAGGGGCTCCCCATTGAGCTGAACAGCCACTCTCTGGCTGGTGTTCAGTCACCACCCCATTCCATTTCCGAAACAAACCTCTTTCCCAGGCCTCAAAGGGCTGACTTCTAGTCTCAGCACAGCTGTGTGACCATGTATGGATGGCTTTGCCTTTGGGGGCCTCACTTTTCTTCCCTGTAAAGTGGGAGCATTAACAGCCCAGCAGAGTTCTTGTGAGGATCCAGAGATGGCAGATGCGAGAGGGCTTTGCCAGCTGTAGAGTGGGGTGCGCTTGTGGGATGCTGACTGTCACTATGAGGGCAGTGCCCGTTTACTTAGTGAGCAAGACCTTGTCTTGCCCTGTGTGTTCAGTTTGCTCTGTGGCTGTGACACCCTCAGGACCACACAGAGCAGCCACCAAGCACGGGTGCCAGTGACCGGATGAGTGTTACAAAGAGTGCACTGGGCTGAAGGCGGAAATGTAGGTTCTTCCTCGATTCTGTGAGTGACTCCCTTGCAACTTGCTTGACTCATCTGGGCCTTAGTTTCCTCCTCAGGAAAATCAGAAAATAATCCTGCCACAAAGGGATGCTGTGTGGTTCTAAGGAAATAATATGGAAGAGAAAGTGGTTTGAAATGTGCAGAGTGCTTTGTACTTGTGGAAGTGGAAGCCCTTGAAGAAATGGGGCAGGGGGTGATGCTGAAGAGTGACATTGGAGCAGGGACTTTAGTGATGAGAGTGTGTGAGGTTAACAATGGTAATAGCAGCTAACAGTTATTAAGGGTCTAAATGCTTTATATATTAACAATTTTCATTTTCGTAACAGCCCTATGAGGTAGTTATTATTAACCCCACTTTTCAGAGGAGGAAGCTGAGGCGGAAAGGTTAAGTGACTCATCCAAGGGCACACAGCAGATAAGGGCAGAGCTGGAATTTGAATCCGGGCAATTTGTCTGCAGATGATATTTTAAACTACTGTGAAGCTGATGAAGGCTCAGACTCCAACGTGGCTCCTGCAGGGTTCTTTGGAGGTGCTTGTCTTGGCCCTAGAGGACCCTTCCCTGGCCCCTTTCCAGGAATCCCATGCATGTAGCATGTTGATCTCAGGAAACTGATACTCTCCCTCTGCCTGGACACTCCAAATAAGCTTCAAGCAAAGGGTGGGACAGAGTACTTGTGTCCCCAGGAAAAGAAGGTCATCATTGGGTGTTGTGTCTGCTCCCAGCCTCTGCCCCAAGTGTGGCTGTAGGTAACAGGTCTCCCTGTAGATCTGCCCTGAGTCTGCCCACTCCCCGAGTATCTGACCATGTGTCCCCAGAGTCCAGAGCAGGGATAAGGGAGGACTGGGTCTCCTCAGCTCCCAGGACAGACTGGGTCAGTATTTAGCAAGTTGGGGAAAGATACACTTCCTATTCCGTACCTGCTGCTTTAGGGGAGGGACAAGGACAGGAAGAGTGGGAGGGTGCGTGGACAGAGATCCCCTCCTGTGAAGATGCAGAGCAGTCTGGAGGAGTAGGGGTGCAAATCCAGTAAGGCCCATCCTGAGCAGAGAGAACAGGTAAGGCTAGGACTAGGGCAGCTGGGGGAGAAGGGCTTTCTCCTGGTCACAAATGGACAAGCATATGCAAAAGCACAGGACTGAGAAAAATGTGGTGTGTCTACTGTTGTGTGGTGTGGCTGGCATGTCAGCTGTGAGAGGTGTGTATGTGGTGGGGCAGCCACAGTTCTGGAAAGGTAGGCAGATTGTGAGGGTAGAGATGGCCATACCATAACCAGCTCCTAAATGGAGCTGCCTGACTCTGACAGCAACTTAAAAAAATTAGTTGCCGTTAAATTTTATGCCATTAAATTTAATGCCATTAAATGTGGGGTGATGTGGAGAGTTCACGTTAAAAAAAAAAGATTTGCAGCTTTCTTTAGAGGATAAACCAATCCTCAGCTTGCATTTCTGCTGTTCCTGGTGGAGTGCAATTGCCACACTCCCCATCCAGCCACTGATGTATTCATACACTTGCTCAGCCTTGAGGTGTTTGTGTTTGAGACCTTGAACTCACCCACTAAAGGAGTTTGAGGTTCACCTCTTTAGGCAGCTTAAAGGTTTTCAAGCAGGAGAGTGCTATCCTCAGAAATCTTCTGCTGGCTGCTAGGATATGGGAAGCAAGGTGAGGGAGAGAGACCCCCAAAATGGGAAGCAAGGTGAGGGAGAGAGACCCCCAAAATGGGAAGCAAGGTGAGGGAGAGAGACCCCCAAAATGACGGTCTCCATCATTTTAGGAGCATTTGCTCAGCACTACCAGATGTTTTATTCATACTGTCTCTACTCCTCCTAACAATCCTGTAAGGCTATCAGCCTTATCAGATAAGGAAATAGAAGCTCCCAAAGAATATGCCACAAAAGAAAAGATTGAAAAGTTGGACTACATAAAAATTGAGAAATTTTGTGTATGACTAAGAAGCCATTCGAGGTTCAAAGACAAGGAGGAGAAGTATTTACAACATACAGCACAGATAAAGAATAATACCCAGAGTACATCGAGATCTCCTGCAAATTGATAAGAAAAGATAAGCAATCTAGGAGGAATAGAACAGATCCAGCAGCAAATTGTTAGAAGAAACACAAATGGCCAAAAAGTGACTGAAAAGACGGTCAACCTCACTATTTTAGGGTATGATTATATTAGCATTAGGAAAATGCTCATAGAAACAACTGCACAATATTAATGTTGAGGGGAAATTTAAAAATTTGTAGCATCTAGTATTGGTGAGACCATGGAGGAAGCCGATAGGCTGGTAGTGCCATTTCGGAGGGCAGTTTGACAGTTATCGGTCAATATGGAAAGTGTTCACACACTTCAGCCTAGCCATTTCTTTTCTAAGTATATATTCTAGAGAAAAATCTAGCACTGATGCACAAGGCAACATTGACAAGGAAGTTAATTGTACTGCTGATGAAAAAACCCACAGGGAATAAACTAACTGTCCATTGTTAGGGGACTGGCATGAGAGCTCAAGGGTCACAAGGTTCAGATTTAAAAAAAACCCTCAAAACGCGTCAGTGAAGAGTCTTTCTCCAACTTCTGTTTTCCATTTGCCAAGTCCCCACTTTTCCCATTCATATTCTTTTCCCTCTTTTTACACAAATGGTGACATGCTATCATGTACTTCTGTACTTTGCTCTTTCATTATGAGACACATTGCACACACAAAAAGAGTAGTTAAAACATTTGTACTTTTAAAAAAGCAACGTGAAGAGATCATAGATGCATCTGATTTCTGATGGAGAAGTCAATAGCTCCCAGTGGCCAGAGACACACAGCTCTCCAAAAGGGGTGTTCCGATTTATACTCTCTCGTGGGATTTGTGTAATTTTCCAGAAAGGATAAGGATTTGAGGTGGTTTTACTTGTTCAAAGACCAGAGCTAGCTGGTGGCTTTGGTTGGGCCTCCGGCCTGTCTCCTCAGCAGGATGGAGACTGCAAGCACAGATCCGAGGGATGAAGGCGGCAGGGCAAGCCGAACGTGGCAACGGACAGATGTGGAGGGCCAGATGACACGCAGGGTTTTCTGACTGGGATTCCTCCTGGCCTGGGGTGTTATGCAGTTACCTTTCACTGAGCTGGGAGATGTCAAGAATAGTTTTGAGGAGCTGAGTGTTAAGGGCCTGCCAAAAGGTCCCTGTGCTGGAGGCCCCTGCATGGATAGCCCTGGGAGTTGGGAGTAGCCTGGAGCTGGCAGCCCTGTTGGAGAACCCCATGGGGAGTGCCCTTCAAACAGGCATTTTTCAGCCCAATGAGCAATGCTCCCCATCTCCTGTCCATTGAGGATACTATATCCTAGGGTGAAAAATGAATTCTCCCAGGAAATTCCACTGTCAGAGTCCCTGGTAGCTTGGATTTACTGCCTGCCTTCTGTGCTGACAGAATTGGGCCTCAAGATTTATGTCTGGGGGTTCACGGGCAGCTGGCTCTGGGTTGGCGGGAGTCCTGGAAGGCAGGCGGGGTGGGGGCAGCTGTATTTTATAGTGAGGTTGGGACCCAGAAAGGTATCAACCACTGTGACTTCCCAGCCTCCCAGGAGAGGCCTCTTCTCTAGAGTGGGTGGGAACGGGTTTTGGGGGATAATGCTGGGGACAGCAGAAAGGACCCTTTCTTAGAGACCACTTGGTCCAACTCTCTTGGCTTCTAGGTGGGGATACTTGTGTCCTGAGAGAGGGAGAGTCTGTCCCAGGTCCCAAGGGGAGACCAGGGTTCCTCAGATCCCAAGGGTCAGACTCTGGTTTGAGTGATTTACATTTTGTCCTTGTTTTGTTTCTTTCTAATATAAACCGGCCTGAACCACAGACCTCCGCTCCCTCTAAACAACTCTTGACCGAGTGCCAACAATTTGCTGGGACTGCATGCTGACCAAGGCCTCGATGACCTCTGCCTTGTAGCTCACAGTTTCCGTTAGTGGTTTCCAAAGTAGGGCGTGGGTGCTACATCCAAGACAGTCTTTCGAGGAGGAGGATGGAGAAAAATGTTAAGAGCTTCAGTTTACGTTAATTTTCTATCACACTTTAATTTTTCTATTTTTACGTATGTTGTATAATATGAATGATATACAAATACCATGTAGAATACATTTGTGATTCATAAATGATATGCATATGTTGTTATTGCAGAGAAAGGTCCAGACATTTTCTACAGATGAGAACACAAGATCGACAGGATTTGGGGACCACTCCTTGTCTACCTGTTGAGAGTGTAGTAGTTGAAAGGACCCTGGCTGGGATCTTCCTTGCCAGGAGGGAAGAGGGCACCAGCATTTATTGAGCATCTACTAAGTTCTGGACACAGGCACAGCTCTTTCTGTAGAGGGCTGGATCCTACCACCATAATGGGAGGCCACCAAGGATGGTTAACCCCATTTTACAGACCAGGAGACTGAGGCCCAGAGAGGAGAAGGGATTTGCCCTACTTCACATCTAAGCTGAGATTGATCTCAGCGGACCTGTTGACCAGTTTCGTGGTTCTTCTTTTTTTTATCTATGTTTCCAATTAAAAAAAAAAAAAGCAACTTATAAAATGTTTGTTGGGCATTTAAACTATTTTAAATAATTAAACACAGCAATATCAGTGAAAAAAGACATTGGTGATGTCCCGCCTTCTCTACACAGAACAAGTAAATATACATTTCACTGGCTTCTTGCTGTTATTAAAAAAAAAAAAGTATCCCGTTAAACTAAATTACTTTCTTTCTGATTAAGCATTCAATTATTGTTAAATGTAGGTCATTTTGGAAAGAAAGATAAAGACCAAGAAGAAAATGAACATCATTATCAACCCACCATCCAGGGACAGTTTGGTTGCATTTCCTTCTGGTCTTTTTTTCATTATTTTTATTGAGATATTACATATAATATTTTATGTTTTGCTTTCTCTTCACTGAGCTTTATAGGATCAGCATTTCTCTAAGGCTATTCTAGATGTGGACTGCTCCATGGAGTGGCTGTACTGGGCACAGTTGATTTCCCTGCTCCCCCACGCCTGGATAACAAGGTTGTTTCCAGCATTTAGCTGTTGTAAATAAGGCCACAGTAAGATTCAGCTTTCCTGTGGTTGTTATCAGCCTGTAGTGCAATTCTGCATAGGCTTTTACCCCGCAGATGTTATTTCTTACACTTGTCATTTTTAATGGCCACATAATCTCCTGGAGTGTTGCTATTCCTCATGTTCTAGGCCGTTTCTCTCCCTCCATATCCCATGAGGCCTCCCCACTCCCTCTGGAAAGCCGTCTCCTTCCCCCCAGTACCCTGGATCCAGGGAACCAACCTCCAGCAGAGAGGGAGGTGCTGTTGTCACCTTGCCCAAACCACGGGCATTTGCTGCCTCCCTCCTGCCTGTATCCTGGCCTAGGTTGTTCAGGTTCCTTCCTTTCTCCTTTCATTCATTCTACAATTGTTTAACTATGGCTTACCATATGGCAGCCACTGTCCTAAGTGCAGGGATACAGTAGTAAACAAGACAGAGTCTTTGTCCTTATGCAGCAGGGAAGATGGGCCATAAACAAGTGGAGAAATAAATAAGAATTCACAAGAGGAGAGTGGTGTTCAGGAGCCAAGGAAACAGGATGGGATGAAAGAGGGTGATGTAGTGGTCAAGGAGGGCCTTCTGGAGGAGATGACATTTGTGCTGGGACTAGCCAAGTGAAGTCCTGGGAGAGGAGTGGTCCAGACAGAGGGAACAGCAGGGGCAAAGGCCCTGGGGCAGGAGTGTGCCTGGTGTATTGGAGGATTGGAGGCCAGTGTGGCTGCAGTGCTGGAAGGGAGCAGGAGAGTGGAATGGTATGAAACCAGCAGGGCCCTGTAGGCTGCGGGGAGGAGTTCGGATGTCTTCTGAGAATGGTACCTTTGCAGTACCTGGCACATAGTAGGTACCTGGTTGAAACAGCTAGCTGCTGGTATTGTTGTTCTTTCCTTGTGAAGGAAGTCAGGCTATGAGACTCTGGCTGCACCGAGTGCATCGGGGCTGCCATTTGGCTTCCTTGGAGTCTGACCTGTCTTCTTCTTGCTGCAACTTACACCTGTTCCCTCTGACAGTTGCCCTAGGACAAGCTGGTTCTGCACACCAGCATTTTCCCCTACCAACTCCCCCAGCCCCAGAATTGGGAGCCCAAGGGGTCTGTGTTTGCGCTGAGCTGTCCCTCTATGTGAAATGGGCCAGTTCTGCCTCTGGGGACTATTGGGAAGGCTGTGTACCTAGCAGGCGCTCACAACATCGATTCCAAAGATACTAAATCAAACATCCTTAAAATTAATATTTTATGAAAAAATCTCTATAATGTTTGTTTGAGGGGGTGTATGAGTACTGGGCAGCAGCCCTGGCCCTGCAGACACCCTGGAGGGAGGTGGCAGGTGGCCCTCAGGGAAAATCAAAAGCAATTACATTGGATTCCGCACTTAATTTAATGAAAAGGCCCTGCAGGGAGGCAAGACAGCGAGGCAGGGCTTGTGGGCTGTGGGCAAGAGTGTTTCGGGGGAGATTTATGGCACTTCATAAAAGATTCAGATCCAGGCTGAGCTTGGATGGTGCCAGGCTCAGTTTCCTGGGCTTTGTCTCCACAGCCTGGGAGACAGATGTGTGAAGCTCTTGATGGCTGTGATTGCTGTGTGACTCTGGGCAAATAAGGGCCCCTCTCTGGGCTCTGTAGCATCATCAGGCATTCTGGATTCTCTTCCTCTTCACAGTCCTTGGTCCCAGCTTGCTGCCTGCCTCCCACCAGAACTGTGCTTTACTAACCTTTTCATACATGTGAGATCCTCTTCCTCCCAGCCTGCACCCTCCCCAGCCCAGTTGTTTTTCCATTTTACAGAGAAAACAGGCTCCCAGAGGCTCACTGATGTGCTCAGAGTCACACAGCAAGCCTGGGACAGAGGTTAGGAACTGTCTGGCCCCTTTCAGGAGGGCTGTGGGGAGTCAAGAGCCTCCATGGTAGTCTTTAAGGCTGCTCAGAATTTGGATGGGTGGCGATCTGATTCGTCACACAGCCCCCTGTGAAGTCTGTCCTGTCATGGTTTATTTTCCCATTCAACAGAGAAGGGCCAGGACACTTAAGGGACCAGCCTGTACTCCACGGAAACTAGCACTGGAGCTGGTAATGTAGTTACCTTCTGGTCTAGCCTTTCTCCCCAGCACATCACCAAGTTTATGGGCCTCCTTTGGCTTGAGCTCAGCTCTTCCACTCACTTGCTGTGTGACCCTGAGCAAGTGACCTGACCTTTCTGAGCCACCATGTCTTTATAAAATGAGGATGGCAATATGCCCACTTCCCAGGCTTGCTGGGAGGAATAGCTATTGACAAAGGACCTAGAATAGTACTTGATATGCATTTCTTTTCAGAAAAACTGTAATAGTGGGGCTGTTCAAACCCTGGAGAAAATCTTACTAGAAAAGGACCCCCTTCTTTTACAGGGCCCAGGCTTTACTAGTCTGGCCCCTCCTGAGACAGATGAGGAAGGAAAAACTTGCCGAAGTCTAGTAGCTGCAGATGGCAGGTTGCTAATTTATTTACCTCTTCCTAATAAATATGCACAACACATAAATAAAATATCTCACTTGTACTGCTGCAGCCGGATGCAGGCAGGCAGTGATAGTCAGCAGCATGGCCCTAAAGCAGACTTTGTGTGCATGTGGAGTCTGGCAAGGGGTTTAATGAGCTGATTATTCCTGCTTTAACCTAATTTCTTGCCACATATCCAACAGTGCGCAGAAATCCCAGTTTAGGAGGCTCTGGACTTCCTTTCTAGGTCTCCTAGCCAAGCACAAGTTGAGGAAGTCCCCAGTACCCTTTGCTCCACTTGGAGCTGGACAAGATAGGACTGGACTGCCCCAGGAGGCAGTGAGCACCCCATCAAGGCTGCTGCCAGATGGGTTCCTGTTCTAGGTGGCGTTTGAACTAGGGGACTCTTAGGATGTCTTCTGAGATGGTTTGACCACTGTGGTGGGCCTGGTTTTTGCAAACTTGACCTATTTCCAAGCTCATTCACTGGCTTCTTGGCAGGGGGCCCAGCCTGCACGATCTCCCTGATGCAGTCCTTTCTTCCCTGCTCCTCTCAGCCGGCTCATCTGGGAGCCAGGAAGTCCAGTTATCAGGCAGGGTAACAATTTGTGAAACGTCCACCCTCAGACCTGAAAGCAACTGAGAGTGGGGCAGAAGAGCAGGGGTCACCTATGGAGCCAGAAGAACCAGGATTCCACGTCTGCTCTGCCAGTTCCTCTGAGACCTCGGACAAGTTGCCCAATTCCACTGAGTCTCAGTGTCTTCTGGGAGATAGGCCCAATGTTCGTATTTACCTAACAGGTCTGTGGGGAGACTGGTTCATTCATTTGCTCAACAAATGTTTACTGAGCAGCTACTATGTTCCGGGCACTGTCTTTGGCCCTGCGGTTACAGTGGTGAAGAAGACACACCAGAATTTAGCCCTCATCAATCTTACATTCTAGTGCGTGAGCCAGCCAAGCACCACCTCCACAAATAGATGTTCACTGTCATGACAGGTCTTGAAAATGAATGAAGCAGAGTCAGGAGACACCGTCGGCTGTTGTACTCAGGCTTCTCTGAGGTGACAATTGAACATACACTTGAATAATGAGAAGGAGCCAGCTCTGCAAAGAACTGCACAGGAAGAGGGAAGAGCAAATACAGTGCCCCTGAGGTGCAAACAAGTCTGGCATGTTTAGGGAAGGCCAGGGCTGCAGGAGCACAGAGAGATCGAGCAGGTGAGACATCTGGCACCGGGCAGATACTTGTTGGCCCTCTCTTCCTCCTTCCCCTTGCCCTCCTGCTTTCTTGCTCTCCCTGGCCTGTGCTTGAGTCCTTCATGTAACCTAGGTGTGAGGGTCGGAGATTCCTAACATATCCAAGCTGGAAAGGCTTCGTGACTTGTCCAAAGTCCTCCTTTAGACCCATCCCAAATCAGCCTAGCCCCATGAATGGCCTATAGTCTTACCCTGTGCCCACCGCACAGCCATATTTAGCATATATAGTCAAAAAACAAAGGGCTCCTATCCAGAAAATACAAAGAGCTCTTAGAAATCAACAAGAAAAAGACAACCCAATAGAAAATTGGAAAAGATCTTTGAGCAGGCACTTCACAAAGGAGATCCATCCAAATGGTCCATAAACATATGAAAAGATGTTCAACAGCATCTCACAAAGGAACATGAAAATTAAAAACACAGTGAGATACCCGCCAAAAACACATTAAAAGATTGACCATACTGAGTTTTCTTGTGGAGATGGAACAATGGGACTTTCCCGCACTGACTGTGAGAGTATAGATGTCACTTTACTGAAGATTCCTTAAAGAGACAAGGGACTCTTATATCAACTCTTATGTCAATAAGATGAGCAGCTTATATCACACCCACAGAGCAACAGAGTCAAGTTCACCTGACTGACCTCTCTCTTCTCTCTCCCAACATCTTCCCCTGGCAGCCCTGGTGCTGGGTTCCTTCTCCCACTGCTTTTTCCTCCTCCTCTTCATAGCCTTTCATCTGTCACCCTGCTCGTCAGCTCTGTTCTCAAACCTGCACACACCAGTGTCTAAAACAGAAACTAGGCTCTGTCAGCTGAGCCGTGGCCATCAGCTCTTTCTCAAGACTCCCAGAAGAAGCAGTTCCAGACAGGAAGCTTTTGGATATAAATGACAGAAACCCAACCTCAAGTAGTCTAAGCAAGGAAGAGTTTGTAAATGCTCACATCACCTTCAGGAAGTGCTGAATCCAGGAGCTCGAAGGATGACACCAGAACTCGATCTCTTCATTCCTTATCTCTCTTTCTCTGTGCTGCTGGCTTTGCTCCAGACTCATATCATTCTACATTGGGTGGGGTGGTGGGGTGGGTGTGGGGTGGGAATGCACAGATGGCTCCACCAAAGGTCCTAAAGCTGTCTCCTATTGGACAGTGTTGGGTCACATGTCTGTCCTCAGCCAGTCACTGTGGCCTGTATAACGGACTGCTCTGATTGGCTAAACCTGGCTACACCTGCCTTGGAAGCAAGGTCAACCCCATGAACCACATGGACAGAGAGTGAGGGAGGGGGTCTCCCTAGAACAAAATTGGGGTATTGTTACCAGAAGAAGGGGGTATGGATGTTGGATGAGTAGAAACAATTGATGTTCACTTTAAGGGTCTCAGTTCATCTGGGTGAGGAGAGGGGCTCCGAGTGTATCAGTTAGGGTTCTCCAGAGAAACAGAACCATTAGGAGATCGACTGATTGACTGACTGACCAACTGACGTTCCTACCTACCCTACCTACTTATATATCTATCTACCCAAAGAGAAAGAGAGATTTGTTTTAAAGAATTGACTCATGTGATTGCGGGGCTGGAATATGGAAATCTGTAGGCAGCACAAGCAGCTGGAAACTCCAGCAGTGTTTCTGTGCTGCAGTCTTGAGGCACAATTGCTCTTTCTTGAGGTGACCTCAGTCCTTGCTCTTAAGATTTTCAACTGATTGGGTGAGGCCCACCCACATTATGGAGAATAATCTACTTCATTCAAAGTCAACTGACTGTAAATTCAATCATGCCTAAAAGATATCTTTACAGCAACTTCTAGACTGGTGTTTGACCAAGTAACTGGGCACCCTGGTCTCACAAAGTGGACACATAAAATGAACCACAAAGATGCTTATTTAAATAAGTACCACATGACAAGGTAAAGGTGTGTTTGTCCCCTTCCCCACCTAAGGTTGGTACTCAGGGAGGAACAGGAGAGGCCACGTGGCATCAGAGGGGGAGAGGGGAGGAGAACCTTCCGTGCCACCAGTACCTGAGCACAGTTTTACTCGCTATTCATAAATGAGTGTTGGCTCAACATCTGCCCTGGATGCTGGGATGCAGAGGTGGCCAGACCCAGCCCCTGCTGCACCAAGTCCCCAGGCTGGCGGGGGGAGATAGTATTCCCCGCAGGGTCCCAGGCTTATAGGGAGACAGTCTTCCCATGGGGTTCCCCAGGCTAGCGGCAGAGACAGTCCTCACAGGGTCCTCTAGAGCAGTGAAGAGATAGCTCCTGCATGTAGTGTGTAGTCCTATTGTAGGGTCAGCGGCTCTCCAGGTGCCCTGACATGAGGTGATGATGTAGCCATCAGCCATTGGGCTTGGGATGTTGTTAGCTGGCCAATATCTGCCCAGGGGTCCTGTCTGCTGGGACATAATCTAAGTGACCTTTTTTCTTATTTCGACAAAGCTGTTCTTAGCAGTGGAATGTGCAAATCCTAAGCTAAGTGTCAAGAAGGGAAGAGCCTTTCAGGCCAGGGTGACAGCCTGGGCAATGGCCTGGAGTTGAGAAGGTCTAAACTGTGAGGATATGGCACACTAATTTGGGCAATCATTTGACTGCTGTGCTGGAAAGAGCTAAATTGTCATTTCATGGGTCTTTCTCTCCATCCTGTATCGCTCTGTCTTTGTCTCTGTCTTTCTCTTTCTCCTTGTCAGCCTGTCTGTGGTCATCTGTCTCTGGATCTCTGTCCTAAGTTTCCTTTTCTTTTTTTGACTCACAAACCTGTTTCAATTTCTCATGGATTTCCCAAGAAAGAAACACAGACCATTTGCCTTCAAGCCAATCCATCATGAACATCACCAACAGAAATAACACAAAATAAAACGACATCGGCTGACACTGCGCAGTAAAAAAAAAAGTTATTGATCTAAAAATTGACAGAAGAATCAAATCTCTCTGCCAAATTAATTTGCACAGATCTTCCCTGAGAGAATTGGAGTTGACAGAAATCATGACCAGAGTGGGAAGTCCACGAGGGCAGAAGTTGTCTCCGATCGGGAGTATGTGCTGTGGGCAAAGAAACTGATTGATGAGTCAGATATTCACTACAAATCTTAATTAGGAAAGACTCCATCTCAATGAAACTGGCCTTGATAAAGCAAAAATGGCAGTGGAGAACTGTAGAAGGAGCTTAACTGCACTTTGTAGAGATTAATCAAAGGTTAAATGGGGTCTTTGGGGCTTGTGCCAGAAAGCGCTTCCTCGTGTTCATCTAAGTTGGAAGTGTTTGTGCGTTGTATTTGAGATGTTCTTGTCATCCACTGGGGTAGAGGGGGTGGTGTCAAAATGGACCCCACCATCTGGAGAAAAGATCCTGTTGCCATGAGGGGCTCAGTCAATGCTGAACGAGCAAGGGGTGTTTGTTGGTGGTCCAATGTTGCTTGCTATTTGGCTGTACCCTGCTGGACAGCACATTTAAAATATGCCTTTGATAACACCAAATCCTCCTACCTTCAACAGCTCCTCACTGCTGCCAGGATCGAGTGCACGGTGTCCTCCCGTGTGGTCTGCACTGCTTCCCTCTCCACCCTCTCCCACACTGCTGTCCTCTGCGCCCTCTGGGCTCCAGCCACACCAGCCTGTTTTCCATTCTTCGGTGGGTGGGGGTGGGGGAGCCAAACGAAAGGTAGTATAGTACAGTGGGTTCAAATTGAGTCTCAGCTACTGATGAGCTATGTGACCTTGTGCCAGTTACTTTACCTGTCTGTGACTCAGTTTATCCATCCATAAAATGGGAATAATAGCGCCCACATCACAGTGTGCTCATGAGGATGAACCGAGTTAATGCAGGAAAGCCCTGGAGCTGTGCCTGCCTAGTGGGAGCACTGGGGGGGGTGTGGAGTAAGGGGATGTTCACACTTAACTCCCACCCCAGGGCTCTGGCCCATGTTATACTCCTGCCTGGGCGTAAGGGGGGGGCCTTCTCTGATTAATTTCCTCTAATCTTGCAGACCTCGCCCCAAGCATCTTTTCTTCAGGAAAGCCTCTTTGTCTTCCCTGTTACACCCTCTCATGACACCACCTTGCCCTCGGTGACACTCACCATGTTTAATGACACAGTTACCCATGAGCCCCCGTGACAGTGGGTCTGCATCTGCTCTCCTTCTGTCCTCAGCACTGTCCTCTGGGGCCTGGCACTTAGCAGGTAATCAACAAATCAGGGACTCCTGGTGGGTAGTCCACTCCCTCCTGTGGTGACCAAGGTGGGTTCAAGACCTGCTTGTGCCAGCCTGTCCTGGCTGAGGCTCATGCCTTCCACAGCTTCTCACACAGAGGACGGGCCTAAGGCTCCCCATTTCTATGCCCACAGAACTGGGCTCTGGAGAGACAAGAGCCTTAGCAGATGCCCAGCAGACATCAGCTACCTCCTGATGACAGCCCTTACTTGCTTTCTCCCATCCTTTTTGTTTTCCTTAAAGGGCTGTTGGCCCAGCCTGACTGCAACAGGCTGCCAGCCCCCCTGTAATAGAATTTCAGTGACCAACGAACTTCGCCCCACCCTCTTGTCTAGTATTCTTTGCATCCAGAGTGACCATCTAGAAATTCCTTCCTTAAGCCCAAGACCACCCTGATAAACCAAGTAGCCCACAGGGCCATTTATTTGGGCCCACATTGGCAGGACCTCCTGCGGGCCAGGCAGTGTGCTGGTGGCCTCTCAGCTCTTAGCTCTGAGACTACTCACCACGGAAAACCAGTGATGGCCCAGCTTGCTGTGGAGGTGGGTGGGGTGGCCAACTGGGGGCTGGCTTTTCTGGCCTTTTTACTTTGGCATGTGCTCAGAAGATGTCTTAGACTCTGGTATGGTCCCAGGATTTGAGGAATCAGAATCTCCTGTGGGGGTGTATATGTGTTGGGGGGCATGTTTGAAATGCTCATCCCTCGGCCCCAGCCCAAACCTGAGGAATCAGCGTTGCTGGGAGTGGGACAGAAACACATTTCTCGCCTTTTATTTAAAATCATAAAATATACATGTGGCTATAACAGAGACTTGCAGTGTAAGGAATAATGAAAAGTGAACAACATCCTTGTAGCCACCCTGGTTAAGACACAGAACATTGCTGGCCCCTTCCTTACAAGTTCCCCAGGAGTTCATCTCAAATCGTGTCTCCTCCCTCTTCCACCCAAGGTGGCCACGGTCCTGATATTTTGGGTGATCACTCTTTTGGTTTTCTTCTTGGTGTTTCTGTTGTATATATATCGCACACCATAAAATTTGTTTTTACCTGTTCTTGAACTTCACATAATGGGATCTTATCGTGACTATTTGTCTCTGTCCGTCTTTTTTCACCCCGTACCGTGTTTGTAGCAGCGGTGCATTCTTTTTTCACTGCTGTGTAGTAAGCTATTGCATGAATAGACCACAATTGTCATTCATCTGTCATCTGCTATACTATTGAGGGACTTCTGGGTTGTTTCCACTTTTTGACTCTTATGGATAATGCTACTGTGAATATTCTTGAACATGCCTTCTGGTAGCCGGGTGCACACATTTCTGTTCAGTATATATCTTCAGGTGCAATTGACAGGCCATAGGGCATATGCGTTTTCTTAACAGCTTTATTGAGGTATATTTTGGAATATGCATATTTTAAAATTGCCGTAGACACTGCCAAACTCCATTCCAAAGTAGTACCATTTTACATTGCACCAGCAGTGTACAAGAGTTCCGTTTGCTCCGCATCCTCACCAATACTTGATATTGTCAGACCTTTTTTGTTTTGCCAGCATTTATATTTTTATCAAGCTTCCCAGGGGACTCTGATGCACTCATAGGAGGGTGTCAACTCTTGCTGTGCATCAAAATTACCTGTAAGCTTTAGAACTACAGAGCCTGGGCCCTGCCAGGTCATTCTGAACCGGTCCCCCCAGGGGTGGGAACAGATATCTACAGTTCGAATAAGCTGTGTGCTTCCCAGTGTTCCCCGTTAGGAGCTTCTGCTCCACCAGCCACCCTGCCAAACGGCCATTCAGCTTTTCTCAGTTGCAACCTGTTGTTCTTCAGACACTGTGTTCCTTGCCTCTGTCTGGAGACCCTGGTTGTCCAGCTGCTGATCTTACCCTTTGCCCCTCATGCTCTAAGAGTGAGGTGGCGATAGGAGGCATTGAAAGCAGCTTCACCCCTGTGTGCACTGTAGCTCTGAGGGTCCCCTAGTTCCTATGGTGACCTTCTTAGACCAGTCCTCAGTAGTAGCCTCGCCTCTTCCATGCACCAGCTTTGTAGGGAGGGGAGATCCAACAGGCTCCCCACTTAAGAGTAATGGGTGACACCAGGGGTTGCAAACTCAGATATCTACAGGGGCCAGGCAGGCTGGCCATGCGAATGAAGAAGGTGGGCCAGGGATAAACACACTCACACACATGCAGACACACCTGCACACACACACACAAGCACACAATTTGAACATCTAAGCCAGAACTTCTCAACTGGGGGTGGTTTCCCCCTGGGGGCATTCGACAATGTCTGGAGGCATTTTTGGTTGTTGAAACTGGGAGTGGGTGTATTGGCATCTAGCGGTAGAGGTTGCCACTAGATGGGTGCTGCTGGATATTCTGTGATGTGTAGGACCGCCCTTTGCAACACAGAATTATCTGGTCTAAAACGTCAATAGTACTGGAAGTTGAGAAACCCTGATCTTAAAAAAACTTACTTCCATTTCAGTACACTTAAAAGTGTTGTGTCATTTTGAAAGGTCAACTTTTATTTTGCACCTTTATATTATATTGAATTATACATCAGGCCAGGTACCAGCTTGTCACTTCATTCATCTAAATCAGTGCTTCTCAGACTATTGGGTGAAGGGCCAGTATTTTCTTTTTCTTTTCAACCTATTGGAGACTGATGCATGTGAAAAATACATTATCAATGAAATACTGAAAAGTGAAATAAAACAACAAAGTCATGAACAATATAAGCCACTGATCAGACACTTGGACGTTGTGGCAATATCAAATTGCTGTAACAGTCTCTATTCTCAGCTTCTGAATTTATCTGTTGCTGTTCAATGAGAAATAGTTCAAAGACAGGCCCAGGTCCACTCTTAATCTGGCTGAGGATGTAATTGCCCCAGTACCCCCAACCCAGGCCCCAAACAGCCCAAACACCCTCCAAGATATTTTTGTGCCTGGGGCAGCACCCCCGCCCCCGCCCAGCCCTCTGGCTCTGACCTCCTGTTGCTGCTGCTTTAATCTAAGGGTCACATCCCTAACCCACATGGGTGGTCTCTACCCTATGATGCCCATCTGGGGTCAGGCTGGGCCATGTAAGCCCCAAGGAAGAGTGGTGAGGAACAGCAGTCTTGACTAAGACGCTAGCCAGGAGGAGGTGGCGGAGGGGGTTTCATTGAACAAACTCAAGCATCTTCCAATTGAATGTCAGACACCCTTGTCCTTAAAAGTCCTTCTCCTTAGCTTTACCCCATTGCCTCAAGCCTCTCTTTCTCTGCATGGATGCTGGAGCCAGACAGCCTGGGTTCAATTCCTGGCCACTTTCTAGTTGGGTGACTTCGAGCAAGACACTTCATCTCTCTGAGCCTCAGTTTCCTAACCTGTAAAATGGAGATAATAATAGTATGTGTGGCAAAGGTTTTTGTGAGGGTTCAGTGGGTTATTATACATAAAGTGCTTAGAATGGGGCCTGGCCCAAAGTCTCCATGACATAAACGTGAGGCGTAACCTCTTCTCAGCTCCTCCTCACCCCTCAACCCCTTTGACCTTCTCAGGATAGCCACATCTTCCCTGACCCACCAGCTCTCACATGCCCTCTGATTACTTGTTTCACCAAATCTGCCTCCTCCTTGAGGGGAGGTCTGCAGCCAGCTATCAGGAAGGGCTGATTTTGCTTCCATGACATTGGGAAGCAGAGCCTGGCCAGCAGCACCTGGTGGGGGTGATCCAGAGGCAGAGACCCTGAGAGGCGGTGCTCCAGAAAGAGAGCTCATGCAGCAGAGGCTGAAGCAGCACAAGCTCAGGCTTTGCCACCAGCTGGTCAGGGCTCAGCTCCCGACCCTTGTACTTACCATCTCTGTGACCTATTGGCAAGTGATTTCTCCTCTGTGATGGTTCTTTTAACTATAAACACCAACCTTCTCGGGTGGTCTTAGGACCTAAAGGGAATACACGTAGAAAGGATGCAGCTCAGAGCCTGACCCACGGAAGGAGATCCAAATGTGCAGTGAGAAGGGGTGGAGGAAGGCCTTTGGGTGTGAAAATACTGAATTACTTCCCAAATCCTCCTCCCCAAGAATGTCTCCAGGCCTCTCCCCCAGGACCCCTGGTCTCCCATGATCCAGCCACCAGAGGGTTTTGTGGGGCCCAGCAGACCCTGTCCATCCTGGCTGGCCAACACCGTTACTCTGCTTGGATCCCCTAAGCCTCCAGCACCAGAGACTCTCCCAGGTTAGGAGAGCGGGAACCAGACACTGAGGGTCTGATGGCTCAAGACAGCCCCTCCCTCCTGGGCCCCAGTTTTCTCACCTGTGAAATGTGTGGGGTGCAGTTGGATCCGAAGCTGTCTCTGGCACAGCAAGATTCCGAGAATCCAGCCCTCAGCCACAAGTCATTTAGTGAATCTCCCAGTTTCTGAAGGAGTGTTAATCTTCTTGCCCTGAAGTTGAATTCCAAGCAGGCAGACCTGACTCAGTCATCGCCGTCATTCCTGAATTAATGGCAGGAAGGAGGCCCTGAGTCCACTGCAGAAGATGGACATAGGGTGTGAGGGAAAGCCCCAAAGGCAGGATAGCGGGGACAGCCAGAGCAGAGCGAGGAGGCTTTGCTGCGCCTCCTGCCTGTGATCCCAGTGGCTCTAACAGCTGAGTGTACCACCCCTGCTATCTGCTGTGCCAGCACTTTCTACGTGTTTACCCCCACAATAGCCCCATTTAGTAGGTGAGGAAATTGAGGCACAGAGAGAGTTAAGTGACACTGAAGGTCAGGCAGCTAGTGTAGGACAGAGTCGGGATGGGAACCCCATCGTCGGCCTGCACCCTGCTCTCCTCTGCCTCCTCACGGGGCAGAGTGCTCCCTATGTGTCTGGCACACTTCACAAACAGCCCTAGCCAGCTGGGATTATGACCCAGCTGCTTCCTCTCATGCTCTTACCTGTCCCATTTCTCCCTGCTTCCTACATAAGCATCCCTCTGGACCCCTTCTCAGCTTTGCTTTGTAGCTGAATCACAGGCTAGTGATGGGTTGGAGGTGCTCCGTTTCCTATTTCATACACTGGAGCTCTTCCCACGAAAATCAGGCATGAGCCCCAAGGAGACCTTCATGGCCATCATGATGAGAGAGCACAGGCTTTGGAGCCAGATGGCCTGGGTTGTAATCCCACTCTGACACGTCCTTGCTGTGTGACATTGGGCAAGTGACTTAACCTCTCTGAGCCTTGTTTTCGCCTCTTCAAACTGGGTGTACCTCTCCCGACCTCCCAGGGTTCGTGTGTGTCTGTAGTCACCACTTTTCCTTAACACATGTCCGGGATCCCCCACCATCTCTTGCATGCATGGTTGCAGTGGCCTCTTCTATCCTCACCTCCCACAGTCTGTTTTTTCCCCAGTAGCCAGAGGGGATCCTGTTAAAACCTAAGCAGATCACATCCCTCCTCTGCTTAACATCCCCCCATGGCTCCCACCTCCCTCGGCTGGGAAGCTAAAGTCCTCACTGCAGCCAACCCAGCCGTCTGTGGTCTTCCTCTGTGGCCTTCCTGACATCCTCTGAGATACCTACTCTGTCGCTCACTCAGCTCCAACCACACTGGCCTCCTTGCTGATTCTCAAACACCCCAGGCACGGTCCTGCCTGAGGGCCTTTGCACTGCCTGCATGTTCTTCCTGGCTCAGATATGCATGGTTAAGTCCCCCACCTCCTTCATTTGTGTAAAGACTTGATCAGAGAGGCCCCCTCCCACACACACTTTATTTTCCTTCAATGTACTTATTTCAACCTATATTATATTGCATATTTATTCTGTTTATTGTCTCTCTCCCCTAATAGAATGTAAGTGCTACAGGTTGTATGTACTGCTGGAGCGAAAGAGATTCTCAGCAGCTACTTGGTGAGTGAGTGAATGAATGACGGGATACAAATGAATGCATGGGATCTGGGAATAAATGGTACTGGATTGTTGCCACTGTCATCATTATTATTTTTTCTCTCAATGCTTCTGCTGCCCAAACCTCAGGCAGACGCTGGTTTGACGACGCAAAGAGCCCCCCATGAGTGGTGACCTCACTCTGACCCCAGGTTTCCTTATCTCTGGAGTGGCATCAACCTGAATCTCTTACTGCCTCTTCAGATTCCTGGGATGTCATGTGACACTCAGCACAGAGGCAACAGCATCCCCAGGGAAAGCCCTGGAACTTAATAGCCTCATTAAGTCTAGCAATGATGGATGGGTGGCTTCACTCATCTGGAACCCACAGACATGGTGTCAGGGGACTTTGAATGACTTGTGGCCAAGGTTCCTCTCAGGGGCCTGTCCTCTTCCTCCAAAGATTTGGTAGAGATTTTTTCAGTACCCAGAAACAGCTCAAAAGAGTGCTTGGGACGAAGGGTCCTGGATTCAAATCCTAACTCTATACTCATTGGTGAGTTACTTCAAGCAAATGTCTGCCCCAAACTAAGGGGGAAACCAAGAGAAATGAATCAGGAGTCCAGCTGGCCTCAGGGGCAGGACCAACAACTAGCAAAGAGAAGAAAATGCCTCAAGACTGGGTGTGACTCAGGTCTCTCCCTGAACAAGAATTTGTTGACCACCTACTATATGTTGTGACTGGGCACAAGATAATCGTGGTCCCTACCCTGGTAAAGCTGACATTCTAGTGGGGCAGGACAGGTAATTAATAAGAAATACAAGTAAAAAGTCGTTTGTCAGATGATAAATGCTGAGGAAAATATAAACCAGGGACAGGGGTGGGGTGCTGGGTAGTGGTCTGCATCTTTCCATAGTTACAGAGGAGATGATTTGTGAATGAGGACCTAAAGGAGAGAGCAGAGGAGGAACCATACAGACAGCCGGGGGATGGGGCTCCGAGCCAAAGGCACAGCAGGTACAAAGGCCCTATGGTTGAAGTGAGGAGGCCAGTGCGAAGAGAGGGAAGGTCACCAGGGACTGATCACATGGGACGTGTCGGCCTTGTGAGATATTTGGGTTTCATCTAGAGTGTCCTGGGAGCCATGGGAGGGTATAAGCAGGAGAATGATGATGTCTGATTTCTGACTGCCATAGGAAGGTAGTTACAGAGAGTGAGGATGAGGCAGGGAGACCAGTGAAGAGGGTGCTGCTGCTGTCCAGGCAAATGGTACCGACGGCCGGACAGTGCAGAGGAGGGAGCAGTGGGGTGCTGAGGAGTGTACAGTTGGTCCAGCAGTGTGAAGAGAGAAGTTAGCCAGGGCCTGAGGAATTAGCAAGGACTTCCTGGGGGAGGTGGCCTATTACTGGTCTGAGAGAATCAAGGGAATTTAGGGAGGTGGGGAAGAGGCCTTCCAAGGAAGAGGCCATGTGGTAAAAGAAGGGTGGAAAGACCTGGTTTTCTAAGGGACCTAAAAGAAGCTGAGATTCAAGGGCATGGGAGATGAGTCAGATAAAGCATGGTCACACTTCAGGAGGATTCCTCATTCATTCATTCATCCATTCATTCATTCGAGTGAGGTCCTTTGGGAGCCACAGAAGGTTGTAGGGAGGGAGGGAAGAGTGATGTGATTATTTCACAGATTATTGGAGTTGAGTTGGCCCGTAGAAAGGGTCAAACCTCAGTGGGGAAGCTGAGGTCCAGAGCAGGCAAGGACTTGTCCCTGATCACATAGTGGCCACGTGACTCTCCCCCAGAGCTTTGGGAAGTGGAGTTTATTGGGGTTGAGGACAAAGTTGAAGGAGTTAGAGGCTACAAAGAGGAGATTTTGGGAGATCATAGTCTGCTTGGCAAGAACCATTGGCTCATACATTGACCCTTTAGACATGGCCTGGGGTCCCATGATGCTAATCCCTCTGTTCCATCCCCACCCTGAATCTGATGACTTGTGGCTTGGGTCCACTCAGCACTGTGGCTGCTATGTCTGTAATTCTGGCACTCTCTGCTACGGTTCTAATGGTCTGTGGTCAGAACCCAGTGCGTTGTGGTCCCATGATGAATACTCTGTGGTCTGAGTCTACTATCCTGGGGCTGGTGAGACTAACTTTCTGAGGCTGCAGGGTTTGTCTTACGTGCCTTCTTGGGCTGTTATCCAGTTCCCTGGCTGGTGCCAAGGGAAGAAGGTGGATATGATACCAGCTCCCACGTCTATCCTGGGTGAACCTTCCCAGCCACCTGAAATGCCAGGTGGATGCTCCCATGGTGCCAACGGGGTGGTGGAGCCCCCGGGGTCACACAGCTGGTCCGAACCGAGGAGGGCCCCACCCTGGTCTGCCTCTCAGTGCAGGGCACCTTGACCGTCCAGCCTGTGGGGACAGCCACGTGGCAGAAAACAAGGTGGAAGGGCACAGAGACCAGCAGTGCCGGAAGTTGTGCTGTATTCCTGCTGCTCATTATGCCACATTTGCTGTATTTAATCACACCCACCCACACGCACGCACGAAGACCACAACAGAGGCGTCTGTGGAGGAACAGCGGAGTGCGTACAAGCACGGGCTCGAAGCCAGCCTGCTGGGGTTCAGGCTCAGAGCCCTGTGACCTTGGCCCTTTGCTCTGCTCCTTGCTCCTTGGTCTCCACGTTCGTAATGTGAGGCTAATTTTAGTCATCACTTCATGGGGTGACAGAGCGGGTTAATGTGTCTGAAGCCTGGGAATAGTGTCTACTGCAGAATCATACTTAATAAAAGTTATTTAATCCCCATTTTTTCAGAGGAAAAACTGCAATCTGAAAGCCAATGCCCGAAACAGAAGATAGGTCCTGTTCACAGAGCCCTTGCAGGTCCCAGACTTGCATTACTTCCTGAAGCTGTCACAACCCCCAGTGCCTGGGTGACATTTATCTACTTTATGAATGAGGAAAGTACCTGGCATGGGGGGGGCGGTGGGGTTCCTGGCCCAGCCACTGCCCCTGTGAGACCTGGGAGCCATAATTATAACATTTCTGTCCCTTCTGCTCAAGTGCCCCACGATTTAATCTGCATAATCATTAATGGTGCCTGCCCAGGCATTTGCACCTAATTATTGCACCGTGAAGGCAGTGCCAGGAATATTAACAGGCGTGCAACCTGTTTCCTGGCATGCGGCCTGTTGTTGCACCTGTCCGACAGCCACCCTGGCCCGTGCTGAAAATGCTTGGTGGCATTTTCTGTCTTGGCTCAGAAGTATCTTGGAACCATCAGATGGATGAGCTGTTTCCCCCAGCAGGGTTTGTGCCTCCCACGGAGCTGCGTGCTGACTCTTGGCCTTGGAAGGGTTGAGGGGTTCTGGAGAAGGTAGAGGGGCTTGGTTGTGTTGAAAATCCCTCCTCTGCCACTTGGAAGCTGTGTGATGCTGGAGCCATGACGTTCCCTCTCTGAACAACAGTGTCTCAAATTCAGGACAGGGTAGCAGTGAGGCAATGATTCTGGTCAACTAGCTTAGTTGGGTAAAATCCAGCAATGTCCTGATTTAAGATGTAGTTGTTTTAAGCGCCCCAGGTGATGTCACCTGTGATAAGGGGAGGCTTGATGCCTGTAGAGCCCTGAGCGCCATGCCTGGCACATAGTGGTGCCCAATAAAGGCTGTATCGCTTTTGGCGACACACGCACGCACAGCCCTTACCAGTTTGCAGGACATTTTCACCTCCATAGTCTCCAGAGAGCAGCCTAATGATGATTGGAATTCTTAATCATTACCTTCATTTTACCAACAGGGAAACTGAGGCCCAGAGTGGGGATGTGACCTTGCAGAGAGAGGGATCTGGCATCTGAACCCAGGCCTTTTTGACCCCAGAGCTCATGCCGCTACCTCAGAGGAAGGTACATCAGCCATTTTGCAAACGTTTAACCCTGGCAGAGGGAGGTGGCTGGACCTTAAAGACACCAGATTCCTCCCACCTCCTCCGCCTCTACCCCCAGTCCAGTGACCATGTTCTCCAGCCTTGTGCAGCCTCCCCCAACCCCCCCGCCACCACAGTCTTCCTCCAGCAGCCAGAGGATGGTGTTAAGTCACAGATCAGACCACATCCTTCCTCTGCTCCACGTGCTGCAATGGCTCTGCCTCCCTCAGAGGAAAAGCCAGAGTCCTTAGGAAGCCCTGCTTTACACCGCCCACTCCCTCTGCTCACACCTCTCCCTCCTTGGACACCCAGGCCTGCTCCATGCCATCCTGGCTGAAGCACTCCCTGCCCCATCCCTGATCATAGCTCCCTCCCTCTTTTCACCCTTTCATCCAATGTTACCTTCTTGTTGAGGACTTTTATGACTCCCGTGTTTATTTTTAGTTTATTTTTCAAGTTTTTATTTACTTCGAAATGGCACACATAACACGGTATACCCCTGAAGCCTTTTAAGGGCAAATCTCAGACTTCTTGTGTTTCATCTGTATCTCCAGCAGGTGGACTTAATCTTAAATACAATCACAATAATAGCATCGACTCAGATGAATTAGCTATAATTCCTTCATATCATCTCACACCCGATCCTTGTACAGTTTCCCCCTCTTGTTCCCAAAAGTCTTTTCGCACTTCATTATTCAAATCGGGATCTAGCTAAGGTCCTCATGCTGCATTTGGTTGATGGGTCTCCGAAGTCTCTTTTAATCTATAACAGTCTCTTCTTTTTTGTTTTCACTCTAATTATTTGTCGGCAAATACATTTTTTTTTGTAACGCAGAAAGAGAATTTAATATTTTCAAATGTTTGCTGAACTAATTTGGGCGGAGCCTGTGGCATGGCCTCGGAGTGTCATTTAATACATTCTTCTGTCTCCCTGTACTTTCTGTCCACTGGTATTTGGGTCTAAAGCTGGATTTGATTCAGGTCCAATTTTGTAGGCACGAATACATCACGGGTGGTGCTGTAGGCTTCTTTCCACATCCTATCAGGGCACATATGCCAGAATGTTACACTTTTGGCGATGCAAGGATCCATCCAGGGATTCAAGTGCTGCCTGCCTGATCCCTCCATCTCTTGGTCCTTTTCAACCCTCCATTGATGGCCAATCCGAGATCCTGCATTTCATTATGACGGCTAAAAGGTGGTTTTCTAATTCCACTATTTCCTCTGCACTTATTTGCTGTGGTTTTCCTGTGAAGATTGACTTTCCCTTATTAGATTCCCCTACAATACTATTCAGACAGGATAAATGCTTCATTCTTTACTTTCATTTTCTATTTACAGAATAATGAGGTGATGCCTTAACCTACCTCCAAAGGGATCCATGAGATTGTTTTTGAGAATTATGAACACACAGATTAACAGTTTTATAGTCATTATTATTTTGATGTTCGAGCTGTCCCACGTTTGGCCCCCTCGGGCTGGCTTCTGTCTCCTTTCAACATTCCCACATCAGACTTTTTGAGTCTTTCCTTACTTTGGGCACCACAAGATGTTCCGAACTTATGCTGTATTTTACCTACCCTGGTCCTGGAATCATCCATTTCTCTGAGGAGCCCTGGGGAAGAGTTATTTAGGGACCACAGTCTGGGTTCTTGGGAGACCACCCCCCTTCGTAATGGACAACATCTCCCTCTGTACTCTGATACACCTCTCACTGCTCCATGTATTTCTAGTATGTTTCACCTCTTAGCATTCTGAACATTTCTTCCGACTTTCCAACAAGAATCAGCATTACGAAGGCTTGGTTTTATTCATGGCTATGCCTCTGGGCCTGGCATACAGATGGTGCTTAATAAATATTTGTTGAATAAGTGAATGAGGGATGGATGGTTCTGGTCGTCTCCCTCCCCTAGCCTGGAGAGTGCTTAAGAGGGGTCTGCCCCCATCCCTGAGGTTTCTGTCTTACTTACATCAGCATAGCTTGGCCCATCTGAAGAAAGGGCCTGGAGGAAGAGATTAAAGGCATGTCTGATGAGATGCTAATTTGTTTCCGGAAGCTGGCGGGGGTGGCAGCAACTAGGGTCTCTGGGGCTTTATGAAGCTGAGGCAGAAATGGGAAAACCAGAATGGAGGGGTAGTGGCTGGTGTGGATTCCTTTGTGGGCTGACCCACCTTTCTATGTGTGGATCTTGCCCTGGGGATGTGCTCACCTGTGGGGTCTGGGACATTTGCATAGCACCCTCCAGGGTAAACTGGTGACAGGAAACCCTCCTCTAGGCCAGGCCACTGGATCTTCCCCACCCAGATGCCTGAGCTCCCGTCTACCTGTGCAGCCTTATTTATTGCTGTACTTTCTACGTGTCCATTTCAGCTGGCAATGGAGACCACCTATGCCCTTGTCTTTGCACCAAAGACTGAGGTGGGGAGCCACCTTCCTTTGGCTAGAGCCCCCTGCTTTGGACTCAGACTCTCACCCCAGCTCTGCCCTTAACAGTCTGCATGACCCCCCGCAAGCAGCTTCACCTCCCTGGGCTAAGTGGCAGGGTGCTCAGCCCAGAGCCAGGCACGCAGTAGGGTTATTATTTTTTTTACAAGGGCTTCTCTATTGTCTTGATATGGCGGTGTCATAGTCTGATAGCTGGCACCTGAGACCCTGCTTTGCCAATTGCATGCTATTGAGCATGGAGGCATTTCGTACCTGAGCCTCAGTTTCCTCATTTGGAAAATGAGGATGACACTAGGACCCTCCTGGTGCACTGTGAGGCTTAAACGAGATAGTGTCAGAAAGCACTGAATTCCTGAGTTTCCTGTCTAACCTCAGCCATGCCCTTACCTTGCTGGACCTCCCATCTCCACTCACACACTGGGGTTAGGCTCATGCAGAATAATCACAATATTAATAGCTGTATTGAGCCCTACTATGTGCTAGACTCAGCTTAGCACTCTAGGCACGTGATCTCATACAGCCCTCACTATGTGAGAGACAAGAACTGTTAGCCCCATTAGTCAGATAAGGAAACTGAGGCTTAGCGGAGCGTGCCAAGTCAGAATTCACCCAGGTCTTCCCATCTCCAAACATCTGTGTTCTCTGATTCCTCCTCTCACTCCTGTTTGCTAAGTTGGAACTTGTCTATTCAGCAAGAGGAAGGGATGCCAGATGCACTTATTGAGTTCTTGCTGAATGTCTGGAACACTCACATGTTCCCATCGACTCCACCCAACCAGCCAGTTGGGGGGATTCTCTGGTTATCCCACAGATGAGGATAACTGTAGAGGTTAGGAGTGAGGAGGCAGAGCCTAGGTCTCATCATTTTTCACTGATGACCCCATCAAATGCCTGTGCTGACTGCAGGGGACACAGGACAGGTAGGCCCCATCCTTGTCTTTGTGTGCTCCCAGGTTTGAAGAGGGGTAGATTATCTCAACCTGGTATGTAAAGCATTATTGAGACCCAGCAGGCAGGGACTTTCAGCAAACAGGGACCTCTGAAGGCCAACCAAACATTCCCAGGCAGAGAAGTTCAGTGGAGCCAGAGAGGAAGGACATTCCAGGTGGAAGACCTTGCAAGTACAAAGGCCTAGGGGCTTCCAACAGCCCGGCCTAAGGGAAGGAGGGAGGTGGGAGTGGTAGATTTTGGCAGAAGAAGGGATGAGCAAGGAAAGGATTTGGGGAGAGAGAGGACTTGGGGGCTGGGGTGGAGGCAGAGGCGTTTGAAGATTTGCCACAGGGTTCAGAACACCCGGAGCTACACTTCCAGCCGGGACTACAGTGGAGAAAGGGCTTGGCGCCACGGATGCCACCACCGCTGGCTCCAGGGAGGATTATCTATTTTAGCAACTCAGGGAGGGCGGGGGCAGGGAGCGCCCAGCCTCAGCCAGTCAGCTCCGGCAGCTCCTCCGGAGCGCAGCGGAGTGCTAGGCTCCAGGGGCGCCCCGTCCAAGGGCAGGTCTGACCCGGCCCTGGGCCTTGAGGGCTGGAGCGGGCGATGCTGGCTGTGTCGCTCAAGTGGCGGCTGGGCGTGGTGAGGCGGCGGCCCAAAGGTACTGCGGGAACGGGCATTGGGCAGACCCCGCTGCCCGCCCAGGGGCTGGGGGGCTGGACCTGCGTCTGGAGGGAGGCTGAGGGGCCCAGGGGGACCTCCCGTCTGGGCCTCCCCTCCCTGCCCTGTCTCTCCCCGCTTTGCCTCGACCTTGTCTCTTGTGCTTTTTGGGTTCTCTTCAGTTCTGAGTCTCTTTCTGAATCTGTGTGTGTGTGTTTGAATTCTCTGCCCCAGCTGGAGTCTCCTGCTGCCTTCTCCATCTCTCCATCTCTCTCTGGTTTGTTCAATCCTCTCTCTCTCTCTCTTTCTGGCCATCATTTTGTCTGTCTCTAACTCTCTGTCCATCTTTCTGCTCCTGTCTCCTTATTTCTTCATATATTACTGTCTCTCTTTGTCTGCTGTTCTCCCTCTCCTCCTCCTCCTCCTCTCTTTCTCTCTCTTTCCTGCTCTGTCTTTCTCTTGTCTTACTGTCCCTCTCTCATTGTTGCTCCCCCCTCCCTCCCTCCCCCTACTCTGCATTTCTCTCTGTCTCTGTGTGTGCCCGTTTCCATCCCTCCCTTTCTGTGCCACAGTCTCTCCTTCATTGCCCCCTCACGTGGCATGCCTCTGATGGCCTTCTCTTCCCTCCCTGTTCAGTGCATGGAACTGCTCAGGTCAGCTGAACCAGCAGGGGTCCTTTGTGCATGGATGCGTGTGTATGTGGAGGGTGGTGGCTCTGCGTGGGGAGTCGAGTCAGAAGGGACAAGGGTGAGACTGAGTCTTTGATGAGTCCAATATATGCAGGGTTCCATCCCTGGACATATGTCCAGCCCCTAAGAGGGTCCCAGGAGGGGGCTCTGGGTGGGGAAGCCCCCCAGGCTGTGTGGCCCAGGCAAAACCTGTGCTGCCATCTCCCCGTCTACAACTTAGAGGGAGTGGGGGAAGTGGTGGGATAACAGTCTGTGCTTCGGGCCTCAGAACTAAGAATAATCATACTGGTAATAACAAGAGTAACTGACATTAGTTCAGTGCCACTGTATGCCAGGCAATGTGTTAACTCATTAACTCCTCACAACAGCCCCGCAAGGTTGGTTCCATCTTTATTCTGATTGTGCAGAGGGGGAAACTGAGGCACAGAGAGGTTAAGTAACTTGCCCAAGGCCACACAGCTGACATATAGAGGCTCTCACGCCGGCTCTCATGACTGTCATGAGCATTTTCAGACTCTAAGAGTCCTACATAGGGAAGGGCTACCTCAGAAGAGGTCAACGGGTAGAAGGGCTCTTGGAGTGACAGAGGACACTAGACTTTGCACTGACCCACAGGAGCTGGTGGTCTGACATCCTGAAGGTGCCTGGAAGCCCCTTCCATAGAGACAGACCAGCTGAAGCCTGAGAGTATCAGGAACAGGGTTTCCCTTGTCACTTTCTAGGGACTCCTGTGTTTGGACCTCCCCCAATGGAGGAGCCCCGACCCCATCGAGGCTGTTGTCCCTCACAGGTCCACAGACCCTGAGAATGCAGCGGGCTCCTCCCATGGGGGGATGCACGGATACATCCAGGGCTGCCCCAGGTTGAGCTTCCTCGGGATTTGGAGAACAGCCAACTAAATGCTGTGGACAAGGTTCTGCCCCTGTGGAGATTCAGGAAGTGACTGAATTGTCCCCAACAAACCTGGATTCTACCCCTGCTCTTACTCCCTGTGTGGCCCACTCAGAACCTCAGTTTCCTCATTGATAAAATGGACTCAAGAAAAGCCACCTTCCCAAGACTGCAAAGATGATTCAGAAAGACTGGGGCAGGGCCTGGCCTCAGGAGACACCTAGTTTTTGAATTCCAACTTTCAATCAGAGGACCAGCAATTTGCTTCCTCTTCTTCTCAGAACACCCCTCTCCCCCCCGCCGCCTCCCCATGCACATACCACTGACCCCAGGGTGATTGGGACCAGCAAGCCCTGGACAAGAAAACAGAAGGGAGCATGCCCTGATTGAGGGCACACTGTGCGATGATGCTCTCCATCCCTTCATGGGGGCTCTAAAGGAGGCATGTGAACTCCTTTGCCTAGACAGTGAGCCTGCACATCCCGTTTGTGAAAATACGAAAGCTCATGGGAGAAGAATTTAAGAGCTTGGGGAAAGAGGAGGTGTTTCCTCTGTCTTCTTTTCCAATATATATATTTAATGCCTGAAGATGTTTTTTAATTTTATATATATATAATTTTTTTAAATGCCTGAGGAAACATCTCCCCACTTCCAGACCAGATTTTTAAATAGGCTTTTCCGTTTTCCATCTTATCTGGGTAGAACCCTGAAGTTCCTCACCCTGTGATTCCTTGTGGGGTCCCTGGTCCGCGTGGCCTCCCGAGACCCCTCCTGTGTGCCCCAGACTATTTGAGGCTTTGCTCAAATTCAAGAGCAGCACCCCTGCCCAAGCCGGAGCTGGGGGGCGTGGGGAAGGGAGCGTTCGGTCCTGGCTCAGCTCCCCCGATTTCGAGCCTGGTTTCGAGATGTAACAGGCACACCTCTGTGTGCACTGAGATGGGCGCACCTCCACAGTGCTGGACGCCCAGTTCACGCCCTAGGCTGACCCCAGACGGTCCTGACATGGTCATTGTCCGGATCTGGACAATGAGGAAACAAAGGCCTGAAGGGGAGGGCCTGACTCTCACACCCACGTGCTGTACCCCTGTGCCTGCAGAGACACAGACACCCTGAGGTCACTGTGCCTCCCTCCATAGCTTAGACGTAATGACAGCGCCTCCCAAAGGGCTACTCTTTGGCTTCGGGGGGCATAAAATGGTCACACTCAATTCAAGGGGTGAGGGATTTAATTTCACGTGTTGTCAATGTGAACGGGGCAGGCTGTGCAGAGCATAGGTCCTGGGGCCAACTCCCAGGTGTGATCCCAGCTGTGCAACTGGGGCAAGTGGCTTTACCTCTCTGGGCCTCCGTTTTCTCCTCTGTAAATTGGGGTTAATATTAGAATTTTCCTCACTGGGTGGCTGCGAGGACAACTGAGTTTTTTAAAGTGCTATGTGAAAAATGAGGACATAGGCTATAGGGTGGGCAGAATCCATAGATGTCGAGGCAGCAGAATACACTGAGCCATTCGCTCCTTCAACAGATATCTGAGTACCTATTAGGTGCCAGATACTGCTGTAGACCCTAGGGGTACAACAGGGAACAAGAGCAATGTAGATCCTTACCCTCCTGAAGCTGACATTCTAGGAATGACAGTGAGGAAGCAAGATAAGTAAAAAATATATGTATGTATGGGTGGTGATGCATGCTGGGAAGAAAGATAAAGCTGGCAGAGGGATAGGGTGTGTGGGTAGTGGAGTGAAATTTTAAGTGGGGTGTTCAGGGAAGGCCACCCTGAGAAGGTGACATAGAACAAAACCCTGATGGAGATGAGGTTGGGAGCCATGCAGCTAGCTATCTAGGGGAAGAATGTAGCTGGCAAAGCCACAGCCTGTGCAAAGTTCCTGGGCTCTAAACATGTTGGGTGTTCCTAGCC
The DNA here is from genome assembly GCA_003508835.1 of Eonycteris spelaea. Lineage (NCBI taxonomy): Eukaryota > Metazoa > Chordata > Mammalia > Chiroptera > Pteropodidae > Eonycteris > Eonycteris spelaea. The sequence continues at coordinate 774,850 of PUFA01000204.1, read as the reverse complement.
TGGCAAGGTTAGAGCAGAGAGGGTGAAGGGGAGGGTGGGAGAGATGAGCTCAGGGAGGTTCTGGGCCGGGGCCTGTCCCTCACCTCTCAGGCCAGAGTTGGACAAGTGGATGTGTTGGAGGTACGATGGGCAGCTTTAGAGAGAACAAGGTTATTAAGATAGTAACCTCTCCTGCTGGCTGCATGGGGCCTCCTGGGCACAGGGAAAGGCTGAGCTGTGCCCCCTCCCCCGGCTTTGCCCTCCCACCCACTCTGGGGAGCACGTCTATGATGAATTATTTACTCCTTCCTTCCCTCCATAATGAGGTTCTACTCTGTCTCTGTCTCGCCTCCACATCCGGCTCCTGGCATTTTTAACACCGCAGCAGCTGCTATGGGGTCTCAGATCTGACTCCCAAGGGGGAAACCAGTCCCTTCCCCCAGTGCTCCCAGCCCTCTGCCCCTCTCCACGCATAAGCCCCAGGAGTTCAGATCAGCTATGCAATTTCTTTCTTTACCAAGGAGCCAGGGATCAATTCTCACCTTTGAAATTGCTCCTGGAATCCCAATAGCCTGGAATGAACCTCTGGACCTATTCTTTGTTTCCTAAGCATTTATTGAGCACTCACTGTATGCTAGGTGCTGTGCTAAGTACTTCATATGGGCTTTCTCTTCCTCACAACAGCCCTGTGAGCTGTGAAAGAAATCGCCCCATTTTGCAGGTGGGGAAACTCAAAGAGGAAGGGACTTTACAAAGTCACACAGAGAGAAAGAAACTGGCAGAGTGGGGGCCTCCCCAAGCAGTCTCACCTCCAAGCCCAAATGTCCTCGGCACAGGACATTTCTCAGGGGTCAATTATCTGGTCTCCCCAGCTAGGAACAGGAGACCCCTCTGTTGCATTCTGAGTGTGTGGCTACAATTCTGTCTTCTTCAGGCTCCCCTAGGGTTCTCTGCCCTTGCTACGCTCTACTCCCCTTGTCCCAGGACAGCCCTACAGAGAGAGTGATAAGGTCCCCCAAGGCCCCCCTCCAGGCTGAGCAGCCCCACTTCTCAGGGTCTCTCACCCACATGGTCACTCCACACATGGTCACCGCCTCTGTCCATGCCCCAGCCTGTCTGCATCTCTCTCCCAGGGCAGAGCCCAGAGTAGAGCCCAGGTCTGGGGAAGTCTGACAGGACAGAGCAGGCAGATAAGCCGGGCCCCTCCCTAATTCCGGGTACATACTTTGAGTGAATGTCCGGACAGCACATTCTCCTCGCCTGTATCACCCAGGAGAACCAGTGCTGATCTTGTCCCAGCATTGCCTCCATTTGTCAGCTTGAATGTTCAGTCCAGCAGGACCATCTGCCTGTCTTAATTGCCCAGATAATTGTGAAGGCTGCTGGCCCCATCTCCCTCTCTGGGGAGATGGCCTAGTGGAGCAGAAAGAATGTCCGTCAGACAGGAGACCGAGGCTGACCTTACTCTCTGTGGTCCTTACGCAGGTCCTTGACCCTCCTGGCCTCAGTTTACCTTCTGTGCCCCACCCGCCCCCCTGCTCTGCAATCCCGTGGCTGGAAGCCTCCTGGCCTCCCCCCATCTGCCCACTCACTCCCCTTGGGCTGCCCTTGTCTCTCCAGCCCCCGAATTTTGCTGTCTTGGCCAAGGTGGCGGTGACTCATAAGCAGATGTGTGGGCAGGTGGGCGGGTGAGGAGGGAAGGCACATACGCGGCAACCTCGCACAGCCATACAACTTCAGCGGCTGGAGTCCCCGCAGGCGACCTTGGGGAAGGTCTCTGCCCCTTGCTGAGTCTCGGTGCCCCATTTGGATAATGGGTCTGTTGAGGAAGGTCTGAGGTTGGGAAATAGCTAGGGATCATTTGGAGCCCAAGCTGGAGGCTGAGGTGAGGGGGTCCCAGGCTGACTGAGGGTGCAGCCCCCAGAGACCACAGGTCTTACTCCTACCCTAGCCTACACATATGCCCCTATTCTACAGTTTTGCTCAAGGTCACCCAGCCAGTCAGAAGTGGAGTCAGGACTTGAACCCAGGGCCCTCTAAGGCCCCCATGGTGCTGCTACTGGAGGAGGGGTGCTAACAGGCTGGCAGGGGCAGAATGTTTATCACCACTCTGGTATCAGGCTCATCTGGGAGAAGATGAGCAAGGAAGAGGGGACATCTGGTGAGTTGACAAAAGCAGGACTGAGGGTTGCCTGAGGGCTTTGGGGACTCAGATGAGGCATCAACCAGCTGGAGGATCAGGGAAGGCTTCCTGGGGGAAGGGACAGTGGGCCAATCTTGGAGCACTTCCAGGATTTGGCCAGGCAGGTGAGGGATTAGGGAGACGGCTTTCCTGTGGGGAGCATGAGTGTGAAGGGTGGGAGGTACAAGCGTTCAGTATTGGTGGGGGCGGCGAGGAGAGATGAGGCTGGAAAGGAGGGCAGGCTAGTTCTGGACATCAGTTGGCAACATCCCAATGATTCTTCCTGAATAGCACTGAGGATGCCATGGAACATGGGTGCCTCAGCTGTCAGGCAGCAGGCACTGGCCCGGAAATCTCAGGGTCAAGCCTTGTCCTCAAGCAAGTGGCCTCTGCCAGGCCCCACCCCTAACCCTGCAGAGCTCCCCTACCCCCGCCCCCACACACCCCTTCATTGGAGGGCCCACCACTGCCTGGATCTTACTGGTAGTTCTGAGCTGGGCTATGTGGAGTCCTTGGATGGGCCTTCCCAAATTATCACCCTACCTGAACTTCCATCACTAGTCCACAACCCCAGGGTTCTCTTTCAATATTCAGGCCCACGAGGAGGGCACAAAATCAGATGGGACTATCATCACACAAAGCCCCTTCGAGGACTGTGATTCAGGCTTTGGAGCCAGACACCTGATTTCCTCATTCGCCTACCCCTCTGAACTCCAGTTTCCTTATCTGTAAGAAGAGATTATCCCAGCCTCATGGGCCTGAAGCAAGCACCACCATTAAGTATGCTGAAAGCTATAGGGAATTAAAGACACACGTATGAGCTCTGCCGTAGACAAATGGGATGAATGGCCACCTGCTCTTTCCAGCCGCACTGAGGAGAGGCCCTCAGGATGGGAGGAGAGCTGGTGGGTCCCCACTGAAGCTACATCTAGACTCTGAGCTGTGGCCTCTCCAGCCAGGGCTCAAAGGCGACCTTGGACCAGACAGCCCCTGAGACTGTGCAGGGTGGTACTGGGCAGGGGTCCTGGGGGAGCCACAGGGAGGCAAGCTCCAGCTCAGGATATCAGAGTGACTCATCTCTCACGCCCGATTAGGAATAAAGTGAACTATTCATGGGGTGATCTCCCCATTTGTGGAGGCATCCAAGCTGTACCAGACAGCAGAAAGGATTTTCTGCATCAAATTGAAGTGTTAGAGGCGACGAATTATTTCCAATATAGCCATCCAGAGATTATGTGTGTTCATCATTGATTTCTCATTCATTCATTCATTCATTCATTCAGCAAACACTTAATTAGCATTTACTGTGTGCAAGCCCAACCCTGGGCATAGGGTCAAAATCAATGAACAAGACAGTTGAGGATCCACCATTTAGTGGAAAAGACAGGTGAGCCAAACGCGTTGGAAGAAAGCCTGTGAGAAAGTAGTGTCGTCAGAGTGGGCTTCTTGGTGGAGGCAATGTTTATGTTGGGCTCGAAGGATGAATGCGGGGAAGAGGGCTTCAGGCAGAGGGAAGAGCCCATATAAAGGATCCAGGGAGGGAGCACCTGATTCCAATTATCTGACCCTCAGCCCATCCTAGCTGGAGGCCTTGGCCAAGCCTCTTCTCTCTGGGCCCGAGTTTCTCCTCTGTAAAATGGGATTAGCAGGGCTTTTGAAAGATTTCACGTAAAGTACTAGGTACTCGGTAGGCACTCTATAAATGTTAGTCCCTTTCCTTTGAATCTGGGGCATTTGCACTTAGGCAAAGGGTAATGCTTGACTTAGTGGGTAGAAGGAGGATTCTAGGCAGTGTTAACTAACCATCAGGCTGATACTGGGACGGAGGCCAATCTCCCGCCCTACTCAAGCATTAGAGGGCAGAGAGAGAGGGCAGTGCCTGCCCCTCCCAAAGCTTGTCATTCTCCAGCCACAAGGGGGAGTCACTGTAATCAGACTCTGGTGTGCAGAGGCCCCAGAGCGCCGCCTGATAGTTCAGTCCCCATACCACTGCACAGGTCCTGTGCGTAGCCCACCCTCCCAACATCTCATTAGAGGGGGGCTCCGGAGAACCTTCCTCCTTAAATGTCATTCACATGGCGGCCACAGTGCCAAGAATGCCCCATTTGGTATATTTCCTCCTCTGAAGCAGACATCTGTCTTTGGGACCCAGCCCCACCTGCCTATCCAGCCACCTGCTCTTTTGGGGCCCTCTGACACCCGCCGTGCTGGTCGGTGCCTTTCCCTACACATACAGTGCACCTTTCTACCACCCCTCACCCTTTGCCCAGGCTGTCCCCTCTACCTGGAATTCTCTTCCCACCTCATCTTTGAGTGTCTGGTTCCTTTGTTTCTCAAGGCTTAGCTTAGATGTCACCTCTACCAGGCAGCTTGCCCTGATTTCTCCAAGGCCCCGACTCTTGACCCCTTGTTTTCTGGGCTCCTAGTTGATCCTCTTTGGGTATAGTCCCTTCTGCAATAGACACTGGTGTTGTAACACCATGTGTAACATTGTCGGCACTGAGTAGGTCCTGTATGAGCAGCAGCTTGGGACTTCCGTCCCACCGTCCCTTGTTCTTCCTGTACCCATGTGCACATGGGTGGGTTGGTAAAAAATTTCCACGGGGGCACTTCTCAGGAAGCTCTGGGTGGGGCGTGTTTGTAGATGGCATCAAGAGGGCCTGGGCTCCAATTCCAGCTCACCCTCACACTGTGTGTCTAAGAGCAAGTGATTGTACCTCTCCGGGCCCCTGTTTCCTCATCTCTAAAGTGGGGATGTTGTGGGGAGGAAATGATAAAGCAAATGTGAAGTGCCGAAAACGAAGCTTGGCACACAGAGTTTCTGCTCCACCTGGTCCTGAAGAACCATCAGCTGGGTTTCTCTCTCATCCTGGAGGTTTCCTCTTCCCTAGTCCGTCATGCTGTGCTCTTGCAGTCACCTGAGACCGCTTGGCCTCGCATGCCCCCTTGCTCTCCAGGGCTGGAGAAGGGCTATGGGCAGTGAGGGACTCTGGGAACTGGCAGGTGTCAGTCTGGGAGAGGCCCAAGGGTGTGGCACAAGCCAGCTTGCCCTGAATTCAGATGAAGAGCACTGGGATAGGGGGAGATGTGGGGAAGCTTGACTGAAGTGGGGTCCACAGCCAATCAATACCCCTTAAGAGAGGGTCACCTAGTGCCCCTTGCCCGTGGCTGGCGGAATCACAGCATGGTCTTAGTTTCCCTGTCTGTAAAATGGGGATGATGGTGCCCACATTATAGAAAAGTTTCACCACCAGGCGGGGGAGCAGTTGCCCTGGCCTGACCTCCAGGGTGGTGCGAGGAGAGAGGGAGGAAGAAGCGACTGGGCAGCAATAAAGGGTTTATCTCTCTCTCCTCGAATAGCCATCTCCGCACCCAGACTTCATTTCCGGCTGTCATTCAGAGTCTCTGGTGGGCTCAAGGCAGAGCTTGCCTGTGATTATGATGACTTAGCTCTGGGGCCTGAAGGAAGGATAGAGGCCAGGGTCCAGGCCTCTGCTCAGCATTGGTGTGTGTGTGTGGGTGGGGCGGGGGCAGGGTGGGGGGGGGCTAAGACACAGCCCTCTCTGGGTCTCGGTTTTCCTATCTCTGCAGCATGGGGTTTCTTGGTTCCCTACCGCAGTGGCCACTGTCCCTTTGTTGGCTGGCACTGCCAGAGGTCCTTCAGCATGAGGGATAGCCTAGCACACCAGAGGATGTCCCAACAGTGGTGCTAGTGGTGCCCCAGTAAGAGACACCAAGAAAGGCCCTACAGGGCTGGCCCTGTGTGGGGAAGAGGTCATGAGTGTGTGCTGGGCAGTCACAGGCTGCAAAATCCTTCCAAGTTCTCTGCCTCTCACTCCTCATGGGTGGGGAAGTAGAGGCCCATTCAGAGTGACTTGCCCAATCATACAGCTTACGGGTGGCAGAACTGGGATTTGAACCTGGGTGCATCTGACCATGCATTTATGCTTCTCTGGTCTCTTTCACAGTGTTGTTATGACACTGTGGCAGGAAAATAGATGAATGAATGCTTTCTGATTCATTAATACATGGTCTCCTCGGCCCTAGGGGCTGAGTACTTTTATTATTCCCATTCTGCAAGTGAGGCAGCTGAGGTCCAGAGAGGTTTAGACATGTGCCCCAAGTCACACTGGATTGTGTTCGGTTGTCTCATAAACCTGAGGATACAAAGGTATCGGGGCCTTTCCTGACCCTGGAGGAGCTGCCCACCACCTCGGTGGTCTTGCCAGTTCCCCCAAGCAACCCAGTCCCCTTCATGGGCCATCGATGTCATTGGAAACATGGAGCAAATGCTGTGACTGGGAGCATTTTGGCCTCCTGGGCCCCTAGCAAGTCCAGCTTCCAGCCACTGCACACACCCAGCAGTCAGCCCCTTTTTCCCCTACCTTCAAGGTTTGGAGGAGAGGGGTTGTCTTTGGAGTCAGGTGATCAGCAGCTCCGTCTGCTCTCAGGCCGTCTCTCGGGGAGATCCTCCCCGTGTCTCCCTTGGCTGAGCTCCATGTCTGAGGTCCTTGTAGAGCCTTCTCCTTACCTTACTCTACCGCTATCCGTGGCTCCCATTGCCTGCAGGAGGAAAGCCGAACTCCGAATGCCGTGCTTCTGGAACATCATCCGAATTCCTTGGGACCTTGTTAAAATGCAGGTCTGGCTCCAGCAGGCCTGGGCGGGGCCTGAGAGCCTGCATTGCTGGTGAACTCTGGTGACACCCATGCTGCCGATTCTTGGACCACACTTGGAGAAGTGAGACCTAAGTTGTTCCTTCATGACTTGGCTACATCTCCACTTCCCATCTGGCCTCCTCACTCGTCACATGGGATTGCGTGTATGGACTCCCTGCAATGGCTTTTTTCTTTTTTGACTGTTCTTTCCCATCCTTCAAAGTCAGGCTCAGAAGCACCTCCTCAGTGGAGCCCCGGCCAGAGGTACCTGCTCCTCATATGCACTTCTGGGCTCCTTTGCAAACCCCTGAAATTCCGAAGAGGCCCATATCAGCGCCTTTAAGAACAGACCTCTTTGGCGTGAACCTGGCTCTACCCTTACACCTGGGTGACCTTGGGCAAGTTACTTAACCTCTCTGTGCCAATTATTTATTTAAATCTGACTTGTTCCAAACAGACTAACCGTTGGTTCCAAACATACTCTTGGATAAAACTGAATGCAGATGTGCTTGGTGGGCTGATGGAGACAGAGGGCAGAGGCAAGACACTGAGTTCCACCTGCCTCCTGGTGTCCTCAGTGCCTGGCACAGCAGGCACTCAGAGAAATGCTGCATGCAAGCTCTCCCATAACCCATGGCATGACCTTTCCAGGAGCTTCTCATTTACAAAAGTAAATTCCAAAGGATCAGCAAGAGAGACAGAAACATGGCGAGGTTTCCAACAGCCTGTCTTAATAGCTCATTTAAATGCATCTGTATGGCTAGCAAATATTTTCTTATGAGATGAGGCAGATGTAACTCTAAAGGTTTGTGTGCTATTCAGCCCTCCTCCTTGAAGGAGCTGAAAATTCAGGGAAAAGAGAGCAAGTGTCTCTGAGAGAGATTCACATGCTAAGAAGGCTGCATTCCTTCCTGCCTGGTACGGAGCTGGGACTGCTCCAAAGTGGCCCTTGGTACCCTGATGATGGTCAGGGTCTTCACGAGAGTCCTGTCCTGACCATCGGCTGGCACTGTGGACCACATCAGGAGCTTGCCCCCTCTTTCCTGCCTGGCCCAATCCAGGTTCTCCCTCTCGGACCCACACTCACCATCCTTCCCATGACTGAGAATTTGGCGTCTCTTTTTGACCTTTGGCCTCACTGCTGGCCCTAGGGAACCTCGCCTGGAACCTGGACCCTGCCCTCTTGGATGTGCCTGAAGTCACCCAAAGAGGGAGGCATCCATCGGAAATGAGCAACAGGGGAGCAACATGAACCTGTAGATATAGGGGTATAACAGGCCCCAAATCAGAGTTAGAGTCTGGATTGTTCTGAGGGTGCCATCAGTGTTGGGGTTGCAGGAGCTGGCATGGGTGACCCAGGAATTAAGGGCTGGATTTCGTGTTGGGCACTTCTTCTCAGAAGGAAACCCAGAAGATGCCCCTCATCCCTAACCATTGGGCACACTCTCCCACTCCCTGTGAGATACAGAACAAATTCGAGCCTCCTTTATTCCCAGGCGTCCAAGAATCTCTTGGGAGCTGAGACCTCATTTGTCTTGTTCCTGCTGCATCCAGCTGGATGCAATGTATAGTTGTACAGATTTTTTTCATATCACTATCACCTACCCTTCTCTGCAGCACCTATGTGGTGTCTGACCCTCACTTGGTGCCAATGCACGTGGGTGGGATGGAGAGCAGAAACAGCTGGAGAACTGGAGGAGGGGCCCTGGGTGTTTGTCAGGGCTGTCAGGGTCAGTCCTGAGCTGGCATAGAGGAATCTAGGAACATGGAGGCTGAGACCCAGCTGGGGCTGGAGTTGTGACCAGCTGCCCTTGACCATCAAGCCCAGGGATGGGCAGGTCCTTGGCCCAGCTCACTTGGTCTTCCCAAAAAGCGGGGGCGGGGGGGGGGGATGCTCCATGTGGCAGCTGCTGGACTTATCTTCCCCAAACTTCACCTCACAGAAAAGGAAACTGAGGCCTGGTGGAGGTAGTTACATCCACCTAGTATGTTACTTGAAGGGCCCCGGGAGGCTCCAAGCACAAAAGTCTCTAACCTGAGACCCACAGACATGCCTTGGCATCAACCACTGGCTGCACTTTATCTGATTTACATTTTTAAATTCTGTTGGAATTGACTCTACTTAAAAAATAAGTTTATAGGGCACTGTTCCCCTTCTCTGTATGGAAAAACTGAGGCCTGGGATGGGCAATCATTTGCCAGGGTCCCAGGGCAATCACTCCCAGGGCAAGTTAGAAGCTGAACCAGACCTAAGATCTATCTGCCTGGGGGCCCTGGGAGAGGCCCCGGTGTGCCATTTTCAAAGTTCCCCTTCCCAGGCTGTGGGTGTGGGGGATGCGAACCCCATCCAGAAGTCAGACGTGACAACAGCCGTGTCCCCTTTAAGTACAGAGCCTCCTGTGGCAGTGGGCGGACTCGGTGCCCAGCCAGTGGGAGCTGTGAGCTTCCCTCCCACAGCCCCTCCCTGGGGAGAGTGAGGGAGGGGCCAAGCAGCGTGGTTCCTGAGGGAGCTGGTGGTCAGCAGGGAGACAATAGCAGACATGCTGTGTGGGCTCAGCCGGGAGACCCCTGGAGAGGCCGGTAAGTCATGGGAGACCTGTAGGCAGAGTGATGGGGCTGAACCCTCTGATCCCTCTGGAACTGCTGCCCTAAGGAGGGACTGGGATGGTTAAGACTGGGACCGCCACTCCCCCGAGACCCAGGGCTTGGAGAGAGTGCAGGGGGTGGGACACCTGGCCAGGGTGGGCAGGTGACAAGGCTGTCTGTTTGACCCTGGCTGCTGTGTTGCAGCCAGGGGCTGAGTCCTCTGGGCTGTCCTGAACATCAGGGGCAGTAGGCTCTGGAGTTCCAGAAGTCAGTGCTCAGAGGTACCTCACGTAGGGTATTCACCTCCACATAAGCTGCTGGGAGCCAGCTCCCTACCTAGAGGTATGAGAGCAAAGGAGAGGTCAGGTGATTTGGCGGGAGCTCCTGGACCTTGAGGCGGGAGCAAGAGACCCCTGCCTGAGAGTCCAGTCGGTGAATTCTTGGGGTCTGGTAGGTGAGTCCTAGGGCTTTAGAAATTCATTGGGACCGGGTCACATAGCTGTCACATTCCTGCGTGTGCCTGGGGCTGAGCCCCGGGGAGGGGTTCGAGGGCACTTGTAGTTGCTGCATCCATTCATCTGTCCGTCTGTCTCTCCAACCTCAGTCTGCTGGGTGGTGCCTTTCTTCCCCCCTACCCCCAACAGGAAGCTTGTCAGGAGGCAGGACCAGGTCATCCTCCACTCAGTGGTCCGGGGCCGCCCCTGTCAATCCCTTCCCACATGTGACACTCTCTTGATTTTACCTCGTCACAACTCCAAAGGTAGGGACTGTGGTCCCAGATAAGGAAATGGGCCCAGAAAGGGGTGGTGGTCCCCCCAAGGCCCCACAGCTACAATGAAGCTATGATGAAGTGGCTGAGCCGGGATTGGCACCCACATGATTTTACAGCAGAGCGCCCCCAACCCTGCTTCCGAGGGCCCAGTGAACTTAGGCTGCCACCTCCCCACCCGTGCGGCAAGGGGCAGAGGCAGGGTTACCCCCAGGCCCCCAGATAATAATAATGTGAACAAAGTGGCTGACAGCTATTGAGATCTTACTCTGTGCCAGGCTCTGTGCATTTTCTCATTTCATCCTCACAGCAAAACTGTGAGCTCAGGACTATTTATTCTCCCCATTTTACAGTTAGGGAAACTGAGGCATAGCGGTGTTAAGTAACATGTCCAAGGCTACACATCCGGAAGTGGCAAAGCTGGGGTTTGACCCCATGTAGTCTGCCCCCACCCCGTCCTGGTGACTGCACTCTAAATGGAGGCACTGTCTTTCTGGCCTGGGCATATGTGTCTTTTTGACCTAAGGCCCAGGTGAGTGGGGTCACCTCATCCTGCAGTGGTCAGAACCACAAAGGCAGTGCTGCCCCAGAGATCTTACCAGGGATACTGCCAGAGAGGTATCATTCCCCTCTTCATGGGCCTCTGCCCAGTCTCCTCCCTGGCCTCCTGGCCTCTACGTCCGTTCCCTGTGCTGCCTTGGGAGGGAGCTTTCTAAAACTCCTCTCTGATCCAGCGCCTCATCTTGGCATTCATGATCTCCCTGGCGTTTTCTCTCTCTCTCTGATGACTGACTTGACCTTCACCCTCACCACTGCAGCCCCCACCTCGATGCCTCCCAGATCACAGAACCTCATGATCACACCCACCTCAGTTGGTGTCAGAGCTGAGGCTCTTTTTCAGGAAAATCCAAAGATAGAGCTTTAGGCACAGCGGGATCCAGGTGCTCAGTTAACATCTTTAGGACTCCAGGTCTCTGCTTCTCTTTAGACGAGTGTAATTTCCAGGTATACTGTCTCTTCTTGAGGTACCCAGAGGGGCCCTAGTACTTTCAAGCCTAAGGTCAACCAGCTCAGGTCTCTCTAAGGAAGGACTGTTTCCAACAGTTTCAGCGAATGTCCCAGGGCTTACTCTTGTCTGCCCAGCTTGGATCACATGACCATTCCTGACCAATCACGGGGTCTTTGGCCAGATCTAGTCACATGGCCTCCCCTGGAGCAGGGGGACAAAGACAGCAAACAGGTGGCTACTCCATGCACCCTCCACATTTTGCAGAGAAGGCTGAGGCTCTGGGAAGTCAGGCACAGGCAGTGATCCTCAGTGAGTGCCAGGCTTGGGGCTGGAGTCCGTGGGACGCACTCTGGCCCTGAAGGACTCCTGCCTGCACGAGTTCTTTCTCAGGCCCGTACCCTGGCCATGTCCCGTCTTGCTCCTGGGAGCCTTGTTAACCTCGCTGCCGCTAATCCTGCACACTTGCAGGAAAAGGCGTGACCGGGCTGGGGCATACAGCAGGCTCGAACACAGATTTTGGCAGGGAGTGTTATGTGTGTCGTATGTGTGTCCCTCCACTGTCATTCCCCCCCGCAGGGTTCACTCTTTTCTCGCTCCCGGCCACACAGTGGTCTTGTTCCCAAGGCCTGCTAGGCCTGAGTGAGCACTTGCCGTCTAGTCAGGGCTGGGAAGGCTTGGGCAGTGTGTGTGTGTGTGCGCGCGCGTGTGTGTATGTGTGTGTGTGCATGCGCGCGTGTGTGTATGTGTGTGTGTGCATGCGCGCGTGTGTGTGTATGTGTGTGTGTAGGGGGTGGGGTCCCTTTGCTGTGGCCTGGGCTTCTCACTCCTCTGAAGGAACTCTCACCAAACCACCTGGATGCTTGGGCAGACTAGACCACCTGCTCCACGGGGTGGGCTATAGCCATTGGGGAGCTCCAGACCCCATACCATGGAGGTTACGGCCTGGAGCCAGCGAGGCCTGGGTTTGCATCCTGGCTCTGCCTCTTTCCAAATCTACAGCCATGAGCAACTCGCTCCACCTCTTTGATTCCTATTCTCCTAAACTGTGAGAATCGAATCCAGAATTCTTTACTGAGCACTTACTGTGTGCCAGGCTCTCTGTTCTGGACACAGCAGTGAACAGGCAGACAACTCAGCCCCCTGGGGTTTGATATCCTAGTGGGGCAGAGGCAGATAGTAAATAAAATCACAAAGTTTAAAAAAAATGAGGCCTATTAGATGGTGTTTCATGCTATAAAGAAAAATGAAGCAGGGAAGGAAGGTGATGGGAGGTGCTGGAGGTGTGGTGGGTCCGAGTTCAAACAGGCTGATAGAGGAAGACATCCCCGAGAAGGTGACACTTCCACAAGTTTCTGAAGGAGATGAGGGATGGAGTTTGGTGGATGTCTGGGGAAGGAACCTTCTGGGCAGAGGGAACTGTGCACTGGAATGGAGCTGGTGAAGGGGAGAGTATTAGAAGGTGAGGTCAGGGAGGCTGAGGGACTTAACCATAGTTTTGCTTTTACTCTCCACCAGGTGAATTGAGTCTTTTCACTGATCCACATAGCCACTATTAGGAAATAAAACGGTTCCGTGGTAACCCAGTTTTGAGGTCGCACTCCCTGATAGGACCAGTTTCAGAGCACAGACCCAGAAGACACAAAGCCAAGGCCTGACTTGAGCCTGCACCCCATCCCACATGATGTTAGGGCCACTATGGCCCCAAGGAGGGCCATGCCAGCCCAAGCGTGGCTCCAGGCCCAGTGCCAGGGACCCCACACACCTTGTAGAAGGGGGATTGCCAGGCTGGCAATCTCTCTGGGGCATACCCACGGCTCCTGATAGGCCTGATGTGCCCAGCCTATGGATGCGTGAGCCCTGATTCAGGGCCTCCTGGAGGCTGACACTGCCTTCCTGGGTTCCCCTCCTTTGGGGTCCATTGCCCTCTTGTGAGAAGGAGAGAACAGAGCCAAGGGTTAAGGATGTGATCTGTTGGGGGGCGAGAAAAGCCCGGATTCCAGTCATTCCTCTGCAGCTCACCAGCTGAGTGACCTCTCTGGGCCTTGGTCTCCTCATCTGTAAAACAAGGATCATCAGTGGCCCTTCCTCCCATTGCTCCTGAGAGAGTTAAACTCTTCAGTGCATGTATAGTGCTTACAGCACGCCTGGCACAGGGAAGGGCCCCACACCCAGTGCTCCCTTTCCTTGTTCTTTTTCTTTTGCAATGCTTGGCACCGAGTGAATCAGGCGTCTACTTTTTAAATCTATTGATATATTTCTTCTTGTTTCCCTTAAAAACATGCACTGAACAACATGCCAAGTTGACTTTTCCATGCTTCCCTCCCCATGGGAGGCAGGCTTCTGGGGAGGTTTGTCAGCGGTGAGAATTGGGGCTGTCATTCCGAGGTCAGCCCGGAACTGACTTCGATGCATCACCATCCAGCTGTCTGCCCTAGTCCAGCCCATGATGGCCAGAGGGGCATCATTCGGTGAGGCATGCCAAAAAGAGCTGAGGCAGGGCCACAGGCCTTATCCCTGAGAACACAGGTCTGTCATGGGGTAGGAGGAGACAGGAGGGGTCCGCTGGCACTGCTACTTAGGAGCTGTGTGACCCTGGGCAGTTCTCTTCACCTTCTTATGCCTCAGTTTCCTCATCAACATGGAGATAATAATGGTACCTGCCATGTAATATTATCACGACCATGAAGTGGTAATAATTTTAAAGTTCTTAGAACACGGCCTAGGTTCAAATCTTGGCCCTGCTCCTTACTGTGAGAAGTCACTTAACTGCTCTGTGTGCAGTCTCCCTATCTGGAAAATGAGAATAACAATCATAACACCTCAGAAAGTGGTGAGGATTAAATGAGATAATGCTTATGAAGCACATCGAACTACGCCCAGCGCTTAATAGGAGTTGTTACTATTATTCATCTAGGAAAACCCTTTCTACCAATGTGAGTAAATGGGGTAGGGAGAGAACTACCATGTTTCATGGCTTCTCTGTACCACAGACTCTCACTGATCCTCCCATCCACCCATGCGTAGTCACTGGCACCCCCACTGTGCAGAGGAGAAGCCTGAGGATCAGAGAGGAGAAATGACTTGTCCCAGATCCCTTAGCCAGTAGCCAGCAGAGTTCGAATCAGAAGCTGAAGTTGGCCTAAGTTCAAAGTCCATCCTTCCTTTTTGACTGAACCAGTAATGCCTCCTGAGGTGAGGCCAACCAAGCCAGGACTGGCCAGTCACTTGGTGGACTGCTGAGGCTGGTTTCTCTGGAGAGCTGACAGTGGGCTACCATATACAATTGTGATGGTTGGACCCAGGGGCGAGTGGGGGTCCCCTTATCCCAGTTGGCACACAGGAGTGGAGAGTGGGAGGGTGATTGGCCCTGTCGGTGGCCCTCTGTCAGGCAGCCACTTCCCGTTCTTCCCAAAGTGAGTCTCTGGGCATTCATTTTCTCAGCCCCTGCCCCCAACATGCTGAATGCGCCCTCCTGAAACCCACAGAACCAGGCTTCAGTCAAGGCTGCGTCTACAGTCCTGCCCAGCACCCCTACAACCTCCCCACTCCTGTACCCATTTCCTGCTTGGGCGGGATCCTGGCAAAGGCAGCCTGGGCAGGGGCTGACTTCCTTTCCCCTTTGTCAAAGCTCAATAGCTCCCTGGGGCCCCAGAGAGATGGAGATAATGAAAGCAAATTAGCAACACTTTCAAGAGAAATGAAATAAAAAACCCACCCACCCACCCTGGGCTCAGCATGGGGCTGGGGACCAGGTGTACATGTGCTGGGTACAGCATCTCTCCCTCCTGCTCCCCCTCACCCAGCCCTCATTTGCTGGGACGGCTGGCATCGCTGGCATCACTGCGGAAATGAATTTCCCTCTGAAGCGAGTCCTTACAGGATGGATTGACTGAAGGCAAAAGCTCATAATTGCCCATTGCTGGGAGGAGGAGACAGGAAAAAAGAAACATGCGGATAAAAATATCTCTGTTTTTTATGCATGTTTCCAGCTGAAAATTGGTGGGAAAGATGTTTTTGAAAAGCCTTCATCTCTAAGCATATAATTACCAGGTCCCAGAACAAAAAAGAGGGAGAGCTTGGGAGAGAGTGAGCATTTTTTCTGAGGGAGGGAGATTGAGGCCTGAACTGCCATGGGGATTTCTATAAATAAAATAAGTCCCTCAGATTCTCAAACCTGGGCTGGCTGAAGTCAGTGACAGAGGGATAAACTCGTATTTTACAGGTAGAGAAATAGACTTAAGTCACATAGCCAATGGTAATTCTAGCCCTGCTTTGGTTCTTGATTTAAATGCTGCCTCAGTTTCCCACAAACACACACACCCAAGGATGCTCTTGATAGTGGGATGCTATGTCCCCTCTGAACAGGCATCAGCAAACATTGAAGCATTCCTTATGCATGACTTTCTGAATATAGCAGTGGGTCTTAGATATCCAGAAGTTTTGTATATTGCAAGTCACCTATTCAGAGCGGCCTAGATGACCTGCAAGAAAAGTCATCAAGGTCACGCCTAAAATGCACAAGCCTTCCCTAGAAAAGAGTCTCTCAAGTCCTCACTTATTGCCCACTGACTCTTTGTTTGCGCGCAGTTGTATGAATCCCGGTTTGCAGCAGACAGTCAGGCCCACCTGACAGCTAGGAAAAGAGGTGGCCCAAAGCCTGAGTCCAAAGCCGCAAAAAAAATTATAGGAGAAGGTTGAGACCACTCAGTGCTAAGAAAAGCACACTCATTGCATCTCAGCTATCCCAAAGGTGTCACTGAAGCCCAATTCAGCACTGAGTAGTTCTCCAGAGCAAGATCTGAATATTGGCATGAGGAGAGGGTAGGGAGGGCAAACTTGGAGGATTCCACAGAGACAGCCCAGGAAATGGGTCCTCGCTTACGGCAGCCAGGATCCTACATCCCTTTGCTTCAGAATCCTGCATTTGGAGATCCTATTTTTCCAATATTTTGTTTTTAATATTGGGCTCAAAACTCCACCTTGAATCCACTGTTGTTACACTCCACTCTTTGGGATCCTGCAGCTCTGAATAGGGCCAACTGATCCTCAGCCTCCTCCTCCTTTCCTTAAGAGATAATCACCCCCTCTCCCATCCTCAGACTCAAACCTGGAGCCAGGAAGCTTATCTCGGCCTTCCTAGGGCAGCCCAAGAGAGAAGGACTGTTCAGGACAGAATCTAATTTTCACAGTATAAGACAGATTTTAATTCCAGAATTGCCCACATTAAATACCTGACAAGTTCGCTGTCACACAGTTGATAGAACCCAGTTTTTTAAATTTTATTAGCTTAAGAACATCTTGTTGATTCTAAACGAAGTGCGAATTAGAGAACCATAATGGGAAGTGTTATACTTAATGAGGTGTTGCCTAAATTGTTGGTGGCTGATGTGAATAGGAGCCTGGGGAAAAGGGGTGAGCAGAGCTGCTGGGGCTCAACTCCAGGGGCCCTAGAAATGATTCTGGGTTTAACTGCTTTTGGATTTATTCATCACCTTCTGGCAAGCAAAGGGAGCCCAGCCCTGGTCTAACAGAGGGGAGTGATGGGGTGGGGATGGTTCCTCAGTGGTTAGAGCTGCAGGTGATGAGGTGCTTAGGCTTCCTTAGACCTAGGTGAAGCCCTGCCCCTGACTCAGCCTAAGCCCCAACCTTGACTGTAGAGCAGTGATTCTCAATGGGGGGAAATATTGCTCCCCTAGGAGACATTTGGCAATATTTTGAGTCATTTCGGGCTGTCATGACTGGGGTGGGGTGCTACTGGCATCTGGTGTTTAGAGGGCAGGAATATTGCTAAGTAGCCTACAGTGCAGAAGAAAGCCCCTCAGCACATGGAATTATCCAGCAAAAATGTCAATAGCGCTAAGCCTGAGAAACATGCCATAGACTGAACCCTGTTCCTGGTTCTGACTGAGCCCTCACCCTGGCCCAGGCTGGGTCCTGATCTTGATCCAGATTGATCCTACCCCTCGCTGAACCCTCATCTGATCCTCCCTCTCATGAAAGGACCTGGCTGGGATGGAATAAGTGGCTTCTGCCCTCTGCCAGGGTGGATTCCTCTCAAGTCATTCTTTCTCACACCTCCTCTGAGCAGTGAGGAGGACAGATGGATTTCGTGAGTTAGGTCTTGCTATGACCTAGAGGCTGGAAGGTGGAGGGCGGGAGAGGAGGGGCCTTCCCAGAGCTGATGAATGGCTAAGCCAGGATCTGCCCTCAAGCCTGGCTGAGCCCTGAGCCCAAGATCTTAACACTAGGCCAAGCTGGAGCCACAGGGGTGGGAACAGCCGGGAGACTATTCTTCAAGGGCAGGCAGAGAGGGCAGGGGATGTGCAGACTCAGGTGAGGCCTGAGGAAGCAGCAGAAGCCCATAGTGTATACCTGGTTCCTGGGAGGGGTACCCTTCTGAGGCGGCATAGAAGAGCCCTCCAGCTTGATGGTTTGTCAGTTGTCCTTGCCCATCTCAGTTCAGTGCTGAGGAAGGAAATTGGGGAGGGGATATGAAAAATTACGCTGGTCACGGGAGCCTGGATCACGAGGTGGTGTGGGCAAAGGGGCCTGTGGTCTAGTTCTGGCTCTTTGCAGAGGCTGCCTTGGCCAAGACTTTGCTGCTTTGAGCCTCAGTTTCCTCATCTGTCAAGTGGGCATGATGGTAGCATCTCCTTCCTCCCAAGGTCACTGTGACAAATGAAGGAGATAGGAGATAGTGTGGGTAGCGTGCACAGGGCATGGCTGGTGCACAACATGTGAGTCCTTCTCCTCTCCTGTCAGAACATAGAGAATCCAGAACACACACAAATGTGTAAAACAAGGGGGTGCTGGACTCTGGCATTATTACAGAGCAACTAGCCTGAAACTTCTAGGCTTCGATCTGCTTTGAGCTGCACAGGAAGTGTAGAGGAAGAGGTCGAGAGGAGATGCTGATGGTCTGTATAACCGCGTCTATCAGCTTTGTACTGAGGTCTGGCCAGTGCTATAAGGCGAGTAAAAGAAATAAAGAGTATAGAGTTTAGAAAGTAAAAAATAAAGCTGTCATTATTTACAGGTGACAGAAAATCCAAAAGTATCTCCAGATAAACTATTAGAATTAATTTGTGCATTAATTTTAAAGGTCAGAATATAAAATCAATTGTATTATTACATATTAGCAATAAATAATTGGAAAACGAAATTTGAAAAACAATTGCATTTATGATAGCATTCAAACACTGCAAATATCTCGGAACACATTTAATGAGAAAGGTGCAAGACCTTTACCCATGAAAGTACACAATATTCTTGGGAAAAATTAAATAAGACAAAAATCAATGGAGGAATGTACTATGTTTATTGATTGGAAGACTCAAGATGGTAAAGACGTTCATTTTCCACAAACTGATCTACAAATCCAATGCATTTGCAATCAAAATATGAAAAGAAAATGAAAACCAGCAGGATGAGGGCACACTGATGTAAGGCTTCCCTATTGGGGTGGCAGCAAGAGTGGGAGTGTTTGCTGGTCTAGTAACCAAGGTCCTGGGTTTCAGTAGCTTAGAGATATGGGAGAGGCTACCTTCTGCCTGCCCTAGTTAGAACTGACACCCCAGCATAAAGCCAAGACTTTCAAAAAGATGTACCCTCAGTGAAATAGGGAACTTGGAAAATATCTACCCATCTACCAGGAAGAGAAAACAAAAGCTTCTCTCTCTCATCTAGGTTTCCTTTGAGAATTGTGTTCCAAAGTGTGCCCCTTATTTCTGTTGAAGGTTATAATTTACACTATTCCTATGGTTCTAGAATCTTGGTGCACAGAACTTAATGTAAACATTGGTGTCAGGATAATGATGCCTTGGCAGGCACCCAGGGGAAGAAATTACATATTCTCTCTTAGACATTGGAGGGACCTACCCTCAACCAGGCTGAATAAGATTCCCACAGATAAAACCCCACAAAGATGAGCTCACAATCCAACAATTACCAAATACACAAGAAACAATCCACCATGAGGGAGCATCATCACACAGCCCAGACAGCAGAAATACATCTCAAGAGTTTGAGATAATAATAAACAGACTAAGATGAATGTTGAAAAGATTTAAAATTATTAGAGACACATAAGGAATAATAGAAAAAGAAAGAACAAGGAGATAAGCAAAAGAACAAAACGGAGCTTTCAAAAACTAAAAAATACTTCTTAAAATTAAAAACTCATTGTAATTGGGAAAATTTGAATATGGAGCGAGTATTAAATTAATAATTAAGGAATTATTTTAATTTTGTAAGGTGTGATAATATTTTTGCTATGTAAGAAATATGTTCTTATTTTTCAATGCATACTGGACTATTTAGAGGTACAATTTCATTATGTCTAGGGTTTGTTTTAAAATATTTCAGCATAGATAAAAGTAAATGTAGTAAACACTACAGAGTGTTAATAATTGTTAAAACTAGGTGTTGGGTAAATACAATTCATTATTACCGGTGGCTCTCAAACCTCAGTGTGACACAGAATCACCTACTGGGCTTTTCAAAACAAAAATTATTACATCTGACAAAGGATTTGTATCCAGAATATATAAAAATTTAATAACAAGAAAACAACGCAGTTTTTAAAATGGGCAAAAGATTTGGACACTTCACCAAAGAATATATATATGAATGGCAAAGAAAAGTGTTCAACATCATTTGTCATTCAGCAAGTGTGAATTAAAACCACATTAAGATACCTCTACCCGTCTATTAGAATGACTAAAATTAAAAAAATAAAATTCTAACTGGCATTGCCAAGTGCTAGTGAGAATGCGAAGCAACTGGAACCCTCTCATATCACTGGTGGGCATGCAAAAGAGTGCAGCCACTTTGAAACAGAGTGTGGCAGTTCCTTACAAAATTAACCTCATCCTTACCGTGTGGCCCAAAGGCTCATTCCTGGGTATTAACCCAAGTGGAATGGAAACACGTCCAAACAAAGCCTGTATGCAAACATTTATTATGGCTTCATTTAAAAGCACCCCAAACTGGAAACAATGGAAATGTCTTTCAACAGGTGAACCACTAAACAAACTGGTGTCTCCACGCAATGGGACATCATTTGATGATGAAAAGAAACAGACTATTGATGCACTTAACAACATGCATGAGTCTCAAAAGATTATGCTAAATGAAAGAAGCTAGACTGCAAAGATGAATGCATTTATGTGACATCCTAGGGAAGGCAAAATTATATGGAGAGAAAACAGATCAGGGCTTGTCAGGGGCTGAGAGTGGAGGAGGGATTAGGTAGGGGACCAAGGGAGAATTTGGGGGGGGGCAAAGGAAATATTCTAAAACTTGATCACAGTGGCAGTTACACATTTCCCAAAACAAAGAAATACACACCAGAAAGAATTAATTTTAATGTATATAAATTTTTAAAAGTGGAGAAAAATATGAGATTAATATACTAACACACACACATACAGATTGCTAAACTTCACCCCCAAAGTTTTTGACTTAATAGGTCCTGGGTGGAGCCCAAGAGTTTACATTTCTAACAAGTTCCCAGGTGATGCAAGTACTGTTAGTCTGGAGACCGCACTTTGAGAACCTCTGCCTTATATGATTCTAGTACTTTCTTGATATTTGAAATGTATGCAAAAATTTCATAATACGTTAAAAAACCAAAATGACAGATTTCATTGGAGATTAGACACATCCTAGAGAAATAAAGAATAGGAAATGTGATTGGTGGATGATTGGTCATGGGGGATAAAGTGGAAAATCCCAAAGTACATCTATTAATCATTTTAAAAGAGATGAAGGAAACAATACTTGAAGAAATAATGGGAGACCCTTTTCTAGAATTAAAGCTGAAGGCGACAGGCTTACCTTGGGCTGCCTAGGATATGGCTAGTACACTATGAAGTACAGTTCCTCACGAAGAAGCATTACTCAGGTCCACTCAAGATTGAGGTTGCTCATGGTCAGTACTGTCTCACATGTGCTCTGACTTCTGCAAGTGAGAAGAGTTCCCTGTCCAAGCAGGTGTGCAAGCACAGCCCCTGGTGGTCGGGTTAGTCAATGCAGGTTCTAATCCAAATTGCCTGACTTCCCAGCTCTGTGCCCGTGGACTTGAGTTGTCCCTCTCTGGGCCTCAACTTCCTTATTTGTACAGTGGAATAATGTCATTCATGATAATAATATCACCCGTGGGGCTGTGGAGATGGTCAAACACAGAACAGCTATGAGGTTCCCAGTATGTAGTGAGTGTTCAGAAGAATGTTATTCAGCCCCAAGAGCAGAGACAGAGCCTCCCTTGGGAGAAGCTACAAAGATCCCCCAGCAGACGCAGGTGAAGATGATAGCAGGAAGGAATCCCTCTTACATGCCACCTCCACGAAGCGGAAGATTCCCAAAGCAGAAGGGGTTCGCCTGAATGGAGATGAAAATGACACTCGGAGACTTTTCTCTCCCTCTCTTGCCCGCAGACGATGGACCTTACTCCAAAGGAGGCAAGGATGCAGGAGGAGCCGACGTGGCCCTGGCATGCCGCAGACAGAGCATTCCGGGTAACAAACCCCCTCTCCTTCCTTTCTTCTCTATCCTGGAGGCACAGAGAGCTCTGGGTGGGGTTCAGACAGCATTGGCTCTTCTGCTAACTTGCTCTGTGACTTTAGGCCAACCACTTAACCTCTCTGATTCTCCTCTGTATAATGCAACCAAAGTGCCCTGATTACCAGTGTTAGCGTCACTTGTCTTGGAGCTGAGGGCCCAGAATTGCCCCAATGTGCCCCCTCATTCCCAATCTGTTGGCAGAGGAGTTCCGAGGGGTCACCGTGGTGGAGCTGATCAAGAAAGAAGGCAGCACGCTGGGCCTTACCATCTCAGGTGGCACCGACAAAGATGGGAAGCCCAGAGTCTCCAATCTGAGGCCCGGGGGGCTCGCGGCCAGGTGAGAAGTGGGCTTGGTGGGGCAGCAGGAATGGGGCCAGGAGCCAGTAGAAAATGTACTCAGGCTTTAGGCGAAGCAACCAGGCCGTTGTTTCCAGGAGCACCTGATAGCTTGGTGTCTACGGAAGGAAGGCCTCCAGTGGGGCTATCATTCTAGGCCCTGGCTTCTTCTCTGTTCCTTTAAACCTGGGCCTAACTTGGCCACAGTGCTCCCATCTTGCCAGGCCCTCCAGGCCTTTGCCTATGCAGTTTCCTCTGCCTGGAAGTCCCATTCCCCATGACATCCTCTGGCAGACTCCTATCCATCCCTCCATACTGCTTCTGGGAAGCCCGCCAACCCAGGCTGGAGCAGCTGCTCTGCTCACACAGACCTGCATGCCATTTCTGCACATGGTGCTCTGGTTCACCTATCGTCTTACCTCTGTGGCTTTCTTGGACCACGAGTTCCATGAAACCTGGGAGTTAGCCTCTCTGGGTCTGTATAGGTCCGGCACTGCTAAATGTCCAGCTGAACAGAACAAAAGATTAGCAGTGAAAGTCCAGGGAGGCAAAGACCTGGCCACTCTGTAAGCTCCTTTGGGGCTGGTTAGAGTTATGAGGGTGACACCTCAGCTGGAGGAAAAGCAGGCAGACCAGCATCAATGGGGAATGCCAGGCCTGGGTGTTAGACAGGTCTAGGTTAAAATCCGCACTCCCCTACTTACTTACCGCGTGACCCTGGGCATTGTGTGACCTCTGAGATTAAATTCCCCATCTGTAACCTGGGGAGCCAGAGATCATCAAGATTCAAGGTGAGGGATGGGGATGGGGGGGGCGGGGGGTGGATGTAAATGCTGGCACCTGTCACCATGTGTGTGCTCTGGCCTCCTCATTCCCAGGAGTGACCTGCTGAATGTGGGTGACTATATTCGGTCAGTGAATGGTATCCACTTGACCAGGCTTCGCCATGATGAGATCATCACCCTGCTCAAGAATGTGGGCGAACGTGTGGTGCTGGAGGTGGAGTATGAGCTGCCCCCGCCTGGTGGGTGCCCTTGGACAAGGAATTTATCCACTACCTTGGCTGTGGGTGTACACAGCTCCCTCCCCACCAGGGTTCGGGTGGTGGGGATCATGCCAGATGAGGTAGGTGGGATCTGGAGACTGACAACAAATATCCATATCTCACCTAGGGCCTTTGCCTACCCTACGACTACAGTATGCTGTCACCAGGAGGCGGCAGGGCCCTGTTTATAACCCATTATCATTTTGCATATTTAGTTTCCAGATATTTTTTTCTTTAAAGGGGAAAGTATTGGGAACACTGGCTGAATAAATTGCTCCCTGCGCTACCACTGTCCCTACCCTACCAACCTGCACTGAGTACAGTGGCCTAGTGTTTAGTCTAGCGGTGAATTTTTAAAGTTGTTCAAAGTCTTGAAATTGGGTAATTGTCTGGAATTCAACCTTGACCTGAGCTCGCCAGCTATGGATTCAAGCCTGAGTTCCATCATTGTTTCTGTGTGACCTTGGGCAGGCCCTTTCCTCTCTCTAAGTGGTGGACTAAGTGGATATTAGGGGAAAGGGTCATCCCTCTAAGCCTCACTTGACCTACCCGTGAAATGGGAAAGAGTTTACTGTCCCTATAATCTCTGTGACTTGTTACCCAGCTCTCTTGGAATGAGCTTTGGGGATGTCTGCTGGCTGAGTGATGTGACTGAGAGACTCAAAGGAGTCCTTCATTTCTCTCTAGCCTCTGAGAATAACCCGGGGACCATTTCAAAGACAGTGGATGTCTCCCTCTACAAGGAGGGCAATAGCTTTGGCTTTGTCCTCAGAGGTCAGTATAAGAGTTGCCCTTGGTTCAGGGCGGGAAAGGTGGTTAATTCTAATTGTGCATGTGTTCTGTTTTGCTTTAATAAATGCATTTTATATATGTGCATATAAATCTATATGTGAATCTTATATAGCATATGTACATATGCTATATATGTGTGTGTGTGTATGTGTGCATATATGTACATATACAAACATACACACATATATCTCTTCTGACTTTAAAGAACCCAGGACTATTAAGTCAAGTGTTAAATGGAAGATTGCCAAGCCATGAGGTGTGCATGGTTGAGGGGAGTGAGAGGTAAAAGTTTTACCAGAAAATGCTGGTGAAAGCTGCTCCTGAAATTGAGAACGAGGTTTAGAACCGTCTAACAACCAGGGCAAAAAGAGAAATAGGATGAGATCAAGGAAAGGGAGCAAACCATTTAACAGGGAGGGGCCTTTAGTCATTTTCCCAACTTTTTGCCCCAGCTCTGGGCAGGGAGGGGTGAATTTACAGTTAGTATCTGGTATGAGGGCCTGTGACTAGCAAGGACAAAGTCCTCAAATAGATTTAATTACGGGAGCCTGCTTAGGTGCTGGGTCAGGGCCTCAGGGCATCAGGGAAAGAGTGGGTAGATGATTTTCTGCCTCTTGTTGAACCCTGTCCAGGAGGTGCCCATGAAGATGGCCATAAGTGCCGCCCACTTGTCCTGACCTACGTGCGGCCTGGGGGCCCTGCCGACAGGTGAGCCTGAGCCAGAGGAAACATTACAGGCTCGCCTGGCACTGAAGCGCCCCAACTCCTTGTGAAGAAGGCAGAGTGGGGCCAGCACGTATATTCTCCAGATGAGCAAATTGAGGTCCAGTGAGGGAACACCATTTGCCCACAGTCACTCAGGGAGTTTATTGGTGGAGCCAGAACTAAAGCCCAAAGAGAAAGACCCCAAGTTCTTTCATTCCAACATCCTACAGAGGGGAGGGGGGAAGCAAGCCTTGGTGTCGTGTTGCTCTTCCCTTCCCTAGCCTTGCTTTCCCCTTCTGTGGAATGGGTCCAATACTGCAGCCTCTAGGAGCTGCTGTGAGAGATTCGGGCACACCGACTGGTAGCTATGGCCCTCTGTAATTCAGCCTTCCCTGTCTGTCCCAGCTGTGCTGCCCACTCTGGCCCTGCCTGGGCTGGCCCAGATGTGCCTGGAGGAGAGAATGACGGGGAGCAACAAGTCCAGTTCCCAGCAGTGGGAGATTCCTGACCATTTTAAGAGAAGTCTGAAACAGCCTGGTCAGAAATCTAAATCCGTCCTGGGACAGGGCCCTGGGACAAGCTATTCATAGAACCTCCCAGAATAGCTTTGGCCACCTGTTAGGGCAGGCATTCCAGGGCGAGGATTTGACCCAAACTGAGGTGAACCCAAGCTCGGGCCCTACCCTGGGGTCCCTCATGAATTGGTTCCCAGGCACATTTGTCACCAGGCCAGAATCACTGCTAAGAAACTAGGGTGGGGACAGTGAGAAGGAATTTCCATGATGGGTAGCGTGCAGCATCCAGACTGCCCCACTGCTGATGCTGTGTGGCCCAGGCAGGGCTGCCGTCCTCTCCAAACAGGGTGTTTTCTTCTTTCCCTGGGGCAGGAGGGAGGTGGTGACCTCGAGAGCCATCTTCAGCTCAAATATTCTAGGGTTGAGCTGGGACTGTGAATTTCATGAGCACCAAGTGGGACAGGAGACGTCAGAGCTGACCCGACTCCCATCTTTACTTGCCTGCTTCATGTGCTCAGCTGTACACCACGGTCATTCATTCTTTCACTTGTTCATGCTTTCCTTCGCTCATCTGTTCCGTCCCTCTCTCCTTCACCCACTCCCTGCTCCTCCTCCATCTTCTGTGCCCCCGACTTTCCCAGCGCTATCTCAGCGGGGCTGTGCCCAGTGCTCGCGCCGGGCCAGGCTGGCTGACCAGGCCCTTCCCTGCAGGGAGGGCTCCTTGAAGGTGGGTGATAGGCTGCTCAGCGTCGATGGGATCCCGTTGCATGGCGCCAGCCACGCCATTGCCCTGGCCACTCTGCGGCAGTGCAGCCACGAGGCACTCTTCCAGGTGGAGTATGACGTGGCCATTCCAGGTGAGCTGGGAGCCCGAGGGCTAGGATTGGGTGGAAGGAGGCCCAGGAGTGCGGGGAGGGAATAGTGGGCACAGATCCGCTGGAAAGGCTGTGTGACCTTGGACCCGTCACTTAGCCTCTCTGAGCCTATCTGGGCAAGAAACACTATGCACCAGCCATTGTTTGATGCACTGGGGATCCAGCTGAGGATGGTACAGATGAGATCTCAGTTCTTATAGAGCTGACATTCTGGTGGGGAGAGACAACAGTAAACAGAAAAAATCAATTAGCAACAGTAAACAATAAATCGAATATGGAGGGTATCAGATGGCAGTAAGTGCTGTAAAAAAAAAAATCAAGGAGAGAGATAGGAAAGGCTGGGGTGGGCGCCCTTTAATGTGCAGCCATTGAGTGAAAGAAAGGCCATTGGCTGGGCCAGCTGGTATGGGAGGAGGAGCATAGAAGGGGTCTGGTTCAGGAAACGGGATGGAGGTCAAGGTGGCTTGATTTGCTGATATTTGAGCATGGAGCTAGGGTGTAGAGCAGAAGGAACTAGGTTTTGTTTTTGAGCGCACTTGGGTTGGTCAGTGGGGCTTCCATTTTCTGAGATGGGGAGGGTTGTAGCGGCCACAGCAATTCAGTGCCAGCGTATAGCAGGCTCCCAGTAAATGTGAACAAACTGCCATTGGGTAGCAAAGTCCTATAGTCAGAGCCCCTCAGACATGAATCCCTGCCTTTCCTCTGCCGCACAGTGGCCGTGTGGGCTTGGACAAGGCCTTTACCTCCGCACACCTCAGTCTTCTAGTCTGTATGATGGGTTCAGTGATGCCTCCCTGGCAGTGAGAATGGCATCAAGAGAACAGAATGAGGCTAGGAATAAAGTGCTCAATATTTGCATTTCAAACTCTTCTTTCCTTCTATGTGCCAGATGTCGTGGCCAGTGCCTCAGGGTCCTTGATAGTGGAAATAACCAAGACACCAGGGTCTGCCCTGGGGATCTCACTCACCACTGGCTCCCACCGGAACAAGCCAGTCATTACCATCGAGCGCATCAAGCCGGCCAGTGTGGTGGACAGGTGAGAGATGTGATGGGCTCTGTCTCAGTGAAGGGCAGATGGGCGGGGAGAGAGGCTGCCCAGAACTCTGTCCGACCGGACCAGCCTCCCCCTGTTCGCTCTCCCACTTGGTCAGGAGTGGAGCTCTGCATACTGGAGACCACATCCTGTCCATTGATGGCACCAGCACGGAATACTGCTCATTGCTTGAGGCCACCAAGCTGCTGGCCAGTGTATCGGAAAAAGTGCGACTGGAGATCCTGCCTGTGCCTCAAAGTCGGCAGCCCCTGAAGCCCTCAGAGGCAGGTGGGTCTCCTTCAAAGGTCTCAGGACACATCTTATGTATTAACGCATTCTGATTCTCTCCATTATCCTAGAAAGTGGCTACCATCCCATTATACAGGTAATGACAGTGAGGCACAGAGGGGCTAAATGACTTGTCCCAGTGCCCTGGCAGCTGGCTCTAGAGTTGGCCAACCCCTGGGCAAGGGTGGGTGTGCCGCACAGGGAAGTGGAATCAATGGACTGAGACAGTTGGGTCCTCACTCCTCCATCCAAGGATGCACTGTACCATGCTGGATCCCTCAGAGTCCCACAGCAGAAGGAAGAGTCAGTACAGGGCCTGGGGCAGTCTGGAAGGAAGTGTTACATGGCAGCCAGTTTGGATGATCAGGTGAGGGAGGCAGGATCTCTGGGGTCCCCTGGGAACCATGTGCTTAGGTGGAGTAGAAGTGCAAAGAATTCCCTGGGTCTGGGGAGATACGCAAAAGGTGGAAGGGGGAGGATGAGGTCTGAGCAAGCCTTGGCCAACCCAACGGGAGCCTTGCCTGACACACGAGCTGACCCCGAGAGCACAGCATGGGGTAGAAATGACCACACACCCTGAGGGCTCAGCCCCTGGCCGAGGCTGCCCAGGGCACAGCCCCTGAAGCAGATCCCAAAGGTGCTCCAGCCTGATACCGTCTGCCAACGCACTCCTCAAAGCTGATGGGTCAGTTCTCAGGCTCCAGAACCCGCTAGCCTGGTTCAAACCCTGCTCCACCACCTCTCACCACGGGCCTTGGCTGGGTCTGCTTTTCCTCCCCTATCTCTGCTGCGTGGCTGAGCCCTGAGAACAGTGCCCTACACCTCGTGCATGCCTAGGACACATGAGTAGAATCCTGACTGCCTCACTTGGCTCAGGGGAAACTCAGGATCTTCTGGTCCTGCTTTCCTCACTTCGTCTGCAGATGGGAGCGCAGCCTCCAGGGGGCGTGGTGAGTTCACTCCCTCAGTCCCTGATGCCTGCACCTCTCTCTTCTTCTGCTGGCCACAGTGAAGGTGCAGAGGAGCGAGCATCCTCATCGCTGGGACCCCTGCATGCCCTCCTGCCATAGCCCCCGGCCGGGCCACTGCAGGACACCCACCTGGGCCACACCTGCTGGCCAGGACCAGAGCCGATGTAACGTGCCCACCCCACTGTGGCTTATGCATGTATCATGGGGAGAAAACCAAGACTCAGAGAAATTAGAGGACCTGCCCAGCATCACCTGGCACATTAGTGATGAGATGGGCCTCTGTCCTCCGCAGTTGGGTTTCACCAGGTCTGTGAAAACCCTGCAGTCCCGAGGTCCAGAGGGCAGTGGCTTGCCTGAGGTCACAGAGCGAGTGGTTGAGGGGAATGGGAGAGGGCATCCCCACGACTCCCTGTGGTTGGGTGGCTTCCTGGCACCCACTGTGGAGGGCCCTGCTAGGGTTCACGGGGCTGTGCTCTCATCTCCCCAGCCTTATCCTCGACTCCATTTTCCTCGCCGACCATGAACCACACCTTTTCCTGCACCAACCCCAGCACCCTTCCCCGTGGATCCCAGCCCATGAGCCCCCGGACCACAATGGGGCGGAGGAGGCAGCGAAGAAGGGAACACAAAAGCTCATGTAAGCCATGGTCTCTTCCCTTCTGGGTTGCCTGTGTGCCTGAGAGACAGGTTGGCTTAAGAAGGATGTTTGGGGGGCAAAGCTCCAGATGTGTGCATGGGGTTGTTAAAAACACGAATGGTACACCAGGCTATCATGGATGATGGGGCATGTTGTACACTGCATGAGGACACACCAGAGGAGCGCCAGTTCCTTACTTTGTTCACTTTAGTCTTGATTTTTATCATGAAAAGTTCCCAGCAGGTGGTGGCAAAGTGCCTTGAGGACAGGATACCTTTTCAGATTTGTAGGAAGGTCTCACAGTAACTCCATTTCATTTTTTTTTTATTCAGTCCTGATCCATTTAAATATGTGGTTTAATTGTGTATCACTTCTCTGACATTTTTAAAATTTCCTCTAAGACAAAAACACACATGCCTGAGACTAGCTATCTAGAATGTAATCATTTTCACTTTTACTATATATATGTATGTGTGTATATATGTATATATATATATTTATAAATTTTACTTACCTTTAATTATAGACTCTTTCCTTTATGATCACTATATATATATTTCCCTTTTGAATTGAAGATATTTCAATATTCTAAAGAGTGAATAAACGTAAAGACAAATAGCAGGGATGACAATGCAGGAGTCATGTGGAAGTAGTGAAAGTCACAAGAATGCCCAGAATTTTGAAATCTTTCCTGGGAAGTGCCTTTCCTTTGTTCATGTAAAAAGTGTAACCAGCCTCCTGCCATATGAATTGCAAAGGCCTCCAGGAAGGATAGGGGGTCAAACTGGGCCATTGGAATTGAACCAAGTGAGGGAAAAGAGGAATACAAGTTACCTGGTACCCGAAAGGAACTAAATACGGTTGTGAGTTTCCAAGCAACAAAGGTGAAAAGGGAAGCAGATATCAGAGTCAGCTGAGAAATAAAATACACCTTTACCAATCACCTTTATCAGCATCAAAGCTGGGTGGTGTAGATGAAGAGATTTGGAAATGCTATTCATTGGCAGGGGCATGCGGACACTGGAGGCTGTCCCCTTCCTAAACCTGTCCCCTTCCTAAAATGAGTGACTAATAAAGTATATTGTTATTATTGATTATAATAATTAATTAGATAATGACTTTTTGAACACTTATGTACCATGCATCATTGTTATCATTAGGTTTATAATAGTGAAAAAAATATACGAATATAATAACATAATATACCCAACAACATAATATATTTCACA
Organism: Eonycteris spelaea; assembly: GCA_003508835.1. Classification (NCBI taxonomy): domain Eukaryota; kingdom Metazoa; phylum Chordata; class Mammalia; order Chiroptera; family Pteropodidae; genus Eonycteris; species Eonycteris spelaea. The sequence continues at coordinate 744,677 of PUFA01000204.1, read as the reverse complement.
TATTGTAATGTGTAATATGAAATGTAACAAAATAATGTATAAAGACATAATAGTATAGTATTAGTTATAGAATAAAATATAAAAGTAAATCTTATTTAATAAATGATATCAAATATCCATATTAAATTTTTTATTTTTCAATTAAGTTAGCATTCAATATTATATTAGTTTCAAATGTACAGCATAGTGGTTAGACATTTATATAACTTACAAAGTGAAGTGATCCCCCAGATAAGTCTTGCACCCCCGACACCATACATAGTTATTACAATATTATTAACTATATTTCCTATGCCATAATTTACATCCCCATGACTATTTTGTAACTTCCAATTTGTAGTTCTTAATCCCTTTCCAACATGCACATTAATAATACAAATATATTTTATATACAGAATATAAAATATTGTAAAGTAACATATCAAATAGTTATATATAAAGTTATCATATAACCAAACAATTCTACATTAGGCCTTTGCCCAAGAGATATGAAAGCATGTCATGTACATCTAAAAACTTATACATGAATATTCACAGCAGTATATTTATTTTAGCCAAAAGTTGGAAACAATCAAGATGTCCATTAACAGATGAATGGATAAACAAATGTGGTATATTCATACAATGGGATATTATTCAGCCTTAAAAAGGAATGAAATTTTGATGTTTGCTACAATATAGCTGAACCTTGAAAACATTATGCTAAACAAAAGTAGCCAGACACAAAAGAGCACATACTATATGATTCTATTTATATGAAATGACCAGAGTAGGCAAATCTATAGAGAAAGGAATAGAGTAGTGGTTGCATGGGGTGAGGAGAGATGGGAAGTTTTGGGACTATATCTAAAGGGAACAGGGTTTCTTTTTGAGGTGATGAAAATGTTCTAAACTTGATTATGGTAACGATTATACAACTTGGTGAATATGCTAAAACCACTGAACTGTATGCTCTAAATCAGTGAATATTATGGTAAGTGAATTATATCTCAATGAAGCTGTTACCAAAAATAACATAATGTATACTATAGTATATAACAGCATTATAACATAGCTAACTAACGTAGCATATGACATAACATAATTTCGCTGACCCTCAGAACTTCTGTTCCCCAACATGACAATCCCAAGAGCTGCCTTCCTTAATCCTTGCCATAGCCCCGCTAAGTAAGAATCATGACTCCATTGTACAGATGAGGAAGCTGAGGCTCCGAATGGGCTGTGACTCGGCTGGCCCCAGGATAAGCCAGAACTCCCACTCACTTGTCCCTCTGACTCCGGGTCCTTGGGCCCAGGGGTGGGTTGGCTCCAGCAGGAAGGCCTGGCTGTGTTGCGCCCCCTGAGTGCCTTGCCCACCTGCCCCGCAGTGTCACTGGCCTCCAGCACGGTGGGGCCAGGCGGGCAGATCGTGCACACAGAGACCACAGAGGTCGTGCTCTGCGGTGACCCCCTCAGCGGCTTTGGCCTCCAGCTCCAGGGCGGCATCTTCGCCACCGAGACCTTGTCCTCCCCACCTCTTGTGCGCTTCATCGAGCCCGACAGCCCGGCAGAGAGGTGAGCCTCCTACCCCCTCCCACTTGGCCTGCCACTCTTCAATTCAGGGACTCGTGGACAGCCAGGGAAACTGAGTCACACACCAAGCCTGGCTTCATACGTGTTTCTCACTTAACCATCACATCAATTCCATCACCAACCCCATTTATAGATGAGGAAACCGAGATGCAAAAAGTTGATTCACTTGCCCAGGGTCACACAGCTCAGAGTGACCTAGGACTGAACCCCTATCTGTCTAAAGTCATAGTACTCTATACATACATCTCGTAAGGTACGACATCATCCGCATTGGACAGACAAACTGAGGCCCAGCAAGGTCATTTCCTTAGCCAGAGTCATGTGGTAATTTGCCTGAGGATCTCTAGCTGGTGCAGGGCAGAGCTGAAAGTCACACCCCAGCCCTGCGCTGCACAGTGTTCCTGCCTCCCAATGGAGCCGTGATGGTGATGGAACTGCCTCTCTCTGCTGGGCTGCCCGGGGTTCAGGTGTGGGCTGCTGCAGGTGGGGGATCGTGTCCTGTCCATCAACGGCATTGCCACCGAGGATGGGACAATGGAGGAAGCCAACCAGCTGCTGCGGGACGCAGCACTGGCCCACAAGGTCGTGTTGGAGGTCGAGTTTGATGTGGCAGGTGAGTGAATGCCCTTCGTTTCCTCACGCCTTGGGACCCTGTGCTTTCTCCTCTCTTTATCCTGGCCTTGCCTGGGACAAAGGCACATGGACTTAGCACTGACAGTAGGAGGGAAGGCAGTGGCAGGGTGCGGGGTGGAGTCCACAGGCCAGCGTGAGGCATGAGGGATTTTACACTGGAACAAGGATAGGGAGGGCAGACTGGGGCTGAAAATACTCCATGCTCCTCTACGGCGTTTAGGCAAAGGCCTCCAAACAACAACTAGGTTTCGAATTCTGGTCCTGGGATTGAGACACTCTGTGACCTTGGACAGGACACTTTCTTCTCGCTCAGTTTCTCCAGCTTTATAATAGTAAATAAAATCCTTCCACTACAGGGGATGTGGCTTGGGTTAGGTGAGATAAATCACATGAAAACACCCAGCTAAGGTCCAACACTAGATAATGGGTGCTCAGGAAATCGTCACTAGATTTGAATTGGGTGGGTTTGGCCATAGGAACCCCTGGCTGGCAGTCATGAGGTCTGAGTCCCAGTCCCAACCTGCTCTAACCAGGTGGATGGATTGTTTTGGTACAATCTGTCAGCTCACCATGCCTCATCTGTCAAGAGGAAGAGCAGGATAGGGTTGGGACAGTGACTTTTTAGGGTCCCTCGCAGCCAGACCAGAATGGGTGTGAGGCCGGGTCTCACATGGATCCACATCTGTTTGTACCCAGAGTCTGTCATCCCGAGCAGCGGCACCTTCCATGTGAAGCTGCCTAAGAGGCGTGGTGTGGAGCTGGGCATCACCATCAGCTGTGAGTCCCCCGCCTGCCATACTGTCCCAGCCATTCCATCCCCAGCTGCCCGAGAGCGGAGTGGGCTCCCCTGCTGGGACAAAGAGCGCACTGCCTGGCCAGGGGACAGGCTCCCGGTGGGAAGACCAGCCAACTTGGGTTCCGTCCACCGTGTAACTCCCAGTGGTGTCCTTAGGCAAGACTAGAGCTTCTCAAAGCCTTGGTTTCCTCTTCTGCACAATGGGAAGCCTTTGGGGTCTCCTGCTAGGGTGACGTGGCTTTAAGGCATCAAACAGGTGGGCCTGGTTTGGTTTTCTGTCTGCCTCTGTGTGCCCAGAGCCCAGAAGAGGCCTGAGACACAGTAAGTGCTTCATAAGTGTGTCTCACGTATGAGCTACACTGGCTAGAGTCTGTGCCCCCGTTCTTGTTTGTCAAAGACATGTAAGTGAGGGACTGGAGAATGAAAAAAGAAAGGTGGACTGCACAAGCTTAAGAACACTCTGAACCCCTGTGGCTCCCATCTCACCCTGCGTGAGCGACGGAAGTCCTCAGGGCCGATGACACCCTTTGTGGTCTGGTCTCTGGGACCACTGACTTCGCCTCCTGCCATCTTCCTCAATCACACTTCTCTAGCCACTGCTGACCACCTGGCTCTTCCTTGAACACCTGTGTTCCTTCCGGCCAAGGGCCCTCGCACTGGCTCTTCCCTCTGCCCTCTTCCCCGCCCCTTCAGGTCTTTGCTCAATGCCACTTTGGCAAAGCCTTCCCCACACCTGGTTAAAATCGCACTGCCCTCCACATGGTTCTTATTCTTCTTTATTTTTCTCCATAGCACACTTTATTATCTAACAAACTACTTTTAAATTTTGTTGATTAGAGGGTAGCTCCATAGTATAGTGATTAGCATGTCTGCTTTACACACAAATGGTCCTGGGTTTGTGACGCAGCGGAGCCACGGATCATACCCTGGGTGCGCCAGGCCCCCCTCGAGTGCGCCAGGGTTGCCAGACCCCGTGGCTCACCTGGCCCCAGGTCCATGCTGCAAGCATGTGGGAGGAGACACCCTGCCTTCAGAGATCCAGTTCTTAAGGGGAAAATGGCAACATCCATAGGTCAGGGGCGGAAGTGGGGGGGTGGGAATTAAAGAGGGGGAAAAACATTTTTGTTGGTTATCTGTGACCCCTCCCACCCCCCCCCACCCCATCCCCCGCACTAGATTGGTAGCTCTTAGAGGGCAGGGATCTTTGATTGTCTTGTTTACTGCTATTTCCCTTCCTGGCACATAGTGGGGACTCAGGAATGTTTGATGCGAATGAATGAATGAGTAGGATGAATTGATGAGAGAGAATGAGGCTGAGGAACCAGGGTCTGGCTCAACACAGCTCTGTCCTTGGGGGCCTGAGGAGAAAGGAATTGGGGTAGTGGGGGTGAAGACCCCACTCACCTGGCCACAGCATCAATGCACTCACTGCCCTGCTGAGGTGGTCTCCTGGCAGGTGTCCTCTCTGGCCATGGCAGCGCACAGATTGACGGGCTGACCCCAGGTCAGGCAAGGGATACTGGACACCATTCCCCAAGGCCTGCCTCTGAGAATAGACGACTAGTTTGCCGTCCTGTGTGGAATGGTCCTCAGCCCCCATATGGGGCTTGATGGAGGGGCAACTGTTCAGAAGGGCAGCCGCTGCTGCAGCTTCTTCCTGCCCCAGGCTCTGCAGTTGATGGAGGTGGGACTTTAAGCAAGCTAGGAGAGGAGAGGCTGCTCCAGTCCGGTCACCTCTGGGCAGGACCACCAGGTTCAGTTATGTGGCTTCTACATGTCACAGGGATGCCCATTCAAGGCAGGCTCACAATTTCCTTACAACTTCTCAAAAGACTGATTGGAAGGGGCACCTTTGCCTCATCTGCAAAGATGCCATACAAGCTAGAAGGGGTTCTTACAGCCTGGTCACCAATGGGAAAACCCATTAGCCTAAATGGATTCTTCATGCAAGAAAACTTAGCCACTCATGCGACACACATTGTCTTAGGTCTTATTCCCCAGGAAAAGTTTCTCAGACAAGGAGTATATGCAGGAAGTTACTGAGAGGACGCTTGGGATCAATACCTGTGAGCAATGAGGGACACAGGACTGGGCACAGGGAGAAGCTGAGCTGCCAAGCAGTTGCAATAGAAGCTCAGCCAATCCCATGGAGTGCTCTCAGCTGGGAGGCCCTGGAAGTTGTCCTGAGCTGAGGCTGGAAGCTGGGCCTTTGCACCACCTTGCATGGATCAGTCATTAGATGTAGGCTGCACCTAGGAGGGGTGCTACCTTGGATAAGGCTGCTCATTTGGCCAAAGGCAGTTTCCAAAGCAGGATCCAGTTGTGAGCTGTCAGCAGCCAGCACTCCCTGCAGCCAGGGAAGGAAGAACTCCATTGTGGAAGAGTCGCCCATGCCTGGGTCCTCACGCTGTGCCAGGTGCTGGGGACGCAGACACCAGCCAGACACTGCCTCTTAAGGAGCTCGGTTTGCTGGCGGATGGGCTGAGCAAGAGGAAAAAAGGGCCGAAGTGGGTTGAGTACCTACTGTGTGCCAGGAGCCATGATAGATTTTGTGCCTACCTTACCTAGTTGTATCTCAGGACATCTTTATGAGGTCTGTGGCGTTAGACTCATTTTGCAGAGGGGAAACCGAGGCACAAAGAGGCGAGCTAATTTGTTCACAGCCACCCAACCTCACTAGTGGGAGCAGGGCCTGTTTGCATCCATGCCCCAGTCCTTTCCCCCACCAAGGCTGAGATCATCATAGGTCAGAGTCATGACCTCTTTTTCCAGCGGCCAACAGGAAGCGAGGGGAGCCCCTGACCATCTCTGACATCAAGAAAGGAAGTGTGGCACACAGGTAGGGGTCCCCCTGGGCCTGGGGCTGGGGAAGTAGGTGATGGGGGTGGGGATGGCACCAGTATGTGCCAGGCTCCTTCCTACCCACCACCCCTGCTCATGCAGGACCGGCACCCTCGAACCAGGCGACAAGCTGCTGGCCATCGACAATATCCGCCTGGACAACTGTGCTATGGAGGACGCCATGCAGATCCTGCGGCAGTGTGAGGACCTGGTGAAGCTGAAGATCCGGAAGGATGAGGACAACTCCGGTATGGCCCCCACCCTGCCCTGCCACCTCTTGAGGTCCACCCTCCAGACCAGTGAATTCCCAGCTTGAAATTCTGGGCTCCCTCTGGTCAAGGAGGGACAGTGGTGGGTGCCACCTGAGGGCTAGCAGATGGAGACTCCTTAAATGTACAGACTGGGGAGGGGCAGCATCACAGATGTCTCACTGTCCCTGGGGTCTGGAGCCCTCCAGGACCCTTGTGAGGTTGGTAGGGGGTTTGAGGCACTGCCTGGGTCCCCGATGCCCTACACAAAGCCTGGCAGAGGAGACGCAGGGAGCAGCTGTGAGCGGATGAGTGGATGGGGTGTGAGTGAAGGACGGGATGCACCACTGTGTGGGTGGGTGTGCGAGTGTGTAAGCAAATGTACAGACTGGGACACAGCTGAGGCCAGACAGGTGACATAAGTGAGTGAACTAGACAGAAGGTAGGAAACATGATACAGGTTGAGAGACAAAAGGGCAGGAGTGAGGACCGTGGCCACTGGAGGGCAGATCTCTTATTCAGAGGAGCGACTGCCAGCCGCCCTAGGAAAGAGAGTCACTTGTGGACAGATTTCTTTTTTCTTTATTTAAGAAAAGCTGGAAATCTGTCCTCTTCTTATCATGATTATCATTATTACCATCATTATTGCTGTCATTTTGTGTGGTGTGTGTAATCTGTATTTTAAAATGCTGTTCCATGGCTTGCTTCTTTTTTCCTGAATGATGTTTGGGTGGAAGAAAACATTTCTAGAGGCAAAAGATGGCCTCGGGGTCCTCATCGTCAGCACCATCTGAAGCCGTGGCGCTAGTGAATGTGTGAGTGAACGGATGAGTATCAGTGAGTGAATAAGTGTACCCAGGTTTTAGGGGGCTGGGGGTGCCCAGCTCCTGGGCCACGCCCCACTGGACCCTGCCACAAATGGGCGTCACTCTTGCAGATGAGCAGGAAACCACAGGTGCCATCAGCTACACGGTGGAGTTGAAACGCTATGGGGGCCCCCTGGGCATCACCATCTCGGGCACAGAAGAGCCTTTTGACCCCATTGTCATCTCGGGCTCACCAAACGTGGTCTGGCAGAGAGGTGAGCTGGGGCTCTGTGGGGACACAGGGCAGGCTGGGGACCCTCCTGGGGCAGGAGCTGCCCTTTGGGATCAGCCAAACTGGATTCTGACCTTTGTTCTGACATCAGTGCTCTGGGGGACACTGGGCCTGTGCCTTCCCTCTCTGAGCCTTAGTTCTGCAGAGGCTGGCCAGCCCCACAGACCTCCTGACTCCAAATCAGTCCTGGAGAAATGTGTGCTAAACCCTCTGCTCCCTCCCCACCTGGAGAGTCCACCTTTCTGGAATATCAGCACTGAGACCCTTTCCGAAGCACCATGGTGCCTACAGAGTACAAGGCTGTCCCGGTACCTGGGTCCCAGCACACCTGGGGCTTTTCCTGGTGCCCTGGGGGCCTGCCCCTATGCTGTCCTCTCCCTTGGAAAGTATTCCCCAAACTGTGGCAGCTGGGGGAGCTTTGAGAAGTAGGTGTCCCAGGATCTCTGGTTGGTTGGGGGAGCAGTGAATCTGAGGTCTAGAGGTAGAAGGGACCCCACAGGTCCAGAGGTAGAAGGGACCCTAGTGTGGGTGAGACAGATCATTCTCCTGTCAGCTGTGCAGTAAAATCCCTGCACTGAGAGAAACTGACTGTGAACGAGAAGCCAGACCAAGCTGAAGGGGCAGATAGAGATAGGTCCCCCGAGGAGGAGCCACAGGTGCAGCAGGAGGATGGGAGGGATCTGTGGCTGAAACGCAGCAGGACAGCTCCCTGTCGGTGTCACCACTCCTGGAGCGCCCCCTGCTGGACACCAGGCAGATTGCAGAGGCCAGGGTGGAGAGTTCTGACCTCAAATGTCTTCGTCTTCTGAATTTACTGAGTACCTACTGTGTGCCAGCCTGTTCTGGGCACCAAGGACTCAACAACAATTCCCCGCCTTTGCTGGGCTGATCTAGCTCAGCTGTCCACTGCAATTATAACATGAGACAAATTTTGTGGCTCAAGGTCACATATATTTGGCAGCTAGAATGTGTGATTCATAAACTTTCTAGTAGCCTCATTAGAAAAGATAAAAAGAAACAAGTAAAATGAATCTCAAATATATATGTATTCCAACATGTAATTAATATAAAAATTATTAACAAAACATTTTATATTCTATTTTTTAACTATGTCTTCAGAATCTGGTGTGTTTTATACTTTTCAGCACATCTCAGTTTGGGCCAGCACATGTCAGGAGCCCAGTAGCCACATGTGGCTAGTGGCCATCATACTGGACAGCCCAGCTCTGACCCCCTCCCTGCACCCGCCATTCTCTGATTCACACACTCCTTTGGGCCCTGGGGGAGCTTGCTGGGTAATGCTGGACATGAGGGCAGATGGGGCTTGACCTTCTGTGAGCTCCCACTTTGTGCCCAACATCTGCATTTGGGGTTCAAGACTCCTCTGCCTCTTTCTGCCCCACCTGAATCAACTGCATTCTCAGCAGCTGCTGCAACTTGTCTCTGCATCCTTAGCCCTGGCCACCCCTCAGAATCACCTTCCCTCACCCCACTCCCATACTGTTTAATTGCTCAGAGGTGGAGGCCAGGCATCTGCATTTTGAAAAAAGCTCCTGAGGTCATTCTAATGGTATCTAGGTAGAAAACCACTGGGCCCCAGGGATTATGATTATTCTCTAGGTGGGAAAACTGAGGCCTAGAGAGAGGGAAAGTCTACCCATGTATTTCCACTAGGTGGAAATGTGAATTTATTCTACCCACCCAATATTCAGTAATAATTTGATAAAATAAATATTATTACCCCCACTTTACAGACAAAGAAACCAAGACTCAGGGAAGTTAAAAAACTGGCCCCAAATCACATAGCTAGTATTTGGTAGCTAGTTTGTAGAATTCAAACAATACTCAAAACTCATTCTTGACACTGGTTCCAAACCCTAATTTTACAGTTGGAATAATCCACTCCCAGATTCTAGACTTGACATCTTCATTAATGCAACTCAATATCACATTAATGCAGCTGGGTTTAACTGAGGCCAGCCAGGCTTGTGCCTTGGGGTTCCTGGTTCCTCGAGGGCACTCTGAAGCCCTAAGTATCTAACTTTCATTATCTGCCCTGTGCCCCCCCCAGGACTGGCGCTATCCATGTTGGGGACCGTATCCTGGCCATCAACAGTGTTAGCCTCAAGGGCCGGCCCCTGAGTGAGGCCATCCATCTCCTGCAGGTGGCTGGTGAGACCGTCACATTGAAGATCAAGAAGCAACTAGACCGTGAGCCTCACCTTCCACCCTGGGGCCATCCAGCCCATTTAGGACAAGAGGCCCCTCTGTGCCTCTATGCCAGGCTTTGCGTGCCCAACCTCATAGAATCCTTGCTAACCCGTATGGGAGGATACCTGGGAAAGCTAGAGACATGACTCAGGGGAATGATTGGCCCAAGGTCACACAGCTGGTGTGGGGCAGTCTGGGTCTAAATCCTGCTCTTCATCACCTCCTGCTTCTTAAAGCTGCTGTACCTTGTACGTTCCTGGTTTCCCCTGACTTTGTCCCTATGCATTGGTAGGGAGGCCACCATGTGCAGTGGAAGGAGCCTGAGCTTTAGGTTCTTTCTTCTAATCTGGCTCCACGATTGCCCACCATGTGACCTTGGGCATGCTGTTCAGCCTCCCCGAGCCTCAGTGTTCCCGTCTGTGAAACAGGTTTGCCTGTTGGCATGGCATATTAAACTGCCCAGCGGCAGGCATGGGAGTCTTAGTGCTTCTGAATTCACAGACTCAAGTGGGAAAACTGAAGCTGGATGAGCATCTCTGTGTCTTCAAGGTCATAGGCCAGTGGTAGTAACACCTACTTTTCCTCCTAGGCCCTCCACCACCCCGCAAGTCGGGCAGCTTCAGCGAGGCCAGTGATGCGGATGAGGACCCACCAGAGGCGCTCAAAGGAGGTCTGGTGGCAGCTCGGTTCTCACCAGCTGTGCCCAGTGTGGACAGCGCTGTGGAGTCCTGGGACAGCTCGGCCACAGAGGGTGGCTTTGGGGGCCCAGGTAACACCCCAGAGCCCTTGGATAAGCAACATGCTCTCTCTGGTCTCCCCAACTGCCAGGTCTTTGCAGGGACTGTTTTGTCTGCCTAATTTTCCGTATTCCTCCTCTTCTAGCTCCATCCTTTAGGGACACTTTTCTTAAAGGCAGACCCAATTAGGCCCCACAGGGCCCCTCACTCCTCAAAGCATGGGCCGCAGACCTTCATACATCTTTTGATTAGAGTCCACAGCACCACAGCATCCCACCTTGAGGTTAGAGACCACGCTGGTCTTCTTCCTTCTTTCTCATTCCTAGCCTGATGTCCAGCATACAGCAGGTGCTCAATCAATGTTCTTTGCATCCAATTAAAGATGGGAAGGCAGAAAGCCCCCTCCCACTCCATCCTACAAGACCCAGCTTAGGGTGGGCTCCTCCAGGGTGCCCTCCTAGGACAAAGGTTCCCCTGCTCATGCATGCAGAGATCTGAGGGTGACCTCGGGGCTTAGGGGACTCATTTAAATATGTGGCTGTGGCCTTCTGGCCTCTGTGACCCAGAGCCACAGAGACTTCCCAAGGCCCAGCCCAAGGAAATAGTGAAGTGAGGCCTATAGGTGGCCTTGGGTGGCTCCCAGCCCTGGTACTCACTGTGGGTCTTAGCTTCCCCAACTCAAGCACTTGTCAACACCTCTCAGCTCATTCCCTGTGACAGGACCTTCAGAACTCTCAAAGGTAGGGAGGAGGGATGGTCAAAATACTAGACTTTCCTCTCGGGCAGGAGTAGCTAAGCCACCCAGTGGAGCTACGACAGGGTCCTGGAGCCCTGGGCATAACTCTTCTGCCAGATGTAGGAGATCTGGGCATTTCTGGGGTAGGTACCTGGGTGGCAGGGGCCCTCAGGACACTCTGGGTAGTCATGCGGGACCAGTGAGGGCAAAGACTTATCCAGGGTCACCCAGTACGCTAGGAAATGGAGCAGGAAGGAGGGTAAGCTAAGGGCTCAGAGAGGATGCAGACACCCCTCTTTCCACCCGCCAGGTTCCTACACTCCACAGGCTACACCCCGGGGCATGACCCCGCAGGAGTGGCGGCCCAGCAGACTGAGAAGCAGCCCCCCACCCACTGAGCCCCGGAGGACGAGCTATACCCCAGCGCCTGCCAATGAGAGCTTCCCCGAAGAGGAGGAGGAGGAGGATTGGGAGCCACCAACTAGGTCTGTGGGAGCACCATGAGGAAGGAGACAGTGGTCGTTTCTTGGCTAGGATGGATGAGGGTGGTTGATTCCTGTGCCAGAGTCGTGGGGGCAATGGAAGAGTCTTGTCTGGCCTTCAAGGAGGGGCACTCCTAGGAGAAGAGAGGAAGTATCAAGCAGATTAGCTCAGCTGGGCTGAGATGGGGGAAAGGGCATGCTGGGTAGGGGGCACTGCTGGGGGCAGAATGTGGAGGTGGGGAAGCAGCATGGGGCCTTGGATATGGTGGTTTTTGTAGTTTTGTCTTTGAAGGACTCAGCCTCACCCCCTGGAGGAGGCTCCTGCAGAGAGCTGGCTCCATCTGGTCTTAACCACCCCCTTCCCATGTCTGTTTTTGGTCAGGCAGTTCCCTCTGCCCAGAACACCTTCCCTCTTTTCTCCTGGCCAACACTTATTTATCCTTCAAAAGCCAGCTCAAATTCCCCTGCCTTTGGAATGCCTCCCTCCCTCTCTGGTACCCCTAGTTGCTTGGGTGAGGCTCGTAGTGACACTGACCACCTTATACCTACCCGGTTAGTTACCTGGCTGTTAGTTACCTGGCACCCCTAGCTTGGTGCCTGGTACCCATTAGGTGCTTATACACACTTCGTGAATTAATCCTCAGATCCTGGAGAACAGAGGCCAGGCCTATTCACCTGCATAGCCCTGTGCCCAGACAAGACTCTTCTGGTTCATAATGTTTGCAGAATGGGTTTGATTGGAGGAATGTCCTTCAGCCTCAGTCTTCTCATCTTTAAAATGAATCCTCAGCTCAGCGATTCTATTACCCTATTTGAAAGGCAGATTCTGGCCCCACGCTCACACAGAGGGTCCCTCATAGAGGAAAAGCCGCATACCTTTGTAAGAGAGAAAGTACTTTGCAAACCATAGCATACTTTATAAATGGCCAGGACTTTGAAGCTGGCAGATGGGTTTGTAAACTCGGGAGCCTGAAAATGTGACTTGTTACTCTTCTAAGGAGACTCGGTTTTAGAGCTGACACTGGGCTCATACACCCCTATGGAAATCATGGAGTAGTCTCAACACCTCCCCCAGCACAAACACTCTTATCTCCTCCATCCATCTGTGCCGTTGCTGGCTCCAGCTCTGTCCCTGTCACTGTCTTACAATGCCATGTGTCTGGGTAGGGCCAGGGGTCATCCTCTGGGGCTACACTATGGATCTCCTCTCTGTCTGTCTGTCTGTCCGTCTGTCTCTCTTCCCAGGCGTACTGTGTCACCGCTCTCCACCCCGTCTCATCTGCCCCTGTTCTAACTGGCCACCGGCAGTCTTGGTCACCCCTAGCTGCGTCTTCCCCCCATTCTGTGTCACCTACCACTGCCCCGGGGCCCCAGCACTGCCACCGAGGATGCCCGCCTGCCCGCCTGCCCACCCTCTGGCCCCTCAAGTCCAACGCTGATGGCCATTTAGAAGACTCCTCAGGTCCCAGCCTGCCTGCCTGCCCACCCACCTGCCAGGAGTTGACGCTCTGTGGTTCCTACGTTACAGCCTGGCCCCCGGCCCTACCCGAGAGGAGGGCTTCTGGAGTGTGTTCGGGGAAGCCCTCGAAGACCTGGAGTCATGTGGTCAGTCAGAGCTGCTGAGGGAACTGGAGGTATGGCCACCTGCCCTGAGGGCCTGCATGGGGTACCCACATCAGGCCACACCGGTTTGTGTGCCCTTGGGAGGCAAGCATGTTGATGGGCTTGTGCTCATGTGTAACATGTCTGTATGCACTCACCTAGCACCCCATGTGTAAAGGTGTCTTCATATATGTGTAAACTGTGCATGGACATGTATGCAGGTATGACTAAGAGCGCCATGGTCGGCACATCGAGGTGTGTGCATAAGCAAACATGGCTGGCACCATTATGTGTGCATGGGAACATGTATGAGCGCATGCATGTGAGCACGCTCATGCATATACAAATGCTGAATGTCTTTTCAGAACATGTGTGTGTGATGTGCACATCTGAATGCCTAGGGGCAGTTTTAGTGTCTGTGTGTGGATGTGCCATAAGCGGATATGGTTGTGGGCATGCCCTGTGGAACTGCGTGGATGTCAACAACACTTACAACGCAGGAGATGAGGAGCCAGAGTTGCCAAGAGGTGAACGCAGCTCTGTGTGAGGTCAACGTGGCCCATGAGGGAACAGGCCCCCGGGATGACCTAGGCAGGATGCAGCTGAGTCGCTCCTGCAGCTCCTGCACCCTCCGAGGGCAATCCTCTAAACTTCTGCTTGTCTTTCACATTTTCTCTGCACCGTTTCCTTAATCTGTCTTCCAAATCACTAGTTCTTGGCTGACTTTAGTCTCCCATTTAACCAATTTCCTAAATATTGTATTTCAACTTCTACATTTTTTATTTCTATAATTTCTCATCATTTTTCAACTCTTCACAGTTGTTCTCTTAATGTCTGCTCTTTGTGTTCTTATTTTTCTTCACATTTTACGCAGGGTTACTTTAAAGTTTCTTTTGATGTCTTTTTCTCTAGTCCCTTGGGTGCAAATGCGTATGTCTGTTGTGTCTATGGGCAGGTGGACTTTTTATTTCATCATCGTGCTTCCTTTCAGCAGTGGTTGCTGCTGGAGGCATCCTGCACGTGCTTTGCGTTGGTGAAGCATCTCTGAGGTCGTGCCTCCCAGGTCTTTGTTGGGGCTTTTGAACTTCACCAGTTCCAGAGCAGGTTTTCACATGAATTCCTCAGCTTGTGTTTCTATTACACTATTTGGAAGACACATTCTGGCCCTCATGCAGAGGTCATGCGAAGGTTTCTGGTTTGCAACAGTCGGTTTCTCCAGCCCACTCCAGTCCTGGTGGCTCCCTTCTGAACCCCGGTGAGGCAGGCGGATGCCTCTAGTCCTCATTCAGTAGCAGACGGCATTCCTCCAGCTCCGTGCTTTTTCCTGAACAGGTATCCCAGCTCCTAATGTGCGTATCTGGTTTCATAGGCCAAAGGATTCTATTCCTGCTCCTCCAAATTTTCCTTTCTTGCTTTGTGTTTATTTTTAAAATTAATCTACCATCAAATTTGGAGGGAGATGAGAGCTTTCCATATCAGCTCAGTCTGCATCTCGACAGGAAGTCCTAGAGTCCTACGATTCTAGGGTCAAAGAGCCTGTGACACCCTGATTTCATTTTTTAACATTCTCTTATTCCAAGACTCTGAGTCCCTGGTTTGCCTTTTGGACCCTGGCTCTCCAGGCAGGTGAGGACCAGTTGTAAGAATTGAGAAAGGTGCCTCTGTGCCTCTCATTCAATGTCCTCTCCCGTTTTTCTCTCCTTCTCTCCACCCCAACCCAAAGTTTGGCCCTAAAACAATTGTTATCATAATCTGCCTTCCCTTAGGAGATCTCTAAAAGACCAAAACACCCAGCCCCAACATCAGATAGAACCTTGCATTAGTAGTGGAAACTCAGATACCGTGATGGGCAGGAGGAGGGGAGTTACTAGGCTGAGGAGATACCTCTGCGCCTAGGAAATTGTATAATATCACATGTAAGAGGTACGTCCTTTCATCCCACCAGCCCCAGCAGCCCCCTACCCCCATCTATGGATTTCCCAGTCTGACCATGAATAAATTTTCCCTCAGGGCCACGAACTTGCTGTTTTCACCTTAGAGCACAGCCTTTATGACTCTGCCTGCCCTTTCCTTAGCATACTGTCGATTTACCTCTGACGCATGTTCTAACTCTGCTCCTTCTGTTCTTCCCCACTGTCGCCATCCCTGTCCAGACCATAGCAATCTTTTGCTTATACAACTATGTGGTCCCCGGCAGGTCTTCCTCCTAGTTTCCATGCCCACCTCTGTGGTCCAGTCTTCACCCAGCAGCTGTAAGATGCTTTCTAAATCCACAAATCTGATCCTGTCCCCCATCCCCAACCATAAATCATTCAGAGTATCCCCATTGCTCTTGGGATAGAGTTAATGTTTCTCACTGTAGTCCACGGTGTGCAGGATTAAGCCCTCACCTCCGAGCCTCATTCCATGCATCCCCCGGGCCTTCATCCAGATTCCTCATCGCAGGGGCTGTGTGCATGCCATTCCCTCTGCCTGCCAGGAACTCTCTTGCTCATCCTCCCCACCCCACTTCTTGCTCATCTTCTAGATCTCAGCTTAGGAATCTTCCCTGACCTCCCACACTGGACCAGATCTGTCCTAGGCCTTCACCTTCCGTACCTGGCTTCTGTGACATTTACTGCCATGTGTAATTTTATCCTGTTTTTGTGATTAGCAAGGTAGCAGAGTGGTTAAGTCCCTCGGCTTTGGAGCCAGACTCTGAGTTCTTAATCTCTTGAAGCCTGAGTTTCTTCATCTGTAAAATAGAAAAAAATAATGTATTTGCCTGCCTCGTAATAGTGTAGAGAACAAAACATGTTCTATGTGTGAAGTGGTTAGAACGAAGCCTAGCACAGAGTAGATGCTAATTCAGTGCCACTGATGATGATTCTGATTGCTAGTGTGACTGATCAATCCTGAGCGTTCCAGGAGGGCAGCACTGCATCTGTTCTTCTCAGCATTGTGACCTTGAAGGTGGGCACATAGTAGGTGTCCAGAGATGTTGACTACGACCAGAGTAAGTGTCTGAGTGAAAGGCCGTGTCCCCGCAGGCATCCATCATGACGGGCACTGTGCAAAGTGTGGCCCTTGAGGGCAGGCCTGGCCACCGGCCCTGGCGGAGGGGCCGGGAGGTACGAGCTTCCCCTGAAGAGATGCAGGAACTGCTGCTGCCAACACCCTTAGAGATGCACAAGGTGAGTGCTGGGGCGGGCACAGGAGGCCTGGAGGTGTGTCCCGGTGCCAGCATCCCACTCACCGTGGGCTCCAGACGCGCCAGCCCCACTCCGGGCTTCATTCTCCACCGTGACGCAGGGAGTTTGGACTGGTTCCCAAAACTTCCATCTCACATACACACACACGCGCACCTGTGATACACAGAGCTATTGTCAATGAATATTTTTTATTTAAGTTAACTCACGTTTTCCCCTACTTGAATTATTGTGTCTGAGGTGGTATAAAATACAAAGGCTTTTATATCTTATATATGTGTGTGTATGTGTGTGTGTGTGTGTGTGTGTGTGTGTCTATCACTACCTTAAATAAGAAGCCAGCATTTTTGCTATCTATAGATACTATATAGATAAACACACACACACACACACACACACACACACACACACACAAAGGAGAATAAGAAACTCTCATTCAACAACCCTCAGAAACCTCTGAGCCTGAAGCTAGCTCTTTGGCAAACTGGGAGATGAGCACGGGTTAGGTGGAGGTAAAAAGATGTGGGTACCTCACTGAGACCTTCTCATGGATGGAGGCAAGAGGATGGAAAAGAACCGAAAAGGCACTTCCTTCCTAAGGGCCTCTGTTGTGTTGAGTGCTATGAACTGGGGGATCTGCTGAGGTGCAAAAGAGGAAGGGGTACTACGTGGGCAATAAAGCACAGGGAGTACAACTGGGCGAGGGGGCTGGGGCTGGGTCCCAGCTGCACTGAATGCCAGACCAAGGGCTTCTAGCTCCTGTGGGAGGCTGGAGACAAAGCTCAGCCTTCCAGGGACCTCCTTCTCTTCCCAGGTGACCCTGCACAAGGACCCCAAGAGGAATGACTTTGGTTTCAGTGTCTCAGATGGCCTTCTGGAGAAGGGCGTCTATGTCCACACTGTGCGCCCTGATGGGCCAGCCCAACGTGGTGGCCTCCAGCCCTTCGACAGGGTCCTTCAGGTAATGCTGCAGCAGGAGTAGCCTTTTCTAGCACTAGGGAGGGGAAAGAGCCCCCATTTCTACCCTGGCCGAGTGGCCTTGAGCAGGTCCCCTTCCCTCTCTGAGCCCCAGCTTCTGCATCTGTGAAAAGGTAATGACATCCTAGTTGTATTAGTTGGGTTAGGCTCAGTTATGTTGCAGTAGCTAACAACCCCTGAACCTCAGTGGCTTAACACATGTGAATTATTATTTATAGCCTACACTATGTGTCCACTGTGGGCCAGCATGAGCTTTGCTCTGCCTTTGCTGATGGAGACTTCGCCCTCTTGTCACTACCTCAGACTCCATGGCAGAGGAAACAAAACTGGAAAATCACACTTGCGTTTTTTTCTGCCTTCACCTGCCACTCCCCATCATGGCCTATTGGTCAGAACTAGTCATGTGACCTCGTCAACTGCAAGGGAGGCTGGGAAATGTGGGTGAGAACATGGAAAGCTCTGGGTATCCTGACCCAGCCACCTCAGGCTGCCTTTCCCATGTTCCTTTGGTGTGATTTCTGCCATATTTGTACTAAATTTACTCAATATACATATGTTTTTCTTTAAATTGATGAAGTTTTTCCAACTTAAATTTATTTTAAAAGGAAATTTTCCAGCCCATTAGGAATGAAAATCCAGCACCCCTTGCTTGAACTAGAAGGCCAATGTAAAATACAAATAAAATAGAAACAAGACAATGCCACCAAATTCTAGGCAGGAGCCTAAGTGTGTATCTGCTCCTTCATGTTAAAAAGGGAGAGAAGGAGGTATTAGAGGGGTGCAAAGGATGTACTGGCATCTCCCTAGGACTTTCTCTCTGACTAAACCCAACCAAAAGGATTGAAAGAGAGTTTAATGAAGAATGACTTCCTCTGTGTGAGTGTTCTAGATGTATCCTGCGTCTGGGCTGGGGTGGGGCCCACATTTAAAAACTCCCACAATTCCCACTTCTTCAGCCCAGGCTGAGCTGATGCCAGTCTGTTCCCTTGGCTGTGCACCGTGCAGGTCAACCACGTTCGCACGCGAGACTTCGACTGCTGCCTGGCAGTGCCGCTCCTGGCAGAGGCGGGCAATGTCCTGGAGTTGGTCATCAGTCGCAACCCGCTGGCCCAGAGTAGGAGGGCCCCACGAGTGCCCGGCCCCAGCAGCCCCCGGATGCTCTGAAGTCGGCGAGTGGTCCGGATACCCAAGGGGACACCCAAGTAGATCATGGCTCACAGACCTGTAGTGGCTGGGGAATTGGTCACCCGCTCATCCACTTGTCCATCTGGAAGGCTCCGAGCTGTGGACAGGACTTTGTTTCTGGTCTCTGGTTCTGTGGTGGCTGGGGTGCCAGGCAGTGAGGTCCCCAATTGGAGTGGCATCTAGGTCTTTCTTCTCATTGGGTTTCCAAGATGCCCAGCCCAATAGACATAGGCTACTCAGCCAGAAGAAGATGGGGTGGCCCCAGGTGCCAACAGGGCCTCCTCAGAAGAGTGTCTGGTATGCAGAAAGCTCATCTCAGTGCAGGGAACACTTTCTCCCAACAGAGCTAGGGAGCTAGAACCAGCTGCTAGGGAGGAGTGAGCTCCCTGTCACAAGAGGTGAACAAGCGGGAGCTGGTTACCCCAGTGTAGTTGTTGACTGAGGTGTGAGGCATCTGACTGATGGATCCACATGGACTCAGAGGTTCATTTCCTGATGGGGAGCATTTAGGGTGAGGCTGGGGGACCGCTTCAGCTAGAGAGCCAACTACCAAGAAGGATTCTGCCTGAGGTCGGAGCCCACCTCCTTCCTTTCTCCAAAATTGTGGTATTTGGGGCTTGTTGGTTTTGAGATTCTCTGATTTCCAGCATCCCCATTTAGGATATTTTGACCTGGGGCATCTGGAATCCAGGAAGCACCAGCCCTTTGATATGAAAGTCAGTGATTTTTCATTGTGGTGCCTCTGGTCCATAGCAACTATGATTCAAAACTATGTTTCTGGAACCAATGGGCAGCTCAGTGTCAGGCTTTTGGCTGTCAGCCCCTCCTGCTCCTTTTGTAGGATGTGTGGCTGCTCACCATCTGCATACACCTGTCTCGGCGCAGGCCCCTCTATAAGGAGGGAGTCGTTTGGGGACCAAAGACCCAGGGGCTCCATTCACCTGCTATTCAATGAAGAAGGGAAGCCATGGAAATATGATATTTAAACTGATGCAGCTCCTCCCCAGTGGCTAACTCAGTGGAGGAGAAAGAAGAAGCCCAGACGGAGAGAGAAGCAAATGGAAGAGAGATCAGCTGAAGAGAGGGGCCATTCTCTCTCATATCCAATGGTGACAGTATCCAGAGTGGTCATTCTAGGAAGTTTCTTCCCACTTGAAATCTAGAAGCACTAGCATCTCTTAAAATCTTTCTCTTCGTTTTCCACATCCAGAGACCCTTTTGATTTTGAGATGGGCACAAGGTCTCCACCTAGTGGTCTGGGGTGTGAACCCTGGGATAGAGTTGGACAATCAGGATACAGCCAGGCATGGGGGCTTTGCTTTGACCCTGCCCAGCTCTTAGGGAGGCCTCAGAAAAACAGAGGGCACTCACTCCTACCTGCATTCTCTTCAACCGCTGCATTCCCTGGAGGCCCCCCAAAAACCACTCTTCCACCCAAGGGACAAGAAGGGGAGTCAAGAGACCTGTTCTTTCCCCGCTGGGTCACTCCTCAGTTGCTGTGTGACCCCCTCTGAGTCCCATACTCCCTCTGAACAATCAAGGGTGGATACTCTCTAAGTAGGCATGAGCCTCCTTGTCCACTGAGGCTCCCTGGGCACCCAACCCACACTCTCCCTGAGGGCCTGCCTCCCCTCCCCACCCCACTTCCTTGCACCTTGCTCTCCTGCACCCTCCTTGGAGAGCCCGTCATGCCCTGGCTGGACTGCCTAGTGCCTCTGCTATCTTGGATTCCTGTTTAAACCTCTGGCCCCAAGTGAAAGGGTACTGCCTACCCATCACAGGGGCACAAAACAAAAGCCAAGAACTCTCAGTTTGGTGGTGGTGGGGCCACAGAAGAGACACAGCCTCAACTGTGACCTTAGGAAAGTGGCTCAGCTTCTCCAGCCTCTGTCACTTAACAGAGCTAGACAGAACGTACTCCCAGGGCCTCTTGGCTTGGGAAAGCTGTGTTGGACTGCAGGAGAGGGAAGATGCATCCTCACCCTGACCAACGCTCCCTTCCCTCCTCAGGCTGAGGCCTCTGCCGTTCCCCTCAACGTATGCAACCAGGCCCGGCAGGTGGACCTCCTCGCTGTGGCTGGCCTTCTCATATGCAATATTTCTTCTGGCTTCTTATGGGGATTTTCCTTCCCAGAATTGATGTTTCCTGACACCCGTCCTCAGTGAGCGTCCTGCCTGCCTATGCATTTTGGGTACAGCCCCTGTGACATGGCCCTTCCACCCCCTAAAAGCTGTATTTTTCTCTGGCTGAGATGAGAGCATATTCCTTGTAAAGTATTTTTCTACATGGGGTTTCTTAGGGCTCTCAGGAAGCACTACATGCCAAGGGGCTGCACTACAAAGGCCATTTGGGGTCTGTTTGGGCCCTGTGTAAATATGTCTGTCCCACAAGGGGCTGCAATGACTTGG
Source organism: Eonycteris spelaea (assembly GCA_003508835.1). Taxonomy (NCBI): domain Eukaryota; kingdom Metazoa; phylum Chordata; class Mammalia; order Chiroptera; family Pteropodidae; genus Eonycteris; species Eonycteris spelaea. Next base: position 723,961 of record PUFA01000204.1, on the reverse strand, counting down.
GAGTTGGGGGTGGGTACTGTTGGGATGATTTGAGTTTTTTTTTTTTTTTAAATAAAATTATTTAAATGCACCTGGAGTAGGGTTTCTATTTTTTATTTCTATTTTTTTTTTAATCATAGGCTGTCAAGAGTCAGCTTCTGTTTGATTCTGGTGACATCTTCCCTACTTACAAATAATTCATTAATTCATCCATTCAAAAAGTCTGCTGTGTTCTATGCATCATTCTGGCCCCTGGGAAAACAACAGGAACAAGACAGATGAGGTCCTATCTGCATAGAGCTTGTATTCTAGTGAAAGACAGTTAACAAGTAAGCAAATCAAAGAATTCTTTCAGGAGGAATAGAGTGCAATGAAGAAAATAAAAAAAAATGGGGATAGAGAGTGACAAGAGCAGGGGGATCTTTAACTCAGAGAGTCAGAAAGGGCTTCAGCGAAGAGGTGACTTTTTTCCAAGACCTGAAGGACATGAGCCAGCCTGGGGAGACCTGGAGAAGAATGTCCCAGGCAGAGGGCACAGCAAGTGCAAAGGCCCTGAGGTGTGAATGAGTTTGGCTCAATTAAGGAAGAGAAAGGCATGGAAAGGATTGGAATTAAAGACCGTATTCAAGGTTGCAGAACCCAATTGTGAAAGTTTGGGTAGGGATTGCAGCTTTTATTATATGTGCAGGGGGAAGCCACTGAGGCAGGTGAGTGGCAGACCTGCTGCTTGGGTGAGGAAGGAAGGCAGCCTGGCCAGTACCCTGAGTCTCTACAGGGTGTCCCAGGTGTGAGTCTGGAGGGCAGGGCTGTGTCCAACTCAGGGAGCCACAGCTCTGTGTGGACAGAGGAAGAGCTTCCCATCAGCAATGCCATATGGAGTGAGCTCCCCATCTCAGGAGAGATGTAAGTAGGGGCTGGACCACATCAGGTGAATTTATGTATCTGGCCTAGGAAAGTTGGGGGCTGTAGTGCTGCACAAGCACCGCTAGTCTTCCTATACAGACAACAGTCCTTCAGCCTGGCTGGGCACCAAGCACTGTCCTGAGAGCTTTGCAAGAATTTTGTGGATCTTCCCAACAGCCTTCGGAGGTGGCTCTATTACCATTCCAACATTACAAATGAATAAATGAGGTACAGAGGGGTTAAGTAACTTGCCCAAGGTCACATGGGCAATAAGGGATGGAACCAGGATTTGAACACAAGCCATACGGCAAAACACTGAGAGAGAAGGAAGGTGGACAGGGACATCAGAAAGGCAGGCAACCAGAAAAAGCAAAGGAGGGTGATTTTATTCTAACATTGTCTATAAGTAATGAATTACTGAGAAAAATCCTTTGGCCTGAGAAGCTGGGACCCGGGAAGTTCCCCTGACCTTGTCTACTCACAAAGGTGATCGGGCCAATGGGCTGGAAGCCTTCCCAAAATATTGACCTTCTTCTGGCCTCAGTTTCCTCATCTAACGGTGGATTGGCTCATGATCCCCAAAGGGGCTGAGGATATTTGTGCCAACCACTGACCTTTTGGGGTTGAATGTCCTCCCCTCTGAGGCCCCTATTTGCATCCCTCCAGGACTTGCCACTTACTCCTCTCCAGCAGCCTCCCCGCCCCTCTCTTGGGCTTTGCAATGAGAGATCCCCATGGATGGGATCAAGCATTAGTGACCGCACCTGGTAGGGGTGCTGAGGGGGCGGGGAGCACCACCTCAGGTTAATGCCCCCCTCTCCATACCCCACACCCTGGATTTACAGCAGGATAACCTTGGACTGGGAAAGAAAGGAAGCCAGAGCAGATGAGGACCTGGTGCATTATAGGGATCACCTCACATCATCCCTGTGCCTTTGAAGGGGGTGGTGGTTTATTCCAGATGGGAACACTGAGGCTTGGGTGACTGTGTGAGATCTCCCAGCTGCATGGGGTTAGTTGTGTAGCAGGTGGGCTTCACTCAGTAGAACAGGTAGAATCAGCCAGAGAGACCCAGGAGTCTGTGGACCTAGGTGCAGGTCAACTTTTCATGGACTTGCTGTGTGCCCTTGAGCAACCCACATCCCCAAGTGGAAACTCTGCCTCAGCATCTCCAGCCTTGGGTAATGACACTCACCTTGGAGGAGCATCCTGGGGTGGGTCCGAAAGCCCTTTATAAACTACAAAGCACTTAACAAATATCAGGAAAAACGGCCTCATCAAAACAGAACTCACACATGTTGGATTTAAAAAGGAAATGTTTATTTTCATGTTATAAGGTGATTACAAACTCCTCTAAAAAAAAGCAAAGATGAATTTAAAATATTGATATACATATTTATCTAAAAAGCAAAAGAGGATAGGGAAATCCCTGCAAAATACAGGGATTCATATCAGAAAACATTTATACACAAAAGCTTGTATATTGCAAGAATGAATTACACACTAAGGATCTTATTCAAATACAAATGTTCCTCCTCAGAAGAATCTCTTGTTGGTTGATTTTTTTTTTTTTACAAAAATTTAAAATATCTTAAAAATATTTTGAAGTTTAAAAAAAAAGTCCTGATGAGCCAGACGTATTTCTGGAAGGAGGCGAGACCCACATTCTCAGCTTTCTCTTGTGCTAAATACAGAGTCACAGTTGCTAGAGATTTAAAAATTAATTGGGAAAAAAAATGGAGCCAATATCTCAGTTTGAAGCCAAATGTATCACAAGATGCCCCATTCCTCAGGGACCTGACTTATTCAGAACACGTCTGTATTGACACCCACAAGAGAACAATGAAACAGCTTCCTATTAAAACCAGATGCATTCTGAGGGCCGGGCATTGAGGGAGGGAGGGACTCGTTTTCCTCTCCAATTTTGATATCTGGGTTTTTGTTTGCTTTGTGGCTTTGTGTCTGTTGCATTTTTGCAGAGGTATTTACAGCATCACATAGATAGCCTGGCCCGGAGTCGCCTGACCTGGGGTCTGAGGGCTACATGGGCCCGCTAAGCCATCTTGAGGGACTCTCTTGGGTCCTTTCCTGGCCTGTGTCTGAGGTTTGGAGGGAAGGGAGGTGCTTTGCCTCAAGCACTGGCTGGGCCACTAGCCACTGTGTGGTGGCACCCGTGCTAGGGTGAGGAGGGCTAGCTCTCCCTTTGTGCTTCACCACTTTCTCTGGGGATGTGCTGGGGGATCTGGGATGAGAACGAGGGACCAGAAGGACCAGAGGTTCAGAGGAGCTGCTACTGCCCCAGATATCAGAATGCAAAGCCACTTCCTGTTGCCTGGGAATGTCCCATGTGGCCTCAGGCTGAATCCTGCCCTAAGGGGTTCTGAAGATTCTTGCATACCAACACATTTCTTTGGGCCTCAGTTTCCTCCTGTGTAATAGGGATCTCAATGCCTAGCTCATGGAGGGCTGCCAGGTGCAGAGCTGAACAGAATAAACAGGTGCTGCCTCTCCTACCAGAGGCCTGAGCTAACAGCTTGGGATCCAGTTGGCCCCTGAGGATAGCCAGGGGGTGGCAGGTGCTGTGCACCTCATCCATGAATGCTGGGACGGAGCATTTTCTTTTTCCTAAAGGCTCGTCTTTGGTCTTCAGGGAGAACACTGGGGAGTTGCACTTGCCACTCACTACACATCCCTTGGAAGACCTGCAGCAGGAACTGACTGCAGACAGTCTGGTTCCATTCCCAGCTCTCTGTGCCTAAGTCCCTCCCCTGCTCCAGGGCTCAGTTTCCCCATTTTACGAGGCTGTCAACTGGGGATGGAGTGGGGGAGGGATTCTGAAAGCCTCTCCATCACCAACAGTGCAGCTCTACTGCAGGGACTAACATGGCCCAGCCTAGCCCGATGAAGTGTTTCCCTGGGTGGATTTGTCCTGGGGCCCTTGCCTATTTCTACATCCTAAAAAGTTCTTTGAACAGCTCCGTTGCATCCCTTCTAGGTCTGGCTGACCGAACAATGTGAGGGCATTAGAATTTCTGACCCATCCCAGGCAGAGACAGGTGGACCAGAGTCATGAGCTCCAATGACAAGTTTCTTTTATGTGAAGACATATAAAAGTCACGCACCATACACATTGTGCTCATAGAGCCAAGTTCTGCGGATACACAAGAGCTAGGGCCAAAACTGGAGACAGGTGCCTGGGGAGACTGTTGAGGAACGGGCTTGGGCAAAGTGGCTGACCTTCCAGGCAGGACCTGGGGACTTGGTCTGCATGTGTCTTTGGTCTAGAATTTGGTCTGGGAATCTTATAAGAGGCCTTCCTCGGGCCACTTCCAGAGTATTGCCATTTCTTTGCCACCCTGTGGCCTTTCACTTGGGGTCCAAGCCCCGGAGGGAAGATGCAGCCTGAAATGGCCACAGATGCCCAGATAGCCACAGCTTACCAAGCCACCCTCACTCCTACATGTCACCTGTCCCCAGTCACTGACGGTGGTTAGTTTACTAAAGTTCCATAAGACAGAGGAAAACAGGTCACATTCCTACTTAGTAAAATTACAGGGAAAAAACACGATAAAATCAAATCAGACACAGCGGCAACCATAAATACATAGAAAAACAGGAACACGTGAGAACTGTGAACAGTTTGGAATAGGTGTTGTTTGGCAGAGTATATGCTTTGGAAACAGTGAAATATGACTGCTTGCCAAAGACAAGGGGTTCAGAACTGCCTCTGCCCCTTGGGAGGGGGACACCGAAGGCTCCTCCCCCTCCCAAATTTGGGGAGGGGGTGGTTTCCAGGATTCAGAGAGCTCCTGCTCTGAAAACTGGAGCTGGACTTCACTCTCCACCTCACCCGAGGAGTCACTGCTGTTTGTGACGATGTTTAAGTTCAGTTTAGACTCTTTACTTGGAAGTGACTGTTTGAATGGCACAGTTTAGGTCCAAATGGCGGCTGGGGTGGAGGCGTGTCCATACTTGGGATTTTAAAGGTGGAGTACCTGTTCTCCTGGTTCAGAGAGAATGCTGCTGCTCTACAGAAGGCTCTTGGTTGAGCCAATTCTGGGGTTCCAGCCCCCCAAACGACCCCAACTTTCTAGAAAACATCCCTGCGCTGCCTCTCCTCAGTCCCCACACAGTGCACATCTGGCACAGCTATTATTGCAGGGCTGGGAAACGAAGAATTTTATTATCTCCCAGGGAAGACCAAGGGTTGCCACCTTGTGACTGAACTGGGAGGAGAGTTTTGGGAGCACTTCACCTGATTCAAAGATGCTCTTGGCACTCCCTGCAAGAAGCCAGAGAGTTTGTCAGGAGTTTCCCAGCCTCTGGGAGATGAGGGTGGAGAGATGAGTAAAAAAAAAAAAAAAAAAAAAAAAAAAAAGCACCCCTTCTTGACACCAGGTCCCCTGAACCCTGGGGCCCACATCCTTTGGTCCACTCGCTCACCCCTCGGTCCCTCACCAGATACATGACACTTCCCTCCTATAGGCAGCTTCAAGACGTGTCAGCTGGGGAATGACCAAAACCTTATAGGACCCCACTGAAATAAAACAGACCCATCTGTGTGAGGTTCAGAGCCCCTGAGACCACCAGGTCCTGCTGGGCCGGCCTCAGGTCTCTACCTGGGACATCCCAGAAAGGACGGTGGTGGCTAAGCAGTCAGTCTCACGAGGGCTTCTGAACGTCCGAGCTCCATCCTCGCCAGCTCTCTTGGATAAATGGTTCTGACAGTCCATCTGACTACCTGCCCTCAATCTCAAAATAAAAAGTGGGATTTTGTTTCTGGTGTAATGGTTTCTATTGCTCTTAGAAACCAGACTTTTGCTGGAGGGGGTCTCACCTGTGGCTTTTAGTCAGTGCCTTTATGTGAAGGGTTGGTTCATTATTTTGGCATCTCTCTTCTTGGCTACAACAAGTGTAACGAAGCGTCTCCTCACGGCCCTCCTTTCTCCAGCCCCCTTGGGTCTGGCCAGCGGGTGGGGCCCTCTCCCTGCAGTTTGCTTCTACTTGAACCAGGTGGGAAGTACTACACAGGTAAAATGGATCTGCTGTCCCAGGAAAATTCCACCCTGTGTTTTTGGGGGCAGAACTTTCTGCCAGCTATACAAGCACCGAAGAATTGCTTTTGAAAATGAGATCTATTGCTGGCAAGAAGATCAAGTCAAGTGGTAAAAGTGTATGACAATCTCTAAATGTAAATATAGTTATATGTAAAAAAAAAAAAATACAAAGAAAAATTTACCAAGTTCCCATAAAATACATCTAATTCAGTATGAAAGCTCTGCCTCACCCCGGACTTCTGCCCACGGGTTTTCTTTTTGTACAAAATATTCCCAAATCAAAACAAAATACACATACGTACAACACCACACACACATGCACACCCACCCACACACACGCACACACAGTAATATTTTCTGTGACAATTAAAAAAAAAAATCCTAGTGCAAATATAAAGCTCTGTAAACCTGGTCCTATGAGAATCTAACGTTAGTAAACAGCAGGAAAGCAGCCCCGTCGACCCGAGAGAGCTCACATCATGGTCTCCACGATGATGTGGGTCGGTTTCACGAGGGCGCCATTCATGGCCAGGTGGGCGGTGTAGGGTGTGGCCCCCTCCCGCTCCACAGCCCAGCGGTTGGGTTCCCTCGGAGTCAGCAGGTACTTGAGTCTCTAGAGGAGGAAGGAGACAGGAGTGGGAGAAAAGTCAGGCAGCCTGGTTTCCTTTTCACCCGAGGCACCTCACTCCTCTGAGTCCTGCCAGTGTGCTGTTTGGCCCTGGGCAAGCTGACCCCCTCTCTGGACCTCCCATTTCATCCCCTGAGTGAGTTGAATGAACTAAGGTGCTCCTACGGTCTCTTCAGGACCCAACTCAGGGCAGAGCTCCTGTCAGTAGCTTTCTTGGCAACCCTGCTGACACACCTTAGAGATAGGACTCGAATTTCCAAGCTCTGACTCTTTCTCCCACGCAGCTGACATATGCCTCCTTATGAGTCCCATCCCCGATTTCCCTGACTTGCGAAGCAACTGAGTTTCTGCAATCTGAATGCCCGAAGTCAGATAGCTGTCTTGAGCCTCCCATGGCTCCCGCCCCCTTTGAAGAGAAACTCCAAACTCCTCAGCCTCCCACAAGCTGCATTCCCTGCCTTCTCACTTCTGCAAGGCATCATCTAGCTCTCCCCAGAGGGTCCGCCTGGAGGACTTGGAGACCCTGCTGTGTCAGAGCTGCACCTTCCAACAGAGGGGCCAGAGGCCGGATTGCATGAGAATTCTCACATCACTTCCGGGGAGGGTGAGTTCCGTCCCCTCAGCTGGTTGCCCCTTCAAGGACTCAGTGGCCAGAGCGGAGTGCATTGCTGCCTGCTGGAGATTGCCGTCGCCTTCTCCAGCTCACTCCTGGCCCTGCTCAAGTGGTTTCCCTCCTCTGGGTTGCCTGCCTGGTCACCGGAAGAACAGACTGGAGGCCCCAGGTAAAGGGTGAGTGGTGGGGCGCCATCAGGAAAGTGGCCTCTCTGTACGTCTATATAATAGGGTATTGCACGCGGAAGGTGGGACAAGAGGCAAATGCCACCAGGGCAGCCATCGGGGCTCCATTTATGTGGGAGGTGAGAGCAATGGACTCTCCCAGGACAAAGACCTAGGTCTGCAAAACCTGGCTGGGAGAGATGTCCATGGCTGGGAGGACACTGTGGCAACCTGTGCAACGGTACGGGAGAGCCCCACGGAGGTGCCTGCGCCAGCCCAAAGATAGATGGCTGGTGGCTCAAACTGTCCTTCAGAGGGGTTGGGAGGGGGTGGTTTATAGAGTGATGAGCAGATAGTGAAAGTTTGGGGTGAAGTAGATTCCTCAGCCAATCCCCTCCTTCTTCCTCCACACCAACTCCACTCTGACTCAAACTCTAAACTGGGGCCAGAACGATATTTGAAAATTAGGCTTTAAAGGGACACAAGTTAGTGACCCGTTCGTTGGGTGTCCTCCGGTCATCCCTCCCCACGGTTGAATCGTGTTTCCCCCGCAACCCCACCCCACCATGGGCGAACTATGTAATTGCTGTAGGCACTGACCAGTCAGAACAGACATCCAAGCCCCTCTGCTACGCCTCTAACTAACCCTTTCGTTTCTGGATGGTAGGGACATTCTAGAACCAGGGAGGGGCTGGGTTGGCATGGGTACATAAGCGGGTGCCTGGAGGGCTCAGGGCAGTAGCTATTGCCCATCTGTACCCAGGTCCAGGCTTTCACTATTTGAACGAATGACAGGGCCGTTCGGTGTTCTGGCTGAGACGGGGTCCTTTCCTCTGTGTCCTCTGAGGAAACACAATGGGCCCCGTGCTGCAGGAACACTCCAAGGCCGTGCTGGCTCAGGCACGCTCCGCTTCATGTTTTCTTCCCTGGCACACCCCTGCCTCCTTCCGCTGCTGAGGGAAGGCTGGTCCCTTCTTTCCCGGCCTCCCCACTCCCCGCACCAGCAACACCTCCAGGCCATTCTCCACAAGGAAACCGGCCCAGCCCAAGGGGGAGCCAGAGCCCAGGACATCCTGGCTCCAGATTTTTAAGAGAATAACAATAAAAACAGCCCAGAACAAAACAGTGCAGTCTTGGAGTGGGCCCAAGCCCAAAGGTTAAAGGGAGATTCTAAGAAAAGGATTTCTTGGAAAGAGCCCCGGCTTTTGCCAGGCTTGGAATCCACATTATTGTCAGGAATTTCTGAGAGGAGGTGGGCGGTGGGGAGGGGAGCTCAGGGGAAGAGACTGGCAGGCAAAGAGGCCTGAAAGCTGGAGGTTCCACCTTGGGCAGAGACGGCTTCTGAGGGCTGGGTAGCCAATGGAGCCACAGATCTGGAACCGGGACAAAAGCGTGGGCACTGGGCTTATCTGCAGCTTGGCTCCAGGGTCAGGGAAGGCCCCTGGGTGGAGCTGAGGCTTCCTCCCTGGCTCCTCGCCTCCTGTCTCACCACTTCAGAAAAGCAGCCCCCACTGCTCCCGAGATAAAGCTCTAGCTCTTAGCTTAGCATCCAAAGCTGCTATCACCTCTCTGGCCTCATTGCCCAACCCCCAGAACGTGTCACTGCTGCCTCAGTGCTGTCATACCTCCTCGTACCATGCCCTACACTCTTGCATCTTGAATTCTCTGCTCGGCAAATTCCCTCCTGCCACAGCCCTGCTCTGAATGTCACCAGAGCCTTCTCCCGTGTGGACTGTATTCTGTTCCAGTGTTCCATGGTCTGTCCTCCTGCCCACAATCTCAACCACTCAGTGGGGGCAGGTAGGGGCCTACGACTCGAGTGACATGTGTGAGGTCACCCAGAAAACTGACAGTGGGCTGGCCTTTGGCCTCCTGCCCCACCCCCCTCAATCCAGCCTGCAGCCCTGCGTACTCACCACAAGGAACGGCCCTTCCGTCTGGCAGAGGCGGATGACCATGACCAAGGGGACACACACCATGGAGGACAGGGCCAGGCTCCAGCCTAGCCCGATGGCCCAGGTGGGGTACACGTACACTTTGTTGTAGGTCAGGGGTACGTACTTGACGAGAGAGAAGATGAAACATCCCTGTGGAGAGATGGGGAGTCAGGACGGTCTTGGGCATTGGGGGTGGGGTGCTTCTGGGACCAGGGCAGGCCCCACCCAAGGGCCTCATATCCTTCACTCTGCAGCATAAGAACGTCCCACAGTGCAAATCTGACCAAATCACTTTTTCTGCTCAAAACCCTCTGTGGCTCCCCAGTGCCTCAGAATGCAGTGCAAGCTCCTCAGACTGGCTAGAGTGCACCAGGAATTGTGACCCTTCCCCTCTCACCTACCCCCACCTCTTCCTCTATATCTACACTGCAGCTACCCTGAATTCCTTCCAGCTCCTCAGCCACTTGCCCAAAGGTCTTAGTCCAGGCTGTTCTCTCTGACTGGACCTCTTTTTCCCTCACCTTCTCCTCCTCCTAATTTAACCCTAGTAGTCCTGCCTTGCTTGCCCAGGCCCCGTCCAGACTCGGTTAGGCCCCCCATACATTTCCTTCCCAGAAAGCGCATGGTTATACTGCTTCTTCAACAGGCAGCACCCCCATCCAACCTGAGTCGATGAGGGTGAGAGGTGTCTGTCCTGTTCCCCTGCTTCCCTAACACTTGGTAAGGTTCTAAGTACACTGTAAATGCTAACTGCATGGATGAAAGCCATTCCTCCCCTTGCTACCCATCTTATCTCCGAGCCCTAGCTCAGTCCCCCGGAATAAGGTATGGACCTGGCCCTCGCCCTGTTGGCTGTCCACGGCCCAGCCTTGAACCCATGCAAATGGCCGGTGGCCACTGTGTCCATGAACAGTGGAGTGGGGTGAGGAGGCGCCCCAGAGGCTTTGCAAAGTCCCCATTTCCACATAAGGCTGGCTGAGAGGGCCCAGGGTTCCTGCCGGGTCAGAATGACAGCATCTCAGAATATAACCCAGGCAGTCTTAGATGACCCATAATGTTAAAATGACTTAAATGCTCATGATCTAAAATTTGGGGTTCGATGGGAAAACAGATCTGTCTATATGTGGTGCGATGGCAAGGAAAGGGAGAGGGCCTCAGGCTGCAGATGCCTTCCACTGGGCACCTGCGGAATGCCTGACCCTGCCTGTTGCTGTCTCTGTCCCTATTTGTGGGGCTGTAGCTTAGACAGGGAGGGTGCCAGTAGGTGGCTGCTCTGGGCTCTCCCAGCACGAGGAAGCTTCATACCTGCCTGAGACCTGCACCTGCCTGTCACATTCCTCTTCCTACTAGGGTGACTTCATCCTACCACCTTAGAATGCAACTTATTTCTGATCTCTGCAACTCCTTGGGGGGGGGGGGGAAGGGGCGAGAGAGCGAGAGAGAGAGAGAGAGAGAGAGAGAGAGAGAGAGGAAGAGACTGACAACCAGAGTGGTGAGAGGAGTTGCCCACAAACAAACAAGTGAGAAAGAGAACATGGGCTTTAAACCCAACAAAATTCATCTCCAAAAATAAACTCGCCAATTGTTGTGGTTCCTGGCTGCTATAGTTTATTTATTTTTATGGGGAAAATATGTACCTCAGATGGAAAGGCCACAACCATATTAAATAATAACAGAAACAACGTAAGGCCGTTGGTTGCCACTCACACCTCGTATCAGTCTCTTCATTTTACAGGGGCCGCAGAGGAAAAGGACTCATCTAAGGTCACCTGGGGAGTTAATGGCAATGCTGACCTATTCTGGTCTAGAGTAGAGGTCACTGAGGGGAGGGCCCATTTATTCCTCAGCCCATGGTCCCTAAACGCAAAGAACATTTCTGCCCTTTGCGCTCCCTCCAATGTGAGCCGAGAATGGCAGAGATGTGTTCCTCTGCAATTAGCTCCAAAGTTCAAACACTGACAAGAAAGCAACTTTTGCTACGGTGAATTTTCCTTTGGCTGGAGCCTCTTAGCAGAACCTTAAAGCAGAGAGGGTGCCTGGTATGCTCCAAGGCCACATTCCAAGATGGCGGGTGAGAGAACCCTGGTGGGAAGAGGGATTTGGCACCTCACCACCCTTGGGTCCTGGGTGAGAATGCAGCTTCCTTGTTCTTGGGAGAGCCCAGAACATCTCTCCACTGGGACATCCCCTCTCTAGCCACAACCCCCACCCTTCCATGGAAACTTTCAATGTCTGTGACCTCACCTTTGGATGTCCCAATGCCCCTTACCTTAATCAGTGACTAAAACTGGGCTCATGAACTCCAGAAGGGTTTGGGGAAAGGTTATGTGCTCTACTGTGGATCCCCTGAATGTCTCAACATGCCCCCAAAATACATTTTCCTCTTTGAGAATGCTTTGCCTTTGCGCAGGCTGGTTCCTCTGCCAGAAACACTCTTCCTGTTTTTTGCTTCTTGACAAGCTCCTACTCATCCTTCAAAACTCATCTCAAAGGAACCTTCTGGAGCAGCCTGCCCTACCTCCTTTTCAGCAGCTGCCGCTAGACTTGTTACATGCATCTGCCAGCACTTGGCAGGATGAGAAAAGGCTACTGCCGACGGCAGCCAGGCAGGAGAACACTCACAACACAGAGAACTGGAGTGACCACAGCCCAGCTGTACTTCATCCAGGGCCCAGGCCGATAACCGATCATGTCCTCAATGCCATCATAAAAGTTATCGCTGCCTGCAAGAGACAGAGGTAGGCAGATGGTGACAATGTCCAATGCCAGCATCCACCCTGGGAACGGCAGAATAAGGGCTCAAGGGCCATGAGAGGTCTCTGGGACCTGATGCAGGTCCTTGAAATCTTACACCATGTAGACCCAAATGTGGCAGATGTTTATCAGAAATTATCTAAAATTCAAAAGTAACTGGACATCCTGTATTTTTTGGCCACCTGGGGCATACCCAACCCGTATCCTAGTGTTTCCAATCCAAGGTCTCAAGAAGGTCTAGGTGGACTATTCCTGGACCCTGGAGTAGTTAATCATAGATAGGCCCTGCATGGCCAAGTTAGTTGTTTGTCAAAATAGTCACGCCTTATACCTTCAGCACAGGGAGAATTTGTAGTGTGGCTACAACAATATCATTTGCATAGGGAAAAGGCAGTCTTCGGACACAAAGTCTAAGTAGGGAAGGCCTTTGTGTTAGACTCAGAATAAATTCCCTCTAGAATTCTGTTTCTGAGGCTTTTAAATAGAGAGACCCAAAAGAGAGACTTGAGAAAGGAGATGCAAAACCAGTACTCACCATATATCCAGGCAATAACAAAACATTCAAAGAATGCAACCCACAAAAGGCATACACCGCTAGCTGCATAGTAGTCAAAGAGTTGAAACACATACATGCCACCCTGCGAAAAAAAAACCAGAAGATGGATTTGTTCCTTGGTATCTAATTCCCTTAATATAGAAGCAGCTCTGGCGTATCAATAAGAAAATATAAAACTCAAGAGAAAAATGGGAAAAGGCTATGATAACCAGATACCTGTGTAAGAAGGTGCTCCACATCATGTTCGACAATCTCACACACACACACACACACACACACACACACACACACACACACACACAGGAAAGCAAACCAACATGTCTTTCTTAGCAAAAAAGGATGAGTTCCTCACTGAAGCCCGCTTCCAAAGGAAGTACTTAAAACCAACTATGGAAAATATAGATACAGCGCTCCTCAACCTTTTGGCACTAGGGACCAGGGCTCCATGAGAATCAAATGCCTGATGATCAGAGGTGGGGCTGAGGCAGTGATGCTAGCTCTGGGGAGCGGCAGCAAATGCAGATGAAGCTTCACTGGCTCACCTACTGCTCACCTCCTGCTATGCATCCGGGCTCTTAACAGGCCACAGACCTGTACTGGTTTGCGGCCCGGGGGTTGGGGACCCCTGTCATGGAAGACTTCAGCAATATCTAGCTGCTCAATAGGTGCACCTGTGATCTGCCTTTTGGTGGGGACGTTTCTTTCTTACAGACACTTCCAGAAAAAAAAAATTATTTTTACTTCCAGTAAGGAAAGTGGTGATGGGTAACACCCAACTGAGTTTGGAAGCTCATGCAACCCTTTGCTGGAGAACAGAGCAGGTGAGTGCGGAGATGCACAGGAGTGTGCCCTGGGCCTATGCTAGGCTCACCTGCTTACATTACTTAGTACAAGACTCCTTTCCTTCAGGCAGCAAATGTATGCTGTCTATAAGAGACTCACTTTGGATTAAAAGACACACACAGACTAAAAGGAAGGAGATGGAAAAAGATACTACCTTGATGGACCTAGAGGATATTGCGCTGAATGAAATGGGTCAGATTCCACATGATTTCACATACATGTGGAATCTAAAGAACAAAATAACAACAACATAAAAATGGAAACAAACTCATAGATACAGAGACTATTTTGAGGGCTATTAGATGGGATGGAGAAAAGGGCAAAGGGATTAAGAAGTACAAACAGATAGTTACAAAATAGACACGGAGATTTTAAAGTGTAGCATAAGGAAAAGAGTTAACAATGTTGTAACAAATATTTAAGGGGGAAGAAGGGTATTAGATTTAGTGGGGTGATCACTTTGTGAGTTATATAGATCTCTAATCACTATGCTGTACAACTGAAACTAATATATTATTGTATGCCAACTATAATTGAAAAAACTAATTGAATTGTACAATGTAAATATGAGCAACTGATTGTTTATTATATTTCAATAAAGCTGGAAAAAAAATTAAACTAAATTAAAAAAAAAATTCTTTTTCTTGTCTGGACCACCCCTTGGTGCTACACCCTCTGAATAGCACATACTCCCTGCCAGCCAGACACTGCAAGGCACTGCCTGCAGTATTTACCCTCAAGAACCACCTCCCCTCCAGGCCCGTGACAGGCCACTGAACACAGTCATGGGTAAACAGAGCTGTTGTTAAAATGGACTTTAACTGAAGTACCCTCCCTTAGGCCTCCCAGGATGAGGGAGACAGAGAGCAGCAGTGTTGCCATGGTAACAGGAAAAGAGGTAGGAGAATTTGTGTCAACTGCTGGGTCCTCCCCCACTGCGCAGGCTGAGTCCCCATGAACTGGGCAGGACTCGGAGAATACCCACCCTAGTCCTCTCATCCAGCTGTTGGGGGAACCACAGAGAAGATGTTGGCTTGAACGGCTCTGAGACATGTTTCTGAGGCACCAAAGGCCCTGTAAGGGGAAGCCCCTCGTGCCAGGGAAGAGAGCCACCTACCTCCGTCACCATTGTCAGCCCCAGCAGGTAACTGATGCTACACATCAAGGCGATGAAGATTTCCCGACGGAAACCCTTCCTTAGGAAGGATGGGTAAAGATCAACCAAAGACGTGATCTGTCCTTCAACTTCAACAAACTGGGGGGGGAAAAAGAGAACAGTTGAGCGGTAGATGCCCAGCACCTCCCCTCTGCCTAGAGAGAAGAGCTGGGCACAGGGAGTTGGCCTGTGGGGTCAAGCTCAAATGTGTGAACCTGTCTGCTTGGGGGCTGGCCACTGTGGCCCATATACAGGTCTTCCCACATCCCATACGTGGCATCTCCGCTGAGGCTCTTCCCACCACCAGAATGCCTTTCGAGACTCAGAGAAAAATGACCTCTTCTCTGAAGCAGTGCGGACCCTCTGCCCTGGCACATGCACAGGCACGTGTGTGTCAACACAACAACCTCCCCCCACTTTGGTCTTGGTCCTCTCTGAGGCCAGAAGCGGTGCCCCTGCATTTCTAGGCCTTGAGGGCCCAGCAGGGCTAGGCACATGGGGTTGCTCAACAGATACATGAAGAATGGGTGGGTAACCCCGGGCAAGTCTGGGCCTCAATTTCCCCATCAGATTGACATGGTGATTTTTCACCCTTTGGGGATTTTGCATGTGTGCGTGCAACACCTACACGCCCAAGTGCATGAGCCCAATGCAGCCATGACCCCAGGAACCCATCCTTGGGCTCCCAAACATAAGGAAGCATTCTAGAAAGACTCTCAATCTTTCTAAGTCTTCCCATCTTTGCACCCAACAATTTATCTTGGAAGGTATTCCATATCATTACATGGAGAGTTGCCTTGTTTTTTAAATGGCAGCACAAAACTCCATCCTGTGGACACTTATCATCATGGACTTAACCAGTGCCCAAAAGATAGCTTCCAGCCTCTGCAGCTACTGACCTGGGTGAGGCTTCTTCCCTTACATTTGTCTTTCGGTGCATGTGCACATGGATCCATAGCTTAATCTACAAGTGAAACTTCAGGATTAAAGGGCTCGGAGACCCATTTTACGTTTGGATGGCTAAAGACAAATTGCCCTGCCAACCAACACCCTCTGTGGTGGATCTGATTCCTTTAAAAGTTGTAAATGTAAAACCTCCATGCTCGGTTCTTTCATCTGGGAATGGCTTTTGGGAAGCATGTTTCCCCAACATTCCTACAAGACAAGTCCAAGCACTTATTCCTCTGGGATGCATCACAGGAGGATCAAGGAATACTAACAAGGAGCAGATCCCTTTCACGTGCTGAAAAGGACAGGAGAAATGACTCTTGGTTGCCAGGAATTTAGGGAAAAGATGACTAAGAGGCTCTGATAGGGTCCTGAATACAAGGGGCTGATGTTTTAACCTCTGCATGACATGTCAGCTAAAGGAATTCTGAGCCAAAATTGCCACTGAATGATAAGCAAACCTGTAGCTCTAATGTTAAGCTTCGAAGGTTTAAAAATAAAGTTCCTTTCTTTTTTTTTTTGAGATAGGGAAATTACAGACAGGAAGATCCAATTCACTGTGAGTCAGGGCCAAGACCAGCACAAGCTCCTTGTTTCCAAAGAACACCACCCACCTCCACCCCTGTTCCAACAGCCTCTTGAGACCTCTCACACTTAATAGCTATGGGGCCCAGGCTTCTCCATGCCTCAGTTGCTCCCCCTGTAAAATGGGAAGATCTTGCCTACGCAGCAGAGATGCTGAGACAGGAGTTGAAATCATGAAAGGGAATTGGTAATAGGTGATTAATCTTAACTCATGTCAGGGGGCTGGAATGGGTGAGTTCCTAGGGGGCGGTGCTCTAGCTCTCCGCTCATGCTGTTTGTTCACAAACTGTATCCCCCTTGGGCAGGCCAGATACCTATAGGCATCTGCCTCGATATGGGTGACATCTTGACTCCAACTCACAAATAAACACTCAGCCGTATGATGGCCCCTCAGCCAGAGAGTGCTCCCTCAAACGCTAGAAATGTTTCCTGTAATGAGCCCGGGTCACGTTTCTCTATCAGCAAGAAGCACTGCCTAAGGTTGGCTGTGGGTCTCTGCATTTCCACAGCAGGAAGCTATGCTGGGGTAACTCAAAGGTAAAGTGAGGGGGTTCAAACGGGCAGGTCTGAGAACAGGAAGCCCCAGGGTCAAGTGGCGGCTCCACCCCTTAACCAGCTGTGTGTGACCTGACCTCTGCCTTTGGAGTCCTTATCTCTCTAAGTCTCAGGTTTCCAGGCAGCAGGGCTTGTGCGGATTAAGGAGCTAATGTAGAAAAAAAGTCAGGTTGGGGAGGGGAAAATGGGGCGTTAGTGTGTCTGGGAATAGAGTTTCCGTTTGGGGATACACAAAATTCAGGAGAGGGAAGGTGGTGATGGGTACGCGAGAATGTGAATGGACTTAATGCCACTGAACCGCACATTTAAGAACGGTGTAGCTGGCCAATTTTATGTTCCGTGTCTTTTACTCTACATAGGCACGTGGAATGCCTGGCATGAAGCCTGGCGCATGTGAACACCTCAGATGGCAGCGCTCTGAGCCTACCGAGGTGCTCCTGGTGCGTGTAGTGGTCACTAGCATCCACAACACCTTTCCCGCCACCCCCAAATTTACATAGCACGGGCAAAGGAGGGATCCCAACCTGTACCACTGGACCCTCGGCTCACCAGGTACAATCCTACTGTGCCCCTTGTGGTTTATCATCAATAGGCAGGTCATTTAAGGGCTCTGGGCGAGTTCCTCCTCTGAAGTGGGGAGAGAACCACTCCCTCTTAGGCTAGCTTTGAGAACTCTGTTGAGAGTCCCTAAGTGCCGTGGCCACCCTGGGGCCTATCTCAGAGGTGCACAACCTCACCCCAGCCCCACCCGCTCCCAGGGAGAAATTCTAATGAATAAAACCACCTCCGCTGGCTCGCTGGCTCGTGAAGCAGTTTCTGCAGCCCCAGAGGCCTATTTTGGGCCCATGGAGATATCAGGCTTCATCATTTATTAACCTCTTTCTGTTTTTGTTTTTTGCTTTCACTTAGAGGTCTGGAAGAAGTTACAAAAGCCATTTATTTGCTTGGGGCCTTGGAAGGCCAAACTCATTAACTAGGAATGATTAATGGAGTCCTGCTGTTGACACAGCTCGAGCGAGCCCATCAACAACTGCGTTAAGTATTTTGTTTTCAATCTCCCAAATGTTTTTATTCTGTCTCCTCTGCTAATCCTGGTTCCCTTTCTGCCAAATCCTTTGTTCTGTTCTTGACCTTGCTGGTGGACCACCTCTTCTCTGATCTTCTAAAACTTTCTCCCTCCCTGGTTCTGAGACTCTGAGGACCTGCCCTGGGCACTGGCTTTGAGGCTGCTGCCCTCGGGACAGGCGGTAAAGCCCTCTCCTGACTGGCCACAGGCCCCCAACTCTCACTGAGTCTCAGGCTACCAAAGACTTTCCATGAGGCAGCCAGATCCCTAGACCACACAGGAGGCTGCAACGCGCCTGCTTTCAGTGACTGACTTCAGATGCTGGCCCCTGGGTACTGGGTAGCGCTATAGGCAGGGCTCTAAGTGGCCTGGGCACATGACCAGCCATTCTGCACAGCATTACTCCTCCCTTCTGGAGTCACACCTGTATTCGAAACTGTCATCTTGAGAAGGCCCCAATGAAAATACGCATATCCCCGGGGACAGGTAACCGAGAGCTCATGCTAACCATCCTCTAAGCACCACTGACTTCTCTGTACCAGGCACCGTGCTTGGTGCTTCGTGCAAGGCAATGGAGGTGTGATTGTACCCATTTACCAGATGATAAAACTGAGGCTCAGATGGGGAGGAAACGCGCCCAACATCACACAGTAGCATGGGATGTGGGAAGCTCGGAACTGTGTTACTCCAAGGGCGGATGCAGCCCCTGGTTGGGTCTCATTGAGCACCCAGTGGAGTCCTAAGCCCAGTAGAGGAAATAGTCTCCACGGAGTCCTGCTCGGAGGGGCAGAAGCCAGGACAGCCAGAGGACAGGGCAGGGTTTGAGCCAGGTCCCCCAGCGACTTAGCTATTTAGAAAGCACTGGCGGATCTCAGTTTCACTGTGAGGACAAGCTCGCCCACACATGACCCATGTGCTCCAGGAAGCAAAACACGAACGTGGTCGCGCGCTTCTCTGGCCCCCCGCTTTTGGACTCTGGTGGTCGGCCTGAGCACTGCCTACCTCGTGCACAGAGCTGTTAGTCCCTTTGCCCAAACGGCCAGGGAGCTGTGCCAATTCCCCCGGGCCCCTGCCCACCGCGCCCCCAGGGCAGCGCATCATTCATCCTGTTTCAGTCTCGTCCTTTCATTTCCCATCTATGGCTTTGTGTTAACCACACCCTTCACGTTCTGTCACCTCTCCCCTTGCTGAGGGCAACAACTTGAGCTTTGAGGCCTTCTCCATGCCTGGGGTCCCGGAGGAACCCTCATTAGCTGAAGCTGTTGCAAGCCCGATGTGAAGGTGGGTAGGGTGTAACGACCTCACACACGGCACAAAGCAGGAGGAGGCTTTTCCAGAACCAGTTCCCCATGGACAGTCCCACACCGGGGCTGGCCCCTCCATCTGTACCTACCTGGCTATCCAGTCCAAGCAAGAGAAGCATAATAAAAAAAGAATGGACCAAAACGTGGGCAGTGGCATCATTGTCACAGCTTTTGGGTAAGCAATGAAGGCCAGGCCAGGACCTAAAGGGAAGAGAAATGGGGAGGGACAGAGGGGGAGACACATCAGCAGCTGGGCACCCAGAGCGCAGGAGCTCATACAAAGACACCTGGGTCTGAGGCAGGGCTCCCAAACCCGAAGTGCAGGGAGGAGCCAGGCCTGAATTCTTGCCTGGTGGTAGAGCCCGGGTCTGTCTCACTTTTGGGTGGGATGCACCGGGGCGCAGGCGGGGCCCCGTTTTAGCATCTGTCTCCTTAGCAGCAGCACAAGTGGCCTCCTCACACACCAGAATCCGGGCGGACGTTGGTGGTTTGGGAATGGAAAATGGGACTGAGGCTGGACTCAGTCTGCCAGCTTAGAAAAGGCACCCCCGCTCCCCAAACCAGAGCAACCACGCCAACATTTGCTGGAAGGAAGCAGGGGAAAGGTTCTGGTTATCTGACTACTAAATCCCGTGTTTGCCAAGGAAAGGGTTCTACTAAAACACAGTGGAAAGGAAAAAAAATAGACAACCATGCCCTACAGGGCAGATAGATGTCTCTTCGGGGTGCCTCTGCACACCCACCCGAGCAACGTCAGTCAGAGCTAAGGCCCAAAGCCGAAGGGAGGCGTGCGCGGGGTAAGACCCCAGGCCTGGGAGACCATGGCCTACATTCTAGTCCTCATCCCACCATCGTCTCCAGCTCCTCTTTAGATCACCACCTGCCCTCAAGGGGCCTCAGTTTCCCCATCTGTGAAGTGAGGGGCAGGTGACAATAAATGACTCCCAAGGAAGCTTCTTGTGTTGATCCCCAGATGCTGACACCATTTCCCTCGAAAAAGGTTTCTGGTTTCTCAAGGAGGGACTCTGACAGAATCTGAAGACAGGAGTCCCGCCAGCTCAGGGGATGCCTTTCTGACTAAAAGCATTCTGAAGACATGGAGAAAAAATGTCTCTCCATCTCCAGCTGGCCTCCGTTCTGCTTAGGGGAAAGAATGGAGTAGTAACTGACACCTGTGGGTCCAAGAGATGGTCAGCAGCAGCAAAAGAAAGGAGGCCTAAAAGGCCTGAGCCAAAAAAATATATAAAGTAAAATCTGTAACTTAAAAAAAAAAAAAGTCAAGAAATGTGAAACGAAAAGGGCTGCGAAGGCAGGATATTTAAAGCAGATACCAGAACCAAATGAATGGTTTAAAAATGAAAGGAAAAAAAAAAAAGCTTTTGAAATAAACTGGAGCCAGAAACCGCATCGCACGGCGTCAATCACAAATGTGGCGGTCAAGGGTGAGTCCTTTTATAGTGCGGAGTCCACTCAGCCTAAGGAAAACCTGACCATGACCGAGCACCCTCAGGTGGCTGGGAAACTCCATGAGGAGTGGTGAAAGGGGTGCTTGGACCAACCCCGAAGTCCGAGTTGGACCAGGAAGCCACACTTCCACCTAGACTGGGGCCCCGGGTCCCCCCCACACGTCAGCTCTGCGTGAGGAGTCAAGTCCAGCTGACTGTGAGACAGATGTAAAATGGGGCCCCTCCCCCCCACCCACCCCCGGGGCCTGTGAAGGTTCTCAATGTGCTCGTTTCTGTATTTCAGTTTTGCCTTTCTCAAGCCAGCCTCTGGGAGAGGGTCTGGTCTGAGCGCCTTTCTCTAACAGCGCATGGTGAACTCTAGAGAGAAGTCCGGTGAAATAAAACGCGGCCGCTCCGAGCACCTCTGCGTGCCTCTCAGCAGAGAACGCGCCTCTCTCCGTTCAGCTAAATAATGATCTTGTTCACATGCACTTGGCTCAATATGATGCTTGTTAAAAGCTTATTAGAGAAATAATCACCCTTGATGTGTCGGCTGTTCAGACATCACCGTGGGGAATAAACGCCAAGGTCTTTGAGGTGGACGGGAGGAAGAAAACAACGTAGGTTGACGATATATACATACACGTAATACCTAGTCGTCCACAGAGAAAGAGCTACTTATAGATCTGTACATATCTCCCACCGCCAAGTTCGCTCCACGCTCTTGCCGATTCCCAATCAATCAGAATCAGTTTGCAAGCCCTGGACCGAAAAAAGCCATCTGCGAAGAAGGTGCGAACTGTCTCACTTCACCACTCTAACTGCCGACCCCCATCTAGGTGTGGATTTTTCTCGAATCACTTTCTGTATCCTCAGTCTCAGGCCTGCTTTTGCGGGGCTCTCAGGGAGGGAAAACTATGTCTGTAGGTCTGCTCTGAGACCGGGGTCAATGAAGAAATACATGCATGCCGGGACTGGGGTGTGGATGTGCACGTCATCCTGCACATTGTGGGTGTGGAGAGGGGGCCTGGCAGCATCTTTGCCAAGTGAAGAGGAGAGTAGGACCCAGGAGCTCAGATGTATCCTCACACAGCGTGGGCCAGAGGTTGTCACATGTGTCGAGGGTGGGATAGGGAGGGAGGAGGGGGGACACCCTCATGTCAGAGAGGCCCTGTTCTGGAGACCCCAGCTCTCACCCTGACCAGCTCGAGCGAGGCCCTTGCTCTCAGGCCATCAGTCTCATCTGTGGAGTGGACATCTGAACGCACAATCTGAGGTACCTCTGACCCCCAACTCTAGGGCCCTATGGGCAAGGGTAACAACTTGGCAGGGACTCCTGCTGTGCCTGCCCCTGGCCTGTGGTGGTCTCTGGAATCAGGACCTTATGCTTTCCTCGGGGCTGGAGGCCCCCTGAGCCCAAGACCCCCAGAGCCTCCAAGTGGCCCCACAGAGAATTGAGAAGTTAGAAGGTCAGGAGGAGCGGGGCAGGGTGCGCGAAATTACAGAACCTTCCAGGCAACTGATGGCCACCCTGCAAGTGAACTGGGCAGGACCGGGGAAGGGCAGAGGAGCCAGAAAGGTGGACTTTGAGGATCCTGGGATCCTCAGGTTCTCATTCTCATGCCTAAGCCACTGCAGTTTTAAGGTCACGGTCCCAGACTTAGCACATTATGGCAAGTCCCTGAATTTAAGCACCTGAGATATGGTGGTTCCGAGGCTCTAGGATTCTAGCAACTGAAGACTTCGTAATTCTCAGATTCTGGAACCATCTTGCTGGAGCTCCAGGATCTCAGCCTAAGATCCCAGGCTTTGCAGAGCCCATGACTCTAAAGACTCTTTTCTCCACTTCCAGGTGTCCTGGGGAGGAGCACCCTGCCAACGGGGCCCACACTGAGAGGGTGACGGTGTCCCCACAACCGACCCCCAAATCGGACCTGTCACCGTCCTAGAGGGCGGCCTTTCATGCCCATGGTCTCTCCCCGCCCCCGAGCCTACGGTGGTGCCTGACACAGGGTAGAGACTCAATGAATCGATAAACATCAGTGGAGTGAATGCATGGGTTCGCTTAGAGGGAGCGCGCTGGGAGCAAAGTGCAAAATACAGAAACCGAAGCTGAGAAGGTGGTGATGGAATGCCGATTGGTGGCTGACTTGGGCCTGAGTTAGAAAAGTGGTTTTCTATTTTGGAAACCATGGGTTTGCTGAGGAAGGAGGGGAAGGAGGGAAGACCATACCAAAGTAGCGAAATATTCCCCCAACATAACCAAACCCTTGTTTTTGCCGCCCCTTGGGCCAAATTGCAATGAAAGTGTTTAAAATGTAGCTTTTGTACTCTTTAATACTTGGGGGCATCTTGGTGGGGGGGGTCCATTTTAGAAACCAGGCTTGTCCCCCCCCATCCAAAGCCCCTGGGGGGGTCTGGCTTCATGCCTGCAGTACTTGGCTTACACACTAGGTGGCAGTGCCCACCACCACTGCCACCAATACCACCATACCTGACTCAGCCACATCAGCAATGTCCACCCCTTGCTCTTGTGCCATGAAGCCCAGGATGGAAAAAATTGCGAAGCCAGACACAAAACTGGTACCACTGTTCAGGCATCCCAGCAGCATACAGTCCCTAAGTTACACATATGTCAGGGAGCAAGTTAATTCACAACACAAGGAAGCCACGCTCCCTACTTCTTCTCTTTTTTTCTTTAAACATCATCATCATTTCTAAGGTCCACCAGGCCCGCCGGTGCAACACTTGCCTGTACGAGTTGTACTTGTACTTGTTGTAGCTCCCCAGTGAGGTCATGGCCCCCAGGCAGATGGCATAGGAGAAGAATATCTGGGTCCCAGCATCAATCCATACCTATTGAGGGTGGGGGCAGGTGGCAAGGAAAGAGAGAGAAGCGGGCATTAGGTGGTTTTTCCTAGAGGAGGTAGTGCGAGTTCCTGGCCGGCTGGCCATCAAGGACTGCACCTCAAAATGTGCAGATTCTCAACTGCAATTGGAGTGCCTGTGCTGAAAACCAAGGTGCCTTTCAAGACAACACTGAGCTGGAAGGAACCCCAAAAGGTGACTCGTCAGCAACAAGGCTGAGAAGCTGGACTTCGGAAGCAGATGGATCTCAATCCCAACCACAGAACCATAGTGCGCAAGTAAATACGACTCCTACAGCCTCAGTTTTCACATTTGCAAAATGGGATCCATGGCTCTGCCCCACAGAGCAATTTTGCAGGTTCAAGGACTAAAGATTTAGTGCAGTTCCAAAGGTAAGCCTGTAAGTCAAGGCTGCTGTCATTACTGTAATTGTTATTGTCTGGGGACCCCGAGTTGGAGTAGGAAGAATTCTGTAATGGCTTATGCAGGCAAAACTGCTCTCCAGCACACCTTTATCAGGCAGGTCCTGATGGCCGCAAAGCTGCCATCTCAGCTGTCCTCTGATCTGTCCAAGCTCCCTCCCACCTACCTCCTACTGAGGGTGAGAAGACAGTGAAGAAGAGACCCAAAACAGCAACCCAAAGGCTGAGTATCCTGAGGACAAAAAAAAAAAATTCCTTAAATGGGCCAATAAAATCTCCCAGGGTTTTCTTCGACCCCTGCAGTCTCGTGGCTGAGTGCCAAGAGGCAGACGTTCAGTATTGGTCCCTTGACCTGCCAAGAGGTCACTAACTCTGAATTCCATCCTCGGCTAAGGAAGCCAGCAGCTCTCTCACCTCCTCGCAGCTGCCGCAGTCAGAGGCCAGATCTGGAGAGAGACTAGTTCAGAAAGACTTCTCTCTCTTCCCTGGCGCAGTGCCTAAATTAGACTATAATTGGCCTGCCTCAGGAGTCCTCGACATGAAAAGATACACACACAGCTGGAATAGTCCATGAGCACTGTGAATGATCCGCCACAGCCCAGTGGAAAAGTACTAGGGCTGATGCCTAGCTAGATTTGTGCACCCAAAAGCCACAGCCCTGAGCAGGAGGGGGAGGACAGGCTGTGCCCTGAAGTACCTGTGGGTCCTCGAGGCGGCTGATGTCGGGGTACAGATAAAACTTGATGCCTGCGCCTGCACCAGGCAGCGTCAGTCCACGAACCAGCAGCACCAGGAGCATAGCAAACGGGAAAGTGGCCGTGAAGTAGACGACCTGTGAAGGATGAGAGGGATTCAGAGCAGACTGTGGACCACTTGCTGCGGTTAAATTTGAGCATGCCTTTCCCAGGCTAGTGGGGGTTCTGAGGCTGAGCCTGCTGTTTCACTTGCTGTGGGGCCTTGGGCATGCTGCTTAACTGCTCTGGGCCACAGTTGCCTCATCCGTAACCTGCACCTCATAGATTTACTGAGATCAGTGAAAAAAAATCCTATAAATACTTACTAAATATCTAGGCCCTAGAAATAAAGTTGCGGACAAGACAGAAAAAAATCCCTGCTCCTATGCAACAGATATTCTAGTGGGTAGAGATGGAAAGTACGAAATGAGAGAGTAAACGATCACGTATGAAAAAGGCTTAGTCCAGAGGTTGGCACATGGCACTTATTGCTGTTAGTTAACATATCTATTAGTATGACTCCTGGTTAAAAATCAGATAAGTGTGGGTTCAAATCCCAGCTCTATCCCTTCCCTTGCAGTGTGACTTTGGACGTTAAGCTTAACCTCTCTGGGCCTGTTGCCGCATGTGTAAAACGGAGATAACCGTAAAAAGAAGGCCTTCCTCAAGAGCTGAGGAGGGGCTTCAACAGGATGATACCTAACGCCCTCAAAACAGTACCTGCCTGGCATTTGGTTCTCAAAGACGGGGCCTATGGTTGACATTGTGGTTTTGCAGGAAGCACACAGGAACTTCTGGGAAGGAAATGAAGCCTCTAAAGCCCTCACAGCCGGGATGGGGAAGGCCTTCGCTTCCTTGGAGCTAGGGGAGGCCCAAGGCCTTCTCTGGGTCACATGACACATCCCAGCAGACCAGGTCAATACAGGTGAGTACCAGAGATGGCCCAAGCTGGGCCTTCCCATCCCCAAGGGCCTACCCTACTTTCTCTTTCTCCTGTCCTGAGAGCACTGGTCTCCAAACTTCCTGTGGCTTCAATTTCTATGGATGGATTTTCCCACCTTTTTCTTCACCATAAGAGATTCCAGGTGGGGGTTATGCCTACAAGGAGCTTGAGGGATGGTGAAACCCTGGTATTTCTAGCAGGGCACTGGCTGAGCATGGATTTCCCAGGCACAAACCCATGTGGTGTTCACTATGCCCCAAAATTGGTACATTGGCTGCTTGTCAACAGAGGGGATTTGAGGCTCAGCGGGGCTCAGAGACTTGGCCAGATCATCTGCAAAATGCAGAATCCGCACCCAGAGCCCTAAGACTGGCTCACAGAGCCCTTAGCTCTCTCTGAGGGGCTGGGAGACCAAGGGAGTAGGGAGAAACCACCGCACAACCAATGCACCCATTTTTTAGGTGAGGAAGCTGAGACTGAGAGCGGAATGAATGTGCCCATGGTGTTGGGGGGAGGAGGCAGCACCAGGGTATCGCAGGGCACTGCTGGGGTCCAGGGAGGTAGCAGACACGAATAGAGGGGAGAGAGCCACAGACATCGTTTGGCTGGCACAGGAACCCTCGACGGAGCAGAATTCTCGGGTAGTCACCATCCCTTTTGCGTAAAAACAACCAGAAAGGGGCTTTGGGAAAAAGGCAAAGAGGAAGCTCTCAGGGCCTGCCTGGCTCAGCTGACCTCAGTCAAAACCACCAACCAGCATTTACTGAGCGCTTACTGTGTGTCTGGTGCTATTCCAAGTGCAGTAACTTCTGTATGCAGTTGGTCCTGCCCTAACCCTTTGAGGTAGGTGTTATTACTATCCCCATCTTGAAGGCAAGGAAACTAAGGTCCAGAGAGAGTCCATTGCTTGCCCACACAGGTCACATAGCACTTAAGGGGCAGAGCGGGGACACGCCCGGAGCCTGCCTTCAGATAACAAACACAGAGCGGTAAAAACCCCTTCCACATCTAGCAGTTTATCATCTTCCCAAAGACCAGGGGAAGGCTGCAGTCTGTGTGGGCTCGGGACCGGCTTACTGCAATACCTTGGGCAAGGTATTGTCGTCTCTGCCTCTCTAGTTCCCCACCTGTGAAATAGGAGGCTCGGACCAGATGAGCTCGGAGGTTCCCTCGGAAAGGGGATCTAGGGGCAGAGTGGCCAAGAGGATCAACTGGGGGTCGCCCAGCCTGGGATTCTGCTCCCCACCACTGCCACCTCCCAGCTGGGCAGCTTGGGAGGAAATGCCCGATGCTGGGAACACGGTGAGCCCTCAGCAAAGCCTAGCGGGAGCACTCAACAAAGCGGGAGCACTCCCCGGATGATCTGAAGGTGCTGTGTCCTACTCCTGCCTCTGCTGCATCCTCCCTGGACACCCTTTCGCCCTCTGGGCCTCAGTGTCCCCAGCCACCCTAATTTTCTTCTCCTGAGGCAAGAACCCTCACCATTTCCCAAGGAAAGAGGCAGACGTGGAGGGTGGGGGCAGGGCAGGAAGCCCCAAAAGGGGTGAAAGAAGAAAACCAAGTGCCCCACAGGCTACTCCTCCCTTCCTGCGCACAGGCTCCCTGACCAGTTCCCACCTCTGGGCCCTGCCATGGGCCACGCCCGGGGCTGTTGAACAATAGCTGCTGACAGCAGGCCTCCCCAGAGAGCAGCTACTTCAAAGCTGGCTGGGCCCCACTGGGCAGGACGATCAGGCTGTGGCCAGAGGGCTTTGTGTCAGGGACACAGGACACCACCAGGGGAGGGGGGTGGCTTCCCTTGTTTTCCCGTATTTAATTTGTTTAACAAGCACTTATGTAGCACTTACTGTGTGCCAAGCACTACCTAAGAGCTTTACATGTGTTAATTCATTTCATCCTTCCCAACCTGAAGAGGTTAGGTGCTATTGTTACCTGCGTTTTCTAGGTGAGGAAACTGAGGTTCAGCGAGGTGATGTCAGCTGTCTGGGGTGACAGATCTAGTAGGTGGCAGAGGTGGGATCTGATCTAGGCCAGCTAGTTTCAGGATCTAGTGTGCTGTGCGTGCTATTGTTTTCTTCCCCACATCAGAATAGGACAGCTCCACATGGTCACAGCCTCCCTTCCGCTGCCTCTTCGCAAAGCCACCCTTGTTTTGCAGAATTTGCTGCTCTGAGGACAAGCCCCTGAGAGTCATTCTCTCAACTTTTCCGTGACTCCCCCGGGATCCTTGCGGGAGACGATGGTGCCAACCGCCGCCAGTAGGCCTCTGGCAGTGGCCCAGCAGGCCTTGCCACGGGACGTGGTAGTTTTCCACTCTTCCTGGCAAACCTCTGTGGCTCCTCTGAGCCCTCGACCCAAATGCCCTGTGGCCCAATTGCCCTGGAAACTTCCAAGGACAACTCTTCCTCATTCTCTGGGGACAGTGGGAAGAAGGTAGCCCACAGGCAGGAGGGAAATGGGCTAGTTTCCTGCTGCCCTGAGCTTCCTTCGGGGGCAAAGGCCTGGGCAGGTGGGGCCATGGGTCAGTGCCCAGTACCTAAGCAGGCCCTGAGGATCCAACCCACACCCCACTGTGTGTGGCGGGGAGGAATGGCATAACTAACTCATTTCACACAAGGGGAAACTAAAGCTCAGAGAGGGAAAGGGACTCACCCAAAGTCATATAGGTTATGGTGGGACAGATCTGAGACCCAAAACCAGGTCTCACTCTGATTGCCACCCCTGCTTTATTTCTAAGTTCTGGACAGAAGAGCTGTCCAGAGGCCAGCGACGGAGAGGCATAGCCTTGGACATGTCTGTGCTATGTCCTCTACGGGTCCACAGGATTGTACATCCTGGGTGGGGGTCTGGACTTTTTGTCATTTTCCTGGACCATGGTGGTTACAAATCTTATCTGTGGCTAGAGCTGGAAGCCATGGCTGGTGGTGGATGGGCAGGCGAACAGGCCAGGCAAGCGGGCAAGCGGGCAGGCCAGTGGAGCGTGAGCCTAACTGTGTTTGTCTTGGCTTCTTTGGGCTGGCCCAGGCCCTGCTATTGTTCTGGGAACCACGCCTGCCCCTCAGGGGCCCAGAGCCGCAGGAGGAGAAGATGTCTCTAGGGACAGACTAGAGGGACCTTAGGCAAGTCACGTCTTCAGTTGGCTCCGGTTGTACCCTGGAACACTCTACTCTTTATGCTGATTCTATTCTCTTGCCCGCTCCATTGTGTCTCAAATTTTGCTTGCTGTTCTTGGTAAACATCAGCCTCTTCCATCAGACTGGAGGCTCCTCAGGGGTCTCGGTCAGATACAGCTCAGGGCCTATGCATGAGCTGTTCTCTCTCCCTGGAATTCTTTCTCCTCCAAATATCCACATGGCTTGCCCCACCACTTCCTCGAGATCTTTGCCCAGAGTCACCTTGGTGAACCTTGCCTGACTACCTTATTTAACATTGCACCCAATGTTCCCTGTTCTCCTTTGCTGCATTATCCTTTCCCATAGCTCGTCACTATCTTACTTCTATATATTTTACACATTTCCCTTGTTACAACTGAGGATCTGTCAAGCTCTTGGATCACAAGGATTTTTGTCTGTTTTGTTGGCCCCTGCCCCATTCCTGGCAGATAAAGAGGCTCAAAACACATGAGTACATAAGTCATGTCTTCAACATTGCTCAGCACTAATGCTCCACAGAAACTTCTTGAGATACTGACCCCTCTGTGTGGGAAAACGGAGGCAGGGTGAGGAAGGGACTGGTGCTTACTGCACAGTCTGTGCCACAGGTTGTGCTGGGTGCTGAACACTCTCATTTAACCCTACTACCACCCATTTCCGAGATGAGGAAACTGAGGCTCAGAGGTGAGGAACTGACTTCGGACAGGTTGCTTCACCTCTCCCAGCTCAGTTCCCTCATTTAAAGAGAGGTGGTAATGAAATGGGAGACCACGGATGGATGAGCTCCAGGGAGCTGTGGGAATAACTTGAGCTACCCTCTTCCTGCCAGTTCTGGGGGAATGTTGTAAGCGAGGAATATGTGTGTGAAGATTTCTGAAGCCTGGCCTGCTTCCTATGCGGATTGGGTTTTAGGGTCACAGGGTGGTTATGCCCTGAGAAACGGGAAGAGAGCGTGGCACTCTCACAGGCACCCATTCTGCCTCTGCAACCGAGGCATCCAGATACTGCCAGCAGATGCCCAGAGTAACCGCTGGGATCTGTTCAGATCTGCGATTTCGCCTAGGGGCTCTTCGGCCGGGAGAACATGGTCCTTAGTTCTAAACTCTGGTGCACTCGAGGCATCTTCTCCAAATGACTTTGCCACCACCCACTGCAGTACCTCAAATGCCACTTCAACGTATGCTTCTGACCTTTGGTGGCTTTTTAATCTCAGAGATTTTTCCTCTCTCAAGATGCGAATGACAGAAGAAATAATAGAGGGACTTGTAACGGCAGGTCAAGCCAACACCTTCCCTACGGCTTAGTGCCTTGGGTTCAGGCCCGCACTGCTGACCACAACAGACTCCTCTGCCCTGAGCTTGTCATCAGAGCGGCCATGGTATCAGACTCAGTGTCTTGGCTTCCAGGTAATTATTCAGCTCTAATTGTTAACACAGAACATTTCAGTTACAGGCTAACATTTTTCTTCCTGCCAATATATACCAGTGTATGCCTAAATCCTTAATTATAAGCTAGCGTTTTAATTATCAGCTACTGCTTGTGTTAATAGCTAACATCCTAGTCATCCTATAACATATTAATCGGGAGCAAATAGTTCAGTTACAGCTAACACTTTGGTTAACAACTAACATCTTGGTTATGAGCGAATGACTTAATCATCTGTGAAAGCTTTCCTTAATAAGGAACATCTTAGTCACCAGCTAAAATGTTAGTGGTAAGATAATTCAGTGAATCTGACTTAGCAGCAAAAATTCACATCAGTGCTTCTCAAACTTCAAAGTGCATTTGGATTATCTTGGGCTTCCGTTCAAATGCAAGTTTTGATTTCGTATGGCCAGGGAAGACCCACAGGTCTGCATGTCTGACAAGCCCCTAGAGGTACTGATGCTGCTGGTCAGGGCATATTTTGCAAAGCAAGGGTCCATGTTGTCTGGTAAGAGCTGGTAATTAACAACAGAGTTGCCGAAACACTCATGACCAGCTTAACTTATCTGTTACAACCCCAACACTAGTTATCTGCTAGCATCTGCACTACTACCAACACCTCGACGTGGGACCAGCGGTGTGCAGCAACTTGCACAGGCTGGAGGGAGGTGACTATTCAATTTTCAGGAATTTTGCAAGTTGGTTGTTAAACCATCAATAACTTGAAATCAGACATAGTGGGCGTCTTTATACCATAAAATTGGAAAATGCTACAAACCAGGGTTTTACTTGCTTTCAGAAGACGGGTTGAGCAGCCCACACCCACTCCTAGGTCAGGGCCGGTTTGGGCAGAGAGGCCCATGGGGCAAGAAGTACTCTTTGCTGAGGGGGCCAATAGCCATAAGGAGGGGAAAGAAGAGAAGAACTACTCACTTTGCCCGTGGACTTGACGCCCTTCCAGATGCAGAAGAAACAGACAAGCCAGACGAAAAGAAGGCAGAGAGCGAGGTCCCACTTCAGCGAGCCGGGGTTGTCGATTCCAGAAGACAAGCTCAGCACGTTGCGCCTTGAATCAAGCAGAGCCACAAGTCAGCGGGACCTGACCCCTGGGCAGGGGGACGGAGACCTGGACTCCAACAGGCTTTGGTTCAAATCCTGGCTCAGGTGCTGCATTTGCACACCTCACCTGTCCTCTCCAGGCCCTGGAATTTCCACTGGTCTCAGAAATAACTAACCCCTGTCGCAGAGTTGTAGGGAGGTCAACCAGGGGATGAATTCGGACTCCTAACTCAGGCAAACCTGGGTTCAACCCAGCTTGGCCTCAGACAAGTTAAATAAACCCCTAAGCCTCAGTTTCCTCATCTGTAAAATGGGTGCTGATTCCCATGTGACCGATTCTCAGCAGACCCTGGTTCACTGGGTTCAAACCTGGCTCCACCGTGTAATCACTAACTTTGGGCTAGTACCCAACCCTCCAGACCTTAGTCCCCTCATCGATAAAAAGAATAGCTACCGTCCCCCTAACAGGTTGTCCCATGCCTCTTTTATTTTAGCCACCCATTTCTTATCTGGAGCTCTCACTAAAATGTGAGCCTCAAGGGGGCAGTGTTCTGTCGGTGGTGGTAGAACACACCACTTCCTTATACCGATTTGTTGTTAGGAGAAAACCCACACTAAGTACAGGGTCTGGGGTTGTAGCCAGCCCTCAAGAAGCCCTGAGATGTTACCCTTGTGACGCTGAGAGGCCCAGAGCCGCTCCTGGCACCTAAGCAGTGCCGGTTCCCATCTTCCCTTCTAGGGTCGTAAAGGTCTCAGGAGGCAGGTAGACTGTTTGAAGGACAATCAGCACAGGGCAGCCACCAACCCTGCTCAGCATCACAGGCCATAGCAGTCCAAGAACTTTGCCGATGCACACAAGCACCTACTCACAGAGACACTCCTGAGGGGCAGATGTCAGGGCAAGGCAGCAGGGGGTGCTGACAGCCGAGATCATGCGACTTAATGCCCAGGGCTCTGCTTGAGTGGCAATGACCAAGGGCAGCCACACTGAGCAAAGGGGCATTGACTCTGCCCACTAGTCCATCAGGGTCACCTGCCCACCGAATTGCCAGGCGCAGACCATGGGAAACAAGGTGCTCATGCTCCCCTGCGAGAAGCCGGGTTTCCTTCTAAAGAAAGTCCGCTCCCTATTCGAAGGCCACACTCTTGAGCAGAGCAGAATAGACAGAGAGAAAAGTGTGACTCGTGCTTCAGTTTTCTCTTCTGTAAAACATGAACATCCTGAGCAGCCCAGGATGCTGCTGGGAAAGGCTTCCAGACCATCCTGAGCTCTCAGCCAGTTGTGGGGTGTTACTCATGGTCAGGGCTCTGGGACTCAGAATGCCCACTGGGTCAGAACACTTTTTCATTGCTTCTTTTTTTTTTTTCCAGAGAAGCTTCAACATGAGGACCTTGACTAAATCCGAGATTCCCATATCTCACTGGCATTCAAGCGAGGCCTTTCATTTGTTCATTACTGTGCTCCCAGTACCTAGAACATCACGTGGCACATAGTGGGACTTCAAGATATACCTGCTGAGTGAATGAATGAAAGGACTCAACTGGAGTGAACAGCAAGTTTGCATGTAACCCTAGATCAATCCATGAAATATTTCCACTAACAAACCTCAAGAAGGGGCAGCTTTCCTTTGTCTTTTCTTGCTGGTCACCCCAACATCAATGGGCTCCCCACTGGACGATGTATGCTCATGATGGCATCAACGATATTTTTCAACTTATCTCATCTGATCCAAGGACTAGCAGTTGTTTGCCCCATTTTACAGATGGGGAAAATGAAGCTTGAAGGATCAAATTGCCCACAGAGGAACAGACAATAGGGGACAGAGCTGCCCCTCCACATACAGGCCCATCTTAGTCCAAAAGCCAGTGCCTTCTGGACTCCACCTAACTGCCTCTCTGATTCACAGAGAAAATACAGCCTGAACCTTAAAAAGACTGTCTCCAGTCCCTGCTACGGGCCCAGGCCTAGAGCCTCAGGGCAGGGGGACACGGACATCCCCATAAAGCAGGGCTGGCGGCCAACTGCATCCTGGCTGAGGCCCTGCCAAGCATGTGGATCTGGCGGCTGCACCAGCTTTAGAACAAAAAGCCCTTCCCTGTGCAGCCTCTAGAGCTTGGCGCCTTCAATGAAGGACTAGAGCATGCTGGGCAGCGGCCCAAGGCTTCCTTGTGAATGGGCAGCGTCAGGGATAGCACTCTTCCACCTCCACACCTTTGCACCCTCTCCAATGCCAAGTGCACGTCCTTGTGCTTCCAGAGAAGCTTTCCCTGATGTCCGCAGATAACTAACTGTAGAGTCCCTGGCTGTCCTCTCACACTGGATATCACCATTGGGTGACAAATCTGGCTTGCCTACCAGACTCTAGACATTCCAAGCACAAGACTCTCACAGGCAGGCACACAGTAGGTTCTCAGCTAAGGCTGAGGAGGTGCCCAGTCATAAGACACGCTTTCTTTCCTTCTTAAGGACGAGTTGGCCAAGAAGCTTAAAACCCCGGAGCTGGTATTCTGATAGCACCAAGCCTGCAGTCAGTTCACTGACATTTCTCTGACTTCTCCCACCGTCGTGCTGGGCAAACCGGTGGTGCCCACTACAGATGAGAGGCTATCACCTTGGCTTGCTCTACGCAACTGACCAGTTATAGAGGCCACAACAAGGAAACTGAGTCATAATTTTTCTCTGTTACTGGTGGCCATCTCCTTGTAACATCTCCGGTGACATTTTAAGGCGTGGTTTCTTTGACCTAACAATTCCATTCCCAAGACTCTCCCCTACAATGACACTCGCACGCACGGTCAAAGGCAGGGCCACCCCACAACGCTCTCTGTAGGAGCAAAAGACTGGAAACCACCCAAATGGCCATCAATAGGGGCTAAGTAGGCACGGAGAAGACACAATGAGATGCGAAGTGGGAAAGCTCCCTGGATACTGATAAGGAACTCCATCCTGGAGATAAATAAATGAACAAAGCAAGGCAAGGAGCGGCGCACATGGCATGCTCCCTATTGTGTAAAAAGGGATGGATGCACACTGTGTTTGAACACGCACAGGCTATTTTTGGCAGGGCATAAAAGACGTTGGTTTTGTTGCTGCCGAAGGGGAGGAGGAGCCGGTGGTGGGGATGCGGGGAGGGGACTCATTTTTTCATTATCGAATGTTTGTAATGTGTACGTATCACCTTTATACAAATTATTTTAACTTCTAGAAAATGTTTGTAATGGGCCATGCTGACATTCTAGGAATGGAATGAATATGTCTCATCAATCAGGGTTGTCATAACAAAGCCTGATGTGGGCTTGGGGCCAAAATGACCGACATTCTTTCCAAGGACATCACAAGGGTAGCTGTGGAGGCCAGAGAGTGTGTGGGTCCATCTGAATCCCTTTCTGAGGGGACCCATTTTGAAGGACCCCCCCCCACAAGTCCCTTCCCTGTCAGACCCCCATGGCCTCAGCAGACTAGAATCTACTGGGTCTTCTCCCTGCGCTACATGGGCGTGCTGTGCTCCAAGGCACTGCCACGATGTACTACCCCTTATTGATGACAGAAGACTGCACAAGTTACCCCCAACCTGGCCACACCTCCCCAGTACTGCTACCACCACTATCTGGGCCCCCCTGCTTCCCAAGACTATTTCAGCAGCCTCCTCACTGGTCTTTCTGTCCCCAGTCTGTTCCCATTGATCTGTGAATACCCATGTCAGATGGCCCCCTCCTCTGCTCTACATCCTCCCATGGCTCCCGCATACCTGGCCAACAAGGTCCTTTTGATTGGCCCCACTCCTTTTTGCCTCCCCAAATGTGTGACAAAACACTCTATCCCTCAGATTCAGAGCCCTTAAAGAATGAGGGTGGCACCTATTAATAATGATGCGAGAACCACAGGTGTAAATAAGAGATGTCCAGGACAAGCTGTATGTACAGTGGGTCGTTCCATCTCGAACCTCATCTCCCATATGGCCCTGTCACTTCCTCTTTTCGCCATGCTGGCTTCTGGAATGTTCCCAGAATAGGTGGAACAGGCTCCTGCTCCAGAATCTTAGAACTGTTCCCTCAGCGACTCATTACATGACATGCCACCCCCCTTTAGGTCTCTGTCTTCAAACGCCACTTCACCAGGGCAGCCTATGTAAAAAGCATCCCTGGTCACTCTCATTCCTCTGCCCTGGCTTTATTTTCCATCACTATCATCGCTTTTCTATTACCATTTTATTCGTGCTATCTATTTAAAGTCCATTGGTCCTACTAAAATGGCATCTCCAAGGAGGCAGGACCTGTGGCTCTCTTAATCACTGCTGGATCCAGAGCAGTGCCTGGCACATAATAGGTGCTCAACAGACATTAGTTGAGTAAATCAATTATACCCATTTGGTTGATGGAGAAACTGAGGCTCAGAGAGGTTTGGGAATTCACCTAAAATTACCCAGATAAAAATCAACTCTGGGCCTGGGCCTGGTTCCTTTTTTCGGATACCACCTTGGGGACCAGCCACCCATGTGCTGGGTCCTACAGTGCCCTACATTGCCAAAGGGCACCCAGCATCCCAAACTTCCCTGCATCTCTCTTACAGACAGAGGAGATGCAGAGGTGAGTTGCATTCTTGTCCAAGAATAGTAATGATTCATTCCAGGGTGGGATCCAAAAAAGAACTGCCTGGACGTCTGTTTTCAGTCGGCCACCCCGCTGCCGTCCAGCCAGCACTCAGAGATGTAAATACGTCCTCCGAGTGGGCCAAATCGTTTCCTTTTGACTGTCGGCCAGCCATTTATTGGCGATGGCTCTTCCCTGGAGACTGGTAGAAGCAACAATTATAAAAGAGCCCGTCCGCCCTGAGCATGGGCCGCACAAGCCTTTCTCCCCCGCCTCCCCCTTCCGACAGCTGCAGAGGAAGATTGGCTGAGTAGGGCTTGTTTGCAAATATGACTCATTTCTTTGATTCTAATAAAGTCTAATGATACGTGCTGAGCTCCCAGGGGGCTCTAGAGGAACTGAGGAGGAAAGCATGGCTCCAGCCTGATGGAGGGCATTTGGCCAGATCTGGCCCTGCCTGTCTTCCAGGCTGGGGGTGAAGGAGGACCCTCGGGACAGAGGTGACCCCAGAGCAGGACAAAGTTGACCAGGGGCAGCAGCTCTGCTTCCCCATCACAGAGTGACTTAGAATTAAATTATAAAGCTAGGATGTAATGATTGTCTCAGGGGCCCAGGTGGCTTTCACAGGGACCTGGTAAAGCGCATCTCACAGGCCCCTGTTGAAAATTGCACTTTAGCGTTGTAGACGGGTGGGCATGGGGGAGCAGGGTCACATACACATGGTACAATATTACCTGTGACCGTGGACTTGCCCTGGACTTACAGTTGGTGGGGCACAGACACTGGAGGTGGTGTCCAGTGTCTGAGGTCAGGGCTGGGAACTTTGCTATGTCTAGCTGCTTATGTAACCTCAGGCACGCCACTTAACCTCAGTGTCCTACCTAATAAGCTAGGCCCAGTGGCCCTGTCTTAGCTTTTTAACACTTGAGCCAGGCTCTAAGGTGTTGGGATTGTGCCATCTCTGAGGTTTGGAGAGATGAGGTGACTGTCCCGAGGTCATGCAGCTGGGACATGTGGGAGCCAGGGTGAGTCTCTCTACTCTGAGGGATAGCAGCATCACTCACAGCTCTCTACTGTAATCTCCTTTCATAAAATGAGCAGGACAGGGATGATCAACAAGGTCTTTTCCTGTCCAGGGCCAAGTGAAAGTCTCAGCTCCCACAGTGCCTTGTTATCTTGATTCCAGGGAACTCTTGAGCACCCATCAGCATCATTTGCCAAAGGACAGCTCAGGGACCCATGTATCTGGTGCAAGTAAGAGAAGTGAAGGGAAATAACGGCTGGGATTGGGATTTCCCTCAAGGGGCCTGGACACCAGCCTTTGAGAGATCCTTACTGCTCTGTAGCTGTGATACCTCAATAATGTTACAGGGAGCCTTCTCAGTGGAAACCTTAGAGCTAATAGCTGCAAAGTTGGTGGCTATTTCCATGTAAAATCATATAAGCTAAGTTTCACTGTAAGGGAACCCAGACCCACTGATGGCTGAGCCCTCTGAAGCCCTGTACCGTTAGTGCTTAATACATGTTCCAGCCTCTCTCTCACCAGTGTGTTGTTCCATGAGCAACATGCAGAAAACAGATCTAATCATGTCACTCCCCTTCTTGTGTACCTTCTATGGTTCCCCTTCAAGAGAACAAAGCTCAGGCTTAGCCTAATATTTGAGACCTTGATCCTTCTCCCTGGCCCCATATTTCCTATGCTCTGGCCAAACAATGATTTGTTGTTCCCAAATACTCATGCTTTCAGGATGCATGGGATGTTCCTTCTGCCCAGAATGTCTTTTCTCTCTTCCCTCAGCCTAGTGAGCTCCTACTCATCCCTCAACGTCAGCTCATATGGCCCCTCCATCTGTAGACAGGGAAACAAGGCCAGAGAAGAGGTAGTGGGACTTGCCTCACCATGCTACACTGTCAAGTGATATGGACATGAAATTAAATAAGAATCAGCTCTCAGTGGGCACTTACTATACTAAACACAAAATCCTCTCTGGCTGTGTAAGATCATAATGTGGGAAAAGCCAGAAGAGGATTCTAAGCAGAGAAATGACACGTTTGGATTCACAACTGATTGCAGAGATGCAAGGGTAAGACAGGGAGAGCAGCGAGAGGTCAGTGCTGGAGTCTGGGAGAGTGATGATGGGGGTCCCAAGGTGAGGAGGAGGGGAGTTGCAGTGTAAGTGGATATACTTTAAAGGGACAGCCAAGAGGACCTGTGTATTGGACCTGTGAATTCCTAGATTCCTAGATATTTTCCCTATTTAAAGGGGCTCTGCAAAGATGAAATGAAAGACTAGAGGCAAGACCCTGGCACAAGGCTCATGTGAGTCAGTCATCCATATTATTTCTCTTCCTTCCCCTCCTTCATGCCCAAGAGAAGGGAAGGCTCTTGAAGGCAGGTGGTTGGGCCCTTCTCACCCACAGTGCCTGGCCCAGGGCTGCACTGACCTGAAGCCCCTGGCCCAGCTCAGTGGCCTCAGTCTCTCTGCTCACATAGGTGGCAGGCCTGGTCCTCTTGCCTAAGCCCACTTTCCAGGTTCCTCCTCTGTGGACCCCAGTCCTCCACAGGGTTCTGGAAAGAAGGCAAGTTATTTGTGGATGTTCAGGTGGTCTCACAATGCTCTGCTAAAACCCAGGAGGAGGCAGTGCGAAGGCTGGAACGGGAAGCGAGCGTCAGGCAGAGGGCCAGCACTCTTTAGACGGAGCAAGTCCATCTGGATCATGTAAGGCTTGGGAAGGTGCCTGCTGGGCCCGGAAATTTGCAAAGATAAACACTATCTAAATGTCAGTCTGGGCCAGGAAAGGGAGCTGGGGCACTCAGAATGGAGATTCTGGCAGGCAGGAGACCCAGAATCCCCTAATATAAGGCCCAGTCTGGAGGACAGGCAGGGGAGAAATATGGGTGAGGACCAGACACCCTGACGACCTCATCCCTCTCCTGAGCTTCCCCCTCAAGAGCCCTCAGACCTAAGATGGCAAGGCAACAAACAAAGAGGCCAGCTCCTTCGCAATTAGTGGGGACCATATGGGCATATGTGAGGGGGCCATTCTTAGTCCTTTTGAAGGCCATATCACTTAGAGTTCCAAATGCCCCTGAGGAGCAGAGTTATCCTCTATAAGGACACTAAATAAATAACAATGGTCCGTATTTATCATGCAGGTTCTCAGGGTTGGCCATGCACGATTACCTTAACTTAGGGTAGCTTTACAACCCTAAGGAGGGCAATGCTATGATCTCTCCAGGTATAGGTGAGGACATTGAGGCCCAGACAGGTGAAGGCATCTGCCTGGGTTAGAAGTGGCAGAGCAAGGGTTCAAACCCAGGCCGTCAATCCAAACCCAAGACAACAAGGCCCCAGCAGGCACGTCCGAGTGGCTGGTTGAATGCCAGTGTCCTGGGTTGGGCAGGTTCTGGGTGACTAGGCTGTGCCAGAAACAGCAGAGAGCGGACAGGGCTATGGTCTCGGGACCCATTCAAACAAGAAGAATGAAGCATCCGGATGTCTTTGTCTGTAAACTCAGCTCTTCAGAAGGGAGCTGAGGGAGTGGTGAACGTGCTTGTAATGCCCTCTTTGTCTGCAAGTGGAAAATATATACACATAAAGAGGCCCAGGCCCAGTCTAAGTAGCCCCAGGGACCTGGGAGCATATACTGAAAGATCCACGTGTCATGACAGGGACATGCACCACCAGAGTGAGGGCTGACTAACCTTGCCTATGATTTCCCAGCTCCAGCCCCAGAGCATGGCTGGGACCAACAAGCAGGCAACTCTCTCTTCTGTGGGCTTGTTCCTGGGCCAGGTTCTAAGAGGGGGTGAGGAGACATCTTGGAAACAGCAAAGCCACACACAAAAGAGAGGGAGTATCATCTCAGGATGATTAGCGGCTATCTGCTTCCTTAACAGCATTCCTTGTCCCTGGCTCTCAAGATCCATGCAAGGCCCAAACTCAGTTATTTCAAGGGGACCACACCCAAGTGCTGAGCTCCACATTTAATAGCTCATGAAGAACAAGGAAAACAATGCATTAATAATATATTTTTGATTGACCTCCAAGCATCGTGTTAGAAGGACGTCCCCATATATCAGCTAAGAGGTACCCAGACTTCAAGCCCCTCCACATTTCTTGTTTGTTCTATGTTGTAGACTCCTGTAGTTATTGACTACATTGTGGTAAACTTTAAAAATGCCCATAATTCTCTACTCTCAAAAAGAGACAGAACCTCTTTTCCCACCTCTTTAATCTGGGTTAGTCTTGTGGCTTTCTTTGGTCAATGGGACCTTAACAAAACGATGCAAGCAGAGGCTTGAAAGTGCTCCTGCAGTGGGACTTTCCCCTTTGTTGTTTTGAAATGCCAAGCTACCTGTAAATAAGCCCAGGCTAGCCTGCTGGGTGATGAGACCATATGGACCCTGGCACCCATCCAGTAGCCAGCCAATCCTTAGAAGAGCTTCCCTGATGCCCTACAGCTGACCTATTTATGAGGGAGCTCAGCAAAGACCAGAAGAACTGCCCAGCCAAGCTCAGCCCAAACTGCCAATTAGCAGAACCTTGAGCTAAAGAAATGGTTATTGCTTAAAGCCACTGAGTTTGGGGATGGTTGTTACATAGCAAAAGCTAACTGACACAGTTTCACTCTATCTACTCACCTTTTCAGTTGAGTAACTACTTCAGCTTCATATATGTATTTTTCTCTGTGCAATAACAGGTTTGACATGCTAACTATATTTGTTCTACAATATTAAGAAACTATATCATTTTCAGACAACGTAAGTACATATACTTGCCTTTGGGAAATAATTCTCATAGAGATCCATGGGTATAGGAGTGATTGATTCCCCTCTGACAGTTAAAGAAACTGAGGCTCAGAACGGGGCAGAGACTTGCTGAAGGTTAAATAGCCAATAAAATGGCAGTACTGGGATTCGATTCCAGGCCTGTCTGAGACCAAAGGCATAGATGGCATAGATTTAACTTCAAATCTGCACCTACCTTCCCCCCTCCCTTACCCTACCCCAGGATAGTGACTCCCACATCCCTGGGGAGAAGATGGGGAAGTGGGTTGTCCTCTCTGCCCCCACCCACACCCCCCCTCCTTCGTTAGTGAGGCCAGCCTTACTCCCAGAACTCGATGACAGGGGAGGTAAAGTTGCTGGTGTTGAGAGTTAACCACAGGCTCTTATTCTTGCGCATAGTGTCCTCCAAGCAATAGGGTGTGTTCCAGGTGTGGTTGCAGTGCGCCCAGGGCAGCTCCGACTGGAAAGACTGGAACAGGTAGTATGTGGCCCAGGCCAAGATGATGATGTAGTATACATTCAGGAGGGACACGATCACGATGGAGGCATAGCCAATGCCTGCAGGTGGGGGCAAGCGAGATAAGCATTAGGAGGGAGGCCAGACCCACCATGTTCACATACTCAATTGGAAAAAAATGGCATCCCATGGCCTGAGGCCAGAGGAGGCCCTTTAACAGTGACCAACAAATATTTGTAGCATGAATGGCTAGATGGATAAGTGAAAGAATGGATTGTTAGATAGATGGGATGGTTGGATGAATCAAAGTATGCATGGAGAGGGATAGATCAATGAATGGATGAGTAGACTGATAAATGGTGAGATGAATGGTTAGATGGACCAATAGATAGTTAAATGGGTAGGATTGATGTTGGATTGATGAATGGACATTTGATTTGTTGGGTAGATGAATGCCTGGTGATTGGTTGGAAGATTAATGGATGGATGAATGAGTTGATGGGTAGATAGATGGATGATGGATGGATAGATAGACAGATGAATGGATGGATAGCCTAAATAATGAAGAAAGATTGGATGGATGGATAGATAAACACAGATGACTGAATAAATAGACACACATCCTCCCTTCCTTGCCAATTATAATCATAACAGTATTATCTTATGTACACATACTAGGTACTAGACATAGAACTAAATGTTATAATAATAATAAAGAAAGCTACTATTAATTTTGGGCTTACTATGTATGCAAAGCACTTTTACATGACTATGTCATTTTGTCTTCATAGTAACTCTATGAAGTAAGCGCATTATTTCCATTTTATAGATGAGGAAATACAGGTGCAAAGAGGTTAAATGGCTTCCCAAAGTCACAAGAGTTAGCAAGAAGAGGAATAGGGATTCAAGTCCAGACAGAAAGTCTCTTAAATCCGAGTGCTTATCTTCTGTCCTGTACTGTAAAGCAGTTGCTACGTCCATATCCTTCAACTACCCAGAGAGGTGGGAACAACCAGTATGTTTTGAGCAGTTACTATGAGCAGCAGCAGCACATGTATCATTTGCTGGCTGCTCTGTTGTATCGGGCAGAGAGAGTGCCAAGTAACTCGCACGAGGCGTCAATGTAACGGGCAGGTGCTCAGTAAAAATCTGCTGAACCAATGAACACCAGGCCCCAGGTGATCTTTGTCCCATACTCACCAGAAAATAAGGGGCAGATCTTTTCCCAGCAGGTGATGCCCCCTTCGGAGGTGTACTGGCCTATGATTACCTCTAGGAAAAACACAGGCAGGCCACCTCCAAATAGGAAAATAAAATATGGTATGAGAAATGCACCTGTGAAGAGAGCAGAGTGGGGCGAGGGTCAGGCTGTGGCTGTCACAGGAGTGGGGGCTGCAGGGGCTTGCTCCCAAGCCCTCCCAGCCAACGGAATCAAAGAAAATGAGTGAGGGACACAATGGGTAAAGGCCAAACTCTTGGACCTGGTTGAAAATTTTCGAGGCCCTAACCACCTGTCCAGCTGGCATCACCTTCCCAGTGTGCTTGCTCACCTTCTTCAAATCTACCAGAGGCTTTCAGCCTCTGAGCCTTCGTTTAAGCTGTGCCGATAGCCTGCCTGCCTGCCCCATACTGTCCACCCGAACAAGGACTGCTTAGCACTTAAGACTCACCTTGTTAAAGTCTTCACCTACCTTCCTGCCTGGGGCAGGAAGCTGAGAAGGCATAGCCAGGAAGGGTGCAGGATGAGATGCAAAAGAGGGGCATCTCCAGCTGGGGGTGGGTGCCAGGGGAGGAGTGAGAAACAAAGTGTCTGGCCAAGGCTTTCTACCTGGTTCCTAATGGCTTTAGTGGGCCCATAAACCCCTTGAAATTGTAGACAACTTGGGTCTATGTGTACGTGCTTTGCTCTGGGGAATGTCTAGGACACTCATCTGCATCCTGAAGGTGCCTGAGACCTCAAAAGGTTAAGAAACCAGGCTCTAACGCAGAATTTCCTAAAAGGTGTTTCTCCTAACATTGATGATAATGCAGTATGCCCTTTTCTGCTGACAGATAAGCCCTCAAATATGGGCAGTTCTGCCTACCCAGTTCTCCTCCAGCCCCTCTTACTGCACAGCAAGGAAGTCCCCAGCACACGCTGCCCGACCCGAACACCTCCCATAGCAGAGGATTCTAGCTCAGAGCCTTTAGCACATTAAAAAAAACCCCAAACCCCAAAACTCAAACTAATCAACAAATGAACCAACCAGACAGATAGAAACCTTACATTTAAAAAATATCTTCAATGGGTGAAAGTGGTCAAAAGGTACAAACTTCCAGTAATTAGATAAGTAAATTCTGGGGATGGAGTATACAGCATGGTGACTACAGTTCATAATACTATTATGTTTGAAAGTTGCTAAGAAAGGAATTTTTAAATTTTCATGACAAGAAAAAAAAACT
The DNA here is from genome assembly GCA_003508835.1 of Eonycteris spelaea. NCBI lineage: Eukaryota > Metazoa > Chordata > Mammalia > Chiroptera > Pteropodidae > Eonycteris > Eonycteris spelaea. The sequence goes on along the minus strand of PUFA01000204.1, from coordinate 680,584 downwards.
GTGTTACCTGTGAGGTGATATATGTTAACTAAACTTAAATCGGGGTGACCTTTTAGCAAGATATACATATATCAAATCATTATGCTGTACACCTGAAACTAATACAAGGTTATACATCAATTATATGAATAAAACTGGAAAAACTTCTTAATTAAAAAAGAAAAATAAAAAATATCTTCACTGTATTTTTTTTCCTGAATATCTTTTCATTGTGGCAAATGACACTGGTTTTCCATTTGTGGGGGAACTCCACCTGCTTTAAGTTAGGAAAGCCAAAGCAAATGTTAGGAAAGACCAAGAAAGGTGGAGTCAAGAGGCATGTAGACACGAGGGAATTTATGAAAGGAGCCTGTGAGTGTCTGAGGTTTGGAAGACAATGGGCCTGGCCTCATCGCCCCACTTCAGAGATGGCAAACTGAAGGATAAAGAGAAGGTAAGGGATCTGCTCAAGGTAATACAGTAAGACCCTGATAGACCACCACCTGCTTCCCGGTCATGTTCCTCTCCTGCCTCTGAGGTGGGGTGGGCTAGGGTGGGGACGCAGCAGGCTGACAGAGGGAGGTCAAGGTGAGGACTAGGGAAAGCAGGACATGAGAGGCCACCCCGCACTCTGGCCCTACCCTTCTCCAATGCCTCATTCTGCCCAGCCTAGACTCACCTCCACCATTTTTGTAGCAGAGGTACGGAAAACGCCAGACGTTGCCCAAGCCAACAAAACCGCCAGCCACGGAGAGCAAAAAGTCGATCTTGCTGGACCACTTCTCCCTCTGCGGGGGCTTCCCCTCAGCCTCATCCTCAGGCCTTGTGCCCGGGCTCTTTCCTGGAGATGGCTTCAGGATGTCCTTGTGGAAGTCTTTTAGACACTGCAGCTTCTCCTTGGTGGCCATCTCTTCCTGGTTTGCTGTGGGGGACAAAATAGAACCCAATGCACGGGTTAGTAATAAGGGACAGCCTCTGAGACGTCAACACAACCTCTTCCTTCTCACCCACAATCTGCCTCTGACCCACCCAGGCCTTTGGCAGAGGACCTGCCATCGTCTCATCTGTCCACTGATCTGACAACATCCTGAGTGATTCAGACCTCCATCTAGGTGATGAGGAACCTAATGAGTCAGAAATTGACAGGTCCCATTCCTCAGGCAACTGCTGCACAGAAGCAACGGGGCCCCGTGTTTGGCGTCCTCGAATGCCATATCTCATCTGACACCTGCGGGAAGGTAAACGTGAAGCCAGCCCAGCCCTGGCATCATCTCCACAAAATATGACACGCCGCAGACAGTTCTAAGGCACCTTCCAAATAACACCTGCCTGAATTTTCTAGAAATGAACAGATACTATTTCCAAATTCCAGATTTGCATAGAAAAGGAGAGCTCCCAGTTCACTTGTGCTTCAGCTCAGTGTCTGGTGCACAGGAAGTGCCCGTTCCTGTTTAAAAAATGGATAAACATAAAACAAATGAGGGATGGAGTTTTGGGCTGAAATGGAAACGATATTTGAAAATGGGGTTTCCATCAAAGTATAGAAAATGGATGTTTATGAATTATACTTGCAATTCATTAACTAGTCATATCCCTATAGCACAAAAAATAATTTGCACTGGTGAGGATCATGTAAGAAAGCCAGTTAATCTGTTCACCCACCATCTCTATCCATTCTCTGGCTTGCTCTGACCCCTGTATTATCCAGGACCTCTTGTCCTCTGACTCTCTGTTGGGTTTGGCAATGAGAGGCCCCAAGGTGGTCAAATTCCAAGCCTCCAGGGGCTGTTTTCTCATGGTTACTCTTAGCCTACCCCTGCTTGGACCCCACTCTGGAGGAGTCTGCCACCAGCCAGGGTATACCCCTTTCTTTCTGTACCTTCTTGGGTCCCTAAGTCCTCATTCTCCCTAGTAGTTTGTCCATGAGGGCAAGAGCATCATGAGTCCCAGCCAAGAAGAGAATGTGCCTTTCAAGGGTTTACCCTCACATAACGGAAGACAGATGAGCTGGGGGACCAGAGCTAGCAGGCCTCCCCACCCCTCTGTTTCTCCATCTGCAGGATGAAAACGATGATGGCAAAGGTGACCAACTCATAAACAAGCAGCCTGGGACATAACTTGTTTGTCTTCATGTGTCCAAATTTATGGTCAACACTGAAATGTCAGATTTCAGAGAAAGTCAAGATTTCTAGGTTCTCTTGACAAACTAGAGGGTCGGTAATTTTTGGCTCACATTCCTTTCAGCGACCATCAGCTGGACCAGAAGCAGCCCCGTCAATGGGCCAGCTCACCACTGGACATCTCTAGTGGGTTTCTGAGTCCATTTTGTCCAAGTTCTTGGCACTGCATGAAAATGTCTTACCCATGCCCTTGCCGCCTCGTTAATGCTCTCCTCTACTAGTACAGCACCTCCATGGGGACAAGGACCTATCTCGTTCACTGCTGTGTGCCCAGAGCCTGGTGTGCTAGAGGTCATCAGGCAAGAACTGCTGGGAAGATAATTTCCAGAGTGGGATCTGCAAGCAGCTCGTGCTAAACTCTGGCTCAGCCACTTTCCAATCACAGGACTCAGAGTGTCACTCTACCTCAGAGCCTTGCTTTCCGTGCCACCGGGCCAGAAAGCAGTATACGGCAGAGCAAGGTGGGGGCTGCCTGAAGACCTGGGGTGTGGAGAGGGGATGTGTTGGTCTGGCCCCAGCAGCAGGGCCCACGGGGGCCGTGCTCTGAAGAGCAGAGGAACAAAAGCACAACAGAACCCCTGTTTCCCTCACGCCTCCTTCCTCTCCCCGGCTTGGGGTGGGGGACCCCAATTGTTTTCCTATCTGGTGGTGAGCAGACCAAGAAAAGGCTTCCTGGAGCCGGTGGGCGGCTCACTGAGCCCTTCCTCTGTCTCCCGGAGCACAGACTGGTGGCGGCATCCGCATGGCCTTTCTTTGCCCTGCTCCCTTGGGGCGACGCGGGGGTTCAGCCGGGCGTATGGCTACTGTAAAAATAGCCCGCACAGCCAGCATTGTTCCAGCGTTAATTTGTGCAGCCCCCGATGGTTATCTGAGCAGCCCATTGTGGGCTGGCTGGATAGGAGCATAATTGGAGGATGTGGGACTCAATTCCCTCCTAGTGAAGATGTTTTTCAAGGAATGACCCCTGAGCCTCCTCACCCAGAAGGGTTGGTTCCGCCCTTTCGGGCTCTCCTTGGATCTCAGAGCTGGAAGGCACTTCACAAGGTCAGCCAGACAGAGGCAGGGTGGCCAGCTTCTGCTCACATGGGCAGCTGGGACTGGCCAAAGTTCCTCCCCACTAAGACCTGGGGTCTGCTTCTCCATGACAACCCTGAGAGTCCTGGCTCTGCCCTCTGGGACCCTAGACCCACTTGCCACACTGGTGCTCAGAGAACCCTCTAGAAATACAGGGAAAGCAGTCCCTGACACCCCCTATGTTCCAAGCTCTGATTTCCTACAAGATGAAGCCTCCAGCCCTTCTCCGCACTCAAGACTCCATCTTTCCAACCCCCGTGGCCAAGCCAAGATGGGGGCAGGGCCTGAATGGGGCAGAACCGGGGCCTGCCATGTGCCTGGTGTGGTAGAGGTCTCCCAGCTCCTCATTCCCAGGGTATATCCAGAGATGCATTCCTCCATCACCATCACCAGTCCCACCTGCACTACTGCAATCAGAAGCCCACCTGCCTTTCAGGAACATATAGCTAACAGTGCTGCATCTGGCTCCTTCAGGCAAGCCATCCTCCATGGCCTAATCCAATGCTCACTCATGCCTGGATGAGGTTACATCCAGATGTAGGCACCCTGAAGGGTCTCATTCTAAGGCCCTCTCAAGGGGCTCATTCCAAGGCCCTCTGGAGTATCTGCCCAGCCCTGTCTGCAGAAGCCTTCAGCAGCAAGACGGTGGATTATGCCTCCCATACATTCCTCGCATCCACTTACGTCTCTCCATCGCCATGGTAACAACCGTGCTCCAGGCCCCAACAGCCCTTGCACTGGCATCAGAGGCAGCCTCCTCACAGGCCTGCCTGCTGCTACTCTGCCCACACATACCCCCATCTATTTTCAACACGGCAGCTAGAGGCAACTTATAAAATATACTCAGATCATAACGCTCTCCCACCCAACCCTCCATCACTCCTAGAAGAAAACGTTAGCTCCTCTCCATGGCCTACTAGGGCCCCAGCACAGGCTCCTTCTCCTTGGGACACTGGCCCCATAGAACTGCTTTAGTTTGTCCCTTCCTCAGGCTCAGCTCAGGCTCAGTCTCAGTCTCCCAGCATGCAGCTCCAGGCCCTCTGGTGGCAGCCTGGCCCCTGCAGGAAGCAAAGCGTGAGCCCTAGCCTAGAAGTTGACGGCCACTTCTTGACTGGGTGACCTCAAGCAGTTACTCAACTCTCTGGTCCTCAGTGTCCTCTTCTGTAAAGTGAGGATAGCTGTGCCCACCTCATAGGGCATTGTGAAAAACGAATGAAAGAGGTGCATGGAAAGTGCTTAGAACAGTATTTGGCATGTGGCAAGTACTCCTTAAACAGTAGCTGCTAATATCACTGTCGTTATTACTGCTATAATTATTATCAGGTCCGACCTGACCTTGAGGTATGCAAAGCCCTAGTCCTACTCAGGGTGAAATCAGCAAGGCCCAAGGAGGCCAAGTGACTCCCAAGGTTATGAAGCTGGTAGTAACAGTGACCACGAGGTGCCCAAATTCTTGGCTCTGCTTCTGCTGTCCCTCTGCCAGTCCAGCCTGATCGCAAGACAACACTTGATGAGGCCCACAAATTCTCACCCGTCGCCCCCAACAGCCTGCCCTGTGGTTCAGTCAGCGCTTAGGAACAAGCTCCCTCCACAGGTGACCCAGCAGCCTGCTCCCGTGCTGGCCTCTGCTGAGAGCTGTTTTCCTTGGCTCCGGGCCCAGGGCTATTTTGTAGCGACGGTGATACATAATTCCCCATTTTAAGAGCTTCCTCTCGTTATTACAGCTCCAGGTGATTAGAATCGGCTTCGATACAGAGGTTCCAGGAGGAAGGCACCCTCCTTGCCCAGCTGAAACTATCCCTGTCTCTGTTCCAGGGACTGAGACCGGAACCGCCATGCCTAAAGGTCGACGTGCGGATCACCTTGTCAGCTTTGGCACGTACACAGACAGACTCGACCTGGTGCCAGTGATGCCACAGATTTAGGAGATGTTCCTTTGCTTCCCCCAGTTGAACATGACCAGTACTCACTCTGTGCTGAGGTATCCGCAGACAGTTTTCTATTTGCTCTTCAAAGACCCTTCTTGTAGAGGGACTTTAAGTTTTACAGACAAGGAAGTTGAGGCTCAAGCAGGGAAGGTGACTGCAGCCAGAATTTCCGCCTCAGTTTGCCCAAGGCCTAAGGCACTGAAGCAAAGCTCAGAGAGGAGGAGTCCTTGGCATTTTTTGCACATGGGGACACTGAGGATACGGGAAAAGGACTGCAGAGGTACAGTGAGAGTAGCAGTGCAGGGCTGGAGACCAGGCGGCCTGCCTGCCCCCCGGGCCATCCCACCTGCTCTGGCCTCAGGTGCCCATAGGATAGCCAGCTAAGCCTTGAAGTGAGCTGCAGACGCTACTGCGGCTGCCTCCCCCAGCATCTGCCACTTCAGTCCAAGGCTTTGGGAAAACCAGGCCCTTGCCTTTATTTCCACGGCAAGCTGCCCAGCTGCTGAGAGGTTCTTTGCCTCAGCCTCCCCTGCAGAACCTGAACATTCTCAAGCTTCCCACACAGCTTTCAAACAGAGAACAAAATGACTTAAATCTCTCGTAACTGACTTAACCACTCACGAGCTTCTACCATGATTTTAATAAGAGGTCAGGCACTCCTGCTGTTTCCTCTTTAGAACACTGCCCCCACTCCAAAAGGGCCTACCACACAGCAGGCCTCTAAGATAGACCTGACAGTGACTGTTTCTCAGCAAACCTCTGGTTCCCAGCATCCCAGGACTGGGGCTGAAGGAGACCCGAGGACAGGCTCATTTTACAGGTGAGGAAACCAGAAGCCTGAATGGCCCCCAGCCCGTTGGGCTGGCTGTAGAATGAAGCACATGTCTGGACCCCTTGTCTGCCCTGTCCTGCCTCCCCTTCCTCTCCAGAGCCAGTGTTCTGAGCCTACTTGACTATGCTGTGTGACCCAAAGCAAGTGACAACCATCTCTGTGCCTCAGTCTCCTCCCTGGTTTAAAAAAAAAAATGGGAGTGAAAAATAAAACTCACCTCACAGGGATTAAATCGGATGATCCATATAAAATGTTCAGCACTGAGCCTGGTACAAAGTAAGCGATGAATAAATATCAGCTATTATTGAAGAAAATAGCTGACCACATTGGGATGTTATTATATTATGTGGCAGACCTTATATGCTGAGTACTTAAAAAAAGAAAAGAAAGCTACATTTACTGGGCACTGACCGCACGCACAGTTATTCAGCACCATGCTAAGGCTCTGCGAGCATTTTCTTAGCCCTTCCATTGAGTTGTTACCATCTCCGTTTTACCAATGAGGCACGGAGAAGTGACGTCACTTGCCCAGGGTCACACAGCGAGAAAAAGGCCGCTGGAGTGCCAAATGGCTCCCAGATCTGTTTTGGCCTCTAAATTCCATGTTCTCAACCACTTGGCTGTTCGGATCACTTACTTTCGCAATATCACAAAGTGAAATCAGGTCTGGCGCCTTTAAGACAACTTCGAGCCACTGGACTGGGCTGACAAATTAGGGAAGTAGGCGAAGGCAAACAGGGAAGTGAGGGGCCATATGACAGATGGGGCAGGGCCTGGGGACCTGGGGAGCAGTCAGCACCCAGGGCCACCGGGATGAGCTGAGCGGACAGATGAAAGCACATGGATTAGGGCAGGATAGATGGCACTACGGTCCACCCAGAGGCTTCCTCTAGCAAATAGGAAGAGTCTCCCAGACTTCTCTACTAGATTTGAAGGGGCTCCTGTGAGCACTGTTGCCACATATTCCAGGCAAGGGACAGGCTCAGTGAGGAGGAGTCCGCGGTCAATTAGTAATGTCTGCCATGGCACGGTCCTTCGTAGCATCCATTCAGCCGAGGAAGCTGTTATTTAAGCACCCAACCCCCCACCCCACCCGCCTAAAAAAGGTGAGTTGTGTTAAGAACGCTATTTCACCCTCTACCTAAGATAGCTGCTTTGAAAAAAGAAAGTAGAACTTAATCAAAAAAAGGTCTTTTGTGTTTTTTCTTAAAAAGGTACACCTTTAAAAGATTTAATCATTTGATTGAGTCATGTGGCCTGTATCCTATCTTGTTTATCTATTCCTAACTCAGGCTAAGTCACACGTGACAAGCTCAAAGGCCTCAAAGCTCAAAGGCCTCCAGGGGTCTGGCAGGCAAAGGACAGGAGTACAACAGTGAGACAAGCTGGAAAAGTAGGGACTGTGGCAAAAGGGAGCCTGGATCCCAGCCATCCGCAGCTCTCCTTAGCTCCAGCTACTGGGATTGGGGCCTGCTGGGGCCAGATCCTCCAATTTCTCAAGAGAGGCTGAAATCTGAGATGTACGGGCATACACATTTTCCTATTTCTAAAACACCATGCGTGCTAAACACAAACACAGTTTGCCTTCTTTTGTCATATCATTGTCCCAGTTTACCCAAGGTGGCCACGGAAAAGGGCAGGATGGGCTCGCCTGGACATGCTGACCAGCCCAGCCTCACAGGCCCAATGGCTCACCCCAGTGAGGTCATCCAGGAAGCCTGGCATTGTTTTGCCCGGACAAAGCCGAAACAATGAGCAACAGTATTCTGGTCCTAGTGAAAGTGAATTTTGTTTAGGGAATTGTTTTCAGCATGACATCCCGGGGGGACAGGAGCTGATTATCTACCTGGGGCTCAGTGTTTGTGGGCAAGGTCCTCCCTTCTCCTGATCTAATTGCAACCCCCACCCAACAAAAGTTCAGGACTGCCTTCAGAGACCCGCCCCCACCTCCACTGAGAACACCTGCCTGGCTCAGGTTCAACTTTCAACCTACAGAAGTGTTTCCTTCTCCCCAAGCCTCACAGAGCCTCCCATTTCACAGATCAGGAAGCTGAGGCTCAGAGAAGGGGAGGATCTGGCCCAGGCCACACAGCCACAAGGTGGTGGACCAGGATTTGCACCCGGATCCTGACTCCATACTACCTGAGGGGCAAGGTGACCTCTAAACAGGGACCCACCAGAGCGGGTCATACTTCTTCTTGGTCTGCGGTTTGCAAAGGAAAAAGTGGGTGAAGGTGGACAGGTTTTGCAAAGGACTGGCCTCTGAGACAACACCAGTTGAGGGGTAGGCAGGATGTGGTCTCAAGGTACAGCACCTGTTTACTCGCCCTCGCAAAAACTCTTGCAGGTAAAAGGTCTGGGGACTGGGTCCAGATATTTTTCTTACCCTTTTGGAAGTGGCAGGCGCTGACCCAAAGCCTAGAGACCACCCATGGCCAGCAGAGATGAAACAGGAAAAGAGGATGGGCAAACTGCAGGGGGGCAGGAGAGGGAAAAAAGCTGGAGGAGGCTCTCCTGGAGTAGGGCTGGGCCTGGGGAAGGATGGAGGGATGGGGTCAGGTTGGTTGGGTGCTTCCCCCACCCCAGGTGAAGGCAGGCTGGGCACAGGCCATGCCCCAAACAGAGGGGCCCCAGGCACTAGCTGAGCAGATCATGGAGTCAGGAGACAGGACTAGAAGACCAAAAGCTGGGTCTACTTCGATTCCACCGGGGCACGCAGGCCAAGTACTTCCCTTCACATCTCGGATACCCAGGGATAAAACAGAGCAAGGGTAGCTTTGGCAAGCTCTGATTGCTAGATAAACATTTACTGACAACCTACCCTACGAGGTGTTCGGCATTGCTCCAGAAACTGAGGGCATGGACGTGAGCCCTGAGGAACTGACATGCCAGAAGGGGAGACGGACGCTAAGCACATTAACGAATTAATAGTTGTGACTGGGGCCAGCACGTAGAACCAAGCAGGATGAGGTACAGGTGATGAGGGCATGGGGAGTCAGAGACCGCCCCCCCGCTCCGAGAAGGTGATGTTTCATAATGGCAGACACTCACTGGCTGTGGGCAGGCCCCACACTAAGCTCTTTGGGGCACCAACTCATCTATTCCTCTCAGCAGCCCGAACGAAGGAATGAGGCCCAGAGAGGTGAAGCCACTTGCCCAAAAGTCACACAGTTGGGATTCATTCAAACCCAGACAATCAGCTCTAGGGTCCGCTCCAGAGTCTGTGCTTTTAGCCACACCGAAGCTGAAATCTGCATGGCAAAAACATCTGGGGGAATGGCCTTCTCAGAGTAGGGAACGGCATGTGCAAAGAGGGCCACAGCGGGCATAGTAAAGGTAAAGGGAAGGCCAGTGTGGGGCAGAGGCCAAGGGAGGATGACCAGGGCGACCTAGAAAGGAAACAGGGCATGGAGGCCAGGATAGAATCCGGCTGTTGCTGACCCACTGAAGGCTCAGCCTGTCAGCTAAAAGCCCCTTCCTATCACCAATGTCCTGGCCAGGCACACCCTTCCACTCTGGGAGGGGTTTTGCAGGCCCATGGTGGGCTCTCCCCTGTAAGCACTTGCTAGTGAGGACTTTCTAGTGGGGGCCTATAGTGCCTGAGTCCTTCCCCCTGAGATGCTGGAGGTGCCCAGCCTCCTCCTCAAGTGCTGGGTCCCTGTAGGATGGGCTAAAGGCAGCTGCAAAGAGGGACCAGCCAAGGATGGGCGGCCGAAAATCCATTCCCTTGGCCAAGAGCCACCACACCGGTGACACAGAGAAGAAAATGTTCTTGTACACCAAGTCTAGATCCCTCACCCTTCCATGGGCGAGGCCTGTGGGTTCAGAAAGAACAGGGTCAGCCTTTGATGCTTGCTATTCAGTCTCAGACAAGTTACTTCCCCAGACTGGAGGACCCTTGTTCACCTGGAGTTGGTCAAGACAAAAGCTCCAACTGTCCTATGTCAACTGAGCACATACTGCACTGCTGGCCCAGGCCCACTGCAGGGCATGTGGGGTCACCTTCATGACCTCAAGGTGCTAATGCACAGAGGCAGCGGGAAGCGCCTCGTTTTGTCAGAGTAACAGAAATTATTCCACAAGTTCAGAAAGAGGACAGGAGCACGCTTTTGGGTCAAGGGAGAACGAGAGCTGCTTCAAGGAGGCAGGTCTCATGATCCCCTCAGGTTGGGCCCAGCAGCCAGGCTGGCCCTAGACTCCAGAGGAAGGCACTTCTCAGATCCTGTCCAAAGGGGCTCAGAACCCAAATGCCACTTCGTAGATCACCAGCATACACTACTATATCCAAAGCTTAGCTGAAGGGGAGGATTAGGGAGACGGAGGAGGGCCGCCATGATGTCTGCTGGGCACTCCGGAGCCTGTTTGCAGGCACAGGGCAGTGAGTCAGCAGGCAACGGCCTCTAGGTACTGACTCACCAGCCACAAGCCTGTCACTCTTCTCCCTGTCAGCTTCCCCACCACCAAGGCCCTCAGCCTGGTTTTGCCGGAAGTGGGGGTGGGAGGGGTGGGGTCAACCACAATCCTGAGGCAGGCTCTGCAGAGCCCAGGATTATTTCTGGAGGCCACAAAAAAAAAGAGACATGAGAAAAAAGAAAGGGTTGGTTTCCATTTCCTCAAACTTCCCCTTTTAAGCAGTAAGAACCTTAAAGCCACCTTCCTCTCATTGGCTGTGAAAAGCAAACAGAGCACCCCCGCCCTTGCTCTATAGAAAGTAGAGAGAGACAGGCCTTGGGTGACAAGGCCAGCTAATGGCATGCCTATGGCTCAGTGCCTGCTCAGAGCCCAGCCACTCCCAACTCTGTCACCAGAGCACTCCAAGAAGTCACAGCTCCCAGGAAACCAGCCAGGGCACTCTTTGCTCTAGGGCCTTGGGCAAGTCACCTCTCTCAGACTCAGTGTTACTCTCTGTAAGGTGGGCATAAAATCCCATCTACGGTGTGTGAAAACTCCTAGCTTGGTACATGTTTGTGAACAAGCTCCTTGTTATTGTTCCTCTTTTAAACAGGTTTCTCGACAACTAGGAAGGTCCTTCGTCTTCCTTCCTAGCTCCACCCTTAACCTCACCCTCACTTAGAAATTTAGCTCAAGGAACGTTTGGTGCCTCCAGAATGAAATAGCCTAGGATTTAGCAAGACAGAAACTAGATAAGCCACGTCTGCCACCTGTGCCCGTGTTTCAGAGCAAAGGGGCTTGTTGTCTAGACTTTTGTTCCAATTACCTGGAAGTCAAGTCACAGGTGTCTACCACCATCTAGAGCCCACCCAAGATCCCCAGAAGCTACTAAACCACACCTTGGCTCATGCTGTTCCCTTAATCTGTCACACTGTTCCCCAAGTAACCGATAGACAATATCCCAGGACAAAGGCCCCAAGGACTCCCTAGTGCTATGCTTGAGCTCCAGGGGCCACACCACACTCACCAGCCCCTACTGTAATTGTCCGCTTGCTCCTCTGTCACACAGGGCCTGCTTTCTAACAGGGCCTGACACTGTGAACATTTCGGGCTCAGGACTCTGGCGACACTCAGTATAAGAATAAATATCTTCTACCTTGTAGCTGTGAGGGCTCCTCAGTCAGGGTGCTGGAGCAATGACAGACATGTAGGCCACAGACAGGGCTGTCGACGGAGGAAGAATGTGCCCTACATTCCCTCTTCTAGAGAGAGGGATGTGTTCCCAGCATTTAAGCACAGTTACCCCCAAATGCTCAAAACTCTACGAAGCTCTGACTCTTTTGAGAGATGAGCCCCCCAAGCTTTAGGAAATCAATTCTCATTAAACAACACGTTCCCTGAGCACCTTCCAAAAATGACGGAGGTAAATTCTTCCCAGTCCCCTGAAGTTTTTTGCCTGGTGCTAAAAGAGGCTGCTGGATCCTGCGCAAAACCCCAAAACTAAAAACGGGTCCTTAGAGGTCTTGGTATACGCAAACGCAAGCCCACTTTCTAGGTGAGGAAACCGAGGCCCAGGACCCACAGCAGGCAATGGCATCTCTTTCACAGATGGACCACCAGAGCTGCAGGGAACTCATTTCGCAGAAGGGAAACTGAGGCTGGAAGAAGGTGGTCGAGGGCGGGGATACTCCGGATGCCCCTAAACCAGTGGCATACAGTAAAGCTCTTATTCCAAACCTGGGTGGACCGAATTCCTATCTAATTCCACCAGGTCGGTGGATGCTGGTGCAGCCACAGTGGCAACTTCCAGGACTACGAGAGGGAGCCTAACGGCAGCTACTGCTTGACTAGAAGACAAACTCAGCATTAAAATACACACAGGGGCTGGAGTGGGCTCGCGGGAGGACAGATATGTCCTACGTGTGCCGACCACCCCCAGGGAACCCCCCAGCCTCCATCTCCCCCAACCTTTCATTGCAGTTCCGCTTACACTTTGATAACGTCTGCCGAGTGCCGTGTTGGGGGTATGGCACTGCCTCCTTACGGCTTGTCACGCATGCATCCTCACGATACGAGGCCTCCCCACCCACTGGAAACTCCGCAGAGGTGTGCCCTGAACTCCGCCAAGCTTGTTCTTCTAACAATCCCCACTCCCCACCACCATGTCACCCTCAGCTTAAGAACTAGCTGAGGCTCCCAACTGCCCGGAGAATCCCTAAACTTTCCCTGGAATCCAAGGCTCTTTACACTTTTCTGGCCTGGTCTTCAGTCTCTGCCACTTTATTTTTCCTACTTTCCTGCATGAGTCCTAGAGGCCCCCATTCAGCCCTGTGCTGTGTTTGAGGGTTCTTTTATGTTTAGGTGGATCCCACCCACCTTGAAGACCTGGCCCAAGTTTGGCCTCCTCCAGGAAGCCCTTTCTTCCCACCCCACTCTCTGCCCTCCTCTGGCCTGCATCATTCATTCCACTATTCACCACGTGCTGGGCTCTTGCTCAGAACTGTGTGACTCTGGACAAAGTGTGACGTTCTCCGTGGAAAACCTCAGTTTCTTCATCTGTCAAACGGGCCTCATAATCTGGAAAACCATCCCTTGCTGAAGTTACTGGGCTCTTGGGCAGAGCTGGTGGATGACCAAGATCCTCACATGTGCTGGAACAGCAGCATCTGGAACTCGGGCTGCTGATGCAGGCGCCTACCCCGCCTCAGATTGATAGACTCGGAACTTTCAAGGCTGTTAAACCAGCCTCCCAAGTGAATCTCAGAATCAGGCGAGGCTGGGAACAGTGGTGCCAATGAATGAGAGACACTTGGTAAAACATAAAACGAAATCAACCCATAAAAGGACGACTGTTAGCTGATAACAATGCACATGAGTGTGCAGTGTGGTGCCAGGCTCTGAGCAGCCAGGGGCTGCGTGCAGCTGGCTCTCACTTCCACCGGCCCCAGTAGGTCCAGGGCCTACCCCAATAATCCTCTGCGCAGACTCAATAGTTTGCCATTGGTTCTCCTGCTCCCTACTGTTGATGCTCCTTACAGTCTCCCTGGGGGTGGGCACTGTTGTCCCCAGTTTACAGATGAGAAAACTGAGGCTCAGAGAGGATAGGACCTAGCTCAAAGTTACCCAGTGAGTGAGTGACACAGCCAGAATTTGAACCCAGGACAAAGGCAACACTCCTTTTATCTGCTTGATCAAGTAAAAAGGAGTTTGAGAAATAACAGATGAGGAAGGGCAGGTGGGCTGCCTGGGGCTTTGGGGTAGGCAGCTGAATGGAGAACGTGGGATCCTGGGGGCACGAGCATCAGAGACACCCCCACCCAGGCAGGTGCACAAAGGAAGCCTGGACCTGGCCCCAAAACCTGGTGACGCATAGTCCAGCCCAAAATGCCTCAGACAGAGTCTCCAAACACAGAGACAAGGCACAGAGCATATTGCCTGGAACTGTGACCTCCCTGGCTGTCACCCCAGCAGGAGGGAGGTCACTTGTTCTCTAAAGTAAGGGTAGCAGGTAGGGACTACCCCAAAGGAGAAACACCTGTCCCTAAAATGCCAACTCCCCAAACACAAGAACAACAAGAAAGGTTCCAAAAGGCCCTGGTGAGTCCCTAGCTCTGCCAGTGATCACTGCTTGACCAAGGCAAGGCTTGACTCTCTTTGGGCTGTGCTTTAGATCAGCTGACTGAGAGACCCCAACAATTTGGAGCACACACACAGCACACACCAACACAGACTCTCTCTCTCTCTCTTCTCTCTTTCTCTCTCTCTCTCTGCTAAGACAACCTCCCCAGCAGAAGACAAACCTCTCTGTGCCCAGTTTCATCAAATAGAGAATGGGGATAGTAATAGTACCTACCTCTGAGGGTTGTTGAGACTAAATGAGCTAATATGTATAGGTCACTTAGAATGGCACCTGGATAAAGTATCAGATATCAAGATGATGGCCAAAATCACTCACACACTCCCTGAAACCAGTGACAGCCTGGACTCACAACCAAGGCCCTGCTGGGCAATGCCAGGCCCACTGGGCATCTCACATAGCCAAGACCAGGGTTCAAATGCAGGTCAGCCATATCTGGGATAACACCCCTGCCTCTTCCCACCTGCCTCTCCCCTTCTATTCCAACTTCCTCTCCTCTTCCACAGTAGGTAGGATTTGGGGTTCCCCCCAGTATATTGCTGACTGAGGGCTGGTACCTCCTGCCCCTCCTCTATCCATTCTTGGGGTACAGCTGAAAAGCATCTTAGGCAGCTGACGTGAGGAAGGCAGCCAACCAGGGCCTGCAGCCCCCATGCAAGGTGTTGGTGCCATTCTGGCCCTCAGGGCTGTGGTACCTGCCAAGATAGGGAGGTGGCACGGATGGGGCCGAGGTCTGAAAGCAGACAAACACTTTGCCGTGACACTGCTGGGAAAGGGGACTACACAGTAGCCTCGACAACCCATGGGGACAACTGCAGACCAGCTGCTTGGAGCAGAGTGGCCAAGAGGCCTCCCTCCTTTCTTCCTGCTGGTCACAGATGGAGACTCTGGGCAGCTGTGAAGAAAATCTTCCGGAGAGGAAGGTGGCACTGCTGGTGCCCGCCCCCTTCTCCCCCGCACCCCCCCCCCCAGGATGACTACAGTTGCAGAAATCAGATACTGTGAACCCTCCACTATTCCTGGCATCTTCAAAACCCCAGATGTCCCTGGGTACCTGAGACCCTTCGCCAGGCCATCACTGAATGACAGAGCAGCCCAGGACCTCATGCCCAGAGTTCACAGATAAGGAGAGCGAGGCCTAAAAGGAGAAGGGGCTTGCCTGGAAGCTCTAGAGTCAGGTGGCTAGGGATCAAATCCCGGCTCTGCTGTGTGACCCTGGGCAGCCTGCTGTGCCTCAGTTTCCTCAGCTGAACAACCAAGGTAATAGAATAGTAGTGTCAACCTCCCAGACAGAGAGGTGATCACACGAACTGATGCAGTAAACCACTCAGCAGGGAGCCAGGCACACAGCCAGGTAAACATCAAGAAGTCATGCAGGAGTGCGGACATGCGTTCACATTGGAGCGAATCTCAGATAAGTCCCTACTAGGAGGAAGGCAAGACAGCAGCGAGTATGTGGTTGGCTCTCAGAGTCTTCCAGAGCTTCCGTTCCACAGCTGTCCAGCGCCAGGTCCGAGTCAACCTGGGTGAGTCTTTACCAGCCCCAAGTGCAACGACAAAGTGAAGGGCACAGGGTCCAGGCGGGTGGTGGGGGGACTGCCAGGGCACCGTTCTTAAACCTGATTATCTCTACCTGCGAACATTCAGCCTTCTGGCTTTGCGGGGGTAGGAAAAAATGTCATTCCTTTCACAATATCATAGTAAGAGCAGATGGTGTTTTTTAAAAAGTTGATGTTAAGTAATAAAATAGAAAGTTTACCAGCCCATTCTTCAACCCCGATTTGTTTTTTGAACATGTACTAGTTCATGAAATTCAACACCATCATCTGGTCTAACGTGCCCATTTTACAGGTGGAGAAACTAAGGCCTAAGTATAATAGCTTCAGTCTTAATGTTTCAACTCTGGGTATTATTTTCCACCCACTCCTACTGTTTGGATGGTTAGGACCAGCTCAACTCATTTTGGGAGCTCTTTCCCAAGCCCAGGGAATCCGGAGCCCCAAATCCCACAGAAGTCCTTGACCCCAAGGGAACACCTTGCCTATTTACCTGGTGACCTGCCTTCGGTCAGCTCAGGGGCTGAGAGGCTCCATCAAGCAAGGATTTGGGAAGACAGAGGATCCCACTGGTGGTCTGGGGTGGGCAACCTGGGTGAGCAGTTCCCAGCATGGGGAGCCCTGGCCTGCTCCAAGCTGGATGCTTCTGAAGAAGACCTGTTCCCACCAGGCCCCCAGCAGGGCCACTGAGGTCAGAATTCAGAAGCACCTGAGGGCTCCCACATTTGTCCCCTGCTCCTCTCCCACCCAGGCAGGCTCCCGGAACAGTTTCCTAGATAACTGCAGTTGGCAACCTCAAAAGCTTGAATCATAGAAGGCAGCCTAGTGTGGTTCTCTAAGGGGACAGAGGCTCCATAAGGAGCCAGACACAAGTGAACAGGCAAACGTGACTTACCCCGGGCACTGGGAAATGGGGCATATCAGAAATCTGCAAAGATACAGAAGATAACCACCCAGCACCCTTGGCTCTGGGCCTCAGACTCTCTCCTTCCGACATGGCCCAGGTGCCCTGAGACTGCGAACTCCAGAAAATGCTGCTGATTAGAAATGTCCCTTAGCAGAACTAGAGCCAGAGAGGGTTTCTTACCATAGAACTTACCATCTCTATACACCATTGCCTGGGAGGCCCTGGGCTTTTGCATCTTGGGGCATTTTTACAGGCTGCTCTAGGCCCTGAAATGCACATCCCTGCTCTTCACCACCTTCAAATGCCACCTCCTTCAGGCAGCCCTCCTTGACAATTCCCCTGCCTATCTCCCCAACTGAATGAGTTGCTCATTCCTGGGCTACAATCCTCAAATCTTCCTCTGTGGTCACAGATCAATCACAGAGTGCTCCAGGGCAGGGGGCGGGCCTCCACCCAGGAGGCAGCCAATAAGGAGGACCCTGGTCTACCATTGTCATAGCAACCCTTTGTTCTAATTCCTGACAGTTCTTATATCCTAGAAACAATAACTGCAGCTAACATTATGTGCCTGCACTGTGCTGTGCACTTGGTATATAATTTTAGCTAACAGTAATTTTTTAAATTATGCTAAATATGTTTTCCTATTTCCATAAATTATTGATTATGGCCATGTACTCTTCTCCTATAATTAGGCCAGAGGTAATGAGTCTTCATAGCATTTTCTGAGTCTGGAAGGACAAAAAGCACACTTGAAATGCTTTAAAAATATGGAGAATCCTCCAACCGCACGGCCAGTTCCAGAGAGGAATGCCAGCTCCCCAGGCTAAGTGCACGTGTGCCAAGCTCAGCACCTGGCACTTGGGTGTCATAGTTCACCCAGTCCTTACCAACCACCCTACGAGATGAGGGATCTTACCCCATATGAGATTCAGAGATATTGAGCGACTTGACCAAGGTTGCACAGCCAGGAAGAGGCAGGGCTCCAGAGTCTTGTGAGTTTTCAGCCATTGGGCTCTGAGGCATCTCCTGGCTGTAAACTTGGACACCAAGAAGTCCCCCTCTTCACCTGACACAGAAGGAAACTGAGGCTGGAAGGAGGTAGGGGTGTCGTTTTGCAAATAGCCAGCTAGATTAGAATCTAGGTCTCTCAAATGGGCCCAAATCATGGGTATCTTCTTGGACTAGGCCGCAGCCAGCCTCAACCACAGAACTGCAACTACCAAAACATCCAAATAGCTGAGGATTTATGCTGAGCGCTCACAAAAACCTTCCCATTTAATTATGGATACCTGCAGGGATGGCTAAACACTAGCCCCTCGGGCCAGGAAGAGCTTTTAACATTTAAATTCAGCCTGCCCAGAGCAATTAAGTAGCTCAGGTCCAGGAGTGTGGCTAATCTCAATGAATTGATGAAGGGAAGGGGTGGAATCGAGGGGTCCGGTCTTCAAGCCCATGTTATTTTTGGAACTGTAACTGCCTCCTCCTGTCACCAACACAGTCACCTCCTCTGAGTGTTCTTTCACCCTGACCTTCCTGCAAAGTGTCCCATCCACTGTAGTCTGGGGCTTAATCAGCTTACGCATCCTGTAGATAGCCTGGGCGGTCTTGAAAAAGTCTCCTTTTACTCTTTGAGGGCAAGGATGCAGGAGATTTAGGCCACAACTATAAATAGTTGAGAAATCCGTCCTTTTTAATTGACTCATCTATTTATTTGGTCAGTCAGTTCCTGCTGACCCTTAGATGGCCGAGTTCTACATAATTCTTGCCCAATACTGTCATTGGAGAGGAGGGACCATACTGGTCTCTCAAGCTTTGTTCATTGAATTCCCCAACAGGCAGTCCCCAACCCCCTGAGACTCTTTCCCCAAAAATGCTTGACCTAGTTCCACTTTTGCTGATGCTGTCACCAAAGATTTTTACTGGAACCTAACTCTACCATTTGCCAGCTGTAGGAAGTAGTGACCTCAGGAATGTCACTTCCCCTCGGGGCCTCAGTTGCATCATCTGTAAAATGGGGCATCTCACATTACACAAGGGAAAGTACAAGGAAGTGCCTCGATACTCAGTTGCATTTGCTCTCAGGAGAAACAGTATGACCCTGAAAGATCAGCCACCTTTTATTTCATACAGTTAGTAAACACTTACTACACCCAGGGATGATCTGTCCTGCAGGGAAAACACCAAATAAACAGTTCTCCACCGGGTGTTTTGTGTCAAACAAGTAGCCAGTTCACTGGCACTGCCACCCCCCTCCCAAGGTACTTCATACGCTCCCAAAACCAAGTGAGTCAACAAAATTAGGTTAGACATCTCATTAAAGAGGGTTTCCTCATGGGACCTCTTGCAGTGCCTGCGATCCTCCTACAAGTGTGTTTGGGTGAGGGCTGGGCTTGTCTGCTTTTCTTCCTAAGCAGCCAGTTGTCAAAACAACTAAACAGTCACTTCATTTAAGGGGCACTTGGAAGTATTAAATAAAGGCTTCTGGTTCCAGGCTGGTTCCCCAAAATGAATCAAGACCCACCACTCAGCAGGGATTTTGGGGTCATTAGGCTAGATCACCCATCCATCTCTTCTTTATTCCCCAGAACACCGAGCCAGGCCATACCCTTTATGGCCCAGGGAGCACCCACTCCACACTTTCACTCGGCCCTGCCTGCTCATGAGCAGTAATAACCCTCTGGTCTGTGCCCACCTGGCATACACCTTTTCAAAGCCTCTGGGAAAGGTTTTTGGACTTTGTGTGCCCAGAACATCTTTAAGAGACCCCTATGCATGCCCGATTTGTCTCCCTGCTGGCCTAGGAGTTCCCAGGCTGGACAGCACAAGCATCATTTCTAGGCTCCCAGGAGCCGGCCAGGACCAGAGCCATAGGAAAAGTCTCCAAATTCTCTGACGACAGAATGAACGCTTTCAATTCTCACTTTTTAGATGCTTAGAGGTTTTCCCCAAACTTCCCCTGACATCAAATAATTCTCACTTGGGCCTTTCCCCGACCCAGTAGGGCTGGAAAGGAGTTTGAAACATGTGAATCTCTCAAATGGACTGGAAAGGCCAAACAGAAAACAAAAGGTCTACAACCCACGACCTTAAAAAGTGTGTGTGGGGGGAGGGGCTACTGTAGCTATATGAGATGATGAGTGTTAACTAAACCTATGTAGTAATCACTTCACAATATATGTAAATCAAACCATCATGCTATACCCTTAAACTTACAGAGATGTATATCAATTATTTCTCAATAAATAATTGATGTATATCAATTATTTCCTCAAAAAACTCACACCAAATTTTAATGTAATTTGTTTATATATTAGTCTCACCCACTAGATTGTAAGATTCTAAAAAATTGACACTGTCTTATTTTTATTTTTATCACCAGCACTCATTATGCTTATGACTATGAAATAAAATTAATTAAAAATAAAAAAAATGTTAGGAATAACCCTTCATCCCAGAATACCGGGTAGGCAGGCCCAGTCCTCACTCATGACACTTTCAGGCCTGGCCACACAGGGATCACCTGGCCCAGACAAGGTCACAGATGTGTAGAAATCGTGCCTAGAAGCAGCCCACTCCCACCCTCCCAGCCCTCAGGGACCTTCCAGAGCAGAAGCTTTATCTTTTAGGATAAGAGACTTCACTGAAAGCCTGGACTATTTAATGTGACTAATTCATCCTTGAGAGCATTTTATCATGGCCATTATTAATAAGATAGATTAATAAAAAATAATTGCATCAAACTCCAATATGCCAAACCGCTTTCTCCTATATATGCCAGTTAACTCAGTGGGCATCACGGTCCTCATTTTACAGATGGGTCAACTGAGGCCCAGAAGGAGATGAGACTTGAGGAAAGTCACAGTCACACAGCCAGAAAGCAGCAAAGTAGGGACTCTTCTCTAGATAGCACAAGGATAGGAGAGGTGGTTCTGAGAGTAGCAGAAGCCTGTTATCTCAAGGTGCTATGTGATCTTGGGCAGGTCACTGCACCTCTCTGAGCCTCGAGAGGCTCGTTATAAGGAAGGCAACGATGGATGGGAAGGTGGAGGCAGACAGGGTCATGAGAAGAAGGGCCAGCTCCCTGTTCCCAGACCACTTCCCTCCTCCATCCCGAGTCAAGGCCCAGCCTCCAGGTTATATACACTGACAGTTTCAGCTGCTCCTGTCCCACTCTGCAACCGAATAACGGTTTGTGTAATCATTTATATCTCTCCCCTCTTGCCTTGTTCCCCATTCTATCCCTACCACCCAGTTCTGTGCCTGGTATACCGTAGGAGTTCAAAAAATACTGAGTAAATTAATTAGCAATGCTGAATAAAATGGCTCAGTTCATTCAGGTGTGAGATCGTCATGGGTCAGGAGAAGGTCTAAGGGAATAAACCAGCATGAGCAGCAGAGGCCCCCTGGGCAGCTCTCCACGGAAGGACAGGGTGAGTGGAGAGCCTGAAAGCCCACCACTCCTGTCTCCTACTCTGTGTGGCTGGAATGGCATCACAGGGCACCTCTCTGAGCCTGGCTACTTCACCCACAAAGCAGAGAGCATCGTAACTTTCTCACGGGGCTGTCTCAGCTCAATGAGTAAAGTTCTGGGGCACGGTAGATGCTCAGCAAGCATCTCGTAAGTCAGAACTGGACCTCATAAATCAACGAAGTTGACCCCTCTGGTGCCTGGATGAGGAGACAGAGGCCCAAGGCAGCAGCGTCTAAGAGTCTTACAGCAAAGAGGAACAGGGCCGGGCGACAGCTGGGGTGACAGCCACTGCGAAGAGACTCATGGGAACAATCTGAAACCTCAAGAAGCAGTTCTTCATAGTTTCCGTGGGAGTGACCTCCCTGGCTGTTGGATAAAAGAGGCTGCAGAGGTAAGCTTGTCAGATTTAGCAAATACTGCACAGGACATACTTAGACATAAAACATGACTCATTGTTTATCTGAAATTTGAATTTAACTGGGCGCCCTGCATTTTATCTGGCAACCTTATCCAGAATGTCTTGATGTATTATCCACCCCCAACAGCCTGCGCAGAATATGAGACCCAGGAAATAAGAGGAATCAAATACTCTGGCTGCCTGGCCTGAAAACCTCCACCTGAGTACAAATTAAATAAGTCGGGATTTAAGGGTCACGCACTCTCCCGTAAGCATGCTCCTTTCTTCCCACCCAGAGGAAGCCTCGCCTGACAGCTGCACAGAACTTTCACCATCTTCTTGGCTCCTCCGTTTCCATACAGTTTTCTGAAGCAGGTGTCTACTGCCAAGGACGTCATGTCATGTAGATGACCTCATGCCACCTTCTCCTAGCCTGCTCTCTTGACAGGCATTGCTAATGGATATTGGCACCCTTCCCACTGATCAGGACCTAGCCATAAATTGCTCATCAGAGCCTAGTCTCTTTCTCTGGGCCCTAGTAACGTAAGGAATAAGAGAATGCTCTCATGTGAGGGAGAAGGTCAGGGGCAAATAGGACATCCAGAAAAGACAGTGAGAGAAGCAGAAGTTCACAGCACCGCTCAACCCTGAAAACATGAATGAGAATCGTATCACTGTGGCAACACGACAGCTCTGATGGGACCTTACAGAGCAAGAGCTCAGGGATGAAGAGAGGAGAGGGTGGGGGAATCTAGGGGCAAGCGCACCCCTAAATGTGTTAAGGTGAGGCAGGAGCCAAGTCAGGGTCGGAATGCGGGGCAAAGGAGCAGACAATCCACAACTACTCACAGCTGCTCCTACGGACAAAGGCAGGAGGGTGAGAAGTGAGGGTGGAAGTTGAGGCATCCATGTATATAGTCCCACAGAGGGCACGCCACCGAGCGGCCAGGCGGGGTGGGAGCCAGCCCTTTTCCTAAGCACAGACAGGCCCCAGGGGTCACATATTGCCCGTTTTACAGAGAGGGAGACCCCTCACACCAGGGCACTCAACTCACAAGTGGCAAAGCTGAGACTGACATCCAAAGCTCGACACTGCCACCCCAGCAGCTACCTTGGATTTGTCTAAAGTCCTCTAGTAAGCTGGAGAGAAGTGGGTAGATAAAGTAGGTGCAGTGGGAGGCCCTGGGGGCCCTTCCCTGGCTGGGTCAGAATACTGACTAGAGGAAAAAGGGGTTCTACAGAGGTAACCTCACAGGGTGATCTAATCATAAATTTATGCCTCGAGCCTATAACTTCTTTAGTAAAAGGTTTTAAGCCATCCCTGTCCACTGTTGTCGTGCACCTAGATTAACACACCTTTGAAATGCCAGAATTTTCTTTTTCAGACTCCTCAAAGGTATAACCACCCTCAAGGGAGCACACAGTCTTGTTAACTATCCTATACCTTGCTTTCTCCCACCTTCATGCAATCTTCCCTATGTTCCCTATTAATCCAAATATATAAAAGAAACTGCAAAACTGCCCTTCTCAGGAGCATTTGAGATTCGCTTCCTGGCATTGACATCAGTTTGGCTCAAATAAAATCTTATAAGAATTCTTTACAGGTTTGGACAGTCTTACATGGACATGACCAAAGGCACCCTCCATCAGGGGCATTCCAGGGAGTCAGCCCCTCCCCCACAGGCCTCTCCCCCTGCTTTTGTGAGTCTGGGTATCTGGGCTTATCATCTGCTGGCTGAAAACAGACTAACAGACTAACAGATGGAATACCTTTCAGAAACTTCTCTGTTTTCTCCACGATGATCAGCTCTGGTCTCTGAAAAGGCCCTGTCAGTTTCTGGGGAAAAAACTCTGTGATTTACAGTAAGAAATATATATTTGGTCTTCATCCCTATTTCTGGCACAGAGCTCCTAAAACCCTTGGAATTTCCTGTGATGAACTCAAAGAAGGCCTATTTTGTTATGGTAATGAGGTGACTTTTACAACACGACCTAAGATGACCTAAGACGGGGCAGGGGGGGGGTGGGGGGGGTGGGTGCCTAGTTACCAGGAGAACCAACTCTGTGATTAGAGGGTTGGAACTTTCAGTCTTACTCATGGACCTCCAGTGAAGAGAGAGGAGCTGGAGGCTTAATCAATTGCCAATGGCCAATGATTTAATCGGCCATGCCAATACAATGAAGCCTCGACAGGAACCCAAAAAGGCTTCTGGGTTGGTGATGTGGGGAGAGAGTGGTGCACTTGAAGAGCATAGAATCTGTGCTCCTTCCCCATCCGTTCCCTGTGCATTTCTTCCATTTGGCTATTCCTAAGTTATAGCCTTTTATAATAAACCAGTGATCTAGTGAGCACAATGTTTCTCTCTGAGTTCCGTGAGCCGCTCTAACAAATTATCAAACACAAGGAGGAGGTCGTGGGATCCTCCACTATATAGCCAGTTGGTCAGAAGCACAGGTGACAACCTGGATTTGCAATTTGCATCTGAAGTGGGGGTCGTCTTATGGGACTGAGCCCTTAATCGGTGGAATCTGACACTATGGCCAAGTAAATGGTGTCAGAATTGAGTTGAATGGTGGGACACCCAGCTGATGCTGTAGAATTGCTTAGTGGTGTGAGGGAAACTCCCACACATTAGAATTATAACCCCTCTCATTGAAGAAATCAATGACCCCTTGATAAGAGCCAAGATAGGAAGATACACGCAAGGAACCTTCTCTCTGCCTGAGCCAAGCTCTCCCTCCACAGGTAAGCCCCAAAAGGGAGGCTCCAGCTTACCCTGGTTGTCTGGAGGCCCCAACTCCCAGCACCTGCTGTGTGAAAGACTACAAACCAAAAATGTGGACTAAAAACCAGGCTCCCTAGCCTGACATGTGGCTGACCTCAAATTGGCCACAGCCCTCTTGGGCCTAAAATTCCTCACCTGTTACATGGAGATGGTAATAACTATATTATAAGATAATGTAAGGATTAAAGATGGAAAACCTTTTTGAGAACTACCAAGGGCTGCACATGCTATAGTTGTCCAAATATTCAGACTACCCAGAGATCAGATGTCAAAATAACAATAATGGTAGCAATACAAATAGCAATTGTATTAACTATCATTTATTAATTTCTAGTGCCAGTCACTGTACTGCAAACTTCCAGTTTTTCTTCCCTAATCCCCACAACAATCAGAGAAAGTAGATTCTACATTATTCTATATCATGTCTATTTTGATAGAGGACCCTGGGGCCCAGAGAGATTAAGTGACATGCCCAGAGTCACACAGTAAGGCAAGGCAGAGGCCAAACCATATTTACACCCAGACTCATTGGACACCTGAGCTGAGATCTTAACCACACCACTCCTCTCTCTTAAGTGTATATTCATTGTCTATGGCCACACCACTTTGAACAAGTGCGATCCCATCTGATCTCGGAAGCTAAGCAGGGTTGGGCCTGATTAGTACTTGGGTGGGAGACCACCTAGGAAGACAGGCGCTGTTGGCGTAAAAAATAAAAAATAAGGGATTATAAGCTAACAAGGTCCTTGCAATCTGTGAGGTCAACCAAGGATTGCCTTGCCTAAAAAAATAAATACAGTGTATATTCATCAACCTCTGAGTCTGGCCCACTATTCATAGCACTTCTTGTTTACCGAGTTTTTATTTTCTTCCCCCAATGAGGAAGGCTGGCAGACTGGGAGCTGCTTCTCTGGGACGGTTTATTTTAAATCCTTTGCTCTCTAAAGTCCTAAAGGCAGGAACTCTTTAGGGAGGTGCCACCACACACTCTTGATGCCTGAGAGCTATCAATAGGGCAATTTCTGGAGAGTCAAAAATTTGGCAGCACTGTGTCCAGCATACTAAAAGTGCACAACTCCTTTAGACTGGCAATCCCAATTTGTCAACCAGACCCATGTGTAAGATGTTCACTAAATTTGATTTTGCAAGATGAAAAAGTTCCGGAGATTAGTTGCACAACACTGAGTATACTTAATGCCGCTAAACTGCAGACTTAAAAATGGCTAGAACGGCAAATTTTATGTTATGTGTATTTTACCACAATTAAAAATAGAAAGGAAAAAAGATGTTCATAGCAGAGTGGTTTACAAGAAAGAAATCTGTCATCACTAGGGGATTAATTAAATAAATGATGGTTTACCCAAACAATTGAAAACAAATTTAAAACATATTTGATCAGAGGCGTTGGCAAATTGTGGCCCCAGGTCTGATTTAGCACTTTTGTTTTTGTAAATAAAGTTTTACCCACACACAGCTACACCCATCATTTGCATATTGTCTTTGCATTCTAGTTACAATAGCAGAGGTGAGATCATGTGGCCCACAAGCCCAAAATACCCACTATCCAACCCTTTAAGAAGACCCAAGATCCAGAAAAAACTCAGAGAAATATGTGAGGGTATCAGGGAGAAGGAGAAGATGGCTCCCAAACACAGCCACACTGAGAGTTAAATTTTGAAAGGAAAATTTAAAATAATGTATGTTTACCCACATGTTTATAAAATGCACACTATTCGATGCTTATCTCTGGATGGTGAAAATTGGGATGAATTTTATTTTCTTCTTTTGACTTTTCTATGTTCTCCAAATTTTCCGTATTAAATAAATATTACTTCCCAACACTAGAAAAAAATGATAATTATGTCATAAGATGAAAGTTTTAACCAATTCTGCAATGGCAATCAAATGTATCAAATCAATGTTATACACCTTAAACTTACAAAATGTTCTATGTCAAATGTATCTCAATTTTTCATCAAGGTAAACAAACAATAATTACCATTCTCATTGTCTTGGACCTTAGAGGGAGCTTATGTTGACTCTGAGGCTCCTAAAAGGTCACAGGTCTGTGGTATTAACACCCCTCCCTGCCAGTCTACAACATGGGGGGCGGGGCGGGGAAAGGACGGGGAGGGGCAGGCCCCATGGGAATTCTCATGACACGATCCAGAAAAGTTCCCCTCTTCCTAAAATTACCCTGAATACTCAGGAGGGTGGATCTGCTTTACAGCTAGGGTGAGAGGATGGGGGTTGCCCTAGGGGGTCCTGCCAGGGAGATGGAAATAGAAAATGTATTGGGGTGCTTGGAACTGATCTTGTTAGGCCTGTCGCGTGCTCTCCACTGTGAGGGCAAAGGGACAGTTAACACTCAACCTATGGTCACTGTCTTTCTAATCCTCATGGGTGCTGTCATTGTTCCATGTTACAGCTGGGGAAACTGAGGCTCAGAGGGTCAGTGACTCTCTCCCCAAGGACCCACAGCTGGCTGCTTGGAAGAGGCCATCAGCCAGGCCTGAGAGGAAACCCGCCTCTCAGCATCAAACTGCCTCTCCTATAAAACGGGTGTCCACCCAGTGTAGACAGATCAGCAAGCCTTGGAAGACAGGCACAGTGGCTGGTGTCTGTTTATCCTCTATGAAGTCACTGGCCCAGGTGAGCCCTAGCACAATATGCTCTTTATCTGGAAGCAGAACTCACATTCCAGCTTCTCAGCAGTAGGCACCTGGCTTCCAGCTGCCCTAGGCTACTCATTAACCAGGAGTGGGCCTTGAGAAGGGGCTGGGCCCTGGAGTCTGCTCCAGCCTGAGGGAGGAAGAGGAGAGGGCAGTGCTGGATGATGTGGACACCAGTGTCAGACTGACCAGGGTTCAAATCCTTCTTAGCTGTGTGACCTTGGGGGAGTCAGTTCATCTCTCTGAGCCTCATCTTCCCCATCTGTATAAGAGAGATAATATCTGTGCCCAACTCACAGAGCTGCTTTGAGGACTGACTGCATGAGTCTGTGCCTCATGAGAGTGCCTAGCAGTGCCAGATTCAGAATAAGCACTCAATAAATTTACCTGTCATCTTTACGAAAAGGACAACAGCATCTAAGTCATAAGAGTATTGTAAGACAAAACGTGCGAGTATATGTTAAACCACTTGGCGCCATATTGAGCATGTTGTTGAAGAGTTCAATGTTAGCAAGTATTCTTACTGACATTTACAATATTTTGGTGATGACTCCAGAGGTGACATGGAGTGGGGCATCTCTATGCCCACTTGGCAGCTGCTCAGGGGAGTATCTTGAGCCACCAGGAATACGCCTGCCTGATTTTCCACATTTGATGTCACAGCATGAAGAACAGGTCTCCACGGGGTCAATGGACTGTAATAGAGCACCCAGGCTGGGGGGTCTTGATGTTAAGGATAGAATCGGGTCCATCACTGACAGCAGCAGGCCGAAGGTCTTTGGGCCTTTTCTCCTAATCCTGGCTTCCTAGGTAACCCCAAATCAACCAAACTCCAACCCTGGACCAGTGGAATTTTGTTCAAGGGAACTATCAACCTCCCAGAGAGAAATTACTGCCCAGGAAGCCAGGGTTTTCCAATTCCAGAGCAGAATGTACTAATGGGTCATGAAATCAACTTAGAAGGTCAGGGCTATCATTTTTATACAAGAGAGACCAGAAGAGAACAGAGCCCGGCAGATAGTGAGGACATGAGTTATTATTTTTGAAATTCTTATTTCAATTTCACGCATGTGTACATGTGTGAGCACAGGCAGTATCTTGTCATACAATGTATCTCTTACTGTCACAGCTAAGAGACTTTGAAAGCCCCTCCAATAAGGATGTTTTAAATCAAGGTGAAAAGACATCTCATCTGCAGGTTATAACAGGTTCCTACCCATTAAACCCCTTTTGAAAATACTGTCATGATCCTGAACAGGGGGAAGAAAAGCTTCTGAAAATATCGAGAGATAATCAGCAAAAGCAAAATGTCATTAAGGTCTGTAAATTAGATAACAGAATTATGTCAATGTTAAATGTCCTGGGGTTGATAACTGTGTGTGCTTGCATAAAAGAATGAATGGCCTCACTCTTACGAAATTCATGCTGAAGGATTAAGGGTAAAGGGACAACATGCCTGCAAAACCCCTATGATTCAGCAAAAAAAGGAGAAGAGTAACATGGCTATTTTTATAGCATAGAGAAAGAGATGAAGCAAATGTAACACATGTTTAACAACAGGAAAATCTAAGTGGAGGGTATATGGGAGTTCTCTGTAATATTCTTGCAACTTTTCTGAAGGTTTTCAATTTTTAAAAATAAAAAGTTTAATAAAGAAACAATTGAAATAATAGCCCCAATTTCTGGAGCATTCCTGTCTGTGCTGGGAGCCAAGCAGCTCACTCTTTCACATGAATCTGACCCCAATCCTCAAAATCCACGGAGCGAGGCCCCATCACGCTTGGTGGCAAAGCCAGAATGGGGTCAGGCCAGGACTTCAGAATCAGCGCTTGGCTCATTTGCAGGACTGCTTTCCTGGCATAGGCAGGTACAGGTGGCCAACCCAGGCCATGTACCCACCATCAGAGATGACATGTGGAAAAAAAGGTCCTGGGGCCTGAGTTCTGTCTCCTCTTCTTAGACACTGGAGGAGACACCAAGCTCCTGAGTGCCTGCCTCATCAGGTCACTATTGCATCACTGAGACCCAAGGCCATGGGGAGGTCAATGTCACTTACGTTTGGAGGCTCCTCAGAAAGGGCTGTCGTTCTGGACCTATTGCAACGAGAGGAAACAAAGAAAGAAAGATCTGATCAGGATGACTGTACAAAGGACTTGGAGTCTTCTTCCAGGTATGACTATCCAACTCATACACGTTGGGAGTCGCCCCATCAATACCCAGTGGAGAAAGGAAAACTGGGTGCTCAGACACTCGTGCACACACTCACATACTCACACGAAGACACACATGCATGCAGACACAGACGCTCATGCACCAGCTCACACATTCCTCTCCTGGATGCAATGTCCCTAAAACTGTCCTCTGAAAGCCTATACTGATGGCCCAGCCCATGGTCAGGATGGGGAAGGTTCTTCTTGCTGGCTAAGAATGGGTAAGCTGCCCCCAAAAGTCCACACTCCTGTGAGCTCTCCGCCAGACCAGTCATGAGCCTAGGTCTGTAACTGACTGTTCCCTACAAGCAAGGGGACACACCAGGCTAGATACATGGGCTGTGGGAGGCCCTGGGTACCCCCAGATTCTTTGAGAATACTCATCAACTGTTTAGAGGCTCTGAGAATTTTGTGCCAAGGAGATCTGTTAAACTTTGCCAAACTGAGCAGTCCCAAAATGTGATTGACCCCAGAAGCCTTTTTTTTTTTTCTTTCTTTCTTTCTTTTTTTTTTTAATAGAACACCTTCTGTCCTTTGGAACTCAGTTTGGGAAATAATGCAAGTGGAAGCAGACCACTTCTGCCTCTCATTCCACCAGCAGAGCTATGCTGGAAGGCTCTCCTGGTTTCCTGGAATATAAAAATGCAGAAAATCAGGAAATGGTACTTTAACAACTAAGATCTTACATTTTGATAAGTCAAATAGATTAGCAGAGAAGTGGAAGGGCAGAGAGAGGATCTAGGCTGGGTGCTTCTCATTCCTCATGGCGTCTGCAGCCCTGCCTTTGCAGCCTCTTCCTCAGACTCAGAAATGCCCGGCAGTCGAGCAAGCTCCCTGCCCTCAAATTAGACAACCTCATTGTTATGTGAAGGCCTCCACACTCAACAGGTTCACATTGGTGTCCACCATAACTGAGGCGGTATGGCATAGGAACATTCGGTCAATAATTTATTGAGCACCTACTATGTGCTAGGCACTGTCCAGGCACTGAGGACACAGCAGTGGAGACAGACAGCTGAAGCCCTGCTCTCCCGGAGCCTGGAACCCATGGTAAAGACCAACAAGTGACGGATGCTATGGAGCCTTTATTTTCTGAGTGGACACGTGGCTCTGTAAACGCTAGGGTAGATTAGCAGTGTCTGTGACGGAAGTGGGCAGTGGAAGTGGTAACGTGTACCTTGCTATCTAGGACTATACCGAGGAAGACGGACAACGGGAAAGACAAAGGTAGCATGTTCAATGCGCAATAACAAGCACAATGTTAAGGGAACCAGAGAAAGGAGAGTATAATTCTGTCTGGGGCAAGACCTCACATGAGGCCAGCCAGCCCAGCTCAAGGAGGAGGATAAGAATGGCACTAAGTCCCTGAGGGTCTAGCGAGCTGGCACCCAGGCCCCTTCTGGGGACAGCCTGCATCTACTCCATCCGGAGACCCACACATATCCTCTCTGTCTATGGGGTTCTGGGTGGGCTGACCCTACCTCCTACTTCCAGGGGTTGGCGTGTGAGCCAGGCCTAGTCAATGAGAAGGGCTGTCACTTGGCTCCAAGACAGGCTCATGACGCAGCCTGGACAGTGTGAATGATGACAGGAGGTATGCTAAAGATATTGGGGGGAAAGCTTTCTATGCTGAGATGGCTATTCTAAGAGGGTGTATACCTTGTGCAGCTGGGGGTACACCAAGGAGAATGGAACCAACAGAGGAGGGACATGGCACCCAGAAATGGAGAGAAAAACGAAGTCCCTGTGACAGTCCTCAGCACCTGGATCCAGCTATGCATGAAGTATGACGCTGGGGCTTTTTGGTCAGAGTCAGTAAATATTCTTTTTTTTTTTTAATTAGTTTGAACTGATTTCTGCTGCTTACAACCCCCAAAATCCAGACCTATGCCCTACTTCCAAATGCTGTATAATTTTATGCATGCCCCCTACTCTGACGCTGAGGCCATCGGAAAAGTGGGGTGCATATAAAATGACATCTGAGATCCCCCTGCAGCCCTGGTACTCTACCAGGAGCCTATTGCGAAGGTTAGGACTGATGCACCCTCCTCAAGACAGAGAAATCAGCCCTTCTCCAAGTTAAGCCTGGAAGGCTTATTAAAACACACAGAACTGGGCCCACCCCAGGGTCTGAGTCAGCAATCTAAGAAGCTCCGAGTGATGCCAGACTACACATCCAGGACCTAGACTCTAAATCTGTTCTACTCTTCCCAGTTGCTTGAGGCAGATACTCAATGCAAAATAAAGCTCCAGCCAGGCAGGAGACCATGGCCACTTGGTCCTTAACGCAGACCCCCAATTAAGGAAGTGCCCACGTGATTCAAGGACGAGTTAACCTTTAAACAACTAAAGCACCAGGTCCCAGCTTACGCCCATCCCATTGCCCACCCTTCTAGCCAGCCTCCGCCATGGGATTTATCTAAATATTGAGGAGGCTATCAGAATGACAGAGCCTCCTGGGGTTCCAGCAGGCCCACGCTGGTCTTCCAGGAGCTGGGAACATCCCCCAATGGCTCTCTGCACCAGGCAACATGCCAGCACCAAATCCCACTGCGGGCCTGGGCCTGACACATTGCCTTGGCCTTGCTGTCAGCACCGCCTGGCGGGCCCTGGGCTCTCCCTGATTTACATCTGACTTGGCTGCCTTCAAAAGCCTCCTGTGGCTTTTGGAACGGGGACACTGCTCAGTAGAAAAGGGCTTCCCCACCACTATCCTTTCCAGGTTGGCACTGGCCCAGAGGGTCTGACCGGGCTCAACAGCCTCTCAGCTGTGTGACCCGGGGCAAGTTACCTGGGACCTCAGTTTTTCCTGTACAAACTAGAAAAAAATGGTGTCTTTTGCGATGATAAGAGAGATGATGCTCACTAGGCCCTGGGCTTGGCCCACAAAGTTCAGCAGAGGCCCGAAACTGTGACTTATCTCCTTTACTCAGAGTGGTCCACAGACCAGCAGCACTAGCATTGCATAACCTGGCAGCTGGACAGAAATGCAGAATCTCAGGCCCCACCTTAGACCTCCTGCACAGAAAGGGAGCATTTTAACAAGATCCCAGGTGTGGTCTACAGCTTCCAAGTCTAAAGGGCCATGGTATATGTTATTATTGTGGTTGCAGCATCCCAAGACTGAGCCAAGATGTACCCTCAACCGCAGACCTGGGGGACAGCAGGCAGGGGTCAGAGGTTATGAAATGTTGAGAGGGAAGAAAAACTCTGTGGTGTCTTTCAGCCTCTCCTGAGCCCCTTGGCTCAGGAGAGGAGAAGGGACACAGGCCAGGTGTGTCCCACAATAGACTTAGTGAATAGGTACTGATCACAGGACTCAGGCAAGGTAACAAAATCTACTAAAAACATTCCAGGCCTCAGATTTGGGGTTTTGGCAGAGTCTGACTGCCTATGTTCCTCTCCGCAGGAGGCTAAACCTTTTGCGTTCCAGGAGAAAAATTAAATTACCCTCTTTGTGGAGGGTGGAGCTCACCACCCGGAACTCACAGCAGAGGTTGGCAGAGAGGCTGCCTTGGAAGATTCGTGCCCCAGACTAGTGTGGGGGAGCCCTGCAAGACCACATGGAGCGGTGTGAAGACCGCCTAGATTTCCCCAGCTCCAGCCAGCAATGACCCCGTGAAAGTGCTAAGGGTCCCCACTCAAAGACTGTGACTAGAAAAGCTACTGAGCTGAAGCTCCTGAATCACCTCCCTTTTGCTCACTGTCGGCCCTATTGAATGAACAGAGCAAGAAGCTTCCACTGTCCAGGATCCTCCTGCCATACCTCCAGGGCAGGAAGGCGGAGAATGGTGTGGGGCACCCTGGAGAGGAGGGGCTGCTGGGTGAGACAGCACTAAGGTCAGAGAAACCAGATGACCAGATGCAAATGCAAAAAAGATCCCATGTTGAAAAATGTTAGCTCGAATTTATAAAACTGTATGGAGAACACAAAACACACCCATGGTCCAGAACAGCCCCTGGAAGACCATTTTGTGGGAACTGGTACTGCTTTTTCCACGTCTGGGGCATGATCCTTTAGAACAACCTACACCTTCCACTGGTGAGAAGTGGAAGACAGAAAAGGATTCTGCTCAGTAGTAGTGGAGAGAGGCTGCCAGGTTTGGGGGGATTTCTTTCTCTTTCTCTCTCTCTCTCTCCTCCCTTCCTCTCTCTCTCTCTCTCTCTCTCTCTCTCTCTCTCTCTCTCTCTCTCTCTCTCTCTCTTTAAGGTCTGTTTTAATAAATATTCTATAGATGATAGGGGAAAATCCACCTTGGAACAATGATTTTTACTAAAAGCCCATTGCCACAGCTCCACTCAGAGCATCTCAGAACTACAGGCCCCAAATCAGGAGGCTTCTTTCAGGGGAGGGCTAAGATCTTAAAAACCAGCAGTACAACAATTGTATCCTAAAATGGGGCCCACTGGAACAGCACCCCACTCAATGATGATATGCACTTCCAACAGAGAAAAGGAAGGGTCTTTCCCCAAGCACTACGTTTCCTTACAGGTTAGGGCTGAAGACTAGAGAAAGGATAGGTAGGACTCGTCTAGATCACACAGCAAAGCCAGTAGCCCAGGGCACCCAAACGCTGCTGCCCAGGTGCCCCTGTGATAGTTTATTAAATTATTTTGTGCTCAACTTCATGAGGACATGATTTGGTCTGTCTTGGTCACTTGCCATATCTCCAAAGGCCTAGAACAAATAAATATTTGTTGGATGGCTGGATGGTGATGGGTGAATTTAACTTCCAAGCCTGGATTGATTCAGATGTTCAAACTATAGGCTCTCTCATTTCAGAGTAGAGAAAAATCAGTGGGTGTGTGTGTGTGTGTGTGTGTGTGTGTGTGGGTGTGGGTGTGGGTGTGTGTGTGTGTGTGTGTGTGTGTGTGTGTGTGTGTGTGTGCTGAGCACCTACTGTGTACCAGGCCCTATGCTGGAGCATCCCCCTCCCCCATGTGCCCACAGTCAGGTGGGCGGACTAAAGGCAAGACCACAGAGGCTTGAGCTTCACTCTACAGGGGCTCTTTGACTCACTTAATCTTTTCTGAGTACTTACTATGTGCCCGGCATGGTTAAGGGGCTCAAAGAAAGCTTCATGAGGAAGGCAGTTTTAAGCTGGCCCTTGAAGAGTGAGAATAATGAGGGAAGAGAGAAAGGGCCTGCGGGCTGAGTCCTAGGCAGGGCCAAGAGAGCCCAAGGCTTGGTTTAAGAGCAGAAACCAGCCAGATCACAAGGACAGGAGAGAACTGGTGGCAGATGGGGGTAAACATGGACCAGGAGACAGATCATGAAGGGCCTCAAATTCCAGGATCAGGTGTTTGATTTGATTTCATGAAGCACTAGAGCCACTGAAGGCTTCTGAGCAGGAGAGTGACATGCTGAGAGCTGGCCCCAGGAAAGTAAAAGAGATGCCCAGGAGCATGGAGGCGGGTGAGGAAGCTATTGTCTTGAGCTGAGGTGACATCTACCTAGAGAGGAGATACCTAAATCTGGTAATAGAATGAATGTCCTTGAAATCATGGCCTAAGTCTTCCATGAAGGCTGAGCAGCCATTATCTCCAGGTGCTGACTGGCTATGCACCAAGAGGGCAAAGCCTTCAGGACCGCCTCCTTCCGGTGCCCTTCACCCTCCAAGCATGACTCTACTGAGATCTATAGGCCAACTTCACCCTCCACCCCCACCAGTCAACAGGCAACCTGGCCCCAGGTTAAGGACTTTCTACTGGAAGGAGATAGTGGAACATGGCAGTGAGTTACTTCACTTTTGTGCGAAGAAGAGCTGTGGAATGCTCAGAACTCTCAGAACTTCATTGGAGAGAACTTGCAGAGATGTGGTCCAGGCCTCCATTTAATGGGGAGGCTGAACTCAGAGAAGCCAGTGAGGACCCAGGGTGAGAGAACCAGAACTCAGATCTCCTGCCCTTTGGCCCTGGTCTGCTTGGACACCCACCAGCCCTCTTGCACCTACCTCAATTTCTACTCACACATAGTGGTCAGGTCAGAGCAGCCCACCGGGAGTCAGGTCACATGCTCCTCCCAGTGGAAGTGGTCCTGCTGTCCAGGAACCCCATTTCAGATTCTGCAGGAGTCTCCTGAGCAGCCAAGCCCTGGGAATCTTTTAGATGAGTATAGCTCTGCCCTCTCAGCCCCTTTTCCACTCACAGTGATAAAATCAGGATTTGAGAGTCCTGACCACAGGCTATTGAAAGTTTGAGACAGAGGTAAACATTCTGTTCTTAAATTCATCTGTTTTACATAATCACTGAAAGGCAGGTGGGGCTGGGAAAGAACCACAAATCTGTGAACAATGGCCCTTTTGATGGCCTATCTTCCCATGTTGATTTGTGTCTAACTCAGACCTCAGTCTCCTCATCCATTAAGTGGGTGGGCAGGGAGGGTTAACTCAATGATCCCAAAGCCCCCACACTCCCAGCCAATGGCCCACTCCCTCAGATGTTCTCAGATGTTTCCAGTGTTCCTGGACAGAAACCGCCTGGGGTTGTTCATTAACCTCTTCCTGATATAGATCTCCTCCCCTCCCTGAGGCTGTGAGCTACTGGAGCACAGGGACTGTCTGATTTATTTAACCCTGCCCCCTGGATATGGCACTAAGCCTGGCACCCAGCAGGTGCTCAATAAACATTAGAATAAGATTCTAAGGCTCCAAAGCTCCAGGTTCCAAAGCTCCTCCCCATTTCCCCTGCTGAGCTGGGGCAAGTCACTTTTTTGAGACTCGTCTAGAAGATGCAGGTTAGCAGAGTAGGTGCTCAGTTCCTTCCTGTCACAGAATGCTGAATGGCCTTGGGTTGCTTCTCTGCCTATCGTCAGGGAAAGTTCAAAGTCATTGGTGAGAATGTTTCATTCACTCAGCTGGTGGCTTTCTAGATGATTAAGACAGGCCGACCTAGGTCAGTGATTCCTAAATTCACACGAGCTGTTCAGAATGGCCTGGCAGAGCTGTATGTTCTGAAAAGCCTCAGTTCTACAATGGTCTGTTTGAATAGAGTGGCAGAACCAAGAACAGTATGATGCCATTTTCCTTAACAAAACAAGACCACAGCTAGCACAGATCTTAAATAACTACAGATTCTAAATAACCCCGAGCTGGAAAGGAAAATCAAAACTGAAATGAAAATTGATCTAGAAAGTAATAAAAAGGAGTATATATCCAACTAGACATCTGAGTTATACAGTTAAAGCTGTAGGCAGAGGAAAATGCATAATCTTAAAGCCCTCTCCACAGAGAAAGACTAAAGATTAGACCGAACTTTTACAAAATGATCTTTAAGGATCACTTTTATAGTTTTGTATTGCTTGAGATATATTATTTTTTGTAATTAAAAGAGAAGCCTTGGACAGTTTCCCATAAAATTAACATATCTCTACCCTATGACCTAGCAGTTCTACTCCTAGAAAAATGAAAATCTAAGCCCACAAAAAGACTTGTACACAAATGCTCATAAAAGCTTTACTCGTAATCACCCCAAACTGGAAACAACCCAAATGTCCACCAGCAGGAAAACGAATAAACAAACTGATGCACCCATACAACGGAATACTACTCAGCAACAAAAAGAATGAACTATTATTGATACACACAGCAGCATGAATGAATCTCAAAACATCAGGCAGAAAGAAGCCAGCCACAAAAGAGTATATGCTATTCAGAGCCATTCATATGAAGTTCTAAGCTTGGCCAAACTCATCTATGGTGATAGAAATCAAAAATTGGTTCCTTCTGGGAGAAGAAAGACACAGATAACTTTCTGGTGGGAGCTGGGCATGCTCTATACCTAGCTCTTGGCTATGGTTACACAGTTTTGTATAAATTTGTCACAACTCATCAAACAGCATCTTTGCATTTCACTGCATGTAAATTATATCTCAATTTAAAAATATTATTTTCAATCGTGAAAAAAATTTTAAATACAGATTCCCAGGCTCCACCCCCAGGGATTCTAATCCAGTGTGTCCAGGCCAGGCTTGGGAACATGGAGTTGTAAAAAGTAATTCAGGTAATTCTGATGCCTGACTAGAGTTACTCCTGCATCCTCTATCCCCATACCACCCACTGGCTTTATTGTTTTGAGTGATTTGTATGTTGGTTTTTACAAGAGAGAGTTGGTTGACCACAAAGCTTTTGGAACACAAACAGCAATTTTCATTCTCTCTGCCCTCTCTCCATCACTCCTAACCCCTGCCCCTCAGCACAGGTTTCTAAATGAAGCCTCTGACAAGGTGAGGTGAGGAGGAAAACCCCGAAGCCCTGTCTAGGACAGACATAGCTCAACCTAAAAGAGGCCAGGGCTGCATGCTCCAGAGGAGGTCAAACCAGTAAGTTAATAGCCTGTGTGTACCTGTTAAACATCATGTCCAGGCCTTCACCCTGTGTTTACAAAAAGAGCTCAGGGCAAGATTCACTGGCACAGAAAATGCTTTGTGCTCTGACCCACAGTGACTGGGCCACCTTGGTCTCCTAGACTCCAACCTAGTTCCTCACTCACCATCAGGGATCCCCTGGGCTCCCAGGTTTAACTGGCTTCCCACTGCTGTCCTCAAACCATCTGCCAGCTGCCCTCAGAATAAAGCTCAAGCCCTTTTACCCACCACCCAAGGCCTTCCACCAGCCGGCTGGCCCCTGTTCCTCTTTCCAACTAGGCCCCTGTGAGGCAATTGTGCCTTTGCACCTGCTGTGCCCCCTGCCTTTAACACCAGCTTATCCTTTTCCTCCACTCAGATGCCAATTCCAACATCACCTTTTTAAGAAGCTGAAGTGTGTCCTGTCTATGACTCTGCTATCAGTGCACACTGAGTCTTCCTTCACCACACCCCATGGCCGGCACAGTCACAGCAGCTGCCACACTGTCCTTTCTCCTCTGGGCTATGAGCTCCTCAAAAGCCAATATTCTACCCGGAATCCAGGGCCTGGCCAGAACAGACCTTAGCAAAGTTATTAAACAACTAAATGAGGCACATTAAAAAAGAGCTCTTGTTCACGTTTGAAGACCACTGAGCATTTCCACATCCACAGACCCTCCCCAGAACCCACAAATTCACACAAACATTTTGGTATAAGTTTGCTAACATGGAGGAATGAGAAGCCCCCCAAAGAATGCGACTCTCACTTATGACCTTTTCAGAAATGGGGGATCAGCCCACACCTGCCAGGGTGACCCTGGGGGGTCCAAGGTCAGCGCTATTTCTCACCCAGATGCCCTCCGGCCGCAGCCAAGCTGCGTTCCAGGTGCTCCTTGTAATCCATTTTTCAAATGGTTCCCAAATAAAGAAATGGCTCCCATGTCTTATCATTTCAGGAACTTTCAGATAGTACAGCTCCAAAGTCCTTTGACAGGTTGACAGGTAGACAAATTGCAGTTAGATGATGCCACCCCCCGGGCCCAAACTGCCTCCTGGGGAACTGACACTTGTATAATAGGAAGAGTGGCAGGGTTCCCAGAAAAGACAAAGAGAAGAGAGAATTGATAACTAGGGATAGAATTAAGGTACCAATCCACACACTCACCCTAATGATTCAGGCACCTCTGTCCCTTGTTTTCCCCAGGTCTCGGTCTGATTTCAATTCAAGACATTAGTTACTAAAACACCAGAGAGCCGAAACTCACAGCTGTCCAAGAGAAGGCCTTCGAAGTCTAAACCTGCTACTGTCTGTCAAGCTGCTGTCCTCTGGGTGGCTCTCAGTTTGTCCATCTGTAAAATAGCCACTACCCACTAGGGCCTCCCGACTCTGCAAAGCAGATGTGACCCAATCACAGCAGAGGAAAGGGACAGGGCAGGGGAGGTTGACTGTGGCTGTGTCACAGGTTAGTACGAGTGTATCCCCAAAGGACAAAAACTCGAGGCGCGTCTCAGCCCTTGCCACATACCACCACAATGACCTGGGACCTCGTGACACCCTCTAATCGGCAGCTCCGAAGCCGAGCTCGGCTTTACAGCTTACCAGAGGCTTATTCAGCCTCATCTCCCTCAATCCCCTCAAGGACACAGTGAGGCTGGCATTGACGTCCTTACTGCCAGAGGCCCAGGGAATCACCCAAGGTCGCCTGCCGACTAAGAGGCACAGTACTTGAACTCAGCTCCCTGAGGACAAGCTCCTGCCTCTTAGAATCTGCTTACCC
Organism: Eonycteris spelaea; assembly: GCA_003508835.1. Lineage (NCBI taxonomy): Eukaryota > Metazoa > Chordata > Mammalia > Chiroptera > Pteropodidae > Eonycteris > Eonycteris spelaea. Next base: position 641,441 of record PUFA01000204.1, on the reverse strand, counting down.
CATAACCAGTCTACTCCACCCATTTTACAGATGAGGACACTGAGGCCAAAAAAAAAAAAGATTGCCCAAGGTCAACTGGGGACTGAGCCAGACCTAACACCTCTAGCCATTTTGCCAATCCCACCATATGGTGGGTACTCATTGGCCAGTGCACTTAGGTCCCCTCTAACCCTCCCCTCCCAACACCATCCTGATTAAATTCCTTCCCCTCTCCACCCCCACACCTCTTCATTATGCCTACCCCACACTCCCTGGATGACTCCCTGGTCGACAAGGAGGCAGGCGGTTGCTAAGTGCTCACCCGCTCTCTCTCATAAAAATAAACTCCTTCTGGCTGGGAGACTCTGGATGAGATCCTCTCCTTTCCAGCCAAGAAAAAATTAAAGAAATTTTAAAAAAGATATCCTCCATGACATTTATTTGAACGTCAGCAATGCAGAAGCGTGGGCCAATTTACCAAAGTCCAAATGGAGCCACGCGCCACTAAACCTCAAAACCTCAGTCCGAAGACCCTCCATTCAAGCGTCCGTTCCTGAGCTGATTTATTTCACCAGGCAGGAAATGGGGGCCTGGGCTGCCTCCCAAGCCTTTGGGACGGGTCCTGGGGAAGGCCGGGATCTGGCAGAGGCCTGGCAGTGACCAAAATAGCCAGGCTGGTGGCCCTGCTGAGCACACACCTCCAAGTGCCTCCCTCCAGTCCAGGCTGAAGCTTTGGGGTTCTGGAGGAGATCCCTGAGATCCTCTCTCTGGCTTCCCTGTTGGGGCGGGAGGAGAACCTTTTGCCCATCTGAAGAGGAACCCCCAGAAGGAAGGGGAAAAGTCAAGAGGAGTGTCTCTGCCCACGGCCCACTTGGCCCCCAGCTGTCCCTCAAGACGGCTCAATGTTGACACTACCACCTGGCCGCCGCACACAGGCGGCACCCTTGGAGCAATGCCGCCTATCACCTCTCCCCACTCAGTGCCTGCCCTGAAGAATGAGCGCCGGCCCTCTAGGCACGGGGGACACTCCCTCCGGTACAGCAGAGGACACACAAGTGCCGGCAACCAGGGACCCAGAGACACAGCCACATTCGGGGCACACACGTGCATAGCCAGGTACTTGGAGACACAGTCACACACACAGATTCACACACATACACAGGCTTGCTTACACACACACACACACCGGGACACACGAATGTACACATCCAAAGACACAGCGACACAGTCACACTCAGGTAGCACAGACACACACTAGAACACAGCCCAGGACGGAGAATAATAGCAGGCATACATGGGGGGGGGGGGTCACACAGTGCATGCTGCTGGGACATGGAAAAACGGCCACCCTCAGAAACACACAGGCGCACACATAGGGAGGCGGAGATACATACAGACGCCCAGTAAGACCGAGACTGAGACACACCACACACACACACACACACACACACACACACACACACACACACACACACCTGCCGCCTGCACAAGAAGTCCTAACCCTTTCGCCAGGGAAACAATAACCGCCCCTCCAGCAGGTCTGAGCAGGCGACCCTCCGTCACCCCCTCGGTGGTGAAAGGGGCGCCGCGAGGGGGTCGGGAGGAGGTTGGGGCTGGCTGGAGCGCAGGGACGGGACAGAGGCTCCGCACACTGGCTCCCTCTCCCTCAGGTACCTGGAGCGGTCGCCGCGCTGCGCTCCGCTGCGCTCGCTTCCACTCGCCAGAGGCTGCCCGCCGGCTGGAGCTCTGGCTGGCCGCGTCCGCGCTCCGCGCTCCTTCTCGGCGTGGCTGGGTCTCCGGGCTCGCGGTCCTCGGAGCTCCGCGACGGCCAGCGAGCGAGGCTGCGACTAGGGCCCGGAGCTCGCGCAGGCGCGCGGCGAGGAGGAAGCGGTAATTTATAAGCGGCTTCTTCCTGACCTCGCGTGTCTGTTGTCTGAGCAGGCAGCGCTCAGCATCACCCATCCTGCTGGGTGGAAAAATACCAGCTTGGCCGGGCTGGGGGCGGGGCTAGGGAGGGGCTGGGGCGGGGCCGGAGCGCCCAGGCCCGCCCTACACGCGGACACACACACGCACACACTCACACACACACGCACACTCACACCCAACACACGCAAGCGCGTACGGGCTCGGACACACAAAGAGCCCGGGCTCGCCGAGCGCGCGCGCACACACCCTCAGGCCGCGGGCGAACACGGCCCAATGCTGCCTCGGTTACAAAGCACTCTTCCGGGAGACCCTTTCTCTCCACCCGCTGGTGCCAAGTGTTACAACCAGTCCTCAGCCACCCTCCTGCCTGCTGATGAAGAGCAAGAAAGCCCCCAACCCCAAATCGCTCCCTTCCCTTACACCAGCCTTTAAACCCCACCACTTGCCCATCCACCTGGTTCACAGGAGAGGCTTGTGGTTCCTTCAGTGGCGAAGTCCAAACCATTCCACTGAGTTCTCCTGGTCTCTAAGCCTTGATATACTCCTTGAGACATGGACACAGCAATTCTCGCTCTCTGCCACCCCAGGCATGAGAGTGCCAGGAGACCGTATGTGAAAGCAGTAAAGAGCTCCCCAGGTTCTTGGTTTTGCCCTAGCTGGGTAACCTTGGGGAGTTACTCAGGCTCTCTGTGCCTTGGATCCCTGATCTGTAAAATGGAAATAAAAATAGTAGAACTTATCTCCTCTGGCTGCTGTGAAGATCCAAGGTTAACAGTGTAAAGCACTCAGAACAGCACCAGGCACTTAGGAAGTGCCAAGTGAGTGTCAGCTACTGAGACTATTTTTAAATGAAAATGGGGAATGTGCCATTATTCTTGTCCTTATTTGCATGAGCGGGTCCTCAGAGACCATTCTCCATAACCAGCCCCTGACTGAGCATGAGGAGGAAGTGCTGTGTGACTTCTAGCAAAGCCTTTCCCCTCTTCTATTCTGTTTTCTCCTCTCACTTTCTCTCATTCCCTCTCTGCACCTGGAGGCTATGAGGACAGCTTGTAGATCCTTCCACTTTTTAGACTGAGAATAAAGAAATACCAAAGGAGCCCCTGGCCACATAGAGCTACCTACCCCTCCTAGCCCACATACAGGTCAGGCCTGGCCCAGCTAGGACCCACTGCCTGGAAGAGCTTAGCTGCATAACTCCCTCTTCCTGAGCAGCCACGGAGATGGACCAAGGATGCTGAACAGCAACATTCTGAGATGACACTACCCCTCCCTGGCTTCCTCATTGGGGCCCCCTGCTGTCTGTCTCTATCTTGACCTTCTAGCTGGCTACCCACACCTAGCTCCAGCCAAGCCAGACACTGGCCACTCCTGGCACATACCCTCCCTTACCTTACTCCAGTGCCTTTCCTGCCCTTCTCTACTGGCCCCAATTGCCCCTCCCTCCGGGAAGCACCCAGGAATCAGCTACCCCAGGTGACATCCACTTTTGGGCACCTCAGTTCTCTCCTTTGAGTTCAGGGTACCTGCACTTCTTTTATCAGTGAGGAAACCAAAGAAAGAGGAGAAGCAACTGAGTCACACATCCCTCCCCTCCTCTTGATGGGAGAGAAGTCACTTCATGAGTTGAGAAAGCAGACAGCAAGCAAAACCTCCCAGACTCCCTGTGCCTGCGTCACTGCACACAGTGCAAAGTGGCAGGTCATAGTGTGGGGAAGTGACTCTAGTTGAGGTTAGAACCATCGGGAGGCTTTGACTAAGCTGCTGGGTTGAGAAGAAGGGAGGCAGACAGTATTTCAGGCCGAGGAAGGTACTAGTGAGCAAAGGCCCACTAGCGAGAGTAATGGTGGGCCTGGGCAAAGGTGATGTGGCTCAGCTGAGGGAGGCAGAGAGTGAGTGAGGGCAGCGAGGCTATGGGAGGAGTGAGGGGAGCAGCAAGTCCAGGGCTGCAATTTGGAAATGCCCATTGGATCATCTGAACTCCAGGCAGGCAGTGAAGTACAGATAATGTCAGTGCAAGACAAATGGACAAATCTCATCCAACAATCTGCCTTCCTCCTCTAGACCATCAACTTCATTAGGGTTGGGACCTTGTCCTTTATGCCCAAATATTTGTCACATTTATTTAACAAACCCTTATATAGCACTTAGCTACATGCTGGGCACAGTTCAATGCATTTAAATATATTAACTTGTTGAATCCTCATAACAACCCTATGGGGTTGACACAATTAACCTTGCCCATTTGGCAGAAAGGAAAACTGAACCACAGAGAAATTCAGTAACTTGCCTAAGGTTGCTCAGTGGGCACGTAGTAGAGCTGGAATTCAAGCCCAGGCCATCTGTTTCCAAGTGCTGCTGTCTTAAATAAAGAGATTCCCAAGCCCTTGGTGGTTGTCAGACAAAAACCTAGCCCCAGAGGGCAGGAGAGAGAGGGAGAAGAGAGGAGCCAAGCTGTGCTTCTTCAACTTCAACCCCAAGGAAAGGCGAATAAGAGGGTTGAGAAAGGCTTGGGTGGTGCGGGGATGTGAGGGAAGAGTAATGTCAGGTAGAGAGAGCTCAGCATGGAGCCAGAGACCTCCAGCTTCCATTCTCCTCTCTGCTGCTTCCCAGCTGTGTGATCTGGACCTGCATGCCTGCTCCCTGTGCCTCAGATTCCTCATCCATGATATGGGACAATAAATCCTGCCTTATTGGGCCATTGTGATGAGAGATCTCAAACTGGGGTTTGGGGGGTTACTTGCACTAAATCCAGCTTCCGGATGTGCTTCTTTGGCCTTCACTGGGCTTTAAAATATTTGAATTAATATTGAATGAATATTACCATGAATAAAGACTTGAGAGTTCACATTTTAGAAACCTGAATGTCTGCTTTCTCTGGGGAAAAAAAATGACAAGATGGAGCTACTTCAGGCCTGTTATCTATCTGTGTCCCATCATTTGGAGCTGAGTGGCATCAGCCATACCCTCACATAAGGGGCATGGGCTCTCTAGGGTGCCACAGGCCCCACCTGACTAATTTCCTCATTTACGCCACCTACCCCGATCCTGCAGGGGGCTGAGTTTGAAACCCATGGTGTACTCTGTGCACTGTCCCTGTTCCCTTGCCAGAGGATGTCAGCTGGAAGCTCTAGGAAACAGCTATGAGTACCAAGGAACCAAAACCACTGGCAACAAGGAGAACTTCAAGGAAACCCAGATAGCAGTTTCCTTCAGAAGCCGCATGCTAGCCTGAGATTCTATTGGGACTACCTTTTCGCATTTCAAGGATGAAAATCAATAGTTGGGAATAGTTCACAGAGGGCATGTGAGGTGAGATGGCCAAGTGTCAGGCTCCAGTCTGCAGCCCTGAATGTAAAGGCAGCAAAGGAGATTGTGAAAAAGCTATTCGATGACGCTTTTTTCAGCATCTGGCAATAATAAAATAAAATTGATCCAGACCTTTGAACAAAATCCTTTGTCCCTTGCCACAGAATAGTTTGTCTCATCTTTCAGGTGACTGACAAGAGTTGTTGCAATGGAGGTCCAGCCATTCTGGGCCATCTGGTCAGCACAAGGAAACCCATCACCACCAACCCAGCTGAGCCAGGATCATCTGGCCAGCCTCCTATACCTCTCAGAACAGCATTTCCTGAGGAGATAAAAGGACAGTGATGGAACTGCTCAGTGGTCCCCATCCTAGTCACTTTCTCCTGGGCATACCCCATGCGTGCCCATCTCTGTGGTACAGATGGTTGGCTGGACCACAGAAGTTCTGTCAGAGCATCTGAGACTTCGGGAATATGCTTCTCACCTACCCACCCATGTCTTGCCTGCTTGCAAAGCTCAGCTTCATCTCTCGTGGACTGTGTGACGTAGAATGAATCTTGTGACCTCTCTGTGCCTCAGTTTCCTAATTTGTAAAGCCTTAATAATCCTAAGCCTTATGCCCCAGGTTGTTTAAAAAAAAAAAAAAAAAAGCAATGAGTTTGGTGCCTGGCAGGACACTCACTGACCCTCCTGCATGTGTGACCTGGACTTTTCCTCCTCTTCCTCTTCCCAGGTTGTTCCCTCCCTATACCGTTCTTTCCCTCAAAATTCTTTGCCCATTGCCCTCTTGCAGCCTGGATCTCAGCCAAACTTGGAGCCCCAGAGTAGGAGCACCCAGAAGCCAGGGAGCCCTAACAGTGCCTAGCATTGGAGCACAGAGGGTCCCAGAAAACCCTTGCCAGATGTGGTCTGTGGGTGGCGAGCCTCCAGGGTTCACGTCCTCCTCTTAGTGGGAACAGCAAATCTGCTCCAGAGAAGGGAGAAACAGTGCAGGAGACAGACCAGCAGGGGAGGGAGGGCACACGTGCATGTAAATATATTCACCAACGCTGCAGATGCTCTCCAGCTCCTCAGCCACCCCTGGCCAGGCCATTGTCTCCCTTCTGGTGACTGGGAGGGGGGAGCAGGGCAGGGCGGGCGGGGGGCTCCTCCCTGGTTTCCTCTTCTGTGTCCCCAGCCCTTCTTCACTAAGCAGCCAGAAGGGTAGATAGAGGGATCCTGGGACTCTCCTCCATTACTTCTCAGAACATGGGGTGGCAAAGCCACCTGAGGAAACAGTTCAGCAATTTCTTATAAGGTTTAAACATCCACTATCAGTCAGTAATTCTGTCAATATAAGAACATCCCAACCTGTAGAGAATAATAATCTTTTTGAGCCAAACAGAGGATACTCCTGGAAGCAAGATCTCAACAGAATGAGAAAAATGCTTCCAAAAAATGATAGTCTGCAGCTTGTTTTATGGGTTTGGGATTAAAGAGAACAGAAGGAAGATTACCTGAAAGTGCGAGAAAGTAAATCGGAGATCCGATTATAGGATTGTTCTCTTGAGGGTGGTCTTGTTTTAGAAGGAGGTGTCTGAAAAGGGGTTAACAAAGGTGGGTTAACCTAGATGAATAGAAACAATGGACAGAGCTTGTTTGAGGCAAAGATAAGCCTTTGACTAAAGAAGTTATAAGCCTGAGGGTGACTACCCACCAAGACCTACCCAGTTAGGAGTTTATGGTCAGATCACTGTGAGATTACTTTCTGTAGAACCCCTTTTTCATCCACAACAATGCCTGATGTTAAAAGGAAAAGACACAGGACCAAAATGGCATAGCTCATGCTTAAAGCCCATGATATCAAACCTAGATCTAATACCGAACCCAATTGCAGTTTTGGCTTTCTCCAGAAATGTAATCAACCGGTCTGGAATTTTCTGCTCAATACCAATGAGGTAATCTGTCCCGAGGGCCCCCCTACATTTCCCCAAAGAAGAGGCAATCTGCATGATAAAACCCTCCTTGTTTTTCCCCCAAAAGGAAGATGTCCCAGCCCCAAAATAATCCTTCCTTTTCTCTTGCTAATAGCTTCTTTGCCCCACTCCTCTTTTCTATAAAAGTCTTCCATTTTGTACAGTCCCTCGGGGTGCCTTCTGTTTACTAGATTGGATGCTGCCTGATTCATGGATTGCTTAATAAAGCCGATTAGATCTTCAAATGTACTCAGTTGCATTTGTTTTTGTGTAAGACTTGTACAATAATGTGAATGGCAGCAGTATTCATAATAGCCAAAAAACAGAAATAGCCTTGGTTGTGTGCATCCACAGGAGAATGGAAAAACAAGGCAAACAGATGAAGGACTCCTGAGAACCATGAAACCCCAGGGGGCAGGCTGCGGGGTAGGGGGCATCTCCAAAACACAAGGCGGGTGAGAGAACAGTGTAGATCACGTGGCTGTTAGGTTCTACTGATAGGGACTTTCCTATTAGACTAAGTGAATCTATGGTCCTAGAAATCGAAGCAGTGATTGCTTCTGGGGGTGGGGACACGTTGACCTATAGGACCCTGAGAGACCCTTCGGAAGGTTGGAAAGGTGAAGGCCACACAGGTGTATACATATGTAAACACCCATGGAGCTGTGTGTTTTAGATTTGTTCATGTCACTCAATGCAATGCATACCTCAATAAAAATCAAAAGAGCCTCAAACCTACTCAGTTCTCTTTCCTGCTTGAACCCCCGGGACAGCCCCCATCCTGCTAACACTAAGCTCACACTCCTCACAGCCTCTGAGATGCACCCTCCCCTCCCCTCCCCCCCCCCCCCCGCCCCCGTGCTTGCTGCATCTCTGTCACTCACTACCCCCAACCCCTCCAGCCACATTGGTCTCCTGGCTTTCCCTCAACCCCAACCCCTTTGCTTTGGCTCTTCCTCTGCCCTTCCCTTTTTACTTTTAGCCCTCCCCAGGGCTGGCTTCTTCCCACCCTTTGGGCCTCAGCCAACACCTCCTCCCCAAAGACCTTCCCTGACCACTGTATCTCTGATAGCCACCTGCCCCTCCCCCAACACTGTGGCTTGTTCTGGTTTTTCTTTCATCCTAACTTGGAGCACCTTATGAATGTACCTCGCTCCCTTATATATTGACCTGTTTGTATCTGTTTCCACGTTTAGGTGCCCACTTCACATGGGCAGGGCTGAGTCTGCTGGATCCAGCGCCACATCCCCAGGACCCAGAGAAGTGCCAGGCCCATGGTAGGTGCCCAACAAATGTCTGCCGAATGAATGGTATTCTAGCTTTGTGGCTGCCTACAGTTACCACACACACCCACACATGGGAGCACCCTTCCACACACACACACACACACACACACACACTGCAAAACTAACTGTCCATGTAGCTGGAGGCAGAGGGGCCAGTCTTAAAGACTGTGCATTCAACCCCACCAATGGGAGCCCTCTCCCCTCCCCCTTTCCTTAGAGATACTGGGGTCCAAGCCCTGAGGGGTTCTTAAAGTGTGGTCCCCAGGCCAGCAGCAGCAACACATCTGAACTTATGAGAAATACACAGTCCCAGGTCCCTCCCAGACCTCCTGAATTAGGAATTCTGGCTGGGGCCCAGTGATCATGTTTTACAAGCCCCCTGATGGGGCTTCTGATATGCTGCTATAAGATAGCCCTAGTTCTCAAACTTGGCTGCCCATTGCAATCACCGGGGAAACTTAAAAATCTTGCTGCCTGGGTCCCATCCTCAGAAATCCTAATTTAATTGGGCATGAGGCTTTTTAAAAAAGAAAATTCTCCAGGCAACTTGAATGTCTCATCAGAACTGAGCATCTTTGACTTAGAGGGTGCTGGGGCATCTGGGAGCATCACAGGCTCCCAGACATACCCAGGCAGGCCTAATTCCTCTGCATTCCTGCCCAGGCCTCTCACTGGCTGCCTTCTTATATTTGGTTATTTTTCCCTCCCTCCCCAAACACAACAATTCAAAATATTCCCAGCTCCCAGACAATAAACAAAGCCGGGGAGGCAAGCTCCCTGACTGTTTTGTTCCCACTTATGGCCTGATCCAAGGCTGGCCTGATTGGGCCCTCGGGACTGGTCATCTGAGCCAGGCGGGGTGGGCCCTGGCTCACACGCAGGCCATCCCAGCTCTCCTGGAATCCCAGAATCTCTCAGCTCTAGGTGACCCCAGACACCCTTTGAGGCCACTTCTTTAGGGAAATGGAGGCTCAGGAAGGGCAAGTGATTTGTCCTAGGACACACAGCAGTGCTGGTTTCTGGCCAGCCATAGGACAGATGTGTGGCCTCTGGGGTTTGGAGAGATCTGCACCACCCTTACCAGGTGCAATCTTAGGGTAGGGACCAGTCTCAAAGTGAGGCTCAGTTTGTCTATCTATAAAGTAAAGATGGCACTACAACTCCTTCCAGGGTTCCTGTGAAGGTCAGGGCCTACACAAGGTGAGTATTCATAATTATTGCTGTCATTCTGATTCTTTTTGTCATCTTGGAAAAATGGAACAAGCAAGAGAGAAGACTGCATGGAAGAAGGTGGGAGGTTATCCATCTGGGTCCCACATAGGGGATGGAAAAGGAAGAGACAGGTCGAGGTTACCAAGGGCCATCTTAGACCAGCACTGGGAGAGGAGAGAAGTCAAAGTCTTCGCTGTACAAATGGGGAAACTGAGGTACCAAGGCTGGAAGTGGTTTGCCACATGGGACCGGAAGCTGGTCTCCAGGGGTATTATCGGCACTTGTGCCTGGATGCTATTTGTAGGTGTTAAGGCTAATCTCCATTTGTGTTTTGAAAAGCTTGGGTCCAGCACGTTCTTTTATTTGACGAGTGCCTTGTCCTCTGTGGGTCAGTGGTGGAGGCCATTCCTGGCATTGGCGGGGCCTGCCTAAGACAAAAATGGAGGCCCATATGCATCTGTCTCAATATTGGAAAGTTGTATACCAAGCTGCTACACAACTAAATAAAACCTAGCCTGTTCTTCCACCTTAGCAGGTATATTTTCATGGTGGGCTAGAGGCCAGGTTTGAATGACAAATTCTTGTCTCCTTGGAGTCCTATATTGTAAGTGGTGAGGGGGGTGGGGCAGAGAACCAGCCCCACCTCTGTGGCCCCGGCTGGTGATCTACCCCTCGCTCCTCTCCTGCTGCCCCTGGCTCTGCCCTCATCCTTGAGCAAATTTGCACATATGCATATGTGACACCCTGGCATCCCATTCCAGCTCTGCCACACTCTGCAACTCCTCAGATAACCCTGCTCATCTCCCCTTGGGCCTGGGATGCATACCAGTGGACCTTTCCACCCTCAGGTGGATGGATGGGGGAAGAAGCCCACTGTCGGGCCCTCTAGGTTCTGGGGAATATGCTGTCTCTGGGTGGGCACTTCTCTTTGGCTCTGAAAAGTCCTCGTTTTGTGGGAAGGTGGTCCCAGCGGGCCCTCTAAGGCACAGACCTCCCTGTCTGGGGTAGCGACAGTATCTCCTGCACACAGTTGATGGGAAGATTAAAAGAATTAATTCAGGAAAGGGCTTTGCACAGGGCCCAGAATATTGAAAGGCACAGTTCACATTATTGATGGTGATGTTAAGAAGCCCTGTGGCAAGACCAACATGCAACAGGGGAAACAGACATGCAACATCTGGCAGGAGGAAGGAAGTGATATTTCCTGAGCTCCTATCATGAGCGGGGCGCTGGGCCAAATCCTCACAGGCATGACCTCATTGACCCCTCCCCATAACCTGGGAGGAAGGGATGCATTTCACAGGTGAGGAGACTGAGGCTCAGAGATTATAAACTGCCTACTCATGGCCACACGGTGGAACTGAGATTTGAATCCAAGAAGATCAGGCTTTCAGCTATGACCCTGCTTCTTCTCATGGGTCAGAGCAGGCAATGGAAATGAAGAAAAGAGAGAGAAGCAGAGGGAGAAAGAAGTTGGCCACAGGGTCAGAACGGGGGTGAAGGAGATGCCTGCTTTGGGTGAACCCACGAACGCTGTAGTTTAGCATGGGACCATATGTAACAGGATGTGGGACAGCTGTCTGCATGGACTCTGGTTTTTAATCCAGATGGTCCAATGCAGCAAGATGAAAAAAAATCTTGTGATCATTACTTGGATTATAACCTTCGATATGAGCCAAATTTTGCCCAGGTCCAGTTGCCTCGAAGTGTAGTAAAAATTCTATCCAGCCTTCGCTTGGCTATAATTGCCATGGAATTAGGACATACAGGCTGTCTGTTTGCTCAGCCTTCAGAGTTTACTGCCCTTGCTCTGTGTCCATATACTTAGCCCATGGCCACTTGGGTACAACCCAAGGCCACTGGACAGACTAAGAGGTCTCTGAAGTGTGATTTCCTGGAGAGCACATAGGAGTTCAGCTCAAATCCAGACTTGGACACCAATGCTGTGTGACCTTGGGCAAATCACTGAATTTTCTGGATCTCAATTTCTTCATACACAAGGGAAGAATGGGTTAGAGGTAGGAAATGGTTACTCCTGAAGCCCTAACCATTGGAGACTTCTCAGAATGGAATATTTTTATGTAATAAGGGAGTTTTGTCTTTTCAATTCTTTTCATCGCTCTGATGAATCAAAAAGTTTCAGCTAGGTGCTTATGTGTCTTCAACACCCTTTGTCACTTAATCATCACCTTTTTCAAGAAAAGTGACCCCAGATCACAGCTGTCCAGCAACCGCGTCTGGTTAGAGTGGCTGGTTTTCACTGTCTTTATTTTTATGGCTCCTTCTATTTATGGAAAGCATCATGGTCTTCCATTTATAGCGGTGATGGGAGATTTACTTTTTAATAAAAGATGTGCACATTGTTTAAAAATGAGTCCATTTGAAGGAAAAACAATTAAATGAGTAACGATACAGGAGGTGTATGAGTTTACTAGCACGGCTATAACAAAGGTCCACAAACTGGGGGAGGGAGAGTGTTTAAACAACAGACACGTATTCTCTCAATTCTGGAAGCCAGAAGCCTGAGATCAAGGTGTCATGGGACCACACTCCCTCCTGGGCTCTGGAGAGAACCCTTCCTTGCCCCTTCACAGCTTCTCACGTTTCGATCCATCCTCGACATTCCTTGATTTGCAGCAGTATCACTCCAACCTCTGCTCTGTCATCACATGGCATTCTCCTATGTGTCTCTGACTTCACATGGCCTTCTCCTCTGTGTCCAGATTTCCTTCTTCTTATAAGGATACCAGTTGTATTGGATTAGGCCCACCCTAGTGAACCCATCTTAACTTGATTACATCTGTACACACCCTATTTCCAAATAAGGTCACATTCACAGATGCCAGGAGTTAGGATTTTGGAGGGACACAGTTCAACCCATAACAAGTGAACTGTGGCAAAAAAATAAAAAATAAAAAGCTTGTACAGGTAAACCTGACAGTGGTTTGGGGTACTCTGCCCAGGCTAAAAGAGCATGGGAAGGGGAGTTAGGGGACAGGTCTTGCCCTAACCCTGCCTTCACAACCAGGACTCCTTGGGCAGTTCCATCATCCATCTCTGAGCCTTGGTTCCCTGGGATTTTAAAACTGGGTTCCACAGAGTCCCAACGGGACCTGGGGAGACTCGGGGGAAGGGAAAAGGGGCAGGACTCCAGGCCCCCCAACATCACTACTGCTTTGCTCCAACCATCACAGAGACAGTGGAAAAATATTTTGTTTGACAAAAAGACACCAAAATAACTCACAAAATAAAAACACTTTAAAACCATTGGATTAGCAGATCTGTGTGACTCTTCCCAGCCCGACACACTCCAAAGAAAGGACCAGCTGCTGCTCCCTTTCTCTGGGAAGAAAGTGTCTACGTGTATAGGTTTTTGCCCTTGGAAAGTCACTGGTCTCAAAGGTCCCCACTGAACCCCACCAAAGAGGAACCTGGAGGAGGCAGCTCGGACTTGCTGCCCTCAGCTCACAGGCACCAGCCACCCTGAGACATTTTAGTTCCCTTCAATCACTGCCGAGCATCTTCCTGCCTTGAGGGGTTAGTGTGTGCTGTTCCCTGTGCTGGGCACATTCTTTCACCCCTGCTTCCTCTGGCCCCTCCGCTCCTGTGGTCTCCCTCTCAGGGAAGTCTTCCCTGACCTTCCTAAACCAGTGAAACCCCCCACCATTTTATAATCTCTAGAATACAGTTTTATCCCTGGCTCAGAATCGGACTCATCTTGGGAGCTTTTTAAAAATGCCCATGCCCCGGGGCCACTTCCTGAGCTTCTGATTCTTTTGGTCTAGTGTGAGGCCCCAGAATCTGCAACTTAACCAGTTCCCCTGCTCATTGTAATATGCAGCCAAGGTTGAGACTGGCTGACTAATAATTACAATGATCCAAATAATTCAAAATTTTCATAGCCAACAATTTCGTGAAAAACGAAAACTTTAAAACTAATTTGGTGACAAAACTAGAGATTTCGTGAAGCTATCTAGAAGCTTCATTTATCCCCTATATTGTGAGTAGTCATAGGTTTCACAGTAGAAATATCAATCTGATTGAGTAGGGAGCCGTCCAGATCTTATGGGGTGATATATGTATGGTATGTGTACCACGCTGCTTTTCTAATCCCAATCACATTTGGACTCAAGGGTCTGGAGAGAGAACTGTGGACCCTGTAGTCAGTGATGGCAGTCATTTCTAGGCAGTGCAGTGTCACATGTATGTGGCCCAGAGGGGAGTTCTTAACGTGCTTGGCTTCCCTGATCCTCTGCTTCTCTGTGAGGAAGGCACAGTCTCCAACCTCGTTTTACAGAGGAGGAAACTGAGGCTCAGAAGGCAGTAACTTGCCCAAGGTCTGTCACCTAGGAAGAGGGAAAAATCAGAATTCTACCCAGGCAAACTTAGAAGCCTGTTTTTCTTGGCCTCGGCCCTAAAGACAAACAGGGAAAACATTACTGAAGGTTTGTGTCTGTGGCACCTGTGTGCCTTGCTAGTCTGGGCAAGAACTATGGCCAGCCATCAGATCTCTAGGCCTGGCACATGCTGGGTGCTCAGAGTCCCAGCAGGACAGGCTGGCAAAGCTGGAGCCAGACAGCTGGGTGGGGAGGCATCTGCGCCCGTCTCCCTCAGAGGCCTGCACTTGGAGCAGAGGCCTGCTGCTTTGGCCATCCTTCAAGCACAAGGGACAGATTCACTGTCCTTAATCCTCCTCTTGAATCAAGCCATTGCTTGTCACCAACCTGCCTGGGACCCCTCGGAGTAGCCTTTCCAGTTCCGTCTGCCTTTCCAAGCTCAAAGACATACAGGTCCGAGTCTGTGGAGGGGGCCCTGGACCTGGAGTCCCCCTTGCTGCTTTGGCCTACCATCCTCCTCTGTAAAATGCAGATCATCCATGCAGCAGATTAGGAAATGGTCATGATACTGTATAGCCCTGCCCATTAAGAGGTGGGATCTGTGCCTACTGCCCCTGAGTCAGGGCTGGCCCTGTGCCTTCTTGGGCTTATTGAATGTGGTAGGAGTGACCCTGTGCCACTTTCAAGCCTGAGCCTCAAGAGGCCTTGCAGCTTTTGCTTTTGCTATCTTGGAACTTTTCCCTTGCCATGTGAAAGAGTCTCAGGTAACCCAGTGGGGGATGAGAGACCATGTAGAGGGTGGCCCATCAGCTGACCACAGACTCATGAGGGAGCCCAGCCAGGCCAGTAGAAGAATCACCCAGCTGAGCCAAGCCCAAATCACCAAGCCATGGAATTATCAGCCAAATAAATTGTTATTATTTTAAGCTGCTTAGTTTTGGGGATGTTTGTTATGCAGCCGAAGGTGACGAGTACTTTTCCCTCCAGTCCTCTCTGGGCTGGTGAGGCGTAAATGAGGTTACACTCTAGACAGTGCCTGGCACAGAGAGGATGCCCACTAAATGCTGGTGATCTCCTGTTCCTGTGTCAAAATGCTTTTTAAGGATCAAAGGTAAAAGAAGGAAGGTGAGCCTCTTGTAGGTTTGGTGATTTTTAGCATTAATGTCATTTCACCTGAGATTGGTTCCCTTCTCCATGTCTTTGTTACAGAGGGGCTCCTATTGGTTGTTTAAGGTTAGGCACCCTTTTATGAAAGCCCTCCTTGACTAGCGTTGTAGATCCCAGGGAATTCATGAGAATACACACACACACAGACACACACACACACACACACACACACACACACACACACACACACACACAGTATGTTGAGAGAGAACTCTAATCCTGAAGGAGTGGGCCTCAGAAGAGGAGCTCATAAAAGGGCCTGAAGGGGGATGGTGGGAGGTTGAAGGAAACCAGAAGGTGTGTTGGGAGCTGAGAAAAGAGCATGGGAATGGTGAAAGAGTAGAGGTTAATGGAGTCAAAGTAAGCTCAGTGAAAGAGAATGACAAGTGACAACTGAATGTATCCCCTGGAGATCAACTATCGGTGACCCTGGTAAGATGGGGTTCCATGGAGTGCAGGGGATGAAGACTGAACACAGTGGCTCAAGGAATAAGCTGGATGAACAAGTGAAAGCATGGAGTGTAGACATATTATGTTCACAAATATTCTCTTATGCATGCATTTCTTCAACTTCCATCTGGGAGCACTTCCTTTGTGTCTAGAGATTGGAGGACATAGAAGTAAAGAGAGCCATTTACATCTTTAAGACATGTGAGATCTAAATACAGAAAAAAACTGATGGTTGCCAGATGGAAGTGGGCTCGGGAGCTGGGTGGAAAAGGTGAAGGGATTAAGAATGACAAATTGGTAGTCATAAAATAGTCATGGGATTTAAAGTACAGGCATAAGGAATATAGTCGATACTACTGTAATAACTATACATAGTACCAGGTGGGTACTAGACTTATCAGGGGTATCACTTCATAGGTTATATAAATGTCTAACCACTATGTTGTATACTTGAAACTAATACAATATTGAATGTCATTTGTAATTTCAATTTTTTTTAATTAAAAGAAAAAAAAATGTGAGCTCCATGAGGAAACACAGAGATGATGAATGAATAAATAAACAGATGAATAAGTGACATTTCCTTGGGTAGAATACCCCAAGGGCTAGCTCTCCTCCAACACAGCCCCCGGGCCTAGAACACAGGTTTTGGAGTAGGACAGCCCTAGCATGCCTAGCTTCAAGCTCTGTGACCTTGGGCAAGCAACTGTGCCTCGGCACTTTGGCATCCTCCCTTGCACCATGGAGCTGTGGTAGCTGCCAACCTTCGCACTCTCTGGTGAGAAGGAACAGCACACTTTAAGGAGGGAGAGCTCAGTGGACAGCGGTGTGGGTATAAGAGGCTCCTCTTAGCTGGCAAATCCCCCAGGGAGCTATGAGTGTGATCTTTTATGTTTTCATAAAACACACCTGACCAGGTGGACATCTGTTTGTGTTAGAAGAGAAAAAGAAAATAAGGGAAAGGGCTGTGTGTGGGGATGGAGGCAGGAAAGAAGAAAGGGGAGGGGAGGAGATGATGGTGGCAGGAACGCTCCTGGGCACACCTCACGTGCCAGCCCCTATCCTTAGCTCTTGTACCTGTTGATTCATTTAATCCCCACAGTAGCTCAATGAGGCAGGTGCTATTATCATCCCCACTGTGCCAATGGAGAAATGAAGCAATCTACCCTCCTGTGACAGAACCTGGGGAGCAAAAGCAGGATTGCAATCCTGACCATCTAATTCCAGAGCAGGCAGAGAAAGGGGTGCCTATCTGAGCAGACAGAGCTGGCAGCCCTGAGGTGAGGCCTGGAACAGCCACAGACTCATGTAGGACCCTTCCTTCTTTTACCTTTGACCCAGTTACCGAATCTGTGCAATAAAGGGCTGAACCCTGCCATCTTAAATTACCCAGGGGCTCCCTTCTCTTGGCCTCTTCCTGCTCCTCACTGGGAGCCCCAAGTCAGTCCCAGCCTCCTAGGAAAGTCCATGTCACCCTAGGAAACTCCCAAATAGAAGGAGCCCATGACCTTGTCCCTGACTTAGGCCTTGCCACCCTGCCCAGTCCCTGCCAATACCCTTCTCACTGCCTTGGCCTCCACTTGAGCCCCTGGGGAAAAGACAATTCACATGTCACTCTCCTGTTAATGAATCTTCGGTAGCTACCTATTATCTACTGAATGATCAAATCCCTCAGACAGTCCTCCAAGTCTCCAATCCTACCTCTTCAACTTGATTGCCAGCCATCTTCCCTAAACCCTCCCACCAGCCACATGAATGGATTCTCTTTCCTTTGATTTTCCCACTGTGTGTCTTTGCATGAGCAGCCCCTCAGTAGGTCCACCCTCCTATTCCTCAGGCCAAGCTACTGGCTCCTCTTGAATTATGTAACAGAGCTTGTTAACCCATCTTGCTTAGTGCATTTTGTGCAATTACTTCTGAGCTCCTTGACCAGGGACAGAATCTAGCCCTCTCTGTACCCCCTGCACCTTACTACCTTCCCAGCCTGTACCCCCTGCACTGGAATCACCCCCAGTCTGTACCCCTCTATACCCTTACCACCTCCCCCAGCCTGTACCCCTGGTACTGGAACCACTTCCCTAGCCTGGACCCCCTGCACTCCAACCACCTCCTCAGCCTCAGGAGAGAATCACATGATGGTAGGAGCTCTCAGCCCGAGAAGTGACAGGAGATAAAACTCAGTGGAGGTCCGTGTCCTAATGCGGGAATGTCAGGCAGCACAGACTTAAAGCTTTGGCATGAATTTGAGAAGCTAGCGAGTCCTCCCTCTCCCACACGCAGAGCATCGCAGAAGACATCATCCAGGAGGCTTTTGAAAATTGGCATACCTGAGCTTGTTGTTGCCAACTGTTCCACTGTAAAAAGCTGCCACCCTGTGCCCATTTCAGTGATTCATGGAACTGAATCAGTCAGCAGTTAAAGGAAAGCCTCAGCTTACCACAGACCTCCCTGGTTCTCATCAGGAGAACTCTAAGTGCTTCTTCCAAGTGTGAGGTTTCCTTGAGACCAAAATTGTATATTGGCTGTGCCCCAGGATTGGCGGGAGGCAGCTGCCACGGGGCCTGTTTTTTGGCCTCCAGGAGTCTCATATCCTTCTGCCTGGCCCAAAGGGGTGGCACTGATGGGAGGGCAGGCAGTGGGGGTCTGGGAGACAAGGCAATGCTGGCACAAAGACAGGAATGGGGACTTGAGAGGTAGCCCAGGAGTGGGCAGGAAGTGAGATGGATAATCTGAGGCAGGCCGCTGGAGGTCCCAGGGGTCCTACAGGCTGGGCCGGCCTAACTCAGTGGGGCTGCAGGCCAGGAGGTTCAGACAGCAGTCAGTGGAAAGGTCCCCGATTTCCGGGTACTGTGGTTGGACCCTTCCTTAGCTGTGTGTTGGACAAGGCTTTTCAAATAACGTGGCCCTCACAGGTGGGAATTCAGTCCAATGTGAAGTAAATGAAATTCTCAGCCCAAAACCGCTGCATAGGAAGTATTCAGACATGGCAGTAAACAACGATGCCTGAACAGGCATGGGAAGGGGAGCACCCATTATAAATGGGTGCTGTACTGGGAACTTTAGCCCTCACAAGAGCCCCTGTGAGGTGGTGATGCTACCATGATGCAGTTTCACAGATGAAGACCGATTGCCTAGGAAGTAGAGATTTTCTTCCTAAAGAAATGCCTAAAAGCTCCCGGCCCTCTAAGTCTCCTCTCCATATCCACAGCTCTGTACCAGCCTCTTCCATGGTCTCCTGGCCTCCACCCTGCACCCCCAGTCTTCTCCCAGCTCACTCTGCAATGTTTCTGCTCCCCAGAACCTTCAGTGGATCCCCACTGCCTGCAGAACAAAGAACGGGCCCTCCTTTGGCACTCCAGGTGGCTTTGGAATCTCCAGGTGGCACTCCAGCTGGCCATATCCTCCTTTCCTACTCTCCCCCTCCATTCTCATTGCCTAAATGTACTGTGTACTCTGTCCTCCTTGTCCTCGTTCACTCTCTTCCTTCCTCTTGACACTATATCCAGCCTCTATTGAAATCCCCTCATTCTCCAGGCACCCTCAAATGCTACCCCTCCATGAAGCCTTGCTTATTTCCCAATCCGATAGAATCTCTCCCCTGCTGGATCTGTATGACATTTGCTTGTCCTGCCCTTGTGGCATCTCCACTTACAGAGAATTTGGGATTCAACAAGCCAGCACGAGATAAGTCATCCCGTCTCTCTGATGCTCCATTCGCCAAACTGCAAAATGGGATTTGAGACCAAGTTGCTCCCTAGACCTGCGGAAGGATTAAAAGAGGCACAGAGGGCAAATGAGCTTTATCATCTCCAAGTTCCAGAAACAAGTTCCACCCCTGGCATTGTCTCTTCAGTAGCCACCTTCCTTCCTCCTAGCCAAGAGAACTCTGATTTAGGGAGAGGGAGCAACATACCTCACCTGAGGGATAATCTTGATTCGTCCAGGGTCCCAGCCATCCCATTGCTCACATTCAGTGACAGGTCTGAAGTGGGCATGTGACTGGGTTCTGGCCAATGAAACATAAGAGAAGGTCTTCTGGGGCTTGTGGAAAACGTTTTCATCCTGTAGAAAGAGGGGGACACCTCATTCGGGAGGGCAGCTGTTGCACGTTTCTCTCAGCTCGGGGCACTCGATATCCAGAGCCAGCCCCCATCAGTGTCCACAAGGGAGAGGTGTCATTGAATTCTGAGGACGTGATGTGGAAAGTCAGAAAGTACTGGGGTCCCCTGAGACAACACTGAGCTACTGCGTCCTCCTGGGATCAGAGCTGAGACCTGAGACACAAGAGCTCGCCATGTGGCAATCTAGGAGAAGAATGTTCCAGGCAGAGGAACGGCCAGGGCAAAGGCCCCAGGCAGGAAAGAGCTTGGTATATTCTGGGACCAGTGAGAAAGCTTCTGTGTGTGTGTGTGTGTGTGTGTGTGTAGTAGTAGTAGTAGTAGTAGTAGTAGTAGTAGTAGTAGTGGTAGGAAGAGGAGGAGGAGGAGGGGAGGAGGAGGAGGAGGAGAGGAGGAGGAGGAGCAGAGTAAGAGGGAAAATGACAGGGAATGAGATCAGGGATGGCAGGGCTGGATGAAATAGGACCTCACAGGCCACAGCCAGAACTTTTGATTTTATTCACTGTTTATATAAAAATGTCCTAAGATATAGAAAAATTAAAAGACGTTAGAACACTCATATGTATTTCACCTAGGTTCAACCACTGTTGGTATTTCAGCATATTTGCCTTATCTTCATATATGTGAGCTTTTTTGGTTTTGTTTTGTTTTAGCATTTGAAAATAACTTGAAGACTTCTCAACTCCTAATTCCTAAACATTTGATCAAGTGTCTCCTAATAGCAAGGACGTTCTTCTACATAAGCACATTACCATCATTACCAGAGAAAATGAAAATAATTCTCTAATACTCAACCCATATTTAAATTGTTCCCCAAATGTTTTACGTAGCTTGGCCTCCCTCTTTCCCTATTTTCCACCCTCCTTTCCTCTCTTTTTCTTTTCTTTTCTTCTCTTTTCTTTTCTTTCCTCTTTTCTCTTCTCTTCTCTTTTCTGGAACCAGATCTAATAAATATTTACTAGTTGCACTTGATTGCTATGTCAAATTCTTATAAACTAGAACAGTCGCCTACCTATTTCCCCTGACACTAACTTTTTAAAAAGTGTATTCTTTTGATTACCTTAGAAAATGAAGTATACACCCGTACAGTGAACAAATCTTCAGTGTGTAGCTTGGTGAATTTGCACACATACAATCACCACCCAGATCAAGAAACAGAATGTTTCCATTCTCCCAGAAGTTTCCCTTGGGCTCCTTCCAAGCAATCCCTACCCATACCCGAGGCACCCATAGTTCTCATTTTCATCGCTTCAGATTGTTCTGGGCTGTCTTAGAACTTCATATAGATGGAATCATATGGCATGTTCTCAGGTGTCAGGCTTCGTTCACTCAGCATGATGTCTGAGAGAGTCACTGTGTTGATGTGCGTATCAGCTCTCCTGTTGTCCTGTGGAGGGACATCCGGGTACAGTTGTGGCATCTGCTGGTTTCCTCATGGTGTCACTTAATCTGTTCTTCTCTCCCCTGATTTTATATGAACTGAAACATCTTGAGTAAGTCACTTCAAAACTCACAGATGGGGCTGTGCTCCTCATAGTACATCCCCATGGAGGCCCCAAATGTCAGGTGTTCCCACGGTGAGTGACCTCAGACGAATCAGGCAGTGACCCCAGATTGCTCCGCTGTTAAAGTACGGTTTTGATTTTATGCCAGAGTCAGTGGAGGGTTTTGAGCAGGAAATGACATGATCTGATTTACCATTTGTAAAGATCACTTTGAACACCATTTGCAGAATAGACTACAGGCGCGTAAAGACAAAAGCCGAGAGACCAATAAGGAGGCTACTACACCAGTCCAGGCAAGTGATGACAAAGGCAGCAGTGAAGTGGGTGGGAGGCGGCTGGATTTTGAGCACAGCTGTGCTTGCTTCACACCTATATGTGGTAGGTGCCCAGTCACTGTTATTTGGTCTGAGCTGAGCTTCTGGGGCCTGGCCGCAAGAATATCCCAGTGATACCTGGGTGTGCTTGAATTCGGGGAAACTATGACTTTTGGGGTTTGATGCTACCAAAAAAAAAAAAACCCAAAACAAGAGTCTGACTTGGTGGCCCAGCAGGCCTTGCAGCAGTTTCTGTTGGATCACACGCTCAACTTTCCTCCCCGAGTACCATGAATCACGAGGGAGGCCTCCCTACCTTTGGAGAGCACCATTTGCATTGTCCCAGAGTGACAAACAATGTCGAGGATAGTCAGGTCTACTTTCTCCTGGGGACAGAAAGTTCCCAGTTTGGGGCCTGGGACAGAGAGTTCACTTCCCCTCTCTAAGGCTCAGACTTATGCCTCCCCGCCTTGGTCCAGGGGGTGAGGGTTAGGCCCCTATGTGTCATTTACGCCTGGCAAATTGTCCCTAGCAACTTGGGGGTAGGTCCTGCCTGAAATCCTGCTGGCCCTGAGGAATGTGGTAGGACCCCAGGATGTCTGTATCAGTTATCCATCACTGTGTAATGAATTACTCCAAACAGCAATAGACATTGATCATATCTCATGTTTTCTATGGGCCAGGAATTGGGGAGCAACTTAGTTGGGTGCTATTGTCTTGGGGGTTGGGCAGTGTGGTCTTTCATGAGGTCACTGTGAAGGTGTCAGCTGGGACTGCTGTCATTGGAGGGCTGACCGGGACTGGAGGCTCTACTTTCAAGGTGGCCCACTCATAGGGCAGGCAAGGTGGTGCTGGCTGTTGCTGGGAGGCCTCGGTTCCTCTGCACGGGCTGCTGCCCCGTGGCAGCTGGCTTCCCCCAGAGGAAGCTGTCCCAGAGTAGAGCAGAAGCTGCAATGCCATCTGACTTAACCTCAGAAGTCATGCATGGTTAGTCATTTTTGCAAGAGGCACATAGGTAGTCAGATTGCAATGAACAGAAAAGAACCCTACCAATCTTCTGGTCTACTTGTCCACACTTCAGTTACCCTGTGTGCTAGTTGCCGTGCTAGGCGTTAGGTGTGCAAGGGTGAAGTAAACAGGCCTAGCCTCAGTCAGAGAAAGAACTCTATCCATTCAGAAAATTCATTAGGGGAGCAAAGCCTTGTGGGCCACGCAAGGATGAACGGAGTCACCAAACTGATGGAGCTTCCTTAGCGAGTTCAATGCATACCACTCACAACCTCAAAAACACAGCCAGACATGCCAGAAGCACGGAAATGAAGTATGAGAGAGAAAGCTCCCTGGCTCACAAGCAATCAGGGTAGTCCCCAGGAGGAGGTAGCATTTGAGCCGGTTTTGATGTCCGGGAAAACTAGGCAGGTGGAGGAGAGTGTTAGACAGAGGTTAGAGCAGATATGGGGCTCAGGCCCATGCCAGGGACCTCCTGAGACATCCCTTCAACTCCTACTTGACACAAAGCAATTGATAACATAGTGTGTCATGTCCCACGCCTGTGCGGGCCACTGTTTTGGCCAGCAGTGGATGAAACAGATCTCATGGTGCTTAAAGCTATGGTACTGGGTGAGGCGCAGGGCCTGGAAACAATCTTGAGATAAATACTAACAGTAAAAGTAGCTCTATTCCAGCCAAGCAATGGACAAACATCATTTTATTGCAGTGGGCACCATCATATCCCTACTTGGCAGATGAGAAAACCAAGGCTCAGAGCTGGAGGACGGGCCAAGGTCACAGAGCCAAGCCTATTTCCAAGTTTTATAAGTGGGCGCAGCAGCCCTCAGCCTGGCTCTCTGGAATGCTTGGGCTGCAGGTGCTGGCTGGGCCTCTTTTCTCCAGTGGCAGGAGATATCCCACCCCCAGGTCCCTGGCTTCACAACACTGTGAGCAGGGCAGTGTGGACTTCTGTGGCTCAGCCTCTGTGCTCAAGGTCAACCATATGACTGATTAGTGGGGCCCGTGAGTCACACGGGGAGGGATTTTCAGGGATTGCTTGGAGCAAAGTGTCTCTGGGCCTGAGCTCCTGCCTCGGGGGGAGCTGTGGAGGCCCTGGCCAACTAGTGGACTAATGGGGGCCCTCACATGGCCCCTTCCCTCATCCAACCCCCCACCTTGTAAGGACCAGAGTGGTTAAGACCCTCCTTCTCTGTGAATGAGCTCCTCAGTGAGCCAGCCATTGTGCTGAACATTTTTGGGCACTAATGCACTGAATTCTGTGCATGTTCCATACAGGGCTGTCTCCGTTTCACAGATGAAGAGACTGAGCTCCCCGAGGTTAAGTCAGTTGCCCAAAGGCACATGCAACCCCAAAGCAAGTCCTTCGAAACACCACTTGGATCTGCCCCTGCTTCCCCTCTCCTTTGCTACCACACATGTCCCATCCGCCTTTATCTCTTGCCTGGACGATGCATAGATGGATGAGTGACGCTGAGAAAGGTCAAATTTTAACCAACCTGTACCTTGGATAAGTTGAACAGCTCTGTGTATTTTTATTCTTTTACTATTAACACTTATGTATCTATAAATAATATATACCAAATGTTGTAGGTCTTTAATCTCTACATGAAGAGAACCACCCTAAACACTTTCTTCTGGAACTTGCCTTTCCTCCTTCTGCAGTGTGTTTCTGAGGTTCACTGAGTTGGCACATGTAGTTCTAGTTCATTCATTTTTCACCGCTGTAGAGTACTCTGTGGAGAGGCTCTAAATCAATTTTTTGTTCCTGTGTTTAACTCCCACTGGTCCAGGCGTGTATGATTTTGGTTCCAATATTATAGAAGGGAAAGCATCTCAGAGACGTTAAAGAGCTCATCTGGGATTAACCAGCTTCTAAGTGGCAGAAAATCCCCTACTGAGCCCAATGATGTGGTTCACATGTTCCTTTATATTAAATTCTGTGAGCAAAAAGAGGAGAGACCAGGTAGCCTAGCTATCCCTGGGGCCATTTCAGAGGGTGGCGAGGAGACAGGCCTTACACGGCATTGATTGGAAAGGTTGCCCGGTGGTCAGAAACCATCCCAGCCCCAAATCCATCTGTGGGCCTCTCTCCACCCCAGGGTAGTATGAGGGCACACATGCAAGTCACAGGGTAGACTGTGGCTCCATAAGACAACTCCTTCTTGGGGCGCTGTTTGAGAAAGTCCAGTCTAAGCCTCAGTTTCTTCATCGGTAATGTGAAGAGAATCATTGTATCTGCGCAGAAGAAGTTTCAAACATTGTTTAGAGCATCCAAGATTCCATTATCCTGAGGTGCTTCTATTCCAGATTTGTCCAGATTCATTTGGTTATTAAATCATTCATTAAAAAACATGTGATAGACACATGCTATAGGCCAACTACTGAATGGGGTACCGACGTCACCAGTGACTAAGAATCCGGAGTCAGGATACGGCAGAGGACACTGCCACAATTGTGGCAGTTGGGGCTCTAATCCAAGACTGGGAACTAGCTGTGTGACCTTGGGCCATGTTTTCCTCCCTTGTGGGATGGGCTTTGTGAAGTGTCTAGACCCTCATGTGGCTGCAAGGAGATGAGCTGTGTCATCCCTTGATGACCTGGGCAGAGCACAGCCTGAGATCCCCAGGTAGAGGCAAGCCTACAAGAGGGCCCAGGAAACATTCTGGGCCCAGGAAACATTCTGGAGCCCAGGGCACTGGTGTTGGCACTGCCCCCATGCTGGACGGGCCCTGGGATATGACCGTGGACATAGTCAGGCTGTCATCTCATGCCCCAGACATGCAGGCACGTCACCCCAAGGACTGGGGCCTCCCTTTCTCACATCTCCTCCTCCTTTCCACTCCCAGGGGGAGGCAACTGCTTCTCTTGGAGTTTCTACAGCCACCCCTGCCTGCTCTACCAGAGACCATCAACCCTTGGCTCCTGGCACAGGCCCCTGCCCATCCTGCCAGGGGTGGCCTCTGCCCACCCTCACGTGGTCACTCAGGCATGAGGCACCAGCTTGACACAAACTCTAATCTGGCAGGGAGAGCCATTTCGGGTCACCCTCAGGGACTGCTCAAGTTCAGACTATGGCCAGCCCTGCTGGAAAAATCTTATCTGGAGTATCACTAAGTACCTAGGGCCCTGTTGGTCTCTTTCCCATCTAGCCCTGTTGGCTTATCTATGTCACAAAGACAAGGAAAAGGGACAGGGGAACTAAGAAAGAGGTAATCAGTGAGAAAACGAGAGAGAGGAGATAGAGGGACAGGGAAGGGGATGACAGCCATCAGGGTGGGGAGCACTTCCTCAAAGAAGGGGCATTTGAGCGGAGCCTGGAGGACGCCTGTGGAAGAGTTAGAGTTTGGGACTGGGAGAGGCTGATCTGACCAAGGATAGGAAAGTGGTGAGTCCTGCCAGTTGGTGTCTCTCAATGCCAGCAGGCAGGCCACTTCCAGAGATTTCTGGCATCGGAACCCACTGTCCCACCACAAATAGCTCAGGCTTCTTCTTCTTTCCTCCCTGCCTATACTGCCAGGATGGTGGCCCACCCAAAAGTTTACACTTAAATAGGTAAGATGAGTTTTTTGCCGAATTTCTCAGATTAGAATCATGTCAGAGCTGGAAGGAGCTTTGGGGTGAAATCATTTTCCATGTGGGAAAACTGAGGCACAGAGAGAGTGAGGGACTTGCCCATGATCACCCAGTGGGGTGAGGGTCCAGGCCTTCTGCCCTCTGGGTGGTATTGTTAGCAAGATCACAGCATCAGCTGGTGGGAATTTCTTAAGCTCTTTTTTCAGAGTGAACACATGTAGATTTGGCATCTTCTCAGTCAGAGAGACATGAGATGAAGCCTGTTTCACCCTGCCACTTGCTATAATCATAATTATAACACTAACAAATGAGAAGAAGAGGACTATGGCACCTGCTCTGTTCTAAGCACTTAGAAATATGAATTAATTCATATTTCACAAGCACTCTACAGCAGGTGCTGCTATCCCTATTTTATAGGTGAGAAAAATGGAGCAAGAGAGATTAATGGCAGAAACTTGACGCCTGGTTGTCTCCAAGCCATTCCCAGAAAGTTGATTAGCCCCATTTTTGAGGAGGGGCTTGACTTACCCAAGGCCATGCAGCGAGGAGAACACCTATGTCCCGGGCTACACACTGGCAGGTTTGAGGAGGAAAGCTGAAGAACCGGCTATGGGGCTGCAGTCCAGGGAGGAGCCTGGAAATCCCCAAACGAGGCCCCAGCGAAGGCCCTCCAAGGACTGGAAGGATCATAGAGCCAGAAAGAGACAGATGGAGAAACTGAGGCACACACGTGGCACCCTCCTCCCTTACCACCTCTTCCTATATGTCCACTGTGTTCTCCCTTGAGCTTATTCTTCATCAAGCAGAGTCCCTGGCCTTCAGCAACTAGCCCCTCCTGCAAGCCTAAGATTTAGTGCTGTTTCAAGACTCTGCTGCTGTTTCGAGGGTTTAGAAGTTGTGGGAGCTGAAGAGGAGAAGGGTCTAAGCCCCAGAAGTTCTAATGATAGCCCACACCTGAGTCAGGGTGGGTAGGAGGTATTTCCTACCCCCTCTCATCTGCTGAATGATCCTGGGCAAGACTCAGAGGCCTCAGTTGTGTCAGCTGCTGGACAAAGTGGTCTCTGAGATGTTTTCTAGCTGGTAGTCTGTATTTGGGATACTCGAATGTCTGGGTGGCAAAGAGTCATCGATGTATGCCTTGTTCGTCTCAGAAATGAAGAGACAGAGACCCACACAGAGAACAGGTATCACACAGGCGGAGACAGAATCAAGGAGGAGACAGACAGACAGACTGACAGATAGACAGGTGTAGATAGTTGCAGCCAGGAACAAAAGAGGAGCAAACAGAGAAGGCAAACAGGTAGAGATGGGGAAGGGGGTGAGATAAATATGGGGGGTGGGGAGTGCACAAGGAATTTAGCCAGGCCAGCCCCTCCCTGACAAAGGCACAGGGCCTCTAACTCAGGGGAAGCTAGAGGCAGCAGCTAAAGCAGCTCCAGCCAGCCAGGCCTTCTTCCCTGCCCACCACATCTGGCTTTGACCTGGAAGGCCCCTGGGGTTGGGAAAGAGAATGGAGGGACAATGTGAGCTGCACTTTCCCCCAGATCTGCCTGAAAAAGTAGAATTCAGCAAATGTTCTCTGCTGCATGTCAGGACAGGGCTACCTACTCACGGCTCCTTTTCCCCCCTTCCTGCCCACATTCTCTATCCTTAATGGACTGCTCACTGTCCCAAAGCCACATTCAACCTCTGAACCACTGCAAGGATTGTTTCCAATGCCTAGAATGCCCAGAACCCTTTCTCTTTACATAAGATGCTGTGATGGTTAATTTTCTGTGTCAACGTGGCCAGGCAACAATGCCCAAATATATGGACAAACATTGTTCTAAATTTCCTTCAGAGTTTTTTGAACAAGGTTAATATTTAAATCAGTAGACTTTCAGTAGAGCAGATTGCTTCCCTAATGTAGGTGGGCCTCATTCAATCAGTTGAAGGCCTAAGTAGAACAAAAAGACCAACTACCCCTGAGCAAAAAGAAATTCTGCAGCAGATGTTTTTTCAGACTTGAGCTGCAACATCAGCTCTTCCTGCGTCTCCAGCATGCCAGCCCACTCTGCAAAGTTCAGACTTGTCATTTCCACAATCATGTGAGCCAATTCCTTAAAATAAATCTCTGTCTCTTATATTTCTTTCTCTGGTTCTGTTTCTCTAGGAGAGCCCAGACTAATACAGATGCCCTTTAAAGGGCATCTCCTCCAGAAAGTCTTCCTTGATTCCTAAGCAGAGTCCTCCATTTTCTCTGGTCTATCATAGTCTTTCATCCTATCCTGCCTCAGTTATATAGCATCTGTCGCATTATATCCCACTGAATTATAAGTCTGTTTCCTTTATGGGGGAGTGAGTCCTGGATTTTAGGAGACAATTCACCTAAGTCCTCAGCGCAGCACAGCACAGAAGAGGTGCTGATAGGCTGGTTGGTTGGCTGGCTGGTTTGTACAGATGAATGGAAGGAAGGAAGGAAGGAAGGAAGGAAAGGAAGGAAGGAAGGAAGGAAGGAAGGAAGGAAGGAAGGAAGGAAGGAAGGAAGGAAGAAGGAAGGAAGGAAAGAAGGAAGGAAGAGAAGGAAAGAAAGAAGGATGGAGGAAGGAAGGAAGGAAAAATGGAGAAACAGATGGGTGAATGGATGGAAGGTGGAGTGATGGGTAAATGAATGGATCTATAAATGGATGGAAAAATGGGGGAAAAGATGGATAAATGGATGAGTAATGGGTGGATGGATGGAAGGATGAATGGATGGATGATGGATGGGTGAATGGATGGATGGATGGATGGATGGGTGAATGGATGGAAGGATGGATGGGTGGGTGAATGGATGGGTGATGGGTAGATGAGTGGGCACGTGATGGGTGGAAGGATCAGTGCGTGGGTAGGTAAATGGATAAATGAGGCAAAGTTCCTATCATCAAGGAGCTCCCAGGTGGGTAGGAGAGTTATCTTTGTTCACAACTTACTTCCACCCCAGGTAAAAAGGCTTTAGGGCCCCAAGCGAGAACTTGCAGATTCCCAGGGACAGTGATGGCCTTAGTCAGTGGGAGCCCTATTCAATCCCCTCTACAGAGACTCTGCTATGTGCCTGGCCTTGTCCTAGGCACAGGATATTGTAGTGGGTGCGGGGTTTGGCATAATCCTACCTTGGACTCAGTTCTGCTATGTCCTAGCTGTGAGGACTTTGACAAGTCACTTTCCCTCTCTTGGTCTCAGTGTCTTCATCTGAAATGAGTATATTTATAGATCACATCACCAAGTGGCTAAATACATAAGTTCTGGAGCCAGAATTGCCCAGCTCTGTCATTTGTTAGGGTGTGACTTTGGGCTTGTCACTTCACCATCCCATGCCTTAGTTTCCCCATATGTAAAATGAGGATAATCTCAGTCCTTCTCCTATGGCATTGTTATGAGGCTTAAATAGAATACACACAAAGTGCTTGGCACAGAGTCATTGCTCATAAACGTTTGCTGTTACTCACATCACAGTGCAATTAGGAAGAGAAAATGAAATCATGCTGGTGACTGCTTGGCTGGGTGCCCGGAGCACTGGAAAACCCTCAATAAGTTATGTTATTCTTTATCTTCAACATGATCCCGTTTTCTGATAAGGAAACTGAGGGAGGTTCTGAGAGGGATGGTAACTTGGCCCAAATCAGGCAGCAAATAAGTGGTAGAGGCCGTGATTTGAACGCAGGCCTGGCCGACTCTGGGCCCCAGCTCTGTCCAGGAAGGTGGCAAGCTGCAGGCCTTGAGGTATGAGTAAGATTTCAGCAGGTTGATGAGGCAGGGCTGGTCCAAGAGGCTTCTGGGCTGGAGGCCCAGCCAGGAAAGCAGAGGTACACTGGGGAACCGAACATCACAGGGCCTGGCCAGGGCACCGGTGGGGGCAGCAGGAGAACTGGGAAGGAGTGAGGGCAGTGAGGCGCCATCAGAGGCTCGGAGCAGGGAGGAGCTGGTTGGATGTGGTGTCTGGCCAGGCTCTGGCTGCGGTGAAGGTGAATGAATGGCCCATGGAGACGGCAGGTGAGAGGTGCCAGCCACCTTGCCAGGGTAGCTGTGTGTATAGAGTGCGGGATGAGGCGAATTTCTCCCAACATGCTAAGACCAAGCAAAGTACCAGAAACCATGCTACAGAAGGCAGGATTTTCTCCCTATTTCAGTCCAAAGAGATGATAATACCACTGGACACAAATGAGAGGCTGACCATGAGCCAGGCACACATAGCTTATGAGATCACCACAATCACCTTAGGAGGAAGCTACTGTTACTGTTCTCTTTTATAGATGCAGAAACTGAGGTACAGAGAATCAAGAGACCTTCCTAAAGCCACACAGTTAGTAGCCCAAACGTGACTGGCCTCTGCTATTTTCCTTGCCCCACCTGACACACCAGGTGGCAGGTAAGGCCCTCGGTTCCCATTCTATGGGATGTTCAGAGGGGTGGGGAAGAGGGTGGACAGCAAAGAATGGGAAGCGCATTCCACGTGAAGCTCCCAGTGGAGGAAGAAGTGAGAAGTGGGAGTGA
This sequence comes from Eonycteris spelaea, assembly GCA_003508835.1. Taxonomy (NCBI): domain Eukaryota; kingdom Metazoa; phylum Chordata; class Mammalia; order Chiroptera; family Pteropodidae; genus Eonycteris; species Eonycteris spelaea. Next base: position 610,787 of record PUFA01000204.1, on the reverse strand, counting down.
GCGCGGGGGGGGGGGGTGGCGAAGAGCATGGGGGTACATTTGGGGGCCCTGCGGAAGAGTGTTGGAGCCAGCCTGTGAACAACAATAACGCCTGTGATAGCAATAGCTCCATTTCTCATCACAGCTTGAGGAAGAACAATGTCATGCCCACTTCATGGGTGAGAGGTAGGTACCCTTGCCTGTTTCACAGATAAAGAAACTCAGGCACAGGTCAGGGCCAGAGCTGGGCCTAGAACCTCAGGCTTTTAGAATCAGGGTGGGGGGTGGTGCTCCTGGGAGGAGGGAACAGAAGTGCTCCAGTAACAGGACAAAGCTGAGAAACCTGATCACATGTTTACTAGCTTGGAGATTAAGGCTATGCTGCCGGGGGCTTACCAGGAGGCAGGCAGGTAGCAGCAGGCCTTGGGGAGTGTGGTGGAACAGGTGGCCCCGGCCAGCCTTTCCCAGGCCACGTGTCTGCCAGTCACCAGGTTTTTAACGTGCTTGCTCTATGTCAACCCACTTTTTAAAACATCTTCAAAGCAGAAGGTAACCTTGACTGCCATGGTCCAGGTCTAAGCACTTTGCACGCATCAACTCTCATACCAGCCTTGAGGCCACAGGTGTCCCAGTGCTATCCTTATACTGCACAGGTAGGAAAACTGAGGCAAAGAGAACTGCCTGAGAGCAGGCAACAATGAGGTGGCGGAGCTGGATTTGAACCTGACCACTTGACACCAGAGTCCCTGGGTTTAACTCCTCAGCTATCGGACACTGTTGCATAGATCAGCATATTTCAAAAGGAAGAGCCACCTCAGGCCTAAGAAATGGCTGCTATAAACAGAAGGCACCAGAAAAACAAACAAAATAAAGATAACACGATTTTCTCGTTTTCTTTAGATGCTGTTACCTAGGATTGTTTAGAGTCAGAGACCTGCTTTCAGTTTGCTAACAGGATGGAACAGCAAGTGGCAGAGAAGCATCTAGCACACCCTGCCCTGAGCTGAGTCCTCTCGACTCAGTCAAAAGGACTGGACAGAAACCCACTGTGCATGGACCCTTCGGTGTCACACCACACTGTCTCCAATACCTCAGAGAACCAACTTTCCCTGTGGGCCTAAGAGGCAGCAAGAATTGGCCACTTCTGACAGATAAAGAAACTGAGGCTCCTGGTGGGAGAGTCTGCCCAGTTAGAACAGCAGCACCAAGAATTAGATCCTCATCTGTTTATTCCTCGTTCTCTGCACTTTTCTCAGCACCATCCACCCCTTTAGGCAAACAGTTTCGAAGATCCCTTCCTTCAAGGCTAGGGCCTTAGATGGCCTCCACTCATTCCTTCATTCACTCATCCATTCATTCATCAGGGACTCCCTATGCCTATTGTAGTCAGCGCTCTATTGTGCCAAGGACATAGCAACAGGTCACCTCCAAGAGAGCTGTCTGGTAAGGAGACAGAGCCCACACCCAATTATTTCATGTGAGGGAACTCTGAGGAAAACAAGGAAGACAGCTAACTCAGCCGGGGTGAAGGAGGGCTTCCTTGAGGCGGTGGGGCCTGACCTGAGTATAGAAGGAGGAGGAGGAACTGGCTGGGTACCAAGAAGCCATGTGGATCTTGACGGCTCAGGGATGAAATGATGATGATGATGCAGAGGATGATGATGATGTTTGCAGCTAACCTTCCTAAGCACCTATTGTGCTAAATGTTTCACATATCTTACAACTCACAATACTCATAAAAACGTTATGAGGTTTATGCTATTACTACTACATTTTTACCTGGAAAGAAGCCCAGAGAGGTAAAGTAACAGGCCCAAGGCCCCACAAGCAAGTAAGTGGCAGAGCCAAAATCTGAGCTCAGGCCGTCCTTCTCCAGAGCCAACCTATGGGACCAGGAGCCTTTGTCCTCCTAAGTCAGAGCAGGCTCTTTGAGACCACCACGGTATACCAGGACAGGTACAACAACTCTCTAATTATGTGAAAAATGCCCTAGTGGAGGAGACTGTGGCCCAGGACAATGGCCAGCCCTACCACCTGGAGATTGGTGTCAGCTCCAGGCACTGATATACCACAGTGTCCTCAGTTGTACCTTTTCTTTAGTAACTCTTGGTCCTGAACTTCTAGGTGCATCAGAGTAGAGGAGAGTCTGATGCCCTTGGCTAGGCTCAGCTGGCAGCCACTGGGCCTGGCAGGGCAAGCTTCCAGCCTGAACCTGGCTCCCAAAGCTGGTGCATGTACCCCTCCATACCATCTTACCTGGTGATGGTCCAGGGGCTGGCATGCTGTGTTCTCAGCTTCCAGGTGTGCTCTGTCGTACCTGCCTCTACCAGTCGATTGGAATGTGGAATGGCCTGTCTTCCCTAAATTAATTAATATAGAAATTAATTAATTTAAAAATCATAATAAATAAGTAAAAAGAAAAGCAACTAGCTAGTGCTGGGCACGTGGTAGCACCCACAAATAATTGTTCCTGTCTCTATGTGAACCTAGACTGCTTTCCAGACTCATTCAGTATTCCATCTTGATTAACGGGGGCTCATAGGTTTGGGTCGAGGAGGATTCTGAGAACCAATCTCGTATCAATGGGAAAAAGATCTCGGTGATATCTGTCATGGACCCAGGAGAGAACAGTGGTGTGTAAACCATGGATTTGCCATTCTCTTTTCTTTCTTCTCTCCTGTCTTCCCTCATTTTTCCTACCCTCTCCTCTCTTCTCCTCTTCACTCTTCTCTTTCTTTGTCCAGTTTCTATTGGCTTCACTTTCAAAACCTACCCAGAAACCACTCACTTCTTGCCATATCCACTGCTACCACCTGGTCCAGCCATCATAATCTCTCTGCTTCCTTCTTTGCCCTTTCAGCCTCTTATTCTCACAGGACCCAGAGGGATCCTGTTAAACCCTAAGTCAACACTCATCCCTCCTTTGTTCAGCAGCCTCCCACGGTTCTCACCTCATTTGGGGTAAAAGCCAAAGTCCTCACAGTGGCCCACAAAACCTGTACAGTCCAACCCCCATCATCTCTAAAACCACTTTCTACTTCCTTCCTCTTTGGCATTCTGCTCCTGGCTGTTCCAATTCAGGATCTCCGCCTCAGGACTTTTGCACTTGCTTCCCGCAGCCAGGAATGCTCTTTCCCTAAATACTCACATGACTCTCTCTCACTTCTTTGGTCCCTACTCAAATGTCTTCTTGTCGGTGCAGTCTTTCCCCTATTTAAAATAGCAACCACTTTAACACACTTTCAGTCTCTTTCCCAATTTATTTTTTTCTCTTTAGTGCTTACCACTTCCTTATATGTTATTATTTTATTTGTTTTTCTTATTATTTATTTCTCTTCTACCTCTATATTCAAACTCTATGCTCCAGAAACCCCTGTGCTCCCTGACCCTTAGACCCTCAAATTTTTCCTCTATCAGGAAAGCAGCCCCTGCCCCTCCACCTGGCTAATTCTTTTTCATCTTTCGGGTCTCTTCTTAGACATCTCCCATTTCTGTAATATTCCTAATGGTGAGCCTTCAAGGGCAGGGGCCACATACCTCTGTGTCATGTCCATGGTGCTGCCTGAGGCCTGGCATACAGTAGGTGCTCGATAAATGCTCAATGAAAGGTTTATTCATGCTTTAAAGCAAAAGAGCTCGTGCATTCTGATCTCAAATTCTTTTTCAATTTTTTTACTAGGCCAAGAATTGTATTAACCTTTGCTTCAAACTTTATTCCCAGGCTTCTTTACCTTAATTAGCTGCAAAGAATAATTTGTGTATAAGCAAAAAACTGAAAAGAGCTGCAATGTCCAAGGGGCCTGGGCTTAAAAATATTAGAGACTGAGATTTTTATCAGATCCACGAAAAAAAAATTTTACAAGCAGTCATAATATAAAATAGCCGCTCACAGTAACTTCTTCAAGTTTTATCTTCTTCAGAAGTTGACTCAATTCAGTTTGCTTCATTCCTGGAAGCCTCATCAAAATTCTCCATGAGATCTGGAACTTCATCCTCCTCCTCCTTTCCGGTAGCAAGTGGTGGTTTTCCCTCCATAGGTTGGTTGGTGGGAGCTGCAGCCAGTATCCTTAAACTAGTTAGACAGTCTGCACCAAGCTGGGTTAAGATGCTGGGCAGCATTTCTGTCAGCTGCTTTGTCTCAGCATGGCCTGTAAGGGTGAAAGTGTTTGCTGCCAGAGATGCCTACACTTCAGGGTTGTCAAAGTAGATCACTGTTCCTTGGTTTGTGAACATATTCACCTCTTCCATGCCAGAGATTTTGTTTACCCCTAACTTCTTTAAGGAGAACTGAAATTTTTTATCATCTGCCATAGCTGTTCTGTGAACCACCTTCTTCTTTCTGCGAGCAGTTTCTTTCCCACCGACGCGCACTTGTGCCTGCATTTGGCGAGTTTCTCCTGGTTCACGATAGTTTCTTTCATCTGGTTGGAGAGGAAACGGGGCCACGTGGCGGACTAGGCTTGGCGCTCAGAGGGTCTTGGGCAGATCAGCTGAGAATAAGCGCACACACACGGGGACGCAAGATGGCAGCTAGAGGGCCTAAATTCCTTTCTCTTTCCACATCCCTACTCTAACTTGAGAGAGGGTGCCGCTTTTATTAATGATGAGTGTGTCCTGTATAGCCCGTTACAGTTCCTCTGAGAAATGCTTTCATGTTGTTATTCCCTAACCGCCCCATGGTACTAGCAGCTCAGAGGTTGCTATTAGGAGTGGCTCAGAGAGGTGAGGGAACAGGGTCCAGGTTACACAGCTTCGCCTTTCCTGGCCAAAAAGACAGAGCAGGTGTCAATGCTGGAGGCCCAGGGACCACGTGGAGTAACTGTTGTCCTGAGAGTAAGTGGAAGTCCCCAGGGGTGTAACAGCCAAAATAGGATGTCAGTAGCTAAACCATGGAGTCTGTAGGATTTCTCACAGTCTGGAAATCTAAATTATTTAGGGAAGGAAGAAAGAGGAAGCAGAACCCAGGGAGGAGGAGGAGGAGGAGGAGGAGGAGGAGAGGAGGAGGGAGGAGGAGGAGGAGGAGAAGAAGAGGAGGAGGAGGAGGAGGAGAGGAGGAGGAGGAAGAAGAAGAGGAAGAAGAGGAAGAAGAGGAAGAAGACAAGGTGCTAGGGAAGCCTGTGCATTTGCTACAAGTGAGAAATTTCTTAGAAGTCTCCACTTTTAGCTTACAATTCACATGAATTAAGTGTGTTATTCCATAGCATATATATATATATATATATATATACACACACACACACATATAGTGGTTTAAATCAAAAAAGGCTGTGTTGCCCCCAGATCTTTGAGGGAAGAGAGGCCATTCCAAGCAGATGCTTTTGAAAGCATCTTCCAAGAAGTTCTGCTAAGCTCTGGCCCAGGGGGGGACACATAGCCACAAGTGGGAAGCAGAGGGCAGTGAACATGTCGAAACACTGCAAACCTAAGAGTGTGGTACAGAGTCTATGGAGAAGGCACTTTCCCAGGGTCACAGTGTTTGTTAGCAGCCTGCTTGTAGTTTAGCCCCCACTGCCAAATGACCCTTGCTGTAAGTAGGGCCTCCAAGCGGCTCACTGGCAGATATGAGAAGGCCAGCGCATCTGGTTGGAGACCCGGGTGTATGAGACACAGCTGATCCTTCCATTACTCCATTCAAGTCACCCTCTGTACTGCACACGGCCTCACTGGAGTGGGGAGAGAGGGTTCCAGAGCCATAATTCATTATGGTCCCTTCTCATCCCAAGACCCAGGAGCTCCTGCTTGAGGCCTCAGCTCCTTCTTGCCTTCCTAATCTCAAAGCAACTTCTGGACTGGAGCAGACATTGCCCCCTCCCTCACCTTTTTGCCTGGGCTGGGCACGGTGGTCCTTTTATGTTCATTTAAAAGTGAGAAAACAGGCTCAGAGAGGTGATCACACAGCTAAAAAGTGACAGAGTCAGAATTCAGAACCCCAGCTGTCTGAAGTCTCCCGATACTGAGTATGGACAGACGGGGTTCTAGAACCAAAATTCAATATGGTGCCTTCTCATCCCAGAGACCCAGGAGCTTCTTCCTGAGGCCTCAGCTCCTTCCTGCCTTCTTAATCTCAAAGCAGACTTCTGGAATGGAGCAGACATCTCCCTCTTCCTCACCTTTCTACCTCAGGTTGTCACCATGCCATAATCTGCGGAAGCCCAGTTAATCTGTGGAGACCCATGTAGAAAAAAATCCAAGGCCTCAGACACTTGCGCTGAAGACTGACAGGATCTGGTCTGCAGAGGATATAGGGATAGGATATTCCTGCAGGAATAGCATGTGCAAAGGCTCAGAGGCAAGAGAGAGGTTGGCACATCCAGGAAACTCCCAAGAGGTACAGAGTCGGTGCAAAATATCACGGAGACCCAGGGGGATGGGGAGGTCAAGTTTAAAAGGCTGCTGGAGGCTGCCTAAGATGGAGGGATTAGGGAGCCATGGAGGTTTGCAATTACATGATCACAGTGTTTTAAAATGACCTACATGGCTTTAGCTGCGTGGAGACTCTACTTGAGGGGCTGAGGCTGGTGGCAGGACGAGAGTGAGGCAGGGTGTACCAATGGGCTCAGGTTTGTTTTATTAATTGTTAAAGCCAATGTGGATTTGACTTGGGTGGAGGGAACCTGGGGAGTGCACCAGTAGGTGTGCCCAACCCATAGGATGGCCATCCGGGATCAGTCTCTGACAATAGGACAATGATTTGGGGGCAAAGCTGTGGGCCACATGGGGTGTGAATTTCAGAGGCCTGCAGGGTTGGCGGTGGGACTCAGGGCTACTCTCTATCCCTCTTTTATTACTATCAAGGTAATAATAACAATGGCCACTATTGGGTGCCTCCTGCATTCCACTCTCCATGAATCTCAGTGGCCTTTGTATGAGTATGAGGTAGGTATCAATTTTACAGATGAGGAACTGAGACTCAGAGAAGTTAAGTGACTAGCCCAAAGCCATTCAGTTCAGAAACGGCAGAACCAGGATTAGAAACCAACCTTTGGGAAGGGAGAGGAGCTTTTGGAGGGAGGATGAGGGCTCAGAGACATTTCATTGGAACAGCAACATGATTGGGTCTTAGTCCAAGTTGGGACAAACAGAATCCCCAAGATTTTGTTCGAAGAAATAATAATAATGAACTAAAATGTGGGAAAGCTGGGCCTGTGTTGAGCTGGGAGAGGAGGTGGGGGCCCTGACCAGATGTGGGGCAGGCAGGTCATGGTCCAAGGCCAGGGGGTGCTCCTAAGAGGTATTACGCCTTAAGACCTGCTGCCTCCTTGCTGACTCCTTGTGGAGTAGCAGCTTTCTGGAAGTTCTACGCCTGTACTGTCTGGGGTCTTATCTTTAATGATTAAGTTGTCCCTGGGGGGCTGGGAGTTGCTGGCTGAGCAAGGCACAGATGGTCACTCCATCCTTATTGGGGGTAAGGATTAGAACCATATGGATTACATCTCTCCTGTGGGATGTGTCTCTCCTGGGCCTGTCCTGCCATCCTGGCTGCCGGGTGGGTCTCCTGGGGAGCTGTACAAAATCCAGTGTCCAGACCCACACTGGAATCAATATTTTCAAAGCTCTTCAGTTGATTCCAATATGCAGCCAGCGCTGAGAAGCAGTATTAAGAGCATTGCCTTGGAGCTAGACACCGGTGGGCTCAACTCCTGATGGCTTCCACACGGGGTGACCTGGGGCTTGTTTGGCAATCTCTCTGAGCCTCGGTCTCCTCCTTCCACCTGGAATGACATTCTTGTCTTCTGGGAAAAAGGCATTAAAGTATGTAATCTGGGCAAGTTGTGGGTACTCAGAGCTCAAAAAAAAAAAAGCAACTAAAATAATCTTGCTCACGCAATACCGACCTTTCCGAGTGGAGGGGAATGCTTTGATTCTGGACTTAAAAGGAGCATGTTGAAAAGGCACTTCTGGAGCAGAGCTCAGAGGCTGAAACCCATTCAGCTGACGTCCCCTCGCAGCGGGACTCGCTTTATATTGCCCGCCTCCGTGGAAGATTCCGAAAGGAATGTCACTATTATCGAAATGGGCCATTAATTTGACATCTGTGTGGGAGAACATTGGCTCCTGCAATGTTCAACCCACTGCAATTTCCGCAGAGAGGGGCCACGGCCATTACAGCTAATCAGTACGCCTTCGGCCCCTGAATGTGTCCCCGTGGCACCCTCCTGGGCGGAAGGGTGGCGTCAGAGGAGGTGGGAGAGCAGGGTGCTCACCCCGTGCAAGCACACACCATGTATTAGGCACTTTATCCAAACTTCATGAAACACGTGTGTGTCTGGTGTTACTACTTGCTACATTGCGTTGTGAGCATGTTACATGCCTTTCCTCATTCGACTCTCAAAATCACCTATGAAGTCAGCACTATTATTCTCCATTGTGAGGTGAGATTGGGAAACTGAGGTACAGTTTTGGGTAATCTGTCCAAAATCACACAGCTGGTAAGCGGCAGAGACAAGATTTGAACCTAGGTCAGCTGGTTTCACGCAGCACACACTTAAGCACTTCACTGTGTCGTATCTGTTATCAGTGTGTTACCAAACCTGCTCTTCAGGCCACAAACTAAGATAATCATCGACACTCTACAGAGGAGGAAACTGAGGTTCTGGGGGCTGAAGCCCCATGGCCATCCAACCGGCAAGAGGCAGAACTGGAATTTGGCCTCCACCTGTCTGGCTTCAAAACCTATCTTCGACTATCTATGCTCCTGGGGTGTGAGTGTTAGTCATTCTTTGATTAACTTGATTGCCCATTCATCTCTCTTTCTAACCAACAGTTACTGAGTACCTATTGTTTGTAGGGGGACTGAGGAGGCAGAGATGAGACAGGACCTTTGCCCCCAAGACTCTTGCAGCTGGTTGGGCAGACAAACAAGCAACCTCCCCGGGGTTTGGAGAAGAGAGAAACTGATCCTGTCTGCAGCAGCCTGGGATGGCGACCCTGAGGAAGTGGTTTTCAGGGATGAATAGGAGTTCACCAAGAAGAGTGAACTAGGCAGAGAGAACGGCAAGTACAAAGCGTGGCCATGGGAAAGTGTGTGCTCTCTTTGGGGATGTCAAACAGTTTGGTGTCATGAACATGGTAGAATGCACAGGGGTTGACATGATGGGAAGAAAGCGACACGATTGTGCAGGTGAGCAATGAGGGGGCCTAAACTAGGACAGTGACAGGGGCTGGAGGGGGAGGAGCAGGTTTAGGTCGAATGAAAGCAAAAAGGGAGGTTGACCCTTGAACTTCCCAAAATGGGCCCCATCAAATACTAGGCAAAGAAGTGTGGCTTACTGCAGGGTTGGTGGGAGCAAGGGCCTTGGAAAAGAATGGGGTTGGGGGGGGGGTGTGGTGGAGGTGTGCCCCCTCTGAACAGGGCCCTGGCTTGGGGTATGAATCACCTCAGAAATTCTAGCCATAGGTGTCAAAAGCAGTAAACTCTGCCAAGAGGGCCACAGTAGAGAGAAACAGCCCTGGATTGGGAGTCCAGATGCCAGCTACCTCACTCCCTAAACAAGTGACCTTGGGCAGGTAAGTCACTTCCTTCTAAGCCTCAGCATCCTCTTCTGGAAAACAGGGGCCCTATATCCACATCTATCAGCCCCACAACCAGTCAATTACCTGGCTCTGTCTTTTTTTTTGTCTTTTGGAGGTGCTTAGCTGGTCCCTTCCTCTGTTCCCTGCTCACTCCAACTTCCTTCCCGAACCCTGGACATTCATACTCTTACCTGCCAATATTGGTAACCAGACTCCCACCCTCCACCCCCACCCCGAGGGCGTTTTCTGGGACACAGTTCCGACTCTGGCACTCCCCTGCTCAACTTCTATGGCTCCTTATTGCTTCAGGTCCTTAGTGTTCTAGGTCCTTGGCAGGCAGGCCTATGCCTACCCTTTTGTCGTAACTCCTAGCCCTCTCTGGGCAAGAGATTTGTGCTTCAGCCACAGAGCACACAGGCTCTTCTTCCAGGAGTCTGCACTGTTGTCATGCCTCTGGGCTGCAGCATGAGCTCTTCCCCTGCTGAGATGCTTGTCCTCACTGTGTCTGGTAAAATTCCCACGACTCAGGTTAATATCTGTAGAGATAAGAACTGAGGGGAGGGAACAGGGGAGTCCAGAGAGGGGAAAGAGAGGTGTGCCACGTGGCCAGCACCTTTGGGTACAAGCAGCGTTCTCATCCAAACTGGCAGCCAGACCCCAGCGCCTTAGGGGTGGGCAGTAGGCCACCAGGAGGAGGCAGAGTGACTGGGCAAGACCCACAGTACAGTTTCCCAAGCTGCCAGGAATCTGGAATGTGCAGTCCCGTCTCGTCTGCGGTTGGGGAAATATTTAGCCAAAAACAAACACTCTCATTCCTGATTAAGGGCGATGTCAAGGACCCTCTGACCCATACGGGAGGGCTTTGCCCTGAGAGTGGAGCTTGGCCATATTCCTGCTCCAGGAGGCCCACCTGGACCTTGCTGTGTGACACTCAGTCAGTTGCTCCCCATCTCTGTGTTACTGTGTCTGTTGCCTCCTACTCAGGGGAGACAGGACCCCACAAAGAAGTCTCTGCACACTAAAGACTTTTTCTCCAGGTTCTGTTCGAAGGCAGTTTCAAGGTGCTGGAAACATCCAAAGAGGAAAGCCTCTGGAAGGAAATAGGTCCCTCAGGCAGGCTGTGCCTCTTCTAGGAGCTTCATTTGATAACACCTCTCAATTGCCAACTGTCAAGAATGGCATTTTGCAGAAGTGGGAGCTCCTGAGAACTCAGATGTACAGATTTGGGAGGGACCCAAACCAGGAATGCCTTCTCTTGCTTGCTGTCTCTCCCCTGCCTGAGTACCTCCCCGGATGGGGTGTTCACTTCCAGTCCAAGAAGCCCCTAGTTCAGCTGGAATTGGTCTCCCTGTGATTCCTCTCTACTGCTGCCATAGGTCTTACCCCGCACCCCAGACCCCCCACCCCTCTGCTTCCTAAGTGAGTGGTCTCACCTATCCTCCCCTCTTCCTAGAGATCCCGCTGGTTCCCACTCTGGCTGGGAAAGTTGGGGTCGGGAGGGTAAAACAGGAAATAAGTGTGTTTAAGGGAGCAGCTTTGAGTCTGACAGATGTGTGCTCTGACCCCAGCTGTACCACTTTCCAGCCGTGTTGCTTTGGGCAGATGTCTAAAATCCCTGCGCCTCGGTTTGCTCCTCTATCAGATGGGAACAATGAGAGCATCTAGCTCTTGGGGCCACTGCAAGGATGAAATAAGATACGTGGTGGGAAACATGTCCATGGCTCCCCCTCCTATGGGGCTCTTCACCACCCCACTTCGACCTCTCCCCCAACGCTGCCCTTGCACCTGCACTCGGCCCAGTGGGGCGGCCCCTTCCTCCCATCACGCTGTGCCATTTCTAGCCACAGTGCTTTCGTATGCGCTGTTTCCTCTGCCTGATATGCTCTTCCCCTTCTCGGCCTGGCCACGCACTACTCTCCCTTGGACGTCCCACTACGGAGCCTTCTTTCCTCTCCCTCAGGCAGAAAGAATCACCCCCTCCCTAGTCGCCCACAGTCTCCACACTGCAGAGGTTTTGAGGAAGACTAACTGGGATCTGGGCTTGCTTGGTGGTCCTAGTCCAGATCGCATGACTCTGAACGAGATGCTTTCGCTCCCTGAGCCTCGTTTTGCTTCATCTGAGAAATGGGGACGAGACCTAAGTTCTTGTTCTGTGCTCGTTCACGTCCTGTAACCCCCAGAGGTGACCCTGGTGTGCAGGTACAGCTTTGCAACATGTGCATTTCCTGGAAGAGAAAAGCAATTCAGGCCTAACCCCCGGGGCCCAAGCAGGAGGGTTACGTAAGTTCCGAAACTTATTTTTCCCTGTAATTATGACAAACTCCTGGAGCCCTGAGTGAATGGCCCCCATTCTTGCTTCTGTGCTTGTTGAGACATACACCAGAATTAATTTAATTACCATCTTGGGCCTCTTTCCAGGGGTGCCCTGCCAGGGCACCTCCCTCTGGATTTCATTAAGTCTCCTGTCAACATCTCTGGTTCGGCTCTGCTGCTGGTGGAGCCACAGGAGAAACGGGCGCCTGCCCCAGGCCCGCGTGATGGATATTGTTTACCCTCTTCTTCCCACAGATTCCTTCTTAATAACCCTGGAGCCAGGAGGCTCCCTGGCAGGGAGGCCGGAGAGAGGGTCTGGGCGGAGGCACTGAGGTGGCTTCCTTGGTGGCAGGGGCAGGATCAAGATAGCATCTGCTAGAAAGAAGCTAGGTTTTTAAGGAATTGAAGGAAAATTCAGTTAGCTCCAGGGGAGTCTACATTTTGGGAGGAGACTAAGTGTTTACTCTGGAAACTGTGTTTACTCTTTAGGAATCCACGGAGAAGCTTCTGAATACAGATGCAGGCTGAGCCCTGATCGTGCTCTCAGATTGACTCCTCATCCCAACCATAGCCTGGTTATAAACAGCCTCAAATATAAACGGAGCCCGGATCCTGATCATAACCCTGACCCTGGTCACAGATGGAACTCTCTGGCTCTGACTCTAGTTTTAGACTGAGCCTTGATCCTAATCATAGCCCAGTACCTGAACTTGTCCCCAAACTAAGCTTCAGTTCTGTTCTTACCTCTGATTTTGGTCACAGACTGAGCCCTGATTCATCGTACTCAGGCTCTGACCCTGGAAACAGACTGAGCCCTGATCTTACCACTGGGCCGAGTCCTGATCCTGGTCACAGACAAAACTGGGTTTTGGGCTGACACCTGGTTTGGTCACAGACTGAGTCCTCACAGGCTGAGGCTTAGGCCTCATCCTGGTCATGGAGCCCTGACCCTAACCATAGACTAATCCACAAACTAATTCCTTGAACCAAGCCCTGATCATGACTGTATACTCAAAACTGTTCTTGGTCCTCATCTGATTCCAAACATTAACCCAGCTGAATCCCAACCCAAGTTATAGACCGAGACCTCAGCCCTGACCCTTATGGCTAGATGACCTCTAACACTAGCTTTAATCTGAGCCCTGACTCTGCTCAAAGACTGAGCACTCACTTGATCCCTGGATGACCCATAGTCCTAGCTCCAGGTTAAGTCCTGATCCTGGTTACAGACTGAGCCCTAACTGCAGCCCCAGCCTGAGTCCCAATCCCGGATGCTGCCAGACCACATGCCAAGTTCTCAGATTCTATTTTCTCAAGCCTGTTCCTTCAAACTATAAACCTGTCCCCTAGAAAAGAACCAAGGCAGCCCATTAGTGCTCATTCCTGTCAAGAGAGATATCCTTGAAAGAATGAATCAAGGAATTAACTTTGAGCAGCAGGAGACAGAGAAAAACAGAAATGATTACTTCCAAACGAGGAGCTGAGTTGGGCAGCTGGTTCCCCTGGAGGAACAGGAAGAGGAAAAGAGAAAATATGGCATTGGCGAAGGGAGCAGACTGTTTCAGCCTTCCTCTTTAGGGACAGTGGCTGGGAGTCTTTCAATGTGCCCTATTGAGAATCATTCATTCATTCATTCATTCAATCACACATTCAATAAACACTACAGAGTACCACCCACAAGTTTGGCCTTCATACATTCCACATGCATTCAGTAAGCACATACTATGTGTGATAGAGCTCACATTCTGTTTGATGAGGGGAGAGGCTACTCAGTGGGTGTCTCCAGGTTAGAAATTACTCTCCTCCCCTCCTCTAAACCACTACTCCTGCAGTAAGTTCCGAGGGTATTGGGAAATGAGTCTTAGGGTCAAGAAGAGGTGGTAGGTCACCTTGCTTCTCAGAGTCTCAGTTTCCCCTTCTACTAAATGAGCATTTGTGCAGGGTGAAGAAAATGACAGTTAAGAACATACCTAATGTGGTATTAGGCATATGGTCAGAGCTTAATAAAGGCTGCCTTCCTTGACTGCTAGGGTGGATGGGAAGGTATAGTCACAAATGTTATGCATAACAACTCACAAAATAATGGTGACAGAGATTGCCCACTTAAGGCTAATGGGTGCTGGCTGGAGGGTGGGCCTCAGTTTCCCCATCTGTAAATAGTAGGGTTAGATTTGATAATTCCGTCATTCTAGACATACTTGGACACCCCATAGCTGGATTTTAGGGTACCAGGGAGTGGTAAACCCCTAAACTTGGATGTGGTTTCAGTGGCTCTGAATGTTACTCTGCTGCCCAGTAGCATCTGGGACAGTTATAAAACCTGGCCCAGCAAACTCTCCCCTCCCCGGAGACCCACAGGTGGCGTCTGGCCGCAGCACACAGCTCACCAGTGGACATCACTAAGCTCGCATTGGCCTTGGCGAGGTGCAGCAGATTTGGGTATGCCTCAGGAAGTCGCTACTTCCCCTCAGCCCTGGGCCTCAGTTTCTCCATGACTCCTATGGGGCAGCACAGCCTTTGAGGTACTGACAGGCCTCAGCGTGAATTTTCGTCCACCCCTTACAAGCTGGGGAACCTCGGCTAACTTACCCTCTCTCAACCCTAGTCTTCTTCCCTGGATGTGGGGCGATGAGATATTGATTTTAGGACTGTTATTGAGAAGTGGAGGTGGTGGAGAAGCTGGCTTAGGTGGTGGAGCGTACACAGCAGGAGCACTATAATTGCAAGCAGGTGTCCTCACTCCCGGGCTTGAGCAGAGATTTGCACACTGTGGTTCGTGGAGAGTCCACGGGTGGCTGGAAGCAGGGGTAGGGGGCCAAGCCGAATGGACTCAGGACCTTGAGCTGCTTTTATCCAATTAGCTGTTGTGTAAGAATTCATTTGAAGAAAGAGGACTAAAGCTAAACGACATTACCACAGAAAAGTCCAAGACCACCGGGTTAGGGCTAAAATGCTGCGACTGACACAGAACCTATGCGTGCAGGGCTCTGGAGAGGTTTTGGGGGGAAGTGAGGCTCTCCCAATCTTTTGACAGTGCTCGGAGCCCTTGCAGTGTAGGAAGGGGCCGTGCAGGCTGGGCCTGCTTTCAGTCCGCGGCAGCGTTAAATTTCCCCCACGGTTTCTCCCTACAATGGGAGGACAGCTGCCTCGTAAGAAGCTCTGCTCTGCCTCACACTGTGCTCAACGCTCTCCTTTCGGCAGAATGTTCGACAAGCAAACGAGGATTATCAGACAGTTGAACACAGCTACTTCTCTCTCCATTTCACAGCTGGGAAAACTGAGACACAGAGCAGGGACGTGACTTTCTAAAGGCCACGCAATCACTGGAAGGTGGCACCTGGGTTCACGGGCAGTGCTGGCAGCTCAGAGCCCTGGGCTGACCCCTAGACCTCTCGACCCCTGACGTCAGAGTGAGGCTGGTCTGGCCCCTGAAGGGTTCTTTGCCCATGTACCCCGCACCTCATGTGTTGCTCAGAGGCATCTGGGATGGAAGGAAGGCTTGTTCGCTCTGAGTTGTTCTTTCCTTGTAGGTATTTTGTTCTGTTTTGTGGCCTTGGTTAAGCCAGATTTGTGGCCAGCATTTGACCCAGAGAGTGGGGTGAGCAGGCACGAATGAGGGGGAAGGGAAACTAAGCTAGGTTTGTGAGGCAAAGGAACTCACACTTATTGAACATTGACCCTGTGCCAGGCACCAGGCACCATGCCCTCAGGGGAGCATTGCCCTCCCCATTGCATGGATAAAGAAACTGAGGCAAAATGGCCAGTTAGATAATAGAGCCAATACAGAACCCAGGTGTGTGTCCCTGTGCTCCTGGCAAAGCCAGCGAATCCCTGTGGGCCTGGCACCATTTCCTCTATCCTTCCTCAGGTGGTCCTCAGAGGCCCCGCCCAGGCGCAGAGCCTTCTAGAGGGGCCTCTCCATGGCACCATTTCACGACTGAAGTATTAGCCTCACCCAGAACCCCAACAACCAGCGCAGGGTCCCAAGCTGCCCCTGTACAGTGGCATGGGTGTGGTTTTCAGGAGTGCTGGGGCTGCCGCCGGACTGACTTGAGTTTTAAGTTGTGGCTCCACAACCACTCCTTGTTGTGAACTGGAACATGTCCTTTAAGGTGGAGACATGAGGACACATGCATCCTTCACATTTAACAATATTTATAAAGCACCTACCGTGTGCCTGGCCTCATGTCAGGTGCTAGATGGATGGGTGAGTCAACAGCCTTTGACGGCAGTGGGGTGCTTGGGAAATAGGCAGTGAAGTGGAAGGCTAGGATCCTTCGGGGGTTTAGAATTCAGCGGGGGTGTGAACCCTTGATATTTTGTCACAGACTGCAGATGTCAGGGAACCAGAGCCCCAGAATTTCCCCTTGCAGCCTTTTCTTCCCACAGTGCTCCCCAAGACGGGTCACCATACAGTTATCTGCTGTGTGACATTGCACAGCATCTCCTGTGTCTTTCAATGGGCTCCAGACTCTCGGAGGTTTGTCTCAATGACCTACCGATGCAACAAAATCATCCCGAAACACTGTGGCTTAAAAGAGTGACCATTTTATTAGCTCCGCCATCTGGTCTGGGTTAAGCTGGACACATCTGCCAGTTTTATCTGGGCTCACTGAGGCAGCAGCAGACACCTTGGGGTCAGACAGTGGAAGAAGGCATCCCTTACGTCTGGGATAGTGGGTGTTGGCTGAGCCACACGTCTCCAGAAGACTAGCCTGGGTTTCTCCATTGAATGCAGCTTCCTAGAGCAAGCCCCAGTGTGGAAGCACTTTCTAAACCTCTGCTAACTTCACGTTAGCCAAAGCAAGTCACACGGCCAAGCCCAGAGTCGGTGTGGGAGGGGGCTACACAAGAGCAAACCACGAGGAGGTGTGATTCATGGGGAGCCGTGACTGTACCAGCCTAGCACCACCTCCGCAGCTGTTTCCTGCTTCTGTACCTTTGCCCAGGCTGTTCCTTTGCTAGCTATGCCCTGCCTGGTGAACTCCCACTTGGGCAAGTTAGGTAGCTTCTCTCTGCCTCCGTCTCCTACAAAGTGGGGCTACTGGGAGTGACTTCATTCAAGATTTATTTTGAGGATTAAATGAGCTAATATGTGAAAAGCTCTTAGAACAGTGCCTGGCAGTGAGTATCTCCTCAAAAAATGCCCACCATTACCATCATTATGATGATTCTTAGCATGACTACTCCTGCCCTCATCCTTCCAAGGCCCGCTCAAGGGGTCTCCTCCTCCCTGAAACCTTGGATTCTCTCCAGCCAAGCCCTACCCTCCAGGCCCAGACCTTCCTGGTCCACCTTCCCCTTCCCCTGAGGGAAGGGAGTCCCAGGGCCCAGTACAGGGCCTCTGCGAACCCTCTCATTTCATTTGCAGTTAGGGAGGCAAGACCTTTCCCAGTGACCCCATTTAACAGAGGTGGAAC
Organism: Eonycteris spelaea; assembly: GCA_003508835.1. Classification (NCBI taxonomy): domain Eukaryota; kingdom Metazoa; phylum Chordata; class Mammalia; order Chiroptera; family Pteropodidae; genus Eonycteris; species Eonycteris spelaea. Next base: position 593,562 of record PUFA01000204.1, on the reverse strand, counting down.
CTGAGGCTCAAGGAGGTGTGGTGACTTGCCCAGGTCCCAGGCTGGTATGGCAGGTGGGTGAGCTAGGAGTTGAATCCAGGTGAGACTGTGGCATCTGTGTCTGTCTACCTCACTGTCCAGCCCTCCGTTTCGTGCCTACATGGACTTGCGTTGGGGACTCAGAAGGAAGCCATGCAGTCTGAGGGACAAGGACAGTCTAGAAGCAGCTAAGAGTAGGGGGTGAGTGTGGAAACCAAAGGAACCCCCAACCTGCTGGGGTCAGGGCAGGTTGCCCAGAAGACATGTAATGAAATAAGGAGTGAAAGGTGCAGAGGGACAGGGGGACATCCCCAAGGCCAAAGTCAGATTGTGGCAGGCCACCCAGACCATGTCACCATAGCCTTAGCCACTGTAGCCACATCCCCATGGGTCTCAGGGACATGACCCCCACCCCATCTACCAGGGCACACCTCCTGGGTTTCCGGGTACTAACCAGCTGCCCCATCCAGAGGAGTGGGACAGTGAGCCCACCTTCCGAGTCCTTCAGTCCAGCAGATATTTCATCTAGAAACACTTCCCGTGCCTCCATGGGGTCAGTGTCTGCCCGGAGCCTCCTGGCTAAGGGAAGACATCCCAGAGCCCTGAAAGATAGCACCTGCCTTAAGCGTCTGAAAGCTGGGAAGATTGCAGAGGAATTTACCTCCTCTGAAAGGCTTTGGGCACTGGCTCAGGGAACTAGTGAGTCCATGGAAACGCAACCGGCCCCCGTGAGAATGACAACTTTCGTCGGAACACGGAGATGGTCACTGAATGAATGATTCTAGGCGAGTCACATCCCCTCTCTGAGCCTCAGATACTCCACCTGTAAAGCGAAGGTGAAAATAACCACCTCATGGGGTTTGAAAACCCCTGTTCCCCCACCCGTCATTCCACCATTATTGCACATTTGGTCTGGTACATGGCAAGTATTGTTCTGCCATGAGAAGCTTCTCCCTGCTGCCCCTCCAATGTTTTAAATTGTGGTAAAACACATATAAAATAAAATTTGCCATCTCAACCATTGTTAAGTGTACTGTTCAGTGGCACTGAATGCATCCATAATGTTCAATCATCACCATTCTCCTTCTCCATAATCCTTTCATCCTGTAAAATTAAAACACTAATTCCTCTCCCCAGCCCCTGGCAACTACCACCCTACCTTCTGCCTCTCCTGGAGAAGCTTTTTTAAGTTTCCAGAATCTCCTGGAGAAAGGCGGGGAGCACCCCCAGGGGCAGTTAACACAGTAGGTAGCAGCCAAGACCTTCGCAAGCAGAGCAGAGCGCTGGGGCGCCCGAGCCCTGAAGAGTTACAAACCATCCAGCCCTCACCTGACTTTGCTTGGTTTTCCACTTTCCTTTGATTTTATTGTATATAAGTGTGATTTATATACAGTGAAATGTATCCTCTATTAGTTTTCTAGGGCCGTGGCACTACAGACCGGGTGCCTTAAACAACAGAAATTGGTTATCTCACAGTTCTGGAGGCTGGGAGGGCCAAGATCAAGGAGCTGGCAGGGTTTCTTCTGAGAACTCTCTCCTAGGCTTGTAGATGGCTGTCTTCTCTCTGTGTCTTCACACGTCATCCCTCTTATCTGTGTGTGCCTGTGTCCTAATCTCTTCTTCTTATAAGGACACCAGTCCTATTGGAGTCAGGTGCACCCCTATGACCTCATTTAAACTTTTTCCCTAAGCTTTATGGAGGTATAATTGACAAATAATTGACAAATAAAAAAACTTAAGGTGTATGATGTGGTGACTTAATATATGTATATATTGTGCAATGATTACCGCAATAAAGTTATTTGTCACAGTCATCACCTCTCATAGATAACTTCTTATTTTTTTTATGGTGAGAACGTTTAAGATAGACTCTCAGCAAATTCCAAGAATACAATACAATATTTTTAACTATAGTCACCGTGTACATTAGATCCTCAGAACTTATTCATCTTATAATGGAAAGGTTGTCCTTGACCAACATCTCCCCACGCTCTCCCACACCCTTCGCCCCTGAGAACCACTGTTCAGCCCTCTGGTTCTGTGAGTCTGAGGCTTTAAAATTCCCTGTATAAGTGAGGTCACACAATATTTGTTTTTCTCTGTCTACTTATTTCACTTAGCACAACGTCCTTCAGTTTCATCCATGGTGTCACAAATGGCAAGATTTCCTTCTTTTTTATGTCCGAATAATACTCCACATGTTTCTACACCATTATTTTCTTTGTCCATTCGTTTGTTGATGGACACTTAAGTTTCTATGTCTTGACTATTGTAAATAATGCTGCAGTGTACATGCGCATGCAGCTGTTTCTTTGAGATAGTAGTTTCATTTCCTTGGACATGTACCCAGAAGTGGGATTGCTGGATCATATGGTAGTTCTATTTTTTTTTTTTTTTTGAGGAACTTTTATACTGTTTTCCATAGTGGCTGCACCAATTTGCATTCCCACCAACAGTGCACAAGGGTTCCCTTTTCTCTACATCCTTGCTAACACTTATTTCTTATCTTTTCGATAATAGCCATCCTAACAGGTATGAGGCGGCACCTCATTGTGGTTTTGATTTGCATTTCCCTGATGATTAGTGATGCTGAGCACCTTTTCATGCACCTGTTGGCCATCCGTATGTCTTCTTTGGAAGAGTGTCTGTTCAGACCTCATTTAACTTAATCACCTCTTTAAAGGCCCTACCTCCAAATACAGTCACATTTTGAGGTACTGGGGGTTAGGACTGAGACATATGATTTTGGTGGTGAGGGGAGAATAGTTCAGCCCTTAATAGACCCCTTTTTAGTTTATACGCTGATGAGTTTTGACAAATGTATATCCGCATGTAGTAAATGTCACAATCAAGATGCAAAACCTATTCATCACTCCAAAGTCATCACCTTTGTGTCCCTTCGGAGAAAGACACCACTTGCTACCCCCTCGTGCCACTGTGGATCCCATTTGTCTTTCCTAGAGTTTAACATAAATGGAATCACATGGTGTATACTATTTGGAGTCTGGCTTTTTTCCCTTCAGCAGAATGATTCTGGGCTTCACTCGTGTCGTGCACATCATAGTTTGTTCCTTTTTATTCCTCAGTAGCAATCCTTGGTATGCATGGATCACTGTTTGAAGGACATGTGCATGGTTTCCAAACCAGGGATATTAAAAATAAAGCTTCTATAAGCATATGGGTCTAGGTCTTTGTGTGGCCATATATTTTTCTTTTTCTTGGGTATCCCCACCTAAGGAATGAATCACTGGATCAAATGGTAAGTGGATTTTTAACTTTATAACTGTTCTTCAGCATGATTGTGCCATTTCACTCTTCCAGTAGCAGTGTTTGAGAGTTTCATTTGCTCTACCTTCTCATCAATGTTTGATGCTAGTCTTTTTTACTTTAGTTTCAAAAGGTACATACTGCTATCTCATTGTGGGTTAATTTGCATTTCCCTGATGACTAGTGATGTTAAGCATCTTTTCATGTTCTTATTGGCCATCATATATCTTTTGTTTTGTCTACTTTTAATTGGATTGCTATTTTTTTTATTGTGGTAAGAGATATGTAACATAAAATTTATCATTTTAACCATTTTTAGGTGTGTAGTTCATTTAGGTGGCATTAAGCACTTTCACATTGCTGGGCAACCATCACCATCATCCATCTCCAGAAATTTTTTGTCTTCCCCAACTGTAACTCTGTCCCCATTAAACACAGCTCCCCATTCCTCCTCCCCCAGCCCCTGGCCACCACCATTCTACTGTCTGTCTCTATGAATCTGACTGCTCTAGGGACCTCATGTAAGTGAAATCATACAGTATTTGTCCTTTTGTGGCTGGCTTATTTCACTGAGCATAATGTTCTCAAGGTTCATCCACATTGTAGCATGTGTCAGAATTTTCTTCCTTGTTAAGGCTAAATAATATTTCATTGTATTAATAGACTACATTCTATTTACCCATTCATTTGTCAATGGACACATTTTAGCTATTGTGAATAATGCTGAGATGAATGTGGGTATACGTATCTCTTATCTCTTAGAGTTTCTGCTATAATTGGGTAGTTATTTCATTATTGAGTTATTAAAACCTTAGCTTTGAATTAACATCATAGTTATCAACCTCAGCTCTCTGTTAACTTAGTGTTTCAGCCAACATCTTATTTATCAGCTAATACTTCAGTTATTGGCCAAACCTAAATTTTAGCCAAGATCTTAAAGATGAGCTCACACGTCGGTGGTCAGTTAACTGCCTGTTTTTTAGAAACTAACATCTCTGTTTTCAGCTAAACACCTGAGTTTTCAGCTAACACTTTGGGGACATTAATACAGTTGTTACATTAGCCAGGATAAGACCTGGCTGAACTGGGAAAGGAAAAAGAGGGCTTAGTGAGGAAATGTAAAGACATTAAAGGAAGAACCTCTGTGTTGATGAGGGGGGTCCTCAGAGTGTTTCCTCATTTGAACTACAAATTGGGGAGGAGGATGAGCCCCGTCTTGTTCTCTTGACGCCATCAGTGGGCACTGAGCCCTTTGATGGGCCCAGCCCTGTATTTAGTACATATTTAATGACCCAAGTAAAGGAATGTTTCCAACCCCAGATGCTCTTCCCAGCTTTGCTGGGGCAGGACAGGCTAGTAGAGCTCTAAGCAACATGGGCTTCAGTGTCCCCTTCCAGCAAATGGGTCACTTCAGGCTAAGCCAACATGAGGTTACATCCCCACAGTGAAAAAATAACTCAGGGATGAGCAGAGTTGATTTATGGGACTGACATTGGGGAGAGGAAAGACATGCGCCAAGCCTTGGAGCTCCTGGGAAGGCTGGAGGGCAAGGCAGAAGCAGCAAAGCTGTGGAAGGGAGCGAGGGTCCCATGGTCCAGGAGCCAGCTCAGCTGCGGCCCGGAGTTGGGAGCCGGTGATATGGACCGCAGGGTCCTTGGCATCAAGTCCCCTCAGCCCTGTTCCCAGCCCTGTCTTTCCCCTCCTATTCCTCCACAACTCCCTGCACCCTGTGATGCAATTATTCCCAATAAGTGGCCTTGTCCCCTGCCACTAAGAGCCACTGCTCTGTGCCTTTGCAATCGTACTCGACACTGGAATGCCTTTTCCTCTTCAACGGAATTTCTGCAGCCTTAGTTCAAATGTTCTCACCTCTGGAGACACTTTCCCTGGACCAAGTCCCTCTTGAGGGTTTTAAAGATTTTTAAAAAATTTTTATTGGTAAGGGTCCTGGTGGGATCTGAGGCTCTGTGGCTATAGATAGGATCTGACTCAGAGCCTGGCTCTCCATAAAATTTTTTTGAATGAATAATGAATGAATGAATGAATGAGTGTGTGAATCAATAAATGAGTGAGTGCGTGGGTGGTGGGTATAAGGCCACATGCCTTCTCCAGGGACAGTAGAGGTTCTAGGGGCAATGATCTTTGCTCTAATATCTTGCTGACACACCACGTGTTTCTCAGAAACACCTGAAACTCGGTCCGTAGGACCCGAAGTTCAGCTGGCCCTTCTGATGTCTGATGTCTTCTGTTCTGCAGTCCCAGGGAGTCTGGGATCTAATTCCTGCTCAGGCTGCTCTGGGTCAGTTCTGGCTGCCCTGCTCTAGCTGAGCAGGGCTTTGGGCAATCACAGTTTGGACCCTGGTGTCGTCTGGCCCATGGACACAAAACAACAGCATCCTTGCTGGGCCTAGGCTGCAGGGCTCTGAGGGTGGCTTCGAGAGCCCTCTCCCAGACTCTCACAGCTCCCACCTCAGCCCTGTACTCCCAAGCTTGCTGTGTGACCCAGGTTGGTCACATGACCTCTCTAGACCCACATCTGCTTCATTCACACATCTGCATGACCTAGATCTCACCGGACTCCCTGCCCTAGTCTCCTACAGTTGGCCTATTGGCCTAGGATACATCCAGCTAGTGTTGCCTCAGGCCTTTGCACTGATTGTTCCTTCTTCCTGGAATGCTCTTCCTCCAGATCTTGGCCCTCCCCTTCTTTGTGTCTCAGCCTAAATGTCACCTTCTCAAGGAGGCCTCTCCTAACCATCCCAGGAGGCTAGGCTCAGCCCAGCCCTGCAGTGCCTCCATACCTTGAGTGGTCTTGGTGCCTGGGAGTGAACTTCTCTCTGAGTCTCATGGGGCTAGATGTCTCATGTCAAGAGTAGGGAGCACACGGCACTGGACTTCAGGATTCTAGACCCTTCATCTGCCACGGGAGGCTGGTTAAACCTGGTAATGATCCATCTGCCATTACTGATGCCCCTGAAATGATAGTTCATAAGGCTGGTTTTTTGGTTGGGGAAACTTGGAGTAATTTGCCCAAAACCACACATCACTGAGGGGTGGAAACTGCAAATCCACACTCTGCCTGCATCCTTGGCCCCCTCTCCTAGCTCAGTCTCTGCCCCTCTTGCTCCCTGAAGACTTGTTTCTTGCTCCATAAAACAGGCCACAGACTCCATGAAGCAAGGCAATGGTGGCAGAAGGCAGGTGACAGAGTCTGTGCCCTGGAGGGAGGCCATGTGACCATGGACCAAGGAGCTGGGACCAGGGTCCACTTAGTGTGGACACTGAATTTCTGTTCCATTCTGTGTCTGTGACCTACCCTACTCATCCCATTAGTCTAGGACCTTCCCAGTCTGAGCACTGAAAGTTCTGCCCTCCAGGAACCTGAGTCCTGGGTGAATTGGGACTGTTGGTCACTCGAGTGAAAGGAAGGCAAGGCAGGTGGGAAGCTCAGCCCAGCGAGGTAGGAATGAAAGGATGTGAGCAGAAGCATGGCTGCCTTGCCTTGTGGAGGCCCTTTTGGGCTTGGGCAGCTGAGATGAGAGAAAGGAAAGAGGAAGAATGGCATTCCAGAGACCTCCAAGCCTTGGGCAAAGGAAGCCTGTAACATTTTGGTAGCTGCTCCCTGGAGGAAGGAGACATTGGGAGGAGAAAACTAAGCCCATGGAATCTCTCTCCCCTCAGCCCTGGCAGGAGGGTAATGGGGCTGACCCTCCTGCCCTGCCAGCCTCCAGGCGCTGCCGACACAGTGGATTCTTTCTTGGAGAAGAATTCAGTAACAAAACATCGAACAACACCCCGTGATTCAGCCCCTGCCTGAGGGGCTTTGTAAGGCTTGGAGAGATAAGCAAACCCTGAACAGCCCACTGCTCCGGGAGGTTCTGTAATTGGAAATATTCTCAGGCCTGTCCCAAAGCCAGAGGCCAGAGGGTCCTGGGGGCCAGATTAACCCTGGTCTGCACCTCCTCAGCGGGGGTGGCACATGCCTGTGGTTTAGGGCGTTGGGGGCTGAATCCAGCTGGAATCTTGGCTAGGAGGACCAGAAGCCAACACAGCTGCCCAATGGTTGCAGGGAGGCATCCTAACAACGGAAATGCCGACGGCACTCCCCACGGGAGCAGCCTCACGCCAACAGCCCACTTCATAGACGAGGCAGTGGACGACCTGAGAGGGCACACGGCTAGCTTACCGAAGGTCGCCTTGTCAGCTGCAAACCACATCTGAACCCCACTGATACCCCCGGTGCCTAACTCAGGGCTGCTCGCGGGCACCTGTGGAACAGAGGAAGGAAGAACAAACTGTGGCAGTTAACACTTCAACTAAGTGGGCGATGGTATCACTGCTCTCCCTGTATCTCTCTTTTGGAGCTCCTTGTAGTTTCCTCAAGACAGGTTACGTGGTTAAAACAAGGTATGAAAACCCTTACGTGAGTCTACTGGTTCTCAAAGTGGGGTTCCCGGACCACCACCACCAACATCTGGAACTTGTTAGAAATGCATCTTCCTGGCCCCTCCTCGGACCTGTAGAATCAGACACTCTGGGGGTGGGGACCAGTGGTTGGTGGGTTAACAAAACCCCAAGGGGGATTCTGATGCTCCATCAAGGCTGAGAACCCCTGTTCTAGTCTAAAGCAAGAGAGGAAACCAAGGCCTGGGAGGTCTCACCTTGCTCCTGGTGGAGCCCAAAACCCACCCCTGGCATCTCCCAACTCCACGCTCCACCTCCTTGGCTCCCTAACAATATGTACTTCTCTCTGAAGAGAATGACCTCCTTTGCCTCCAAAGGAACTCACTGAGATGTTTCTCCTTCACAAGACTGGAAGCTTCTTGAGGACAGAAATGACATCTGATTGTCTCTGTCTTCTGAGGTCCCATCACAGTGCCTGGCACTGCTAAAGCCTGTGCTTAATACATTGCCTAATGAGCTCTCTTTTATACACACATGATCTACTGACCACCTCACTCTTCCACAAGGATCTGGCAGGTTACTCCTCCTTTCTTCTTGGGCACCCACTGGTCAGAGAGATCAGTGTGGTTAGCCATGCCCATTGGTTGACACCAGGATGGTCTGGCCCATGGTCTCCAGTGCAGTCCAGTATTTCCCCCTGGGTAAGGATCTAGTCCCAATCCAGTAAGTCACTTGGATAAACTCAGAGATCTCTGACCCCTCAGCCACTGCCCACGGTAATAGTATTCCCATGGTAACAGCCTCATGCCAACAACTCACTTCATAGACAAGGCAACGGAGTGGCATTCACACCCCTTTCGTTGGCCCTCTCCCCTCCCCCAGCACCTCTGCCTATCTAAGACGTCTCTCTGTTCTCAGAGCAACCCTTCAAACTGAGATAGGACTCTGAACCTCAGATGCTCCTGGAATTATCACCCACTCTCCTTGGTTGACACTTGTCCCTCTCTTTCCACATGCCTTTTTCCAGCGGCCAAAAAGATCTCTAGCATTCTCATTCTAGGCGTGGGATTTCAAACTCAGAGCTCAGTCTGGACCCTGGGTCAGGTGAGACAAACTCCATGGCAGCAATGGGCTTCGGAGGTGGCTGCAGTCCGGTGTGTGTCCCTGCCCTCCCTGCGACCCAAGAAGTACACGAGCATGCAATAATCCCATAGCACGAGCTCAGCTGCCACGTGACATTTAAGCACCTCATTCTAACCTGTACCAGAGAAAGGATTAGGCTGCATGGGACCCAGCGCAGGGCGCAGCTGCTAAACCTCTGTTCACCTTCCTCCCTCACTGCCCCTGATCTGGACAATTGTGCCAGCCTCCCCCGAGCTCCCTGCCTCCTCCCGTACCTTCTCCAATCTGTCCATGGTACTCCTGCGGCCACAGTACACCACTGCTAGAACCCTGCCCTGTCCAGGACACAGTCTGAATCCTTAGCCTGGCATTCGAGGCTCTCGACAGTCTAAACCCAGTTGACATTGTGGCCTCTCCTCCCACCAGCTCTTCACATGCCCGCTGATCCAGAACACCACTCTGCCAACACCCCAGGCCTATCATTCCAGGCCTCTGGCCTGCTGTTCCCACCACCTGGGATCCTCCCCTCCCCTGCCCTCTCCCTGGCCATTCATTCAGTTAATAACCCATTCCACACTGACTGAGCCCTGCTGTGTGACAGACCCTGGGTGCTCTGAAGCTGACTGGCAAAATCCTGACTCCTGCTCTCATGCACCTCCAGTTTGGGGGTAGGGAACAAAGCAGGCTTCCCTGGGATGTGAAACCAGAGCAGGCGCTGAGGCGTGCGTGTGCGTGAACCTGGGAAAGGAAGGAGGGGAGAGCGTTCCGAGCAGAGGGAACCACCCGCAAGACCATGAAGCAGAAGAGAGCAGGACAAGACTGCCCTCACAGATGCACAAGCAGACCAGTCGCTCAGAAGAGCCTCGAGCTTAGGGTTTAAAGCTCCCAGTTGCTGTCTCGAAATTTATAATAATTTTCTCTTCGAATGTGTGTTGCTGGAGTCGGAAGGGACAATGGAGCACGCCTGAGAGACTTGGACGCTACTCCTGCCCCTTCTCCGTGACATTAAAGCTCCCGCTTCTGCCTTCCACCAGGCCTGGCCGGGAGCTCTTTAGAATGGGTGTGGGTGGCATGCCCTACAGCATCGCAGAAGAGGGCAAGGCGGTGGGTGTCCTCACCCCAAGCTGGCAGCACCAGAATGCGTTTGGTGGCTATTCTAGCAGAAGGATCAAAGTACCTGGTACATATGGAGGGACACTACCCCAGCAGTGAGAGGTGGCCTCTCACTTGGATTGGGGTGCCAGGCCAAGGAAAGAGAGATGCCTGGCTTGGTATCCCACCCCTGTCTGGGGCATGGCATTGGTCGGGCAGCCCAATAGCTCAGTGTTTTCATGACTGCTGAGTTGTGGGGTGAGGTCCAGGTGCTGGTGTAGGTCCTCCATGAGTGTCCCCTCCCCTAAGGGAATGTGACATTAAATAGCAAATACAAAACAGCATGATAGGTTGAGGCGGGTAGGAGGAGTCTGTCAGTGGAAGAATGGAAAAGCTCTATATCTTAGTCCCTTTAGTGATACTTTATTCTTGCTTTTTGAGGGGGTCCAGGCAGGGAGGCTGGACAGAGGGAAGTGGACAGGGAACAGACCACTGCACTCTCGGCCGGTGCCGGAGGGCTTAGAAAACCCTCTCCCCAGTGGGAGTGGTTGGAGGAACTAATCCCACTTCAAGGTGGAGAAAACAGGGCCCAGAGGGAGAAAGGCCTCTTTCCTACAGAGTGCTCTGAGACCCCAGCCAAGCTGCAGACGAGGTCCAGGGCATGGTGTCTCCTGGGAGGCGGGATGGTCCTCAAATCCAGGGTGCTCTCTGAGTTCTGGTCAGAGTGGGAGAATGGCAAGCAGGAGGGGGCTGGCACAAGTAATGTGGGATGTGGAGCCTGCCAGTGACCAGGGGCTACCTGCTCTCCCTCCAGCCTCTTGACCCCAAACACCCAAAGAGCCACTCTGAGCTTGCCCATCAGATAAAGGCTAGTCTTACATAACACCTCTCCTGGCTTCCAGTGCTGATGGAGCCAGTGCTAGGCCAAGGGCAGGGGTGAGTTTCAAAATAACAAGAACAGAAGCAGAGAGGAGAGTGGAGGGAGAGTTACGTTTTCCCTTCTGACTTTTCTACCCCTACCCACAAAGCTTCTGGTTTCCTGTGCCCATATTTTTCTGGTGAGAAGAGACTAAGACATTCAAACTCCCCCAACCAATGCTGCTGGATCAACATAAGATGGCCAGTTAAACTGAAGACTTTGGATAAAACAATAGTATAAATTTTTTTTTTAGTATAAGTATGTCCCAAATATTGCATGGAACATACTTATACAAAAATTTGTTGTTGTTGTTGTTGTTAATCTGAAATTCAGATGTAAGTGGGTATCCTTTATTTTATTTGATTGGAAACCAACCTCTCCATTCAGCCTGTATGCCACACCTGCAGACAGTAACCCTAGAATTTAGAGCTACTAATTTAGGCCTAGGTAAATAGTTTCCGGAAGCCCCAGATGAGAGTGACTTAGAAATCACATTTCACCATCTGTGACCTGAGGCCCAGAAAGCAGACGGCTTTGCCTGAGGTCACATAGGCAGAGCTATCTGTCCTAGACTCTTAGATGGAGCTTGGCACTTGGGAATGCCCCTGGGGCCACCAGCGAGGTGAGTTCAGTGTTGAGGTCTAGGGGGAGAGAGGGGCTTCCTGGGGCTCATGGGTGGCCTAACCCCAGTTAACACAACACTTAATTAACCCTGACCCTAACTCAAGGCTCCAGCCTCCAAAGCCATAGCCCTCCCGCTGCTTTGGAGACTAGGGACATGGAGTTCAGGGAAATGGATATGGGTTCGAGCCTCAGCACCTCAGCTGGGTGATCTTGGCCAAGTGCTTCCTTTCCTGGAGGCTGTTTTCTCATCCGTAATATGGGGATAATGATATGCCCACTTCAGGGAGGCAGTGATGACGGAAGGAGGGAAACCTGTGAAGCTGATATGTCCTGCCCGCTAAACCCTTAGCAGTTGGCAGGTCCTTTCCCAGCCGCTCTCTACCCACTCACACTGACCTTTCCCCCTGGGCTGGCTCCAGAGGCCTCCCCTGACTTTGAGGTCACCACCCCCCAAAAGCAAACACAGGACCAGTGCAGAAAGAACCAGGAGCTCCAGGGGTCCACAGAACCCATCCCATCTCTCATACTCACCACTACCTCTTCTATGCACTCAGCCCCTTGGTCGCCCTGCTCCAGGCCTCTGCCCAAGCTGTCATCTTTACTTGTCATGCCCTTTGCCTCCCCATCACCTGACTAGCTCAGCGTCTCCTTTAGGCTAGAACCCCTCAGCCCTGTTGCTTCTCCCAGACTGATCACATCTAGTACAACTCTAATGATAGTGAGAGAGATGACCCATACTTGGTCCGTAGCTGGGACCAGGCGCGGTTCCAAGCACATATCTTGAGTCATTTAATTTTCACAACAACTCGATAATGTAGATTCTATTTTCATCCCCATTTTACAGAGAGGGTCATGCAGCTGGTCAGCAGCAGAGCCGGGACCTGAATCTGGGCAGCACGGCTAGAGTCTGTGCACCCACGTCACGCCATGCTGCTTCTCACAGTGCAATTTTCCCAGCCCCTGACGCATGCCTGGGGTGTGGTAGCTACTCAGTGAACACTCATCAAGTACGTGACCAGCTATTATCATAGCACATCATTCTTTGCTCTTTCTGGGTATGTTTCCCCGACAAAGGGTTTGCACCTTGAGGGATTGTATTTGTCTCATGACCAGCACAGAATCTGGTACACAGTAGGTTCTCGATAAATGCTTAACGAATAAATGAAAGAATGAATGCACCAGAAGAGATGGTTAGGGGCCTAAAAAGACAAACAATGAGGAAGATGGCCAAGAATTTTCTCTGCAAATGAGGCCACAGTGAGCAAAGCCTGGATGCCAAATTCATTCCGATGACCCTTTGTTATGTGCTCAAAACATTTGGCAGCCCCGGGTGGCAAGGGGCACGTTGCCCAACTGAAGAGGCAGCCTGTGGAGGGAGGCATGGCCAAGCTTGCAGAAAGCCCTCAGAGGCGTCCTGTCCAGCATGCTTCACGTTCAGCCGCCACTTAATTTTAGTTTTTTAAAAAAAACAGCTTTATTGAGATATAGTCACATGCCACAAAATTCATCCATTTACAATGTGCAATTCAGCATTTCTTAGCATAGTTACAGACTTGTGCAACCCTCACCACGATCTATTTTAGAACATTTTTATCACTCCATAAGAAACCCTGAACCCATTAGCAGTCACTGCGCATCCTTACCTCCCTGACCCCAGCCTGAGGCAACCACTAATTTCTGTCACTCTGAATTTACCAATTCTGCATCTTTCTGATAAATAGAATCATACAATACGTGGCCTTTTATGACTGGCTTCTTTTACTTAGCATAACGTGTTCAAGGTTCATCCATGCTGTGACATGCATCAGTACCATATTTCTTTTTATTGCTGAATAATGTTCTATTGTATGGATATATTGCTTTTTGTTCGCACTTTGATCAGCTTATTGTTTTTAATCTCTTTTTAGCTGTTATGAACACTCATGTACAAGTTCAATGTGGACATATGTTTTCATTTCTCTTGTGTATATGCCTAGGAGTAGAATTGCTGCATCATACAGTAACTCTATAGTTAATGTTTTGCACTGTCTTAATTTAGAGGGGGGAAAAGCAATAATTTTTCTTGAACAATTTATAAATACATTCTAACACCTAAGAAGTCCTGTAGCTTCTGCAAAGCTGAGCCCCACATAGGGGTTGTAAGGCGGGTGCGCGGGCCGCATTAGTGAGGAGAACTGCAGCTAAATCAGTATCAATCACTCCTGGCTTTTCAGTCCATACACAGTGTAACTCTGTCAAGTGTGTCTTCCTCCCTGGATCTCTGTGTCCTCAGCTATGACAGGGAGACTTTCATATACAGCTTGAAGGGATTTTGTGAGAACTAAATGATATAGTAGGTGAAGGCCACCTGGCACATTGTGGGGACTCTATGCGAGATCATGAATGTCATTTAATGCAGCAAAGACATGTTTATTTGTGCCCTGTGCTGGACACTGTCATTTTACAGCTGAGAAGACTGAGGCCTAGGAAGGACTAGGACTTTCCCAGTCGTCGGGACGCTGAGTGAAGGCACAGCCCCCCGCCTCCCAACCTCTGCCATCCCTCAGACACATTTAGACAAAGGAGGGGTCAGCTCAGAACACCCTTACGTGACACTGAGGGTTTTCACTTGTACCCCTTTCTTCCTGCCAAATGAAATGATCGGCCGGGCTTGAAGAGGAGTCCTACCCCTCTCTGCACCTCAGTTTCCTCATCCATGAAATGGTACTTTCCTCATTGGTGGCTGTGAGGATCAAATGAAATAATAGATGTAGAACGAAACTCTCAGGCCTGGCGTATATATAAAGTGTTTAGCAGACAGGAGCTGTTGCTTCCAGCTATTTGGAGGAATGCAGGGGAAGCAGAATAAGAATAAAAAGGGAGTTGTGAGACAACATTATTTATAAAAATCACAAATCCAAGTAGACCCATTATAATGGCCATGATGAGAAAGGCAGACAGCGCCAAGCTGGCCAGGATGTGGGGCAGCCAAGACTCATGAACACCATCAATGGAAGTGCAACATGGTGCAGGCGTTGTGGAAATCTCTGGCAGGGTCCACCAAAGCCAAGCAAACATGTACGTACACCAGGACCTGGCAATCTCACCCCTAGCTACTTACCCAAATGAGATATGTACTACGATTACTGAGAATCTCGATTGAGCACTGTTTGTAACAGCTGCAAGCTGGAAACATCCGACACGTGCAGCAGCAGGGCAATGGGCACAGAGATGCTCCCGTACGAGGGAAATCCAGACGGCAAAGAGACCCGATGAGCTGGAACAGACTCTGCACCAACCTGGACAGATCTCTCAGATGAGCTGTAGAGCAAAAGAAGCCAGACACTGAGCGGCACGCCGTGCATGGCCCTGTTTGTGTTAAGTTCAAGCACAGCCAAATCAACGTGAAGGAGTCAGAAGTCAGGAAGGTAGCCGCCTGAGGGGGACGTGTGGGGGCTTATGCGATGCAGTGTCAGTTCTGCCCTTTTCTGTGTGAACGTCTTACTCTAAACAAGTTTACTGACAAATAGAAGCATACTCATTTTGTAAGACTGCACACAGAGGGGCGGGCATTCCGCACTTCAGAAGGGTCTCCTACGTTGGGGAAGATGGCAAAGGGGAACCGAGAGAAGATAATGAGACAAATCTAGGGGTTGCAGCTTGCACGGGCAATGACAGCCCTGTGCCTGGCTTGGGGTGGGGGGAGGGCCTATTAAATCAGTGCTCAGCACGGGGGCCCAAAGGAAAAAATGTTTCCTTATAATTGTTAACATTTTAGGTCAAATTGTCTCCAAACTTGAATGAGCACACAGCCCCCATAGATGTATATATATTAGTAAAGTATAGACATGCCACTGAACCCGCATATTATGTAGATTATAAAACACATACTCAAAATGGAATTTTTAAAAGGGTCATAAGTGGACACAAGCATTCTGATATTTGCTTTGCTCACCCAGGAACTGCTGCTCAGGACATCCCCTACCCAGCTCAGGGCTCACCTTCCCCCCAGAGAGATGGCTGAGGTGGCTGGGCCACGGGCCAATGCCCCAGACCCTCATGGACTTTTTGACTACCCCATGAACCCTGTAGGAAGGAAGGCGTTAAACTTCCTGCAATGTACCATTCAGGGTAAGGAACACAAGATAGGTATTTGTGTTTCATTTAACCTGTAAACCTTGCACCAGGTCCTGTTCCAAACATTTCACAAATATTAACTCATTTCATCCTCAACTAGAAGAGTTTCTATGTTAACTTTATTTTAGCCGATAGGGAACTGAGGTGCAGAGAGGTTAAGTAATTTGCCCAAAGTCACACAGTTAGCAAGGAACAAAGCCAGGCTTTGAACCAGGACTGACTGGCTCCAGAGCCTACATCTGTCTCACACTCACCATGGCCACCTGACCTCCAGCTTCCATGCAAGGGAAGTGTCTATTCCCGGATAAGGCCCAGAGGGAGCAAGTGACTCTCAAACCCCTGGCTTCTCCCGAGGGCCTGCTGCAAGAAACCCTTGACCAATATATAATTATCATCCCCATACAGATGCAGAGACTGAGGTCAGCAAGAAGAAATGACCTGCCCCAAGCCTCCCAGCTGGTAAGCGGTACAGTTGGGGTTCAAGCTCAGGTCTGTCAAACTCTCAAGGTGTGCTCTTTACCACCAGCTGAACTGCCTCAAGAATGCCCTGTTTTGAGAAGAACACTGGAGAGAGAGTCCTGCCACCCTAGCTCTAACCAGACTCTACCATTGACTCACTGTGTTCTTTCAGGCCAGTCCCCAGAGAGGGTTCAGTTCCCCCAGGCAACAAGTAAAGGGAGAGGTTGAGCTCAATGATCACGTCTAGCCTTTCAGCCTTGCTGTTTCTCAGTGCGTGGTGGGGGAAGGCCAGAGACTAGCAAGGAGAAAGCTATCTAGGGATTGGTGGAAATCTAGCTTCCTGGAGGAGGTGATTTTTTTTACTTTGAGAGGGGCCTTCACAGCTATGCCCTCTGTGGGCTGAGTTGTTAGTCTTTTTTACAGATTGGAAAGCAACTGGCCTGAAAGTTACAGAGTGAGCTAGTGGCAGTCTCTGTATTCAAACCCAGGGCTGTCAGAGCCCTTCTCCCTAATATGGTAGATTGGAGGAGAGGAGGCTACCCTCACCCCACAACATTTAAGAGATGTAACTAAGATATGAACACCAAGAAATAGGACCTAAGGCAGAGGGTGTCTGGAAAACACTAGGTGCTCAATAAATGTCTAAGAGAGGAAAAAAGAAAGGAAGGGGCTCACAGCAGACTCCAGCTTGGCAGATACCAGGCTTCCTACCAAGCAGCCAGGCCTAGCTGGGCCCCTATATGGACAAAAACCTGCAATATTTTGGGGCCACGCAAGATGCACACTGCAGAGAGTGCACCTATTAGACTCATTAGAGCAATGTTTTCTGCTTTGCTGGCTGCCGGGCAGCTCTTTGCTGTGCTCGGCCCTGGCTCAGAAGAGGTCACTGCCTTCCGAAGGCAAGGGCAGGGAAGGATCAGACCTTGTGGAGCCTCCAGAATTCAGGGCTCAGCCCAAACGGAGGGGTCGAACCCCCAATGCATTCTGGGCCAAACCCTTCCTCCATGCCCTGGCTGGTACCCACTTACCCACCTGGACTGCAAACACCACCAGCCGAGGGGCAGACTGGTTATGTAACATGGAAAATCCCCTTGCACAGCACGCAGAGCAAGGGGCAGAGGCCATGCTGGGCTTCATCCCACAGCATCTTTGACTTCCTCCGTTTGCACAGCCGCCTGAGACGGGAGGCTTGCCATCTCTCAAGGTGGCCTCGGTAGAGCCTTCCAGGGCAACGACATGATTCTGAGTCGGCTGCCACAGAGCGTGTGGAGCTGCGCTACGTAGCTGGCACACTACGGCCCAGGCCCAGGAGTCGGACCTGAGTGTAGGACTTAACCTCTCTTTTCTTCAGTTTCCTGATTTGTAAAATGGGGAGGAAAACAGTATATATATATATATATCGAAGGATGGCTGTGAGATTGAAATAGGTTAATATAGTCAAAGCACGTGGGACAGTGCTGGGCACAGAGCAAGCATTATATAAATGTTAGCTGTCACTACCGCTATCACTACCATTACTACAAATGTCATTATCATCCTGACTCAACTACTTACCACCTGTTTCTGAACCTCGATGACCCTCAGAGTACCCTTCTGAAAAACTAGGATAACTACTCTACCTGCCTCACAGGTTGTCATGAGGATTACATATGTTAACATCGGCACATGTAAGTTACCACGCAGCGCCTGCCACACAACTGGCACTCTCCGTCAGGACCCTGGGGCCTGGTGTCAGAAAAGCTGGGTTCAATTTTCCATATTTGTTGCCCAGTGACCCTGGGCAACTCGCTTAACCTCCCCAATTCTGGTTTCCTCATGGTTTGGGATACAGCAGGTGCTCCGTAAACATGGTCCCCTCACTGCCCTCTCAGGCATGTTCCTACACGTGGTCCCCAGAAGTCACTGAGCCTACACAAGGATCCAATGGAGACTTCACAGGGATTGGGCACCCCTCGTGTCCCCTAGGAAACCCCACAGGAGTGGCAGCAGCTCGGGTTCAGAGCGGAAAACCCTTCAGAATCTAGAGGAGGCCATTTAAATTAATTCCCAGTGGGGTCAGAGGACAGAGGGGACACAATGAGGCCTTGGCGAGGCTGGGTGCCCTGGCTTCCAGTCCCCTGCCCTCCACCTGCTTACCTGGCTCCACTCACTCCCTTCCATCTGCCAGGAAGTCACCACCCTACCCTCCAACTCACTGTGTCCCTAAACTCTACTGTGACCTCCCAGCCTTGCATCACCTGCCAAGAGTCACCACTGAATGATCAGAGCTTTGATCAATTCCTTTCACAATCAGGATGGTGCTGATTCGCCCCGACTCTGGGAATGGAGGAGTCCATCCTCCATTCACACTGAGACTTTCCAAGTCCACACAGCTGGGATTCTGACCCTGCATCCAGTGCTCATCTGCCCCTAACTCACTTCTGCTCTGCTAGACTTTGACCTCACCTCTAGCTCTATCCAGGGAAAAAATTAAAATATTTAACAACTGTCAGGGCATACAGCAACCAATTGGAACAGATGTTAGCAGCAAAAATTCAACCTGGCTGGATCAAGACATCTGTACTGCACCCCTGCTCGTGCATAACATTTCCTGACTTGCACTGAGGATGACTCAGGCTCCTCTCCTCGGTCCTAGAACCCTAAGGCCTGAGTCATGGCTATTCACTATCTCGTGCCACCACAGGCCCTAGCACAGTGTCCTGCAGTTGGTAGGGGTTTCACACACATCCATTCGATCAAAAGCTACTTACATGCCAGGTGCCACACCAGGGGCTGGGGACATGGTGGTGCCAGGTCCCTGTCCCTCATGGTAGGGAGGTCATCAGCTTTATGAACACACATAAGTAAGCTGACTGCAGATGATGTCGTGCAAAGAATAACTTCCACAGGGGAATGTGAGCAAGAGCCAGAGAGAGTGATTTACAGGTCAGGGGAGGCCTTTTTGGGAAGGTGGCATTCATGCCAGACCTGGAGGCTGAAAAGAAACCAGCCATGGAAAGATCAAAGGGAAGGGAGATCCAGGAGAATGGGACAGCACGTGCAAACACCTTGAGCTGAGACCAAATTTGGGGAGTTTACTGGGTTGGAAGGAAAGGAGAGTGTGTGGCAAAGATTCAACAAAGGGCCCTTGATCAAGAGTTTGACTGTCTTTAAAGATGATGGGTACCAATCGAAGGGTTCCAGCAAGGAAAGTGACATCATCTGATTTCTATTTTGAAAAAAAACAAGTTATAGGATGGATTCCAGATGAAGGAGGGAGTGATTCCTCAGTAGCTTAAATGAGTCAGATTTAACTGCACAGTAGATGAGAGTAGCACCTCATTATTCTTGTTCTTCTGTGGCAACAGGACTTCTGGAAAACTAAGCTTTCTGAGTAATAAAGCAGCAGGAAGAATGCTGGACTCCCGCCAGTAAGGAATCACACTCTATAGAGCCCATAAGCACACAGCCGGGGAGTTGCGGTTACTTGCCAAAGTTCCAGTGAGTTCCAATAGCTATAAATCTAAATTACATTGAATTTGAATGAAATAAATCCACTAAGAGAGTCTGGGTTTGGCCACAAATGTACTTGGTACAATACAGTGTTAAATAAATCGGAAATGATTGCTGACATTCCAAAGCCAGATTTTATGTAAAAAACCTGGATTTCTGGCTTCTTCAGAACACTCCAGAACTCTGGCAGCCATTCCCTCCCATACACCATCAGGGAGCAGAGCGGAGGCCATCTATATGCGACAGGACGCGTGTGTTCCAATTTGCTGCAGTCCCCACCTCTCCCTACTGCTCCCCAGTCCAATCACTTGTTAGTTTAGTGGCCTCCAAGGCATCTGAGTTTGGGATTCCTATATTTGTTTTCGAACATTTAAAAGTCCAATAACTCCAAGGTCTGGTGAGGATGTGGAGCAACTGGAATGTTCATCTTCTGCTGTGGCAATGTAAATTGCAAAGTTATCCAGGGTCACTTTGGAAACTCCAATAATATCTAGTAAAGTTGGAATTTTGTTTTGTAAACTGAAGACATGCATTTGCCATAACCCAGAAATTTCTGTCCTGGGTTTCTACCCTAGAGGAACTTGTACCCATGTGCACCAGAGGACATACACAAGCACCATTTAACCTAAGCTAGAAATAACCCAATATCCAGCAACAGGAGAATGATAAACAAATTGCATTACAGCTCCACACTGAAATATTATACAATAATGACAATGAACGAGTTATAGCTACATGCAACGTGAATGAATGTTGGAGATACAATGTGAGTGAAAAAAAGCAACTCTCAGAAGAATACAGGCAGAATGGTTCCATTTATGTAGTGTGCACAGACAAACTACACAATAACTATTTAAGGACATGGGCAGAAGTGGTACAAGTAAGAGGAAAATCAAAGGACTAATACACATGAAATTCCAGCTAATGCTTACCTATGAGGGAGAGAGGAAAATGCGAAGGTCCTGAGATAGTGGTCATGCTCTATTTCTCAAGCTGGGTAGTAGAAATGCATTGTTTGCTATGTTATTATTACTTTAATTCATTAACTAGATAAATTACTTTTTAAAATTTTTTTATTTTTAAGATATATTTTGCTGAAGGCAAATAAAAATAGGATAGAATAAATTGCGTTCAACTTAAATGTTCACTTCAATGCGTTCTTACATTAGTATTCACCGCATAATGATCACTTGAGCAAGATACAGAACATGTCCAGCATGCCAGAGATTTCCCTTGTATCCCTTTGCAGTCACACATGGTCCCCAGAAACAGATGCTGCTCGATTTCTTTCACTATTGGCCAGTTTCTCCTGTCCTAGAGTTTCACATAGATGAATTTGTACAGAATGTGTTCTCTGGGTCTGGCTTCTGCCCTTCAGCATGCCGTTTTGGAGATTCACCCACGTTGTCGGCTATTGATGCATTTCGATTGTTGAGTAGTATCCTGTCGTGAGGATGTCCGCAGTTTATTTATTTTTTGTTTATTTATTTTTATTTTTCCACAGTTTATTATCCAATTCCCTGGTGATAGATATTTGAGTTGTTTCCAGTTTGAGCTAACATGAAAAAGCTGCTATGAACATTTTCATACAAGTCTTCGTATAAACATGCGTTTATTGCTCTTGGGTAAATAGCTAGGAACGGAATGATTGAGATGTTCTGTAGATTATACTTAATTTATAGTAACTTTGAAATCTCCTTAGCTGCTTAACCTCAGAGGAAACTTCCCAACTGTTTTCCAAAATCTTTGTACATTTTATATGTCTTCCAGCAGAGCATGAGATTCCAGTTGCTCTACATCCTCATAGCACTTGGCGCTATAAGTTTTTAAAACTTTTAGCCATTCTGGTGGGTATAAAATGGTATCTGGCTATAATTTTAATTCTGATATTTTGTATCTCCTTGGTGTTGAGCGCCGTTTTATGTGCATAGTGGCCATTGGTATATCTTCTTTTGTAGCATCCATTCAAGTCTTCTGGCATTTTTCACAATTGGATGTTTTTCTTGTTACTGTTGATCTGTAGTTCTTTATAAGTTTTGGGAATAAGTCCTTTGTCAGATACACATGCACACACGCACCCACACACGCACGCACACATGCATATGGTAAATGATTTCTCCCAGTCTTTGTCTTGAATATCAATTTTGTTAATGATATCTTTTAATGAGCAGAAAATTTGAATTTGAATGAAGTCCAATTTTTCAATATTTTTCTTTTAGGGTTAGTACTTTTTGTGTCCTGACCAAGAAACTTTGCTTCCCTAATATAGCAAAGATATGCATCTCTATGTCCTCTAGGATCTTGGTTCTGCTTTTTACATTTATGTCTATGATCCATTTCAAATTGATATTTTTGACATGTAAAAAGCTGTACACATTTAATATATACAACTCAATGAGTTTGGGGATAAGTATATGCCCATGAAACCATCACCACGGTAAAGGCCATAGACATGTCCATCACCTCCCAAAGTTTCCTCTACTATTATTATTATTATTATTTTATAATTGATTTTTGTGTATGGAGTGAGGTAGCTGTTGGGATTCTTTTTTTCTAATATCCCATTTTTCCATTTGTTAAAAGCATTTTCCTTTCCCATTGATTTGACTTAATGCCTTGCTTGATCATTTTAAATTAGTCTTTAAACTATTATATAATCCTCTTTATGTGTATATATTTCACATTTTAAAAAGGGCTTCCATCTCAGTGCCTCAGCCCCTCCGCATCCCCACTGAACTGACAGTCCAGAGATGAGACAGGTTTCTGACTTAGGATGAGGGGGATGTGGCTTCCTCTGTTTGGAAAGACCCAGATGGAGGAGGAATTGATTGAAACCAGTTGCCTAAATGCATGTGGGAGGAGGCCTTCCCAGGGAGCATGCTCACGTGAACAAGATCTAAAGGTCTTAATAGGCCACAAGCTCAACCCAAGTCAACAATTTAAGGTAACTTAAGATCGCCTTCACTGCCTCCATGGTACGTACAGGGTTATGCTATGTTCCGAAGAGAGGAAGGGGTCTTTCCTACATACATCACATGACTCCTCTGTTCGACCTTCTTTGGGTGATCGTTGGCTCATCTCTGGGAGAGGGACAGAGCAGACAGGGAAAACCTGGAGGGACTACAGAGCTGGAGAGGGCTGAGGGTCCTGCACTGTGAAGGTCAGGAGAGAGGTGGGTCTGAGACCCAAAGAGTAGAGCCAGGACACTTCCAACTCCGTGAAAGCACAAGGAGGCAGGCCCCTACCCTCAGCAAGAGAGTTTTATTCTAAGCATGGATTTGTCCTACATGTCAATAGAATTCCCAAGGAGAGGGGGTTTTCCCTGAACCTCGACAAAGCCACTGTCCACTGAAGTACATCATTCATGGGCTCCCTCCAGCTCCCATCCCACTACACCAAGCTCCTCTGACATTAAAGGGCACCTTTGTCCTTGAGCTCTGTGGCTGCTGGTCAAAACCCTGAGATGGGGACCCAGCCCTGCAGCTATTTACTGGAAGGACGCTTGGTTCCCCTTCAGGCCCTGGCGCTGAGCAGGAGGGCCCAAGGAAGCTCTGTGGAATGTGCCACCAGCCCCCTGGCTCTGCCTGGAATTTCACGGGGACATTTTGCAGTCACTATACTTAGCACCAGGGCCTGTGGCCTTTGGGTAGGCCCAGGCATGCCAGGGGCTAAGAATGAATCACAGAGTGAGTCGGCAGGAAAAAATTCAATGGGCTGGGCTCTGGGGACACATCTCACTTTGAGTGGGGGCTAGAGTCCTGAGAAGCAGTCCCTGGGAGCCCAGGTGTGTCCGATCCTGTTCCCCTTGGTCCAGAGATATAGTTTTTACCCTTCAAAAAAGGGCCTGTACTGTTTGGGAAGTAGATCTGGTCAGAGTCATTTATTCCATATATGCCACATGTTTATTGAGGGACTACTATATGCCAGACGCCTTGCTGCACACTACACCCTGAAGATATTGTGGGGGATGTGGCAGAAATAGTCTTGTCCTCTGGAGTTTGCATTTCCCTGAGACAGACAATGGGTTCAGACAAAGGGGACTAGGGGAGCTGAGAGGAGGAACTCCAACTTGGGGGAATCAAGAAGGGCTTCCCAGAGGAGGCAGCATGTAGACCTGGAGGTGGCGAGAGAGCTTGGCAGGGGAGAAGAAGGAAAGGTGGTTTAAGCAACAGCCAGGGCTTTGGTGAATGAGGGGCAGTTCTCTGATACCCAGCCCAGCCGCTTCCCATGACACCATAACACTATTTTGACTTTGGGCTGCTTCCTGGAGACTGTCATGCAAGAGAAGGAGACTACTCTTTGGGGTTGGACAGACTTGGTCTGGAATCCGGCTCCCACTTGCTGACTGTGTGACCCTGACCAAGCCAGCTCACCTCTCTGAGCCTCAGTTTCCTTTTCTTTAAAATGGGGATAATAACAGGTCCTCTTTCCTATCATGGTAAACAATAATGACACGTACGTGAATGTGTGGGTTGAAGTTCTTGATGCTCAGCAGATCCAGATAAAGAGAACCATTCTGACTTGGCTGTGCTTTCCATCCTTGATTAGTCGGTGTGTCCTAAAGGCAGAGCGAGCCCTTCTCTGAAGCCCTGGCCCAGGGCCTGGGCCTGGAAGATCGTGGTACACCCCTGCTGTGGGCAAGGAGCTTGTTTTTTTTGCAAAGCCCCCAGCCTGCCGCTAAGGAGGTGCCGCAAGGTGTTTGGGGAACACCTAAACACCTGAATTAGAGCCACTGTCCATTCACCCAGCCCTGCCCAGCTCCGAGGACGGGCGACAAGAGAAGGTCAGCCTCCCTCCCATGGCCAGCAGCTGTCACTGACAGGACCTATGTGTTGCCCTTGGTTTCTCTTTCCTATGTGGATGCGGTCCCGGTGGCTGCCAGCCCTCAGATGGACAGGAACAGCTTTCTGCTGCCCTCACCTTGGGGACTGGCATGTACCACTGACCCACATCTGCCAACCAGTCCCATGAGCTCACACAGGCCTGAGGCCGGGGTCCGGGAGACCCTTTGCTTGTCCTGCTCCAGCAGAATCTCTGTGCTGGACCTCACCCAGTGCCCAACCTCCTCCTGAGTGGCTGGCCTCAGGAAACTCTGCCTATGACTCGTCATACATTCCCTCAGGGCCATTAAATTTTTATTTTTAGGCTTTATTGTGTACCTCCTGTGTGGCCCAGAGTTGTTTTACGAATCTTCTTATCCCAACAACCTAGAAGGTCAGGATTATCCCTTTGGATTACAGATGGGAGATCATGCACAGAGAAGTGAGGCAAGTGCTCTGAGGTCACACAGCCAGGGAGAAGTGGAGGGTAGGGTGGGTTGGGTGGGAGAATAGAATCTATTCTGCTGATTCTGAAGCTCACTGAAGCCTAAAAAGACTCAGAGCAGCAGGTAGTCCTGACCTGTTGCTGATAAGGAAACTGAGCCACAGTGAGAAACAGTCACCAGCCAGGAAGAGGCAGAGCCCAGGTTTGAACCCAAGCCTAGAAACTGAGTCTAATGGCCATAGGGACCCAGGCTGCTCTTGAGGTCTAACAGGGAAAATGGGCCAGATCATGGACCCAGTTCAAATCCTGCCCTGTCCCAGCACCATGCAGCACACACAGTGAATGCAGAATGAACATGATGGAATGATGGAAGCTAAAGGGGGTGAGTGGAGAAGAGTCGGTCAGTGCCCTGGGTTGGGTGACTAGGACAAACATTAATAGGTCAGGCTGCTCAGAGGTTTTCTTACTGTTACGTTCAAATAACACCCCTCCCACACCTATGCCGGCCATAACTCATTGTCTAGGCGTTGGCACCAACTGGACCAATCATAGCTCGCCCTCCCCGCCATTGGTGATTGGACCAGACATCAGTAATCTAATCTGGGCCAATGAGTCTCAATCTGGGAAGAGAACTTGGGATTCAGAAAGTTGAGTTCAGATGCCATACAATCTGAAAATCAGGGGCCAGGAGCAATTACGTTTCCGTTTATGTAGTTGTGATGAAAGTGACAGCGATTATCTCCATTAGGATGGCTTTTACCTGCAAGTCAAAACAAATCTGGCCATTCGAGGCTTAATATCAAAGTTATATTATTCTCAAATGATAGGAAATCTAGAAGGAGGTGACCATGAGTATTGATTCGGTCACTCTCTAACAGCTATAAGATGACTGCCCCTGCTCCAGCCATCATATCTGCATTTAAGGAAGGATGAAGGGGAAAAGGGTTAGGTCAAATGTTGTGCTTGACAACTTTTATCAAAAAACAAAAAAACAAAAACCTTTCTAGAACACATAGCAGATGTCTGCTTACATTGACCAAGACCATATGTCATGGCTACAGCAAAGGAATCTGGGAAAGAGTATTTAACTGAGAACATTGCTAAACACAATCAGGGCTATTTTAAGTGAGAAGGGATGCTGGGTGAGTAACCATCCACTTCTGTTTTGTGTCAGTCTTCAAGAAGCAGAGATGAGAGATGTAGAGAAGGTTGTAGTGGCATCTGGGTGCCTGATTCTAAATTTTGGTTCCACACTCCCTTGGATTCTGTGATACCTTAAATCCTACTTTTAGACTAAGTTGGTTGAAATGGGTTTTCAAATGAGCCTAGGAATTGCCCTGGATGTCAGGCCCATGGTCCCCTTCTGAGGACAGTGGCTGCCTGGGAATCTGTGCCAATTAAGGGTCATGCTTTGGAGGTCATGTGACCTCTTTACCATGTCAACAGTGGTTGGACCAGTAATCTAGGCCCCAAGACCTGGCACAGTTGACAGTTCCCTCTGGGGAAATGAAATATGATGTCCTAGCCTTAGGCCTCCTGAAAACAAAGGAAAAGAGCTCCAGGATGTGCCTGTGCTGGGTAGCAAAAAGTAGCCACTACCCACAAGAGAGAAATAGAACTATGGAGGTGTGAAGGGACTACCCCTAGGACAGCCCAGGAGATAAGGCCACACTCAGTTCTGAGAGACCGTCTCAATCTTAGCATTCAGGGCAGGGTTGGCTTCATGCCTGGGATTGGATTCTGGAATTTGTGGGGGTCCAAAGTCTGGACATGGTGGCATGTGTGCTGGACTGGGAGGAAGCAGTAGGTATTTCCCTCAACCACATGGGTATGCTCTGGCCAAGGGCAGTACGATGGCTCCACAGACAGACACTCCTTGTATTCCTCCCCATGAATCATAGGTGGCTTTTACCACCATGACGTGCTCCCAAGAGCAACTAATTGTCACACTGCCTTGGGTTGCGCAGGTCTAGAGAAGAGCCTCTTGAGATCTCCACTCTGGTGTCTCAAACACCTCAAACTCAAGGTCAACCACCTGAGGGTCTCCTCATAGTAAAAGTCATCCCCGTTCATAAGAAACTTGGGCGTGGCCCACAATTTCTCCTCGTTCCCTCATTGCATATCCAATCTATCACACGTCCTGTAATTTTACTCCCAAATTGCTCTCAGGTCTACACACGAGTCTCTGCCTCCATCCCCACTACATCTGTCAGGTCAGTTGCTATAACAAACAGCCCCAGATCTCATGGCTCAACACACAAGGTAGCTTTGTTCCTCTCAGCGTAGCCCAGTGCAGGGAGATGAGGGGGCTCTGCTCCATGCAGGCATTTATCAACCCGCACTCCTTCCAGCCAGTGGCTCTGCTATCCCCTAGGCCTGGGAGTCCTCCACTGGCTCCTTGGCATGAGGTATGTGAAGGAAACAGCCGGGAGGATTGTATGGGAGGTTTTCATGAACAGGCCTGGAAATGGTTTATATCACTTCTTCTCACATTCTGTTAGCTAGAACGAAATCACAGGCTCCCTCCTCACTGCAGAGGAAGCTGGGAAATGTAGTACAGCTGAGTGCCCAGGAGGAAAATGACATAAAGTGAACACATGGTCTTGTCTCCCCAGAAACATGCTTATCCACACCCTGTGATCTCTTGCCTGGTCTCCTTGCATCCGTGTTGGCACCCTCCAGACTCTTCAGAGCAGTGGGAAGGGTCTTTTCCAAGACCAGAATCTGACCATATCGTTCGTTTGCTTCAAGCCCTCCAATGCTTTCCCACTGCTATCAGGATGAAGGCCAACAAACATCCTTTCCTGCAAAATCATAAATGAACTCGCTCCTACCACCACCCTCTCACACAGGGCCCCCACATCCCATTTCTCCCAATTAAAAAATCTCCTGATTTTTTGGCTTGAAAATTAAATGATTTTCTAATTCAAGTTTTGCTAATTCCATAGAAATAATAAGTGGTCCTTTAAAAAAATTAAGCTGAAGATCATTTTTAGAGTTATGTAAATATAACATAGTGATATGTTTGGGATTTTTTTATGAACTCAAATTCTGAGCTTCTTTAGTTCTAAAAAACACATCTTTCTCAGGTCAGGGAGGTTCAAACTGTCTTTCTGAAGTCCTACAACAAAGAGAGTAAATAGAATATCACTAGGCCCTGCTGTCCAAAGGCCTTTTGAAATCTAACCCTAACCTGTCTGCAGCGGATGGTATGCTGGTGAATTGGCTCACCGGAGAGAGGGAAAAAAAGCTCTGACCTGTAGTGTTTGCCAATTTCCATGGTGCAAAGACTTCCACGGTGGTGGATTCCAAGCTACTGAGGTAATAGCACTGAATGCAGAGTTGGAAAGAGACGTGCACTATTGGCTCCCAGGAGCCACTAAGATTAGGCTCTACCACAGACTCTGGCATGGAGACAGTTCCCCAAACATGCCGTGCTTGATCTTGTTGCCAGACCTTTCTTTATGCCATCCCATCTGCCTGGCATATCTTATTCATTCATTCGTTCAACAAATACCTATAGAGAGCCTTCTGTAAATCAGGCGCCAGGCCTGTCCCAAGAAATGTTCTCTCTGAGGGCTGAGCTCAGCCCTTTTAGTAGGTGCTAGAGAAATGCCCATAATACTGATGTGGTAACTCAGGCTTGATGACGTGATGTAATTTTCTCTAAATCACAGAGCTGCAGAGTGGAAAAGCCAGGATTCAGACTTTGAGTGTGTGAATCCAGCCCTTGTACTTAATTAAGTATGCCGGTCTGCTCCTTCCTCCCCTCTACCTGACGAACATCTGTTGATCCCCTCAAAGTCCCACTCAAGTGTTACCACCTTTCTAGGGGCTTTCCTGACCCCTGATAGACTTTTTATGTCAGAGTATATATAGACATGGTGTAATAGAGAAATAAGTAGAGGCAGGAGGGAGATTTGCTGCAGACCAAAGAGAGGGTAAAGGGAAAGAATAGGAGATGATGGAGCCAGAAAGCAGGGAAGAAGAAAGCAAGAAAAATGAAAAGAAGCAAACGAGATGTAACACGGTTGCCCAAGATTCGTTAAGTAGAATAGACACTGAATAATGAATGGGTCCTCATGGGCCTTGGGAAATATGCTGCCCCAGAGTCGCGAACTCAAATTGCTGTAAGGGCCTCACGTCAGATGAAAAATGAGTAATACTGACCAGATTTACAAGGCAGCAAGGAGTAGTGGAGACGGTGCCCTTGCCCAAGCCCAGCTGACTGGGACCGGAAGAGCCCATTCCAGTCCTCCCCTCCCAAGCGCTCCGACCTCAGCGGGTCTGTTTATTTATTTCCTGAATCGGGTTTTGGGGTGATTACAGCCAGCTGCCTTTGGAGCTAGGGGTGCGACAAGCAAGGTGCCTAGGGCATAAAATTTAAAGAGGCACCTACTAGTCACTCTCTGATTCTGAGGAAAATTCAGAGAAATACATGTCGTTTTAGGGTGCAAGTGGATTCAGAGAACCAGAAGACAACTCCTTCCAGCTACACACACACACTCGCACGCACACACAAGTACATACTTGACAGATGAGGAAAATGAGGCCCAGAGAGAGAAAGACCTATTTTTTGCTGTTCCCTATGTCTGGAATGTTCTTCCCTCCTCAACTTGCTCCCTCTCTTCATTCATCATCATCCCCTCAGAAGCCCTCCATTATTACCCCCCCCCACACACACATTAATGCTCAGTACATGGCCCCAACCTCAGTCAGTGAGGGAGGGATCAGGACTGGGAACTTTGCAGCCTTTTGCTGCCTGGTTGTGCAGCATTAGGCAGGCTGCTTTAGCTGCTCTGGGCCTCAGTTTCCTTGTCTATGCAATAGGGATAAGAACTTCCCTAAGAACACTCATCAAGATGAAACAAGATGATGCTTACACTACACTTAGGATAGTGCCTGGCCCTGACTGGATACTGGAAACATGTTGGTTAAAATAAAACAATAAGAAATAGTGGGCATGAGGATTAGCCAGGTAATTAGGTCAGCTTGGAGCACCAAGCAGAGAGCGAGTGGGCAATGGGGAGCCATTGAAAGTTCTTGAGCAGGGAGAATAGCTGGTTGGCAGGGGAATGTCATTAAGCTTATTCTGGCACCAACTGTGTTGTTCATCAGTGTCTGGGTGAAGACCTTGGCTCCAGTGGAGACATGAGCGAGCTGCCAGCGAAAAGGGCCCACTAAAACCCTGGAACAATGGCTTTTCAGCCGCCTTTGTGGAGCCAGATTCCTGCTGTCCAAACCACCCAACTTCCTGCTCCCAACCTGCTGGGAGCCGCAGGAGGTGCCTTTATTCACCGGTAATGAGTCAGGGGAAGAAATGCTAATGGATCAGTAATCCCTGGGCCACTCCCAAGCCCCATCTCCTCCCCAGACCTCTGCCAAAGGTACCTGCACAGGCTAATAAGATTGACTCTGAGTTTATTTAGGCAAACAAGATCCCTAAACATCCCGTTTAGATGACGAAATACATTAACCCTTTGTTTGCACTTCAAGTTCAAACAAGGTGTAGACATTTACATTTGACATTAACCCCTAGTCTGAGATTAAGGCTTCATATCAAAAGAGCGAACTCCCTGTCCATCACTGTACAGAGGTTAGCTTGATCTAGGAGTTTAAAATCCTAGCCTCAGTTTTATTTTATTTCTGCCTGTAAGCAAACTGCTATCTACTGAAGATAAGGAATGTTCTCGAAGTCACTGAACTAATTTAGTTTTCAGGTTGGGAGATAGTTGACCTTACCTGCTTCTCAACTTTTAAGGCATGCCTCACAATAAAATTGATTTGTCAAAAAAAAAAAAATCTTTGTCTAGCTATAAAACAATGGGTACAGTCAATGCAATTTGTTTTCAAAGCCTGTCTTTGAGAAAGCAAGATAAAGGAAAAAAAAAAAAAAAGACTTTCTATGCCACGATACTAAGTTGATAATTCAGAAAGATAATTTTTGTTAATCTGGCTGGTTTTAAAGTTGCAGACTCTCACTTCTTGAAAGTTACTATTATTTAAGAGGATAGTTGAGCTTGGTTATGGGAACAGGTTGACAAAGAATCTGGTTTCTATACATGGGCTGTGACATCCACATAAGGTCACCAACTGGCTGATGAATTAGCAATTATAGTCCAGCATATATCTTCCAGCCCTTTGAGGCTCAAAACAGGTTCAAGGGAGGAAATGGGCCAGGGCAAGTTCTGCTCATCTCCCCACTGGGCAGATGTCTGCTGTGACGAGGGTGACTAAGACTTAGCTCCAAAGTCAGAAACTCAGGGCCATCTCATGTGTACCAGAAAAGCTCATAATCTATGCCCCAGCAAATCCACCTCTGGGCCTTCTGGTGTACCCCTTTCTGATCTACTTCCCCCCGCCTGGCTCCAGGTATCTTTGCATGGGTGCACAAGCATGTTCAGGGGGGCATATCCACAGTGACAACAGATTAGGAGCAAGTTAAATGCCCTTCAAATGCTTCAATAAATAAGGGCACATTCAAGCAATTCGGCAAGGCAGTCACGCAAAGCATGAAATGCAGTCCTATACACTGACAGAAGCATCCAGAGGTGTTGGTATATAGGAAGAACAAGGGACAGAACAGTCACATGCTGGTACTCTGGCTGAAGGAAAGAAACATTCACTTACCAAGTGCGTACGTGCAGAAATGTTTCTGGAAGGACAGGAACAAAACAAATGGTGATCTCTGGGAAGGGAAGAGAAACAATCTGGCTTTTAGTTGTATAAACTTTTCTACCACTGGCAGCTTTGTGTACCACTTGCGGGCATTATCTTTCCATTACAAAGAGTTACTTATTCAAGAGAATCAAAAACATATGTCCATGCAAAAAGCTGGTACACGGATGTTCACAGCAGCATTATGCACCAGAGCCAAAAAGTGGAAATAATCCAAATAATCGACTGATGAATGGGTCAATAAACTGTTGTCTATCCATACGAGGGACTATTATTGGGTCATAAAAAGGAGTAAAGAATTGATATGTGCTAAACGGGGATGAACCTTGAAAACAGGATGCTAAAAGAAGCCAGCCACAAAAGGCCACATATTGTGTGAAATGTGCAGAATAGGTAAATCCATAGAGATAGAAAGCAGGCAAGGGAGAATGAAGAGAGACTGCTAATAGATAAGCATTTTCTTGTTGGGGGTGATGAAATGTTCTAAAATTAGATGGTGCTGATGGTTGCACAATCTGCGAATATACTAAAATCCATCTAATTGTACCTTAAATTTTATAGTATGTAAATTGTATCTCAATAAAACAGTTATTTAAAAGAGTAGTTCCTATTTTAATTAGTTTCTTAAGTCTGTTGTCACAAAGTATCAAAAACAGGGAGGCTTAAAACAGTGGCAACTTACTGTTTCATAGTTCTGGAGGCTATTAATGCCAGGCCCAGTGTCAGCAGGGCCATGCCCTCTCTGGTGGCTCTAGGGTAGAATCCTTTCTGGCCTCTTCCAGCCTCCAGTGTTTGTCAGCAATCCTTTGTCCCGTGGATTATAGATGCATCGCTCCAGTCACACGGCTATCTTCTTGGGTGTCTCTACACTACCTTCCCTCTGTATGTGTTTGTCTCTGTCCGTCCTCTTTTTATGAGGGCACAGTCATATCAGATTAGAGTCCACCCTAATGACCTCAGACTAGGCTAAATCTACAAAGACTATTTTCCAATAAGGTCACATTCACAGGTATCCAAGGTTAAGACTTCAATGTAGTTTGTTGTGGGACACAATCTAAGCCATGGCACTCTGTTTGTAAATGTTTTTAATCAAGACTATATCTGCCTAGCAGAGAGAGAGGACACATGTAGAGGAGGTTGTCCACGAGCGTGTGATACACTTAAGAAAGGGATTTTGGACTGTATTTGTTCAGAATAAAGGAGACTTTTTTTTTTTTTTTTTTGGAAATCAGGGGTGGCTTCCTGGAGGAAGCATTTGAGCGGAGCCTCTTGTCAGGTGATTATAGACTCTATTGCATGAATCAGGATATTTTCAAGAGTGAAAGGGGATACTATTAATAATCATCCTAGGATAGCAAGTGTAAACCAGAACTGGCAGGTTAGTGAGATTCCGTGGTCATCTCGTTCTGAAGAGATGGTGAGAATTTGACCAAGCAAGATTGGGAGGAGTGGCAGTGAGAGAATATCAGAGGGAGGGAACGGCAGCTGCAAAGGCTCAGAGGTGGAAAACCGGATGCATGCTAGGAAGGGCTGAGCCTGAAGGAAGGAAGTTTGAGAGGCTGGAAGAGCATCAAATGCCAGCCCAAAGAATAAGAAGTACTCAGCCCCTTGGTGGTCAAACCAGGGGTCTCCTGGAGAAGTGGGCTGCCCACCTTGAGGAGAAGCACGGATACTACAAACCCAAACCAGGACACCACTTAGCAGAAAGTCACTTTGTCCATCAGCTTGGGAGCATAAAGCCAGCTCAGGAAGCCTGGACAGGACAGACCCCTACTGATGAATGTGCTGACGGGGACCTGCGCCCAGAGGAAACATACCTGTGTTTGCTCCCATTGCTCAGCTCTGATCAGAGTCTGGAAGTCAAGGGAGGTGTTGGTTTGGTTGTTAAAACTTTAGGCAATTTGTTTTTTTTTTTTTCTGGATATCTTCTTACTTTGGTGTCTAATAGACCCTATTTGTGTTCAGTGTTATTTTACCATTATTGTTATTGTTATTTTTGGAAGGGAGTGTGTTAAATACACCAATTTCTGAATCAAGTAGAAACTGGTTTTCGTTAATCTCTTGGAAAAATATCAATCATCATTTGTTTTTCTGGAAAAAAAATTTAAAGCGAAGTTTCTATTTGTTGGGGAGGGGCTGAAGAAGTCTTTTGTGGCAAAATGCTGAGGTCTGTGTACCAAAAGGAGGAGTCTACTACTTAAGCCTCTGCAATCCGCAGGGGGCTTCAAGCTCTCGCAGCGGAGGGGACCCACCTCTCTGCAGCCCTCTCTCCTGGCTCCCTGTGCTTCCTGCCTCCTGGAGCGGCTCAGCCCCTCCCTGCTAGTCTACCCAGCTCTCCTACCTATCACTTCTCTCAGCTCCTTCTCTGGTTTCTTTCTCCCAACTTTGGGGAACCTGGGGCTCATTCTTTGGCCCTTGTCTCTTCTCTGTCTATAGTGACCCCTTCGTAGCCTCCTTCGTCTACATGCTGATCACCCCAAACGCGCATCTCCTGTCCAGACCCCTACCCACTCCAGAGTCCAGGCCCACGTGTCCAGCTGCCTCCTAGGCAACCTCTTCCCTTGTTTAATGGACATCTCAAACCTCACTCAGCTCCACTGCCCTCAGGAGTCCCCGCCCCCAAGCCCGCTCTTCTTTCTGTTGCTCAAGTAAAGATCTTGGAGTCACCTTTGACCCCTCTATTTCTTTCCTTAACACAGCCAGTTCATATCCAGAACATGACCACTTCTCACCAATTCCATGTTCATTACTGTGTCTGAGCCACCAATATCTTCACCTGGATTATTCTAACAGTCTCCTAACTGGTATAGGACTGAGATTCAGAGTATTTAGAATCAAGTTTTACCCCTGAATGTCCATGGAACTTTATCAATTTCACCATGTCTCTCCTTCCTTATAAATAAGATGGGAACGATACCTATTCTGGACAACCTCTACCCAATAAAATTTGTAGACCATGAAACATTGTATAAACACAGCCTGTATTCAAATGAGAGGGGGAGAGAGAGAGAGAGCGAGAGAGAAAGAAGAGAAGAGAAGAGAAGAGAAAGAGAAGAGAAGAGAAGAGAGGAGAAGAGGAAGAGAGAGAAGAGAGAGAGAGAAGAGAAGAGAAGGAGGAAAAGAAGGAAGAGATGGAGGAAGGAAGGGAGGGAGGGAGGAAGGAAAGGAGGGAGGGAGGAAGGGAGGAGAGAGGAAGGAAGGGGAAGGAAGGAAGGAAGGAAGGAAGGAAGGAAGGAAGGAAGGAAGAGAAAAGGAGTCACCCGTAAGAGAAGGTTACCCCTGGACACTGTCAGGCCAAGACCTGATTATGATGGATCATGTGACATACCTGCTTGCAATTAGTTCTTCCATGGCTCCCTAGTGCCCTCTTCAGAAAGCCCAAACTCCTCAGCCTGGCTCAGCCTACTTCCCAAGAACTCTCTGAACCTCACTCTGGCCCATCCCTGTGGCCTTGCCTGACCAAATTTAGGGTTCTCCAAAATTTGAGATGCATAAAGCAGTGCTGGATCACATAGCATCGCTAGGTCACACAGCCTGACTCCTTCAGACCACCACACTACAGCAGGCAGAAATCTCCATTTGGTGCTGGCCTGTCCTCAGCACCTCTCTGATAATTGTGGAACCGTTTTAGTGAAAGAGGGGGCAGGACTCGTGCTCAGAGCCCAGCCAGGCAACAGCTTTCAGCTAGAACTTAGTAGCATCTTTACTTTCAGTCACTTCTCTTTCGTAGCAAAGTGATATTCATATTCTAGATGAGGTAAGAATATGAAGTTTCCTTCTGAAATAAATGTATTTAAGTTAAAAAAAAAAAAAGAGTACTTCAGAGAAAACCATTAGGTCAAAAACAGTCCAGATGGCTTGTGGATAAACTCATGGGACTTCTCAGTGAAACTAAAGTCTGCTGTTCTTTGTATAAACCAGGCTGCATCCTGCCTCCCTACCTTCACTCTTGCTGTGTCTTGCTCCTGAACCACCTCTTCCACATCTTTTCTTGATTAATAATTCCTCATTCTGTGAAGTCATCCTTGACCTCATCTTCCCAACCCAATCTGAGCCGTCTGTCCTTGCTCTATTCTCCCAGTGCCAGAGCCCCTCCTCCTCGAAGCGGGGGAGGGGTGGCCGCAGCCCTTTCCCTCTGTCATTTACTGGCCTCAGGGGCTCCTAATGGTCTCTTTAGAAGAGACTTTATTTGCTAGACTAGGAGTTCCTGGGGCAAGGCCTGGTTGGTCTTCCACAGTGCCATTTCCCAAATCCCAGCCTTGCCCACGCCATTGCCCAGTGCAGGGCTTAGAGAAAGAGCTAGCGCAGAGGCTCGGACTACACTGACCTGGGTTGGAGGGTGTTTCCAGCCCTTGGGCAGGTCCAAGAGGGTGGCAAATCGCAGAAGCGAGCAGCCTGGGGTGACAGTGGACATGGTCGTGAATGTTGTCTTCGCCATCTTTGTCCTCCCCCCTTAAATGGTTGGCCCTGCCCTGCATCTTGTCTTAAACAGGCTGCCTTCAGGATGCTGCTGTGCCTGGGAATGGACATCTCATGGGGTAACTCCAAGACTGACTGTGGGTGCAGGAATGTGCAAGCCCAGAAACCCTGCCTCCAGTCAGGGCATGCTTGCAGTGTGACTTACTCTCCAGAGCCCCCAGGGGAGCTCTACTGTCCTTGCTGGGCTCTTTCCTCTTCCAGCATGCTTTCCCTGCACCCTTGCCACTTCTTCCCAGGAGATCTTCCCATCACGTCCCTTGCACATAAACCTTTCACATAAGGAACCCAGCCCGAGATGGGAGCCCAAGTAGAAACGTGTGGCAGATAGTAAGATCCAGGAGTCTAGAGATTGAGAGAAGGATCTGGGGTCGACAAGGTCATAGATCCCAGCAAAAGTGAAGTCACCCAAGGAGAAGTAATGCCAAGAACAGAGCTGCCCAGACCCCAGGCATCCAATTCCCCTGGTCAGGGGAGAAGGAATCAGTCCAGGAGAGGCTCTAGGAGTCAAGAACCAGGCAGGGCTGCCGATGCCAAGAGAGGAGCATGCTTCCAGGGGTCGTGGGTCAGACAGGACCCCAATTGGGCCCTGGGTTGACAAGAGAGGGCCAAGCCTTTTGACAGGAAGGATTATAAAAAGGGATGGAGAGCAGGACAACATGGAGATGAGGGGCAAGTGAAGCAGGGGGGCTGAGATCCAGGGACGCTTTTGCTGTTAGTATTTAGGCTGGCCTCAGGGTGGAGGAGATGCTGCAAAACTCCTTTTGACAAAAGGGCCAGGAAAGAGAAATGAAGCTCCAATGGGAGGGACCTGGATGGGTTTATCAATTAGGATGAGAGGCTGATAGGGCCCCTGCCCACGTTCCATACCAAGTCTCATGCCAGGGCTGGGATGATGTGTGTTGAATGGTCACTGGAAATGATCACTGCAGACAGCAGGAAACGGCACTGACCTTAGAGATGGCACTAGTGACAGCCTCATCTACTAATTTCACAGTGGACTGAGCCCTGACCAGAATCCAGAATCCAGCATGGCTTACAGCCAGCTTAGGCTGGCTGTAATCTGGGCCCTGGACTCTTATCAATGCTGGACTAGAGAGAGGAGAGTGAGACACCTGGGATGCAAAATTAAAGGAGGCATATATGTCGGGTCTGCCTTACCCTGGTCCGGCCTTGCTCTGTAGACTGGCATTCAACATTGGTCATACTCTGCCCCACCCACCTCTACTGCATCCCCACTCCCCAGCCCTGTACACGAACATGCTCAACACACTCTTCCTCCACCTTCTGTGAAAGTGTTTGCTCCCTTGTGTCTTTGGCTCCGAGCGCCCTTCCCTCCTTCTCTACTTGGCAAACACCTGATCGTTCTTCAAGGCTTCAGTCAAATGTCTTGTAGATGCCCTTCAGCCAGAGACCACCCTGAGGTGCCTGCAGGTAAACAAGATTGCTGTGCTACTCATTTTGAGAGGGAGAACACAGCTACGGGGAATGGTGGGGTGCCAGCAAGAACCCATTATGTAGCATTGGGCTTCACTGAGTGATTGGGAGGAGGGCCTGAGGTAGCAGGAGTTAGTAGGTTAGATACAGCCGGAAAGTGGGGGCAATTCTATAATTGGGAATCTCAATAAATCTCCTCTACAGAGAGGGGACACTAAAAACATGATAAAGCTGTAATTGAGAAAGATGGATCAGTTATTCATTTTATCTGGAAGATGGGCCCAAACGAAGAGGTATGCTTGGTATTTCATGGGAACCTTGTTTTGTCTGGGCTGAGACCCAACTGCGAAGTGGCCTTGCTGTGTCTCACTGTCTCATGGTCCCAGAGGGACCTCGTCTGAGGTTGGTGTTCTGCGAGCGTGTTTACGTCCCCCCGGAGAGCAGCAGTACCCAGCTGGGAGCCGGCCAGCTTCCCGACAGTCAGCAAGGCTGCCCCTTTTTTCTTTCTGTCTCCATCTCTCCAAAGCCTATTCACAGCTTCCACAATAAACACCTGTTTGGACACACCTTTTCCTCCTTCATGCTCCAAGAACATTCTTTTAAATGAGCGTATGGCATGCAAACAGTTCAGTGTGATTATCTGATGGCACAGTGCATAGATTTTTGTCACTCGCACGCACCTGTGGAGCCACTACCCAGGTCAAGATACAGAACATTTCCACACCCCAGAAGGCTCCCGTATGCCTCCTCGCAGACACCACCCTCTCCGGGGTGTCTGCAATCACCCGCTGTCACTACAGAGGCCTCTCTGGAATGTGTTCCTGTGTGTTTGGTTTCTCTTATGTATGCAATCTGTAGACTTTACCTATGCTGTTGCATGAGGCAGCAACTTCTTGTGTTAATTGCTATGTAGCATTTCATACCCAAAAAGCCCCTCTGTAATTCAATGTGGACAGGAAGGACTTTCAACACATGGTGCTGGCGTGACTGGATATTATGTGGAAAACCACCAACCTTGACTCTGCCCCACTCCATGCACAAAAATGATTCACGATGGGTGATGAACTTGAGTGTGGCGCATTGGAGATAATCTTTATGGCCTTGGTGAGCCCACGATCTCTTAAACAGGAGACAAAGTGTTAGAAGAAATAGATTCATTTATAATTGATTAAAATGAACAACTTCGTCCATCAAAAAGACATGCTTAAGAAAGGCAGGGAAGGAAATATTTTGTCCATGCCTCCAAGGTTGTTTATCATTGCCTTGACGGTTTCCTCCATACTTCTGCATGTATGCTTTTTAATTATGTCCCCCCCCCCCAGCTTTATTGAGATATATAATTGACACAAAACGTTGTAAAAGTTTAAGGTATACAATATGTTGATTTGATACACTTACATACTGCAAAATGATCATCATCATAGAATTAACTAACATCTCTAACCTGTCTGTTGCATGGTTACCATTTTTTTGTGTGTGTGGTAAGAACATTTAAGATCTACTTTCTTAGCAACATTCGAGTATCTAATACAGTATTATTAACTAATTATTATCTATCTCTATATCCATATAGATATAATCACTGTACACTAGATCCCCAGAACTTATTAATTTTATTGCTCGAAGTTTGTACCCTTTGACCAGTAGCTCCCCATCTTCCCCCCCCTAAGCCCTGGTAACCAACAGTTACCTTAACCTCTCTCTTTCTCTCTGAGTTTGACTTTTTAGGCTCCACATAGAAATAATATCACAGTTTTTGTCTTTCTGTGTCTGACTTATCTCTCTTAGCGTAATGCCCTCAAGGTCCATCCAAGTTGTTGCAAATGGCAGAATTTCCTTCTTTTCCATAGCTGAATTATATTACATTGTATCTACACACCACAGCTTCTTTATTCATTTATCTATTGCGGACACAGGTTGTTTTCCTGTCTCGGCTATTGTGAGTAATCGGCATGAATTCTTTTTCTTCTCCTTTTCTCTTTCCCATATGTATTATTTTAATGAAATTTGTTGGGATGACATTGATTAATAACTCCCATGTAGATTTTTTTCCAAAGACATGTGGACTTTAGTTCCAGTTCTGTCCGGTTTACAACATCAAATCAATAAACATCTCCTAAGATTTGGAAGACCTAACGATTTGATTTGCACAAACCTATAGAGCCTTCAGTTCCTGAACAGGTTTGGCAGTTGGAACCGCCCTGCGTGAGGATTTGGCATTCATCCTAATCCTTGCCTACAGGATTGTGAAACAGTAATCTTATTTCTATCTTCCAGCTGTGGCAACCAAGGCTCTGGGAGGTTAAGGGGCTCGCCAAGGTCACGTGCGGCTCCACCCGCCAATGGTGCAGCCACTGTGTGCCTTGCGTAGAGTAGGTGCTGAATAAATGCTTTAGCAGCTGGAGGATTCACCTGCTTTGGGGCTCCCCAAACCTGTGTGTGTGTGTGTGTGTGTGTGTGTGTGTGTGCGCTAAAGGGGGTGGGGGACAAGGGGGCTAACTGTGTGTCCCGGTAGTATTCGCGGGCAGAAACCACGATTTCGGTGCTGGTCATGAACGCTGGCTAAATGCTGCAGGATATCCACTTTCTACCTCCTGGTGTCAAGAAACAACCCAACCTTAAGACCATGTCTCTGCCTTCATAGCTGTAACCTGGTCCCAAAGCCCCGAACAGCAAAGCCAGATGATAAGACCCAGCTATTTTTCCCTCCTGGGACTCTGGCTACTTTCCATTTATAAACAGTGCCTGGAGTTATACCCCTCGATCCACTGTCAATGTGTGGCCACACTACCACAGAGGTGAGCCTGCTCCTGCCTTGCCAGATCTCCAAGCAGCAATGCAATACAGACTCGCTCACAGGTACAGAGGTCCGACCGACCAATGCTCGGTTCCCACCTTTGGCTCAGTGCCAGGCGTTTCCTGCTGGGCACTGCATGTCCTGTTCTTCCCAGCACAGTTGCTGTTCCAAAAGCTGCATCCAAAGTCCCTAGGAATGGGGAAAGGCCAAAAGGATAAAAAGAGAGGGAAAGTAAAAACTCCTGTTTATTATCAATCAGCAGATATTTGGAGACATGTGAGGAACACAGAGATGATCCCCAGACTCGGGGGTCAGGTCCTGCCTCTGCCACTTATTGGCTGTGCCTGTGTGTGTGTGTGTGTGTGTGCGTGCGCACGTGCGTGCGTGTGTGTGTGTGTGTGTGTGTGTGTAATTTTTGGCTATAAAATGGGCATAATATTGCCCACCCTTGTGGTATTATGGTAAGAACGGAGGATTATGCAAGGGTTTTGAACTTAGGACCTGGATCTGCAGATCTGGGCTCAAGGGCTGGCCATAATTGGGTCCCACAACCCGTCTAAATGTCTGGTAGTGGTCTTTCCAAAGCTTATGACCAAGCTTCTCCGCACTCAGTCTTCCTGGCTCAGCAAGCCCCAGTTTGTACACATGTGATAAATGGATGCTTGGTAGGAATTTCCATGAGGATGGAACATAATAATGTTTGTGCAAGTATAAACCATAAAGTACAGTATCCCTATACGTTTTTGTGTATATTTGCTGAAAAGCTGCTACATTCTGGACACTGAGAGGGATCCAGAGATAACCCCAGCACCTCAGGGAGCCCAAAGCCAAGGGGGGACAGGACAGGTACACACCATCCACTTCCTGCTCCCACCCTGTGCTTGTGGTACTGCTGTATCTCGGGCTATGGACGAGAAAGTTAAGGACCAGACAGATGTCACATGGTATATACGTCTATCTGATTCTTGAATCTGGTGTGCTTTCTGCTGCTCCAGGCAAAACAAGCTCTAGTTGGGCTTTGATGGAGAAGATTTAGGCTAAGAAGATGGGAGTGGGCGTGGCCTTTATGGGGGTAGAGGAGCACTAGATCGGCTTAGTGGGCAGCAAGCAGGTGAGAGTGTCTGACACTAAACTGTCCCAGGTTAGAGGGACAAGCAAGGGATATAAGGGTCAAGAGGGTATAGGGAGCCAGAGACCTCAGTCCAAAGCCACAGGGGTATCATCTGCACGGTTGGCCAAACCCTGAGCTCTTACTTAGCTGGGACTTAGAAAAACTAGACACTCCCCTGGAAGCTCACGATGACCCACATGGGGGAAGCTCAGGCAACTGCAGGAGCCCAGGGAGCCCCAACCCAGCCTGGGGCACCAGAGAAGGCTTTGGGGGTATGCAGGGCCTGCCTGGGCCTGAAACGTTGCACAGCCAGGTGAAAAGGGGATGGAGAGGACTTGGAAGCAAAGGAAACAATGTGCACCAAGGCTCAAGACTGGAGTGAGGTGCCTGAGGAGGCAGGGGGGTGGCTAGAACGGGATCCAGAGTGTGAGGAAGGGACCAGCCTCAGACAAGAGGAGCAGGCAGAAAGAAGGAGGATGCAGAGGTTGGTTCGTAGATAGAGGGGGGCCGTGTTGAGGATTGGAGAGGGGAATGAAATGGCAGGAGATACCTTTGTTATCATCCTCATCACTCACCCATCTCTTGCTCTCTGTGCTTTAGCTATGCCTGCCTCCTGGCTGTTTCTCTGGTATTTCTTCACTGGTTCCTGCCTCCCAGCCTTGTGCTCCACCCTCTGTCTAGAATGCCTTCTCCCCTTGTCTGCAGGGCTCACTCCTTGTTATTATTCAAGTATCTGCTCACATGCCCCTCCCCTGACGGGCCTTTTTTAGACACCCCCTGCCTGCCATCACCCATGTCTCTTTATCCTGCTTTAATTTTTTTTATTTATTTTTGCTGAACATTTATTACTTCCTGACATAGTATATACTCATGGGCTTACATGCTTTTTTCTTCCTTTTATTTAGCATGTAACTTGCAGAGAACTTACCCATTTTGTTCACAGCTGTATCTCTGGCACCTAGAATAGTGCCTGACTGTAATAGACACTCAATAATAGTATACTGAGTCAATGAAAGACCAAGGAGAGCAGGTGAGAGGTGATGAAGGGCAGTCTCATCTCACAACTTTTCCCCCAAAGACACAGTTAAAAAGACTGCTATTTTCTGGTGCATAGATTGAGTAGTCATATATAACTTCCTCTAAGCCCTAAGCCCCAGCCCTGTTTCACTCACCTTTGTAGAGCCCCTAGGTCCCTGCACTTGGTCCCTAGGGTGGGGTGAAGTGGTCAGGCCTGGAAGGGATGGAGGGGCTGTGATTTTTCTGGGGATGCTGGAATGGGGAGGAGGGGAAGGGTTGGAGGCGATAGGTCCAGGTCAGCATTAATGGACCTGCTTGGTTCACATTTCCATTCCCTACATGGCCAACTCCCAGGGTTTCTTTCTGCAGAGAGTCGGCCCTGAGAAAAGCAGATTGAGCTTGCAGGAAAGACATGACGATGACGACGACAACGATGATGATGATGATGATGATGATGATGATGATGATGATGACGATGATGATGATGATGATGATGTTGATGATGATGATGATGATGATTATAGCAGGTACTTTTAAAATGAACACTTTCTAGGTGTCAGAGCCTGTCGTGTGTTATCTCATTAAAGCAGCCCAACAATTAGGGAGGTGGAGATCATTACCTTCCTCCCTTATCAGAGAAAGAAACCAAGGCTCAGACTAGGAGGAACTATTTCTAGACAGCATTAAACCAATGTGATAGGATGTGAATGGGAAGTCTCTGTCCTTCAGATTCTTCATCTATAACTAAAGTAGTAGTTTAGAATTGGTCATGTCACTTTCTAAGGACTCTTCCAGCTCCAGACAAGGACAAGGAAGCTGTTAGAAAGACTGAAGCATACAAATATTCATGTAAGAAAAAAGGACTTGTGTATGAGAGGGTTTGCTTATATGTGTACGAGAGAGAGAGAGAGAGAGAGAGAGAGAGAGAGAGAGAGAGAGAGAGAGAGAGAGAAAGCTCTGGAAGTGCT
Source organism: Eonycteris spelaea (assembly GCA_003508835.1). Lineage (NCBI taxonomy): Eukaryota > Metazoa > Chordata > Mammalia > Chiroptera > Pteropodidae > Eonycteris > Eonycteris spelaea. The sequence goes on along the minus strand of PUFA01000204.1, from coordinate 550,300 downwards.
AACATCCCATTGTGAAACACGCCTCTCTCTCCTAGTCCTAAATCTTAGCCAACCATAGGCTGATGCTAGAACTCCTACCGCCAAAGCCTCAGTTCTCTCCCTCAGACACTCGATCCCCAGGAAGGTTCTAACTCTAACCCATAGATGGAAAAGAGGTTTTCATTTTGCTGCATGGGTATCTAGGTGACTGTGTTGAGAAGGATTCTGAGGTTGTATCTAAGCTTAGTGAGGAAAAGTGCTATAATTGATTAGCCATGTCTGCCAAGGGCAAAGGAAGGAGAAGCATCTGCCTGCGCAGCTGTGAGTCAGGGCAAACAGGATGTGACTGGGAAGCCAGAGTTAGAAAGTGGAGAAGGGAGTCCTCTTTCTCAACCATCCCTTCTCTTCCAGTATGTCATTTATTTTAGCCCCGCTATATGCTGCTATTCTTTTTTAAAATACTTTTTAAAGAAATTTTACTTATAGGATTTTTTGGGGAAAATGTTATAGTACATAAATATAAATAAGCTCAGGACAGCTCAAGGAGAGAATCTAAAACAGGAGACTTCATCACAAAGAGCTAGAACCTCCCCCAACACAAAGGGCTATACCCTCAGGGTGAGTGTAAATGGGACAGGAATCGGTCCTGCTGAGAATTTGCAACCTGGCTGCCACCCCCAGCAAGTGGCCTTTCAGGTTAACATGTCCCGGGGAGACCACAGTGAGAACTTATTGGATAGTCAGGAGGTCTGTGGGTCCAGGCATGGGCAGGGCATGCTTCCAGCGATAACCACCCCAGGCCAGATTGCCATGTGAGGGCTCCGCCCCAGTCACTGAGGGATAAGATGGGAGTCAGGTGAGCCGGGGTTGAGTCCCAGCTCTGCCACCAACTTGATCATTGTAAAAACAGGAAAACCGAGATACAGGAATAAAAGGGCAATTGTCCAGGGTCATACAGCAAGTACGTCCAAATCCTCCAAGTGCCCTCCTCTTAGGTCTTCTTAGGTCTTGAAGGTCATTTGGTCTCTTGGCCCCTCGGAGTTCTCTGAGTGAACGGGAGTGGGGTCCACTGAGGCTCAGACAGTGACATGAATGAAGGATGACACACATCCCTCTATCACCACTCCTTCATGACATGACAGGCATCGCTAATCAATCACAGCAGTGTTTCCCTCTGACCCAGATATGGCATCAGAATCTGGTCAGTGCAAGCTCCCGGGAGCACCTACTAGACAAATGGGTACTAAGACAAACCTATTTGCCATTCCTGTCTGAGAGGGAATCGACTGACAGGAAGGAGGAAGAGAAAAACACATGCCAGGCACTTTCTGTCAATGCTTATAACTTATTTGCCTATGTTAATTCTCACAAATTAATTGCAAGGCAGTGTTATTAGTCCCATTTTATAGATGAGGAGCAGAGGTACAGAAACAAAAAATAACCCAAAAGCCCACCAAGAAAGTATTGGAAAAATAAATCATGGTATCTCTACACAAACTGAATACTTTGTAGCTATAAAAAAGGGTGGAGTTGACCCAGATGTCTAGTGGGGAACTATCTCGAGATATATTGTACCACTGATCTATCACTTGATAAAGCTTTGTAACAGACCCTCCTAAACTCACTGGCTTAAAACAACTACTTATTTAGTTAATAGGTCTGAGATTCTGAGGATCTGCAATTAAGTTGAGGTCATCTGGACAGTTGTCTGGTCTTTGTTGGGCCCCTACACGCACCTATGGCCAGCTGTGGGCTGGAGAGGTGCCTATGCTGCTTCTGGCTGGGCTCTCTGGAGCCTTGGCTGGAGCCACAGGGCTGACTCTTCCCTGCTCCATGTGTTTCTCATCCTCCAGCAGGCTAGCCCAGCTTATTCACAGAGGGTGGCAAGGTCTCTTGGGGCCTAGGGTTGGAACTGGTACACCATCACTTCTGTCACATTCTATTGGCCAATGGCAGGCACATGACCAGGCTGAGCTTCAAGGCAAAGAGAAACAGAATCTGCTTCTCGATGGGAGGAGCTACAATGTCACATTAGAAAGGACACAGAGACAGGGAGATGTGAAAGATTGTGGCCATTTTTTTGCAATCAACCACACATAATAAATCACATAAGCAAGCTGTGAAATAATATGAAGCAGTGGTCACCCCCGGGGAGTAGAATCAACATGGTGGGCAATTTGGACTTTCTCTTTTACTTTATTGTATGTCCTTTCATGATGCTTTAATTTCGTTTCAAAAATAAAATATTTTATTTAAAGGAAATAAAGAATTTATCCTTCAGATGTGGAACGAAACATGTGCCTAAGAGTTCATCTAGTGTTTGCTCTAGCGAGAGATCAGAAGCACCCAAAGTGAACACGGGTGGGTCCCAAGTCTTCCACATAATGAAATTCTGTTCACAGCAAAAAAAGATTCAGATAGTCTGAAATGTTTGGATATATTACAGGGCATATAAAGTGAAAACATCAAGGTGTGGGTGCGCCCATTTGTATGAGAGGCGTAGACTGTCTCTGGAAGGGCACACAAGACAGCATCAGAGGCTGTTTGGGGGTCAGGATGAAGGGGGTGCAGCTTTCTCTTTATGCCCTTTCATACCTTAAGACTTTGTATCATGTGAATATGGCTCCTCTTCAAAAGTAAATAGAATGATAGAAGTTTGAAAATGGTTTGTTTTTAAAGTAAATCAAAGTTTTAGAAAGAGGAATTCTTTTTGAAATGCCTGGGGGAAGGGAGATAAAGAATGACATAGATTTTATTCCAACTGCTGACTCACTCTGTGATCCCTTGGGAAGTCGCCGGCTGTCTCTGAGCATCAGTTTCTACCAACTATAAAATGGGCCAAGTCTCCCTGGCTCACTCCCAGGTCACTGTGAGGATGGTCACTGTGTTAGACAACTCCAGGCGGTGCCATTCACATCCTATCCATGTGACTGGTGCCCCTTGCAATTGTGCAGTGCACAGCATAGACAACCAGAGGAGGCAGCCGTAATGTGAAGCCAAGACGACATAATGAACCAGAGAGAGCTTTGGATATATTAAGAGTAAGGATGTACATGTGTAAGTGTGTACAATTTGAAAGTACATTCTGAGTGGGGGTCCTTTCTGCTGACATGTCCCGTGGACGTGGACTGGGAAGAAGGGACAATCACTCCCTCCTTCCGCCTCCCCCAGGCTCAGGCTCAGTGCCTGAAAAGAGGAGCCACCTGCAGGGTGCTATAGCCTCTCTTGCCACCCTTGGGGGCCCAGTCACCAGGGAAGCTGTTTCCTTAGGCCCTTCTCACACTGGCTCAGAATCTCTACCCCCAGAGTCAGGATGCGAGAGAGGAATTCCTCACACATCAGGTTGATTTTTGCTTTTCAAAGTGCAGAGATGTTAGCCCAGTCGGAGAGATCTGGGCTCAAATCCCAGCTCTGACACTTACTATCCCTGGGACCTCTGAGCCTCAGTCTTCTCAGTTACGAAATGGAGATTTTGAACTGTGACCACCTCGTAGAGGTTATTAAGATTAAAGGTCAGGTACACAGTAGGCACCAATCAATGCTAGCTCCTGGTATTGGCTCTTGTGACTTCTCGTTGACTGACCCTCATAATCACAAGGGTTCATTTACAAAGACATAAAACACAGAGAAGGAAACACACACCCACACTCCTAGCAGTAGTTAAATCAAGAACGGGTGCCATTAAGAAGGGACTTCCATATGTGATTTTTAAATTGGCAAAAACCCCAGTAAAGACATTTCCATTCTGAAAATGGAGAAATAAAGAAATAAAGGAACAGGCAGTGAACAGAGAATTTTTAGGACAGTGAAACTACTCTGTATGATACTATAATGGTGGATCCATGTCATTACACATTTGTTCAAACCCATAGATTGCACAACACCAAGAGTGAGCCCTCGCGTAAACTATGGACTCTGGGTGATAATGCGTCAGGTTCATCAGTTATAACAAACGCACCACTCTGGTAAGAAAGGCTCTGCATGCGTGAGGGTGGGGTTTATATGAAATCTCTGTACTTTCCTCTCAAATTTCCTGTCAACCTATAAACTCCCATAAAAACGTCTATTAAGAGACAACAATGACAGCTGACACCCACGCAGGGCACGTGTGTCCATTATACAGAGGTGAGCCACCAAGGTCTGGGAGATAGTTTCCACACGTGGAGCAAACTGCAGGGAGAACACTGGAGCAGGAGGCAGAGGGCTGAGTTCGAGTTCCAGTCTTTCTGCTCTTGCCCAGCTGGGCATCTGGCAAATGTCCAGGACAGATAAATGTGCAGGTGCCTTTCTTGCCTGGCCCAGGCTCTCTCACCAACCACGCTGCCTCCTTTACGTTCAGAGGGTTCGTGGCACAACCCTTCATATATGAAGAAGATGCCACCACCTTATACCCTCAGCAAGGAAGGGGCTCTCTCAGGTCAAGGCCGTGGAGGGAGGAGGAAGGCTTCCATATGCAGAAGACTCCGATCAGCCCAGGCCAGTCTCTGATCCCCTAGGGCCACAGCTTGATTCCCAGCCTGATTCATATCCCACAGCCCAGCACGGTGGGTCAAGAGAGGCACACAGCTGACATCAGGTACACAGAGGCTGGGCAACACTGAGGCCAGTAGCTCCACACCCACCTCCTTCCAGGTGGCACACAGCAGCCTCAGCCTCTTCATTGCTGTGCGGCTTTTTGTGGCCCCCACCTCACCTGCCCCATCAGATTCTGATGATCCAGGTTTCTGACAAGCCCAGGGGCTCTCTAGGTTGAAGTCTGCATGATGTGGGAGTTAAGCAGGGATTTTCAAGGTGCATTTGGGCCAAGACTCGGAGACTTCTGGACAAGTGGTCAAGGTGCTCACCCCTCAGAAGTGCTCCAGGCCTCCCTAGGAGCCTCTTAGTCCAGACCTCCAGAGTTCATGAAGGGCAGGGCCAGCAGATCCAGAGGATATGATGGCAAGACCACCAGACACCCCACAGAAAAGTCTAGCTGGCAGCTGGCCAGCCTGAAATACACAAGAGGAGAAAATTTACAAGGCTTTTCTGGGCTCCTTCACCCTCGCCCAGATGCAGGAAGCAGCCTCAGGCCAGTGTGTGGTAAGTGAGTGGGTCCTGAGCCCCATTTTCAGTCCAGCTCCTCCTGTGCCCATCTGAATGCCCGTGGGTGAAGCAGCCACTTCCCTGATGGATTATTAGAGCAGAAATGAGCACCTGTGGTCACAAACCATTACTGCCCTACCTAACTTAGAGGCAGGGATGGAGGAGATGCTGAGTCATAGGTCAGAGACCCTTGGAATGGCTGGTAGTGATCATGGCTGAGTTTGTTCAGACAGTCCTGGGTTCGAGTTCTGACTCTGCCACTTGATCAGCTGTCTTCTTAGGCAGGTGATTTCGTTTCCCTGAGGCTCCGTCTTCATCTGTAGGATGAGGACGAGATAACTGTCCCTCCCTGGAAGGAAGAAGGACTTAGTATGATCCTGTGTGTCAACTGTTTGTACTCCGCAAGCCCTCCCTAAGCTGCACTCCCTAAGTGTCACTACTGTTAATAACGGCCATCGTTTTATGATTATTAGCAGTAATAATCACCATATGAGCACTTCTCACTGTCTTAAATTCCTCATTTATAAAATGAGGACCATAAAGGAGCTGACAACACGGAGTCGCTGGGGGCGGGGGGCGGGGGGAGTATATGATTAAAGTGCTTGAAACAGTTCCTGGCACGGAGTGAGCACTCGGTAAATGTCATGATTGTTACTCTTTTATTATCACTGTTGTTGACATCTTCTTAGCCCTGGAAAAGCTCAACAAGCCAGCACAGGCTTCTCCAGGAAAGACGCATTCACACACCTAAACTAAATCGGGAAAGAGAGGTTCAGGGAAGCGAAGTCATCGGCCCGGTCGCAACGTAGGCTGTGCTGCAAAGGTGGGAACTGGACCCGGCGCTCCTCCCTCCTCCACCCGCTTCACGCCAACCCCCAACCCTCCGCCCCCATCTGCAGGCGTCTGCTCCATCTCGGAGCTGGCAGCATCCCCAGCAGCCCTGGCTGGCCAGGGCGGCAGGGGATGGGGCGCACGCGGGGCTGCACGTGGGGCGCACACGGGAGGAGACGCACGTGTTCATCCCTCAGAGCCAGGCGACCTGCGCTGGGAGGGTCGGGCAGGCTGCTGCGGGCAGCTGGCTGGCCTCGGGCGCGCGTCCGGGGCGTCCTCTGCTCCTGCGCGGGGGCGGGGGGCGGGCACCGAGGGATCACCCGGGCTGCAAATGCCAGCCGGCCAGCGCGGGAACGGCCTTTCTCCCTTCCGCCCACAGCAGCGCTCCCAGAATCCTGACCCCCTCCCCCAAGTCACAGCTTCCGAAGGAAAATTAGAGTGGCAGCCGCAACCATCCTCGCTGTCTTCCTTTCTTTCGTTCGCCCTCCGCATTGTCAACAACTCTCTGTTGACTCCTTCAAACGCGAGTCCAAATCCAGCCGGTTCTCCACACTTTAACGCCCTGGGTCTCCAACCACCATTCTCTCCCCACCACCTGGCCTATTGCAGTCGCATCCTCACCCTCGCCCTTGTCCTGCTACGCGGCCGACACAGCCACTTCTGCCAGTGTGATTATTGTAAGCCACCCTTTGTGTTAGAGGGGCAGAAAAAGAACACGGAGAATTATACGAGTTTGTATTCGCATGAGGAAGTCATCCGTCCTGGTATCTACAATACAGTTTACAGGTGCAGCGTAAAGCCAGTAGAATTTGGGGCCTCCTTAAGAAAGAGAATAGAAAATTTGGTACGAAAGATGAGATTTAGTATAAGAAAATAAGTCATAGAAAATTAGACATTTTAGAAAGTTGACAAATGCCAAATACATCAGAAAATCCAGAAAAAAACATAATATTTTTATTAATCAACTGTGACAGCTTTATAACCCTTTCCCCCAACATTCCATTGGTCACCATCATGACAATTTTGTCATTTTGTTTACAGGAAATGGAAAGATAATTCAGTCTGTAATCTAACAGAGCCGATTGAGTAAAGTTTTTACTACTACAGACTGTTTAGGAAAGTTTCGGTTTCATAAGATGTACTTGGAAATGCTTTCCATGAACACACACATTTCGGCACCATTGCTAAATTTGGAGAAACCTCCAAGTTTTTTCGTATATGATCTGTTACAGATACTTATGTCGTTTTTAGCACAGCTCTAAGTTTGTACCCCATAATCATAGATGTCTGATCATTGCATTTTGAATGATCTTTCCCAAAGAAGAAAAAAGTGTATTGTGTTTTTTGATTGTATACTCTGCATTAGTCAGTCTTTGGTTTGGACTAGGCATGGACAGTAACAAGAAGCAAATCCTCCATTTACAATTTCACATGTCTCAATGGTAGGAGAACTTTCTGCAGAATAGCTTCTGGCTCCTTACATTTCAGGCCCCATTTTTCTTCACTTTCTGTGCTGGATGACGTAGAGCGCATTCATATGGTGACATGAACTCTGGACCAGTTATCTCTGAATCACTATCCAGGTGAGTGGGCATGGTGAGCCGCAGGGAAGCCATCTTCTACACCAACATGGCTGATTTTGAACCACATGCTTTGAACTCAGTGAACTCAAATTAAATGTATCCCCAATTTAACTTCCCCTAAACTGGATCCCCTTAGCTGCTTGCAGGTGAAATATATTATTTCTGAGACTTTTGCACACATAAGTGATCCACATAGGGCTGCGGCTCCACCTGGGAACAAGGAAGGAGACTGTGCATACAAGAAACCCTGAAAAACTTAAGTTTTCTGAGTGCTATGGTCTGAATGTGTGCCCCACCCCCACAAAATTCATATGTGAATCTTAGTCCCCAAAGGTGATGGTATTAGGAGATGGAGTCTTTGGGAGATGATTAGGTCATGAGCTTGGAGCCCTCATGAATTGGGTTCGTGCTCTTATAAAAGAGGCTCCATAGAGCGCTACAGCCTCTTCCACCAGGTGAGGACACAAGAAAATTACAACCAGGACGAGGACCCTCACCTGACCATGCTGATAACCTGATCTCAGACTTCCAGCCTCCAGAACTGCAAGTAATAAATTTCTGCTGTTTGTAAGACACCCGGTCTGTGGTATTGTTATAGCAGCCTGAACAGACTAAGACACTGAGCTTTATAGTAAACCCGGCTCTGGACCACAGCCTCCTCATCTGTAAAATGGGATAATAATGGGATGACATTAATAGTACCTCGCCTATGAATAAATTAGTATATGAAAGCTCTTAGAACTATTTCTGGCACATAGTAGGTGCTTATTAAATATTGCTGAATTGAATAACCAATGAAAGAGATTTGTAAACTGTCAAGTAAATGCCATTCAGATTCTTTAGTCCAGTTCAAAGTTGGCACAAGCCAAACCAAGCCCTTGAAGCCCTTGCATAGCAGATTTGTAAAAACTTGGTTTTAAGAAGAGAAGTAAACTTGTCTGCAGCAGCAGCTGGGGCTGGGGCTCTCTTCAGAGGGTGGAGCTGGGAGTATCTCAAGGAAGTGTTTATTCAGCCTTCATTCACAGCCTCGGGGATGAGGCTCTTCCTCTGGAGGCAGCAGGCTTCTTATTTTACTAAAACCTCTTCCCGCCCATGTCTCCCACACTTGGCGCCATGCTTCCCTCCACCCTTTGGTCGAAGAGAAGACCCAAGTTGACAGGCAAAGCTTCCAAAAGATGAGAAAGATGGAAGGTTAAAGTCACCCTAACCTCGAAAACAGAAAAGAACAGGATGATTTAAACTCTCTGTAGGACAAGCAAGGGAATCAAGAAAGAGCCTAGGAAGTCATTTAGAAGAAAGAGAGAAAGACAAAGAGAGAAGCCATCCTATGGAGAGATAGGGAGAAATAGTGAGGGGCAAGGCAGGATGAGATGGAGAGAGGGGCTGAGCTCACTGCATTCTCTTCACAAACATTATTCATGCATCAACAAACATCGATCAGACACCTATGGTTTGGGATACAGTGGTGAGCGAGACAAAAATCTCGCTCTCATGCAGCTTGGATTTCGGCGGTGGAGACAGAAAATAAACAAGTGAGCAAAGAAATAAAGCATGAGAAAATGATAAAGGACAATGCAGAGAATTAAGACAGGATGAGGTGGTAGGAAGCACCAGGGGCTGCTTTACATTGAGGAAGTGACATTTGTGCTAAGACCTAATGAGTGAGAAGGAGCCAGTCATGGGAAGATGAAGGAAGCTCATTCCAGGCAGAGAAACAGCAAGTGCAAAGGCCCTGAGGTGGGCACAGGCCTGGCACGTTGAGGGAGCAGCAAGGAGTGGAGTGAGCTGGGAGAGTGGGGCAGGGGACGAGCTTAGACTGGTGGGCAGAGATCAGATATGCAGTGTATTTTTTAGCCAAGATATTGAACTTGAATTTTTTTTAAGTACATGGAATTTCAAAGAAAATACCACATTCTAGCGTTTACATGTCCTGGACACTTTTAATAGTAGTGTTGAGAGAGAAAAATCAAGAATTTACAGAGCACCACTACGAGCCAGGGTCTGAAACAGGGCCTTTCTTAGCCATTTTCCCCTTTGATTCTTAAAGGGCGATGGGCCACCTGATTTCCATTTTATAGCTGATCCAACTAAAACCCAGAAAGGTGAAGTGATTCATCTCGTGTTGAGAGCTGAGCCCAAGTCTGGCTCATGTTCTACTCTGACTTCATCGCACTTCCTAACATGGATGGGCGTTCTTTACAGTTAATCAGGTGCTTTCATCTTCAGCTGATCTCATGTGCTGTTACTAAGCGTTATCACCTCTTTGCGATGATCTGGGAAATGTTTCTGAGACCTCGAATGACTAGTCACAGCTCTGCAGCTGCTCTTTAACCTGTTCTCAGCAACTTCTTTCTGAACAGGATTACTGTGACTCGAACTCAGAGTTGGATCCAGCCAGCACCAGCAGACGTTAGCGGAAGTCTGCTGCCAGCCTATGAAGTATCTTTATACAAATCAGAAAAAGGCTCCCTTTGCTCAAGATGCTTGACTTCCAGCTTTCAGAAAAGTATTGTCACAACAATTCAGTTAGAGCATCCTTTGAGGCCATCCGTAAAAAATGATCTTCATACATACGTGAATCTATGTTGTCTTTGATGTGAGAGGTGCTCATTTGATGCAGTGCCCTTGTGCAGTGCACAACCTGAGCGACTATAGTGATTTTCTGTGTCCCTACATAAAATATTTGGAAGAGGAAAGCTATGAGCCCCAGCAGAAAGGATATCTGTTTGGAAGTGGCCATACTAGACCACACACGAACAAGGGCTGTGTCCCAGGGTGACCATGACCGTCCAGGTTTTCCTAAAACTGCCCAGCCCATCAGGACATTGGGTTCCAGTTCACCACTGTCCACCCCAGTGCCACCCTCCCCTCCCCACCCTCACTGCCTATGCATCTGCTCCAGGGTGTGAAATGTCCTAGGTAGCACTGGCTGCTCAGGCAAGTTCTCCTGACACTGTGAAATGAGGCCCCTGAACTGGCCTCCTGCAAAGAACCTCCCGCCTCCGCTGTGGGTACCGCGGTGCCCCCACACTCACCGGACCCATGTTCCCCATGTGGCCAGCACCACCTCCAAGTGCCAGGGGCTCATCTTTGCAGTCCTCCAGCTCCTAAATTTAGAAGCGTAGATTAAATCTAAATAAATGGAGAGTTATATAACTTCATGTCCCTCTTTCTTGTCCCTCCCCTTGGAATAATCAGCCTTAATCAGCTAACGATGGGGCCCTGAATGCAGCCCCAATCCTCAGAGAAGCTATTAGGCTTACATAAGGAAGTGACATTGGCCTGGTGTATTATGAGGCTTTAAAACGCATTCTCACTCTCTCTTTCCTCTCTCAATCTCTCTCTCACTCACACATTCTAAACACACACACACACACACAACACACACACACAAACACACACACACACATGCACGCATGCAAGCTCACAGACACATATGATCATACACTCCCCCAAACACGTCCATCAAATGCTGAAGCTGCTTAGCTAGTCTGGGATCAAATAAATACAAGCAGAGAGAAGATTTTACTCAAATGTATCACCTAAAAATAAATCACCTCAATCCGTAATGGCAGCTAATTCAGGAAAGAAGGGAGCATTTTGCCATAGAATTATAGACTGTTTGAGGAAGAAGGGAGGTGCAGGGAGGGAGATTTTAGAACTTCCTAATTATCAAAACTGTCCAGCAACAGAATAGCCAGCCTGGAAGTAGTGAGCTCCCAGTCACTGGAGGTAGGTAAGCCAGCAGAAGTTGAGGATAATGGATTAGGATTCCTGCACTGAGCAGAGACTGAATGGTAACTGACATTTGTATAGGGTCAGCTATGTGACAGAAATTGTGCTCTATAGGCATTACTAACAGAGATGACAAAAAGGTTTCATCTCAAATGCCAAATCTTATACTGCGAGTGACTGCCTGGAGCTCTGAACACACAGAAAGATTCTGAGGCTCAAGGAAAAAGACATTGATCAATTTGCAATGTTTTGCGGTGCAAAAGGAGATGTCTTGATTGATTAGCAATGTCTGCCATGGATGCAGGAGACAAAAACAGCAGGTATGCTATTTTCCAGTGATGTATCTTGTCATTTATTAATCCTTTTATAGATGAGGTGACTGAACTTCGGAGGTTCACAGTTGGTAAGTGGTAGAACCAAGTTTTGGACCCAGATAAGACTCCAAAGTCTGTGCTCATGGCTACTATACTATACTGCTCTTTAGTGATGAAAGGAATGGTCCTGGGGCTTAATATGCAACCACCAGCCAGCAATGGACGCTCATTTTCAAATGCCATAGGCATCTGAGTTTGCAACCTCTGAGTCATAGGTTCAAGAAGGTTATCTATTGGGTCTGCAGGATGCTTTAAGGAGTAGGCATGTGGTCCATTCCTGATCCTGGACAGACCCTCCACTTCCCCGACCCATCTCTGACTTCCAGCATCACTGGAGATCATTATCCCTATGGCATGGATGAGAAAACAGGTAATCGGGTATGGGCCATCTATTTTCCTCAGATTTTGTGCTTGGCGGCACACCAGAGCCCAACATTCCTAGCCGGAGAGCACATTCTACACCAAATACAGTGTAGGAAACCCAGGAGGGCAGGGACCTAGCAGGCATGACATGCCTCCTGGCCCAGCTTGACACAGGATCTGACTTCTCAGCCCCACCTGCACCACGTCAGCTCCCTGAGGCTATTAGCACCATGCCAGGAGCTTTCTGATCAGCTTTCGTGGCAATCCTCAGTTGCACGAGGAACTTGCTCCTTCCCAACCACATGACACCCCAGTTAGCACCCATTTCTCCCGTTCTCAAACTGCCAGTACCATGGTCTGATACTTCTACTCCTCTCCCTGCAGACCACATTCCAACAATTCCTCACTCCCTCTCATCAATTGTCCATTCTTTCTGTTTTAGAGGCCTCTCTCTCCAGCCCTATTGTTCAGCTTCTGCCCCTTCTGCTTCCTTATGGGGTGACACATCTTTTACCCAAATCCTTGCTAAGGAACAAAGCCGCCATGAGGACAGAGAGATTTCAAGTGGGTCTTGCCAAGACCTTATGCATACAAAGTCCTAGCATAAGAAAGAGAGCATATGAGGGCCTGGGCCTGTCCCAACAGGGGACTCTCTCCTTTTGTGAAGATGAAATTGAGATGACAAAGGTAAGGTGCACACATTAAGGCCACTCAGGACCTTGGCCGGGACTTCAGAGTTTCATAAGGCAGAGGGTATGGCGGCTTTTGTAATCCGTGCACATGGTGTCGTGGGACTATGCAGGCAGGGGCTGGGGCTATGGCTGCAGAGGGTGGGCACAGAGACCTAGTGTCTTCTCCCCTGCCAGCATTTCATCTTGGATCCTTTTCAAAGTGGTCAAAGAATTTTACTGTTGCTACAGAAGTACCCCAGCCTTTCGATGAACCCCAAAGCTCACCCTCTTAAAAAGATAAGTCACAGGGTAAGGTTTCTGGTTGCAAAAGGTGGACCCTGAACCACGGCTTCTGGAGTGGACTTGAGCCTTTCTTCACAGCTCATTTACTGGGAGCTGCCTGAAAAATCACTAAGACCAGTTGTTTCCAAATTCTTGGCGTCAGGTCACTTTTTGCAAACAAACTCTTTCTTGGAACCCTATTCCATGAGATGAATAAAAAATATAAGATGTTGAGGTGGGATGGCTCCATGACCCCTCCAAAACTGCATGCAAAATTGTGTGTGTACCTAAGTTTTACCTGAGCAGAAGATCCTAGTTATCTTGATTCTTCAAGGGCTACTTGCCCCAGGAATGGTTTAGAGGGCCTGGAAGTGCCTACTGACAGTCTAGGACACTGTGATTGTCACATCTATTTTTGTCACCTGTTTGCCTTCTAGCTGGGTGTTGCTCCAGCTGACATTTAAATGAGTTTGCATTTGCAGCGCCCACACCAACTGGCACTGTGGGTGCAATGCGGGGGTGTGAGGAGGAGGGCCCACACTCAACAGATGGAAGGGGAGTGGCTGCTGAAGATTAAAATTCAGTTCCAGATCATCAAGAGTTGCCTGGGAGCGTGAGAAGTGCTTTAAAGAGAAAAAGCAAGGTGCCGCAGAAAGAGCTGGAATGTGGGTAGGATAGCCCTGTTCCAGTCTTTCTTCCTCTGATGTGCTGTGTGACCATGGACAAGACCCTCTCTGTTTTCATCTGTACCATGAGGACCAGTTTTCCCCAAATTGTGAAGCCTGTGGCACATGACATGGTCTGAAATATCATTAGCTCACACATGGAGGAAGTGATTCTTTTCAGATTCCTTTGGAACACTTCTTTCTGATCACATCCAGTGGGGAGGCTCAGTGTGGGGCTGGGCATCTTTAACACCTTGTTAACCCCTGTAGTCCTTCCTGGCAGAGACCTGGCTGACCTGGAGCTCAGGGCAGACTAGTTAGACTGTGAGGCATGTGGTTTCCTAGGCATTGCTGTATTCTATTTATGCACAGTGCCCTTTCCAGAGCGACATGAATGAAGTCTTCCAAAGTAAAGAATGGATACGTGACAATTTAACATGAAATGTTAAGAAACATAGTACAGGAAGAATGTGGATATAACAAAAATGTGGAGTTGGATAAGAATACCCAAAGCTGGAAACGATTGGGCAAGTTGATCTACTAGGTTCTAAGAAGCACTGTCATGCTGGACCCTGACCACTGGAGCGGGTCCCATGGGCCCTGGTTCTGCCAATGACCCCCAACAATGGGGGCTTCTGAGAAAAGGTCTGGGGTGGGAACAGGAAGCCAAGTGTCTGTAAAGTGAGTGTCTCAAACTGGGGTACAGGATCTGATTTTGGAGATTACGAAGCCTTGAAGATTAAAGACAATATAAATCATCTGCATAGGTTAAGACATTATCCTTTTACAGAAATGGTGTGGCCATAGTGTGGGAGAGAATACAAATTTCACGGCCACTTTGGGCAATGGCCCTGGCCCTGGGAATTGTGTGTTTCCTCTTTCACCTGAGTAGTGTCACCCCAGGCAGTGCCTAAGCTGGACTCTGGCATCGAACCATCTGGGTTTGAGTCCTGTGTCGCCTGTGTGAACTTCAGAAGCTCTGTCGTATTGGCGAGGCCTCTGGCTTGCAGGCAGCAGAAGCAGGCTGAGCTAACGGCAGCCAAAGATACAGGGCCTCGTCAGAAGGATGGAGGTCACTCTTGGAATCAGTCGCAGAATCAGCAGTGTGCAGATGAGGGTCTCCTGGAGCAAGGACAGCAGACAGAGTCTTCGAGATGAAGAAGTGTCTCAGGATTCAAGAGTCGAAGTTCCAGGAGAGCACATCCGAGCCGATTTTGTGCCTACTCCATGGTCAAAGGAGTCTTGCCCCGACAACCAACCCTGAGGGTACAGAGGTTCCCCAAAAGGAAATTAGAGTGCCCTGCCCATAAAAAGGGGTGCAGAATGCTAGGCAGGCAAGATAAACATATATCTACCATATCACTTCACCTCAGTTTTCTCTGCAAACTGCGATAAAAATTGTCTAACTCTCTGAGGGCGATTGAGGGGATTAAATGATGTCACCCATGGGAGGGCCTGGCTCTCAGTAACTGACACTCCATAAATGTCAGTGATTGTTTTTTTTTTTATTGTTTGTCATAAAAGGACACAAAAACAAGCCACCGTGGGCCAGATGTGAGCCTAACAAATGCCACATGCTCCTTTCGGTTATAGCCACAGAGGCTTTGGGGTTGGCAGACATGAGTTCAAATCCTGGCTCCCCCACCAAGTAGTTGCGAGGCCTCAGGCAAGTGACCTCAGTCCTCTGAGTCCCAGTGGTCACATCTGGCTGCCAACAGCTGCCTGGGCACAAAGCCCAGTGTCTAGACGGCAGATGTCAGCATGGCCTGGCCCAGGGGCTCGGGCAGGTGGGCAGCCCAGACAGCTTTCCTTTCAATGCCCCGTCCCTGTAACTCTGGGAGCCCGCCTTAAGGGGAGGGCCAACAGCTCTGGGATAACTTTGACTGATCCTGGCCTGGGGCACAGATGGTTTCCTTTTCCAGGAACCTCTGAGTTAGGAGAAAACTCCCAGATGCTCTGGGGCCAGTGGTGTCCATGGGAATTCCCTGAGACACTGGCTACAATACAGGTTCCCAGACTTCCCACAAACCAAATGAGCCAGCATCTCTGGAGCGAGGCCTAGGAATCTGCTCAGGTGATGTGCAGCAGATTGCTCAAGCTCAGATTTCTGCTTCAAAATCACTTCCATAACACTCTCCCCCACCTCCACATTCCCTCTGAGATAGTCCACCTCGGAAGAGCTCTGACAAGAAAAAGCCCTCCTCTCCTACAGCCGTCCTCCGCTATACCTTCTTGCCCCCACGGGCCTGTCCCAGCATGGCTGTCAGGGCCTAGGAGACAGGCTCTCCCTCTGTCAGATCAGCCACCTAAACGTGGCCAAGACTGGATGGAAGCAGGGATAGGGGAACATAAGAGGAGGGGGCCTGGTATGCCAAAAGGGGGGACCCTAGGGCCAGGCCCCCTGAGCCCAAAGGGATTAAAGCCATCATACAGGACACCAGAGTCAGGAATGGGAAGAGATGGGGTAAGGCTCGAGGTAGGGAATTAGCCCTCCTCTCCTAGCTACAGTTCCCTCCACTCACCCATTTTCCTCCTAGGAATTGGCTCCTCTCCCAGGCCACTGTGGTTTAACGGCACACTTCACCCTCAGCTTCAAGAGAGCCCTGAGTCTCATGTCTACCTAGTCAGACTATCACCTCCTCTGAGCCACAGTGACTGGTTAAGAGGTGGCCATGTGACCTAAGCCTGGCCAATGAGAGCCTTCCTGGGCCATTTGCTGGATCCGGGATGTTGCTAAGAGTTGCCCGTTTTGCACCAGGGCAAGTACACTCAGCTGAGGTGAGTGGGAGGCAGAATTCAGGTTGTATTCTGCTTTAGGCCCCTGCCTAGTGTAGAACTGTGTCTACCCATTTTTTTTTCTAGTTTGCACCCAGGTACATGTGCACTGCCAGAGGCCCTGGATGAACTTTTAGGAAAAGAGCTGTCAGTTTCTCTGAGGGTTGCACAAGGTGGGATGTCAGCTTGGAACTGTCGGTGCTAGGTTTGTCACCTCAGGGGAGAGCTTGACACGAAGCCATTACCTAGGAAAGAAGAGCTGAGAAAGAGAGAGAGATGCCTGTGACATTTTTAACCACCTGAAACCATCTGTGCTTGAAATCCAAACTATCTCTGAATTTTTTTCTTTTCACTAACAGGACTCAATAATTATTTTTTTATTGCTGAAACCAGTTTGCATTTGTTTTCTCTGACTTAAACCCAGGAAGATACAGGCATACCTCATTTTATTGTGTGTCTCCGTTTTGCACTTCAGATGTTGCATTTTTCACAAATTGAAGGCAAGACCCCCACCAGCAAAAACATTATTACTCACCTTATGGTGATACTCACTTTACCGTGGTGGTCTGGGACCAAAGCAGCAATATCTCTGAGCTATGCCTGTACACGTGGTCAGAGGCACATGCTTGTACAGCATCTCATTGTACAGAAAAGAAAACTGAGAGGGGTAGGGTTTTGTCCCAGGTCGCCCAGCAAGTTCATGACAGAGTCAGACCAAAAATCTACATCTTTTTTTTTTTCAGTTTTCTTGAGATACAATTGACATACAGTGTTGTGTAAGTTTTAGGTGGACAGCATAATGACTTGCATATATTGTGAAATGATTATCACAATAATTTTAGTTAACATCCATTACCTCATATAGTTATAAAAAGAAAAAAATGTTTTTTCCTCGTGATGAGAACTTTTAAGATTTATTCTTAGCAACTTTCTCGTCTACCATACAGTAGTATTAACTAGTCATCCCATTGTACATTACATTCTCAGTATTTACAACTGGAAGTTTGTATCTTTGACCACCTATATCCAATTCCCTCTCCTCCCATCCCCACCTCTGGTAATCACAAATCTGATCTCTTTCTATGAGGTTTTTTTTTTTTTTGTCTTTTGTTTGTTTGTTCGTTTGTTTTTAGGTCCCACATATAAATGAGAACACATAGTATTTGTCTTTCTCTTCCTGACTTATTTCACTTGGTATATTTCACTTAGTATAATGCCCTCAAGGTCCACCAACATTGTCACAAATGGCCGGATTTCCTCCTTTTTATGGTGAATAATATTCTTGTGCTTGTGTGTGCATCACACTTTTTTTATCCATTCATCTGTCTGTGGACATTCAAGTCATTTCCATGTCTTGGCCATTTCATGCAACGAACATGGGGTGCAGATATCTATTCAGCATAGTGATTTAGTGGTTTTTTTTAAAAATATGTAAAGCCTTGTTTTTCTGACCTGGACTCTCTGATGTGCCTACAATCTTCAACCCGTCCCCTAGAGCCCCTTGGGAGCAGCAACAGCAGAAAGCAGGGTGTGGGTAGAGGTGGGGCGGGTACCCTCCCAGAGTCACCCAGAGCAGTTCTGCTTTTGTTTAAACAAGCACACCCCTGCTTTAGCACATGTGCTACCAAAGCAAGCACAGCACACTGCTGCTTTAAAACACACACAGACTGCAAACTACTGAGATGTACCATGGTGCTTCCCAGGGCTGGGGTCTTGTGGAAACGAAGCGTGAGACCCTCTAGGGCATGGGATGTTCTGGAGAGGGCCTGCAGAGTCTGGAGCTGTACTCCTCCATGGGCCACTGGTTCCCTGTGGCCTTGACCAAGTCACTTCCCTGCTTGGGGTCTCAGTGTTTTCCTCTTCTAGAATATGCTGACAATAATGCTTCTCCAGCGGCTGGCTATGTAAAGCTTAGGGTAGTCCCTCATACCATAAACATATACTATAGGGCTGTAGGGAGTGGCCACCTTTCCCATGGTCAGAGCCTGTGTGTTCCGAGGCTGACTCGGGCAGCCCTGAGTGGAGTCTGTCCTTGTCAGGTCAGGCCAGGCCATGCACCCACAAATGTAGGGCCTCCGTCAGCCACTCTTCCCATTGGGGAATGAGGGCATGGCCAGAGCCCCTCGAGCCACTCATCAATGAGTAATTTGTCATAATAGCAGCCACTCCAATGCCTCGGTTTCATTTTCAGTGGCTTGCGCCTCAGAAGTCTGGCATTTTTAGAGGTGGAAAGGGATCCTGAGCCCCACACATAAGCTCACTGTTTCAGCACATAGTCCCCTGCTCCTCGATTCCTCTCTTGCGTCTAAGTGAAGTGGACCTCCCCAACTCCACACGACCTGCTGCCCTTCCAAAGCCTGGTCCTCCCTTGTCGTGCTACTTTAGTAGATGGCTCTTTCATTTTTTCTACTGCTCAGGACACACATCTTGGAGTCATCCTTGCCCTTTCTTTCATAATCCACATTCACTATGTCAGCAAATCCTATTGGCTCCACCTTCAAAGTATGTCCAGAGATCACCCATGTTTTTACCATTGCCAGGTGCTACCCTCTGCCCCAACCCGCATCAACTCCCACATGGATGAATCGGTCACTTCCTCACTACAGCCCCATTTCCGTCTCCTTTCTCTGTTAGGACAGGCTAGGTTATGCTGTGGTAACAAGCAATCCCCAAAGTTCAGTAGTGTGAACACAAAGGTTTATTTCTTTAAAAATTTTTTTATTTAAATGAATTTTTTTGATGACATTAGTTAATGAAATCTAGTAAGTTCCAGGTGTACCATTTAACAGTAAGGCATATATACATTGCATTGTGTGTTCCCCTCCCATAGTTAAATTTCTTTCTGTCACCACATGTTTGATCCCTTTTATCCCATCTGCCTCTCTCCTCTCCCTTCCTCCCCTACCCTCTGATAACCTCTAGTCTATTGTCCATGTCCATGAGTCTCCGTTTGTTCGTCCTATTTGTTGCTTCTAGTTTATATCCAACATATAAGTGATGTCATGTGGTTTTCAACTTTTTCTGTCTGGCTTATTTTGCTTAGCATGATTATCTCGAGGTCCATCCATGTTGTCGCAAATGACAGTACTTCATCTCACCTTATGGCTGAGTAATATTCCATTGTATATATGTACCACAGCTTCTTTAGCCAATCATCTATCGTAGGACACTTCAGTTGCTTCCATGTCCTGGCCACCATGAATAATGCTGCTATGAACATCGGCGTACAAATATCTTTTCAGATATGAGTTTTCAAGTCTTTGACGTAAATACCCAGTAAAGGGATTGCTGGATCATATGGTAGATCAATTCTTAGTTTTTCAAGGAACCTCCATAGTGTTTTACATAGTGGCTGTACCAATCTGCTGTCCCACCAGCAGTGTGTGAGGATTCCTTTTTCTCTACATCCGCTCCAGTATTTGTTATTACTTGTAAAGGTTTATTTCTTGTTCCTGCTACGTGTCCCTCTGACTATCAGTGGTCTGGGACTCAGGTTCATGGGGCAACCAGTCTAGAACTCTACTCTCTACAACACTGCCAGTAACCATGAAAGGGGAAAAAGAGAACAATGGCCTAGATCAGCGACCCCAACCTTTTTGGCACCAGGGACCAGTGCCAAATGAGAATCTATGATCTGAGGTAGAACCAAGGTAGTGATGCTAGCGCTGGGGAGCGGCTGCAAATACAGGTGAAACTTCACTCCATCACCCACTGCTCACTTCCTTCTATGCGGCCCGGTTCCTAACAGGCCACAGATGGATGGGGTCCTGGTCCATGGACTGAAGGTTAGGGACCCCTGGCCTAGAGTATGCTCTTAAGTATTCCCCCAGAAGCTGTGACAGCACTCTGCTCACACTCCATTGGCCAAAAAAGTCACATGCCATACCTGGCTCTAAAGGGGTCGGGGAGGAGCAATGCTCTGCTGCAGAACTGTAAACATGCAGTGAGCAGTGTTAATGACAGCCACATCCCCATCAGCTCCTCCTCCTCACAGTGGCCTATTTTTCTCTGTAGCATTAACACCTTCTAATGTCCTTCTGTTAAAGCTTAAGGCTGGTCACACATCTCCTCTGCTCAGAACCCTTCCATGGCTGCCACCTCCTTCAAGGTATGCACCAAAGTCCCCACCATGGTCTGTGAGGTCAGGCATGGCTTGCTGCCTGGGCCTCCTGGACCTCACCTCCTTTCTCCTCCTCACTCACTGCACTCTGCTCTGGTCTCCTTGCTGTTTCTCAAAATTACCAGGTAAGCTCTTACTTTATAATCTTTGCTTCTGTCTGGAATGCTCCTCCTAAAGGCATCCATGGCCTCACCTGCAAGCTCACGGAAGCTTCTCTATTACAGGCTGAATTGTGTCCCCCTCAAAAAATGTATGTCGAAGTCCTAACTCTTGGGATCTCAGAATGTAACCATAATTGAAGATAGGGTCTTTACAGAGGTGATTAAGTTAAAATAAGATCACTAGAGTGGCCCTAATCCAATATGACTAATGTCCTTATAAAAAAGAGATTAGGATACAGACACACAAAGGGAAGACAGATGTAAGGACACAGGGAGAAGGTAACCATCTGCAAGCCAAGGAGAGAGACCTCAGAAGAAACCAACCATGACAACACCTTGATCTCAGACTTCTAGCCATCAGAACTGAGAAAATGAATTTCTGTTTTTAAGCAACCCAGTCTGGTACTTTGTTACCGCAGCCAAGCAAACTAATACATTTTCCTTTGCCATGTTTTTAAAGGTTACAACCTCTCCTTCTACCTGTACTTCAATGGCCTATGTCTCTTTTCCCTGCCGATTTTTTTCTCTATAGCATAAATACTTCTAATGTCCTAAATGTTTTTCTCTTGCGTGTGCGTGTAATCTATTATCTCTCATAGAATACAAGCTTAATCAAGGCAGGGATTTTTGTCTGTTATATTCATTGCTCTGTCCCCAGAGCCCAGGATACCTGACACGTAGCAAATATTCGATAAATATTTGTCGAATGAATTAATGAGTGGATGGATGACTAGGTGCTATAAACACTCAGAAAGCTTCATTCTTTGCACAATACTTCCAACTAACCCTCTAAACCAGGAGACTTTTTGACCCTGTTTCTTTGATGGATTCAATATTGGAGGGTAGCTGGAAATTTTGCAAAGTCTGGCTTTCCAAATTAAGTGGCATCTATCGAATCTTGAAATATAGATATTCAATCCTCAAGTTTATGTCGAGGAATTTATCTCCCAGAGATCCTTATATACGTGGTCAAACCACGTATGCACAAGGACCTCAATGCAGAGGCATTTATTACACTGAAAATACAATAAGGACCCACATTCACATCAATAAAGGACTGGACATAAGCTGGTATGGCCACATAGATAGAGATTACAAAGATGTTAAACGGCATAAAAGGGGCCTCTATGTGTAAAAGGGGAGGGTGGCTGAGATAATATCAAGTGGAAGATTGATCTGCAGCTAGAATAGTATAGAAGTTATGCTTCACATGTGCAAAACCCAACAACCAAAAGATTCCTGAAGGAGTAGAGAGGTTGCTGTATCAATTATCTATTGCCACAACGATGCTGTCTAATGGGCAACCCTAAAACTGCCAGTGGCATATAACAATAGATATTGGTTGCTCACTAACCTGGGGGCAGCTACTCTAGGTCTGGGCTGCTCTGCTAATCTTATCTGGTCTTGCTCAGATGTCTGGGGTCGGCTGGCTGTTGGCCTCAGCGAGGCAACTGGAGTGGCTCAGCTTGGTGCCGTTTGTCTCATTCTCCAGCCCACTAACCTAGACGTGTCATCATGGCAATGGTAGAAGCACAAGGGCTAGCAAGCTTTATTGTGCAAAAAAGCTTTAAAGCATTCCTTTAAAGCATCTCTTTGGCCAAAATAAGTCACACGGCTAAGCCCAGCATCTAGGTGGGTGGAGGCTACCAAGTAATGAGCCAAGGACATGGATCTGGGATGGGTGAAGAACCGGGGCTGTTTTCGCTGCTTGCTGTGATTGTCTTTCACACATGCCAACTCTGGGACCAGGATTCGTGTATGAGTGACTTGTTAGTTCTGTGTGTGCAAGGGGGGAGGGCGGGGAACAGTGGGGAACAAGGGAAACAGGAAAAAGAAGGAGGAGAAACCAGGACATGGTGTGGCCAGACAAAACAGTAGCCTCAGGCTGATTCTGGGGTAAACCATACCTCAGAGTTTGCTATGACTCCTGGGTCAGCCAGTCACTGACTAAAAACATCCTGGGGTCAGGGCAGAGGTCATAAACCCCAGGCATTCTGGGCTCTCTCACACTCACAGACAAAGTGTCTCCAATAGCCCAAAGTCCAACCTGTGGAGAAAGTCACAGGTGCAGATGCAGGCTCTAGAAGCAAGACCCGCAGAAGCCAGGGGAGGGGGCCAGCACCCCTGAGGGGATCTGGGCTCCCCACAGACTGTGTCTGCTATGAGGGCCAGAGAGGTGGGAAACTTTTACTTTCCATTTTTGATTCTTCAGTACTGTTTTAATATTTTACCAAGTAAAATATTTATTGGTTCTATAATTTAAAAAAAATAATAAGTAAACATTTTTAATGAAAGTCTCTTAAGGCAACTCTGGAGGTGCATTGGCAGTGGGCAAGCTTGCCCTAAATCTTACCCTGGGGTGATGGGTGACCCGGAGGAGAGTCAGGGAGTCTTGGGGTTGAGACCCACTCTGCCATTTCTCAGCTGTGTGTCCTGGGTAAAGTTGCTTTCTCTCTCTGACTCTCAGCTTCCCCCAACAATG
Organism: Eonycteris spelaea; assembly: GCA_003508835.1. Classification (NCBI taxonomy): domain Eukaryota; kingdom Metazoa; phylum Chordata; class Mammalia; order Chiroptera; family Pteropodidae; genus Eonycteris; species Eonycteris spelaea. Next base: position 527,197 of record PUFA01000204.1, on the reverse strand, counting down.
TGGATAATTGCCTAACCCTGAGAGGTCCCTACTGAGTATTCAGAGTGCCAGTGGGTGAGGGCACCAGGGCGCAGTGTGGATGCTCAATTAGTGACTGTGGCATCTCCTAGGGCCACTTGCTAGGGAAGGCTGGACCCTCCCTACCCCATCCAGACTGAAAAGGTGATCTGGAAGTCCCACACATGCGAGCTCCTGGGTCTGGGGCCTCTACGCCCCTCAGCTTTCCTGTCCTAATAACAAGCTCAGAGTCCCACCACTCCTGTCGCTGGCCTGCTCTGGCCAGCAGGCTCAGCTGCTGCAGGCCACCTCCATAGGGATCTAAGGTCCAGGGATCTCTGATCTGGTCCCTCCCTCCACTCAGAATCAACTTCTCCCCTCCACTCTCTGTGTTTGACCCCCAGAAATACCCAGCAGCTTCCAGCTCCCCACACATTTCATGCAGTTTTACATCTCTAGGCCTTTGTCCACACTGCAACATAGCATTATTAACTATAGTTCACCATAGAGCTAACACTTCTATATCACTTACTGTGGGTCAGATACTATTCTAAGTGCTTTTGTGCATATTTACTCAAGCATATCTCCAACAGTCTTGGTGGGGTAGGTTGCTATTCTCAGCCCCATTTCACACTGAGCCCACACAGAGGAAAAGTCAGTAGGTCAAATGTCAGCCCCATCAGCGAGTCAGGACTGGTCTGGGAGGGAGTTCCTGGTCCCATGGCCCAGCCTGTTCAGAAAATAAAGGGTGGATTCCTTCTGATCAATCAGGCCAGGAGGAGCCTAGGAGGAAAGTAGGCACAGGAGAGGAGCCGAACATTCGGATGGGGGATAACGACACAGGAAACACTTAAAGAGAGAGGTAAACTAAAACCACATGGAGAAATTATTCTTCACTTCTCAAATTGGTAAAGACCAAAACAATCCAATAAAATCCTGTGTTGTTAAGAAGTAGAGGGCATAGTAATTGCTCAGCTATCGCAATGGGAGGTTCCGGGGAAGATATTATCGATTTTACAAATGCTTGAGCCCTTTCGCTAGCAACCACACTTCTGGGAATTTATCCCACAGGCATGTCGAAGCCACAGGGTAAGAACAATGTATGCTCAAGGTTATTCATTACAACACTGTTTGTAGTAGCGCAAGTTTAAACAGTTAGGTCCTCTAAAGGGGAACTAGTTAAATTAATTGTGCTTTATTTGTACATTGACGTACTTGCAGCCAGAACAACACAATAAGGAAGCTCTTTACATGCTGATATGGAACTATCTACAAGATACATTAAAGTAAAAGTGAGGTGTCTAGACATGACACCAAAGGCATGATTCATAAAAAGAAAACATGGATAAATTCGACTTCATCAAGATTAAAAATGTTTGCAGTACAAAAGACTCTGTTAAGAGGCTGAAAAGACAAGCCAGAGACTGAGAGAAAGTAGTATTTGCAAACCCCAAGAAGGTCTTGAATCTAGAATATACAAAGAACACTTTAAATTCAATAGCAAGAAAACAAAAAAAGTTAATTTGAAAATGGGCAAAAAAAAAATGTGGATAAGTTCATCATATATGAATATATGGATGACAGATAAACACAAGAAAAGATGTTCATTATCATCAGCTACTGGGAAATGCAAAATAAAGCTCTGATGATATAGTGCTACAAACCTATTAAAATGCTAAAAAAAAAATACAAAATCAAGGGCTGACAAGGACACAGGGCAACTAGACTCTCAAACACTGCTGTTGGGAATGTAAAATGGGACAGCCAGTCTGGAAAATGTTTTGTCAGTTTCTTATCCAGTTAAGCATATGCTTACCCTATAACTCAGCAATCGTACTACTGGGAATTTATCCTAGAAAAATGAAGACTTACGTTCATGCAAAAACCTGTATATGAACATTCATAGTAACTTGATTTGTAATCGCCAAAAATTAGAACCAACCCAAATGTTTTTCAACAGGTGAATGAATAAACAAACTGTAGTGTATCCATTAAATGGAACGGTACAAAGCAATAAAAAGGAATGAATATTGATAAACATAACACGCTGAATTGATCTCAAAGGCATTATGCTGAGCAAAATGCCAATCTCAAAAGGTTACATACTATATGATTCCAAAGCGACATAGTTGTAGTGATGAAGAATGGATCGGCGGTTGCTAGAGATAAGGTTGGGGAAGAATGTGATTATAAAGTGTTAACATGAGGGAGTTTCTTTGTGGTGACTGGAACAGTTCTATATTCTGATAGTTACAAAATCTATCCATGTGATAAAATTTCATAGAACTATGCACCGGAAAACAAAACAAAACAAAACATTGCATGTAAAAACTAGTGGAATCCAAATAAGGTTTGATTTTGAGTTAATAATATTGTACTAATGTCAGTTTCCTGGTTTTGACAATGCACTACGATTATGTAAGATGTTATTACTGGGGTAGGTGAGGGAAGCTGGGTGAAAGGTCTAAGGAACTCTGTACTATTTCTGCAATTTCTTGTGAGTCTTAAGCTATTTCAAAACAACAAAAAAAATTAAGTAGCAATGATTTGGGGCTGCTTTGCTCAATTTGACTTTTTTTTTTTTCCGTAGAAAATAATAATAGAAAGGTGAAGAATGTTCATGGAGGGTGTTCTATTTGTGTGGCATGTAAATTCAGGGGTCATTCTTGTCTAGGACAGAATGTTTCTGGAACCCTACACAGGGAGTGGGAATATTGGAGCCATGGGAGGGGACGTGATGGCGGGGGTGGGGGTGTGTGGCGTGTGCAGGAATGAGAGAGAGAAGAAACCTGTTTTTTCAGTTTTCTATTGAGACTTTCACATTTTATACCATGGACATCCATCACCTTTTAAGACTTTTAATTTAATTGGCTGTAGGGGAACAGAGGAGCCATCTGTTTGGCTCGGCGACCCCCAAAGGGTCAGCCAGACCCGAAGGGAGAGCGTCAGTGTCCCAGGCACGAAGATTGTATTGGGAAGGCAAGATTTTGCTAAGCTCAAGGGAGGCTAGAAACACAGGGTCTGGGAATCGATGTCTGTCTCCATGACAACAAGAACAAGCAGGGGTAATAATCACAGTCACTGACACCGCGGGCACTTACCTAGTCACTCAGCTAAGTGCTTATCATAGCCAGCTCCCATAACTCTCTAAATAATATCGTCGCACAAAGGAGGAAACTGAGTCAAGGGAGTGAAGTGACTTGCCCAGGTCCCACACTGTAACACCTGAGACCTCCAAACTAGGATCCTCTGACCAGAATCCCATGCATCAGGCACTGGACAGGGGCTTGGGGTGTGGAGGGGGAAGGCCCCCAGCCTGGAACACTGCCCCCAATCCCAGCTCAGGCTGGTGGAGAGGGGGTAGGTAGAGTCAGGCAGCCAGCACACCTAGGCACTGGGACTTACAGAGCTTGTTGGGGAAGGGCTAGCAGATAACAAACACACCACCTGAGTGGGGAAATCATGAAAAAAGGTATGAGCAGGACTGAGCTGAGGCAGAGGAGGCCTCCAGGGCAAGCTGGTCAGATAGCTGTGGGCAGAGCCCGAGCTCTGGCCCTGGTAGGTTGTTCTTGTCTTTCTCAAATTCTTGCTTTCCTCCTCTGAGATGGGGAGCATCACTATGAAGCTTCACGGGACACAGGCAGGGGATGTCTCGTAAAAAGCACCTGCAGAAGGTCAGCAGCCTCAACCCCTGGGGAGAGCCCAGATGTTCCTTAACAGGCGAAGGGTGATTTGTGGTAGACCTATTCACAGAATATTATACAGCAGTAAATAAGACCAAGTTACAGTTTCATGCAATGATGACTCTCCAAGAATGAAGAGCACAAGAAGCCAGGAATAAAAAAGAGTTCATACTATGACGCTCCACTTACTTAGGGTTTCAAAATAGACAAAACGTATCTATGGTGTTAGAAGTCTGGATCCTGGTGACCCCTGGGGAAGAATGCAGGGGAAAGGACTGGAAGGCGGAGTGAAGGGGAGGAACTTTCGGTCACAAAGGTGTGCTCCACTGTGACAACTCATGAAGCCATGTCCTTGGGCTCTGTGTGTTTTACTGTACGTGTTATGACTTAATTGTGATGTTTATTTAAAAAACAAAAGGAAGGCTACTTACGGGATGGGGGAAGTCATTTGCAAATCACATATATGACAAGGGGTTAATATCCAAAATATATAAAGAATTCCTACAACTCAACGACAAAAACACCCAAACAACTGTATTAAAAATAGGCAAAGGATTTGAATAGACAATTCTCCAAAGAAGGCATGCAAATAACCAAGAAGTGTATGAAAAGATGCTCGACATCACTAACTATCAGGGAACTATATACCAAAAGCACAATGAGAAACCACCTCTCACCTCACACTCATTAGGGTGGCTACTATCAAAAAGAAAAAGAAAAAGAAAATAACAAGTGTCCGTGGAGAAATTGGAACTTTTGTGCACCGGCGATGGGAATGTAAAATGATGCAGCTGCTGTAGAAAACAAAATGAAGTTCCCTCAAAAAATTAAAAATAGAATTACCGTATGATCCAGCAATTCCACTTGTGGGTATATAGTCAAAAAAATTGACAGTAAGATCTTAAAGAGATATTCGTAAACCCAGTTCAGAGCAGTATTAGTCAAATTAGCCAAGAGGTGGGAACAACCCAAGTGTCTACTGACGCTTTTTTCCTAACGATGAATGGATACACCAAATGTCATCTATACATACAATGGAATATTATTCCGCCCCAGAATAAAGGAAATTCTGACACATGCTACAACATGGATGAACCTTAAGGGACATTATGCTAAGTGAAATAGCCATTTATTAAAGGACAAATGCTGTGTGATCTCACTTAGAGTAGTCAAATTCATGGACAGAAAAAGTAGGGTGGTGGTTGCCAGGGGCAGGAGGGGAGGGGGAACAGGAAGCGTGTTTCATGAGTACAGTTTCACTTTGGGAAGATGAGGAGTTCTAGAGATGATGGTGGTGATAGTTACACAACAACGTGAGAGTACTTAGTGCCACTGAACTGCACACTTGAAATTGGTTAAGATGGTAAGGTTATATATATATATATATATATATATTCCCACAGTTAAGAAAGAGATAGTGAAAGAATTAAAAAAAAGAGAGAGAGAGAGAGAGAGAGAGAGAGAGAGAGAGAGAGAGAGAGAGAGAGAATGGGAGGGAGGGAGAGAGGAAGGAAGGAAGGAAGAGGGAGAAAAAGAAAAAAAAATGTGGCCCGGTCTCTAACTGGATGAAGTGACAACCTAAGACTGGACCTCACTGGGCCTGAGTTTCCTCACCCAGCAAGTGGATGCGACCAGGGACCATGTCTGTTGAGGGTGTGGTGACAGGTAGGCCATCTCACAGGTAGGAAGATGCCAATGTTCTCATGACTTAGTGAGAGGCCACAGAGGGGATGTGTGGCTATGAATTTCTCAGGAGTAGCCCCATGTGAGAAGAGCATCAGTGAAGCATTTCAGCCTGAGAGCCCCACCCTCCCAGATCCGGGGAAGCCTGCTGTTCCCAGTGGACCCCACTGATGCCTGGCAAGGAGCTGAAGGGGGACTTGGAGGGTGGCAGCGAGCTGAAGCAATTCTATCCTGTCCTCACAGCTTTCAGATGAGGCCTGTTGAAGGCTCTGCCACACCCCTCAAGACACCCAGTAGCCCTTGTAGTCTTTCTGGTACTCCCGGGAATCAGCAAGGTCTTGTTTTAGGTATTGGGAAGTCCAGCCTATTCCAAATTAAATCAACATTTGGATTTTGTATCCAAATTGAGACTTGTGCCGCCACTCAGCTAAGGCCTAATAGTGAGTTCCACCGCCAGTCCTGGTTCCTCCAGGGTGGGGAGTGCATGCAGGGCAGAAAGGGTCCCCCGGGCAATGCTTTTGTCACGTGGCATCCAGCCCTCTCTGTGGCAGCTGCCTATCCCACGTAGGGTACTCTGGGCACCGTCACCCAGCCCCTGCCCTGACATGGCACTCCTGAGGCCCCTTGACACTTGCCCTTCCAGGACACGCCATACAATCCACTTCTACCAGACTCACCTCACTCCACAAGCTATTCTCTTTTGACAAGTCCCTGAGAAGAGGCCCAGCCTGGCCGTGTTCCCAGCTCTCTTTTGGCCCACCTGCCTGCAAATTACCTCTCTCTGCCCATCCTGGCAGCTTTCTGGACCCCTTTAAACCGGTCCAGGAAGGGATGGGCCCCAGCCTTGCGCCCCTCGTGATTGCAGGAGGAACTGGTCATATCCTCCTGGAGATCTCCACCCATGTACTCCCCTGGTTCTCTGGAGATCCCAGAGTCAGGGTTGCTTGACCTACATGAGGTGGGGAACCCTCCCCTCCAACCCATAGTCTCCAACCTTGTTCTTCCGAGTTCCCTCCTTGAGCTAAGCCTGTAAGTGAAGGATGGACCACTCTGTAGGATGTTTACTTAACACCTCCCCTTAGAATGTTGGGGTGCTTATCCCTTATTATTCTCAACCTTGCAGCCTCAGCTGAGATGAGGGAAAGCCCCATCTAACCAGACATTTCCCTGAGAGTCTCGTAAGGCTGCCTGCTCGGCCCCCATGGCCCAGAGAAATCAGTTTTACTTCATAAAGGAAGAGACTGGGGCTCATAAAGGCAAAGCAACTTGCCTAAGGCTGCACAGCCAGGGAGTGATGGAGTCAGGATTTGACTTGTCTTCCTCTAGGCCTTTCTGCCTCAAAGCTGTCAACAAGGCAGGAGCCCCGAGGTTAAAGCAAGATCTTCCTGGAGCAGTAGTCTCACAAATCAGATTTCTCAACCCAGTCCCAGGTCTACTGTCACCTTCGGTCTCCCTCCACCCTGTGCTGAAGGGGTGGGGATGGCGGGTAGGAGGGGGTGAGCAGCTCCGAAGTGACGGAGGGCTCCTCGGGAGGACAGGACTTACTCTCTACTCAAGTATGTCTGCCCTCTAGCTCCTCCACTGTACTCTTAGCAGCTTGGCTTCAGGTCCAGATGCTACTCATGACCAACAGTGGACCTTGAGCCTTGAGCCTTGAGCCTTGAACCCAAACTCTCCAGCCTCGAACTCTTCAACTATCTAATGAGCATGGTCAGAGCCCAGCCTCTCAGCCACAATCACAGGGCTGTGTCATGTGCTTTAGGGCGTAAATTCTGGATCAAAATTTTCGAGATTGAATAATTCCCTGGCTATGTGGCCTTGGGAAGTTACCTAACCTTTGTGCCTCAGCTTGCTCATCTGTATAATGTGCGCAACTATATAACAGACCTGGTAGGATTGTTGAGAAGATGAAATTAATTAACATGCACAACCTTCTCACAGGGTGCTAGCTGGTGGTAAGACTCAGCAGACTCAAGCTGTTATTAATGTTTTGTTACAAGGAAGGAAGCAAGGGAGTTCATTCGAGAAATCTCACAGCTTTGGCCAAAGCTGATGCTCAGATGTTTGCAGCATCCTGAAACAGTATACACACTCTTCTACCCACTGCCCCCGCTTCTGAGGCCAGGGACTGTGAGGAGCCCTGGTGCCGAGAGGTCTGGCATGCGTGGGACCTCAGGGCTTCCACTGGCTGCCCCCCTACTTCTCCATGCCTGGCTCCCAGAACTCCCAGGCAGCCAAAGTCCATCTGACCCAAAGTCCAGCTGCCTGGCCAAACCTTCCTCGGAAGGATTTGGGCGTTGGTGGGGATCCAGAGCCTAAGGGCTGAGTAGGAGGAACTGGAATCAGGGGTGTCTGGAAGGCGGGGTATTCAGAGGCCAATGCAAAAGCAGCCCTCTTCTCTCCACTCCTGAAAACCCCAGCTCCACCACTCCCCTACACGTTTCCTGGGGCAGGCTACAGGGCCTCTCTGACCTTCAAGTTCCTCATCTGTCAGAGGTCTGTTGTGGCGATTCAATGAGACAACCTCCTACATCAGGTGATCAAAAGATGGTGGCTGCATTATTACTTTTATTATTATCTCATTGGTGGGGTGGCGTCTAGGCAGAGAGGTTAAAAGGATTCCAGAGCCCCAAAGAAAAAGAGAATTATGAACGTCCCTTGCGCACATTTTGCAAATGAGAAATCCAAAACCCAAGGTCACACATCAATTAAGCGAGGGAGCCAGGGGGACCACACATGGATCCAGGCTCCTCAGTCTACTAAACCAACATTGTCACATGAGTGGCTTCTTGCATGGCCCTAGGAGAAAATGTGCAGAGGAAAGAGGGGCCCAGGGACTGGGAAGTGAGAGGAAGGGAGAGAGATTCCTTGGGGCATAAATAAACATGCACAGTCACAGGCGCGCGTGACACACACACACACACACACACACACACACACACACTAAACGTAGCCACGGTGAGAATTCCATATTAGTTATTTAATTCTAGATTGAGAGAAGTAATGCAGAGCCAACATGTGCTGGACAGAGCGAGGACATATGATCAGAAGCTCTCTCCATGATGATCAGAAGCTTCCACGGTGACTCAGAAAACTGGAAGCCTTCAGCACTAAACTCAATCCCTCACTTATGAATTTTGCTCTTTTTAATTATGGAATATTTCAAACATATGGAAAAGTACAGATTAATGTGACATGTGCCCACACATTCCTTGCCCAGCACTGTTAAATTCTAAGATGCTGCTGCTCCTCCTCCTTCTTCAAGTATCATGTTAGAGACATGGTAGGAACCTTGGGAACCCCTCCCTGATGGCTTTTCTCTCCCTCCCCAGGGAAAACACTGCCTGGATCTGCAGTGCAACCTCCCCATATTTGCTTCCACACATACATCTGCATCTGTAAATATGACGGTTTTCGCTTGTTCTCAAACTTTATATAAATGGGACTCTACGGTATGAGTCACTGGTAACTTGCTTTTTTGATTCAACATCATTTAGTGAGGTTGCTCCACGTCACTCCACAGAGCTCTGATCTATTCACTGGCAGTCTATCAAGATACCACGATTCATTAAGGCCTTCTCCCGTTGATGGATGGCTAGGCTGTTTCTAGTTGCTTGCCCTCACAATTCAGCGAATGTTGATCAAGGGGCACAGTGACTAGGGTGCAGGGTCTGAGCATCTTGGCTTCCCTAGATGGTACCCGACTGCTTTCCAAGGTGGCAAGGCCACTTTTTAGTCCCATCGCTGCACATCAGATACTGCATCATCCACATTCATACTGATGTTTGGTGGCAGACCAAACCCCCTCCTTTAATGAGGAAACTGAAGTCCGGGGAGGAAAAGGACCCAAGATCTTAGAATCAGTGATTGCGGAAGCCAAGACTTTAACCCTGCTCCATCTATGTTCCAGTCATTTCTTGTTATGAAACAAACAACCCCAACACTTGGTAGCTTTAAAATATGTCATTTACTTATTTTGCTCATTAATCTGCAGTTCAGGCAAGGCCGGTCTCTGCTCCATGCAGTGTCACTTGGGACTGCTTGACGAGGAGCCCGAAAGATCCATTTCCAAGATGATGCACAGATGCCAAGTGGGTGCTGGCTGTTGGGGGGCGCTCGGCTGGGGAAGAGGGTGTGGTCTTGGTTCTTCTCCACAGGGCCTCTGTATGGGCTGCTTGGTCTTATGTAGGGCAGAGGCTGGGTTCCAAAAGCCAGTGTCCCAGAAACTGGCAGTGTCACTGTGGCTCTACTCTACTGGTCAAGCGATTACAGGGTCCAAATTCAAGGGAAGGAGGGTCTATGATATATCCTGTGTTCTGACGTTAGGTGTGTTGGAGAATTTGAGTCATGTTCTAAAATTGACACGCCTGACTTCTGCAGCAAGCCTTCAATAATATAGGGTTCAAAATGCTCTAACAGGTAGCAGATAAGTAAATAGCAAGAGCAGCCATTATGGCTGCCAAAAACTACCTTGTCATCTGGGGTTGTATCAACCTCAACAAACCTGAAGCAACAGGGTCTGAAGCAGAGGCTCCAGAGTATTGGCTCAAGGGCCAATGTGCTTTACTTGGTTTGAAAGGAGAGGTTTTATGTAAAAATAATTATCAGTATTTTAAATTGGTAAATTTTACTTCAAAAATCCAGATTTCCAGCAAAGAAACAGAAGGTTTACCAACATTGGACCCTCATTCCCAGATGGCTTTTTGGCTCAGGTGAGGAGTGATTACTCTGGTAAACCCTCTGGTTTTCTGCAGTCCCCAGCGTTTTGAACTGGCCCCTGTGGAACCTTGAGTTGGCAAAGTCTGGGTCACTAATTCTAACACAGTAGAAGGGCATTGGGGGAATAACCATTCCACAGGGGTTATTAGTGAACATGATTTGGAGTATACGGCTGGGAGACAAATGAAGGATACTGATATGAGGTCCTTGGATGAAGTTGGCTCTGTGGGGGGGCGGTGGGTAATCCCGGAAGGCTCCCCAGAGGAGGTGACACCTGAGTCATGAAAGATGAAAAGGATTTGTAAAAGTTCAGGACTCAAGAAGCTAATGATTTTTAGTTAGAAATCTAAACATAGGGATTAGGCAAGACACACAGCAAGGAGTCTTCCCTTGAGTATCCAATCTATACAATCCCAAATCCAATCTCCTCATTCTTAGGTGGGAATGAAGAACAAAAATTGAGGCTCCACATAGATGATTCCAGCCCACCATGAAGGACACCCAAGATTCCAGACCCTCAAGTTACTGTCCTCCCTGGCTGATCATACTGTCTCAAATGCTACCAGCAGTATCACCCTGCGGATTGCAACAGTCCGTAGGAGGCATATGTACGTATGAGGGTAGTGTGTGTTTATACAGATCACTCATTTGCCCACTAATACAGATTCTTTAACCCCTCGAATTTGCCAGCACAGAGAAGGAGCTCCTGGGAAGCAAACAGAACAAGTAAGTGTTGATAAAGAGAAAAGTTAGTATGAGGCTGCTCCGTGGGCACCAGTTGGAGCATCTGAGCATCATGAAGTAGAGGGAGATCTAAGGTCACCAGGGAAAGTCAAGACAGAAAGCGGGAGTAAGAAGGTAAGAGTCTCGAGGGCCACCGGTCAGCAGAGCTTCCCACAAGTCACTCAGTCTCTCTTTGTGGACTGTAATTTCCTCCTATGCCAAAGAAGGGATCTGAAACAGGCCCGTCCCACTAGGTTCCTACCAGTCTAGGATCCCCTAAGTCTAATCTTCCAAGATGTTATGATCCCAAATGTTCATAGATTCTGAGTTGTAAGATTATTTTGTTAAGTACTGTTTTACCATATTTTTGAAAACGCAACCAAAGATACTAAAGTTCAAAAACAACTTCTGGGCTTCGAGAGTCTAAAATGTAATGTTCCCCGGTATCTAAGTTTTTATTTTCAGTCATTCTAAGGTTTAGGACTCTATCATACCTTCTCATCTAGACCCATTTTAGAACACCATGATTTGCAATGGAGCCAATGACTTACCCGTGTGCTACCTTTATAATGGTTTTTCTTTAAATTCAAGTTTTAAATTAAAATTTGAAACTTTTTCTTTTAACCTAACCTCATTCTAAATAAAAAGTATCTGTGAAATCATGGATTTGAAGGACAAACACTATTTTCTAAAAACATACCAAATAAGCTTTGTAATGTAGGTCCTGGCACCCCCTCAAACCATCTGAGGCACCATCAGGAATCTGGATACCACATTTCAGAAGCCACTGCCCAAGGGGCCAGTCCCCTCATTCCTGCAGGGAAGTGTGGAAACATCCGTTAACAAGTGGGCAGCAAATCATCCCTAGGGTGGGAGTTCTCTAGGCACAGAGAATGTGAGGTCCACCCACCATAGGTCTCCGAGGAAGGCTGTCCTGTCCCGTCCCGTTCCTGGGTGGAGGTCAGAGCTGGGAGGTTGGGTGCCCTTCTCCTGAGTTCTCAGGGCTGACCGGACTCAACGTTGGAATCACCGCGGGCGGGGGAGTCTATGCAACACTGCCATCTAGTGGTCAAAATGCAAGAAACCAAAGAAGGAGCCAAAAGGTTGCATGCGGTTCCAGGACTTGGGAAATTGTAGATAAGATATTACAACAAATAACTGAGAAAAAAAGCAATCTGGCAGCTAATCAAGTACTAAGTAGGCAGTACAGAAACAATGTGAATGTTCACCTGAGGGGTATAGGTTAAGAAATTATAGTGACTCAAATGGAATAGTATGCAGGCATTGCCAAGGATGCTATAAAGATACGTTATTGATATGGAAAGATGCTAAGTTGAGTGGAGGGAAAAAGCACTAATTGAAGTGTTCCATTCAACTTATATAAAATATGAGTATAAATCCGCTTTGGGTATCTAAAGATAATGTCGCTACCTTCTGTCTTCCCCTTGGCAATAAACATACCCCATCCACATAGCTACTCAAACTAGAAGCCTAGAAATCACTCAACTCCTCTCTCTCACCCTAACCCCCACACCATCCTCCTTGGGCAGAACCAGCAACATCTCTAGCCTGGGTGACCACAGTGGTCTCCCAAGTTCCAACTTTGCCCTTCTGCCTTCTCCACTCCACAGCCGAAAGAGCTTCCCCAAATGCCAACCAATCACGCTGCCTCCCTGATTAAAATCCTCCAATGGCTTCCTGTCACATATAGAATAAAAGTTTATCTCCTCCCTGTGGCCCTCAAGCCTCTGCTCATTTCCTTTCATACCCTTGGATCCTTTCTTACTCCGTTCTTGCTTTCTGAGCTCCTGTCACTTCCTTCAACCCCCTGAGTCTTCATATGTGCTGATTCCCTACCCTAAAACACTCCTGGCCCTGCTCCTCTCCTGTCTGATTTCTCCTCCAACTTTAGACCTGAGTACAGTATTACTTCCCCAGAGAAGTCTCAGTGGGTAATGAGGTTTCGTCTTTGTATTTTCTGATTTGCCTGAGGAACAAGTATTATCCTGATGTGATCAGAGAAAGCAATCCAGTTATACTAATTTAAAATAAAATAAAATGTATAGACCATTGGCACAGAGTGAGTTCAAAGGAGGAGGAAGTGTGAGGCCAGGGAAGGTTTCCAGGGGAAGTGAAGATTGAAGGAAGGCAATCAGTAAGCCTGGGAAAGAGAACAACATTCCAGAAAGGGAAACATTTGAACAAAGGTATGAAGATGGGCAGAGGGAGCTGGAGGAGGTGGCATCTGGTGACTCTGCCTGTGTGGCACCTTAATTCTGGTTGCAACATGCTTTTTCCCTCTCGGGATCGCCCCTTCCCACTGTTTTCGGTGGGGTTGATTCTCAGTTTGGGTGTGTGAATTGAGCCTGGCCAATGAGAGCTTTTCCTGGAATTTTTGCCTTGTCTATTGTAAAGGGGTGTTGTCTTTCCATAGGAGTTACAAAGCTACGAGGACCTATACTTGAGTCTTCTTTGTTGCTTCAAGGGAAGAGCTTGCCTCAGGATAAAGCCCACATAGAAGAAACCAGAGCCAAAGCCAGAGAGAGTCACATTCCTGATGACAATTTTTGAGCACTTGGATTCAGCCACACCTGACGGCATTTCCCCCTAGACTTTAGATCTGTGAACCAATAAATCTCCCCTCTTATGAGGGTTGGGCTAATTTTCCATTCATTTCTGTCACTTGTAACCCAGAGATTCCTGACTTTCACACTAGCCTGGCTGGAGCAGAGACTTGCTTTGGAAAACAATGAGGGAACCTGAGCAGAGGCAGCAGAAGCAATGAATGTTCTGGACATTCTTTGGAGGCAAAGCCTTTATTCCCAGTGGACTGAGGCATCGAGTACGGAATTTGGAGAGTTTGAATCTTTGAGCTTTGCCAGAAATTTGAAACGATAGGCCCTCTCTCTTGACTGCCCACAAGCCACAATCTTTCTCATCTACCCAGAAATCCTTTGTAAAGAGACCCAGGGACAGAAATGGCCTGAGGCAGCTCCCGTTCTCGGCTTCCTGGGGATCTGGAAGGAAACTTTCTAAGTCTTCCCAGACCGCATTTGGAAAGCCAAGAACCCACAAGACAACTGGGCAGGGGGTGAAATTGGTAAGGGTGTAATCACTTGATGCATTTTCCACTGCTTTTTCCCTGTTTGTACATGGTTCGACCACTCCCAAGAGCCTTTGGTCCCTGGTCGGGAGATGCTGTGGGGGTGGAGAAGACACAGGCCCACTGGTTGTAGCCCAGATCTGGTTCCTCCGAAAAGCTACATGATGACATGACACATGGGGACCCCCGAGAGCCCTGGAGAGTCAGCACCTGTGTTGTGCGTCCCCTCAAGATGCCTAGCACCTGGCACGTGATTATACAAAAGGGACTGACTGGTTTTCACTCACGAAACAGATCCCAAGCCCTCGCTGGGAGTGTGCAGAACAGGAGTTCACAAGCCCTCCTGAGATGGTGATCACATGGCACCGCCTTTTTTCTTCAGGGACATCTAACACCCCTGCCCTCCCGCAGTTGTGTCATCTGGCCCCCACTAGGACACAACTCCCTCTGAAGCCTCTGGCCTGAGACCAGCCACAAACCACTTCCCAGCTTTTGAGACTATACCTATAGATGTGAGCTAAAATCAATAGATACAGAAAAATATTTGTTAAAATTCCACACCCATTCACAATAAAAACTCTCACAAAAAAAGAGTACCGGAGAGAATTTACTTAATCCGTTAAAGGATATCTGCCACACACACACACACACACACACACACACCACACACACACACACACACATCCCACAGCTAACATCATCATTACTGATGAGTGCTTTTCTCTAAGGATGGGAATAAGAAAGGGATGTCTACCACTATAATTTCTATTCAACATTGGACCTGGTCATTTCATAAAACAAGAAATAAAAACAAATAAAAATTGGAAAGGAAAAATACAAACTGTCATTTTAGATGATAATATTGTGCACAGAAAAACCCAAATAATCTACAAACTATTAGAATAATTGAATAAATTTAGCAAAGTTCCTGGATATAATGACATACAAAAATCAATTAAATTCTATACACTAGCAACAATTAGAAAATGAAAAAAATTAAACATCATTTATAATAATACCAAAAATCATCAAGTACTTATAAATAAATCTAATGAAGAGAGGTGCAAGACCTCTGTGCTAAAAACTACAAAACACAGCATAGAAATTAAAGAAGACCTAAATAAATTGAGACTAACCCATGTTCATTGATCAATTGGCCAGTTCAATAATATTGAGATGTCAATTCTCTCCAAATTGATTTGTACATTCAATGCAGACCCTATCAATATTCCAACAGGTACCTTGGAGGAAATTGACATGCTGATTCTAAAGTTTATATGGATTCAAAGGACCTGGAATACCAAGGCAACCTTCAGAAAAAAACAAAGATGGAGGACTTATACTACCAGATGCCAAGAGTTTTTATAAATCTACAGTGAGTAAGATAGTGTAGTATAGCATAATCATAGTCAAACCAGAATGAGAGCCCAGGAGGAGACTGACACATATTCAATCACCTGAATTACAATAACGATGCACTACAATTCAATGGGGGAAAGGTGGTCTTTTCAGTAAATGGTATTAGCTCAATAGACTATCTATATGGGGGGAAATATGAACCTACCTTATGCCATTTGCAAATATTAATTTGAGATGGATCATAAGCCTAAAGTAAAAAGATAAATCTTCTCGAAAAAGACCGTGGGGGTAGGCAAAATTTTCCTAAACAGGTGGAGAGAGATGTTTGCAGTAGATTTATAAAAAAAAAGAACTCATATCCAGAATATATAAAGAACTTCTCTATAAATTAAGAGGAAAAAGATAAACCCAATTTTAAAGATGGGCAAAGGAAACTGTATTGACATTGCACAAGAGAGGATATCCGAATGGCTAATAAGCACATAAGCATCTTGAGTCATCATAGAAATGCTGATTAAAGTCTCAGTAGGATATCAGCACATCCCCACTAAATAGCTTGTGTGTGTGTGTGTGTGGTGGACTCGAGGGATCTTCCTTCAAGGGAGGGCTTCTGGCAAACCACAGTTCCCTGCCATCAGCAGGTAGCTATCAGCTCCTTCATTGTCTGCCTCTGCTACTGACAGCTGCCCTGCCAAAGACCATGGCCCTCTGAGGGCAGTCCACATCTGGTGACTGAGTGAGGCAAGGTTTGGAGGTATGCCAGTTCCCACCGAAGTGGGGCACCGTGATGGGCAGCACTCACCCCAGGGCTCCCTGCTGAGTTGACTGGGGGCTTCAATGGCCTATGTAACAGATCAACTTCTTCTTCTGTCCATTCCTGCTCCTTCCTTCCCCCCCCCCCCACAGGTGCTGATCCCTAATAGACATCTTGCAACCCAAACTCCACTGCAGCATCTGCTTCTGGAGAAACCAACCTGTGACAGCAAGGATGTGGATATGGAGCAGCTGAAATGCTCAATTATCGCTGTCTGGATCATAACTTAAAACTACTTCAGAAAACTGTTTGGCAGCATCTACTGAAGCCAAAAATTCATACACCTTATGACCCAGCAAATTTTCTTCTGAGTAGATACCCACCTGAAATCAGTGCTTATCTCCACGAAAGCCCTGTTCACAGTAGCTTTATTCATGATAACCAAAACTGGCACCTACCAAATGCCCATCCACAGAAGGATAAATACATGATAGTAAGTTGGTCCAATGCAATACTACACAAAAAGTTAAAACAAAATTGCTGCTAAACACAACAACATGGATTAATCTCAAGCAATACGTTGAACTGAAGACACAAACACAGAAGAGTATATATATATGGTTCCAATTTATGTGAAGTCCAAAACCAGACACAACATCTGTAATGATAGAAGCCAGAAGAGTGGAGAAGTTGAGGCTAGAGGGACCTGGCAGTGCCCAACGTCTTGATCTGGGTTGTAGTTACATGCATGTACACTCATGAGAAAATTGGTCAGGCTCTATTAACATCTGTGCACTTTACTGAGAATTATATCTCAATAATGAAAATAAGGAAAAAAAAGAAAAAGGTCCTGAGCCTTCTTAGTGATCCACATTTATTGAGAACTTACTATATTTCAGGCCCAAGGCTTTACACACAGTAGTTCATTCATTCCACACACACAGATACAAATAGACACACACATCCCAACACACACACAACATACAGGCACACCAGTACATACCCACACCAACAAACACACAGACATACCAACATACACCCACACACCACATACCAACACACATGCACCAACATATACCAATACACACATACACACCAACACGCACTGTACACCAAACACACACATGCACCAACACACACCCCGACATACACATACACAATGCAGCCAACCCAATACACACACACACGCGTACACATACAGCAGCTATAAGGCACAGCTGAGACCTGAGCCATGGGGAGGAATAGGAACACCGGGCAGAGCTGTTGTCTGAACTCTGTGCTTTAGCCTTCCTATCTTCTAAGTGGAAATGACCATAGAGATGTGATTACACACACACAGTCACATACACACACCAGTAAGCACAGGGCCAGGTGCACCTAAAGCTCTCTGAATGTAAGGATTGGTCATTACAGCTGGCCTGTTGAGGGAGGACACACCTGAAGAGCACAGAGTGTTGTGGGGAAACAGGCAGAAGACATGATGTAGTGTGTGGTACTTCAGAGAAGACTGGGGCAGATGTTGGTGTAAATACTTGCGTTGCCAATTTCAGTTTGCAAAGCCCATTTGCGTTTGTTACCGCATTTCTTCCTCTCCATAGCCTGGGAGGAACCATTATGCTAATTCCACCCACAGAGAAACCAAGGCTCATGGTTACATTGTCGTGGAGGGGAGACTGCATATGGGTTCTTGTCCTTTGTCTTTGAAAAGCAAAGAAAATTGTGGTGTCTTTCATGAGACTGGCAGGTTTGGAGTTCAGAGAAGCCTTGAATCACTAAGTGGTAGGAGGTATAGCCAGGTGAGGAATCTGAGGCACAGAGATGGCAAGTGGGTGGGCCCCAGGTCACACAGTGAGCAAGTGGTAGGACAAGAACCTGCTCAATAAAAAGATTTTAACTACACTCATGCTGTTAACGCAGTGACAGAAAACCAAGCGTAGGAGAAGAAGTAGAATCCTGCTCTGCTTCCTTCCCCAGTTCTTCAAAGAACCGCCTCCCTGTCACTAGAACCCCCATGCAGCTCCTATTCGAACACCAAATCCTGACCTCCTTTCTTGTGGGAGGGTCGCCAAGGATGCAAACAAGAACCATGCTCAAGACTTCCTCCGCCCACACTCAGAACCACATTCCAGCCAGAAGGAACGGAAGAGAACTCAGACCTCATTAATGTCACCCCCAGCACCCAGGCAAAAACACATTCCTAAAGGTCTAGGGCTTCACATAGTCGTCTGGGAACGAAAACATGGAAAAGATCCGGATCTCAGGAATGAACTGTACGGCAAACATCAGTCCCTAGAAGGAGCTATGGGCACAGCCATTCTGGACAACCACACTGAGGCATGGCCGACATGTGGTCAGGGCAGTCCTCAAAGGAAACTGTCTTGGCAATGGATGAGAGAACTTGTAGCACAATCCAGACTCAGTACTATCCCTTAAGTCTTAAATTGGGCTTCTTATGTGCTGATTTCATAATTAATCCACTCAGTCGAGACCCCAGGCCTTCAGGCTATTTGGAAGTTGGAAGAAAGAGGATCTTGGTTTTGGTCACTTGGCTCAAGTTCAATGACCACTGGGAAATTGTGCAACAGACACACACCATACCCACCCATGGGTCTCGCCAGTACACAAACCCCAAGAGGTCCTCCTACACCTTAGCTTTATTCACAGTTTAGCCTTTGCACCTCTTATCCAAGTGAGCTCCACTTTCAAATGCCTTTGGACCCACTGTGTGATCCATTTTCCCATTTAGGAGCCATGGGTTTTGGCAAGCACGCAAGGTACCCTCCATCGCTTCCTGACCTGGGTTTCCTGATTTCACTCTTTCTGTCCTCTTTAACAGCACGGCTCCCCAGCGGGGGCAGACAGTGCCGCCCCAGTTTTTTTTACAAGCCCCACAACCAGGATGACGGGGTCCCAGAGGCTGGGGCCACTGCCCCAAACACAAACAAAGCATGTGAGCTCTTTGCAGCACCTTCGAATACTTCCTGGTAGGAAAATGAACTAAAGAATCAACGCACCTAATTGACCCATGCCTGCTGGGGACGGGTGTGAAAGAATGGAAGATGAGTGTGATGACAGCAGGTCCCTGCTCTCCAAACGCTCCCCATCCTTGATGTGAGGCTGATGCCCAAAGAAAGAATAAGCCCCCAGCTCTGGGAACACTGTTAGGGTTGCACAAGCAAGTCAGCAGGAGGGAAGCGGGTCTTCACTGGAAGCAGGCACAAGGGAAAGACAGGGGGATTCAAGGACAAGTGTGGCATCGCGGTGGTCCTTACAAGGATGTAGAAGTGAGCACTGAAAATCCAGCGAAAGGCAAAATGGCTATTTTAATGGGGTGACATGCAGTGATCTATGCCCCTCTCTCTCTCTCTCTCTCTCTCTCTCTCTCTCTCTCTCTCTCTCTCTCTCTCTCTCTCTCTCTCCCCTGCTCCTTTGCTTATCCAATCAGAAACATCTGTGGAGCCAGCTCTATGCCAGGCACTGACCTATAGGTGGAAAATCAATGGGCGAGCAAGATGTGGTATGTGGTGTCTTTGCCCTCGTGGAACTTACAATCTAGTGGGGGATGGAAAGATGAACACAGAATCCTACAAATAGCTATATGTAAGCCCGGAGTTCTAAGTGAGATGAGGGATTCAGGAAGAAGAAGGGGAAAGAGGAAGGGGACAGTCAGAGGCTGTCCTATTTGAGGGCAATCATATAAGGCCACGAAGGTTTTCGCTGCTTTCAGCTTTGTGTTTCTCTATGAAGTCTCCCTGCTGCTGCCCAGATGAAACCTTCCAGATGTCAGATGTCCACACAAGGTCTGTTTATTTGCCTCTGATCACAGACTTGTTTATGAAGCAAGGCTTGGGGAAAGCATTCCTTGTTCAAATAGATGATTAAAACCCTCCAGGAGAATTCTGTGTCCTTGAGGTTAAAGGAACTTGATGTTCTACATCAGTGCTGGTCTTCCTTAAGAACCTTCTATTCAGCCACTGAGGTTGGTTGAGTGGATTATTTATTGGCCAGATTAAATGTATCCTCCAGCTATAAAACTGGTGCCAAAGTCCTGGGCAACACTTCCAGGGCAAGACGGTTTGTATCCGGAGGAAAGAGCTCTAAGGATTTTGGCCTCTCACCTCCCATATCATTTCAGGACAGAGAGATTCTAGACTGAACATAGATAGTCTTCCCCAAAGGGTTTTCACTCAAGGGCATCCATTCATTTGACAAACTATTTTGTTCATACCTGGTACACACCAGGCATTGGGCCAAGCTCTGGGGCATAGTAATGAACAATACAGACCAGCAGAGCTCACAGTGGGAGAAACAGATACCATCAAATCATCACTCATACATCACGTAGGTAAGTCTAAACCACATTAACTGCCACAAAAGAAAAGCGCAGGGTTTTTAGGTGGGTATAGCAGGGTAATCTGGTTAAGATTAAAGATTTAGTGACATCTGAGTTACAGAGATCTGAAAAATGAGCAAAAGCAACGTAAGAAAGGAGGGAAGGCAACACAGCAGCATGTGCAAAGGCACAGAGGGAGGACAGATCAGAGCACGTCTAAGCAACTAAGAGAAGCTAAAGCAGGCGGAGCAGAGGGAGAGTGATTCAATAAGGTGAAGGGCAAGCCGAACCAGTCCTTGTGGTACCTGAGGAGTCTGGAGTTTATCCTAAGAGCCATGGGAAGCTATGGAAGGTATAAGGAGAAGGCTGACGTTGCCATTCTTCCTCCTTTAGGCCATCACTCTTGGATCTTTCCTGCTAATTGCAGGCTCTTTTAAAATAGCTCTTCTTCCTCCACTCCCAGCTTAGCATCTGTCAACGGCTCTTCAAGGTGGATATGAAATCACATATCCTTAGCAGAGCTTTAAGGTCTTCATAATTGGTCAGAACTTGGAAGAATAAATAAATAACTGGGAGTTCACTGGAAGTAATTGATTGTTGCCTTTCTTTTCTTTTCACTAATGTCATGCCACAAGCTCCTTTAGGGCAGAGGTCATGAAAACCTCCTTTTCTTATATTTTCAATAGTGGCCTAAGTATGCACCCTATTGTCATCGTCATCATCACCATCATTCTCATCATCAGCATCATCACCATCATCATCATCATCATCATCATGAATTAAGCTGTGATTACTGTGCTAAGTATTTTACATGATGTTTTGGTTAGCTGTTGCTGTGTAACAAAACAGCCTAAAATCAGTGACTTTAAAACCACAACCATTTTTCTTTTTTTTCGTCCCCTTCACCCATTTTTCCCACCTCTGGTAACCACCAATCTAATCTGTTCTCTGTGTCTATGAGCCTGGCTTTTTGTTTTTCTGTTTTTTTGTTTTTTTAGATTCCACATATAAGAGAGATCTATGGTATTTGCCTTTCTCTGTCTGACTTACTTCACTCAGCATAAACACCCTCAAGATCATCTGTGTAATTGCAAGATTTTTTATTTTTTTATGGCTACAATATATATAATATTACAATTTCTTTTTATTTATCCATTGATAGACTTTGAGATTTTTCCATGTCTTGGCTACTGTAAATAATACTGCAACGAACATGGTGCATATATCTTTTCAAGTTAGTGTTTTGTTTTCTTTGGATTAATACCCAGAAATGGAATTTCTGGATCATATGTTAGTTCTATTTTTTAATTTTTGAGCACTCTCCCTACTGTTTTCTAGTGGCTGCACCAATTTACATTCCTACCAACAGTGCACAAAGGTTCTCTTTATATATCCTTACCAACACTTGTTATTTCTTGTCTTTGCGATAACAGCCATTATAACAGATGTCATCTCATCGTGGTTTTGGTTTGCATTTCCCTAACGATTAATAATGTTGAGACCTTTTCATGTCTCTTCACACCTTCTACCCATTTTTAAGCAGATTTTTTTTTTTTTTTTTGCTATTGAGTTGTGTGCGTTCTTTATATTGAATATATGACTTGCAAATGTTTTGTCCCATTTTATAGGCTGCCTTTTCATCATGTTGATGATTTCTTTTGCTGGACAGAAGCTTTCTAGTTTGGTATAGTTCCACTTGTTTTTTTTATTGCCTTTGCTTTTGGTGTCAGATTCAAAAAATTATTACCAAGACCGATGCAAAGAGCTTACTGCCTGTTTTCTTCTAGGAGTTTTATGTTTCATGTCTTACATTCAAGTCTTTAATCTATTTTGAGTTAATTTTTGTGTGTGTTGTGAGGTAGTGGTCCAGTTTTATTCTTTTGCATGTGGCTGTCCAGTTTTCCTAACACCGTTTATTGAATAGACTGCCTCTCTTCACTACATATTTTTGGCTCCTTCGTTGAAAGTTAATTGACAATATATGTGGGTTTTTTCTGAATCTTCTTTTCTATTCCATTGATTTATGTGTCTGTTTTTTTTTTTATGACAATACCATACTATTTTAATTACTAGAGCTTTGGAATATAGTTTAAAACCAGGGGGCATAATGCCTTCATCTTTGCTCTTTCTCCAGATCACTTTGGCTATTTGGGGTCTTTCATGATTCCATACAAATTTTAGGATTGGAATTTTGATGGATATTGCCTTGAAACATTAGATTGCTTTGGGTAGTGTGGACATTTTAGAAATATTAATTCCTCAAATTCATAAGCACAGAATGTCTTTCCATTTATTTGTGTCTTCAAGTTATTTCATGAATGTCTTGTAGTTTTCATTACACAGGTCTTTTACCTCCTTGATTAAATGTATTCCCAGGTATTTTATTCTTTTGATGTAATTGTACATGGGATTGCTTTCTTAATTTCTCTTTCTGATGATTTATTAGTGTATAACAATGCAACAAATTTTTATGTATCAATTTTGTATCCTGCAACTGTGCTGAATTCATTTATTAGTTCTAACAGTTTTTTGATTGAGTCTTTAGCTAGCTCACAATTCTGTGGACTGATAACGTAGGTTGGACTCAGTTGGGCTGTTCTTGTGGTACTGACGGGTCTCTTCTAATACGTCTGTGGTTAACTGCAGACAAGCAGTTTGTCTCTGCTTCTGGGGACTGACTGACTGACAACTGGATCGATGAGACTGACCAATCCTATGTCTCTCATAATCCTTCAGGGTAGCTTGGGTTTCTTCATATGGTGGCTTTGAGCTCCTAAATGGAGGAGGTAAACTCAGTCAAAGTAAAAAGGTATATT
Organism: Eonycteris spelaea; assembly: GCA_003508835.1. Taxonomy (NCBI): domain Eukaryota; kingdom Metazoa; phylum Chordata; class Mammalia; order Chiroptera; family Pteropodidae; genus Eonycteris; species Eonycteris spelaea. The sequence goes on along the minus strand of PUFA01000204.1, from coordinate 504,027 downwards.
CATGCTGGCCGAATCAAGTTACAAGGCCATCCCATATTCAGAGGAGAGGAGAAAAGAGACCCCACAAACTAGGCGGCATGGATATAGAAGACAGGGAAAATTGGGTCATTTTTGTAAACAACCCATCTCACAGTCATTTTCTCATTTCATCCTGAAAAAGGGAAAGTCCCATTTTTCAAATGAGGAGGCTAAGGCACAGAGAAGGTAAACATCTTGCTCATGAAGCTAATAGTTAACAGACTTGAGATTCGAGCCCCAGAGTTCATGACTCCACAGTCAACATGTGTTCTTAACTCATAAGATATACTGCCCACTCCTCCTCACCCGTTACTTATTCACATGAAAGACTTAAGGGGGAGTGGCTCCACAGTGTAGTGGTTACATGTCTGATTTACACGCAGAAGGTCCTGGGTTTGTGCCCCAGGTGGAGCCACGGACCATACCCTGGGTACACCAGGCCCTGGGTGCGGTACGTGCCATGAGTGCGTGGGGGGATATGCCCCACCTTCAGACATCCAGTTCTTTAAAAAAAGAGCGATGGCAACATCTGTAGGTCAGGGGTGGAAGTGGGGAGGGGGCGGAATTAAAGAGGGGGGGAAAGACTTAAGAAAGCATGTTTTTCATGAGGTCAGTTGTCTTCATCATCATTGTCATTATCACCATATTAAACATCAATTATATGCAGACACTATTCTAAGTGTTTTACATGTGTTAACTCATTTATTCTCCCAATAGCTCTATAAGGTATATACTAATGATTCTGCCATATATTGTGGGTCAGGATTAGAAATTTCATGAGGGCGAGGACCATTGTACTCATTTTGTTATTCCCCACAGTTAGCACAATGTCTGGCACACGGTGCATACACTCTTACCAAAAGTTTGCTGAGTGAGTAAGTGAATGAGTGAGTGAACAGATGCCCAAGGGAATGATCATTAGCCTAAGATCACACAAAGGAACAGACTCTCAGATCCTTGATCTCTTTCCCGTGACAGCCTCATTATCTGAACCTCTTGCTTCTTCATTTCTAAAGTGGCTGATAAAAGAAGAAACACAAGATTCAAGATGTGCTGCTCTATCTCCCAGAATTTACTACCAAGCCAACATAGCCCCAAAATGTACATCTGAGAATATTTGGAATTCACATAGTACATGGAGAGAGCACTGGGCCCAGAGTTCAAAGACCCAAATGTGTCACCCACCTGATGCTTGATCCTGAGCAAGTCACTCGGGTAAGACTTAACTTTCTTCACATGAAACACATGGTCCATCCCAGGACCATGTCAAAGATCAGAGGAGCTAATGGATACAAACTATTACAAATCAGAAGATTGTACCCAACTCAATCTACAGACCTCCCTGGCCAGGTTTACTTAATCCACCAGCTGTGCCACCACCCCAGCCTCATTTGCTTGCTCAGGGGAGACTTGGCCACTGCCAGCTCATCTCCTAACTACAATGGGCTCAGCCTCCCACAGAGTACTGTCTGGGCTTTGGCATGGTCTCCCCTCACCCTCCACTGCAGGAACCACACTGCCCCAGTGTGCTGGTCAAAGCCTACTGGAAATGCAGAGCCTCAGGTTTCTAGACTCAGATGAAGTGCTGTATCCTGGGGTGTCCATGCTGTGCCCTGGGTGTTTCATCTGTCCAAAGGGGTCACACAAAACATTCAGGAGAGTTAAGGCTCCGTGGGGTAAATCTGAAGCAATGAAAGACAGGAGATGGAAAACCGTCAGTGGATACATTCTTCTCCTTCTCTTCCCTCTCTCTCCAATGCACTCTTCCAAGCTGTTTCAGTTTCATATTACTCCTCTGGAGACATCACACGGTTCAGTGATCTATTATGCTTCCTCGTGTTGCTGTGACCAGCTCAGCATTGTAGCATCTTATGTTTGCTTTCTCTCCTCCCTGTCCTCACTTTCCATTTCCCCCAATCTGTTTTCCCCATTCTGACCCTGCAATAAAACAAACATCAGTACCTAAGCTTTGCCTCCAACTCTGTTATCCAGGCAACACAGCCTAAGATAAAGAGAAGAAATTGAGAAAGTTGTCTAATGGCAGGCACTCAGAAACTCATAGGAGGACTAGTCATATCCCTGGTGTTGATGAGGCCATGGAGCAACTTGAACTCTCATACACTGCTGGTGGGAATATAAAATGCAGCAGCCATTTTGGAAAAAACAGTTCGGCAGTTCCTTAAAAAGTTAAATATACATCTACCATATGGCCCAATCTTTCCACTCCCAAGTTTTTATCCAAAAGAAAAAAAAATGCCCATACGATGATTTGTACGCGAATGTTTATAGCAGTTTTATTTATTACCCCCAAACTGGAAACAACTCAAATGTTCCTCAACTGGTGAATGTATAGACAAATGGTGGTGTATTCACACCATGGAATTCTACTCAGCAATAGAAATGAATGAACTATTGATACACCCAACACTGGCTCATTTCAAAATATGCTAAGTGAACAAAGCCAGACAAAGAGTACGAGTACCTACTGTTTTTTCCCCACTTACATAAATTCTAGAACCTGAAAACTAATTCATAATAGCAGAAAACAGGTCAGGGTTACCTGGGGACAGTGGTGGATGAGAGATGAATTGCCAAGGGGCATGAGGAAGCTTTGGGGAGTAATGGGAATGTCTGCCACGTTGATTGTGGTGAGAGTTTTATAGGACTACCTTAAAATATGTTGAAGAAGGAAGGAAGGAAGGAAGGAAGGAAGGAAGGAAGGAAGGAAGGAAGGAAGGAAGGAAGGAAGGAAGGAAGAATTCACTAGGCCTATAAGTGAACTCAACCAAATCCTTAGAGAAATGATAACTCCAATGCTATTTAAAGCATTTCAGTACATAGAGAGAAAAAGAACACTTCCAATTCCTTTTATGAAACGAGGATAACTTCGATACCAAAAACCTGGCAAAAATAACACGCTAATGAAGAGTATGCTTCTCTGCACACACTTGTGGAGTTATTATTAACTCTGTAGAGCAGCTACACTGCACCCGACCTAGTTTCAAGATTTTTTTTGTCTTTGGTTTTCAGAAGTTTAATTATGATATCTCTTTGTGTGGATTTGTTTGGATTCTCCTGTTAGGGAAAATTAGCAACAAGATAAGATGGGAGGAGGAGACCTATCGGTCTCTAAGACTGATGCCAAGGAGAGGGCTTCTAACAGGTGGGATCCAGAACCAGGAAAAGGAATTCAGACACCTATGTGTGGTCCCCTTGATGCCTCTCTTGGAACATCTCTCCTTACCCTGATCTACCCTGCTTTCCATGCCCACGTTCCACCTTCATTTGTATCTTCATCATCTCTTGTTTCTTTCTCAAAAACAAACAAACAAAAACCCCTAGCGTCTCTGAGCCTCCTCCCCCTGCAGTCCATCCTCCACTACACACAAAAATCTAACTATGTCATGTAGCTCTGATCCCGTCACTCTTCTGTTCACTTACTTGCACAGGCTCTGCTTCCTCATGGCAACAGAACACAGTGTAAATAGGAGCCCAGCCCAATATCACAGCCTCATTCTCTACCCTTCTGGCTAACATTCCAATGTTGTTTATGCCTATGTGTCTTTGCAATGCCATTCCCTCTGCCTGGGTGGTCTTCCCTCCCTTTCATTGGTGATAAGCAGAACGTCTGTTCCCCAGGTCTGACTTGTGCCTCCATTGTCCTGCTCAACATAGGACCTGACACCAAGCACTTGCCACCAAAGACTTGTAAGGAGAAAATGCTCTCTTCATTTGGCTGGACCTGATCTATATCCTATATAATACAATTGAATCATAAGTAAAGCATTTTCCTGAGTTCCGTAAGTCATTCTAGCAAACTGTCTCACCTGAGGGGGTCATGAGAATCCCCAAAATTACAGCTTGGTCAGAGTAGTGAGTGACCCAAGGACCCTCAGAGTGTGGCTTCCATCTGAAGTGAAGGCAATCTTGTTGAGGGCTTTGCCACTAAACTGTGGAGTCTGTGATAATTCTGGGTGGTTAGTGCCAGAATTGCATTGCAATATTGCAATAGACGTTAAAATCTCTAAGTGATAAAGGTACATAAAAAGAAACCATATTCTTGTAATAGAATGGATGATTGAAATGAGAAAATGACATTTTGCAATCATCACTGTAACAGTTGATTCACACAAGAACCATCCATGGCTGCTAAAACTCGTGGGTGGAAATTTGATGAGGTGGAGGATATTTACATAGTCTCAAAGCATCACTCCACAAATTGCTAATCACAAAGGAAAAAACAGTATCTTTACAGTGTAGAAACCTGGAAGACACCACTTAAACCAAGAGGTACAAGGTAACGGTGCTAATAACGGGACACAATGACATCGAGTGGAGGACACGCACCATTTCAGTGGTGCTCCTGTTAAAAGGCACTATCCAAGTTAATCAGGAGAAACATCAGACAAGCCCAAACTGGGGGACATTTCGTGAAACTCCTGGCCTGTATTCCCCAAAAATGCTAAAGTCAAGAAAGACAAATAAATGTTGAGGAACTACTGTAGATTAAAGAAAACTAAAGAGCATGAAAATTAAATACAATGCAGGATTCCATACCGGATGCTGGACCAGAATAAAACTGCTAAAACTACTCAAACAACATTTACAGATTAGATACTATTATTATGTCAATGTTAATTGTGCTACGGTTATGCAAATAAACGTCCTATTCTTAGAAAATATGCATGAATTATTTAGGGGTAAATGAGCATTATGTCTGTGATATACTCAAATAATTAAGAAAAGACAAAATCAAATATAGCAAGATGTAATATAACATATAAAATCTAAATAATATATATCAAATGTAGAATATGTGCTATATAATATATATATATATATATATATATATATGTGGATATACGAGATGGAAAGAGAGAAAAGGATAAAGGAAATGGGGCAGTATGTAGACAATTGGTGAATCTGGCTGAAGGGAATATGAAAATTCTTTGTATTATTCTTGCAACTTTTTGTTAGTTTAAAATTATTTAAAAATATAAATCTAAAAGAACTACATTTATATCCTGTTTAATTTTTTAAATATAGGCATGTATATTTATACAGGTATGCATGTATACATATTCAAAATAAAAGACTGCAAAGACACACACAAAAAGCTAACAGTTGCTGTTGGTGGGATTTAGGTTCACATTTTCTTTTTTGTTAACATTAGTTCTCATTTTTCCTATAATGACTGTGAACTCTTCATAAAAAAAAAAGCAATGAAAATGAAATAAATAGCTCAAACAATAAACACAGGATATAAAAACCCAAATAAAAATGTTAGTGCCTTAACCTTGAAACACAATACAATAACCTAAATAAAAAGTTCAGAAGATGAACTCAACAGTTGAATGGAAAGGACAGGACAGAGGAAAAAATCAGTGAACTGGAAGATAGAACAATGGAAATTACCCAGTACAAACAACAGAAGGACAATAGACTGGAGCGGAGGCGGTGGGTAGAAGAGAGCCCCAAGGATCTGGGGGACTGTAACAGAAGGTCTAACATTTGTGTCACCAGAGTCCCAGGAAAGGAGAAAGAGGGCGGGCTGAAAAAGAAAACTACTAGAAGAAATAATGGGATATTGTGCACTTAAAACTTTGTTGAGACGATAGATCTCATGTTAAGTGTTCTTACTACAAAACAAACAAGTAAACAAACAAATCAACCAAAAAGAAGCACAAAGAAAATTTTGGAAGTGATGAGTATTTTATTACCTTGATTGTGGTAATGGTAATTACATACATTGATTATGTGCAGTTTTTGTATATCAATTATACCTCAAAAAGCTGGAGGCAAAAAAAGAGAAAATAATGGCTGAAAACTTCCCAAGATTGGCAAAAGAAGCAAACCTATAGATTTAAGAAGCTTAGTGAATCTCATTGAATTAGATAAATCCAAAGAAATCCACAATAAGACACATCACAATTAAACTTACGGAAACCAAAAACAATGAAAAACTTCTTGAAAGCAGTCAGAGAAAAATTACACCTTACCTACCTATAGAGAAAAGGAATTTGAATGAAGCAGATTTCTCACCAGCAACTATGGAGGCCAGACCGAAGTGGTATAGCATTTCTTAAGAGCTGAAAGAAAACAGCTGTCAACCAGAATCCTATAACCATAAAAATATTCCTGAGGAATAAAGAGAAATCAAGACATTCTCAGAGAAGGAAAAGTAAGAGAATTTGTTACCAGCATACCTACCTTGAAAGAATGGCTAAAGGAAGTCCTCTAAACAGAAAGAAAATTATTTTTTAAAAAAAACTTTGGAATATCAGGAAAAAAGAAAACACAGTCAGCAAACATATGCATAAATAAAACAGATTTTTCTTCTCTTGAGTTTCTTGAATTCTGTTTAATGTTGGAAACAAAAATTAAAACACTGACTGCAATGGTTCCACACGTATGTAGAAGAAACATTCAGAGCAGTTATATTATAAACAGGTGAGGGTAAAGGAACATAAAGAGCACTAAGTTTTCTACACTTCAGTTGGTAAACGATGACATCAATAGACTGATAAGTTATGTATGTATAATTTATTTTTAAAGGGATGCTAGCTTTTATTTTTCACCCTTTTCACAAAACAAAGTGGAAGAAATAATACAAGATTAAAACCGCAAAAGCAGTTAGATTGGTAGAACACGTATACACACACACACACACACACACACACACACAATCTAGATAAGAAGACAGGCTTTTTTACAATGAGGGGACACATGTAAATTAGTTTGTGGTTTTCATATGAAACATTTTTTTTAAAAAATCAAACATATGCTACATGGGTGCCACTGTTTACAACAATATTGAAAGGGAGAAAATAACAGTTATTTAGGGACAGATATACCACAAGGTCCAGGTTTTACAGCATCAGTACAATAAATTCACAAAACTATATTACAGCTAGTGAATCAGAATTCAAGAATTGTTCCCAAATATGTCACATTTTCAGCCCTCAGAGGTTCATTCCTACAGATTTCAACTACTCTAAGTTTCTAGCTACTAAGAGGGAGAATGATTCTAAGACACTTTCCAAGCAGTTACAAAACCTCTGTAGGCCTAAGGCCATCTATCCTCTCCACAAGGCTGCTCTCACCAAGAGCCTTGCATTAAGAGAACTATCCGGGGAAAAAAATGTCAGACGCCAACGTAGTCACTACCTCCCAGGCCAAATCGATTGGGACGAAAGCAGCCAACATGAGCATAAAATGAGAATCTTGAGGCTTACCTTTACAGGCTTATTCTGGTCTTGAAAAATTAGTAGGATAAGATTATTTTCTACAGAATCTTGACCAAACACAGAAAGACTTTTGTCCTTTACCAGTTCGTCTTGGAGTGAAAGTTACAGACATTTATGTATTTTAGTTTCAGTCAGCTGAAAAGCTGAAATTAAAAGTATGCTAAAAATCCTAAAACCAAACTTTTGAAAGCCTCCTATTAAGAGCCTGTTACATTGCCTGTCTGGGAGGAAGAATCACTGTTTCCTACAAATTGCTCAGTTTTGCACAAGGGAGAAACCAACACATACCGAGGCATGGAATTAGTTTCATTTTATTTCATGAGGATTCTTCTCCCATAGTGTAGGAATAGAATGAGGAAAGAATCTTAATTGGTTTATTTATCAGAAGTGGTAAACTTGGTTTCTATATTTATGAAGCTAGACAGTTTTTTAAGCAGTTTGTGGAAGCAGACAATAGAATCAGCTTCCTGTGGCCACAGTACACTACTCCTTGTGTCTAGTGAAGGCAAAGATCAACTCAAACAATTACCCAAAGTCATTGTTAAATGTACTAAAGGGTAAAGCTTGCCACTATATTATTTTAAAGGAAGGCGCCTGAAAGTAAGAAGTCAATGAACCCCGGGTGACAAAATTCAAAACAAGTCATATCCACGAATCAGTTGTCCATGTAAGACCAACTGATGACAATGCACTCAGCTACAGTTGACATGAAGGCATGTGCATAAAACTTTATATGGTTTGTCTGAACTACCAGTAACTAAGGGCAGAAAGAGGGAGAGGAAAGAGCTACTTCTGTAACGTTTTAGTATCCAAATAGCATAACAGAAACTGTTCCCAAGGACAGTGTATATGCCATTAATCACACTGAGTAAAGCTGAAGCATTATTCATTTTTCTTCTTTTTGTTTAAGAAGCTTGTTTATCTCCCTTTGGGCTATTCCAATGTATCTCAAAATGATTCCATATTTTGGCTTAGTCCGGGAAGCAACAGTAAGGAAGTCACTGTCAGGTGGATGAGACGGTTGTGGACTTGCTTGCTCCGCCCAAGCAACTATGGCAAGAGAAATGATTACAGTCACAAAGGACATTGTCGGCTTTTCTTCCCTTAGTATGAAGACACATTTCCACCAGCTCTCCGTCAAGTTTTTACTGGATTATTGCACATTTCATGGAATTTTTGCTGTTGCTCAGTGGTCCATTTATTGGAGTTAAAAATTCTAGATGCTAGAATGGGAACAAGGTAGTCAGCCAAGTGCAAACACATAGCAAAACTGGAAACTCTGGACAGAATAAATTGATCTAGATTGTAGATAGTCAGAAACACCACAGAAACCACACTCATGGTGGCAGGTCAGAAGGCTCTTTCCCATCGGAAGGCTTTATCAGCCATCAGCACCACTTCTTCCATCCTGCAGCTGCTCTTCGAGACTTGCAGTCTTCTGCAGCCAGCAGGTTGGTGCTGTGATTATCTCCCTCGCCACCATATTGGAGGTGCTGTCCCAGTGAGCACAAGCCGCCCTCAAAGCCCACCTTCCTCTGAGATCCACGTGGTGACCCAAGTGCTAGACATACAATTTAATACCTAGAGCAATCACTAAAAAATCTATAAAAGATATATTCTCAGAAACACTACTGAGAAATCAAAACCGAATTCTAAAAACTGGCAAGCAGAAAAAAGAAAACAAAGAAATTGAGAGAAACAGAGAGAAATAAACAGAAAATTGAAAGATAAAATGGCAGACCTAAGCCATGTAATATAAATATTTACACTAAATTTAAATGGCCTAACTATACCAATTAACAGACAGAGATTGGCAGAGTGGATTAAAAAATATAAACCAACTCTATGCAGTCTGTAAGAAACTCACTTCGTATATAATGATATAGACAGGTTGAAAATATAAAGATTGACAAAGATACATCATGCAATTACTTAAAACAGAGTGTCTATATTAATCCCCAGTAAAGTGACCCCAGAGAAAAGGAACTTATCAGAAACAGAGTAAGACATTATATAATGATAAAAGAATCAATCCACCAAGAAGACATAAAAATTATAAATGTGTATGCACCAAATAATTTTTTTTCAAAAACTGATAAAACTAAAACATTCCTCTTTCATCATTACTAGAACAACTAAACAAAAAAATCAGCAAAGATAGAGAAAAACACAATACCATCAACTAATGCTATTTCAAGTGTCAGTGGAACATATAGCAAGATAAACTATATCTTGGGCCACATAAAGTCTCAACCAATTTAAAAGAATTGAAATCATACAGAGTACAATGGAATCAAACCAGAAATCAATAACAGGAAAATAACATGAAAATCTCCAAACATTTGGAAACTAAAAAACACACTCCAAAGTAACCCATGGGTTAAAGAGGAAGTCTCAAAGGAAATAAAAAATACATTGAACTGCATGAAAAAATACAACATATTGAAATTTATGGGAAACAGCTAACAGTGCTGAGAGGGAAATTTAAAGCATTAAATGCATGCAATATAAAAGAGAAAAAGTCTCGAATCAATAATCTAAGCTTCCATATCAAGAAATTAGAAAAAGAAGAGTGAAATAAACTCAGAGTAAATAGAAATAATAAATTAATAAGCAGTAGACATCAATAAGTTAAAAATAAAGAAAATCTACATCACACTTCCTGATTTTAAGCTATATTGCAAAGCTCTAGTAATTAAAACAGTGTGATATTGTCATAAAAACATACACATAGATCAATGCAATAGAATAGAGAGCCCAAAAATAAATCCACGCATATATGGTCAATTAATTTCCAACGAAGGAGCCAAGAATATGAGGTGAGGAAAGAACAGTCTCTTTAATAAACGGTGTTGGGAAAACTGGATAGCCATATGCAAAAAAAGAAAAGTGAACCATTTTCTTACACCATACAGAAAAATTAACACAAAATGGATTAAAGACTTGAACATAAGACATGAAACCATAAAACTCCTAGAAGAAAACATAGGCAGTAGGCTCTTTGACATAGGCCTTGTGATGATTTTTGAATTTGAGATGAGAAACAAAAATAAACAATTTGGACTACCTCAAACTAAAAAGCTCTGCGTAGCAGAGGAAAGTACTGACACAATGAAAAAGCAACCTATAGAATGGGGGGAAATATTTTCAAATCATGTATCTGATAAGTGACTGATATCCAAAATATATGAAGAACTCACACAACTTAACAGAACAAAAACCCCACAAACAATCTGATTAAAACCGGCAGAGGAACTAAAAAGACTTTTCCCAAAGAAACATACGAATGGCCAACAGATACATGAAAAATCGCTCAACATCACTAATGATCAGGAAAATGCAAATTAAAACCACAATGAGATATCACCTTATACCTGGTAGAATGGCTGTGATCAAAAAGACAAGAGATAACAAGCGTTGGCCAGGATGTGGAGAAAAGAGAACCCTTGTGCAGTCTTGGGAATAGAAATTGGTACAGCCACTATGGAAAGTATTATGAAGGTTTCTCAAAAAATTGAAAATAGAACTATCATATGATCTAGCAATTCCACTTCTGAGAATATATCTGAAGGAAATGAAATCACTCTCAAAAAGATAAATGTACTCCCATGGTCATTACAGCATTATTTATAATAACCAAGACATGGAAACAACCTAAGTTTCCATTGATGAATTAATGGATTTTAAAAGTGTGAGATATATATATACATATATATATGTATATATACACATATATATACACACACACACATAAACATATACATACACACATATATATATGTGTATATATACATATGTGTGTGTGTACACACACACAGATACACACACAATGGAATATTATTTGGCCACAAAAAAGAAAGAAATCATGCCATTTGTGAAACCATGATGGATCTTGAGGGCATTATGCTAAGTGAAATAAGTCAAATACTATATGATCTCACTTATATTGGAATCTAAAAAAACCCAAACTCATAAAACCAGAAACACATTGGGAGTCACCAGAGTTCGGGGGTGGTGAGGTGGGGAAATGAATGAAGGTGGTCAAAAAGTACAAACTTCCAGTTATAAGATTAATAATCTGGGGATCGAATGGACAGCATGGTGTCTATAGTTAACAATACTGTGTTGCATATTTGAAAGTTCCTAATAGAGGTGATCTGAAAAGTTTTCATCACAAGAAAAGAAAATTGTAACTATGCAAGGTGATGGATGTTAACTAAACTTATCGTAGTACACATTTTGCAATATGGCTATATATCAAATCATTATGTTGTATACCTTAAAGTAATATGATGTTATATGCCAATTATATCTTAATAAAACCAGAGGGTATTAATAAATAGAGAAAATCAACAACAACAACAAAAGATCTGCTTCTTTGAATGAGAAAAATAAAATTGCAAGACTGACAGGGGGGGAAAAAAGAAAAGATACAAATTACCAACATCATTCCATGTGTAGATATTCCTACATACCCTGAACACATCAAAAGAATAATAAGGCAATAGTACAGATAGTGTGCATATGCAAATTAGACAATGGACTGATTTCTCAAAAAACACCAACTATACAAATTCACTCAATATGGAATAGGTCATTTAAATAGCACTGTAACTATAAAGGAAATCAAATTTATCATTTAAAAAACTGTCAGAAAAGAAATCTCTGGGCCTAGATAGTTTCACTGAAAAATCTACCAAACATTCAAAGAATAAGCAGCAATTCTACACAATCTCTTCCAAAATAAAGAAGAGGAATTTATCAGTCAGAATTTAATCACTGGAACACAATCAGTAAGATAAATATTAAACACACAAAAGTATTTATTCTAAGAAATGGGCCTATTGTGTTGGCTGGATGACTAGGCACTCTGAAATCCAGAGTATACAGTCAGTAAGAGCTGACTGAACCTCTTGGCCACAACATGAAGCTGCAGTCCATAAGAAGAATTTCAGGGAAATTTCAGAGAATTTCAGGAAACCTTCAATTCTGCTCATAAAACATTGCAGTTTAGTGAATTAGGGCCACCCAGATAATCTAGGATAATCTCTACTTAAAATCAACTGGTTACGAATGTTAATCCATCTACAAAATACCTTCCCAGCATTAGCTTAGTATTTAATTGAGTAACTGAGGACTAAAGCCTAGCCAAAATGGCAGATAAAAGTGGCCATAGGGAATCCAGTCAGCAGTAATGTAATGGCTAGGTGTAGAGCCAGAGGAAAGAGTAATCAGGGGTATTGTTTCATAAACTATATAAATGTCTAACCAATGTATAGTATACTTGAAACTAATAATAAAATAAAATTTTTTAAAAACTGATCATTACAATCCACTCCTTGTCAATCTGGCACCCATACATAATTCCTTAAACTAAACTATACACAATCTCCCCAAAAAAGAATAGCTAAATCATACTTCACCTAGCATGATCTAACTATTCTGTGTACAACTGAAAACATGCTAACCTTTTCCCCAGAGAGAATTCAAAGTCCTTGGATGATGTTCACTATCCCTCTCGACACTTGTAACTTAAATACTGTGATGTAAAGTTAACTATTATTAACACATTTTATATGAGATGGTAAAGGGGATAAAGGAGGAAAGAAAAAAATATCTGCTTAATACATATGCACAAACATATTCATAACAAAACAAGGAAGAAACATTCATAATTATTGTGGTCCTCATTTCTACAACTGGTCATGTTATTGTTATAACTACTACTTTTACTACCCATTCTATATTCCCTTTGCCCTCTGCTGGTCATTGTTCTTTATCTGGTGGGGTCACCCAAACCATCATTCCTGAAGGGTCTGGGCCATTAGTAGTTCTCTCTGAATTAAGTTGTTGTAGTTTTCCATTGCCTTTAATCACAAGAAATGATAGTACTAAGAGACACCCAATTGTTTCTCTTGTATTCCAGACATAATTTCCTTATCATATCCAATGCCCATATTTTGCATATCTCAATTGCCATGTCATACCACGAATTACCAGCATCCTCTTTAAGACTGAAAATAGTCATTAGTGTCTTTAAATCTAATCATGTTAGAGAATCAATTTCAGAACATCCAGAACCTATTTGGAAAACTTCCTTAAAGTCCTCTAGAACCAATTTTGGTACCAAACTCTGTATCAGTCAGGGTTCAAGCAGAGAAACAGAACTGGTAGGATATCTATATGGATTTATTAAAAGGGATTGGCTTATGCAAGTGTGGGGACCTTCTAGGCAAGTTTGAAATCTGTAGGGCAGGCTGTCAGGACTCCTGGGCATGAACTGGAGCTGCAGTCCACAGGCAAAACTGTTTCTCCCTCAAGGAAACCTCAATTCTACTCTTAAGGCCTTTCGACTGATAGCAGAAGGCTATCATAGATTATCTAGGATAATCTCCTTAATTTAAAGTCATCTGATTATGAATGTCGATCACATCTACAAAATACCTTCATAGCAACACCTAGTATTTCATTGAATAACTGGAGACTGCAGCCTAGCCAAGTTGACACATAAAACTAATCACTAGGAAGGAACGGTTCCCAATTTATTTTTTTAAAGCTGGTGTAACCCTGGTATTAAACCAGCCAAAGGCAGTACAAAAATGTCCTGGGAAGAGCAGGAGCCCCGTGGAGCTTGACTCCAACCATCCAGCAGCCTCAAGAGCAGGGTCACGTTTTTCACCTGAACGTTTGGCTGCCTAGTTTCCATTTCATGGGGGAAAATTCAGCACACTATGTTAGTTTCAAATTACTTGTGCCTAGTTTTGGAACTCCATGCTATGAATGTGTGTGTGTGTGTGTGTGTGTGTTGTGTGTGTGTGTGTGTTCATGTACTCATTCATTCATGTAGTTAACATCATGCTAAGCTTGTCATGCACTGGATTAAGGAATTTAGACAAGAGACTGTTTTATCTTCCCAATAATTTGACACAGAGGATCCTTTGACCTCATTTATACGTGAGGAAACGGATGAGCAGTGAAATTATATCAATAGGCCTGAGAATACTCAGCATTTTTATTTGCCCCCAAAGCTTGTCTTCTTCATCCCTGCACTAGTTTCATTCCAGTGCTGCCAACAGTCACCTGAACTCGGGAACCTAGGAATTTTGTCAGGTCCAAGTTCCTTGAATCTCTGGGAAAAGTGCCCAGAGCTTTATGTTGGCCGAGAAACATTGTTGGTAACCTAGCTGCCCCAAGATTCTCAGTCTTGTCCATCTCTAGGCCTTCGCTCATGATATTTCCTCCTACCTTCTAAGGACTGGGTAGTGATAAGAGTGCAGGCTCTGGAATCAGTCGAAATCCCAGTTGTGTGGCCTCAGTCAGGTGGCTTCACCTCACATGGGCATGGACAATGGACTCAGGGTTAACAGAAGGGAAGGGGGAGGGGAGAGGGGGAGAAACAAAAAAATAAATTGTTAAAAATAATGATTAAAAAACAAAACAAAATAAATAAAACAAGTGAAAATATTAAAAATAAATAAATAAATAAAATTGGAATGATGTCTGTGACAGAGGGATGTTATGGGAATGAAAAAGAGCTTTTACAAGTGCTTTGACTTTGTTATCTTGTGATATTATCACTGTTATTTTTGTTACCAGGTCACAGGGCCCCAGACAGCAGGAACCTTGCTGTATTCAACTCAGATCCCCAGCACCCAGCAGTGGATGGCACAGAGTAGGTGCTCAATTAACGCTTGTCGAAATAAATTGGAAGTACCTTTTGCCCTCTCACCTATAGTGCCTATGTGGGGACAGCTGCTCTGTCATTCTGATCTTCCTGTCCCTGCCCTCATCTCCACTATTTCTTTACATAACGCAAGTGGTTTTCCTTCTAAAAAAAAAATGTACTAACTCAATTATTCTGTGAAAATTTATCAGTTACAACCAAAGGAATGAAAATAAGCTCCCAGGGTACAAAAAAACCAGATGTTTGGGGTTAGTTTTTTTTTTAACACAATACTCAACTATTTTACTTATTTGATGTTTTTCTCAAGAAATTAAAAAAAAACAATCTTCCCTGAAATTTGGAAATGCGATCCCTTTCTCACAGCGTCTCTTGCTCTCTGCTGGGAGTGATGTGGGTATGCTTGGCAGTCGCAACGGGCTGCTGAGATGGGACAAGCAGGTAATGGGAAACAGCTGCTTGGCCTGTGCTGTCTCTAAGCTCCAAATTGGTGACGAGGTGCCGCAGACAAAAGACAGGCAGTTATGGTTTGGGTGGAGGCCCCACAAGCAGCGATTAACTCATCTTGCCAAGTTCACCAGGCGAAACAGAGTCTGCTCAGCTGGCCGCAATGCACCAGGCAGCATTCCCTGCACAGACGCTGTCTCTGTCATTAGACCAGTGTGCACCCAGAGAGATGAGCCCACCAGCCAAGCTGCGGCCTCCCTCTCTCTGACCCTGAAGAGCAGGGACTGGTGCTAAGGGAAGGCCTCACCTTCCTCTGTGTCCTGCAGTCATTTCACATCTCTGCTCCTGACACTGCCCCACATGGCAGCTGTAATAACCTTCCAAAACAGCAATTGGATCAGGGATCCGCAAACTACCCTATAAAGTATTTTATACTTTACAGATTTGAGGCTATAACGAGGATTTTAGGCTTTGTGGGTCAGGTGGTCCCCTCTTACAATTACTCAGCTCTCCCGTGAAAGCAGCCATCGACAACATGTAGATGATAGGCAGCAAGCCTGGGTTCCAATGAACTTCATTTACAAAAAACAGGTGGCAGGCTGGTTTGGGCCCATGGGCTGTAGTTTGTCTCTCATTTGTGCCTCTATGTAAAACCTTGTAATGGTCCCCATCACCGCAGAGTGAAGCCCGATTCCTAGCTGTGGGCGTCAAGGCCGGGGCTGGCCCCTGCCACCTCTTCACCTTCGTCTGGGACTCCAGTCCTCACTCACCACCCCGCACTCTCTCGCTCATCCCTGCCTTAAGGCCCTTGCACTCTCTGTTTCTCTCCCTTCATCCCTACTTCACATTTTCACATGACTCCCTCCCTCCCACTATTTAGGTCTCAGCACAGATAGCACTTCCTCGGAAAGGCCACTCCTTCGACCCTCTTAAGTGACCACCACCTCCCTCCCTAGTCACTCTTATCACAGCAGCCTGTTGTATGTTCTGCATAGCACGTATCACAGTTTGAACTGATCTCTTGTCTTCGTTTGTTTACCTTGTCATTGTCCTTCTCTCCCAGAAGCTTCAGGAGGGTAGGGAGGCTTACCCCCAGTGCCTTATACCCAGGCAGTTGGAGTGCAGCACATATTTGGAGAATGAATAAATAAATAAATGAGTGAATATATACTTCAGTAGCCTCCTTATGATTTCCCTCATCCTCTCATTCTGTGAAAATTTATCCCATTAGCCACTCCATCCCATTAGCCACCCTGCTGACAGATATACCTTTGAAAAATGAATAGCAGATCATGGTCTGTGGTTGTTTTAAACTCTCTAGTGACTTCCCATTGCTCAAAATCCAAACTCCTCACCATTACCCCAAAAGGCCTTGCAAAAACAGACGCCTGCCTGCCTCTCCCAGCCCATCTCTCCCATTCTAAAGAGCAGGCCGCCTGGAGGGTCCATTGATGTGACCCAAAGGACATCACTTGGCAATGGAGGTGTTTTTGCACTGATATCAGAAAATGGGTTATGTTCCAGGAATTCACTTTGAATAAAAGAATGAGGCCATGAACACCTGACTCATGAGCGACTGGGAAGTCATCCAGTTTCCTCAAATCACCCCA
The DNA here is from genome assembly GCA_003508835.1 of Eonycteris spelaea. Taxonomy (NCBI): domain Eukaryota; kingdom Metazoa; phylum Chordata; class Mammalia; order Chiroptera; family Pteropodidae; genus Eonycteris; species Eonycteris spelaea. Next base: position 487,024 of record PUFA01000204.1, on the reverse strand, counting down.
CCCAGGTCAGGCTCTCTCCTGTGACATACTCTGTAGAAAGAGAGAACATAATCTTTTCAGACTGATGTCAAAACCTAATGGAACGTAGAGCTTTCAGTGCTCTTCCTGGCCTAACTGAAAGCTACATGCAAATCAAAATGCAAACGATTAAGAGTGGAGCCGTTAAGAGAGTAAGTAAGCAGAGTGGGCAGCATTAGGGCTGTGGGCTCCTTCTACAGCCATGTAACACACTGCTTTCTCCACTGCTGCAGTTCAACCAGATAAAATCCTGCAGCAAAGATAAGCCACATGGGCATGATAGAGCTTATTGCTTGAGCTATATTGAGATGAAAGATTAGAAAGCTGCCACTTTATGGCTTCTTCATAAATGGCCCTGGAGAGTAATATCAAAGGTCTAAAAGTAGTACAGATTCTCTAACGGGTGTTGCATACAGTAGGTAATCAAAGCTAGGAGACTACCCATTTTTTCACAGGAGTTAACAAAGTTATTTTCATTTGAGGTGTGTGTGGTGGGGGAATAACCCTTAAGCAGTTCTGTTTTTCTGAATTGACTTCCCTGAACAGGTGCTCACTGGTACTCTACAGTGCACTGTTATCAGAATGATACAATAAACACCCGACTTCTGAACATTTTTAAAGCCAGGACAATGACCAGGCTGTCAGGCTTATAAAAGCAACCACTCAGCATCTCTTTGATCTGCCGGTCCTGTTTGATCTTGTTTCTACTTTTTCTCATCTCCTGAATTGTGAATTCTTATCTCACTGCCCTGAATTCCTCCCTCTTTCCAATTATCTCTAGCTTTGGCCATTTCCTCACAGTTGGGTGCTGGCCTACCTTGCTCACCCATTTCCCTTCTGTTCTTCTGTCTCCCATGGCCCTGAGTGGTGCCCAGTAGATACACCTTGACCCCAGCCCCTGAGCAGGGAGAAGAGGTACTGTGCTAGATTAGGATGACATATCATGGAGAACAGGGCAGACACAGTCTCCCTGCTCAATGCATGTGCAAGTTCTCCTACAACGACCCATCCCTCGGTTACCCTCCTCTAGCAGAACACCTCCAAGGCCAGGAAACTCTTGACTTCCTAGGACTGTCCTTTTCATTTTCTGACAACTTTATCAGAAAGCTTGAGCTGTCAACAAGCTTGAGAGCTGCCCTGAAGTCATCTGTTTTCTGCAGGGTGCTGATGGTGTGTGGTGTGAACTCCAAAACAGCTGTCAACGTACGTTCTGCCCGTCACTTGCGAGACCAGTGCTGGAGCAGGCGACATAAATTAATCACTTCCACTTCTCACCAGTGCGGGCTCCTTGTGCTTTTTCTGCCTCTGGTCATTCATGCTCAGCAGATAACCGATAGCCATAACACTGTTGGGAACATGGGCACGGCTCTGGAGGGCCAGATATAGCTCGTTATCATTGCAATTACAGTGTGTGGGCTCATTGAGAAGTTAGGGGACGCTTTATCAATGAGGAAGGCTGTCCCTCTGGCATTGGGTTTTGCGTGAAGGAATGGAGGTGAAGATGAAGGTTGCTGAGATAGCAGGGCCTTCTTATCTGACATGTTTTCCCAGTGAGGTCAAAAGTGCCATGGCCATCTTCCCAGGTGGAAATAAACCATAGATTGCCAGAGCTGAAAGACAGCAGAGGGCTTTCCAGAAGAAAAAACTGAAACCCCGCAAGAGGACAGGACTTCTATGGCCATGCCACTCTGAACTTGCCCAATCTCATCTGATCTCAGAAACTAAGCAGGGTCAGCCTGGTTAGTACTTGGATGGGAGACCACCTAGGAAAACCAGGTGCTGTAGGTATTAAAAAAAAAAAAAGGGCAGGATTTGCCCTAGGTCCTACAGGGAGACAGTGTCAAGACTCAGATCTACAAGAAAAAGAAGAGCCCCTTTGCCCTCTGCTAGCATGATCAGGCTTTGAGAAGGAGGAGTAGCATTTCTGGGGGTCTGAATCTTTCACTTTGCTACCTTTAAAACATACAAGAGGTCAATAGGGAGTCAGTAATGAACTATTTCTTTAGAATCCCAGGCTGAAGCATGGCTTTTCATTTATATAAAATGTCTGTGTTTTAAAAAACAATTTCACTCATTTTCAGTTTTCTATTTTCTTGTGTACATATGAAAAATAAAATGATAATGCTAAGTATTAGTCCCATTAGAAGAATGTTGCTAACTATTAAATGATGATAGTTTTATATCAGTGGCATTACATGATTCAAATAGAAAATTGGTTCGTTCCAACGATGCTGGGTTTTTAATCCAATTCATTGAAGTTCATTCGGTCAAAGGTAATATGTCTGACATTATCGTGAAGGCTATTGTAAAGTTTAAAGTTTAACTCTAAAGAAAAAATCATTTGTTTTCAAGATAACATGCATAAAAATTTTATTGGAGCACAGCACAAGATTAAACAATGTTCTTACTAAATAAAAATTAATAAAATAAAAAGCCTAATGGGCAGAAATGTACTTAGAATTAATTGTGGTACACACATATGTCATAATTGTCCTAAAACAAGCTACAATATTAAATATATGAATTATTATATACTCCCATAGAGTAAGAAAAGTATAAAATATTTTCATGACAAAACAAATGATAAGCAAAACAAATGAAAAAATCCTGGTTCACAACACTAATTACTAGATCAGTTCCTCAAGGTACCCCTGAGATCCACATCAGAAGGAAGATAAATTCACCTACTCATTGCTTTAGCCTATAAATATTCATTGAGCACAGCCTCATTCATTCCTTTAGCAGGCCCCATTCCAGGATTGGGGGTTACAGAAGTGAACCAGCTCCCACTTTCATGGAACTCAAATTCTAGTCGAGGGAGAAGAACAATAAATAAGAACAGAGAATGTAGAGAAAATAGAGTATTGAATAAAGAAAATGTTAGATGGTGACAGGTGCTCTGAAAAAAATAATAAAGCAAAGTAAGGGCATAGGGAGTTCTAAGGACAGGGGGTTGCTGTTGACATAGGGAGGTCAAGGAAGTACTGCAGAGAAGCTGACAATTGAGCAGAAATCTAAAAAACACAAAGGAGGAAGCCTTGGGGGCATCTGTGGGGAGCACAGGCAGAAAACAAACAGCACAAAGGCCTTGAGGCAGGAGGAAGCTTGGCATATTTAAGCAACATCAGAGAAACCTGTGGGCCTGGAACCAATGGAGAGAGAAGAGGAGCAGGAGATGAGGGGAGAGAAATAGGCAAAGATCATGTAGGGCCTTGTGCACTGTTGCTGGGACTCCAGATTCATTCGGAATAGGTGAGAGTCACTGGAGTTTTTTGAGCCGAGACTGGGCTCACCTTTTTAAAGATCACTTGGCTGCAGATTTGAGAAAGGACTGTAGGAAGGCAAGGGCAGAAGCAGGGAGACTAATTCTTACAATGCTGATGGATTAGATGTAGGGAGGAGTCAAAAGGAACCCCAAGGTTTTCAGACTGAGCTAGTGGACAGATGGAGTTGCCATTTACTGAGGTGGGGTAAATAGCAGGGAGCAGGATGGGTGAAAGAGAGAATTAGGAGTTTAATCTGGGACATTTAAATTGACATCTACAATTATCTAAGTGGAGATGGCAAGGAGGCAGTTGAATATAGAATGTGGAATCCAGGGAGAAGGCCCAAGCTGTCAATCTATAGGAGGTTTAAAACCTTCCACATGAGGTAGGACAAGATCACCAAGGGGACGAGTGTGGTGAGAGAAGAGGAGTGGTGTTCTGGAAGGGGAAGAAAGTGCTTCGAGAAGAAGGGTTTCAACAGCAGCATGCACTGTTGCTGATCAGTCAAGAAAAAATGAGGAGTGACCATTGACCACGGGATTTAGCAACTTGGAAGTCATTATTGGCCTTTGGACAGCTTCGGTGATGTAATGGGCGCAAGAGCCTGATTTCGAGACTGGGAGGAGAGCAATTGGAGACAAGAGGTGAGAATGATTCTTCTGAAGACTTTTGCCTATTCAAAGAGGAGCAGAGAAAACAAGGACACTAGCTAGAGGAAGTTATAGAGTCAAGAGAAAGGACAGTTTTCAAAGTTCCTGGAAATTCTGCCCCTCCCCACCTCCACGTCGCCATCAACAGGAGTGAAGTCCAGGCCACAGAGCTCTGTGTGTTTCTGGCAAGGTCCCCTACCTCCCTCTGAACACTCAGAGCCTCTCCACTAGCATCCATATGTTTTGGAGATCAGGGCTTGTTTCAACATTTCTGTGTGGTTTAGTTAAAAGAAAGATAGCAATCAGATAAATACACCAATTAATATATCAAGATAACTTATTATAAGCAGAAAATGGAAAAGTAAATGCCTTTTTAAAGGCAATAAAGGAGAGAAATGGTTTTATTAAGAAATAAGAAATATTACTTAGAGAAGGCCTTTCTGAAGGAATAGCTTTAAATCGAAAATCTGAAGGATGAGTAATAATTCACCAAATTATGAATGATAGAAAGAACATTGCAGGTAGACGAGCATGTGCGAAGCTTCCGAAATAGGACATGGCATAGCGTATTCTAAAAACTAGAAGAAGGCTAGTGAGATTGGGTCCAGTGAGTGAGGAGCACAGGAACCTTAGGGAGAGCAGAGAGGCTGGGGTCAGATTTTGCAGGGTCCTATAGACTGCGTTAAAGAGGCTTTCGTGTTTGTTTTTCATTCTAAGTAAAATGGTCAGCCAGTCAATGAGTAAGTCATTATGTCCATCTAAGTGCCCACTATTTTTATGCTTCAAAGGAAAGGAAAATAGTCAGATGCAAGACACTAAGCTCACTTGAGGGAAGGAGGACCAACACAGTGTGTCTATGACCTGGGCTCCCCAAGAAGCAGGTCTTGAGTCGAGGATTGGAGGGCAGGAAGTTCATTTATGCCAGGAAGCATTAGCAAGGGAGTGGGAACTGAGAGAGGGAAGGAGCCAATAAGGCAGACGCTATCACACAAGTTACCACTGTGGGCATCTGGAGTTTATTCCACTGGGGACTCAGAGCCAGCATAGAATATAGTGATATACTGATATCTTCAGTGATATGCTACTCGAGGTAGTAGTGATTGAGGGCAGCTATTGGAGATAAGACATTAATGCTCTGGCACTTCTAGACTGCCCTGCTTGTTGTTAGAGCAGCTTCCAGCAGCCAGAGAAAGCCCTCAGGTAGAGATGCAGGTGCTGGCAGATAGAAGTCAGGTCAGCTTGAACTAAAATGATATGACCTGAGGAAGTATGGGTGGAGCACTGATGCCTTATATTAAGTCTACTCTCTCTTGATACTGATTCTTCTAGGTGGTTGCCAGTTACACTTTCCATGAAGAACGCAAGAAAGAGGATTTATGGAACAAGCTACAGGCCCCACTTCTGCAATTGGCTTAAAGGTCACAATTAGGGTTCACCATCAACTTGTATCACTACTCATTCCAGACAAATCTCACCCTTGACCAGCACTCTTGCATATTGAGGTTGCTAGTCTGATAGGGTAACGGGACCTTCATCCCTGAGGGGATCTGAAGCCCTGACCACTGTGTACTGGTCAGACTGTAATTGCCTTGATTGCTCAATACTGGTTGTCACTGAGCAGGGAAACACCAAGATGAGCTCTAATAAGTCCCCTGAGTTCTAGGCATACTCTTCCCCAATCTCATTATCTACCAGCAGACCTATCTCCTCATGATAATCAGGATCCAATATCCCTGCTAGCATAAGAACTCCTTTCTTAGCCCACTGCTCTGTTGGCATGGGGAGCCTAAAATGGAAAGAGGCAGTCACAGCTTTAGGCGTCTTTGGGAGAAATATCTCCTCCCCATTCACCACCTAGCCATGCTGAGACCAAGACTACTAGTCCAGTAGAGCCTAAATTCACAGGAATTCCTGAAGTGAGTCATTGGGCATGATGGATTCGACATGGCCTCCTTGGTTCCCATGTAGTCTACCCAACAGGGCCCTAGAACCATATAATGGCTATCGAAGTGTGCACTGAATGTTAAAAGACAGCATTCCAGAGAGAAATGGCAGAGTAGGAAACCATAAAATCTCATTCCTCTACAAAAGGAACAAATAAACTGGCAAAAGCTGTGAGAATCAACTATTGGAACTTGAAAAACTAATGAAAAGTTTACAGCAACCAAGAGAATATTTAATCAAGGGAAAAAACCCCACAAGGACCTTGATAAAAAAGCTTTGTGGTATTTTGACTTACGCTGATTCAGCAATGGCCTTGAAGACAACAGCCTACATTCATGGTATAGATGCCTCGAACATAAGGGAGCAGAATGGAATTCTCAAAGAATTCTGGTCGTTTGTTTTGACCTGTCTCATGATTATCTGAAGGACCAGCCTAAAGGGTTTGCCTTTATTTCACCTACCGCTGAACTCTCAGGTGGCTACACAGAGGGCATTTGTCAAAAACATTTAAAGGCAAATGTTTTAGCTGCTGTGAACTGAGGCAAGGGACAGTAGTTGGGACAAACTATAAAATCAAAAATGGAAGAAAGTTGAGAGTAAGACTGGAGATTGAAACACTTGGGGGAATAAGGGTTTTAAAAAGCTCCCATGTAGTGAGGGCATCTACAAGGTCACCAGCATGCCCAGCGCTGGGTGTATACTCAGGAAAGACATAAGAAGACTCTAAGGTCTTACCTCCAGCTGACCTTGAGGCTCTCCACAAGCAGGAAGTGAAGACTAAGGCACAGTTGTGAAATGCCTGGCTGAGAGTTGAAGATATGGCCCAACACACACACACGGAGTCCATCTGCATACACTGGGAGATGTTGTTTTTCCAGGCAAAGAATACAACTCTGTATTCTTTGTCACATATGGTCACTGAAATCTCTGTCACACACTCGCTGAGCACCAGGCTGACAGAACAGAGACTTCAGTGGCTGTACACAACAAAGAATATAGACTTCACAAAATTAAATCAGAAAAGAGAACTAAGGACACAGCTACAGCAAGCAGCCACAATGAACCCTCGAGAGGGAGGAGACTTGATTTCCAGAGTTGCTGCGTGGTATTCAAAATGCCCAGTTTTCAACCAAAAATTAAGTGTCGTGCAAAGATACAAGAAAGAATGGCCCATACATACACACACACAAATTAATAGAATTTTTTATTATTAAAACTTATTTTATCTTTATTAGAAAATTAATGCCCTGAGGAAGCCAAGACATTGGGCTTACTGGAAAAAAAAAAAAAGACTATAAATCAACTATTTATCATCAAATTTACCCAAGAATGCAAGGGTGGTTCAAAATATAAAAATTCATCAATGTACTACATCATCTTAATGGAAACAAAACCAAAAAAAAAAAATCAGTTATATGCAGAAAATGGATTTGACAACACCTAACACCCTTTCATGATAAATTTAAAAAATGCTCAATAAATTAAGAATAGAAAGTAAATTCCTCAACATGATAAAGAGCATCTGAAAAACCTGCAGTAGACATCACACTTCACGTGAAAGATTGAATGCTTTCCCTCTAAGATCAAAAATGTCTACTCTCACCACTTCTATTCAACATTGTATTAGAAGTTCTGTTCAGGGAATTAGTCAAGGAAAAAAAAGGCTTCCCAAAATGGCACCACCTGCATAGCGGCTTCGCCAGACCTGCAGACCCTGTCACAGCCCGCGCGCTGAGCTGAGGCGTCATGAGGCTCCTGACTTACTTCTGCAGCAGCCAAGTTGTGCAGGGCTTTGGCCTCGGCTCCAAGCAGCTGGGCATCCCCACGGCTACCTTTCCTGAACAAGTAGTAGATAATCTTCCAGCTGATGTATCCACTGGCATTTATTATGATTGGAGATGATCATAAGATAGTGGTGAGCATAGGATGGAGCTCATACTACAAGAATACAAAAAAAAGTCCATGAAAACTCATACCACGCATACCTTCAGAGAGGACTTCTCTGGGGAAATCCTGAATGTGGCCCTAGTTGGCTACCTTAGACCGGAAAAGAACTTCAATTCTTTGATTCATAGAGCCACTTATTTCAAGGTGATATTGAGAAAGCTAAGAAAGAACTAGATTTACCAGAACATTTGAAACACAAAGAAGACAATTCTTCCAGGTTTCTAAGAGCAAAATAACGAACGGTCACTGATGAAAAAATCAACTTATTTATTCAGTTACTGTTTTCTTATTTTACTGCCATAACTATGCAGTCTCATCCTGGTTACATTTTAAAAATCAAACGTTTTTCTACAGCTGCGAATCAGTTTAACAGCATAATGTAGTTACCATACTGCTTCAACTAGTCCATTAACCCATCATGCAACAGTACTAAAAAGATTCATTTTAAAAATTAAGATTCTTTTTATGTAATATGTTGATTAAAATTTACCACTAGAAAGGTCTTAAGTATCTTGTAATGAAAATGAAATGTATACTATGGATAAAAAGGCAAATCACTGGTTTATGAAAAATGAAAACTGTAATTCTCATAGTAAAATATTAGTATGTATGTACTTGTATAGCATGTACTGCTAAACAGAGAAGGCTCATGAAAGTAACCACATTAAACAGTGGACGGATAGTTCATTACAAACCTAGGGGGGAAAGTTCATACTTTGTACTTTTGATATTTTGTGCATTAATATATTATTACAAACATGAAGACTTGTGAAATTTTATTTTAATTAGTCATTTCCTTTGAGGTCAAAACACTGTATTGCGTTACAAATCATTTTTGTTACAACTGCCTTAGTGCTAAGTGGTTTAGACTCCCCCTGCCTATCATTTTGTCTGTCTTTTAAAACATTAAAATGAGTGGGGGTTTTTTTTGAGGAAAAAGCCTCCATTTATGGCACAACATGGTCAGCACCCCGTGTACACCGTCTCCAACAGTTTTGTTCAGATGCTGTTCAGGATAAACGTCCTCATTGTGCAAATGGGGAAACTGTTGCTATGAGTCACTGCACTATGATCCATGCTGTTTCTTTAAAGAGGCTTGGCAAATACATGGCCTCTCTGCCACCATTACCTACTCCAGTGCTCCTGGCAGACATCATTAATCAATCATGGCATCCTTTTCCTCTAAGCCTGGACTCAGCTTTGCCATCCTCTGCAAGACAGCCACTCTTAATCATAATTGATGCGTAAGATGAAAACTCCTCTTCCACCCTAGCATCGCACGCCACACGGCCCCCCTTTATCTGAACGGGCATCTCCTGAACCTGTTTTCGAGCCAACACCAACAGAAAGGCCAAAGTCAGTCCAGAAGCTCCCCTTAGAGGATGTGGCCATTTCTTTCCCAGGGACAGAATGAGGTGTGGTTGTGAAGCCTGAAGACAAAGATGAGGGTCAGGGAGAAATAGGAGAAACAGGACAAACTAAAGGCAGGAGGCTAGGGTCCCAGCATTTGCTTCATTTCAGGAGGAAGCAAGTGACTCGAGTCTGGCCAATTGGAAGGAGCACATGACCTGGATGGACCAGGGTCATCATAATGAATCCTGGTACTTTGGTTGAAATTTGGAAAAGAAGCAGGATGGCTACGCTGCACAATGCCCACTTGGTACTTCCGTGGCCATCTTGCCACCATGAAGAGGGCACCGGGCTGAGAACAGGTCAACATCAAGTAAAGCAGAACCAAGGGACCTGGCAAGACAGGTTCCTGGTTTTATCACTTGAACTCCTGGATGCAGACATATCTAGAGTAAGCTCTGCCTGCTCATTTTTTTTTTCTTTTTTCCCCTAAGTCAGTTGGAGTTTGGAGAGGGAATGGAGGGGGTGTTTTTTTGTTTGTTTATTTTTGTCAATTTCCAATGGCAAAAAATCCTGATTAATGTGACATATTTACCTTCCATAACTGCTCTTTGCCTTAATTAGCATTTAAAAATGAGCCCTTCATCTTCTGTGGATTGAGCATCTCTTCACTTATCTTTGCCCAAATTATTCACACGTGCGCACACACACACACACACACGCACGCACACACGCGCGTACACACACACACACACACACACACCACTAACTGCTGTATACCAACCTACAGCATCTCCTGGGCTATCCACTGAAACTCCCAAGGGTTTATGAGAGATAGCCACCAGGCAGGCTCTGGGCATCCTTTGGAAAACCTCCTCCTCCTAGGACTAACAAACTATCGTACTTGTTACTCAGTGTTCCCTATGAAGAAATCATGAAAAAAATGCTCTTAGAGTGCAATACCAGGAAAAAGTAGGTGCTATTTTTATCCCCTTTTCACGGTGGGAAACAGGGCCCCTGAGAGATAATTTCTTATCCAAGATCACACAGTTCATCTGTGTGGGGCAAGGGTTCAAACCCAGGGCATAGGGGTCCCAGGTTCACTGTCACCATTAAAGTATCCTGTCCCATTCAGTAACTGGCTATGCTGGCTGTTATTAACAATAATAATCAGTCACTACACAAAGTTGTTGAGGGGATGGCCTTCTTATTCCTGATCATTGGCCCTTCTCTACTTCAACAACTCCAAATTTGCTTTATAAGAAGTCATCTATGGCTGGATGAGAGGTAAAGTAGCCACATTGGACTTAAAGTTATCTTGTTCCATAGTTATCTTTTTTAATACAATTAAGCATCAGAACCAATTTATTTCATACAATAAACTCGGGTCAATCCACACTTTATTACCTGGCTCTCTCTGTTCCAGACATTTTGCCAACCTTACCTCGGCATTGTACCTGACAAGAATTACGAACCTAAGAGTTAAGAAATGTGGGGGTTCTCAGCTTATCTCTATATTTAACTATGTACATCTTCAGGTCACATTTTTTTCCCTACTCTCACTTCCCACATCTGTAAAATTGGTAGGTGTGGGTGTGGGAGCAGGGGTGTTTAGAGTGATATTTTCCAGTAGGCATTTTTCAGAAGCTAAAACAAAAAAGCCCCCTGACCCTGGCTCTGGTCCAGTAATTTTGGGAACACTGGGTAGGACGAAATTAAAAATATAGTTACTGCAAGACTTCTTAGAAATTTCGGTCTGCTCTTGTGCATTGTGACTCCCAAACACAGAGGTGTTGCATACAGCAATTTCCAAACTTACTTGACAAAGGAAACATTTCTGGGTACTTTGTCTTGTGAAAGAGCTGCTTTGTGAAACAGAGTTTGACAAAGATTAGGAGATCTGTAGGATCTCTTTAAGCTCTGAGAAGTTTTAATTCAAATTTTATTATTTTGACTTAGGACTCTGTGAGATGCTAAACTAACCCTGAATCATGAAAGAAAAAATAATTATGGTCCATAAAGTTTAGATGGAGTTCAGTCGTAACTTTTAGAATTCCAGTTGCTGAAAATGTGAGCCCATGAGTGGGGATGAATGGTAATGATCCGATAAATAGAACGTTCAATGAACTTGGGCCATGCCGGACAACAGAGAGAGCTTTATTATAAGCCTATCTTGTATGCGTTTCCTTTCTGGAGATTCAAGGACACACAAATTACCTTTTGTGTGCCACCAGAGTCTGGGCTGAATATATAGTCAGAAACTCGTGGCTTGAGGAAAGTGACTTAGAGACTGTAAGTTATAAAATCAAAATGGCTTTGAAATTTTGGAGAGAGGAAAAACAAATATCTGTAAGAGCACATTGTCTGCAGGAAAGCAAAAGAGCAAAATGAACTAACAACCATCCCATCAAACCTGTCTGGGAAGAAATTCCACAGCAGCCCTGATTACTAATTGTAAAAATGTACGCAAAGCTATTGACTTTCTATGCAAGGAAGTTTCTTTATTGTCATATTTTGGTGAGTATAAAAAGTTCCCATAGTAAAAGACGTCACAGGCTCATTCTTGAATGACGTCCTCTAAGTCTATTTTCACTCAAAATTGAATTTTACCATCCTGGGGGTTTTCATGAGGCAGCAAGGTGTAGAACAACAGGCATGGCACTGGAGTCAGACGTTTACTCAATAAATATGTATTGAGTGGCTGCTGTGTGTCAAGCACTGGGCATACAGCAGTGAATGAAAGTCAGAAGTCCCTGTCCGAGCAGACCTGTCATCCTGGCTCTGGCACCTACTGGCTGCATGAGCTTGAACATGAGTCTTGGCTCATGGTCACAGGAGCAAAATATCGGATTTCGCATGTAGAATGAATGGCAAGCCCAGGGCCTGGTACCTAAATGGCTTCCTTCTAGAAATGGCAGTCAGGATTATGGTTCTTGCAGCCAGAGTGGGAGAAGGGAGTTCACATAGATTCGGGAGGCTGCACGCTACAGACAGAGCCTTTAAAGAAGGTGCAGGATGAACAGAAGCATCTGAAAACAATGGCTTATCTCCCCAAAGAAAGCCCTGCTTTCGTTCTCTGCCTCTCACCTGAAACCCCAGCTTTCCCAGGTTCACCAGCACAGGCATCTGCCGAGCTGCTGAATCCTTGACCCTAGAACCTGCCTGCGAGTCCACATTCTCACGCAGAGAGCCAGTTTCCCTGTTAGAAATTCAGCTTCCACTACCCTGGCCTCTTGGATACCCTCCAAGGTCATAGACATGCCTCCATCCCAGCCTCGGGGCAGGGTAGGCCCAAAGACATCCAGGAGGCAGTCAGCACAGATCTAGTCCCACTCTACTTGAAAGCAATTCACTCAGCACATCTGGAAATCTGGAGACATGGGCTCTTTGCCCAGCCTGCCACTGTCTTGCCTCATGCCCTAAAGCCACTCACTTCCAGCCTCCGAGTCAGATTCTCCTCTGTCAACTGAAGAGATTCGATCAGTCCCACAGTTTGGGCACAGATTTGGAGTTAGTCAAACCCCAGTTTGCCCAGTATCACTCCACTTTAGGGGTACAGTTTTTCTATCTGCAAAATGGGGTTAATAATCCTTACCTTTAAACCGAGACTACTGACACAAGGGGAGGAACAGGGGTCTGAGGGCAGACAAACTTCAGTCTGAATACTGGCGCTGCCATTTTGCAAGGAAAATCATTTCCTCTCTCTAGAAGTTTCTTCTTCTGTGAAATAGGCATGATAGCTCCTACCTTGAAGAACTATAGAGGTGAGGCAAACCATGCATCACACCTGCATGTAGTAGATAATCAATAACTGGTAGCTCTTATTATTGAAGTTATCATTTACTCTAAAATAAGTGTCTGATTAAGCTGATATCATACTTAATTTCTACCACTATGCTCATCCTCTCTAGGTCTCTGACACTGGGGTTCTGCCTGCCTCTCTTATCGTGACGGGACTTCTATGACTGAAAGTCACATCCAGAGGGATCTCAGTCATTGCCCAAAATCCCTTTTAGGCTGTGGAGTCCATGGTCCATGCAACTCCTACTGTTGAAAGATGTGCCCTCTCATACATGATGTGTCCTCAAATACGCAATATCTTACCTATCCTTGGAGGGGAATGAATGATACCTAGTTGAAGCCCTCTTCTGGTGCTTGAATTTTCTCTACCCCACCTCTGCTGAGGGTTCATTCAGTCTATTCTTACTTACCTCCAGTGATGGAGAAGTCACTAAATGCAAAGGTGGGTCATTTCATCATCCACCTGGTTGCCAGTTAGCTGCCTGGCTCCCTTGAAAAAATATCACTTGACAGCAATGAAAAAGCTTCTCTTATGGGAAATCATTGATTCCAAAGAACAATACTGTTTTCTTGTCCACCCTCCTCCCCAACTCTGAACTTTGTGCCCACAAAAAATGGAGATATGACATTTTTCTGTAGAATTACAAAACTCTGTTAATGTATCTCTTTCATTCACCCACCCACTAGACATTCCCGTAAGGAATTTATTTAGATGCCCACAGAGAATGCATTTTCAATTCTAAACAAATTAGCTAGCTTCCAGAAGGAGGAGAAGCATTTTATGGGCATAGATAAATCATATCTTTGGCCAAACACTCTCTTCTACTTTCCAACAGGGAACCCAGAGCAATTTCAGGACATGACTCAGGGGGAATATTGTTTTACTTGTGTAGTTTCAGAAACCGAGGCACAGAAAAGTGAAGGTACCCCAACAAACAAGGGCAAAGACATGCACTAAATCCCAGGAATCTAAGACCTCCAGCATAGTAATTGATCCTCTAAAATAAATGTTTGTCTTCCTAACCAGAGATTAACTGGTCCTTACAGAGGGATTCTTGAGGCTCAAAATTATAAAACGGAAACAGAGCCTGGTAATAAATTGAGTGATTAGTTGGCAGAGAAACTTTTCAAGGAGGGAAAGGATCAATGAGCTGGAGAAAAATGAAACATCTTTTAGGAAGTTTTCCCACTCCCTTACATTGTTTTAATTCTTCATGCTCAGTCTCTTCATTAAACATTTTTGAAGTGGGTTTTTTTTGTTTTGTTTTGTTTCTTAGCTTTTATTTTTTTTCAGTTATTTTTCTGGCAAGGTTACTTGATCACATCTCCAACTTAGATTATTTCTCAGGCTGAATTGAACTTGACTTTTGCCCAATGAAGCAGAACAGCCTCTTGCTTATCTGAAGTAAATGGGACCAAGAGGCCATGGAATAATCAAAACATAATCAGAAATGGCTGAGATATAGCACGCTCTGTTTCTCTGCTGAGGAAAGGGGCACAGTGAAAGTTAGTATCAAGGTCACAGGACATAGGTGGCGAGATGGCTCTGAGGGAGTCACCTGACTGGACTGACTCATGGCCTTCCCTCCTTTGAGGCAATTTGTCACCAGCTGTGGGAAAGCATAGGCTTTGGACTGAGATGTTGGTTAGGTTCCCAGCTCTGCCCTAACTTGCTGTGCATCTTCAGCTGATCGAGCAAACATTCTAAGTCTTGGTTTTCTCAGCTAGCTCTTGTTAACACGGCAAGCTCCACGGGGTAGGGGCTGTGTCTGTTGTGTTAATTAGTGTTTTCTTTAGTGCCTAGTGTCAGTATGTATCTGCTAAATGAATGAATGGAATAAGGGTACTATCACCAGTGCTGCAGGATTATTGTGAAGATTAAAGGAGAAGTTGTAAATCAAAGCCTCAGAAGTTTAGACACTCATTATACAGCAGTCTTACATTGCCAGACTCTTCCTGTCAGTGTAAGGCTAAGAAGGTGTCTGGGTGTCATGTTGTATAGCCCCATGTCCTGCAGATGAGAAAACTGAGACTCAGATATGTAGACTTGTTTGTTTGTTAATTCATTTACACACATTCCTGAGGTGCCTCCTAGATGTTAGGCATTGTACTGGGGGATATATCAAGGCAAAAAAAATATCTATGCTTGTGAAGTTTACATCTTAATAGGAGGAGACAGTAGAGGAGTAGACAAATATATAAACAGGAATAATTTTATATGCTCATGAAGTGCTATGAGAGTAAGAAAGCGAGTAACATAACAGAGTCTGCAGTAGTTGGGGGTTATGTTAGGTGGAGTGACAAGCTAGGGACTCTCTGAGGAGCTGACAGAGGAACAGAGACCTGAACGACTGGACAAAGAGAGCGATACTAAACATGCCAGGAAGAATGCTCTAGAATACTCTAGAATAAATCAAGTTCTTCCTTGATTTATTTTGGTGTTTGTTCTTATAGGTCTTTTTTGAGGGGAGGGGGCATGACTCTGATTTTGATATAATTTCAAACTTATAAAAAAAGTTCCAAAATATACAAGAAACTCTTCTAGATTCACCCATCGTTTGTCTTGTACCCTTCTCTCTCCTCTGTTTCTCTATATAAATATGTAATATACATATTTTGTACATACACTCATGAACACTTTTCTCAGAACCATTTGAGAGTATATACTGCCTCCATTACCCTACAATTCAGTGTGTATTTCCTAAAATAAGAACATTCTCTTATATAACCCTAGTCCGTATTTTAAAAAATTGCTCCAACAAGAAAATAACCTTTTAAAATTACATCTATTTTTCCAGGTCCAGGACCACATACTTCACTTAGCCGTGTCTCCTTAGTCTCCTTTAATCTGGAACAGCTCCTTAGCCATTCTCTGTCGTTCTTGACCTTGATGTTTCTTAGGAGTACATACCAATTATTTCATGGAACATTCCTCTATTTGGGTTTCCTCATGCTTCCTGAGTAGGCGATGCTTTTTTGGCAGAAATGCCACAGAAGTGATGTTGTGTCCTTCTCATGCATCACAGCAGGAGGCATGTGGTGTTCATCTGTCTCAATATAGGTGATGTTAACTTTGTTGGGTGAAAGAAGTCTTTGCCAGGTTTCTCCACTATCGAGTTACTACTTCCCCATTGTAACTTAATAAGTCATTTGTGGGGAGGTACTTTTAGAGTATAAATACTGTTTCTCAAACTTTCACCCCTTAGTTTTAATATTCATGGATGATTTTCTTACTCCATCTTTCCTTCTATACTTATTAGTTGGCATTTTACTGCAAGGAAGTTTTTCCTTCTCTCTCATTTATTTATACAATCACATTTCTTTATAGCAGTATGAACTCACTGGTTTTTACTTCACTCAATAGGTTATAATCCACTACTATCATATTCATCTTAGATTTGGCCAATGAGAGCCCTTTTAAATTGGTCCTTATGTATTTTTGACATATCCCTACATTCTTTAAGCATTTCCTTTCTTCCTGGCACAAGATGTTTCAGGCTTACCTTACACTTTCCCTGCACTAGCCCTGGATTCAGCCTTTTCTCCAATGAGCCTGGTTCCTTTTGGTGTTAAAATATCATTGGAGTCCCAGATCTAGATGCCAACTGGGCTCTGCTATTAGCGTATTATTGCTTCTAGGCTCTCTCAGAAGATGGAGCTAGAAAGCTTCTGAAACTTTAACTTGCACATGAGTCACTGGGGATATTGTTAAAGTGCAGATTCCGATTCAGTCGGTCAGATTTACCAGCTGGGATGGTGTCACAGATACTGCTTTTTTAAACAAGCTTCCATGCTGATGCTGCTGGTCCACAAGCCACATCTTGAGCACCAAGGACAGAACAATGGTTCTCAAACGTAGGCATGCATTGGAATCACCTAGAGGTTTTGTTAAAATACATATTCTGGGGGTTTCTCTCAAAGTTTCTGATTTAGTAAGTTTAGGGCGGGATTGGGAATGTGCATTTCTAACATGTTCCCAGGTGAGGCTGCTGTTGTTGATCTGAGACCACACTTTGAGAACCACTGGTCTAGGACACTGGTTCTCAAACATGGCCACCATTGGAATTCCTGGTGTGTGTGTTTGTTTGTTTGTTTGTTTGTTTTAACTACTGACTGATCCTTAAAGCCAGATATTGTGATTTAATCAGTATAAAATGTGGCCTGAGCACTGAGAATGCTATAAGCTCCATAAGTGATTCTATTGCTCAGACAAGTTGAGAAAGTTGTTCTAGGAATGAGCTTGACATTTCCCAAGGCCAGCAAGGAGGCCAGTGTGGCTGGGCAGAAGAGAAGTGAAGTCAGAGAGGTGGTTAGGGATGGGATCAAGAGGGGATGAGATAGGTCAGGTGTGTAGAGGTTACCCTGGTGACATGGAGGTTTTAAGTTAGGATGATGTAATTTGAATGCCTCAACCATGACACTCAGCCAATAGTCTCAAGGCCAGCTTTCCTCCTGCTGGTCCGGGGGTTTTCTACCCAAATGAGTTTGAATTGTGATGAATAAAGAATAAAATAGCTTCATAGCCTTCTCTAAGTGCTTCCCATATTTTAAGTATTGCCTGCAAATTTTGTTTAGAATTACTTTCCAAAGATTGAAATCTTTCAAAAGTAAGTTTAGTCATAGTAAAGTATTATGTCATGGGAAAAGGACTTGGTGAACAGGGGACTCTGATTATTGATAAAGACATCAGGAAATGCTTTGCTTTAAAAACAATGTATGTTTCATAACAATTGAATACACTTAACACTCCTTAACTGGTTAAAAGTGGTTAAGATGGTAAATTTTATGTTATGTGTTTTTTACCACAATTTAAAAAAATATATAATATTCATTATATATATAAATGATAAATTAGTAAAGCACTAAATCCTTTATTAAATGTTATTTGTTCCTCAGGAATGTTACCATGAGTATTTCACTACCACATGGAAAACTATATCATACCATTAAGAATAATGAAGAATTTAAGCCATGAATTGAAAGAAAGAAAGAAAGAAAGAAAGAAAGAAAGAAAGAAAGAAAGAAAGAAAGAAAGAAAGAAAGAAAGAAAGGAAGGAAGGAAGGAAGGAAGGAAGGAAGGAAGGAAGGAAGGAAGGAAGGAAGGAAGAAAGAAAGAAAATGTATAAAATCACCAACTTGGGAAATGAATAAAGTTAGGGACAACCACTCACTCTAACAAAAGGATACTTTATGGGAAGGTTTTTGAATAAGGTTCACCTAAGCCGTAGTGTCCCTCTAGGGCACTAAAAACATGATTCGCTTGACATGGAACACTACAGAAATATAACTAGCCTGGAGAGAGGCCAACTAGAGGCCTCCTGCAATGTCAATTCCAACAAAGTGATAATAACTTTGAGATTTTGCTTATCTGCTCTATCCCCTCAAGGCCATTGCAAAATATAAGCGTGCTTGGACAGGATTCCTGTGACACAATTCACATTCTATTTTGATTCTGGCAATTGGTAACCTTTCTTCTAGGAAATAGAAAAACAAAACAAAACAAAACAAAACCTCATTCGATATTCCGTTGTTCTGAGCACATGAAGGCCTCAAGGTTGCCCAGGGCAAACTGAGTGAAGGCAGGTGTGGCACCTGGGCAATTTTTAGCAACACTTCCAGGCCTGATATTTGATGGAGGCCTGCAACCAGCTCTGTCAACCTGCCATGAAGATGACCTGCCCTTTCCCTTGGTTATTCGAGCTCTGGGTTTTTCCTGGGCAGGAGCTGACAGTGATGTCATCATCTCGTGATGCTGTTGGATGACCTTGCTCACCAAGCTAGTTCCACTCATTTCTCTTGTGCCATAAAGTTTAACAGAAAAATATTGCTGAGAACCAAGGAGGGGGAAGGTCAAGACCCTCCAAAGGAGAAGCTTCCCTGGTCCCCTCATCTGATTACCAAAGCTTTATCATGATTAGTTTTTATCTGACCCAGTTTCTAGTAGCCCTCAGCCTGGAAAAGTCATAAAGGAAAAACAGTATAAGAAAGATCAATGAGATTATTTTCTTAAATGTTGTAGTAGCTTCAGCAAGGCAAAAACTATAAACACATAAAGAACGGCTTTGATCTTTGTTATAAAGACAAATATTTATGAGTGGTCTTTTGTACTATGAACCCACTACAGAGGCTCAAAAGGCAAGAGGAGATGGGAAGCACATTATGTGGAGCTGCTAGTTTAATGAAGGGAAACAAAGATATATTGAGCCTCTGCTCGCCAGGCCCTGAGCTAGGTTTTTAGGATGTCATTTAATCCTCAGCCCTTCCTCATGAGCTAGGCACTGCCACTATCCTCATTTTCATTTCATGGAGGAGGAAACAGGATCAGAGAAGCTGAGTTTGTTATTCAACTAGTAAGCAGTGAAATACAAATGTGAGACTTTTCTACTTTAAATCTCTATTCTTCAACCAGCTGACAATTGTTGGTTTTCACACACTGTAACAAGAGTTTTTGAAGAACTCCAAACGTAGGCTCTT
The DNA here is from genome assembly GCA_003508835.1 of Eonycteris spelaea. Classification (NCBI taxonomy): domain Eukaryota; kingdom Metazoa; phylum Chordata; class Mammalia; order Chiroptera; family Pteropodidae; genus Eonycteris; species Eonycteris spelaea. Next base: position 467,574 of record PUFA01000204.1, on the reverse strand, counting down.
TTACTCAGTTTAAGAAAGATCCAAGGCCTTTTCCCACAACACATGTTTAAGCTTGAAAGGACATTAAACAGATGAAGACTCTGAGGCCATGAACAGGTGAAATGATCTACTCAACGAATTGGTGGAATCTGGACTCAAACCCTTAAATAAGTTCTGACCAGCTACAGCAGTCAACTACATGCATAGAACAGAGTTCTAACAAAAGCCATCTTGTCTGGAATGTGGCCTTGTCAACATCATTTTAGTTCAACAGAATGTGCGCACAATTAGAAGGGCGTTTTACCTTACGACTTGCTTCCTGGGGCCTAAACAACACCATTATGTTTTCTTTCCTTCTTTCTTCCCAGCAGCAATAAATATTGTTGAGTTGGAGTTGCACAAATTGTTTGAATTTAAGAAAATAAATGACACAGCTTTGCTGGCCCACGTTACTATACGTTGGACTGCAAATCAAGAAAAGTTGAAGTTGAAAAGCAAAGAGCAGAGCACCACCTGGTGTTAACAATTAGGACATACAAGTTTAGTGCACACTCGAGAAGCAAGGACTGGTAGTAGCAAGGCCCCTTAGAGATAAAACTCCCTTCAAGCGAAGAAAAGGTGAGAGGTTTGACGGGATTCACAAGCTACGAGGTGAGAAAGCTGTTTTGAGTGTTTGATTTCCAGCTCTGTGCTTTTTCCATAATGCCCGGTTGAGAGGAGTAAAGTCATTTTCCCTTCAATGAACATGGAGTACGAATGGCAACTGGTGCTCCGAAGAAGTCCCCTTCCCTTGAAAAGGGAAGTAAATGTTAACATGTGATTAGAAGGGACTGTACAGCAGCACAAATACACATTACATGGCTCTAGGAACTAGTGTGAGCAGCACCTTCTGGAGTTGAGTGACACAGTATCTCCAATTCAGATTTTGCAACTAGATCAACTTGAACTTGCTTGTGGCCTTGTGCAAGTCTCTTTCACTCTCTTAGCCTTCTCCTCATCTGTACAAGGTGCTGAATTAGACTCAGATCCCTGAAGTCTCTATGATCTGGCCCCTCTTTGACCTCATCTCCTACTACCCCCCCCGGCTTACTCTCCTCCAGCCCATTGCCTCCTTGTTGACCCTCGATCAGGCAAAACTGTTTATCTCAGAGCCTCTGCGTGGGTTCTAACTGCCTGGACTAAACCCCTGAATGTTACCTTCAGACAAACTTCCACTGACCCTTCCAATGCTGTGCCCTCTCCCCCCGCTGCTGTCATGCCCTAGCAACTTACCCCGTGTCCTTCAGAGCTCTTAGCATTGTGTACTCAGTTTGTTTTGCTCAGCCCTCTATTGACAGAGCCTACCCTTAGATATTTGATAAATTTTTTTGAGACAGCAATTTTATTTTATATAGGATTGTATATTGCAATTATAAAAGAAAAATTTTAAATAGATTAGCTTTTTAAATCTATTTTACATAAACCTGGATCATTGTCCATTTGAGAAAAGTAATACAATTCCACAGGACTAGATTGGCAAAGGTTCTGATTTGTAATGTCATTTACCTTCTATGAAGTCTCTCTGGTGTTAAGAGTTGGCACAAGCCGGCCTTGTGTCTTTACTCTGTTTTTTTTAAAGTTTATTTATTTTTTGCTTTGTCTTTATTAAAATATAATAGATAATTGGTTGCTCGTATTTATATTGTACAATTCAATGAGTTTTTTAAAATTATAGTTGGCATACCGTAATATGCCAGTTTCAGTATTATAGTATAGTGATCAGAAACCCACATAACTCACAGAGTGATCAACTCACTAAATCTAGTACCCTCTTCTCCTTTACATATTTATTACATTAACCACCTTCCCCATGCTATACTCTACATCCCCATGTCTATTCTGCAACTATCCATTTGTACCTCTTAATCCCTTTGCCTTTTTTTTTTGTTCCCCCAACCTCCCTCCCCTCTAGTATCCCTCTAAATATTCTCTGTATCTATGAGTTATTTCTGCTTTTGTTGTTGTTGTTCTGTTCTTTAGATTCCACAGGTGAAATCATGCAATATTTGCCTTTCTCTATCCAATCCATTTCATTCAATGCAATACCTTCTAGGTCTATCAAGGCAATATCTTTTTCCATCCCCTTCCTTCTAGTCTGTGTGTGTCTTTTAATCTGAAATGAGTCTCTTGTTGGCAGCTTATGTACAGATCTTGTTTTCTTATCCATTCAGCCACTCTATCTTTTGGTTGGAGCACTTAATTCTTTTCCATTTGATGTACTTGTTGATAGGAATGCAGTTATTACCATTCTTTATTCCTGTTTTCGATACATGTTGTTTCTTCTTAAAGAAGTCCCTCCAACATTTCCTGTAATACTGGCTTGGTGATGATAAATTCCTTTAACTTATTTTTGTTTGGGAAACTCTTTATCTGTCCTTCAAATTTATATGATAGCTTTGCTGGATAAAGTTGTAGATCCTGTGTTTTCATCACATCAAATATTTTGTGCCAAGCCCTTCTATCCTGCATAGTTTCTTTTAAGAAATCAGCTGCCAGTCTTATGGGTGCTCCCTTGTAGGTAACCATTTTTCTCTTGCTGCTTTTAAGATTCTCTCTTTGTATTTGTTTGGCATTTTAATTATGATGTGTCTTGGTGTGGGATTATATGTCTATTTCCTTCACCAGATTAAGGAAGTTTTCCATCATTATTTCTTCAAATAGCTGTTCAACATCTTGTTTTCCTTCTGGTACGCCAATGAGATGGATAGTTTTACCTTTAATAGTGTCCTTAGGCTCCTTAAATTATTATTATAGTCTTGGCTTCCTTTTTCTTGCCATTCTGATTGAGTGTCCTTGGCTTTCCCATCCTCTATACAGGTCATTTGACCCTCTTCTTTATTCACTTTGTTTATTCCTTTGTTTATTCCATTTAATATACTTCTCATCTCAGATGTGTTCTTCATTTCTGACTGGTTCCCTTTTATAACTTCCACTTCCATTTTTATGTTTTTTATCTCTTTATTGAAGTTCTCACTGAATTCATCTGCACTTCCCATGAGTTTATTGAGCATCTTTATAACTAGTGTTTTGAATTCTGCCTCTGTTAGATTGCTTGACTCCATTATTCCTGGATCTCTGTTCTGTCCTCTCATATGGTTTCTGCTTCTTTGTCTTCCAATTTGGCTGCCTTTCTGTGTCTGTTTCTATGGACTTAGCAAAGCTAAGTCTCCTGGTCTTATTAGTGTGGATTTGTGAAGTAGGTATCCAGTGGCACAGTCCTGAGAGGGGTTCAGCTGCAGGCCAGATTTAGCCCAAGCCTCTACCCAGGGCCACCTGTTAAGTTTCAGCAAGCAATCCACAGGTGCTATGCTTATAGTTGCCTCAAAAGGCCAAACGAGAAACTGAGGCCAGCTGCCTCCAGTGTGAGTCTAGGTGCTGCTCAGCAAGGAGCACCTTCTCGCCAAGGATACAGCTGGATGTGACTTGGGTGGGGCTGCGAGTTGGGAAAGGCAGAGTTTCAGGGAATCCTCTGGGCGGAGTGGTTTGGAAAACTGTTATAGAGTTTGAAGATGTCTCCAATATGATAGCACGCTGAGTCCTCACGCTGGGAGGAGGCAGGGTTCAACAAAGGATCAATGGATACCTACGGCACTTCTGTACAGACCGAATGTCACCTCAGCCCTCACTCCGACAACTCACTGTCCCCCGGTAAGTCCCTGGTGCCCCCTGCGCAGCTAAACTGGCACTGTTCAGAGTGAGCAGGTCTGTTACCGCGAAAGTCCGCTGGCGGACACGGCCCCTTTAAGAGGCATCTGCAGCTGCCGCTGCCTCAGCCTCCATCCCACTCAGCCGCTTGGGACCAGGCAGCCCCACGTCCTTGCCCCGTCCTGCCTGCTGCCGGTGCAGGGTGATTTCTTAGATTTTCCCCTAGCTGTGTGGCTTGTTCATCTAGATCCCGGGCAATTTTTCCTTGCTGTTTGTTCCTTGTTTCTGTCACACTTTGATTTGGTCACCAGAAGAATGAACAGAGCCTCTTTCATTTACGTCATCTTTTTCTCTCTCCCAACATTTGATCATCCTTAATCGATTGAATTAAATTATTTCACATTCATGATCGTCCTGAAAACTATCTGGGGAGAAAAAGAATACGCCTAGTTGGAATATGATGAATAAGTAACCTTAGCAAACTGAACCGGCCTCCCAATATTGCCTCCACTTCCGACTGCTGAACCTGGTGTCCTTGATGCATCACTAACATTCCAGGTACTGTCCTAGGCTCCTTACATAAACGTTTTCCAATCCTTACAGCTGAACTTAGGGCACAAGTAATTTGCCCAGCTGATTTGTGGTACTGCTAGGATTCGAAGCCAAGGTTATCTGACTCTACATACTTCCGGAATCTGCGGTCAGTTTTCCAAACCACCAAGGGCAACTCTGGGGGTTCCATCAATACCCAGAGCCTAGATCAACACAGCACTGTAGGTGGGTGGGATGAGAGCCAAGAAAAAAAATTCCTCTGAAGTAATCAATATCAGAAACTATGGTGGAGTATGTTGCTTCCAAATCCAGGAAGCTTCTAGAAGCAGCCAAGAAAATTAGAATCTACATGCTCTAGGTATTAAAATTGAGCAATGAAATCTAAAAGGAATTTAAAACATTTAACATTGGCTTCCTCATTTCTTAGTGTTAATTGTCCATGTAAATTGATAACTAGTTTCTACAGTTGGCATATGCTGCCATATGGTAAATGGTAATGGGGACAAGACAGCTAGAAGGGCAAAAAAAGCGGGAAACATCGTCTATTTGTGGGAGGACATCACATGTATCTAGAAAGTAATGTGCAAACTGCACCTTTGACAGTACCAGTTGTCTTGAATGAGAATAAAGTGGTATGTAAATAAAAGGGAGTATTATTCGGCCATGAGAAAGAAGGAACTTCTGCCATTTGCAACAACATGGATGAACCTGGAGGGCATTATGCTAAGTAAAATAAGTCAGGATATATATCACTTATATGTGGAATCTGACTTTTAAAAAAAAGTCAAACTCAGGGTCAGGCCTGGTTAGCACTTGGAATCCACCTAGGAAGACCAGGTGCTGCAGGCGTAAAGAATAAAAAAATAAATAAAATAAAATAAGGAATTGTAAGCTGACAAGGTCCTTGCACTGTGAGGTCAACCAAAGGTTGCCTCACTTAATAAATAAATAAATGAATGAAGTCAAACTCATAGAAAGTAGAAAAGGGAGAGTGGGGGAAATGGGGAGAAATTGGTAAGAGTGCAAACTTTCAGCTATAAGATGAATTAAGTCTGAGAATCTAATGTATAACATAGTGACTACAGTTACACTATTATATCATTGAATTGCTAAGAGAATAGAACTTAAATGTTATCACCAAAAAAAAAAAAAAAACGAAAAAACAAAAAAGAGAGATAAATATGTGAGTTGACCAATGTATTAACTAGATGGTGGGAATCCTTTCACAATGTATATCAAAATCACCACAATGCACTTTAAAGATCTTACAGTTTTGTCAATTATATATCAATAAAGCTGGGGCAGGCAGAGTACCATTTGCCTCTTTCGTCCATGGCATTGTCCATGGCGTTGTCACTGGTGTTCTTATGATTTAATTATTCAGCCTTTACTGAGGACAAACTCTTGGCCAGGCCCCATTCCAGCAGTTCTGAGTACTGTCCCTGCTCATAAGCAGCAACTTGTCTGGCGGAGCTCAGTGTTATTCCCTCAAATCATGCAAGTATCCTGCCCTCCTCAGAGCTGTAAGACCCCAATACCTACTCTCAGACTAACATCCTCCTTCTTATGTTGCAGGTCCTCCACCTGGAACTCCCGACTCCAGCTACCATCAGGCCCAGTCATCAAACAAATCTAAGCTCTATCTACCCTGATGCTCCAGGGCCTCCTACTAGATTCCAAAGCAATGCTTCAAAACAGTGTTTCCATCAAGGTGTATTCCAAGATATTACTAATAATCAAGTACCAAAAGGATTTGTTTTTCTGTAAGTTAGACACTACACGTTATTCTTACATAATAGGCATGGTCTCCGTCTCCCATCCACCCTTTCCTCTGGTTCCCTTTAGAGAACTACCCCTCTCCAAACCCAGACCATATGGCTCAAGTGGGATTAACCCCGCTTTTAGTTCCAGGATTGGCAGGTGGCTCAGGCCTGGTCGATCAGAGCCCTACATTCTCGTGGCCATAATAACTAGCCATGAACTGGCACAGGAACCAATCAAGGAAAATGAGACCACTGTAGTTGGCAGGCAGGTAGGTCCTAAGCTTGGATCTGCTACCAGGCAGGGCTTGCCCAAGTATGAAACCCACATAGTTCAGCAGAGCTGAGTGACAGAAACATTAATCAAGCGTCTTGATCCTGCCAGAATGACTTCTGGAATTTTCAGTTACTTTCCCAGCCCAAAGCAGGTAAGCATTGCTCATATCTGGCAATTGCTCACACAATGAACATTCCTCCCCTTCTGACTACAGACTAAAAGCAATGTGGGCAATTATATGTAATATATGTAACAAAAGGGTGTGTGAAACCAGTTCCTGTCTTAGTGTACAGAAAGATGATACCTCTAGTTTGAGATCTTCAAAATCACTATTTGAAATGTGTGAAAATTGTGTTTGTAATTAATGATTTTAGTTTAATTTAGGATGCTCAAGTCACTTGGGTTTCAACTTGGACACGTTTAATCCCAAAAACGAAAATGTGGTCCTACATTTTGTCTTTCTTTGGGGGAAGCAATGACAATTTATAACAATCTCTAAGGAAACCGCCAAGACAGAGATCCAGGTATGGCATCTGCTTGAGTCTTCTAAAAGAAAGATGGTCAGAAAGCTCCTCTTGAGCTAAGTGACACTTGCAGAAACCACCAGTCACCAGATCCAATACCTATGGGCTATCCAGCTGGCTATAGCAGCTTCAAAGTCCAAGGCATGGTTCCCAAAGGCCCTCTGACTACTTAACCCCTGAAAGCACCCCTGCAGACCTGTAGCGAAAGCCTTGATGTGAAGGACTGGCAGAATGCTGCTTGAGCTGCCCCTCTTGTAGAATGAGTCCCAGATCAAACCTTCCAGGCACGTAGCCTGAGCTCCAAAGGGACTCAAAATCCACACTGCCTCCCTTCCCTCTACCTGGTAACATATAGTTATCCTGCAGTTAGTTAATTTTTTCTTGGCCCTTTTCCTGTATCTTAGCAGCCAGGAAGTTGAGTTTGTATGTTGCGGCTGAGTTTTATGTGCACATGCAGGTGCATGGTTTTAGAAATGTGTGTAAATAAGTCCACACAGCCAAAAGTTCTAGTGTAATCTATCAATTCTAGGAGAAAAGGAGAAATATGACCAAGAATGGAGTAAAGCAAGTGTCCAGGAATTAAGCATGGCTATCAGAAGCCACAAAGAGTAAATGCTGGAAAGAACAGGAGGGTGTGGCAGAGCAAGTGGGCCAGATGGTCAGCCAGGCCATGGCTGTGGTGGACATCCGGAGCCAATTTCCTAGATGGACTCAGTCACACAGGACTCACGTGCCACACTCACAGGTAGGAGTCAAGCTGATTCATATCCTACTGCCTCATACTAGCTCTGACCACAGGCAAGCAACTGAACCTCGAAGAGCTTCATTTTATAGGATAGAGTTGTGGTGAAGAGTAAATAGGATTATGTATACAAAATGCCTTTGCTTGATGTATTTTGTTCAAAAATGATGGTGATTGTGTATCAGAAGCAGCAGCACTTAGGCAGGACTCCTGCTCTGAAAGGGTTATCTGAAAGATTGGCCACTTGCTACCACCAGAATCACAAGTCTCATTTTTTCGATGTAAACACATTGCTATAAACTGGTCACCTCCTGGGATTACTAAAGCCTATGGACAAAGTGCGGGGCTAACAGAAGTGAAGGAGGTTCTCTCTACACAGTCACATTAGATAAAACCTCCATTAGTTTGCCCACTTGTTTTTCTCTTCCCCATTAACTTGCAGAGACAGGTACAATAAATAAATGAAAACGAAATCTCTACACAATGTCTACTGAAAGCATCTTTCTTCCACGGCTTAAAATATTGTGTATGTTAGCATATTGTGCTTGATAATGAATTACAAACACACATTCAGCATATTTAAAGACAAGCCATACACATCTTGGATTTTTTGTATTTCAAAATAGTACAACCAACTTAACAGATGTCAGGTTGTAAGGCTTGTCTTAAAGTTTTAGAGACTGCAACACCTGTATATACTTTTCCCATTACCTTTCAAGCATTAAGTGCTGACTGACTGAAGCTAGAAATAAAAATAGCTTTACTTTCAGCTACTTCCCGTTTTACTGTGCCATTGAGATGTGGTTTTAGACCTCTCATCATTAATGGCCTATGACCCAAGAATGGAAAAACAGTTTGAATCAAAAAATATGTGCAGCATTGGTAGATATGACTAAGCTGAACCACATAGGTATTAACCACTGAAGCCTCACCTTAGAAATAAATCAGGCCAGACAGAAGTTAAGAAATCATGCTTCATCTTTCACTGCAATGTTAATGTTTACAATGATACACCTCCACCCCTCCCTCCTGATTTAGGTGCTCTTCTCTGGGCTCTTATAGCATCCTATATATACATTATTCTATCAGAACTAATCTTACTGTCCTACGATTGTTGGTTTAAACATCTGCCTCTGTAAAAAACTTGAGGGAAAGAAGCATACTGACAAAACTGTAGTTCCTCAAACATAATAGATGTACTACATGTGTACAAATAAAGTGAATGTAAGAAGTGCAATTACTTTAAAGAATTCACAAGACAGGAGACTGCATTTTTTAAAAAATCAAAAAAGTAAACATCAAATTTAATGTAAATTTTAAAAATCAAATTGTCTGAAAAAGCAATGGAGCAAATCAACTCTTGAAAAAGAATACTGAATCTTAGTGATCACATTTATTAGAAGAGTTAGAGAAAAATAAAAATGCCATTATTGGAAGAGTTGGAGAAAAATAAAAATGCCATTTAGCTTAAGAATTTGCAAGTTATCAGCAAATCGACTCATTTCAGGAGTGGAAGAACCCTTGGTCATCTCTTAATATCAAAATTTCTGCAGGTTTCTCTTTTGAATATCTTCTACATTTAAAGAAGCAACCATACAGAGTCTCCTATTTTCCACACAGGATAAATTCTTTGCTTCAGCCAACTCTCAATGGAGGAGCAACCAGTACAACACCATCTCCCCGGACAAAAGCATCGGAATATTCCGTTTTGTTGACTGGAGGAGGGGGGAAAAAACAAAAACAGAACACATTTATACAAATATGAACTTCTTTTTTTTCGCTAAAGAAATTAGAAAACAAAAATCCAAACATGGACTCATAGTAAAACAAACTGATTTAAAAACCTGATCACTTACCTTTGCAGCCCAAGAACCAATCTATTAACAATTTATTTTTTCTGGATATCAACAATGGGGATAGATATTAACCACTATCACCTTGATAAGCTGAATAAAAACAAAATGAACACACACACACACACACACACACACACACACACACAACACAACTGGGGCAGAAACTGGAGCTATCCACCAAAATCCATTCTCCTTTTCCTGGCACACAGATAGACTACATTTCCCATGCTCCCTTGCAACCATGTATAATCTTAAAATTGGATTTTAACCAATAGAAAGTAAACAGAAGTGACTGATCAACCAATAAACGCCCCATGAATGTCCCTCTGTAGTCATCCTCCTACAGCTGGATGAACTCAGATAATGGTGAACCTGGGGAATGGCAGAGCCCCAAGACCGAGGAAGCCTGGGTCCCTGACTGAGCTTAGAAGAAAGCTGTTGTGCTGACCTAAAACCCAGTTTGTGACTGTTATGGGACTAGAAATAAAATTCTACTGTGCTGAGCCATTACCTATTGTTCTATGTGCTTCTGCAGACCTATATATGGAATGAATACTTTGGGGCATTAGCCTAGGGATCAAGCCTTGGGCAGTAAGGAAACAGATAAGGAATGTTTGAAATCCTCTTATGCCTCAGTAAAACATTAGGTAAAACTGCCTGCAACGACTTGGAAAGTAGCTCAAGAACCTCCCAAACCTATAGGTTCTGGGGAAGAGATTGGAAAAGCAAACGTTAGTTAACTGTTGCTGTTAACCTGATGCCCTCTGCAAGGAGTATAAGAAAGTTGAAGAGCTAAGGAAAGAATTAGCTGGTTTTCAAGCACAGGTTACAAGAAATAGGATTCACAAGGTTAGAAAAGCCAACTGTTTTTAGACCCCAAACTACAGACAGTAAACAGGAAAAAAGCTTTCAGGAATAAAACCCAGTGAAACTTCTCAGTTAAACAAACTCAGCCCTAAAGCAAAGACCACCTAGTGCTATAAAGACCTGTGAGAGCTCATTCACAGTTCTCCCAGTTCACACACAGTTTACCAACCAGGGACCATTTTCACCATAAGCAATGTTTCCTACTAAAACAGTTAACATTCCACTTTTATCAGGTTTCCAGGGAAAGAAAACTGGTAAGAAAATTCAGTCATTTTTCAATGGAGACTTAAAAAAAAAAAAAACCTTTGGTCACAAGTATACAGAAATAACTGGTTGCCAGAGGGAAAGACTATAAGAGAAATTGCTAGCTATTCATAAAAATTCCTTTTCTTTCTTTCTTGGGTATACAATTAAACTATATTTCCCAAGCTCCCCTTAAGTTGGATATGGTCATATCACTGAATTCTAGCCTAAAAAAAAAGTGAAAGATATATGTGGAACTTCAAGGCCTCGGTTCATAAAACCGCCTAGGAGCACTCCATTTCTTTTTGCCACCGCTGGATGTGAATGACAATAACACTTGAGGCATGATAGAGCTTGAAGGAGCCTGGGTTCCTGAATGACTGTGTAGAGGAAACTTGCCTAGATAATTACACGATCAAAAACAAACGAACTTCAATTGTACTAAGCTATTATTACCTGTTTGGCGGGTATTTGTTACCATTGTCTAGGCAATACTAACATGCCCAGAAGAGTAAACTTTCAACTATCCATATGTGAGTTACCTCCTCTGCTATTCATATCATCCATCCAGGAGACCAAACCATAGCCAAGTAATTCTTGAGAAAAAAGGAACTCTGTGTGTAAACTTACATTCTCTAGGTAAGAAAAGAATTCTATGAAATCAGTATCAGAAAAATGTACTGGATTTTGTAGTAATGGCAATGAAATTCACCCAGAATTTAAACACATATATACATATATATAAATACACATATGTAAAAATACATGTGTATGTTTACATGAGTGGACCTTAGATTGTTTCAGGTTGAATCAATTAGTTTCAAACAGAAATTTTATTTCATTGATAAGGACTGCAGATCTAAGCCTTGGTACTTATATACACGGTGTGTGTGTGTGTGGGGGGGTCTGGTTCATGTGCAAACACACACGTGTTCTTTCCATTATATGTCAGGTACTATGGCAGACACTAGACACCAAGAGAGGAATAAAACGTTGACCCATCCTCCTAGAATACCCATTCTAAAATGAAAGTAGAGATAGTATGAATTTATCCTACAAGGGTACTTACACATAAGCAAAAGATAAAATTATTCATGGCAGGATAGTTTGTATTAGCAAAAGTTTGGCAATGGCTATCTATCTGTCCATCAACAGGAAAATAGTTAAATAACTTATGGTACATCTATACAATGGATTACCATAAAGATAAAACCAAAAATATAAAGAAGCCATACATGAAAATGGAAAAAACTCTAAGACATATTAAGTTAAAAGAGCAAGGTGTGCAATAACATGCATGGTATGCTTTTACTTAAAAAAACCAAAACGATACAAAAACAAAAAAGACACTGGGGAGGATTTTCAAGAAAGTAATAGTGATTACCAGTAATAGTGATTACCTCTGGGAGTGGGATAGAAAGATGATGAATAAAAACTGAGGTGGAAGACTTTTGATTACATTATTTTTAACTTTTACTGACTTTTAAACTGTAAATCTATTATCTACTCAAAAAAGTTAAATTAAAATGGAAGCAATTTAAAGTGGGTAAGAGACAAAATATGGTATATGTTAAGTATTATATAGTGATATACAATATGGGATCATAAAAAGAATTACTTCTGAATGGGGAAGTTCAGAGAGAATTACTTTTATATGGGAGCTGGTCTAGCTGCTCTGTCCAATACAAGAGCCACTAATCACAGGTAGCTAAATTTAAATAGCTAAATATTCAGTTCCTTAGTCATGCCAGCACACATTTCAAGTGCCAAATAACCACATATAGCTCATGGTTGCTCTACTGGGATAGTGGAGATTTTAGGACATTTCTGTTATTCAGACAGTTTTACTGGACAGTGCTCATGTAGAGAAAGGTCTAAAAGAAACATCTGATACTGTCTAGAAGGCCTATAGGCAAAGGTTTGTAAGGTGAGGAGGTCACTGAAAGCAGAGTCAACGAGATGACTTGGTTAACAAAAGGGCACAACATCCCCCCAAGAAACTGATGCGTCAAATCATAAGGAGTTTGGTGAAGGAAGGTGGTAACATGATGGACAGCTAAAAGTATGCTGGGGCCAAGTAACACAAACCTTTCACAGTTTACAAAATAGACACACTAATCATGGAAGGCTGAGAGCCAAACGAGTAAGACGCTATCAACCTTCCTATTAACAAATCAGTAGACAAGTTAATTACTCAGAAAGAAGTCAATTACTACATTATAGAAAAACACCCATATGGTCTGTGGATCTCCCTAACTACTTTGATAATACTGATTTTCATTAGTGATTTCAACAGAGGAGAAAGAGTAAAATATAAAATGTGTCAAGCTGAGGAACCATTTAGTTTAGTTTCCCATCTTGGAGAAAAATACCAAGAGTGTAGTGGTTGTTCTCCATGATGTTGAATGAGACTGACCATAGATATTCCCCCATAATATCACTATCTTTCCTTTCTGTGTCTATATTTAAAACATTTATACACTAAAACAAGAAACTATCACAGACATCTAAAACCTTACAAGGTTGCTTGTACAAGAAAAGACCTTCTGTTTGAAAAATGACATGATCCTATACTTCCTAAAGATAAAATTATTTTTTCTTCATAGTTGAAATAAGTATTTTCATTCATTCAAAGATTTCACTTTTACATTTTATCGAAGGAATTGTGGCAATGTAAAAAAAAGAAAAAGTCTCACTAGCTAAACAAACTGTCTCTTTTCTGCAGCTGCAACTCCGGGAGCAGGAGACACCGTGTGCACTCGGCAGTGTGCAGTGGCTGAACAGTCCCTTTTGCAGCAGCCAGCCCTCAAAGGTGGCAGTCATGAATCTCTATGGAGGTCAGTGACTGAGAATCTGTTACAGACACTCCATCTAGAGTTACGCACATGTGGAGAAACACGTAACGCTTCAAACAGCTTCAAAGAGGAACCCCAGTAGAAGCTGACTGGAATAGGGATAAAAAAGGCAGATCCTGTTGTCATTCCAAATCTCTGTATAAGAATGTACACCACAGTTGCAGAGGATTACTTTCTGTCACAAGCAGAATTTAAGACATGAGCATGAAAATGTTTTTGAAGAGTCTATGTCCACGGTGAAATTTTCAGGTTAATAATGTCACGGGGAGCATGTAAGATCTTGCTCCCCAGCATATGTTGTTATTTTGCTCAAATAAACTCATAAAAATTCAAAACAAAACAAAACAAAAAATTATGTTATATGAAAAAAGCAGAAAATAAAATTGTATATTCTGTATTTCATCACATTTATGACATCACCATTTTTAAACTTCAGTTCAACTAAAAAGGAAAAATGCTTCTCATTAAATTGTAACACAATTCTTGTCATATCCTCTGTAAGAGATGTCCATTTTAGAGATGTTAAAATGTAAAAAAAAGAAAATGCACCTTAGAATTGGTACATTATGATCATGTCCATGTGAATTAAAAAAAAACAAAACACACAACTACAACAAGAAGACTGGAAGGAAATATAAAAACGTATTTTCAGCAGATATTTCTGGTTGGTAGGATGGGTAGTTTTTATCTTCCTTGTATTGTTTTTGTCTTTTCTAAGGTGTCCTGGTGAATATGTGTTATTTTTACACTCAGAAAATGATACATTAAATTTTTTCAAAGTGCAAAATATTCAAAAATATTTGACTTTCCATTGAAACCAACAGTGATAAAGACTATGTGATGTATTCCAAAATAAAAGGAATTTAGTATTTTTGAGGGAAACTTTTGGCACAAGTAGCTGTTCAGGGATCTTGTTAACATATCATGTAACACAAAAAGGTTCTGCTGATGGGATCTTCTCTGTTCTGAACAGAGATGATTGTGACTATTACATTTTGATAACAGCTGAAGCTTTCATTTGCTCCAGATGCCTTCCTATTTTTGTCTCTGAGGCCTTGCCATCACAACCAGCCATGACCACCCACCCTTTATCTGCAAGGGATTTTCTAAAGCTTTCTGGCTTTGAGAGGTCTTACAGCTTTGCCTAAAGACTGAGAAATCATGTCTTAGCAGATAGAGTAGGACATGGAGTCTCAGCCAGGCAAAAAATATTAGAAATGGCTGTATTTTCATAACTTTTTTTAAAATGTAAAAATTATTTATGAGCTCCTTGGTACTGGAGAACCTCTAACACTAAATTCAAGTCATACTTATAAATTCAGTATACTAAATTCAAATATGCTTATCTGTCATCCACAATTTATCTAACTCTTCCCTAGATAATATTCTCAAGGCAATGGTTCTAGAATTTTAACATGCATAAGAATCACCTGTTTAACAGCTTGTTAAAACTGTTTCCTCAGGCTCCATGCCCAGAGATTCCCATTCAGTAGCTTAGGATGCAGTCCATGAATTTGCATTTCTAAAAAGCTCAAGGGTGATGTCAATACTCCTGGTTCAAGGAACACACTTTAAGAATGTCTCAGAGAAACAAATACCATATGTCTGTTGTCCACTATTATATAGTATAGTGCTTCCTTCTGGTTTCCTTCAAGTTGCGAAAGGTGAACCTAGTTTTAGGACAGTTAAGTTTAATGAAAGAGTCTTTACTCATCAAAACAAGTGATATATTTTACTTGAACCCCTTAATCTGTGGTCATATTTCTGAACTAAAAAGTTTCTTCCCTTACTGTCATATGAATCCGCTTCATCCATATTGATTCTCCATTAACTCAGTTATAGTTTTCTGGAGATCCAGTGAACAGAAATGAATATGGCAGCATTTTCCAAAGTAAGTGGCTTCTGTGATTGTCCCCAATGATCTCCTGGTGTTCACACCCTTGTGTGATCCCCTCCCTTTGAGTGTGGGTAACACTTGTGCCTTGCTTCTAACCAATGGAATACTGCCAAGGCAATGAGATGTCACTAACATGATAACACAGTGACTTCCCTCCTGCCTAGCCAACTCTCTTGCTGGGTTTGATAAAGCAAGGTGCTAGGTGGTAGAGGTCCACGTGGCAAAGAAGTAAGGCTCTCAACGAAACACTCATGGAAATGAATCCTGCCAACAACCATGAAAGTGAACTTGGAAGCAGATGCTTCCCCAGCTGAGCCTCCAGATGACACCCCAGCCCTCGTGCAGCCTCATGAGACCCTGAAACAGAGGACCCAGGTAAGCTGTGCCTGAATACCTGACCTACAGAAACGGTGAGCTAATAAATGCGTGCTTTTAAACTAAATTTTGGGGTAATTTGTTATGTAGCAATATATATCTTAAGATAAAAAGTACTACAGTTACATAAGTTTTGGAAATGCTGCACACTATACTCTTTTGTGGAGATAGCAATGCAGATGGCTTCAACCAAGGCCTATTTCACTGGGCTGTTAGAATATGATGTATATAAAATTAACAGCACAGTGTTTGACACACAGCAGGCATTTAGCAAAGGCTCTCCAACCATTCCTATTTCTGCCTGTCTATTAAAGTACATTTACATTATGGTGAAACATGTTCTCATATCTGTTGTATGCTCTCTAAGACATTTTGCCTGAATTGTTCACCTTCAAGGTACCTGAAATTTTCTGTGTACTAGGCACTTTCCAAATTAGATTTTAAAGCCCACAGTGGCAGGGACCAAGCATGGCCTGCCATATCCCAGAAATTTATATGTGATAATGTCTTACGTTAGTCCAGCTGCTAAGCTATCCAAAAGTACTGCTATTCTGCTGACTTCAAGATTTCATTGTCCACCAAATCCATCATCAATTACTCTGAGCCACAGGCTCTGATAGAGAGAAAAGAACTCTGCAGGCTTTGAAGCCAGTTAGCCAGGGTTTGAAATCCCTACTATATTTCTTCCCAGCTGAATTTGATTTCCTCAGCTAGAAAATGGGAATACTACTGACCTCAATGTTAGTAGCTTAAATGTGATAAAACACACAAGTCTTTGGCACATAGAAGTTATTCGACACATATGAACAACCGCACCCCGCCCCGCTGCCGCCCTTCTCTTCCTGGATATGTATATATTTTCTACCTTTATTTATTTTTTTTGTTCTGACAAAGTATTCCCTCCAAATTAAATTTGTGTTTTTCCCTAAATATTATTTAGTACAGAACTCAGAACTAGAGATTTTTACATCTGAATGGACTCAGCTGTCAGTCCTCTCAGTTTTCATTCAAGGAAGCAGATACAGAGAGAGGTTAAGCGATTTACTGTTACAAACCATAACATTATTAACTCTTGGAAAAAAAGACCTAACATGCTCAAAAAAAAATCAATAAAAAGGCAAAATGTTAACAGCCTAATAAAACTGGTTAGCAAGTTATATACCAGAAGTTGAAACTGGATTAAAATGAATTCTTAGGAAACTGATTTTCCATCTATTAATGCTATTTCCACTTCCTAGTTAATTTTAACTAACAGTATGCACCTTGCCTCTCTAACAAGACTATACTTCATTATCTCTACTCCCTCCCCTACCCCATATTCTTCTAACAACCTGAGCATATACATATAGCTAACAAGATGGGGAGCAGAATAAATAACGTCCTGGTCTCTGCTATCAAGTAGTTTATAAGATAAAAAGGAACATCATGAAAAAGTGAATAAGATCAGTGTCAGCTCAGAGTGCCAAGGGCTAGAAGATCCAACCAGAAAAGGAAATGGCCAAAGGAGCAAAGGAGATCGAGATGGTTGAAGTGTCACAGAACAAGTAGGGCTGAGCAGGTTCTTGAAACTGTCCTTGTAGAAAAGAGATAAGGGAGAACATTCCAGCTAGGAGAAATATTCTGAGAAAAGACAAAGAAGCAGGACCATAGAGGGCACAATCTGAAGACAGTGAGTGCACCAACTTGGCTAGAGGAGTCATCAGAGAGGAGACTGGAAAGTTACCACCACACTACGAAGGGTCTTAACCTAGCCTGAACTTGTGTTTTGCTCTATAGGCCATAGAAAGCCTTAAAAGTCCCCAAGCATGACTGTGACCAATGAAAAGCAGTGTTTGAAAACATTCACTTTGGCAGTCAGTCATGCACAAGACAGAATGGAGGTAAATATGAAGAAAAGTGCCTAAGATAGGATCATGGCAATAAGAAAAGCAATGACATATAAATCAACACGAAGGAAGAATCAATTGAATTAGTTACTGATCAGTGTGAATGAAAGGGAGAAGTCCAAGAAAATTAGATGTATGGTCTAAATAACTGAGAAAATCATCAACATAAATAGGAAAATTTTGAAGATAAAGAACATCAGGAGTTCAGTTTTAGATATGAGTTGGAGATAACGTCCAAAGTGGAAAAACTTTCAATAAGAATGTTGGAAATGAGAGTGAAGTACAGAAAAGAAACTGGAACTAGTTTTATCTTGATGGCCAACAATCACCACAAGCTACCAGCTTTACATGCACCAAATTCAGTGCGTTCTATTATAATTCTGGCAGGCAATCACAGGTATTGGCATTTTACAGAGGTCCCCATGGCTTAGAAAGTTTCTATAATTTGCCCAAGGCACATAACAAATCAGCAGCAGCCAGGATTTGAATCCAGATCGCTTAAGACAGATTACATGCAGAAAAAAAAATATGAAAAGCTAGATGTCATTAAGTCAAACAAAAAAGATTTGCAAAAATGTGAAACAGACACTTCTCACTAGTTTTAGAAAATACAATTATTCATAAAAATGTTACTTATGTTAACATAATAGGTTTAGTATTTTTGAGTTAATATTTTTTAAATGTTTGTTTGTTTCTATTAATTATTGATAGATCAAATTCACATCAAAACGAAAGAACATTGTCCAGTATTACTGTTATATATTAGCATACATAAGCATCTTACATCTATTTCTCAATGAATCTTGGCAATGCTATGAGGTGTTAGTATTCCTGTTTACCAGTGAGGAAATTAAGTCTGCAAAGTTAATTCCCTTACCCAACATACCCCAAGTAGGAAGTGGCTGATCCGGTACTGGAAAACAGGTCTGTCTGATCCCAAAGACTGCTTTTAATTACTACACTCTACTGAATCCATGAGTAGGTGTCAAATCATGACAGGCTTCCATAAGTAAGCGTTAAGCTGTTGGATGTTAAAAACAATAGACATTTTTAAAGCTATGAGTAGAATTTCATGACTTACTTTGTATATCTCTTCATATGTTTCTTCATCAATTTCTATAGTAGTCACAGTTTCTTCCACATCTCCCAGTATCATATTTAAATGTTGATCATAAGCCTGTAGTGAGAGGATGAGGAACCAAGAAATGTAATAAATTAAGAAACAATGAACAAGGCTTACAATATGCAAATGGATCGATTACAAGGAACATACAATACTTAGACCACAAACTTCTACACTCAAAAAAAAACAATCCTTCGCAAATCATTTTCGACGATAACTGACCTGATAAAATATAATTGTTTAAAGGGCCAAAAATAAAATTTACTCAAAATTACCTGAAATTAAAGTGTTCACCCTACTTGTTATCCAAGGCAGTTACATCATTTATATTATTAATTATGAAAATAACAAATCAATCACTTTTTAGACTTCTTTTAATCCCATCTTTAACAGTATGATAGGAAAGATACAGTAAAGGAGATAAAATTGTTTGACTGCAAAGATGACACTGCAGTCTCCTAAAGGCATAAGACACTATTATTCAATCCTCCCTGTCCTAAACTAAACATCACAAAGTAAAGCAACACTTTGCCTAGTTATAACCTAGCCAGAACTGTCTGACACTTGTGGGCTCAATCAATAAATGATGTAATCCAGATATTAAGGGATGTCCTCAATTCAAGCTCCAAAACTCATGCACTTTACTATAAGGAGAACCTCCAGGGACCTTGTTCACATCGAAATAAAAGTAGCCAATCAGACAACTGCTAGGCAGTGCACATTAACAAGAGCAAAAATCTAAAGATCAGGGCCAGAATACGAACAAAAGGCTAGAATCATTCAATACAGAGGCAATTGAACCTACACAGGGAACTGAAAAAGACTCCAAGAGTTAAGGCAACACATCTATCCTAGGGTGTCTCTCCACGTGCCAATGGCCCATCTGATTAAGCTCACTTCTGCTATTCTCTGTAAAGTTGCCGCTATGCTATTTCCTGGGGTTCCTCTTCCCTTAAGGTTAGTTGTATATTGAGACTATTATTTCCCTAGCTCTCTACTTCCTTTCCAAGAATAGCAGGTTCTTTATAGCAGTTTCTTTACCTTTAGGTTTTATGGGAGTGAGGCCAAAGCCAGACTGCCTAGGTTCATATTTTGGCCCTCACTTTACTGGCTGTGTCACCTTACACAAACAACTTCACATTTCTGAGCCTGAGCTTCTTCAACTGCACACCAGGGATATTTATTATCTACCTTCATAGGCTTGTTATAAAGATTAAGTGAGATATATATTATACAAAACAATAGACCTAACATATAATTAATGCTCAATAAACTTTAGCTATTTTTAATCACTTTAGAGTGGAATGGCAGTAATAAAACACGTTCTGGAAACTAACATGTTATCAAGAAGAGGCAAAACCTTCAGTAACTCTATGAATAAATGGGACCACTTCAAGGGACCAATTCTATAGAAATTCTATGTAAATTCAAATATACACAAAGAAAATGTATTAAAATGCTTACTGCATCATTACTTATAGCAGCAAGAAATAAAAATTAATCTAAATATCACTACTACCACAGACAGAACTCTAATAGTCATTAAAAAGAATAAAAGAGATTTTTATGCACTCAACATCAATGATTCCAAGATTAACTGAAAGGTCTCAAAAATATGTATAGTAAAATCCTATTTATTTTTCTTAGTGATGGTGTACATATATAATGCAAATATATGCACACAGATACATATATAAACATATGTGTAAATATACAGAAAAGATCTGAAAGACTATAGACCCAATTTTTAACAGTGGTTACCAGTAAGAAGAAATGGGATTTTACCTTTTACTCTATGTATTTCTATGCTGTTTAATTTTTCACAAGAAAACACAAATCTATGTAGTTACTAATTTAAAAAATATTTAAATAAGAACGGACAACAAATAAACGTCATTCGCAACAAATGGAAACATCATTTCCATTAAGTAAAAGAATATTTAAAATATGAATAAAATACAGTTGTGTTTGTCTTATAGAAATATGGGGAAATTCTACCTTCCTCTCCTCTACATTTAAAATACGCTTCCACAGTGGACAGTTTTTACATTTTAAGGGGTTGGGGGTGGGCAAGGAAGATAAGGAAATAGCCTGAAATCAAGGTAATTTAATAAATTTACTTACATGTAATCTACCTCGAAGCTCTCTGTCATTTCTCATTTTCACATAAATTCGCTCATCCAGGCTGAGCCTGATGAGATCCAAGGGCTCTTCTACGGTGTTGGTAGTTTGTTGCTGATAAAAGAAACAGGCTAAGTAATGTAGTACTAGAGAGAGATGTAGTGTTCAAATCGTTGCTGCGCTGCATGACTGTGGGCAAATAACATAACCCCGCTATGTCTTTCTTAGTCTCCTAACTTGTAAAATGTGGATGTTAAACAATGTCTATCTAACACTGTTCTTGTGAGTTTTAAATGACATACATGAAGGCTTAGAACAGTACCTAGCACATGAGGGATGAAACATACATACAACAGAAAGGAGTCATACAGCAAAATAATTATAACTGTACTTTGTTCCCTCAAAATCCAAACTGCCTGACTCAATTTCAGAGTATAGAAATGACTCTTAGGAATTTAGCCTGATCTCAAATATCATTTGGCAATTTGAAAAACACTCACCTAATGAATACTACACACTAGGCAGAAAGAATGCTAAGCAGAGACACAGGTTTAAGGGAAGATTAGTTCAGTACAGGACAGGATGAGTTCATGATGCCGACTGGGCAGTAAGATGAGTATATTCAGCAGCCAGTATAGAATACTGGTTGAACACACTGGCTTTGGAGTGAGGCAGTGTAGGTTCAACTCCTGACTCTGACACTTATGAACTGGGATTAAATATTGTGCCATCTCTAATTCTCAATCTCATTGTTTATAAAATGAGGAAGCCACAATTTTCCCTTCATGAGTCTGGTGAGGATTAAGTAATGTATTTCATTACTGTATTTAAAACAGTACCTGGCAAACAGGAAGTACTTATAACAGCTGTTATTATTACTATTAAAGCACAACTGGAAACATAGGTCTCAGAGAGATCAGAGCCAGGATGACTTGGGTACATCCATATGGAACGCATGGTTAAAGCCTGGAGAGTTAAGATTATTCAAGGAGAGCTTCTTCAGTGAGTACATGAAGCCAGTGGAGGAAAGTGACTGAACACTACAGGCCCTACTGCCTTAAAAGGTGAAAGTTGGGGTGGGGAGGGAGAGAATCCTGACCTCAATTGGTCCCTATCCTCAGTTCAACAGGTGTTAAAGACCAGCTAGCTAATCAACAACTATATTATCAATACACAGCAGTCAGTCCCTGTCCTCATAGAGCTCACTCTATTTGGAAGAAGTATAAAAACTACTATAATACTATAAGAATATAGACATGACAGAGGCCTACTGCTCCTTTAGCCTCAATCTGGGATGCTCCTGTCTACCCTTTTTATCTTTTAGCTTAAATATTACCTTTTCAAAGGCCCCCCCATCATCCAATTCATTCACTCAATAAATGTGTTGAGTGTTTCCAGCACTATTCTAAATCCCTGAGGACAGAATAGTGAACAAAACTGCTCTTAAGCAATTCACATTTTAGTAGAGGGAGACAGACACTAAACAAAGAAACATATATTTAATATGAACAAATAACACACTATGAAGAAAAATACAACAAACTGGAAAGAGTGCTATTTTATGTAGATGGCTAGAGAAGACCTCTTTGAGGAGGTGAGATTCAGTGGAAAGCTGAAAAGTTGTGACCGGATCCACAACATTATCTGAGGAAAAGCATTTTGAGAAGAGCAGGTGAGAAAGCAGGTAGGACCATTAGTTATTCTGTATATCAGTTCCTTGCTTGTTTCCTTCATATCACATCAAAATTCCTACATCACATATATTTGTTTTATCTGTCTTCACCCACAATATAAGCTCCAAGTGGGGACAAGGTCACTTATGTCAATGCCGCTGACCCTGGTACTTAGAACGGTGCCTAACCATACAAAGTTGATGTCTACTACATATTTGTTTAAAAAGCAATAATTGTTTTGCCCATAATGATAAATAACTCCTTAACTTTATTATCGCGCTACCAGCTCCGTGAGGCAGGCAAGGAAAATTATTCCCATTCTACGGATAATTATTCTCATTCTACGGATAAAGGGATTCATGAGAAAGGAAATGAGCGGGAGGAATTAGTTTTCCAGCAGACTTAAAACAGAAACTATCTCAGGGCCAGAGGCAAAATTCAAAGCTGTGACGACCCAGAAAGAGGCGGCATGACAGACCACCTTCCCGTGGGCTTGGAGAAATCTAACCTGGTACGCAAAACCTAACAGGAACAGGGCGGGGTTGTGGGGAAGCCGCCCTGGAGCGAACTCCTTAAAAGATAACTCACCTGGTCCACGTCGTCCGCCATGTTTCAAACCCTGCGCCCTTTCCCGCTTCTCGCGATATCAACGCCCCTCGAGTTTCCGGAAACGCGAGGAAGCAATGCACCGGAAGTAGAAAGAAATCTGTTTCGTACCTTCTTGTTTTCTGCAGTTTGCATTGGTCATTTAGGCTGGACGGAGCTTCATCTGGGGGCGTGGTCTTGGCCCATAAAGGAGGGGCGTGGTCATGCCTCTCCCCGCCTCGGGGTGTTCCCCACGCTTCCCAAAGCCACATGCGTCACTCGCAAAGCGAGTCTTTCCCAGACAAGATGGGTCCCAAGCGCGCAACTGGTAGAGAGCCACGGGGACGCAAACGGCGCGGCCAGAAGGCCAAGGGCGAGAGCACGGCGGGGCATGAGGAGGAGGAGGCGGGTGAGAAAGAGGCTGAGCCGGTTTTCGGGAGAGATGCTGAAGATTAGGAAGCGGGTGCGGGGAGCGGGGAGGTCGGCCTCCTGGAGATGGGCGGCGGAAGCTGCTCCGCGCCCATCTGCGCGGGAGAGACGACGTTACGGTGGCCGGGGGAGGCAAGCAGTTGTGCAGGTGCCCGGATCTTTCTCGTCGCTGCGCCTTTGGCCTCACGTGAAGAGTGATGCATACTGAACGGTTTTCCGGAGTCCACACTGACCGGAAGCTCACCTGTGTAGCCTCTCTACTGCTCCCTTTTGCCCAAAGGATAAAGTCCAACCTCCTGATCAGTACAGAGGGCTGAATAGAGAAAAGGCATTAGTTATTTTTTGTTCCCAGAAGACGAATAGACAAGACAAAGTGCTGTAGTATGCTGAATCCCAGAATAATATCTTCTGCTAAATCTCACCCCAGTGCTCCAGATTTGGATCCAACCTGACTTCACGTGGATGTCAAATAGGTTTCTTATGTTTGTCATGGGCAAAGCAAAACTTGATTTTCCCCTTTAATCCTGTCCCTTTCCCCACTTTTTCTCATCGCAATAAATGATCCCTTCATCCATTGTTAAAGCAAAACCCTCCTTTTTCTTAACATGCACACATCCAATCCATGAGCAAGTCTTTTCAGTCAACCTGAGAACTATATATCACATCTATTTCTCTTTATTTTCATAGCCACAGCCCCTGCCCAAGGCACCGTTATTTTTCACTTGAAGGAAGCAGTTGCCTCTTTACTGATCTCTCTACTTCTCTTCCTCCCAGCAATAGTTCTCCACCTAACAGCCCAGGGATCTTAAAATCAGATCATACCATGCTCCTAGTTCAAATCCTTTGTGGTTTTCCATGCTCTTGGCATAAAATCCAAATTCCTCGTCAGAAGCCTACAAGACCCTACATGATTTGGTTGTTGCTACCTTCTCCTGTTGTCTCCAACCTCTCTTGTTTGCCAGATACTCCCTTTTTTGGCTTCCTTTCTGTACCTTAAACATGCCATGTTATTGCTCATCTTGAACCATTGGCTTTGATGTTCCTTCTGCCTAGAATGGTCTTCCATGATTCTTGCTGTGGCTGATTCTTCTATTCGGGTTTTAACTCAGACACTTCTTCAGCACCCTATTTAAAGTGGCCTTCACCAGGTACCCTGGCACAGAGGCCCTCACAGCCTCTTGTCATAATTTGTAATCTTTATTAAGATTTAGTTAATTTTTTTTGCTTCCTTTTTGATCACCCATCTTACTAGAATTTGGGCTTCATGAAAACATCTTATTTGTTGCTTGTCTCTCTTCCAGCA
This sequence comes from Eonycteris spelaea, assembly GCA_003508835.1. Taxonomy (NCBI): domain Eukaryota; kingdom Metazoa; phylum Chordata; class Mammalia; order Chiroptera; family Pteropodidae; genus Eonycteris; species Eonycteris spelaea. The sequence goes on along the minus strand of PUFA01000204.1, from coordinate 442,843 downwards.
TATACTAACTGCTCAATATATTCAGGAAATTAATTGCAAAATGTATGCTGTGGAGGGATTTAGGGGATTCCTGAAATAACTGGGTAGTAGATTAGACATGGTAACCAGCAGAGGCTCCTATGACATTGGATTTGACAATTCTGTGATTTTGTACATATTATAAGTTAATCATCTGTTTGGAAATAGATGGTAACAATTTCTGAACTTAAAAGGTGATTTACTTCACACTTAATAGTTCCATTAGTGAGTTCCATTTAATTCATTTATTCATTCAAATAACACTTGAATATTTTGTAAGTACCTAATTTGTGCTGCACTTGAGATAGGCGATGTGGAAGATAGAGGTTTCTTGAAAGAATTTAGAATATCGCAGAGGTAACATTTACAAAAAAAAAAAATGTCCGAGACAGAGTGTGATACAAGGGAGAACATACAGAGCTTTGTATTTTCCGAAGGAGTAATGTAGTTTGACTGGAGAGATTGGGAAATGCTTTCTGAAGGAGTTATGTTAGTTCTGTGACTTTAAGGATGGGTAATATTTCAGCAAGAGGCTGGTATTCTAGTTAGAAGGATGGGTAATATTTCAGCAAGAGGTTGGTATTCTAGTTAGAAGAAATGTATTCTGAATATATGTCAATTCAAAAACTAAAAGTTTTAATCTGATGGAAATGCTATTTGATTGTAGCATTCCTTACAGCCAAACACTTCACTTGGGCATCATCTTGGTATAGCTCCAACACTGAGTAGTTATACAATTGGGTAAATTATTTTGACAAATAATTAGGCTTTCTGAACCTGGTCTGTGAAATGTATTCTGCCTTGCAGGGTGGTTGTAATTTTTCAATGAGATAGCATATAAAGTTCCTGGTATGGTGGTAGGTAATAAATCGGGCTAGGTCATATTAGTTCAGTCTAATGGAGGTAAGAAGGCACTCAAGCTTAACCCAAACTCTGCTAGCCAGAGGAGCTAGCAGTAAGTTTCCAAGGCAGGTTCCAGCATCTAAAGAGTTAGAATCTTTGCTGCGGTTTGGGCTGCAGGTGACATTAATTTGGTCATTTGTTTTTAACAGCTCAGTAGTGTAGGTTTGAACAGCACCTCAGTGCATGCAATGAAATTATCTAGTGAAGAAGACAGGCAAGGTCCCTGCCCTCACTATGCATATAATCTTTAGGGTAGGTAGGATAGACAAAATGATGTTAAAAATAAATTCACATGGTGGTAAGAGCTGTGAAGAAAGTAAAACAGGTTACTGTAATAAAACTGACATGAGGTGGGGAAGAAGCAGCTAAGTCAGGATCATGGTCAGGGAAGGCTTCTGTGAGGAGGTGAAATTTTGAGCCAGTTGCAGAATGTCCTCAAGGAGCCATTCATAGGAAGTTCTGGGAGAAAAGACTTCTTGGCAGAGGAAACAGTAGGTTTAAAGACTCTTAACGGAATGAGCTTCGCTGGTTGGCTGGCTGGACACAATGAGTGAGGGGGCCATGGACAGGATTTGATTTGGGAGAGGTGGGCAGTGTCCTTAGTTTGGAGACCAAGCTAAAAAGTTTTTAATTCTAAATTCTATGAGATGCCACTGGCAGGTTTAGGCAAGTGTTCGTACTAAATTTCAGTAGATGGCCAAGCAAACCACAGTGGTAATTCCTGCCCTGCTGAAACAACCACGTTGAGCTCAAGGAATTAATGATTATCTCATGGTTGGACATTCAGATTTAAAAAAATTTGTTTTGATATTATGAATAATGATACTATCAACATTTCAGTTTTTTGTTTCCTTTCTTTCCCCCTTTTTACTCCTCCATCTCTCTCTTCAAAGCACAAAAATATACAGCTGTGCCTTTTAACCAACCAAATAAGTTTGGTGAGAAACAGGCCTCTGAAGTATCCTTCCACCTGTGTTTTTAGATCAGTGAAAATGGAATATTTTTCACCTTTCCTATTAACAGAGCTAAAGACCACTGTAAGATACAGAAATCCTGGTTTTAAGGGCACTCTACTCAAGTTGTCAAAGCATAAACCTCTAAGCACCTTCTGGCCTTGGAATAAGAAATCTGCTTCTAGATTCTAAATAATGAATTTTGAAATATTTTGTGTTTCCATTAAAATGCTTAAACCATGGGAATGCATAAATTCTTTCTTCTATAAAACATCTGAAAGAAACAGAACTGGATTAGATTTTATCTAGCATTAAAATAAATGTCCTTATAAGTTACGACTTTATTTAGATCAAAGAGGAGTGTCTTTTTCCCCATGCAAAAGTATATTCTTGGGGAATATAAATATCCAGAGAGTCAGCAGAACAAGCCATAAATGAAAGGAATGAATGAATTTGGTATTTTAGGTTAATATTACAACTCCTTTTGGAAGTTCAATACAGGCTTCAGTATTTTTGTTTTCCAAAATTAATTGAAGCAGAGTTATCCAAAGGGAAAGGAAGATGATTTATTTCAGATTCAAGATTACTTGTGTGAATATATTTGCAAAGTAGAGAAATATCCTTTTCTGTCAAGTTATTTGTAAATTACATATTAAAAATTTATGAATGTATATGTTAAACGGACAAGACTTTTAGATACCGTAATTTATGCATTTTTTCTATTTCTCTTTAACAAAAAACAATTTTAAGAAAGTAAAGATATTTTTGAGTTGTCACTATCTTATCCAACCCAAGCTTACTGAGATAATACCAGTGCCATTTGGGTTAGATTGAAAAGGTTTCATAAAATGTGTGTTTTGAGCAGAGTTTGGTTTTAAAAGATGATGGAAACATCAATTAGTAAAATAAGATAGTAGTAAAACTTGGACATGTTTATAAACTCGAAACATTTCGCTTAATAGGAGTGGATTAGCCCTAAAATAAATAGTCTTGGTGGCAATAAATAAGCAAGGTGTTAATTAATGGATTGATGTATTTTCCTTGCTGGATATTAGCTGAAATTTAAGATTCGGAAGTTAGATTTTATTTGAGTCACGTGGTGGTCTCTCTGTAGTCTTAGGAGGAGTAGAATAAAACGCCGATAAAGGAAGCATGTGAGCATAGAGTGTAGGTTAGACCAAAGATGTGAAGAAGCTGAAAGCTGGATGGTAAGCTAGTGATGGAGATGTGGTTTAGGGGGAGGTTACAGAAAAGTTTTCATGAGCCAGCCCTTGAAACCACCCTGTGTCACCGTTGCTATTGTCCCTTACTTAGTGTTTCATGTGGTCATCTAGATGTCTTTGAAGATGAGAAACCCCCGAAGAAGAGTCTCCTCCCAAAAGTCTCACAAGGAAAGAGGAAAGGGACTGCAGTGATCCTGGGAGCTCAACAGATGGTCGAGCAAAAAAGAAAGTGGCCAAGGTAACTGTTAAATCTGAAAACCTCAAGGTTATAAAGGATGAAGCCTTCAGTGATGGGGAAGATTTCAGGTGAGAGATCTCGATTGTTTCTATCAGGGAAATTTGACTAATAAAACCTGCTCTTTTGCTGTTACGAGGATCTGTGGAAAAGATGGGATCTTTAAACTCTTCTAGGTAGAACTCAGACTACTGGTAAGAGCTATGAAGAATCTTAGCGATTATATACTTTACCCCCCTAACTTTTCAGATGAGGACAGTGACAGCTTACAGAAAATGATTTATTCATGGTTACATAGCTAGATGGTAGCAAAAACCAGGATGAGACCTAGATCTTGTGCTTCCTGATCCTGTGTTCTTTCTGCTACACAAAAGATATTACATACACAGAATATTAACTTGCCATTCAAGCTTTCTCTCTGCGATACTCTTTCTCAGGTATACTCTCTTCCTGCCCAGCTGGACTTCTTGTCATTCATTCAACACCTGCTCATACTTTGCTACCTGAGTTGTGCTCATATTCTTCCTTCTACCTAAAATGCTTTCTTCCACCTTGAAGATGCAAATCAGAAGCCCTGTCTGTACTCCACAGTCTTCATTGATTCTTTCCCCTTTGCTCCTCTGGTTTCTTGCAGTATCTTTTAAGAGTATAACTTGTCTACCATGTGTTACACTTATTTGCCTACATGCCATCTGCATTTACATTACTATCCTCTAAGCTCTCAGAGGACTGGAACCTATGGCATCTAGGCAGGGCCTTTTATTTGGCAGAAACTGAACAAGTATTTTTTGTAGTAAATGAACATTCATATTAACACGTGGTGAATAATGAATATAAGCCTAGTGAACACTTATTTTTTCTGCCTCCTGGGAAAATTGGGAGAGAGAAGGAAGAACAGAAAGGTAGCAGGCAGTAGTTCCTCCTTTGCTTCAAAAATAAATCCTCTTATTGTCAACCTTTCCAACATTCTGTAGTCCTGGCATAGGAAAGTAGTCCAGAAGAAAGCATGGGAAAGCATGCAGATTTTCCACCATAGTTCACCTCTCCTTTCTTCTTACGCTTTTGGGCTTACTGCTTCCCAGTTGCAGCCCACCATCTACCCTCACCCCTGCTACTAGTTGAATCCTGTTTCCAGAGATATCCACATAAATGTAGACCAAGATGCTGCCAAGGAAACCTCTGGATCTCTCTTTCCCTCAGTTGAGAGTTGACTGTGATCAAACCCATAACACATGGACATTTCTGCTGTTATTCTAATGAGAATTTTTGTTCCTATGGTGGTGAAAGGGGTAGGCTAAAAGAGTATGTGTATTGTAACTGAAGACTGAGGATTAGTTATTTTAAGTATCTGTGCTAAAATTTCGGTAATATTCTCACTTGATACCAAGGGTCGAATCTTACAAAAGCTAAAAATAACTCAGTACTCCAAACACATTTTACATATAAATTTGCAGAAACATGCAGATGGTCCCTGACTTAGGAGGGTTTGACTTGACTTAGGAGGGTTTGACTTAGGATTTTCGGCTTTATGATGGCACGAAAGTGATAGGCTTTCAGCAGAAACCACATAGTAACTCCTCACTTAAAATCACTAATAGGTTCTTAGAACTGAGGTGAAATGGTATGTAATGAAACCAATTTCACCATAGGCTAATAGGTATAAACAAGAGTTAAGTTCCTACAGCATCTCATCAGTGTTATAATGAAACGACATTGAATGAAATATTATTCAAGGACCTGCTGCACTTAGAATTTGAATTTTGATTCTTTTCCTGGGCTAGTAATATGGAGTACAGTATCCTCTAGTGATGCTGGGCAGTGGCACTGAGCCACAGCTCTTAGTCAGGCATGTCATCACAAAGGTGCCGATCACTTAAAGCCATTCTGTACCCTTACAATCATTCTATTTTTTACTTTCTCTGCAGTATTCAATAAATTACATGAGATATTCAATACTTTATTATAAAAATAGGTTTTGTGTTAGATGATTTTGCCCAACTATAGGCTAATGTAAGTGTTCTGAGCATGTTTAAAGTAGGCTAGGCTAAGCTGTGGTGTTGGGTAAGTTAGGTGATTAAACGCATTTCTGCTGATATTTTCCACTTACGATGGGTTTATTGGGAAGTAACCCCATTGTAAGTTGAGGAAGATTTGTGTTACACATTAGCAACCATTTAGTTAGCTACTTATCTGTGTAGCTATCTGCTTAACTACTAGTCCAGGTTTCTGTTTTTGTGGCATACCTGTGTATGCCACAAATAACACTTAAGTTTGAAGTTATATTTCAACTTCGGTCTCTTTATCTCAGATTTCTTAAAGTGGGGGAAGATCTTCTGAGTTTACCTATAGCAAGATCAGCAAATATGAATTTCCTCCTCTTTCTGGCGTCCATCTTTACCTGTATATACACAGATAGCTCAGCTTTTACTTCTGGAACTAACATTTTTATTTTGGTTTCTTCTGATTTTTCCGATACCATTTTTTAGACACCACTGTATTTTCCTTCACACAGCTCTGGGGTGTAGGTTCATAGTGCTTTTTTCCCCATTTTGACAGCACATCTAGTATTATTAGACTGATGATCAGAGCACATCTCGATGAGAACTTGGGACTCGTGCTGATGGAGGAAATCGGGCTCAGCTCACAAATCATCTTTAAATAATTGCAACAGATTTTCAATAGGAAGAGTCTTTAAAATTTAGTTAGCTTAAGTGTAACACTAGGATGTTTGTGCCTTCTTCATTTTTTTTTCGTGTGATCTTTACACGGGGACTTTACAAGTGCCTGCAAGAAAGTGCACCATCCAAAGAGGGAGGCTGCCATGGACAAAGGCAGCCATGAAGAAGATGTTGAGGAGGAAAGTGAAGATGACTGGGAAGAAGTAGAAGGTAAAACATCTTGCTTTGTTTTCAGAAATGTTCGATCCCTATTTTTCTGTTTGATTCTGTTTGGAGTCATCACTGATTGCAGTTTTGTGGTTTTGAAACTAATAAGACAAAGATAAGGTTGCAATAGGGATTTGCTTTTGATATAAGGAAAAATTCAACACCATTTACTAGAGCGGGTTGTATATTCTCTTCCTTTGGTGAATGTCATTGGTGTAGATTATGAAATAGAGAGGCAATATCATCTTGTAGAAAGAGCGCGGCTTTGAGAGCAGTTAGGCCCGGGGTCAGAGTCCAGCTTCGGCACTTATATACCTGGGTGAGTAAATAACTGTACCTAACTGAGCCAGGCTTTTTCATTAATATTCAGTAAACATTAAATGCTTACTATGAGCAGCACACAGGCTAGACTTCAGGATCGTTGGGGTGGGGAGGTAGATTTGCAAATGTAATGGACCTAGTACATCATATACTTATAGCAAATAGCAACTAATGTTACCTCTGAATCTTTCTGGCTAGCATGACTCTTTCTCAGCTTTCTATTTTGAAAATGTTCAAACTTAAAATAAAATAAAAAATGTAATATGTATACCCTTCATCTAGCTTCAGTAACTTTAATATTTTGCCATATCGAATATATCTTTCAGTAAATATGCATTGTGGAAACATTTGAAAGTAAGTTATGGACATTCTGACACGTCTCTTTTGAATACTTCACCATGCATTTCCTAAGAATAAGACATTCTCCTACATGATAAAATACCATTACCACACCTAAGAAAATGAAAAATAAATGACCAATTGTTATAAAATTCCATTACAACTATTTTTTTTCTAATTCAGTATCTAATCAAGGTGTAAGCCTTATATTAGTTATGTCTCTTTCATTTCTTTTAAACTAGAACAGTACCCCCTACCCACTATCTTTTTTTCCTTTCCATGGCACCGCCTTTTTAAAAGAATCTTGGCCTCTTGTTTTATAGAATGTCTCATATTCTGGTTTTGTCTGATAATCAGACATCTCACGTATTGTTAACACACGTTTCAGTATTCCCATCTATTTCTTATAAATTGTATAAAAAGGATTGATTAAATTTAGATTAAACTTTATTTTTACATAGGTGATGCTTTGCACTTTATTCATATCATATCCATTAAGAGGCACCAATGTCAGGTTGTCCTAGTGATGTGAAGTTTGATCTTGCAAGATGGTACTTCCAGATCATGCCAGTGTAAATGTACATTCTCTCTTTGTAATTAACCATCCCTGAGGTGGCACTCTGATTCTGGGTGAATATCTTGTTCAGTAATTTTTTATTCATTGGTTTCAGCATGCATTAATCTTGACTGGATCAAAAATTATATTGAGCATTGCAAAATGATCATACCCCAATTCTATCATTTTATATACATTTATATAAAGAAAGCTCTCCCTTTCAGGAGTTATAGTTATTTAGTCATTTATTTTGAGTGTCTCTGTAGACTCAGAAAAAATTTTTTAAAATTCAGATGTATTACCAGTTATCATCATTATGTATTTTGAGCTTCGGATTATCCCAAATTTGGCTAGTGGAAGCCCCTTTAAGTTGGCTACCCTACCGTGTCTTTTTGACATGACCCCATTACTATTTGAGAACATTTATGTTTTCTGGAACAACAAGAAGTTCTAGGCTCACTTTGTACATTCTTTGCTCCAGACCTGGAAACAACCTTTTTTCTCCAAGAAGCCCTGGTTCATTTTAGTAGGGACTGGTACATAGACACCAAAATATTGGCATCGGGTGTGGTCATTGCCAAATGAGTGTGATTGCTTGTAGGCCCAGAGCTCTTTTAAAAGGTCCCTTTGCTAATGAACTTCACAGTTAGATCCAGTATCCAGTTCAGCAAAGTCAGCTTATTCAGCTTATTTTGACTAGTGTTTACAAGTGGTGTAAGGGATAAAGAGGTGAAATAGACATATTCCTTCTTATTACAAGTTTTACAACTGAGACTGAAAGACTTCTAAGTCATGGTCTATACAAAGCAATTGTGATGAGAGTTATGTAGTAATATAGTGAATAGGAAATTGTTCTTGTTTGACTTTTTATAATTTTTTTTAAAAAAATAAAGTATACTAAAACACACACATGAGCCTCAGCTCCTGGATAGCAGGGATCTGTATATAATTCAACTGAATATCTTTTGCTTTAGTTTCCTCCTCTTCTGCTTTCTACCAGGCCTACTTTCTCTGGGTTATTGTGCAGGTTAAATGAGACAAATAATGTGAAACACTTAGCATGGAGCCTGGCAATTTTTTTTAGATACTAAAAGCGTGGAGGAGTAGTTATCTCCACTAGTTGTCCATTTCTCATTTTCTCTTTCCCAGCAGAACCTCAATTTTGTGCAGTACAGTAGCTATTATTATTATTGATTTTTTAAAATTGCTGTTGCTAGAACTTAGTGAGCCTGTGCCAGGCGATGCGGGAGAAAATGCAGCCTTCTCTCAATCTGTTCTGCCTATGAAACCAGTGGAGATAGAGATTGAAACACCAGAGCAGGCGAAAGCAAGAGAAAGAAGGTAAGATTAGGCACTTACTTCTAGATTCCTGTCACACATAATCTGCAACAACTGCTGCTAATGAAAACTTATGAGAAACATATAGGAGACCAGGGCTGAGTATCACAGTGGTCAGGAATATTAGGTGAGAGAGCCCTGGATTCTCCTTTAGGACTTGAATGAGAAACTTTCGTGTCCTGGCTGGGCAGGAGATGGGGAGAGAAAACTATGTATTGACGCTTTGTGCCAAGGCCTCTGCAGGTTGTCCGTTCTCTTACTTAATCTTTAGAACAGTATATGAATGAGGAGCCAGAGGCTCAGAGAGGTTAAGTATAATTTCAGGAGTCACTTTGTCAGTAAGTGGGTGAGCCAGGCTGACCGGGCAGCTTGTGCTTTCCACCCCATCACACGGCGGACTTGAGGCAGTGCCCCACCATGGTAGGAAGCCCCCATTCCATCCCAGTATCCCTAGTACCTCTGCAGCCGCTGTGGCTTGAAAACCTGGAGCACAACACCTGGTAGTTACTTGGTTAATGGGTTCCACTGTGTGGGCACATTACTAGCCATGCAGTAGGAAAATAATAGAAGTCATTCAAGAAGTGTTAAGTTTTCTTGAAGATGCATGGGACACAGACATGAAAGGTTTTACACCAGAACAGCATTATACAAGTGAGTGTACATTAATAGAAAATAAAAATGGTGGTTGCTGGAGGGCCTCAGCCATTGGGAGGTCAGGCAGTTGGAGAAGACTTCCTGGAGGATATGAGCTTCAGCTCATGTTCATGAGCTGATTTTGTGCAGCTTGACAGAAGGGCGTGTCCGGGTGGAGACTGTCCTGAGCTAAGGTTTGTAGGTGAGAAGGAGCAAAAAGAGTATGCAAAAAATACATAGCTTTTAAAAATAGCTTTTAAAAATTTCTTGGTAACACAGCCTTGCACAAGAAAACAAGGAAAGCAATTCATACACCATTGCAAGTAAAAGGAATTGACTAGGGGAATGGAGTCAGGTTTCAGTTTCCCAATTGAAAATAAAACTAGAATAAGTTTATGGTAACTGAAAAAAAAAAAAAGCAGCATACCAAATTGTTCGTAAAGATTATTTTAGTACAAACAAAAACAAGAGTGTAAGGAGTAAACTGTTCATACTGATTGCCTCTAGGTGACAGCACCCTGGGGGCATTTTGTTGTTGTTGATTTCACCTTCCTAAAGAGCACACACACCAAGAAACTCCATTGCCTGCAGGACTTAATTCACATCACTTAGCATGGCCTACATGCTGCAGGGACCCCAGATGACATTCACGTTCACATTTTTCAATATGTATTACAGTGAAAAAATACAAATGGAGTTTGAGATACATCTTCGGAGGCTGATGAAACGTTTTAGTAAAGAAGTCCATGAAGACACACACAAGGTAAGGGCAGCAAATGAAGGGAAAGGACAGTATTCCTCTTTGTCAAGGCTGGGTGCTATGGCAGAAAGAACTTGGGTTCAGTCACTCAAACCTGGGTTTTGTTTCTGGCTCTTCTCACTGTGTGACCTTGGCAGTTTTTTTTTCTCGCTGAGCCTTAGTTTCCTCATCTTTGAAGTGAGAGGTAATAATAGTGTCTTCCTTGGTAGGTGGTTGTGAGGGTTAAGCAGATATCATATATAAAACATGTAGCGCAATGCCTGGCGAGAAGCACGGGATAAACAGGTATGCTCCTTTCATCTCCTCTTTGAATTATTTAATAATATTAGTTCTGATCTCAGCTGAAGTCTCTGGCTTTTGACTTCAGTCGGTAGGTATTGAACATGTATTATGGACCTAGCAAGGTACTTGGCATTGTGGGAAGAGAGACTTGTATAAAACTTTTTTCCTAGTTAAGGAATTTCTGATCTCACAGATGGAACAAGAAAGACCTCAAAACAGAGAAATTCAAGACTTAAAGAAGGAAAAGGAATAGTGTGGGTCCAATTAGCTGAGGAAGGCTTTATTTAAGGGAAAGGGCAACATGTTGAGATGGGAGAGGACAGAGTCTATGAAGACTGCTCTTGCTGAGTTTTGGAGGGGATGGCGGGACAACCAGTTTTCCCACATCTTGGAGGACGTGTGTTGGAGACACGTTGAAAGTGAGGAAAGGGAGGATTTTGATTTTCCTTTAATTAGCAGCAGCAGTCATGGAATGTAGAGATATAACTGATGGAAGAGATACCTCAGCAGCCACAGAAATCTAGAGGCGGGTGAGCACATAGCAAGGACAGTGAGGAGATGAGATGAGTGAGAACTGAAGTGATTCCCACTTTATAGCAGCCTTGGGCATTAAATGAGGTAGCTGAGTTTCTTTTACCTTTTGGCGTTAGAGATGAAAGAAAGGGAAAAATTACTATAACTCCAAGATTTGAAGCTTAAGTGAGGGTAGAAGGGCAGTGCCATTGATTGAAATAGGGAGGAAGGAAGACATTTTGGAGGGAAAATGATGCAAAGCTATGGGTGAGAGAAGGGGGAGACAATCACATGATCATTTCAGTAGGTTGAGGAAGGGTGGAGTGGGGGGTCAGATGTGGGACCAGTGTAGGGTTTGAAGTGGAGGGGACTGGCTTCAAGCACATGTGGAAGAGCAGAGAGCAGTGCAGTAAACTCCATGCCATCCCCTCAGCTTTGACAGTTATTAGCCCGTGAGCAGTCTTGCTATTCTCTTCCCCCACTCACTTTTCCTCCTGATATTTTTGGCTCAAACCAAAGACATTGTTGCATTTCATCCATAGATCTTTTGATACATATATCTCTGACAGACAAGGCCTCTTAAAATAAGTTAGTATTTTGAAGCTTTGAGGTTTAAGGCTCTTTGAGAGAATGAATATCTACGTAGAAGAGGGGGTGACAGACAAAATCTTGAGAAATATCTGAAGTTAATATTTTTACTTTTTTATATGTTAACAAATATTTTCTGTGCAGAAAATGCCCTTTAACTTGGCAGCAAAAATCCCTCAATTTTCAGCCTTTCTTTACTGTCTTCTCTTTTCTTTTTCTTCGCAGGTTCACCTTCTGTGCCTACTAGCAAATGGCTTCTATCGAAATAACATCTGCAACCAGCCCGATCTGCAGGCTATTGGCCTCTCCATCATCCCGACTTGCTTTACCAGAGTGCCTCCTCAAGACGTGGATATCTGCTACCTGTCAAACCTGGTGAAATGGTATGGCCCTCCAACCTGTCTTGCAAAGCCTTAGTGTAGGATTTGTACGTTTCTCAGAGGTTGGGTGCAGGTCACTTCCACAGATATCCTCTGAGATGATTCTGTGCGCAAGGCAGTGGTCATGGCATTGAAGATAGAGAAATGTCAGGCATAATCTCTGTCCTGAAAGAACTCCCAGGTTGGTCAGGAAGATAGATACACCCCGAGTAATTAGAGTAGTATGATGAGTACTCTGGAAGAGGTGTGCTCTGGACTGCAGGCACACAGAGCAGGGCCACTTAACTGGGGGGTCTGGGAATGCACCACAGGAAGGGGAAGACTCCCTAAGGACGTGAAGTCTGAGTTGGGTTTTCAAGTGATGAGTAGAAGTTAGCCAGATAGGGTGGGAAGAGTAGAACAGAGGCACATGAGGCTCCCTCTTCTGATTTTCTTGGCTATAAAAGAATAGTATTCCTCTTTGCTTTGACCTCTGACACAAGGAAATGCCTGGTTTCTCTCCAGGTTCATTGGAACATTTACAGTTAACACAGACCTTTCAACAAATGAACAAGATGACCTACAGACTACATTGGAAAGGAGATTTGCTATTTACTCTGCACGGGATGATGAAGAATTGGTCCACGTGAGTGATTCCTCCTGGCAACATTTTTTATTAGTACCATTAGCAAATGATGATGGCAGTCATATGCCAGATGCCATTCCAGGTGGTTTTTATTCAGTTCTCATAAAATAAAAATTAGGTACTGAAGCTCAGAGAGGCTAAGTAACTTTCTTATTTGGCAAGTATTGGAATCATAATTGGGACCAGTGTGTGAGTTGCAAAGGTACCCTCTTTCCTTTCTTTTACTTGGCATTCTGGTGTGTTAAAGCACTGAATTTTTGGTCAAGTGCTCTAGAATTATTTCTGCTAACTATTCATAATTTGTGTTCAAAATCTCCAAGGAAATGCTATACCATATTGGCTGCTGAAATCCATGAGAAAGTATTTCTATACCTTTCAATTTGGGTGATGACAGTGGCAGGCAGCCATGCAGTAAAGAAAGTTGTATCCACCAAAAGGAGTTGTGGTGAGGAGCTCTTATGTATAGACAGGCTTTTATCAAACACTTGAAAATACCCTTAGGTAAGATTCTGTCTGAATGAAACAAAAATGGTGGTAGAAATATGGTTTTATCCCTAGAAGATTCCTATTAATGCATATACTTGTGCCTGAGCCCCACATTCCCTGTTTGCTTAGGAAAAGAGACCAGACTTTTTTGTATCTTCAAGGCTAGATAACTGGCATCTTTACCTCTCTTGTTCTAATTTGGCTTGATAAAGTCTAAGATACTGGCATAGCCAGTAATGATGCTATCATTCCACTACCCAAAGGAGAACGTTAAATATTGTTTTCCCAGACTTTGTTCCTGTATATTTGTGGACAGATATATATTTGTTTTGTTTATGGGTTTTTTTTAAAGCAAAAAAAATCATTTTTAAAAAGCAAACAATTCAGTGACATTTAGTGCATTTAGAGTATTTTGTAACCGCCTCTTCTATTTCCAAAACATTTTTGCTACCCCAAAGGAAATCCTATATCCATTAAACAGTTACTCCCAATTCTAGTCTTATTCCCACTCCCTCAAGCACCTAGCACCACTAATGTGCATTCATTTTCTATAGATTTACATATTCTGGATATTTCATATAAAAGAAATCATACAGCATTTGACCTTTTGTGTCTGGCTTCTTTCAGTTAGCATAATGTTTTCCAGGTTCATCTACATTTGTAGATTGTGTCTGTACTTCATTCCTTTTTTATGGATGAATAATATTCCTTTGTATAGGTATACCGCATTTTATTTATTCATTCAATTGATGGACATTTAGGTGTTTCCACCTTTTGGCTATTATGAAGAGAACTGCTGTAAACATGTGTACATATATTTTTGAGTAATTGTTTTCAGTTCTTTTGGGTATATACCTAGGAGTGGAGTTGCTGGGTCAGAAGGTAATTGTATGTTGAACTTTTTGAGGAATTGCCAAACTGTTTTCTACAGTAGCTGCACCATTTTACTTTCCCACCAGCAATGCTTCAGAGTTCCAATTTCTCCAAATCCTCACCAACACTTTTCTTTTTCTTTTTTTTAATAGTCATCCTAATAGGTATGAAGTGGTATCTCACTGTGGTTTTGATTTGCATTTCCTTATGACTAATGATGCTTGACAACTTTTCATTTGTGTATTGACCATTTGTGTATCAGCTTTGGGGAAATGTCTATAAAAGTATTTTACCCATTTTTTAATTGGGTTCTTTGTCTTTTTGTTGTTGAGTTGTAAGAGTTCTTTATATATTTTGGATACTAGACACTGATCAATATATATGTTTTGCAAATATTTTTCCCATTCTGTAGGTTGTCTTTTCACCTTCTTGAGAAAGTCCTTTGATACACAAAAGTTTTAATTTTGACAAAGTTCAATTTTTCTATTTTTCTTTTGTTCCTTATACTTCTGGTGTGATATCTAAGACTCCATTGCCAAATCCAAGATCCTAAAGATCTCCTATATTTTGTTCTAGGAGTTTTATAGTTTTAGCTCTTACAATGTTAATTGTATCAGGTAATAATAAGTTGTAAACTAAACCACAGATACTAGTTGGATTTTTCAAGTTTTTCCACTAATGCGTTTCTTCTGTTCTAGGATCCAACCCAGAATACCATGTTGCATTTAGTCATCATGTCTGCTTGGTCTCTTCCAATCTGTGACAGTTTCTCAGTCTTTCGTTGTCTTTCATTACCTTGATGTTTTTGAAGAGTGCTGCTTAGGAATTTTGTAGTGTGTCCCTCAATTTGGGTTTCCCTGATGTTTTCTTATCCCCTTGTCTTTCACTTCAGAAGAAACAAGGCAAAAGTAATTATTTTTTAAATATCACATTGCTTTTCACAGAAAAGCTGCCTACTTGTTTCTGATTTTTGCCCCTGGCTTTCTCAGTAGGGTATTACAGTAATTCATGAGAAACGTTGGGACCCTGAGGTCAGTGTAGGAAGATCTTGCTCAGTTGCTTTATCCCTGCCGCAGTTTTGGAGGTTAATTCCGATTCGGAGGCTCCCATTCTTCCAAGTTTATAGAATGCTTAGAACTGCAGCCTCCAGTTAAAAGATCATTGTGGGGAAAATAGAACATAGAGAATAGACTTTGGGCATCCAATAATTATGTTTTCTATAATTTCTTTTCAAAGTGATGTTTCATTTTATTTACTGTAATCACAAACATAACACATGTTGAATGCAAAACAATCAAAAGGATAGGTAAGCTGGAAAAAAAACACTTGTAAATACCCGTAACCCAGTATATGGGTTCTTTTAAAAATATATACATATTTATATTTATATAAAATTTATTCTTACAAAAATTAATATTAAAAAACAAACTTCTGTTTTCCTTTACTGTATGGTGAACAGTTTCCCATTTTTCTACAAAGATAAATCTCAGCAGTATCATTTTTAATAATATCAAGGGTTTCAGATTCTTATTTTTGACAGCTTGGTTGTTTTTACTTTTCCCTATTATAAATAAGCACCATGACAAGCAACACTGAATTAATTAAATCTTTATATTTTTTCTTAGGATAAATGTGTTATTCTTTTTTATTATAGATATTTTTACTGATTCTCCGGGCCTTGCAGCTCCCAACCCGACTGGTATTGTCTCTACAGCCAGTTCCTCTGAAGTTATCAGCAGCCAAGGTAAGGTTCTCAGGACTTTTAGAGAAAAGGGTAGTTGGTCAGGGATGAGTTAGAAATGATCAGACTTAAAAAAATTAGTTGTTAGACTATTTTTAAGGGTCGGTATTCATGGAGCATGGGTTTCTTTGAGATCATCTTGCTCAACCCTATGATGGCAAGACTAGACACATGGATGGATATCTAGCAATCTGAGCTTTTGCATGTGCAGAGGAGCCTGTGGCAGGTCTTGGCTCCTGGTGCTTTAGTTTCTCTCCTGTAAAATTGTAGAATGGTACCTGCCCTCCTTAGCAGCAGTGTGGCGTGATGATGGGTGAAGGACTCTGAATTCTACAGTCATCTAAGGAGGCTAAATACTGTACTCACTGGGGTTTTGTCAATGTCTGAAACTTGATGGTCCAGATATTGATTTTAATAATTTCTGTATTCTTAATACTATAACTTTGTTAACTCCATCAGTATTTGCAAAATGCATTATGTTCAAGGTGTGTATTATTATTGCTGAGGAAACTGGGATTCAGAGATTATATAATTTACCTAAATCACATAACATGAGAGACAGAACAGTGAACCCAGGTTTGTCTCTTTCCACATCCGGTGCTCTTTTGCCCATGCCACAGTTTAGAGTAAAAGGAATTATATTGTGGCCTTGTCTTAGGTACTATAGATTTTAGCAGATATTTTCTTACAACCCAAAAGGATAGCCAGTCAATCACTGTCTGAGCTGGGGACATCCTGTGTATGCTGGTTCTCCAGCCAGTGACTTAGCCCCATTAGATGACAGGACCTGTATCCTAACATTAGCGAAAAAGAAGAAGCAAACTTCTCTTCTGTTTCAGGGAAAGAAACCTTCTAAAGAGAGATCCACAGAGTGTCCTGGAGGCTCTGCAGAAACTTCTAGCCAAGTTCCAGAAAACCAGACCAAACCAAAGACCAGCAGAGAAACTAGACAAGAGGACACCACTTCTAAGAGCACTGGCAGTCCTAGTGTCAAAGGGAAGAGGAGCAAAGCAGCCGCCATCAGGAAGAAACAGAGAGCGCCCCCCTCCAGTGGGGAAGAAGAGGACAAGGTGGAAGAGCAGGAGGAGAAAACTCAGAAGCGTGTGCGTGGCCGGGAGCGGCGGGTAGCCTCTAGGGTGTCCTATAAAGAAGAGAGTGGGAGTGACAAGGCCAGCAGTGGCTCTGACTTCGAGCTCTCTGCTGAGGACGCCCATCATTCATCCAATGAGGATTCTGAGTCTGGCCCTCCAAGACAGAGGAGGGCCCCAGCCCCTCAGAGGACAAAGGCAGGATCCAAAAGTGACTCCAGGACCCAACATGGAAGCCACCCTAAACACCCAGGCTTTCCAGCAGCATCCGCAAGTTCTTCAAGCAGTAAGAGTAAGAGAGGCAAGAAAATGCCCAGTAATGGTGAGGAGACAGAAAGAGGGAAAGTAGCTGGTGTAAACCAGTGGCTCGAGGTATTCTGTGAGCAGGAGGAAAAGTGGACATGTGTGGACTGTGTGCACGGTGTGGTGGGCCAGGCTCTGACATGTTACAAATATGCCACAAAGCCAATGACGTACGTTGTAGGCATCGACAATAATGGCTGGGTCCGGGATGTCACCCAGAGGTATGACCCCACCTGGATGACAGCAACTCGCAAGTGCCGGGTTGATGCCAAGTGGTGGGCTGAAACCTTGAGACCCTACCAGAGCCCATTGGTGGAAAGGGAAAAGAAAGAAGACCTGGAGGTAAGGACTCGGTTGCCACAGACGTGAAGACCCAGTCCAGTTATGAAAATTAGTCCCATTTCAAGCACCTTATGTATTCCTAGCTCAGCCCGTGTTGGGTATTTTTGGTATTTATCTCATTATTTTTATCACAACACTGTAAAGCTGGATTATTATTGCCTTAATTTTACTAGTTAAAAATTTAGGCTCCAGAGATTAACTGACTTGATATTTTAACCCAGGTGTATCTAGCTTTGAAGCTGTATGCTTCTAGTTATTGCTCAGTTATAAATTTGGAGCTTTAAAATAATTTTTGCAAGTCATGTAAGTCATACGGAGTGAAAGAAGAAAAAACTCATTTAGTGTTTCTCCCTTTCTCATCATGCACACTCATACCAGCATGTGCACAAACAGCCCTCCACAGATCTAGAACACTCCTCCTGGGAAGGAAGGACTTGGGATGAGGAAATGTCTATTGGGAAGGCATACTGGAAGCCAACTTCTAAAACAGAATATAGTGTGTCACTTGGTGCTAGGAGGAGGGCCTGAGCCGCTTGTGCACGGGCAGTTGCAGAGCTCGGCATTTCCACATGGGAACAAGCCCAGATTCGCCAAAGAATTATTCCTCAGGCTGGGTGAAACTGGGCTTATTTAGTGTTCCTTGTAGCAATGTAGTTTGACCTGCATTAAGAGTTTGCCCTGGGGATGTTCCTGATTCATTTTACTTAAAAGTGACAGAGTAAATGGGAGTTGTGCATATAGTATTGTGACTAACTAATTAAAGTCTTAATACTGGAAGTGGACCTCATGGAAGAGGGTCCATCTTTCTTCTGGCCACTCCGTATTGCCAGTCCTCATGTATTGAGGGTTTCAAAAAGTACTAAAGGAAAGCTTAGGAGACCTGGATGAATAGGATGTGAATTACAGCAGTGGAATTGCCCATGGAGAAATCAGAATCCTTAAAGAAATACTAATAAAACATGTATTATAGTGAACTAAAAAAAAAAAAGCATAGGGTGAACAGCTCATTTCAATTTCTTGTGAGTGCAGTCATGGTAACCCATGTTGCAGAATAGTGATGTCACTTCGCGATAAGTCCTCTTTCCTTTAGAAAGCTCTATGTTTTTCTACCCTGAAGCTCCTTAATAGAGCAGGCACTGATCTGCAAGGGCTGGCTGAGGTGTCTCTGGATTGGGAATAGGTCAGATGACTTTCCAAAGTTGCCACTATCCACAAAATTACTTGATTCTTCATAGCTGTCTATTTACCTAAAACCTACTTAACATCAGAGCTACAATGCAGTGTTAGTCATTAGTGCTCATGAAACCTCTGCTCCAAAGTTGGTTTGAAGATCACCCACCTCAACCCTCACTTCCTCTTCTAAAGCACACACTCAACATCGTCTCTCTGGCCTTTGCAGTTTCAGGCAAAGCACCTGGAACAGCCTTTGCCCACTGTCATTGGCACATATAAGAACCACCCTCTGTACGCCCTGAAGAGGCATCTCTTGAAATATGAGGCCATCTATCCTGAGACAGCTGCGATCATTGGTTATTGTCGTGGAGAAGCTGTCTATTCCAGGTGCGTGAGGCAGCCTGGTAGCTTTGTGGGCTTCCTGATGGCTTGGGATTATCAACCTTCTTCCAGGACAAGGGGCTAATAATATTCATCTCATTTGTCAAATGGGGTGAGCTTCATAGTGCATGAATGTGCTGTCGTGTGGGGAGATGTGTAGGAAAGATTGAAGCTTGGAAGTTAAAATGATGAGTATGAGCAGGGGAAAAAGTTTAGAGGAAAAATTAAAAGTAGGACAAAATAAGGTTTATATAGGACGATATAAACACACCCTTCAAATATAAGTTGAAAACATACAAAAGGAAAGGAGAAAAGGTTTGGTAATGAAAGTTAAAATGAGTGGATATTTTAATGGGTACAGAGCTTCTGTTTGAGAAGATGAAAAAGTTCTGGAGATGGATGGTGGTGATGGTTGCATAACTATTTAATGCCACTGAGCTATACACATAAAAATTATTAAGATGGTAAATTTTATGTCGTGTATATTTTATCCATAGTCAAAACAAGTTGCCAAAGAAGGAGAGAAGGGAATAAGTAGAATGAATGAAAAATATATACAAAATTAAAAATTTATAATACAAATTTAGGATAAGGAAAAAAATAGAAGCAGAACTTTTAAGGAATAGCAATAGAGAAGAAAATAAAAGTTTTTTTTTTTAATTGAAATATAAGATCAGAAGAGGATGTCCTTAAGAAATGGGAAAAGAAAGAGAAAAAAGGAAACTCGCATGAGTAGGTGGTTTGAGTCCTCTAACTGAGGACCCCCTCCTCGTGTCAGCCCTGCAGGGAGTCATCCAGACTCTCTGTCCAGGGTCTGTGTTGCAGCTTTCTGGTGCACGTCAGAAGGGTCATACCTGGTCAAGAGCTTCACCTACCAACAGTCAAAAAGGCCTTCAGGGCCCATGCCACCTTGATTGATAGAGGATAAAGCACAGGCTTCCTCAGGTACTTGAGAGAGAAGTCTGGTAGGAAGGATGTGCCAGCATGGTCCACAGGGACCATGTCAGTCACAGGAGAAAGCATTAAAGGTGGATATTTCTTTTTAATGTGGTAAAATATGCATAACAAAATTTACCATTTAACCATTTTTAAGTGTACAGTTCAGTGTCATTAAGTATGTTGACACTGCTGTGCAACCATCACCACCATCCATCTCCAGAACTTTCATCTTCCCAAACGGAAACTCTGTGCCCATTAAACACCAACTCTCTAATTCCCCCTTCCCCTAGCCCCTGGCAAACACCACCATTCTACTTTGTCTCTATGAGTCTGACTGTTCTAGGGACCTCATATAAATGAACTCAACTCTATTAGTCCTTTTGTAATTGGCATCCAGTGATGGACACGTGTGTTGCTTCCCCTTTTGGCTATTGTGAATAATGCTGCCATGAGCACAGGAGTACAAATATCTCTTTGAGACCCTGCTTTCAGTTCTCTTGGATATATGCCTGGGAGTGAAATTGCTGGATCATATGTTAATTCTATGTTTAACTTTTGAAGAACTGATGTACTATTTTCCACAGGGGCTGCAGCATTTTACATTCCCACTAGCAGAGCACAAGGGTTTTAGTTTCTCAGCATGTTCATTAACACTTGTTTTCTGTTTTTTGATAATGAGCCATCTCTAATGGTATGACATGATTAGAAGTTGAGATTTATTCTGAGAGGTGTATGCCTCTTCCCTCTGCTATCCTTAGAGATGTCCAGACAATGCACACCTGCTTACCCCTCCCTGCTGCCTTCTCCACTCCTATCTGAAGACCATGACCATGACCTAATTACTCCTTTGGGCAATCAGAGATGTGCAGCCTGCAGTGGGAGTGTGGCTAGAGCTTTCAGCTCTGACAGTGATGCTGTGGACAGAGAAGCACTGCTCCAGCACCTGGCAAGTGTCTGGTCTTCCCAGCAACCTTACGAGGCAGAGAGAACAGAGCTCATCCTTACTTAATAGAGGAGGATACTGAAGCTCAGGAAGGGAAAGAGACTTCCCCAGGAAGTGCTGCTAGGAGGTGGCACAGAGATTTGCCCCATGTCTGTTGTACTGTGCCAAACATCAGCCTGACTGAGGGTAGGTGAAAGGCCTGATTTCTGCAGTGGAAGGAAACTTAGTGCCCGTGCTCATTGGAGCCCCGCTCTCTGGGCAGAGTTTAGGGCTGCAAACTGAAGAGGAGATGGGCATGCCCTGTTGAAGGAGGCTCAGCAAGGAAAGCAGTTGAAACTTGTTGGAAAGTAGAATTGCAAGGCTGGGGTATAGCTCTTAGCTCTGGAAGGAAGAGGAAAGCCAGAGGATCTGTCCCCATAATCACAGGCTGGCAGGAATTATTTGACTGTTCCATGGGCATGAGTCTTAATTCTATGATGATTTAGTAGTGTATTATAATTTCCATGTAGTCTTATTTTGGGTTCACCACTCCTCTGGACATTCATCCTTCACATCTCAGTGTTTAGCAGCAGACTAGACCCTGGTCAGGTACTGGCTCAATGGTGAAGAAATGTGTCTGCACTGCTGTGCTGTCGCCCCCTACAAGCTGCAAAGGGACTCTCACTTTGGGAGGAGAGTTGAGGGCATAGCATGAAGCCTAAGACAGACACAGTAACTCCATGCGGTTAAGATTTGTAAGTGGACGCATACACCCCCCAAAACAGGAAGTCCAAATTAGCTTTGTGCCTAAGGCAAGTCCCCTGCTCCCTCAAGAGCAGGGCCTACTCCTTTTGGGAGGTCATAGGGGCACTTGGGTCCTGCAGGGTCCTGTGCTTACTGTGCTCCATTAGGCAGGGTGTGAACTGAATTTGTCCTTTGTCTCCCCCTGTTGGCTCCGGTAGGGATTGTGTACATACCCTGCACTCCAGGGATACGTGGCTGAAACAAGGAAGAGTGGTGAGGCTTGGAGAAGTTCCGTACAAGGTAAACCAGAGCTGGGGGTGGGGTGGCCTTTAGAACTGTAGGGAGGCTGGGGACCAAGGAGGAATGGAATAGCTTAGGGCAGAAGAGTGGCAACTAAGGGCTGCTGAGTACATGCTCAGAATAGGAATCCAGGTCTGAACTTTTCTGGCTTTAGAAGGTTTAGAGGAAGAGAGAAGCATTTAAATTATGTCTTTAAGGAGGGATTTGTAAGAAATGAATCTTCCAGAGTATGCAAGAAATCAAGGCCAAAAAGCAGCCCTCAGACTCCTGGTATGTATTCAGAGGTCAAAGCGCTGCTTCATGTAGATACATTCACCAATCATCAGTGCCCTTCCGTTTGATAACTCACTATGCATTTTACATGTATGTGACCTCTGCTAACTCTCAACAACCACAGGAGTTAGCATTACGATGCCCATTTTACAGGTGAGAAAACAGCCCAGAAAGGGCAAATGACTTGTCCAAGGCCTTACAGTTAGGGAAACAGCAGCACCCAGACAAGAATCTCAAGCCCTGTCTCTACTCCAGTGTTCTTTCTCTCCCAGTGTGCTGCTGTACTGGGTCAGGTCAGCTGCCCACAAGAAACATGAATTCAGTACAGTACTGCAAATGCTTGTCCCAGGACACATGACCTCATTCAACCAAGGAGGACAATGGCCAGTCACAGAGAGACACATTTGCCCTTCTTTGTCAGATCCTTGAAGGAGCCCTTTGGGTTGTGGACTCTGGGGAGCCAGGCAGGGGTTGGAAAGGCCTACAGAAGGGGCTGTGGGCATTGGGTGTGAGTCACTGCATAAAGCAGGCTTGAGTGCGTTATTGCTCCTTGGACCTGAATCATCACTGTGGTTTCCTATAGACCTTCACCTTTCTTTTACGTTCTTTATCAAATAACCAGTCACTTTATCCTGGAATGGCACTGTCTGAAATATAATGTGAGCCACAAACTTAAGTTTTTTAGTAGCTACATTAAAAACTCAGAGGTGGGATTTTAACATTCTTAAATATATTTGAAATATTATCATTTCACCATATAATATTTTGAAATGTTAACAAACTTTTATATCCATTTTCTTATTAAGCGTTCGGAATCTAGTATTTCACTTTCAATACATCTCAGTCCCGACCAGCCACATTTTAAATGTCTGGTAGCTGTCGTTAACACAGTTCTAGCATAACCCCAAATCTCAGGTCCTCCCCTTGTTCTGAAACCTCCTTTCTCAGCTCCAGCCTCTGCCTTATCTTCCTTGCTTAGATCATAGCCGCTTTCAGCCCCTCGGTTCATTTCTAACATTGCAGTCATGAGATCTTTCTGAAGCACAGAGTTGTGTGTGAGACCTCCTGAATAGCCCACCCTCACCCTGCCTGGAGTCCCATATCTTTCATGTGACTCAGAGACTTGTGGTGCTCAGGTGCCCACCTCCTTTCTGGCCACACTTTCTCCTGCATGTCAGACAACTTCCACAGTTCCCAGATACTCGTGTTTTCACACTTCCATGTCCCTTTGGTCCCAAACACCTTTCTCTCCAGCCCTTTTCACGTGACCAATCCCTCTTTGCCCTTTCAGATTGGCTCAGATGGGGCCTGTTCTAACAGCTTGTCCTAACCTCTCCCTCCTCAGGGCTGGGTGAGGGGTCCTGCCTCTGGGCCCCATTTCACCCTGCTGTACTCTTCACACTGAATTGTAGTCTCTGTTCCCCCACAAAAGCCTGTGTTCCTTAAGAACAAAGGCTGCCCCTTCTTTGCCCCTAACGTGGGTGTCATGGTGTGGTCCGTAGTAGGATCATTGGATCTTTACTGAACAACACTGGATGAATGACTTCCTCAGAAAGAGACTGTCAGCCCTAGAGGGGTGACAGAAGTGGGGTGCCTAGAGACCATGGCAGGAATGGCCACTAGAGCAGCAGTCAACAGTCCTTAGTTTGCAGGTCACATCCAGTCTGGGTCCAGTTTTGATCTCACAATGGTTTTTTCATGTTTTTATGGATTGTAAAAGGAGGGAAATAAAGAATATGCAACAGAGGATATACATGACCCTTTATAGAAAAAGTTTTCCAATCCCTGCACCAAGAGCCAATCCTTAACCTACACCTGTGCCACTCCTCCTTGTAGAAGTTCTTCAACCCTTTCACCCCTTTACTTCCCAGTGAAAATTTTGGTGTTGGCTGCAAGACATCTTTGGGGGAGCATGCTAGAGGGCCCAAATTGTCAGTTCCTCCCAGGGTACATGCCACACTCAGTTATCTGGGTTTAAATTCTGGCCCTGTCAGTCAGTTGACCATGGGATCTTAAGTAAGTGACAGCATCTTTGAGTCCCAGTTTCCTTTTTGGTGATGGAAGTACAGAACATAGTATAGTAATCCCCCTTTATCTGTGGTTTTGCGTTCTGTGGTTTCAGTTACCTGTGATCAGTCACAGTCTGAACATATCGAGTACACATAGGGCCCTGAGAACAGTGCCTGGGACAGTGAGCACTCTAGATATTAGCTGGTGGTAGTGGTAGTGGTATGAGTGTCATAAAAAGGATAAAAAGCACACCCATCTCAGGCTTGTTTGTTGTAGTTTGTTTTGTAACAGGTGCAAATCCCTGAGCACAGTGCTTGCTGTATAGTAAGTGCTCAGGAAGTGGTAGCCTTGTTGTAAACTGGCCGTTCCCTCTGGTGTAGATGGTGAAAGGCTATTCCAACAGGGCCCGGAGAGCCCGCCTCGCTGAGCCCCAGCTACAGGACCACAATGACTTGGGCCTGTTTGGCGAGTGGCAGACAGAGGAGTATCAGCCGCCCGTGGCTGTGGATGGCAAGGTAAGAGCAGCACTCAGTGGAGTCAGGACCAGGCCACTTCATTCTGCAACTAGCTAAACCTGGCATGCCACCCCCTGCAGGTCCCCCGGAATGAATTTGGGAACGTGTACCTCTTCCTGCCCAGCATGATGCCTGTCGGCTGTATCCAACTGAATCTGCCCAACCTGCACCGCGTGGCCCGTAAGCTGGACATCGACTGTGCCCAGGCCGTCACCGGCTTCGATTTCCATAAAGGCTACTCTCATCCCATGTGCGCGAGGGGCCTTTCATGGAGGCTGGAAGGAGGGGTGGGAAGGTCACAGTGAGAGATGTAGGAAGTTGATGGGAGGTTGGTGGAGGTTGAGGTTCAGTGGTTCTTACTTTCCAGGTTTTACTTTGACACTTTTACTCATTTTCATCCAGAGGCAGCAAAACCAGTGAAACCAACATGCTAATGTTGGATTAGAACACTGTTTTCTGTTGGTGATCTAGTGGGGAGAGCATCTTTCCTAGCTCTCATTCCAGCTCTTAGGCAGGGCCTGGGGAAGCAGCAGTGCCAGTGTCCACAGGCCTGCCTTCTGCATGGGTGGTATCTGTTAGCAGTATCGTGGTCCAGTATTGTGACCCAGGAAATCCTTCAAGGCCCCCAGTTTTTAGGAGCAGCTTACTGTCCTTCGCAATGGGGGGAAGAGGCCAGAGCAGGCAGCAGGCTTAAGGAAGACTACCCATATTGCATCCCCACAGAACTGAAGGGTACATAGTCTGCGAGGAATACAAAGATGTGCTCCTGGCTGCCTGGGAAAATGAGCAGGCACTCATTGAAAAGAGGGAGAAGGAGGTAAGCAACCTGGCATGGGTGGGCCTGGTGAGGGGCTGAGGTAGGAAAGCAAGCACCCAGGGAAGGCAGGTGCCCACTTGCTCTAAAGCTTTCTGGCTTCCTGACTCCATGAAGGCACCCTAAGGAGCCAGCACTGGATAAAACAGGGTCCTGCCTAAACCTCAGAATCCACTATCACTGTCAACTGTCTGCCTGGATCCTGCCCTGGTGCCAACACTTCCTCCATTCAAAGGAATTGTCTGGGGTCCAGTTCTGGACAACCTCTTCCCCTAAAAATTTGAGAGTCAGAAACAGTTAAAAAGAGGTTTTGGGTTTGGTGCCTTCCATGTGTATCACTTTAAAAATCACTCCAATTTGAAAACTGAGACTTCGTATAACTGAGAAACTATTTTTAACCTAAAATATCTTACATCTTTATATGTGTGTGTGTATACATATATACACACACACACTCCCAGGTTCCATCTTTTATGCGTTCCCATTTCATTTTTGCTGCAGAAAAGGGAGAAGCGGGCTTTAGGGAACTGGAAGCTGCTGGCCAAAGGACTGCTTATCGGAGAGAGGCTGAAGCTTCGCTATGGGGCCAAGGTCGGTGTGGGTCCTCGGTGAAGACAAGCCTGGTGTGGCGAATGGGGAGACTCGGAAATCACTGCCCCAGATTATTCCCAGACATCAAATCATAGATCGGTCAGCTTTAGGTTTTGATGTCTCAGACCAGTGTCTCCAAGGCCCCATTTCCTTACCTTATTGGGAAGCATGTCACTGGAGTCAGCCTCAACTACCTCTTGTGCCCCAGCCCTGCCCCAGCATCCTCTTTTCTGCTCCTGTGTGCATGAGTAAGTGCCTACCGTGGGTCTGCTCTGGTGTAAACTCATACAGGGAGAGATGAGTTCCTGCCTTTCTGTGGTGCTCCCAGTGCCTGTGACTGTCCTTCAGGCCAGGAGTTGCTAATTTAGTACACCTCTTACGCACCTACCACATGGCAGACCAGCTTGTGAACACAGGTGCAAATTTGACATGCAGCCCCCAAGGGATTCCCATCTGGGTCAGACCAGCCCCTAGACAGTTATGTGGTACGACCAGTACTCGGTCAGAGACAGTGGAAACATGCCCTGGGAAAGGCTGTATAACCATGACTCTCCAGCCCCACCTGCTGCCTATTTGCCTTTAAAAAAATATTGTCATACTTTTCCCTCAAATCCCTTCAGCGACCCCTTCACCTGGCTTCATGTTCTGACTGGTTCCTTCCCACTGCTGTGCTTTCCACCCTGTGCATCCAGCTCCCCACCCCAGCTGGCCCAGGTTCAGGGAGTGCCACCTCAGAGCATTGAGAGTTAGTACTGTGCATTGAGGAAGTTAAAGATGTTCAGAAATGAGTAATAAATGCGAAGCCCCAGTCACAGTGATCTCTTAGACTTTGTTGTATACTCCTTGAAGGTAGTTTCCTACCTAGACATCTTGGCATTTCCTCAGCTCCTAAGTTACCAGTATCTGCTTGGAGGAGCCCCCAGTCTGAGGAAGGCACAGGAAGATGGGGTGTAGCTCCCCTCAGCCCCTTGCAGCACCTTTGTTCCCTCCTAGAGCTACACAGCTTCAGGCAGGCTGTTGCTGGAAGCTTTACTGCCTTGGGATGGTGCTTCCTTATGTCTGTCTGGTCACTGACCTGTGGTCTGTTTCCCCTCCACTTCCCCACCTCTCCAGAGTGAAACAGTAGCTCCCCATACAGATGCAGGAGGTGGACTCTCTTCTGATGAAGAGGAAGGGACCAGCTCTCAAGCAGAAGCAGCCAAGATCCTGGCTGCCTCTTGGCCTCAAAACCGAGAGGCTGAAGAAGAGCAGAAGCCGAAATGCCCTAAGAGGACCAGAAGAGAAAAAGCGAAAGCTTCCCACCTGTTCCCATTTGAGAGGCTGTGATGTGAGTGGCCACTTGTCATAGGCTCTGACTTGAGGGTCCTACATCTGCCACAGGGGATGCTCAGGTCCTGGGGTGGTGGTGTCTCCATTGAGAAGACAAACAGAAGCAGCATGCACTGCAGACGAGGGCCTGGGGACAGAAAGGTCAGGTTGAGGTAGTGCTGCAGGTCTGGTCTGGCCCCAGGCCTTGTCAGATTCACCCAGCATAGGGCTTTCAAAGCTTTTTGCTCCCTCACCCTATGCTTTGAGCTACAGAACACTTGCCCAGAGACCCTCCTGCCACCTAGATGCGTTCTTCCCATCTTTGGAAACATCAGTTCTTTTATAGAAACTACTGGGAAATTTTCAGACAATGGTGCATTAGGAACGCAGTTTATTCTTCAGATAGGTTCTCCATCTGTCCGACACTCGTGCTCTTGCCTCTCTTGCAGACTTTGGACTTCTCTCTGCAGGCCTCTCATTTCTCAGTCAGGTTTTCTAATACTGCCCAATGCTGCCTCGGTAGTATGGGGAGTCCAGGACACCTCACACTGGTATTCTTGGGTCCACTTTTCAAAATAACATTTCGTGGTGGCAGAAGATTCGAACAAAGCCAAAATCAGGAACAAAAAGGAAAAACACAGAATTAAAGAAATGTTGGTAAAAGTGGATCCGTGTTAAACTAGATTTTACTCATTAGTGGATAAATTTATAAAGCTCTATGCACTGTAGATATTCAGGAGAAATAACATTTGTAACATTTTGAGAAAAAAATAAAGCATTTATCTAAAAAGACACAGCTCTACATTTTTTCAGATTTTATGTCAGCTGAGAAAACCTGATGACAGTGATTTGTACACATAATGAGACTATATTGAAGATGAGATTTTGTTATGTAGGCTGGAAACTTTATACACATGGAATTTTATTTATTTTTTTCTGTGTTTAAGCAAGGAGATATTACTTAATCTTTGATGGGAGTTGTTAAGAATTTGAATCAGTTTTATCCAAGAAAAACAAAACACTTGAGGTGTGACTCATATGCACAAGAGCCTGGCGGGAAAGCTTTTGTTGAGAAACAAGGGGTTGTCATGGAAACTGCAGAGCTTTACACTTCCTGCATCAGAGCCCTTTCTCTCCTTGAGGTAGATGACTTTTCTGTGAATTGAGTCAAGAGCATCACCCTGTCTCTGCAGAAGTATCTTGTTTTTCAGGCAGATGTTAGCTCCTAGGAGGCATTATGAAAATCAAATGAAACATTCAGTTTTGAGAAATATGAGAGTAGGTTTTATAAAGCTATCACTCACCTGCTTCAAATCTTGTAACAATAAGTACTCAAATTGCTAGCTTCAGAGTGCATGACTAGCAACAGTCCATTGCTTCAGAAAAGGGGGCAAAAAGAATTTAAAGTTACATCACGAGTGTTTGGCATTTCATGGGCTTTCTCCAAGTTAGTCCTCACAACAACCTTGTGGGTAGAATGGCAGTGTCCCCATTTTACAGATGAGGAAACAGGCTCAGAGAGCATTGGTTTTCCCAAGATCACACAGCCAATCAGTGGCAGACTTGGGACTGGAATTTGGGTCTTTGCCAACCCAAAGCCGATGATGCCTTTTGCACTGTATTGGGCTGTGGTTCCATCCCACGTCTTTCTTCTAGCACATTCTGAAGATGGGTGAAGTGTGAGTCATTCACTTTATACCCATCCAAAACAAAGTAAGCTTTTATATGTAAGGCTTCTAAGTGCTAAGAATATGATTTGCCCTTAAAAAAATTTAAACCTATTTTAACCACTAAAAGCACTCAGAACTGTGTTCTAAAATCCTTATAGTTCTTAACTAAATTCTATGGCTGAATTCTTTTAGAAACTTGAGAAGGAATACAATAACAAAAAGTGACAAGGTCCTATAAAAGATTTAGAAATTTATTTTTATTTTCTATCAAAAATACAAAGATAATACAAATTTCATGATTTTCCAGAGGCTTCAAATATTTCTTAACATTATTTTGCTCTTAAAGAACACTTGAAATTGGCAGTAATTTAAAATCTAAACTAGGAAAAATTACACAGACCAAATCCCAAGGTTTTGTATTTTTAGCCATCATCTAGTTATACTGTTTTCCAAAAGCATTCTTTGAAGATTTAGATTCAGTGAAATTGCTCATAATGAGCAGCAGTGAATACCATTTCAATTTTTAAACCCAGATAAATTATCTCTGGGGCTGGCTGTCTTTAACATGAAGAATCTGTTTATAGCAGATACCACAGGACAACATTAGAGATTATTAGATCACTATTTTCTGAAGTTGCAACCCCATACTCAACTACTAAGTACTTAAGTTGCTAAAGCAACCACTCCCAGCAAGGCAGAACAATTTCCACATAGTAGAAAGATAAAGGATATACAAAGAATCTTTTAGGACATCAAGGTTACAACATACTTTATCTTTCAGAGGATGTGAGAGTAATTGGGAAACCTAGAAATTATGTGAATTAAGCGTGAGTAGATTTATTTAGGAAGAGCAAAGCTGTGGACACTTAACAGATAAATCACTCAGAAGCACCCCCTTGAGCCCTGGCTGCTAATGTCAGAAGTACTCCCATGATGAAAGAGGCCAGGCAAGGCATTCAAATCTCCAGCAAACCTGAGGCCTCATATCTTGATTTTGACTGAGGGGTCACTATGAAGCATAATAAAGGATAATAAAGCTTCCAGCCTTTTCCTTTAATGGTTGACTAAAAGCTCAAAACCATCTTCAAGTAAATAGGTAGTCTCTGGTGCTAAACGATGAAAGGAAATGCTTTTCTCTACTCTGTAGAGAAAACCCAGTCTCCTCCCAGGGGAAAAAAATCCTTTGCTAATACTTGTTTCAAAAACATTATAAAGCTTCCCAGTGACCCAGACACTCGGAATACTGACAGTGGTAACTTTTTTTAACCAGGTGAGTCACACCCCATTTAACACCTGTTCTGAACTTCAACTACCAGATTAAAGGGTGTCTTTAACAGTCTGAAAAGTTAATCATTCGGGTTTTTCTGTTTTGTCCTTTAAATCTTATTTCAAACAACTCCCTCTTAGGGTAGGAGAGTACACATGAAGAAGTAACAAAAACTCAGGGCCTTTGGAGATCGTACACACTAAAAAGATTCTGCCAAACCATAGAGTATAAAGCTCAACAAATGTCCAATTTCCCTCCTCATGACATCTCCAGTGGTTTTTCTCTTTAAGAAGTACCAAATCAAGTTCTATCCACAAACTGGGGTTGTGATGCCCCGCTTTGCAGGGTATGGGCTTATTTAGTCTGTCTTGGCAATCCAGTACTGTTTGGAGACAGCTGATAAAGGTGGCCCTTTAGCATCACAGCACAGCTGATAGTCGTGGCAGAGCTCTGGCACTCATCTCCAAGGACAGGAGCAGTTAAAGCAATAAGACAGCAGGTCTGGAGTGTCACCTCCTCAACATCTGCAGGCATCAGGTAAGTGAAGCATGCAAACTGGATACATACACAGTCCCAAGAGAGGGAGAGGAAACAAGCAGGAGAATGGCTGTCACGCTGTCAGATAGGAGTGCCTTCTGCCCACTAAAGCTGCTCACTGGCGAGAAAAGGGTGGAGACGTTAACTGATATACACCGAACCCGATTAAGTGTATACTCTGCCAAGTCTGGCCCCTTGAAGAGCGGAGCAGGTACAGAATCCAAAACCGATGTAGACTCATGCTCTGGCGTGCAGCGGGGTCAGAAGGGGAGAGGGGGTGACCTGGGTCCTGAGGCTCACATGGGTGTCGGTGGATGCCACAACCTGTTTCACTCCAGCTTTTTGGCTGGCACCCGTGTCCGAGCAATGATGATGGGCACCAGGGCCAGGCAACTGATGAAGAGGGCCCACAGGGGCCGGTAGAAGAACCAACCGGCAGCCACAGTCAGCAGAGTCAGTGAGGTGGCCACACAGAAGGCAAAGGCCTTCAGGCCAATGTTGACCAGGTCTCGGAAGACAGGAAACCAGTCCACTGGGGGAAGAAAAAAGCGGTTAGGTTTCGGAGGTCAGCGTATTCTACATCTCATGAAGTCAGCAGATGGTTCCTGTCTCTAGACAAAGACGGGCCCTTGCTGCCAGGTGAGTGAGGAGTGGGGGAGTCCATAGTGGAAGGCAATAACCTCCTAATGAGGTTAGGAGGCTGGGAGATCCAGAAGAGGACCCCTCTCTCCCGAGCCACATGGCTGGCCAGCCTTCTCACCATGCTATTCTCCCGTCACGAATATGAAGGGAGAAAGGAATGAGTGAGAAAGGAATGAACCACCCACTGGGCATCATTCTAGGGGAAAAGCTGTGTGTGAGTATTTTGTAAACTTTAAGCTGTTGAAGTGGGTCTGAAGCCAATATAAAGACATTTGACTGTAATATTGGCAAATACCCTGTTTGCTGCACACTCACGAGACTGGGCAGAACGTTCTGCAGGTGCCTACTTGGGCCCCTCAGTTATTCCTGGTAATGTTTGTTCATTCAGGCAGCAGGTTATTACTAATAATTATCTATGTGCCAAGCTCTGGGCAGGGACTGAGGGAAACAAATTAGCCTAAGGCAGCCCCTGCCTTAAGGATCTCATAGGCTACTGACATAGCCTACTGATGAAGTCTAGGATCCAGCGAAATCCATATGGAAATACCCTGTCCTTGGCCCGTCTAGCCTCTCCAGGATAGCTTTCAGTGGCCTCCATCCACTGGGGGAATCTTCACTCAGTTCCCAGGAGGCCCCCGTAGTGTGGTGCCACTGGGTTTGCAGAACAAACCCTGGTGCCCTGCCATGACTACAGGACCCTGCAGGCCACCTCATGGCTCTTCTTGGTCTATTCCCATGTAGTGCCCCTACTTGGCCTTCACAGTAAGCAGAATTCATATTTTTCGAGAGCTGACCATGTATTACATACTATGTGCACTATCTCATCAAACCCTTGGGCTCACCATATAAAGCCGGTACTACTTTCACCTCATTTTACCCACAAGGTCACCAAGGCCCCCAAATGTAGAGAGAATGAGAGGCTCACAGGCAGAGATTCAAAGAAGGGCCCTCCTTATCTTGACTATTAGGCAACTGAGGCTCTGAAAGGGTAAATGGACAATCTAGGTCACACAGCCACGATGGGCTTACTGCGGGAGAAAGATGGAGGATTCTGTTCAAATTCTGATCTCTCCCAAATGGCACCCAAGATGCAGCTAGCCTTTCTGACTACAATTCAGCTATCCAAAGACAACTTGGAGAAGTGTCCTTCTGTTCCCTGGACCCTCAGTTTTCCCATCTGTGAAATGAAGGAGGAGGCCCGCCCAGCTCTGACAGTCCAGGATATTATACAGCCAGACCTCTCCCCAAAGGGTAAGTAGGGGAGAGGTTTCTGTTGGGGCTCAGAGAAGGCTGGACAGATTCATCAGACTCAACAGGGACACACTGGGGTAAAGGCTCAGATAAGTCCTCTGAGAAGCCCCATTTTCCTGTTGCAACAGTCTAGACCCAGCCCTTACTCAATCAGCCTGGGCACTCAGTTTTGAACCAGGCTGGGTCCCTTGGGCTCACTGGTGCCAACCTCAGGCCATGAGAACAGCCCAGCAACCTCTCCCCTGCACTCCAGGCTTGCTGGCTGCCCCAAATCTAGCACAGGTTTTGGGGTGGAAATGAAGCATAAATTTTTGAGTGCTTCCTATTTGCCAGATATTTCATAAAACTACAAATTAAGTGTGAGGTAACTAAAGCTGAGACAGGAAAGGGGATGGCCTAAGTATCCAGAGCTGTGACTAACAGACTTCAGGTCTGACTTACTGCAAAGGCTGGCCAGCCTCCTCGCCATGGCTATGTAGTCATGATATGAAGGGAGAAAGGAATGAGTGAGTGAGCAAGACAGGGGACAGAAGGATGGAGTGGAACCAGACCCTCAAACCATGGAGGCTACCCCAGCTTCCTGGGATGAGCATCCACTCTGCCTTCACCCCCTGAAAGCACCTTGTCCCTCATGTCTGTCTTCCTTTGCTTGTTCATCCCAATGCTATGGGGTGGAGATACGTAGATGGACCAAATGCCTGGCTTCTGCCCAAGGAGTACCTGATTAGGCTGAAAAGGCTGGCAGATGATGGTGTGAGAAACGCAAAGGAAGCACAGGAAGCTACAGGAGGATGGGCAAGATTTCCCCCATCCCCTCCCCTCACCTACCCAAGGTATAGAGGATCCGTGTCATGAGGTTAAGACCCATAAACATGGCCATCCAGCCGGCGGCCCGCAGGCCCCATGTCTTCATGGAGTTGCTCTTTTGTTCTCTATGAAACACCTCCTGCAGGACAAGGCAGAGATGGGGTGTCATGTCTGATGCCTGAGAGAGTCACTAGCCTGCCCAGGTGATTGAGGAGGGCCATGCCAACACAGGGACCACTGGCCTTTCTGAAGAGACCAGAAGATAAGGGCACATATCCCACCCGGGTCTAAGTGCCTCCCAACCTGGCGTAGAAGAGCAAGTCACACAGGCAGATCTTTGTGGAAGGTATGGGCCCTCCTCAGATCAGAGCCTACCTCCTTCAAAAGTCCTTAGCCCACTGTCTCATCTGGAATAAATGTGACCCTCCCTCATACTGCAGCAGTACATTTCTGGGGGCCTTTTTCAACATCCATGATATTGGGGATGTTTGAGTGGGCCTGCCAGGCACTATGGGAAATGTTCATGTCTGACATCCAACTTAATCTTGGATGCTGCTCACAGCATCTGGGACACCGCTCTTGTGGTTTCCCTCCCACTGCTCAGGCTGCTCCTTCTCAGTCTCTGGAGCATTCCTTCCTTATCGCTGTCTTCTAAATGCTGAAATTCTCTAGTAGCGCAGTCTATACTCTCCCTAGGAAATCCATCTATATGTCAGTGCCCATCACTTACAGCTGCAGCCCTGGCACCTTCCTGGGGCTCACCCCTGTGGCTCCCACTGCCTATGGTGACATCTCCACTTCATGTCTTGGCACACTTGACACTGACAGTGGAGCTTCCACCCAACCCGTTCCTCTCTGTCATCCCCATCTCAGAAAATGGTGCCACCCACCTCCCATCCAGGTCATTAGCAAGTCCTGTCAATGCTATGTCCACATTTCCCTGAATCTCTCACGCCATCAGCCCCTCTCACCAGGACCACTGCAGTAGCCTCCTTCCCACTGGCCTCCCTGCTCCTGCCACTCTACCACCTTTCATGCAGCAACCTGCCAAGGCCCTGCTGCCTGTTAAAGACAAAGTTAAGTGTCTTCATGCACAGGGCCTTTGCACATACAGTTGCTCTGCCTACATGTTTGCCCACAGTTGTGCCTGGCCAGCTCCTACAGTATTCTTCTGGTCTTGGCTTAAATGTCATTTCTTCAGAAAGCCTCCCCATCATTATCTATAGTAATAACAATATGACTGCTAACATGTATTGCTTACTATTTATCAGTGTCCTAAGTGCTTTATAAATATCCTACTTAATTCTCAAAATATTTGATGAGGTAGGCACACTTATCTCCATTTTACAGATAAGAAAACTGAGGCTCTGAGACGGTAAGTAACACACCCAGGGTCTTACTATAAGCTTGAGGGCAGGGATCATGTTTTTTTTTTTTGTCCCTTGCTATGTCCCTGGTGCTCAGTAAAAACATGTTCAATGAATAATCTTTACAACAACCAATGATGTAGGGATAATAGTAATAAATCATTTTTTTTTAAATTTTCATTTTACAGAGGGACAGCAGATTCAGAGAGGATAAACAACTGGCTCACGGTCCCATAGCCAGCAGAAGGCAGAGCAGGGCTTGAGCTGGGACCATCTCCAGTGTCCATGGTTGTCATACTACACCCTCCTGCCCTTGGGACTAGAATCTGGATGTGCCGACTTGTATGATCCAGGGTTCTCAGGGCACCAGGCTGCCTCCTTGGCTCAGGCCTCCTCTCTGCTTGGAAGCAACCCCAGAGCCTGCGCTGGAGGCACAGGGTGATCAGGAAGCACCTGCTCATCTGCGTTGTCATAGCCTTCCCTCCCGGGGAGTTAGCTAAGCCATGAACTCCACAACTTCTCTGGGAGGGGAAGGGGTGCGGGGGGCAGAAGGCCCTGGGCTGACACCTGCAGAGGCTGGAAGCCTGGGGCAGGGCCGGAGCTCTGGGAGAGAGGGAGAGGCCTGGACAGGGCCTCCTAATTTTAGAAACTCCCCAGGGGGCCCTGAGAGCTTTGGGAGGAAAGGGTGACTCATGGCCTGCCAGGCTGGGAGGTGGCAGCCCTACCCTGAGGTTGGTAACTGGCTCCTGTGCTGCAGCCTAACCACACCCTAGTCCTGGCCAGACAAAGTAGAAAGCATAGCACAAGCGCGCCCCCAGGGCTGGGGGCTAAAGTGAGAGGGATGACAGCTGAGGTGCCTAAGAATAGGGTCAAAAAGGTCCCAGCTAAGCCCTGACACCTGCCCACTGCCTTCACCCTTTCAAGCCCTTCAGGATGAAGAGCCCAACAATCCTGTTCAAGGCAAGCACAGAATGTCCCATGAATGTTACACTGTGTTCATTGACAATGCAAAAGCTTCATTTTTCTGTTAAAGGATTTCCTGCCTAGAGAAGACAGACTAACTTTTAAGGCACACAATTAATCAGTACACCTGTGTACCCCTTTTCCTTGGGACTTAGGTAAGGCATGACCTTCCCTTTTCATTCTTTAAATGGGGACAGGATTGCCCACCCTCACCCACCTGGTCCTGGGACTCTGCAGCTCAAATCCTTTCACTGACCCCTAATGCTCTTAAAAAAGCAGTACCTCCTCACAAGGGGCCTCCGCCCTATCAGCAGCCTTGTCTCCCCTGCTCCCCTGTCTCTCCGGGTGGTGGCCACACAGGCACTCATGTTCCCCTCAACAAGATGAACTCTGACTTGCCTAGACTACTGACTGACCCCTAACTCTTCTAGCACTGATCCCTTCTCTTCACATGAGATTCAGCAAAAATGTCGTTCAGAGAGGCCTTCCTTTACCATCGTCAAAGCAGATTTCCTATTATCGTGTCCGTTTATCTCAAAGATCTGCCTCTCCTTCGTAACACTCAGCACAAGGTGTCCTTACTCGTTTTTCTTATGAGTCTCTCTTCCCCATAAGAAGCCTGTAAGGG
The DNA here is from genome assembly GCA_003508835.1 of Eonycteris spelaea. Classification (NCBI taxonomy): domain Eukaryota; kingdom Metazoa; phylum Chordata; class Mammalia; order Chiroptera; family Pteropodidae; genus Eonycteris; species Eonycteris spelaea. The sequence continues at coordinate 406,356 of PUFA01000204.1, read as the reverse complement.
AGCCTTTTGCCCACCATTCTATCCTTAGGGCCTAGCATAGTCTGTCACATGGTCTTTTTCTTGCTTCATTGAACTGGCTATGACCTCTAGTAGAAGCTTATTAAATAACCACCAGAGGAAAGAGAGAGGGAGACACCAATCCCTCCATCACAGAGGTAGGTGGCAGCAACTTACCTCTGGTGAGAAGTCCCCGTGGTGCAGAAGAAGCAAGGTGTCCCCAGACTTGGTGGAATATGGGACTAACTGGTCACCCCGCTGACGGGCAATCACAGTAACCTGGTCACAGAATTTAGTGTTAGAGCTGAGGGAGTGACCAGCCCATCTGGTCCCAGTACCCCTCTATACGGTGCCAGCTACGAAAGTGAGTGAGGAGTCCCATGCCATCCCTGAGCCTCTATCCATATATTAACCTGGGGTATAGCAGGTCCTGGAACTTCAGCTGAGCTGCTTTATTTGAAGTTCTAGAAGGACCCTGGCTGGGGCTGCAGTGGGACTGCATGTGACAGGATCAGAAATTTTGCTCTGTAAAATTTTGCTCTGTAAATAAATACAGAGCAAAAATTGGGGGCTAAGGGAGGAGGGACTGCATATGATTGGAAGAACTCTCATTAGGTATAATTATGAGATCCCCCCTACAGTTCTTAACCTGGGGCTATGGATGTCCATGGATTACTTCAGGGACACAGACCTCTGAAAGAGCTCAAAGGCATGCCTGACTGTGGAGCGCATGAACACAGTTCCTAGAGGGAAGATCTAAAGCGACATTGTCTACTGTGTCCATGCCCGGGAAGGTTAGGAAGCCCTGCCTTAGTCCACCCTGAGGAAGCTGGATTACCACGTGAGCTGGGCCCAGGTCAGGGTCATCGCTGCTCAGCCCTGCATACGAAAAGAAAACACGCAGGTCTCCAACCTGGGGGGTAGAAGAGAAGTGAGGTGAGTGAGGCCAGAAGTAGCCAGCCTGGGCCTGGGTCCTTAATGCTGTTGAACCCTGGCACCCACTCTCTTCTCCCACCTCCAAACACTTGCTCAGGTGGTCCTATCACCTAGAATGCCCCTCCTCTCCAATTTCATTTGGCCAAGTGTAGCTGTGGATTCAAACGAACTTAAGCCAGAATTTGACTGTTGCATGCTGCCCAGGGGTTGGTATTCTAAGGCAGGGTCCCCAACTCCCAGGCCATGAACCAGTACTGGTCCATGACCTGTTAGGAACTGGGTTGCACAGTAGAAGGTGAGCAGCAGGTGAGTGAGCTGAAGCTTCATCTGTATTTGCAGCCACTCCCCAGCGCTAGCATCACTGCCTCAGCTCCACCTCAGATCATCAGGCATTAGATTCTTTCTCATAGGAGCACTAGTCCCTGGTGCCAAAAAGGTTGGGGACCACTACTCTAAGGGTATTTGAACTGCCCAAGCCCCTCTGTGCACCTCTGGATACTTGGGGTTTTCACTGTGGTAAAAATAATCTCCCCGGCGAATGATGTCCACTTGTGGGTCCTCCAGCTTGGACAGGCTCAGCGGCTTAAAGTTATCGACTTTGTCAATGAGGCCTGAGAGAAGCAGGGGGGTTAGATACAATGGTGTACAAATTGAAACACCCTGCTCTGCAAATCCCTCCATCTGGTATCCTTTCCACCACGCCCTCACACAGTCCGGCCAAGCTGCCCGCTCCTGGCTCGTCCCGCTCAGGGCCTTTGCATGCATGGCCTCCCACTGGGAGTGCCCTTCTCCAGCTCCATAGCTGCTTCCTTGCCAGCCCCATTTCAGTCTCTATCTCCTCCAGGAAGCCTTCCCTGTCCCCTCTCTCCATTAAGTCAGAGTGACCACGGCTCTGGGAATGGCCTTAGCCCTGTACCCCTTCTAGTTATCCGTGTCCAAGCCTGGAATCCCCTGCTGCATAGTGAGCACTTGGGGCCAGAGCTGGCTGGCACAGCAGGCACTAGCTAGGGGCAGAGGAGATGGCAGATAGGCCAAGCCCTGGATCACTGGCCTCTCTTCCCTCATCTTGACTATTTGGGCCCTCAGTGTCTTCTCTCCCATCTTCCTGGGTCAGGCTCAGGGACAGAGCCCTCAGAGTTGCTGTGGCTGGTGATGCTGTCTTGTCCTTTGAAAGCCTCTCTTTGGAGACACTTCAGGGGGCCTGTGATAAACCGACCCTCCCTGGCACAGGGCTGGGTACCAGTTGGGGCTCAGTGGCAGAGCCCTCAGGGGCAGCCTTGTCTCTACTACTGGCTCAAGGGCTGCTTGAGGAAGAGCTCTCAGTCCAGGTCAGAGTGGGCACCAGCACTGCGGTGGTGCCTGGCAGTCATTCTCTGGAACAATCCAGGTTTCAGAGGAACCTGGCCAGGGTAGGGGTGCTCTACATGACTACCCACCTCCTGAGGACTTGCCTTCCCTCTGACCCTCAGCCCAAAATGTGATGCTGCCCAGAGCAGCAGGACCCCTTTAACCACCTGAGGACTGTGTACCAGAGGGACCAGCTCCTGGGAGGTGGCCAAATGGAAGTAGAGTCTCTGGGTTGGTGATGGATCACCTGAAGGGGCCAGATACTTACCTGCTGAGAGGAAAAACCTGCCAATTTGAACGAAGGGGGCTGTTGCTGTGAATGACTCCACTGCCATTGCACTGTGGGAGAGAGAGGGCACTGTCAGTGAAGCGAGGCGCCAGGTGAGAGCGGTCTGGGTTCCTCTGGGTTGTGCTCGGCAGGTCCCCATAGAGGAAGAGGGGGGCTCCTACTTGTCCGGACCAGCCCAGGCACTGCAAAAGTCTTGTCTTTACCACCAGCTCCAACGCCTGGATGCTCCTACCCTGTACCCTGGATGGAACACCCTCACTCTGTCTCCTGTCCCCGAGAGCTTCATACCCTCCTGCCTGGACCCCTATAAGCCTGTCCCACCCCACCCCCCAGAAGTCAGATGGATCTTCCATGGACTTCACACCCTCACTGACCCTTCCCAGTGCCGGCAGCATCTAAGCCCCACTGTGCACATTCAAGGCCCTTCCTGGCACAGCCCTGCCCATGGCTGTACGCAGCTCACACCCCAGCAGTGCTCCAGCATTAGGCCAACTTCACCTCCTCTACAACCCTGACCTAACCTACCTCTGTCAAAGTCCTGTGAAGGCCCAGATCAAATGCTGCTGCCTCCTGAAAGCCCTTCCAGACTGTCCTCCCATCCCCCTGGCTAATGGTTAACAAATGCACTCCTCTGGTACTATATGTGCAAACTCTATTAGGCATTCAGTCTAGGCCTCATATTCATGATTTGTTTGAGGGGTCAGAGATGTTGGGCTGCCTTGCCTGTGACCTGCGTGCCCAGCACAGGAGCTGTCCCACCCAGCATACAGACTTGTGCCAGGCAGGGGGGTGGTCTCACAGCCGCCCCCCACCCCCCACCCCCGCCAAGTAACTCCAAAGAAAGCTTTCTGGGAAAAAGGCAGCATGCTAACCACAGGAGTGGCCCACCAGGTCCAATACTTTCTTCAACTCAATCCATTATTCAGCTGTGGAAGCAGAGGCCAGGGACCTGCCAGTGGCAGCCAAGGCTACACTCAGGCCTGGGGCCCAGCTCTCACCTGGGGTTTTTGTGGCCAATCTCTCGGTCAAAGTTTCTGCTGTTGACAATTTCTGACCTCCATTCAGTGTCTGTTGTGGGGAGAGGGAACAAACTCAGCAACCTCTTATCCAAGTCTGTGACCACTCCATGGCCAGGGGCAGCTTCTGGTGCCTTATTGGATGGATAAGCAAGCAGGGCTCCAAGGACCAGCACCCAGAGATCTCAACACCTAGTTCTGTACCCTTCCCCCTGCAGGGATGTGCCCAGCATCTGCCCACAGGCCAGGGTAGGGCTGAGAGAGTAGGAGGCCGATACTCACTGTAGGAATATCTCCTCTCAGTTTTCACCTGCCCATCCTCGGTGTATTCCCTGCAAGGAAAGCACAGGCAGCCCAGAGTCAGAGTCAGCCCATCATTCCTGAGTCATTCCCATCTCTAAGCATCCCTTCCTGGAAATAACTCAGAGCTACCAGGTCAAACTGCCCAAATGGAGCAGGCCTTGTCAGCATTGGCCCCGAGACAGGGTACTCACTCCCTGGCATACAGCCAGCTCCAGCCTTTGAAGGCCCTGACTGAAGAGAAGTGCTTTTCATCCCAAGCTGAAATCTGTCTTGTTCACACCAACATTTGCAGCCTCTGGGCTCAGATATGGCTGCATACTGTGCTCCAAGACAACCCATAGAGGTCCCTGCAGCTGCCCTTCTCCAGGCTGAGCTGCCTTGGCTTCCCCAGCCACATCCCTACACCTCAGCTCATAATCCATGTTGCTCATGTGGGGATGACCCCACCCCCAGACTGGCCAGTGAGATCCTCCACTGGGACTTCTGTTAGAAGTGAAAGATATAAGAGGAGGCTTCCTCTGCCCTCTCAATGGACAGAAGATAGCACCAACACATGTGGAAGCAGTTTGCGGCCTGGATCCAGTTATGCCTTAAGCTTGGCATCCATGGAACATCTTTGGAACACCTGTGGAGCTAATCAAACCCCCTTTCTCCTTTGACCCACTCTGCATTGGATTTCTACCACCTTCAAACAGAAGACCATTGGCTAATAACTTTGGGATAATTTGACATTTCTTTGATAGGAAGATTTTATACTTTAAATTTCAGAAGTGTCAAAATGAAAGACACCTGCATTTTATCTTACCATCTGCACCTTCTTGTTACCAACTGATTTCCACTCCCTGGTACCTCACCTGGACTCCTCAGTCTCTACCCACTGGTACATCTCCACATGCCGCCGCAGCTTCACAGCTGGAAGGTGGACCCCATAGTTTGGATCAGATAAGAGCTTCAAAAAGAATCAAACAAACCAAAATGTCAGCCCAGAATGTCCACTTAGGGGAAGCTGGACTGAAAGAGAAACGGGTACAGAGGACAGTGACATGTTGGAAAACTCTGCCTCATGTGGGAGAATTGAGTGAAGCCATATGTCTCAAGTTCTAAACACCCAATGCCTGTGACCATGGTACAGTACAAGCTCGGGCTACATGGCCCAATGGAATGGTACCAACAACAACATATTTCGTGTTCAAATAGGGGGGTCCAATAACCAGAGTACCTTGTAGCCCACACTAGACACATGCTAATCTTAATCATGAAAGCACCTATTTGTAAAGCTCACACCATGTGCCAGGCACTGTGCCAGAACGTTAGCTATTTAATCCTACCAAATCTTCAAAACTGGCCCCCAGTTTATTACAATTGTTTTCCCCATTTTACAGATGATGTTGAGACTCAGGAGGGATGGGTCCACACAGCTGCTGCATGGTGGAGTCAGGAATCACACCCATGTGTATCCATCTCCAAGTCCCATGCATTCAAAATCTTCAACCAGACAATACTAAGCGATGTGCCCCAAGCCTCCGGTGGATCGGCAGCTATCGCCACACCTACCTTGGACGTCCGCAGTGCCCCAATGATGTGCACAAGCCTCCCCTCGTTTTCCGGGGCCACGCTATGGATGCTGTCGGGGGACACCACAAGTGAGAGCCCCTCAGCCAGAGGTTGCTGTCTTCAATGCACGGCCCTGTGAGCAAAGCAGAGTGAGGATTTCAAAAACTCAGTGTGGCCTGATATGGTTGTGCTTATTGCAGTGTCTCGGGGCAGGATGGGCCTCAGTGAGCATTGAAACTGTTCTCTCCATGTTACAGTTGGAAAACTAAGGTCTAACAAGTGGCAGAGTGGGAACTCAGAATTCCTGTTTTCCCAGGTGGACCTCTTCTCACCCGCCCCCCGCCCCCTGCCCTCATATTGCAACAAGCTAGTGCTTTTATTTGCCCTATACTCCCTCCCCCATTTTCCTCTATCTTCTCCTCTCCTCCTGTACTTTCAGGCCATGTATTTACAAGCCCATCTGGATTGCTGTCCATATCATGTGATCCAGCCTAGCCAATTAGAATATGCGTCCACTGGCCATGCGACTGGTTCAGAAAGGACTGAGACCCAAGCCAGAATACAGAGATCTCTCTGTAACTTTTGCTAAACTTATTTAGAAAGAGACGGTTCCTCTGTTCTCTGGGGTTGCTAAGTGGATTGGTGTGACCCTGGAGTTCCTTTGCCACCACAAAGAAAGAGCCTGCCAAAGAAAAATCCAAAATAGAGAAAAACAGGCAAAAGGTAGAGAAATGGAGATTCTTGGTGACCCAGCATGAATGCCCAAATCCAACCATGCCTGAAGCTGGTTTTACCCCAAGATTTCAAGCATGTTAACCTTTCCATTCCCCTTCCCACCTATGTCAGTTGTGAGGTGGGTCACAAGAGAAAAATTCTGATTAATTCAGCATCCCTTCCCTTTATCTTTATAAAATGTAGACCTTTGTTACTAAACCCAGCCTCTGGATTCACAGACTTTGCTCCCTGATGCTACAGGGACCCTCGCCCTGCACAGAGGAACCCCAAACATTTTACCTCATTGGTAAAAATTAAGTAGAAGGAGAGCAAGAAGGTCATGAGCCCAACAAACATCCCACCCGAGGTCTCACTCAGCCGCTCCAGGAAGCCCGGCTGGCGGTCAGTTGTAGTTTTTACGTGTTCTCTTCTGTTACTCGTACTGGAATACTGAAAAAAAAATTTTTTTAATCAGAATGAAAATTAGTTTTTAAAAATAAATTGAATTTTGCTATTTATTTATACTCAGTTTTTACTGTTTTCGTTATAAACATAAAAATGCACAGATATTAAGTATAGTTTGATGGGTTTTGACAAATGTATACCCATTTGACCAACATCCAACTCACAATACAGAACATGTCTATCACCTCGGAAAGTTTCTTTGTGCCTCTTTCCTGCCAATACTCCCCTTTCTCCACCTCCCAGAGTTAATGACTATTTGAATTTGTATCATTACAAATTAGTTTTGCCTCTTATAGAACTTGATACAAATGGATTCATAATACAGCATGTTCTTTTCAGTCCAGATTCCTTAACTCAGAATAATGCTTTTGAGGTTCACCCACATTGTACGGTGTATCAGTAGTTTATTCCTTTTTATGGCTGAGTAGTGTTCCATTTATGAATATATCACATTTGTTGATTCATTCACCAGTGGACAGATATCTTGGTTATTTCCAGTTCTTAGCTATTATGACTAATGCTTCTACGAACATTCATGTACGAGTCTTTATGCAGACACATGCTTTTGTTTCCCTTGAGTATCGGATATATACCTAGGAGAATTGATGGACCTCAGGGAAGATGTATGTTTTTTAAGAAATTGCTGAACTGTTTTACAGAGAGGTTATTAGAGGTATACTATTAATTCAATTCAACAAATAGTGGCTCAGTTTACCAAGGGCTGTGCTGGGCCTTACAGGAGCAGGGGAAGGGGAGATAGGCTTTATGGCCATTGAGTCACAGCCACAAACAGTGCTAGGTCATGCTGAGTGTCTGGTGAGAGGAGAGGATCCAGTGCTAAAAGAAGGACCCTTTCCAGCTGGGGATCGAGGCGGATCCCCTGGAGGAGGAGACGTTTAAGTAAGACTTCAGAGCCAGACCCTAGAGTAAGGGCAAACCCAGCAGGGGAAAGTGTGTGAGCAATAGTGAGAAAGTAGGAAATGGTTCTGGGGAACAGCTGCCTATCTGCTCTAGCTGGGTTGTGGAGGGGGCAGCTAGGCACATCCAGACAAATTCATGGTAGGCCTCAAATTCCACGGTCAGTGGTTTAGGCTTTGTCCCACCAGTAACAGAAGCATGGTTTGGAGTGTGTCCAATGCTGACTGAGAGTGTTGTTATCAGGGGCAGGACTCTGGAGTCAAAAGGACTGAGTTTGAATCCAGACTCTGACACGTATCAGCTATGGGACCTTGAGCAAGCGATATAACCCCTTTATGCCTTCTATTTCCTCGTGAGTAAAATGGGGATAATAATCCAAAACATAAAGTTGTGGTGAGGACCAAAGGACCTAATTATTCAATGGCTCAGTGCCTAGGGCACAGTAAGCAATGTACAGGTGCTACCTGGTGGTAATGTTACTAGCTTTTTCTGTAACTGATACCAAGGCTTGTGTCAAGGGGGTCAGCCGACAAAAGTCACAGAGATGTAAAGAGATTCTGAGATATAAAAAGGGTAAGTCAGGCCCCACCCTGGAACTGGGGAGTCAGAGGAGAAATTCAAATCAGTCTCCATTTATATTCTCTGATTATTTCCAAATGCCACCATGCCAGACCTGCAAGAGACCAGAAGTCCATTGTGTTCAGAAATGGTCTTAACATTTTGGAAATGCCATTTGGAAATATTAGTGGAGCAATTCACTGTAGGCAGTTAGGTGACCATGAACCATCATAATGATGACAATGGCAAATGCACTGGTCTATCACAGGCCGGTCATAGGTAAGCCCAAGGAGGTGGGTGCTATCACTACCCCATTTCACGGATGAGAAAACCAAGGCTCAGCAGTAAAGTCATCAGCCCAGATCACTCAGCCTCTAAGAGGTGGAGTCAGGATTCAGATCCGGGCAAACTGCATTCTTCACTTCTTGGGCTGTAAGGAAAGCAGAACATTGGGAGCCAGTGGCAGACAGTGATGGGAAAATGAGCCAATCCTGCTATTACTGGTGTGGCCCCAAACTTGGGGACTAGAAGGCATGGCTTCCTCCCTGGTGTCCCTCAACATACATCTAAGAGCCAACATCAAGATCAGGGGCTCAAAGATGGCCTTACAGGAAAAAAAGAAAGGCACAGGAAGGTGCCCCTCAAGCTAAGGGAGGTGTAAGATGGGTAGTGACATGATATACCCAGCCCAAATTCTGAACCAAATTCCCTACAAACAGAATAATGGAGATTTCCTGGGTCCACTCCTCACCCGCTACACCTCCCCTAGCCTGAGGAGCACCCTCCTGAGCCTTTCTTCCTTCCCTTCAAAGCTATCTTTGACCTCTTAATCTTAATGTTGGCTCCCTTTTGTGTGTTGAATACCTATATGTATTTCAGTGACACAAACCCTCCCAGTTCCAGCACTCTGGACTCAAGAAGCAATAAAGGGCGGAAAAAGAGGTTAACACAAAGGCCCTGAAAATTACTTGCTCCGTAACCATGGGTAAGCTGCTCTACCTCTCTGATCCTGTTTACTAACTTATAAAATGGAGATGGTAAATAGTACCTCTGTCACAAGACAGTTGTTACATTAAGAATTCTGTCACCTCCCTGCTCCACCCCACCATTTTCCTCATGGGACATGGCAGCTCCCATAAACACACACCAGGCAAAGACTTGGCAGCAGAGGATACCCAAATTCATCTACATTCCTTGGCAAAAGTCAGGTCCTAACATACCCAAGATGGTCTCTGCCCGCAAGGACTATTCATGCTAGACTGTAAAGTTAGATTTTTTTTCACGTATTATGAAAAAATACGCACCAAGCAATGTGCAAAACACAACCTCCCTTAGACTTCCCAGTAACCCAACTCACAAGAGATTAAGGCCACACACCTACTGAGAGGATGAAATTGGATTTGCCCCTAGGTCTGCCTAACTCCAAAGCCTGCAGTTTTCGGCACCTTTCCACGATGTAACCTCACAAGCTGGCTGTGAGACCTGGGCAAAGTGCCTTTCCCTGCTGGGAAATTCCTTATCTGTAAAATGTGGTGGTATGGGGGCAGAACGTAGGCCACCTCTAAGGACAGGCAGGTCTCCTGACTGCCCTTTCCCCTGGCAGACCCTGGCTCTTATGGACCACCTCTGAGGTTTTTCTAGGTGCATTATTCAAGGCTTCTAGGCCCCCAAGACAACCCTAACCTAGGCCAGAGTGTGCTAGGGCTGTGGATGACACAAACCGTGCCTCTCAGGGGTGTGGGAGGCAGAGAGGACGCTTGGGGACAGAGGAGAGGCCTGGAAAGAGGGTGTAACAGGCTACGGGAGAGTGGGTAGGGCACTCCACCAAAGCAGGAGGGAGGGAGAGAGGAAGGGAGTATCTGAGGCTGGCAGTGCTCCCGAGCTGGCTCTAAATGCACTTTCGCAGAGGAGGGGAGTGGTGAGTCACCAGCTTCTCCACATCCAGCACCCTGGTGAAAAAGGCTGCTCGGTTTGTTGAATGAATGTTGGACTTAAATAGAAAAGTTCCCGAGAAAGCCTGGCTGCAAGGAGAAGAGGCCAGCAGTCTTTCGAAGGGAAACATTTTCAGTCAGGGCTTCTCTAACCAAATCCACGCTAGGAGGAGGAGGAGCCCAGCAGTAGCGAAATGCTCCGTCTCACAGTCATCCTAAGTCCTCCGCTCCCAACCTTGCCTGTGTCCCTTTGCAGCATCACAGCCTCCATTCCATAAACCCCCGCTGAGCAGGGAGCTCACTGCCCACCGGAAAAGCCCTGTCTGTCCGTCGCTGGACAGCTCCACTAGGCGGTATCAGCTTCACTACCCTTCCCGCCGCCTGGCCCCCTCTCTGAGGTTTCTTCTAGCTCTCAAAGTCCGCGGACTTGAGAATCTCAAGGGCCCAAGCGGGAACTGGAAATGAAAGAGGGAACAGGGGAGCGGTGCCGCGCACTTGTAGATCCCAATGCCGGGAGCAACACCTCTTGGGTCTCCCCACAATTTGGAGGATGAGGTGGACCAAAGGCGCCTGGACAGGCTAAGAGAAATGAACAGATTGGCTGCTAGAAGGCATAGAGAAGGCATGCAGAGGGAGATAGGGGGCCCGCCACAAGAGCTGGGGTCAGACAAGCAAAATGGACCTAGGCGGCCCCTTGGGGAAGAGAAGGACCCGGGACATGGGGAAGTATGGGTGTGGCCCGACAGAACTGGAGATACTCACATTCGCGGCCATGGTGGGACCCGGCTTGCCGCCCTGTCTCGCTCTGTTTTGTACGAAAGGGGTTTACGGAGTGCGGAATCCAGTAGCCTCTCGACTGCCCAAGAACTGAAAAAATTCGCGTGAAGCCCAGAACCAGAGGGGACGTCCTACAATGTCACCGCCCCTTCGACCCGGGCTTTTTTGCTCATGCGTGCCGCAAGGGGTTCTGGGAAATATAGTCCGAGGTCTAGTGCTTTCTCCTCAAAGTCGCGAAATGCATTGTCTGTCACTGATGCGCCTGCGTGCTACAAGACTTTCTGGGCCATGTGCTTCCTACCGCCTGGAGAAGTGCCGGGCAGCGCGCGGCCTGCTGGGAAATGTAGTTCCCTGCCGAGAGGACCAGGCTAGGGTTAGGAAGGCGCCGAGGCAGGCGCGCGGCGGGCAGGCCTGGAGGGGGCGGGTCCGCGGGCCTCGGAGCCGCTCGCCCTACCTGAGGAGAGGTCACGGCCTGAAGACTCCGAACATCGCTGCTGCCGCTACCCTGCGAAGTCTGAGCGGTGGGTTGTAGCCATGGCCTACTGCCGGCAGGAAGGTAGGAGAGTGAGATCCTTTGGAGCCGCCTGACTAGGGCCTGCAGGGGACATGCGGTCTTTCTGCTCCTGCAGGCCCCAGCCGCCTGCGACCCCACTCGCGGCGCAGGCCGCCAGAGGCGGTCCGGGGTACCCTCATCTCGACCTTTGGAGCCGGCTGGGTGGCAGGCTTGCCACTCCCGATTTGCCATTGAGAAAACCGAGACTGGGAGGAACGAGGCTGTTCCAAGGTCATGGTGAGGCTCGAACCCGGGCTTCAGAGGGACGAGCTCTTGGGGATTTTATAAATTAGACCCAAGTGGATAAGGGAAACGTGCTCCACAGGTTTCCTCCCCTGGCTCGCAGTGGGGAATTTGTCATTACCTACTATCGTTCTTACCACACACCACGTGTTTCCGTTTGCCCGCGCCTTTTAACTGTCCTGAAAAGTTGCCACTCGGGTTAGGTGTCGTGCTAGTGAAGAAGAAGTACCAAAAACAGGAACATTTATTGAATCCCAAATGCAATCAGGCACTTCAGGGAGTTTTACGTGGTTTATCTCATTAATCTCATTATATCAGCGACTTTTCTAGTTCAGGGTCTGTTAAGACACAGAAGCGACTTTGCTAAACCCATGTGGTGGTGAATTGTGAAGCTGGGGTTAGAGCCCTGGCAGTCTGATTGCAGAACGGCATTATCCAATCTGGTGCCCCGTGGATTCCAGAAGTCCTGTGCTGGAAGACATCCTCTCCCATGCCCACCAACTCCCCAAAATAGTTGGCCTTGGAGAGTTCAGAAATCTTCAGGCCCACTATGGCTCTTTATCCCTGAGCCTCCACCTAACCCCTCTAGGCCTCAGTTTCTAATCTTGTAAAATGAGAAGTTAAGAAAATTTAGTCTTCATTCAGCAGATGTTCATGAAGAACCAACTCTGTGCCAGGAGATGAGGATGCTGTGGACACTTGAAAAGCTACAAAGAAAATTGGAACTCACCCAGAAATTTCTTGGTGAATAGTCCAGCTCCCTCAGTTTAATTCAGGGAATCTGAAGCCTAGAAAAGAGTCCTTCCCAAAGTCATACATCAAGTTAGGGGTAACAGGTCTATTTAAAATGCGAATCCTTTTCTCCCACCCACCTTGCTTTTAGAACTCCTCCTTCCTGGGTCATAAAGCCATAATACTGATGTTGCTAATGAACATATTTAATACTTTATTGTGCCCTCATCCCTTTGTTAGACAAAGTTGGTCTCTTTTTTTAATTTTCTTTCTGAGTCCCTAATTTACTTGACTTGTAGCAAGTAATCTTGAACCTTTTGGGTATAAAAGCTGTTCTGATAAGTAGACCCCTCCTTGCCCTCTAGAATTCTAGGAGGCACAGGTTCTTTGGGAAGAAGCAGGTTTCACCTTCTACCAAAGCATGGATCCTTATCTTTTCCTGTTCAAAGAACTCGTTAGTTTAGGGATGAGAATTGAAAGCACTCACTTTCAGACCTTTCTTAGTTTTTATCTTATCCATACCACTGTTCCCTAAACCCTAAATTTGTTTTCTACCCACCAATTTTTTTATGCTTCACCTGGGACTTAGAAAAATGATTCAAATTCCTTGCCATATAATGCTTATGTGATCCAATCCCTGGTCTCTAACCAGTGTGTCACTGCTCAGCCACACTGGCCTTTTGGCTGTTCCCTTTGTCTGATGCATCATCCTTCAGCTCTTCCCATGGTACCGCTCATCCTTTAAGATTCAGTTCAAATGTCACCTCAGAAAGGTCTTCCCTGACCCTCTGTGTCTTTCACATCAAAAATTTTCTGAAATTACTTGGTTACTTTTATTATCTTATTTGTCTTCTCTCACTAAGCTAAGAGCATTAGATGGGTCATATCCCCAACATCTAACACACGACCTAGTGTACAAATGGGCACTCACATCTTTATGAATAAACTCTTATATATGCCTGCCCTCTGTTCTGAGTGAATCACTTACCTGTACAAATTACATTGAGGGTCCACTCACCACCCAGCCTTCAGGATAAAGGCACTAGCTTGACATTCAAGGCATTCCACAGCATGGAGCCAGCCTTGCTCCCTGAGCTTGGGCTACCCCCACTTTTCTTTGTTGACCCCACACTGTTCTTTTCTTTAGTTTCCTCCTTTTCAAGACTGAGCCTTTCCTTTCCTGTTTATTCAGCAAACATTTATTGAGCACCTGTGATGTGGCATCTACTGGGCATATAGGAGTGGCACAGGTAACGCAGTCAGCCCTCATGGCCTGGTGGAGAGATGGGCACTCCTTCTGGGTTGGATATAATGAAAGATTATGTTGTGTGATGATTCCATGTGTGTTCATGGTCCCCTTTATGGAGCAAGATGAGACGACCCATCCAAGGGTATTCTGTATATTCTACGTAATGGTGGTAACCATTATGTCTTCCTACCCTCCAGAGTTCAATTTTTAACAAATATTGGTTACCCACTATGTTCTGGGAATTGTTCTAGGCTCTGGGGATACTGCAATGAATGGATTAAACAAATGCTTGCCCGTAAGGAGCTATCACTTTAGTTGGGGTAGCTGGGTGGTAAGCAAATATATATGTTGGGTGAAGAAAAGTGTTTTGGAGAAAATAAAGCAAGGTAAGGGAGATGTGCAGTGCTCAAGGAAGGTGGCGGCTGAGCAGGTGGTATGAAGTCAGGGATAGGATGGCTGTGAAAATATCTGAGGGAGCAACCTGTGCAAAGGCCCAGAGGTAGGTGTGTGCTCAGCATGTTTAAGTAAATGCAAGGAGGTACTGGAATGGAGGGAGCAAGTGGTGCAGGGAGATAGAGTCCTAGAGGTGAGAGATGCAGATCTTTCTAGATGAATTTGAAGCTAGAGCTAACCAGAGCTGATGATGGATGGAAGTGTGAGAAAAAGACAGGAGTCAAGGATAGTTGTACAGAGAGTAAAACTATAGAATGGGGTGTCTTGGTATCCATCTGCTCAGTAAGTCCTTCTGTTCTCAGTCCTACCCTGAAGTCCTTTCAGAGTGTACCCCTGGGATCTTGCGGTGGGGATTTCTTTTCTTCTAGTAGACTTCCTCCTTGTGCACTGTGGGTCCAGCATTCTCCATTCATTTTGTCAGAGAGCACTCTCCTGTCAGCTTTTCCATTTTTAAAACTTTATTGACATCTCCGGCCTCTGATTGCCTCTTTTCCTGGCCATTTTATCCTTGTTATTTGATGCCATTTAAAAAGTTTCTGTCTTGAACAAGATTTCAAGGGAGAACAGAAACCCATTTCATATTCTCTGTTTACCATGGTAGGTAGGCTGAGCTGGTGAGGGGCCTGGTCTTTGGACTCCAAAAAGGTACCTGATTACCCTACCAGTTGGTATCCTTAGCACTAGTTCGTTCTTTCACAGTTAGATCAGTTAGGAATAAATAAGCATTGTACTTGTGTTCACTTTTAAAAAATCCAGGAAGCAGAGGCCTGGAAACACACACTTTGTTATCATAAATCACAATATCACATCTGTCCATCTGGTATAACCGTTCTCTAAGGAAGATGTCTAGGAAGGTACAGGAGAGGGCTCAGCCTCTATAAAGGAGGGACCTGGAACATTCTCTATGAGATTGTACTAGGCCCGTGATTCCCACACCTGACTTTATCAGTCCACCTGTGAAGCCAGTGAGCAATGTGGACATGCCAGAGTTTGATTTAACTTTTATTGGGTGAGACCTGGCCTATTTGCCTCAAATCCCCTGGGTGCCCATCACAGTTTGGACTTGCCTTTTGGGCCTCACCATTGATCGGGCCTCGCTGAGATCTTGGTAAACAAAAGTGTTGGGCCTGGGCTGAGAAATTTGCTGTCAGCTTATTCTGCTTAGCATTCAGCATTTTTGCAGGTTGCTTTCCAGTGTTTTGAAAACTGGCCAGGATAACCAAGGTCATTAGGTACCTTAATGTGCCCTGGCTGCTTGGCCCAAATCCTTTCCCAGGCAGTCTTTTCTAAAATAAATTGTGAGATATGGAGGCAGAGACCAGCTCTGGGGGTGGAAACCTCAGGTGGGTTGGAGGTCCAGTCCCTGTGCATGCCGAGGGTCGCATGTTGTTACTGTTACCATGCAGAAAGGGTGTGACGCACCAAGGTGCCTTCCTTCTGTCCCCTCAGCTGTCCTTTTCACTGGAGGTGTGCTCTGGTTTTTGCTGTCACCCCCCATGCTTTCCCCAAGCCTCTTCCTTAAATCCACCAGCCTAAGCGTGGGCCCAAATGTTTTCCTTTGTTTCCCTTAGCATACCTGTGACTGAACTATCTTAAATATAAAGAGATGAGAGAGTATGAAATAATAAGAGCTAATGCAAGCATCTCTCAGAGACCATGTTTCTGTAGGCTGGCCTCTGCTCCCATAGTAGCTAACTCCCTCCAGGCCACTGACTAAGCCCTGTCCAGGAGCACATTTGGATGGTGCCTGGAGAAGTCTTAAATGCCAGGGACCTCCTATCCCCTTCCAGATGACAGCCCCATTATTCCAGATCTCCTGGTCAGAATGGGTAGTTAGTAGGGCTATAGAATTTGTCTTGCCCTTCACCAGGTATATACCCAGTAGCTTAGAAGAAATCTCTTGTTTATTCATTCAGCAAATATTTATTCACTTGATTTCTAAGCTTTTTGGGTCAGAGATTAAGGCGGTATTTATTGTATAGAATATACCCATCCTATAGGTAGCTTTTTCATTTTGTTAATGGTTTCCTTTTCAGAGTGGAAGCAGTTTAGTTTGTTATAGCCACATTTGTTTAGTTTTGCTTTTGTCGCTTTTGCATTTGGTGTCAAATTAAAAAATCATTACTGCCTATATTCTTTTAGAGTTTTATGGTTTAGGTGTTATGTTCAAGTCTTTAAACCATTTTGAGTTAGTTTTGTGTATGTTGTAAGAGAGTGGTCTAGTTTTATTCTTTTGCATGTGGCTGTCCAATTTCCCCAACAGCATTTGTTGAAGAGACTGTTTTCCTCATTACATGTTCTTGACTTCATTTTTGTAAATAATTAACCATATATGTGTGAGTTTGTTTCTGGACTCTTTTCTGTTTCAGTTATTTGTGTGTCTGTTTTTATGCTAATGCCATACTGTTATAACAACTTTACCTTCCTAATATAGTTTGAAATTGTACTATGATGCCTCCAACTTTGTTCTTCTTTCTCAAGATTCCTTTGGCTGTTGGGGGTCTTTAATGGTCCCCTACAAATTTTAGGATTGTTTTATTTCTGTGAAAAATGCTTTTGGAATTTCGATAAGATATTGCATTGAATCTGTAGATTGCTTTGGGTGATATGGACATTTAAACAATGTTAATTCTAATCCATGAGCATGAAAGAACTTTTCATTAATTTGTGTCTTCACTTGCCATCATTAATATCTTGTAGTTTTCAATGTAAATGCGCACCTCCTTGGTTAAATTTATTCCTAGGTATTTATTATTTTTGATGAAATTATAAATTAATTGTTCTCTTAATTTCTCTTTTTGATAGTTCATTATTAGTATATAGAAACTCGAGATTTTGTGTATTGATTTTGTATCCTGCAACTTTCCTGAATTTGTTTATTAAATCAAACAACTTTTTGATGGAGTCTTTAGGGTTTTCTGTATATAATATGTCACCTGTAAATAGAGACAGTTTCTTTTTCTTTTCCCATTTGGTTGCCTTTTATTTCATTTCTTGCCTAATTGCTCTGGCTAGGACTTCCAATACTATGTTAAATATAAAAGTGACAAGAGTAGGCATCCTTATGTTGTTTCTGATCTTAGAGGAAAATTTTTCTGCTTTTCACCACTGAGTATGATGTTTGTTGTTAGCTTCTCAGATATGGCCTTTATTATGTTGAGATACATTCCCTCCACACCTACTTTGAGAGAGGTTTTTTTTATAAATGGATGTTGAATTTTGTCACATGCTTTGTCTGCATCTATTGGGATGAGCGTAGATTTTTATTTTGTTAACATGGTATATCACTTTGACTGATTTTAAGATGTTGAACCATCCTTCCATCCCTGGAATGAATTTTGTCTGATCATGGTATATGACCCTTTTAATGTATTGTTGAATTTGGTTTACTAATATTTTGTTGAGGAGTTTTACATCTATGTTTATCAAGGATGTTGGCCTGTAATTTTCTTATGGCATCTTTGTGAGTTTGGAAGAGTTCCCTCTTCTATTTTTGGAGTAGTTTAAGAAGGATTAGTATTGATTTTTCTTTGAACATTTGGTAAAATTCACCAGTGAAGCCTTCTGGTCTTCAATTTGTGTTTGTTGGAAGATTTTTCATTCCTGATTCAATCTCCTTACTAGTAATTGGTCTGTTCAGGTCTTCTATTTCATCATGATTTAGTCCTGGTAGGTTGTGTGTTTCAGGAATTTATTTTAAGTTTTCTAATTTGTTGACATATACTTGTTCATAGTAGTTGATCTTTTGTATTGTCTTTTTTTCTCTGTTTCATTTATTTCTGCTCTAATCCTTGTTATGCTCTTCCTTCTACTAACTTCAGTCTTCATTTGTTCTTTTTCTAGTTCCTCGAAGTGTAAAGTTATGTGATTTAATTGAGACTTTTCTAGTTTCTTGAGGTAGGCATTTATTGCATTGAACTTTCCTCATAGAACTGCTTTTGCTGCGTCCTTTAAATTTTCCATTTTCATTTTCTCAAGATATTTTTTATTTCTCTTTTTATTTCTTCTTTGGCCGATATTTTTGTTCAGTAGCATGTTGTTTAATCTTCACATATTTATGAATTTTCTAGTTTTTTTCATGTTATTAATTTCTGGTTTCATACTATTATGGTTGGAAAAGATACTTGATATGATATCAGTCCTCTTAAATTTATTAAGATTTGACTTGTGATCTAACATATGATTTATCTTGGCACATGTTCCATATGCACTTGAGAAGAATGTGTTGCTTTAGGATGGAATAAATATCTGTTATGTCAATCTGGTCTAACATATTGTTTAAGGCCAATGTTTTCTTACTGATCTGTTCTTTGATGTAAGTGGGTTATTGAAGTCCCTCACTATTATTGTATTTCTGTTTCTCCCTTTAAATTCGTTAATATTTGCTCTATATGTTTAGGTACTCCTATGTTGGGTGCATAAATATTTACAAATGTTATAACTTGTTGGATTGACTCCTTTATCACATGTAACACCCTTCTTTGTATCTTACTACAGTCTGTTTTGAAGTCTATTTTGTCATGTATAAGTATAGCTTCTCAAGCTTTTTCTTTTTCTTTTTCTTTGTTGCCATTTGCAATGTGATATCTTTTTCTATCCATTCACTTTCAGTGTGTATATCCTTACATCTAGTCAGTCTCTTGTAAGCAGCAGCATATAGTAGCTGGGCCTTATTTTTTAAATCCATTTAGCCACTCTGTCTTTTAATTGGAGAACTTAGTCTGTTTACATTTAAAATAATTATTGATAGGTATGTGTACTATTGCATTTTGTTAATTGCTTTCTAGGGGTTTTTGTAGTTTCTATCCCTTTCTTCTGCCCTCTTTGTGGTTTGATGACTTTCTTTAGCAGTGTGCTTCCATTCCTTTATCTTTTGTATATTCACTATAGCTTTTTGCTTCATGGTTACCGTGAGGCTTACATGTAACAGCTTATGTGTACTTATTTTATATAAGTCTATTTTAAGTTGCCAACAACTTAAGTTTGATCTCATTGTAAAGCTCAACATTATTGCAGTCCCTCTCCTACATTTTGTTTTTGATGTCACATTTTGTATATTTTTATCTGTTGCATTCTTAACTCAGGAGTTCCCAACCCCCTTCCTTCCCCTCTGCCCCCCACAGACCAGTTTGTGGCCTGTTAGGAACTGAGCCGACGCAGGAGGCAAGCGAGCAAAACTTCATCTGGCAGCCACTCCCTGGCACTAACATCACCACCTCTGCTCCACCTCAGATCATCAGTCGTTAGATTCTCAGAAGCCAGTCCCTAGTGCCAAAAGGTTGGGGATCACTGCCTTAACTATTATTGTAACTAATAGGGTTTTCTTACTTGTGTCTTTTAACCTTTCTCCAGGCATGGGCCTGGCCATGCTCTGGGTGTGGTAGCTGTTTAAGAACTCTTTCTCAGTTGGTTACAGTCCTTAGAAACATAAGTTACCACTAACCACTAGAGCCAGGTGATGTAGAGGTGTACCCTGATAGCATTTGCAAAAATCAGTGTGCAGACAGAATTATGAGCTCTTTTCTGGGTGACACAATTAGACAGGCCTATGAGACCAGGAACACAAGCTTTTCTTGGCCTCCAGAGCTAGTGGATCAGTGGCGCCCCCCTGGTGGCAGTCACAGGAAGTGAGACACTAGAAACATGTCAGAGTTCCCTTCCAGAAGATACTGGTGCCTAGAACAGCAAAGGGATAGCCGAAGATGGTGCCCACCAGTCTCCTGTCCCAGAGTGTTCCAGCAGGCTGCTAGTGTGTGCATCAAATTAGAAGTCTCAGGCAGGCACTTTAATATAAGCAGGTGAATTTTCTTCACTTAAAGTCTGGGCGTGTTCACTGCTCTTGAACTGAGTCTTGGGGAGCTGCTTAAGAGCAGTTTCTCAGATCACTAAAGTTAGATGTCTTAGGGGCTCATCTCTTGTATGTTTAAAGTTGGGGTGTCCAATGTGAGGTTCCATCCTTAGCTCTGCAAGGAGAAGCTCTGGGTTTTAAGTTCCCTCTTGGTTGTAGGTCCTA
The DNA here is from genome assembly GCA_003508835.1 of Eonycteris spelaea. NCBI lineage: Eukaryota > Metazoa > Chordata > Mammalia > Chiroptera > Pteropodidae > Eonycteris > Eonycteris spelaea. Next base: position 386,308 of record PUFA01000204.1, on the reverse strand, counting down.
TGGGGGGGGGGCAGTTACGGTTTATGGCAAGATTGTGTCCAGCCTCCCACTTGTTTTAATGTGTTTTTTTTCTCATTTGCCCGATGTGCAGTTGTCACTTAGCGCCTTTAGGTTTTTTTAAAGAGATGTTCACCATGTAGCTGTAGACTCAGTGTGTTCATGGGAGGAAGTGAGCCCGGGCTCTTCCTACATATCATCTTGAACGCTCTTCTTTTTCCTTATGCTTTTTTCCTGTTCCCGTGCTCCACCCAGTCCCCACCCCAGCACATGAGAGCAGCTTGTGGAGTCAAGTAGGGGTTGCTCAGCAGCAGTCATTTGAGCATCCCTGGCCTAATTAATTATTGTCATTCTGCAGTGTTGTGTGAACGCTGTGACTGCTCCAGATGGATCCTGTAAGCTGAAGAGGAGGGGACACATTGAGTTGCTCACAGATTGATGGGAAATAACGTGGACAAGTCAAAGCACCACAGAGTTCTGAGAAGGGACTGCTCCTTTCTTGATGAGAATAGACTTATTATACACTGGACTGCCAGCAAATTTGGGGATGAAAAGCAGTTGTGTTTGGTAGGATTGGGATCTCGTTCCTATGTGGATATTCATATGGTGGGCAGGGTGTACTATCATCCTCCTCACCAAGACTTGGTGGAGTTTTCGTTCCAGCACAGTTATTCAGTGGAAGTGGCTATTAAACTGTCGTGCAGTGTCTCAGCTCAGGGAGGGCGGTTTGATCGTCATCTCACTTTGGGGTTTCATATGGGACAGTCTTCAAACTTGGTTTGTGTGACTGATTCACTGCTCTTGAGTGAAAGGATTCTTCTTCTGCCTTCCAAATACTAGGGAAGGATCGAATCATATTTGTGACCAAAGAAGACCATGAAACTCCAAGCAGTGCAGAGCTAGTGGCTGACGACCCCAACGATCCATATGAGGAACATGGTGAGTGACCTGGGGCCTCCTAGGGACCCACAGGTAAATACTGGGGGAAAAGTTCAATATTCAAAATTCCTTTCCAATTTTGTCCTAGCTAAGGCTGGATTTTCAGGTATACATTACAGCCATGGGCCATATCTCAGGACAGTGAGTTTGTCTCCCTCAGAGGTGTAAGGGGCTCTTTTGGGGCCCCGTTCTGATGCACTTCCCTGGCCAGTAGGCTAGAATTTCTCCTCACTGAAGTCTTCTGTCTCTTTTTCTTCTAAGATTTTGCCGCTGGTTGGATGCTTCTCAGTTAAGTTTATGGGTAAGATGTCAGTGGATTCCAAAAGTTCCAGATAGGTTAAAGTGACAGGAATCCTCCTGCTCAGTCAAGTTACCAGGCTGAATTCTGCCACATCTACAGACCGTTAGCCAGCAGGCATGTAAGAGAAGAGTTACATACCTTGTTTCTGCGACATGGTGAAATCACTACTCTCTCCTTGTAGGTACTCCAGCAGGCACCTTGCAGGATAAGCTCACTTGAGTTAGAGGCACAGTTTCTGGCAGCAGGTTTCAGCTAACCTAGGCAGAGCTGTTGCACACAACGCCGTTAATGGTCACTTGGGCCTTGGGCATCACTCTAAAAGCTTTGGACAGTTGGACACTAGAACTTGCCCAGCCTATATGAAGCGGGTGTGCATGTGCAGTATTCATTAATAGTCTACGTGTCGTGAACAGTACTCAGCTCACCATCTAAGGCCATTTCTGATATCCATGGTGATAACTAACAAACCTGGTGCAGATTGGTGTAAATACGGTTGAAAGATCTTATAGGAGCCACCTGTAGAGTATGGGCTCCTGGTTGGAATTTTTCCATGCTATTTAAAGTATATATTCTTATATAAGTAACTTCACTTGCTGCTCTTACTGATCCTGAGGATTAGAGAAAAGCTAGACAGGCGTATCTAGCACTCTTGGAAACAGTGGGAAATGCAGATGTTAGTGTTAGATTTCTGAGAATGGCAGCTACAGGAATAATCTTGAAGCAGCACTCTTAAAAAGAAAAATAAATCACATGTAAATTCTAACACTCTGCCTTTTTTTTAAATTATTTTTTTGTACTTTGCCTAGCTTTAGGTCTGTGTGTTAGTTAAGCACATTTCATTAATTGATTGAGACTCTGTGGGGCCTAAAGGACAAATCAGGCCTTGTTTTGTCTTCCTCATAGTATTTTTATAAAAATTAAATGTGTCTGCCTGGAGACCCCACTTTCCCCTCCAGTTCCTGCCAGTCTTTGTGGTCCCTCCTGTTTTTTCTCTTACCTGCTTCTGTTATTTATGGTATACCTGCTTAGAAACCCTATAGGTATTTGCCTTTGCAACCCTTTTTAGTGAATTGTATGAAGAAGCATATATAAAACAGAATTCTAGGACCTAGGCTATGAGCTCTCAATTACAAAATTACTAGTTTTAAAACATGATGGATCTGGGCTTAATTTAACATGCCAAAACTACTGTCTGTGTGGTTTTATATTGTGTCCTTGAAGTGCAAATTGGCAGCACAGTGTTCTCTGTGAGGAACTACCTCTGTAGCTTACCTTCCCCTGATAAATAATGAAACAAGGACTTTCGCAGACCTGGACTATTATTTTTAAATGTTAATATTATAATCTGTTATTTCTTTTGGAAACTGGTTATGCAAGTGTGTGTTAGCAGTTTTGAGCCTCGAGGGGGCAGCATTTGTGTGATGATCCAGCACTGAGATGGCCTGCCTGCAAAGTCCGGAGAGGTCGTGAGATATGAGGCAAAGAGCATGGTCGCTGGAATCCTAAGGGCCCTGGCTGTAGTCCTAACTTGGACCCCAGTGAACCCCGGAAACTTCATGTTAGTAGTACCCACTGCAGAAGGTTGCCAAAAAGATTATGTGATTTACCACATGTAGATTAGTACATGAAAACGTGCATTGCAGCTGTCTGTGATGCTAGTGGTGAACTGCCTGCCAGCTTCCATTGCCATCTCCACTGTTAGCCTGTTTTAGTGGGAAGGACCTGCAGCCGCAGGTTTGTTGATTACTAAAGCTTCCAAGCTGAAAGTAGACAGGGTTCGGCCTAGGCCTGGGACTTTGGACACTAGCTCAGAGCACCGGATCTGGAGACTACTGTGGAATGAAAATTCGTGTTATTTCACTGGATACTCAAGGGTCTTTTCTAAAGAGTGTTCTCAGCCTCTGAATCAACTCATGTAAGAGACTTCTGTACAAGTCATATTTCCGTCCATGTCTCTCACAAAGTTGAAAATGGGTCATCATCTTAAAAGCATTTTAAAAAACCAGGAAATACTATTTAGATGTGGACAAGGTTCAAAGATAATAAAAGTCGTAAAAGTTAGGGGCCTGTATAATATCGAAAATGAAAATCCATCTGAAACCCCAACCCCTCCCTAACACATGTATAGTATAACTGTTTGGTTACTTTGGTTAACATTCCTCTAAGTTTTTCATTTTTACAAAAGTGAAACCACACTACTCTTGTGATATGCCACTAGCCTTTTCCTTGTACAATATATCTTGGACATCTTCCCAGTCGGCGCAGAAAGATCATCCTCCTCATTTTCACCTGTCCTCACACTGTGCTGAGCTTCTGAGAGTAGCCACAGAGTGAGAAGGGCTTCCGGAGCAGAGCCCATGAGGCGGAAGCAGAGATTGGAAGGAAGAGATCAGTACGTCAGCTCCTTAAAGTGTTGGGCTTTAAAAAGGTTTTCTCATTAACCATCCAAGTGATGGTTTCTACTTTGGACTAAGTGGATTCCAGTACATAGTTCTAGAGGCATAGCCACAGCCACAGCACTGGGTGGTGGCCTAGAATATTGATCAGTGTTGCACATGGAGAAAATTATCAGTGGTGGCTTCTCTCCAACTGAGCCAGGAACACTGGATTTGCACCAGGCATTTGAACTCAATCGAAGAGGTAGGTCCACAGGCGAGTGTCTGTCTGCCAGGCAACAATTCTTAACTGTTCTCCACATGTTGAGTGGCTTATGGGGACTGGACTTGGTTTTTCTTTTTCTGAAACCTAGAGAATAATCTCTCACATTTTACTTGTCTGTCTTCCTGTTCCAGGATTGATCCTGCCAAATGGAGACATTAACTGGAATTGCCCGTGCCTTGGGGGAATGGCCAGTGGCCCCTGTGGGGAACAGTTCAAGTCAGCCTTTTCATGCTTCCACTACAGCACGGAGGATGTCAAGGGATCAGACTGTGTAGACCAGTTCCGGGCCATGCAGGAATGCATGCAGAAGTACCCGGACCTTTATCCCCAAGATGAGGAAGAGGAAGAGGAGGAGGAGAAGAAGCCAGCAGAACGTTTAGAGGAGGTAGCTCCTACTAAGGCTACCGCAACCAAAGAAGAGGAGGGGTCAAGCTAATGAAGGCCGTGTGGCACTGGGCTTCAGACCTTCCACCTCAGAGTGATATGAACCTTTTGCAAATGCCTTTCCGTCACTCTCTAAGAAAGTGTCTTTCCCTCTATTGTTCTGTGCACTGTAATGTACAAAATAACTTATTTTGATCATCAGGGGTCTTGGCCTCTTGACATTACACTGAAAGAAATGGGGTTGTTTGTATGTGCGTCTCACAAAATCTATCAGTGAATGTAGCTGCTGCTTTTGAATTCTCTTCTCAGATTACCCTGAATTTTGCCACTTTGAAATAATGTGCTGAATATTCTCAGCAACCAAAAATCTAAGAGTGTCTCTTGTGTGTGAGCTGATTTATTCTGATTCATTATCTCCCTGTTAGTAGATTTTATACCCAGTTCGAGAAATGAAATAGAAGCAAAAACATCTTCCTTTAAAAATGCTGGAGTGGAGCCATTCCTAATACAAGAGGCCAGGTGATCAGATACTTATTTCTCAAAAACCATCTTGACCTTGAGTATATGAGAAAGCACTATACTTCATTTTCTGATACATTTTGGTTTTCATTTTTACACTGAGCTCCAGGTTTTCTTTTTGGAAAAATGGAGCTTTCGACCCTCTGACTCACTGTCCCTTTCTAAGTGAAGAGAAAGACTGGTTTTTGTTGTTCTTGTTATTCCAGAAGCTCTGGTTCAGGGCCTGTGTTCACATTGGGTCAATCTCAGCCTGTTCAGATACAATGTTCTTGAGAGGTGGGACCTAATTGTTACCAAAGTAGCAGCCAAGAGAGGAAACAGTGTGAATTAAGTGGTCAATTAAAAGGAAAACATGGTTTTTACCTGACTTCAAATGTGTCCTTCCTTATTACTAACTAAAAGTGTTTTTGATACAAGGACATACAAATTGTGAAAAGTTAGATTAAGACTTCTCTTTGAAGATACTGGTAAACCAGTTTGAGTCTGTTAACAGTTAATGCATGAGGTAGAGAAGCTCTTCTCATTTCATTTGAAGACAAGGAACCAAAGCCCCTGCAGGTTAAGTAACTTGCCCAAGGTAACTGCTAGACAGTTTTCAGGCTGTAATATAGTAATGCTTCATTCGTCCTGGGTGTATTGGTTATCTGTTGCTGTGTAAAAAGTTATCTTAAAATGTAGCAGCTTCAAACATTTATTTCACAATTTCTGTTGGTCAGGACTCAGTGTGGTTTACCTGGGTCCTCTGGCTGTGATTCTCACACTGTGATTGATTTGTTGGCCAGGGTTGCAGTCATCTCAAGCCTTGACAGGTTTTCCAAAATCACTCAGGTGGTTTTGGGCGGAATTCAGTTGTTTGTGGTTTGTTAGACTGAGGGCCCCAGTTCCTCACTTTCTACTGAGCAGAACCGTCCCTCAGTTCCTTGTCACATGGGCCTCTCCTAGGTCAGCTCACAACATGGCAGGTGGTTTCCATCAGAGGAAGCAAGAGAGCAAGATAGAGCGAGAGCCTTTTTGTAAATTCATCTTAAATGACATTCTCTCACTTTACTATATTCTATTTGTTAGAAGTGAGTCACAGCCCACACTCAAGAGGAAGGACACAAGGACATGCAAATCAGAAGGCTGCCAACCACACCAAAGAACAAGGTAACAACACATTAAAATTTGAACGTACAGTTAGATGTGAAGAATTGTAGTGCTGAGGTGTAAGGGAGGTGAAGAACTGTGGTATCTGTACCCAGAACTTTTCAAAAACTTGGTTAAGAGCCAAGAACGTGGAGCTGCCCAAGTTTGAGAGCTATGACAGCCCTGTGAAGGGCCCTTGTGACTTCTTTTAGCCGAAAATAGAGCCTTGCACATTTAACAAACACTTCTTTTCTGTGAAAATTTTGATCAGCACCAAGATCTTACTACTTTGTGAATGTATCATGGGTTTCATTCATTCCATGCATTCAGGAAGCCTCTATAGGTCCAAGTCCTAGGGATACAGGAAAATGAGTCTTGTATGGTACCTGCTTGCATAAAGTCAGCATTTATTAGGAAGTAGAGGAATGAATGGGTATTGCATGATGACACTGTATTCTCAAGGTAAGTTATTTTCTTCTAGCCATGGTAACTTACAGCAGAGACTCCTGCTGTCTTTGTCCAAGCCTACTTAATTAGACAAAAGATTCCATCCTTTTCTAGTTTTCAGTGGAAAAACAACTTGGTGATAAGTGCCACTGCATAAGCAATGGAGATTATGCTTTAGAATTGGGTTTGAATAATTCTTTTAATTGAGGTGTAATTAACATACATTATATTCGTTTCAGGTGTCCAACAACATAATGTTTGATATTTATATACATTGTAAAATGATCACCACAATAAAGTAGTTAACACCCATTATCATACATAGTTACAGCATTTTTTTCTTATGAGAACTATTAATATCTACTCTCAGCAACTTTCAAATATATAATAAAGTATTGTTAACTATAGTCATACATTGCATCCAACTGGAAATTTGTGCCTTTTCACCCCCATCACTCATTTTGCCCAGCTCCCATCCCCCTCACCTGTCTGTTCTCTGTCTATGAGCTTGGTTTGGGTTTATTGGGTTTTTTTTTTTTTTTTTTAGATTCTACTTGTAAGTGAAATTGTATGTCTTTGTCTTATTTCATTTAGCATAATGCCCTCGAGGTCCATCCATGTTGTTGCAAATAGAAAGATTTCATTCTTATTTATGGTAGGGTAGTATTCCAGTGTGTTTGTGTGTATACACCACATTTTCTTTTAGATAGTTTATTTTTAATCTGCCATGTATCTTCGTAAACAAAAAACTTCAACAGGCTAAAAAGGGAAAGATAAACACAGAAGCCATCATTTTTAAAGAACAGCAATGGAAACAAAGCAACTTAAAGTCACATGGATTTGGAAATGCTGTCTAAAGGTGTTGTTGTCTTTTGTTATTTTGTGTTGCAGATTCGTAGAATGTTGAATTTTAGACCATAGAGTAAATTCTATGACTGTACAGATGTTAATTAATAACATATTTGGTAAACCATAATGTCTCAAACTACTAGGAAATAGACCTTATGTGAAATGTTCCTCTTTTACTTAGAAGAACCAAAGAAAAGTCATGCATTTTTAGATAGTTTCACTTAACCTCAACATCCGCTGTGCCAGAATATTGCTTTAGGATTTCACTTGTCATTCTGATATGAAGTAGATAGACTTTCTCCTTTATTCAGCTGAAAAGTAGAGAAAAAGAGCACTTAGGTCATCGAATAGAGCATTAAGAACACAGGAGTAGAGATCTTTATGAGCTGGTAATTGAATCACTCTACTGTTTTAGTATTTGAAAATTTCCATAATAAAAAGTTTAAAAGCAAATGCTAAAGAGAAGTATTTAACCACTTCTTGTTACCTTTGGTAGGTGGAAGTGCAAGCCAAGCAATTGCTGTGTGCCACGTTAGTGGCTATGTAAGACTCAGCTATAATTAAAGCTCAAAGCTTAAAATCAAGGCTGATGGGAAAAGTTATTTTAAAAGATTGATCGAATTGAAGTCTGTCTTATCTCATTTCTGTTCTCTGCATCTTCCAGAGGTAACTATTACTTCTCCATTTGACCCCCTGCCCCAGGCCCTGACAACCACCATTCTTTTTGTCTGTGAATTTGACTACTCTAGGTACTTCTTATAAGTGGGTCATATAGTATCTTTATTACTAGTTTATTTCATTTAGCATTATGTCCTCAAGGTTCATCCATGTTATAGCATGTATGAGAATTTCCTTTTCAAGGTCAAATAATATTCTATTATGTATATAAACGACATTTTGCTTATCCATTTACCTATCAGTGGGTACTTGGGTTGTTTCCACCTTTTGGCTATTGTGAATAATGCTGGTATGAGCAAAGCTGTGTACCTTCCAGTCTGTTTTTAACACATTTACCTATGACCAGTACTTAATTTTTAAAAAGTTTGACAGTGGCATACTAGACACATTTTTTCTGCAGCTAACATTTGTCATTATTTTGGAAGTCTGTTGATAACATGCAGCTCTGGATCATTTTGAGTAATGTATTGCATTCTGTTGTAAGTTTATACTTTCTCCATTTTTCTGTAATTTCTAATTAATACCTAGTGAGAGTAATGCTGGTAGGAGCATCCTTGCACAAGCTCCCTGAGCACAGATACCTACTCCGGGGAATATATCTGGAAATAGAATCACTGAATTGTAGAGTGTGCACATTTTCGGTGTAATTTGGTTTTCCAAGTTTCTCTCTTAAGTTGCTCTACCACTTTATATTCTTCCACCAACAGTAAATAAGAATCCTTTTTGTTTATTTATGTTCTTGCAACCCTTAATATAGTCAATTTTTTTAATTGCGTTATAGTTGACATATAACATTATATTATTTTCATATATACAACATGATTTGATATTTGTATGCGTTGCAAAGTGATCACAGTCAGTCTAGTTGATATCCGTCCCCATACGTAGTTTCAGGGTTTTTTTTCTTGTGGTGAGAAAGTTTAAATTAGTCATCATGCTGTACATTACATCCCTAAAACGTATTCATTTTATAACTGAAAGTCTGTACCTTTTGACTCCCTTCATCCATTTTTCCCACCTTTCACACCTTGGACCTGACAACCACTAATCCATTCTCTATCTATGAACTTATTTTTTTTTGTGTTGTGTTTACATTTCACATACAAGTGAGATCATGTATTTGTCTTTCTCTGTCTAACTTATTTCACATAGCATAATGCTCTTGTGGTCCATCCATGTTGTTGCAAATGGCAAGATTTTATTTTTTACAGCTGAATAATATTTCATATATATGTATGTTCCCACATATAGCACATTTTCTTTATCCATTCATCTGTTGGTGGACACTTAGGATGTTTCCAAATCTTGGCTATTGTAAATATTGCCACAGTGAACATGGTAGTGCATATATCTTTTGAGTTAGCATTTTATTTTCTTTAGATAAATATCCAGAAGTGGAATTACTCAATCATATGGTAGTTCTAGTTTTAATTTTTTGAGGAACCTCCATACTGTTTTCCATAGTGGCTGCAGTCAGAGTTTAATATTTTTTGCAAATGGTATAAAAGCCTCAACAAAATTGCTATCCTCTAACTCCTGGACTAGATCTATAACATCCCTCATGTTCTTACTTTATTGGAGATCTCAGGCATACACCTAATGCTGAGTGCTAGAGTAGAGGCCCAAGTTTTCTAAGTGAATGCAGCAACAAAAATCTTCCATTCAAGATGAGCTAGCCAGTCTTGAAACTAGGCAGTAATCAAATGAAATTCAACTCAAATTCCTGTTAAGTAAATAAGTAGATAAAGGAAGTGGTAACACACATAAAAGCAAGAAATTTGGCAATGGATTCTTAGATTTACCTTCAAAAGCACGAGCAACAGTCTGCAGTGTGGGAGAAAATATTTCCAAATCATACCTGATAAGGCTCTAGAATCTAGAATGTCTGAAGAACTCTTACAACATACTCCTCAAAAAAAAAAAAAAAAGAACCTAATTTAAAAATGGACAAAGGTCTTGAATAGATAATTTCTCCAAAGAAGATAATGCAAACAGCCAACATGAAAAGGTATTCAGAATCATTGGTCATTAAGGAAATGCAAATCAAAATCACAGTGAAATATCACTTCACACCTGAGTGGCTATAAATTTTTTTTAAAAAGTGTTGGTAAGGATATGGAAAATATATCAGAGGTTCCTCAAAAAATTAAGCAATTGTATATTACCTCACAACTTCACTCTTAGGTATATACCAGAAAATTTTAAAACAGGTAGTCGCTCATGAATGTTCACAGCTGCACTCTGCAGTAGCCAAAGGTTCAAGTGATTTAAATGCCCATCAGCAGGTAAATGGGTAAACATATCATGCTATATACATACAATGGAATATTATTCAGACATGAAAGGGGATGAAATACTTGATACATGCTACAACGTGGACAAACTTCAGAAACATGCTATGTCAAAGAAGCCAGACCAAAAAGGTCGTATATGATTCCTTTCGTATGAAATGTCTGGAATAGGCAAATGCAAAGAGGCAAATTAGTGATTGCCAGGGGCGGGAGGGAGAGATGAGAGATTGGGAGTGATTACTTAATGGGTATTGGGGTCTTTTAGGGCGATGAAAAATTTTGAAACTACAAATAGAGGTGGTGGTTGCACAACATTGCAAATGCACTAAATATTACGAAGTTGTACACTTGAAAACAATTGTGTTGTGTGAATTTCATCTCAATTAAAAAAAATTACAGGAAGAAACGAATCAAGTACAAATGGCACAACCATTTTAGAAAACAGTTTGGCAGTTTTTCAGAAAGCTAAATATATACCCACCATATGACCCAGGCATTTCATGCCTACCTATTTATCCAAGAGAAAGCATATATCCATATAAAAACTTATACATGAGCTTTCATAGTAGTTTTATTTGTAATAACCAAAAAACTAGAAACTACTGAAAAGTCCACTAACGGGTGAATAGATAAACAAAGTATGTTGTCATACAGTAGAATACTATTCAGCAATAAAAAGGAATGAAATGTCGATACAACATATATGAAGCCAGATTTAGAAAAAAGTACATGCGATATGATTCCATTTCTATAAGAATTCTATGAAGTGCAGATGATAGAAAGTAAATCAGGGGTTGTCTGGGGATAGGGTTGGATCAGGAGGGAAGAGAGGATTTAGGAAACTTTTGGAAGTGATGATATTCATTATTTTAATTGTGATGGTTCATGGGTGTATACATATGTCAAAACTTATCAAATTGGATGCTTTAAACATGTGCAGGTCATGGTGTGTCAATTATACCTCAACAAAGCTGTTTTTTAAAAAAGATTTTTCTCCCCATAAAGAACAAAAACAAGCAGAAACAAATCAAGTACAAGTAGGTATTTTAAAAATGGAACACTTTGAAATATTAAAAGATAATTGAAAGGAAAAAGTATGAGACCGAGTTTAAATTGGTCATATTACAAATGGCCAATGATTTAATCGATCTTGCCTAAATAGCAGAACCTCCATAAAAGCCCTCAAATCGGGGAGTTTCCCAATTGGTGAACACATCCATGTGCCAGGAGGGTGGTTCTACCCAGCACCATGGGGACTGAAGCTTCTGTGCTCAGGACTCTTCCAGACCTCGCCCTATGTACCTTCATCTGGCTATTTATCTGTACAAGTTATAATAATAAAATATCCTTTATAGTAAACCAGTAATAGTAACTTTTTTAAAGTTTAAACTGTTCACAATTGAAGAAAGTAAATTTCAAATTAGTACTTTACCATAATGCAGCACAATCACCACAGTGATTTTTTTTTTAAGAACAACTATTAGGTATTAGGAATATATTGGGCAATTTCAAAATAAGTCTAATATGTACCTTAAAAAGTAGAGAAATAAATAAGTAGGAGAAATATCCAGAGACAATTACAGAGAATTGCCTAGAAAGGATAAAAGACTTTGTCCTCAGGTAGAAGTTGCACACAGGTAAAGAAGCTGCAGCTAAATCACTGATAAAGGGAAAATATTTTTATATATCTACCAGGGAAAAGGACAACTTTTCTAAAAATGAATAAGCGTGTCGTGTCACCGTAAAAATGACAGTGGATCTCTTGTCAGCAAAATAGATGACAGGAAGCAAACCGAATGATACCTTCAGAAGGCAGAGGTGTCATAGTATACGGAGCTTCCAATAGAATCTATATACAATTAAACTACTAGAGGCAAAAAAAAGCACAAGAATATTTGCAAATATACAAATAGTATGGAATCTACTTATAGAGTCTTGCTGAAAATTAAAAAGTTCTAAAGGACTTTTTTTTTTTAATAAGAAAAATTCATTTAGTCAGAAACAGCTTCTTAACTTCCATGTAAGTCTGTGAAACTTGGCTGTGGTTTAGAGTTGGCTCGTCAATGACTTTTGGTCATGTGATCCCTCCAGTTCCATGTTGTCTAGGTTTGTGAGGACCTGACAACATACTGATCTTGCCTGAATCCATTTGGGCTTACTGCATCCCTACAGGTTGACAATGGAAATGTAGCAAGCCACCCTTACAGTTGCATAAGTGATCCCTGCAGCCCTGTGAGCCACCTTGCTGCTGCTTAGGGACTGCTTGACTGTTTGGCAGTGGGTAATGGAGAATGACAAAAGGTTATGGTAAATATGGCCATGTGGTGATGAAATGTGTAGGCATGATTCCAGGCACCAGAGGCTTGAGCGCAGGCGACTGCCAGTGGAGCTGGGGCAGCTGTAGTGCAGGGTATGGGAGTGTTGAATCCAAGCATGTGCTGTATTTTTTGCAGATGCGTTATTCCAATTGATTACATTTGGTAAAGTTTGCATTTATATGGCAGGATTAACAGTTACCTTTATTCTCTTGCCTTAGTGCTATATCCGTTCTCCTCCTCTCTATGATAATAAAGTCTGGGTGAACTTGTTCATCTTGACATGCCTGAGATCATCATGTTGGTTCATTACACTTTGCTAATGGAATCTGGTGAGCAGACATTAGGAGCACTCTAGATGTTTTACTAAGACAATTGAGGGTGGCAGATGGTGGGAGATAAATCTATAAAAATGCAGTGGTATTGTCAAAAGCGGTTGGAGTTTCTAAGTACAAAATTCTGGGATATTCATTTGAAAGTGAGAGACAAGTTGCATTTTGTACTATGCACAGCTAAGAAAGAGATGTGCTTTTGAGGGGCCTCATAGGATTTTGGCGGCAACATATTTTACTTTAGGACATGCTGTGCCAATCCATGTACTAGGTAATTTATAAGGCTGCCAGTTTGGAATAGGACTCAGGGCAAGAAAGTTCTCAGCAACAGGAGCAAGTTGCACCAGAAAACTGAATTATATTAGAGGTATTTGGCAGATTGCTATAGGATTCCACTGGCAAATCATACAACAGAATCATAGTGCTGACCATAAGGAGTGAGCCTTTTATCACTGTCCCCTGTTCTCCATTTATTCCTGCTTCCTGTGAACAATGGAAGTGACTAAATACCTGGTCATGGGAAAGCAAGTGATCTGAACTTCTTACCATGGACTAGGTATAAATAGGATCCCCTAACCGCAAAATTGCATGTCAAAGAACTATAAGTTGATTTTGCATATATATAAGTTTGGGCCCACACCATTTTGAAAGGCACGAATAAACTATGGGCTGGGAGCTCAGACAATTCTCTCACAATTTTTTCTCATGCTTTACCTTCTCTTCTTCAGTTCATACCTACAGTCTCATGGGGAAAAAATTCCAGGGCCTGATTCATATATAGATTTTCATGATTTGTCTACGACAGCTGGAAGTGGTCAATTGCACTACAGCGTCACATTGGGAGCCTCTGAAATAGAGTGGTGAAAAGAAATACTAGATGGAACTCGTGTGGTACATCTGGTTGGACACTTCACACGAAAGATAAGATGGCCTGAGGGACTGATCTACAATGATTCATGGGCAGTGGCTAATAGTTTGCCTTTGCTGATTGAGTCTTTGGAAAATTGCTAAATAGGAGGTCTTGGGGTAGATATGAAGATCAACCTCACAGAGTAGGCAGAATATGAAGACAGTCATTACCACACAAATGCCCACAGAGGCACCATCATCAGAGCAAATCAGATATATGATGTGTCCTGTGAATGTCACTTAGCTTTCTCTGCCTCCTTCATATTCATTATAACCATGCACAAAATGGCCATGGCAGCAGAGATGGAGGCTCTGTGTGAAGTGAACATCACAATATTCCACTCACCAAGACTGGGTGGCTACCACCTCTTATGTGTACCCAGCCTTCCAACACAGAAGTTGTTTAAGATTTTGAAATGGAAATATTCCATGATGATAGGTTAAATATATTGACCTCTCCTATCATGGGAAGTTGATGCTTTATTCACTGGGCTAGACATATTCTGAGTATGGATTTGATCTCCCTGCCCATGGCTCTTCTGCCAACATAATCATTTATGAACTTTCAAAACCCTATGAGTTTGGGATGTTGCCGTACATACACTGTATTGTGTATTCAATGTATGAAGCTGCTTACCACAAAGCTGGAGTGCACAGATCTGGGAACCAAATGGGAAAGGTGGGCCCCTCTTACAATTACACTTAATAATCCACCTGAAGAATTCTTCTTTTCTGTTATTGTAACCTTAGGCTTGATAGGTTTGGAAATGTTGGTGCCTCTATATTGGCTTTAGAATCAGGCTTCAGAGAAGGGCAAGACCAACTTCTATGCTCTCATAAGAGATATACCTGGCTGAAAGAGAAAATAATCTTCTTTTCAGAACATAATACAAAGTTAATTTCCCTGATAGGCTGATGATTGGTTCGTGTAGTTATCTGTGAATCAGTCCATGGAGATGAGATAAACTTCCCAGCTTTGTCCTATTTACATGTCCTCCTCTTACATTCAGTGGTGGAGTCAGCCCTACGGAATTACATGGAGTGAAAGGGGTGGAGAGGGTGGTTTTTCTGTGAAGAATTGAAATAGCTCTCACCTATAGGTACCTACAATGCTCTCTGACTCACTTTTAATTTCTAGAATGGTATAGCCTATGGTTTCCTCTTCAAATCATCTATTTCTAGGTTCTGTGTCGAACTGCATGAGGTGCACACTTTCTAGGATGTCCAAACACCACATTTTGCACTTCCACACCTGTCTCTGAGCCCCCAAATCTCTATAGTACCTTTGACATACTGTCCTTTATATGCTGCATCTGTACTTCATGGCATTTATCATATTTATTCTTTATGTTTACTTGTGTGAATATTTTATTAATGTCTGGCTCCCCTATTAGGCTATAAGCATTATAAAAGCAGTGTCTGCATGTATTTTGTTCACAAATTTATCGTGGTTCCACAGGTGTACGCATATGTTCAAACCATCAAATTGTATACAGTAAATATGTGCAGTCTTTTGGATATCAATTACACCTCAATGAAGCTGTTAAAAGATAAAAACAAAAAGAAATGTATCCTTGAGAGCCTCACTCAGTATCTGGCACATATTAGATATTATTAAGAATATTAAGAATATTTTTAGATAAATACAAATGAAAAAAATATGAAAGGCTGAAGAACTGAAAATTACATTATTTAGAATGAGTAGGGAAGTAAGGAAGAAATGCAAGGGAATGAGTGAATTCTCACGTTCTGCAATTACAGGAGCACAGATTAAGACATATAGTGCAGAAAAATAATCTAAAGTAGGGTGGCTTGGCTCAGAGCTTCTTGGACATGGACAGGCTGGTGACAACTCAGAGCATCTCTTGGTTCTAGGAGAACCAGAAAAGTAGAAAATTCCTTCCTTAGCTTTATAACTTCATGAAGTAACCAGCCCAAGTCATACTGCAAATAGATAAGATTATTATGTGGGATAATGAGAAATGATGTTGGTGCCTTTAAGGACTAGGAATTTTGGAAGTTTTTGGAAATATTAATGCTTTGTCAATTTTATGTCTGACATATATCGTCTCCTAGCTCACAACTTGTTTTTTACCCTGTTTATGTCTTTTTCAATTTTTAAACTTTATGTTATAGAAAATTTGAAAAATAAACAAAACAAAATAATATAATATCAGAAAGAAATAAAACTCTATCTCTACACTAAACCTAACCCTAAAATCTAATCCTTACCCTCGCCCCAACCTATATCCTAAATGTAATCCTAACCCTAATTCTAACCATATAATTAAACATGAATTTAAACATAACCATTCATTACCCAAATCTTAAACCTAACCTTAACACTAAAACTAACACTAACCATAATTTTAACCCTAACAGTAACAAATACTACACATAACCCTAACCATAACCCTAAATCTAACTTAAACACTAAATTTAACCCTAACCCTAATTCTAACCTTAAAACAAGCCAAAACATAACCCAAAGCAGAACTTTAACCCTAACTTTAACCTCAGCCCTAACTCTAATACTATTGTTAACACCAAACACTAAACCTAAATCTTAACCATCATCTTAATTCTAAACCTAAACTTATACATACTCCTAACTCTAACATAAACCCTAACCTAAACCTAACTATGACTCTGATCCTAAAACCAAACTAACCCTAAACCAAACCCTAACTCTAACCCTAATAATAAACTTAACCCTAAACTAAATCCTAAACCTAAACCTAAAACTAATTATAATCTAAACCTTAACACCAACTTTAACCCTAACCCAATCTCTAAACTGAAATTCAAATATAAACATAAACCTAGCCCAAAACTAACACTAAACCAAATCATAACTCCAAACAAAACCTGATTCTTACCCTAAACTTAAACCTAACCCTAAATCTGACCCTAAACTTACCCTTTCACCTACCCCTATCCCCATCCCTGTCTGTAACCCTAAAATCACATAACTGTATGCCTGACCCACACCCTAACTCTTAACCTAAACTTAATCCTAACCATAATTCTAAGCCTAAACCTAAACCTAACCCTTAATCTAACCCTAAACCTAACCAATTTCCTAATCCTATACTTAACAATAACCTTTACCCTAAAACTAACCTAATCCTAAATCTAACCCTAACTTTAAACAACAATAAATTTTACACCTAACTTTAATTCTAACCCTAAACCTAACCCTAATCTTATTCTAATCCTAACACTAACATAACCCCAACCCCAATCCTAACCCTAACCTTAATCCTAACCCTAAACCTACACCTATCTATAACCTCTACCCTCATCCTAATGCAAACCCTAAAACTAGACCTAAACCTAACCTAACCTAACCATAACCTAAATGACTTATACCATAACCCTAACTATAAACCTAACTCTAATCTTAACTCTAAACCAAACCCTGATCTTAACCCTAATCCTAAAAATAACCCCAAATATAATCCTAACACTAATTCTAACAGCAAAACTTAACCCTGAATCCTAACCCTAACTTTTACTTTAAACCTAAACCTTTTGCTTTTACTCTTACCTTAAAGCTAACCTTAAACCTAAACCTAACCCTTACCCTAACCATAAACATAACCATAACTCAAACTTAACCTAACCCTAAAACTAACTATAACCCTAACCCTAACCCTAACATTAAACCTAACCCTTCCCTTAACCCTAAATTTAACACTGATCTTAAACCTAACTGACATTTGGTGTTGGACAATTTTATTTTAAGCCACTGCAATAGGTGTGTGGTTTCTCATTGTGATTTTAATTTGCTCTTCTCTAATAAGGATGTTGAACATCTTTTCATGTGTTTTTTGCCATCTGTTTATCCTCTTAAGTGAAATGTCTGTTCATCTCTTTTGCCCATTTACTTAATTGGATTGTTCGCTAAATTAGCTATATCTTTAAATGAATATCTTTAGTTAAACTTAAAAAAATCAGTCTGGTGACTTAAGAAGTCACTAAGGATTTTCAAATCCTTCTAGGCAAAATATCAATAACATTTGAACATGATTTAATAATGTACTGAGTGGAAGAGTTCTCATATTCCTTCTGTAACTTATAGTGTGGTACTAATACTGTATAATAGCAAAAACATTTCAGCTACCTTTACTTAGAATGTTAAGTAGACTGTACAAATATATATATTTTGTACATAGCTATCATAATGTTTCTAATTTTTTTATTTAAAATAAGCTGACTTGTCTATGGCCATGCCACCCTGAACAAGCCAGATCCCATCTAATCTCGGAAGCTAAGCAGGGTCAGGCCGGGTTAGTACTTGAATAGGAGACCACCTAGGAAGACCAGGTGCTGTAGGCATAAAAAAAATTTTTAATTAGAGATTGTAAGATGACAAGATCCTTGCAATCTGTGAGGTCAACCAAGGGTTGCCTCACCTAAAAAAATAAAATAAAATAAATAAAATAAGCTGATTTGTGTAAATGTTTCAGAGGGATTTTGTGGAAAATTAATACAAAATTTTCCTATCTGTGCAAGACAATTAACATAGATTCTAATTTATATGCATCAGTAAATCGATAATCTTATTTCTCTAATGTTCTTTATGAATTTTATAGTTTTATTAATTAATCATTGAGAACCTAATAAACCATTGTTAAGATATGTAGATAAAATCTAGGATGCTTAACAATAGAAATATTTTTCATGTGTATATGAATTTTTCCTTTACCTTTTTATCTACTTTAACTTTTGAATGTTTTTAATTTTACCTAGAAATTCTTATTTAATAGTATTTTCTGTTTTGGTTTCTGTACATCAGGGTCACAGAGAAATAAGCATATGTTAACTACTGTTGTGACTCAAGATAAATTTGGACTTAATATAGTTAGAGAAGAAAGGTTTTATGTCACCCTGTCTCTTTAGAGCCTGTTTAGGCCCCTTAGTCTCTACTCTACATTCTTGCACAAAAGAAATTATTAGAGAAGAATTCTTTGTGGTAGGGAAAAGATGGTATAATTTGTTGTGAAAATATACCGTATTTTTAAATATTTAGAAAGATTTAGAATGACTGGAGGAAAGATAATTTCAAATACTAACATGATAGAATTAGCCTAGTAGCTGTTAAAAATCCCTTCTGAAAATTATCTACAAACAGTGAATGATTGATCTATACATAATATATATTAAAGCCATTTTAATTTAGTGTTTCTCTGTTCATTGCTTTGGGTTCTCATGCATATATAGTGACATCTGTATGGTAGAGGAATCAGTCAGACCATTGGAATTTCATTCCCTGACTGTAGAGGAGCCCATTATTAGCTCTAAGCTCATAGTAGGAAACTCGAAGGATGATAAACATTGAGTTATTAGAAGAAAAGAAGGGGTTTGGTTTTGATTTTAGTTCAAAGTAAGATTAGTCTAATGAGAAAGACAAGGAAGAGGGGCATTATGGAGACACATGGAGCTGATTTCCTGAAATTTATCTATTTTATAGCAATATTTTTAAAGAATCTGGCTATGTAAAAGAAATTATAGGAAAAAAGAAATGAGGATGATATGGAGTAATAGTGAATTTTTTGTTATTTAGAAGAAACAACCTATTAAGAGGTGGAGATTGTAAGGCAAATACATTAAATTTGCTCAATTCCTCTTCTCCCTCACCTACACTATACCCAGGGAATTCTCAAATTATCTAACCATCCAACAGGGGCCTTTGTCTCGTCTCTTACAAGAAGTCCTGTCTTTGTCCTCATCCCAGCTTCATCACCAAACACTGTCAAGAAATGAGAAAAATCTGAAATTTTACTCTACTTAGAAATCAACAGGTTAGCCTCTCACAGTTTCATGGATACTGGCAGAAGATATGAGACTCCTCAGTCAGAGATTAAGGACTTTAGTACTCTTGGCACAGCAAACATCAGGATCTTCGTATTTGCATTGATTCCCTTTGCCATTCAACAACTGTGTGGATTAGTCCAGGTTGACGCTGTACACACAGTGTGTCTGCGGTACTGCTGAGAAATCTCGAGCTTAAGAAACCTGAGTCTTTTGTAATGGACTGCAAGTGAACCTGCCCAGTGCTTGCGCCCAAGGAAATTATTTTTATTATGTTGGACAGTAAACAAAACTGCCCTCTACTCTGGAGGGGGACACTATCTCTATTCTACAACAAAAGCCTCGGTGCCTCTACTTACAAGATAAGCAGAAATGAGAGAGCCACGTAGAATTGTCTACCAACAAGAATTCATTATCTTGAATGTAGTGATGGTTTTATGGGTATACACATATGTCAAAACTCATCAATGTATTCACTTTAAATATGCATAGTTTATGTCAGTTTCACCTCAATACAGCAAAAGGGAAAAAGTCTTGCTACTCAAATACTGGGACCAGCAGCCTCAGCATCACCAGCGTGCTTTTCAGAAAAGCAGAATTTCAGGCCTCATTCCAGATCTACTGAATCAGAATTTCTGTTTCAATAGGATTCCTCAGTCTTTATTTTTTAAATTTTTTATTCTGAAAATTTTAGACTTAAAGAAAAGTTCTGAAAATAGTACACAGGAGGTCCCCCTTTATCCAGCCTCCCCTAAATAACATTTTACATCACTATAATACAATTACTGAAATCAGGAAATCCACGTTTATATAGTAGTAGTATCTAATCTACAGACCTCATTTGAATTTTGTTAGTTTTCCAACTAACATCCTTTTTCTGGTCCAGGAATCAATCTGGGGTCCCACAATGCATTTACTTTTCATATCTCCTTAGTCTTCTGCAACCTGAGATAGTTCTTCGGTCTTTCTTTCTTTTATGACCTTGACCTTTTTAAAAAACATTGGCAGTTATTTTATAGAACGTTCCTCAGTTTGGGTTGGTCTGATATCTTCTTGTGATTAGATTAAGGTTCTGAATTTTTATTGGAAAACTGCAGAAGTGATGTGAACTTCTCAGTGTAGCTTATCAGGAAGACACATCTTATTGATGATGGTAACCTTGAATACTCAATTAAGATGGTGTCTGCCAGGTTTTTCCATTGTAAGGTTATTCTTTTCTGCTTTGTAGTCAATAATCTTATGAGGAGATACTTTTAGACCATATAAATATCTTGTTTCCTATCTTTCACTCAGTAGTTTTAGCATCCATAGATGTGATTCCTGCCTACAACAATTATTCCTGTACTACTTGCTTAAACCTGGTGATTTTCTATTTTCATTATTTCTTTATAATTATTCTTTGGGATTTTACTGTAAGGAAGAGCTGTCTCTTATTCTCCATTTATTATTCAATTATTTGTATCAGTGTTGGTCATTTTTGCCCTCCTTCACACCCTCTTGGCCCACCGTTTTTTATTCCAGTTGTAGGAATCAGTGGCCCAGGTGTAATCCGACAGCATCTCACCTTCCCATAGTTCCTGTTTTCTGAGCTAGTATTTCTCTGCCTCCCAGCATAGAAGACTCATTTGAACCCACTCTGTTATTTTCACCCATGGTCAGACTGGAAGCACTAGAGTTGATCCCAGTGGGGATGGGAGCCAGTGTATAAATACAACTTCTTCCATTCCTTAAGTGGAGAGTTCTGAGCCGTGCTCTTTATAGTTCCATGGAGAGTCTCCTGCATCATGAAGCCTCAGTGGCCTCCAGCAGTGATCATCTGAGTAACATATCCTTGAATTAGCTTTTCTTCCTTCATGTTGCACTCTACCTAGCCCCTGCTACTGTTGTTTGGAATCATTTTCCGAAATGAACCACCTGCATATAAGAATTTGTCTCAGAGTGGGAAAGGAAAGCAAAGATCTGTTGTGTATTATACCAGTTGTTAAATATTTTGACTGCCGCCCCTGTGCATAACTAAGACCCTATGGAAACTTTCACATGTACAAAGAAGAGGTGTACAAGAATATTTGTAACAAAAGACTAGAAATAAAGGCAGAAAATCCAAATGCCTATCAATAAGAAAGTGGGTTACACAGATTTTGTTATTCTTATATCAGTGAAAATTAACTACATCAAGACAGATGACTCTCAAACAAAATGTTGAGAAAAAATATATAATTTGCAGATGAGTAATAAAGTTTGAACACAAATACCTGTAGTTTAAAAACATGCAAAAGTAAGCAACATGTTGCTTGGTGTTGATTCTACTTTGCCCTAGTAATATTATTAAATTGCACATAATAGGATTGTTTCTGGAAGACAAGGCCTTGATTTAACACATTTTTTTTCTTATGTGTTATTTCTTTTGTCAGTCACTGGATGGATTTGGTGTGAAAACAAGATGCTTAAAAAAAAAAAGTCATATCTGCAACTGTCCAGACAATTACAGATGGTTTCATGTGATAAAAAGGTGTCACTAAGGTCCTTGTTATTCAAAAGCGCGGTGTTTGGTGAAGCAGTACCAGCTGGGAGCTTGTTGGAAAGGCAGACTATACCCTACCTCAGACCTACTGATTCAGAGTCTGAATTTGAATAAACTCTCCAAATGTGCTGTGTACATTAAAGTTTTAGAGGCACTGGCCCATAAGTCCTATAAACTCTACCTGCAGAGAGCAGCATCCAGCACCAGGAGAAGGGCAAACAGATCTGTCTCTTTCATGGCCCTCTTTTTTGGTCACCATATTTACAATTAGAGACTATTTATTTGTGCTTCTCTCTTCTTTCCAAACAGTTGGGTGGTGGCAATCTAATCCATTCAATAAAAACTTATCAGACTTCTCTTAAGCACTGATAGTGAACAGGATGACAAGGCTCTGGACCTCAAGGAGCTTACAGTCTAACAGAACAAAATACCAAATGAGTAATTATAAGCTTGTTGAATGTTCGAAAGACAAATAGAATTTAATGGGAAAAGAGCTGGAGATGGAAAGCAGAGGAAACTTTTATGGAGAAAGTGTCATTTGAGCTTATGAGAAGGCACATGTAGGTGAGGTGTGGGTGAACTGGGGGATTGTTATAAGCACAAGGAACACCCATGAACAGAGAGCTCTTTGGGTACTTATGTTCACGTTTCCAATGCTTTGCACTGTTCTTGGCATACAATAAGTGTTTGCTGAATCAATAAGTGTTCTGTCATGTTTCAGACATCTACTCTCTGGCACTGGAGATGGTGGAAGCTTTATTTTTCTTTTCGAAGGAAACAAGATCCCTTAATGGGGAAATAAGAAGGAAGAGAGAAAGCTGACTATTGTGCAAATTGCTAAATTGGACTGAGTGAATGAAAAATACATGAATTTTCCTCCTGAAGCAATGACAATATTCTTCCTGGAGAATTTCAGTTTTGGCTTCAAAACCAAGCTGTTCCTTATTCTGAATTTCTTGGCCTGCTGTGAAAAAGCATTTAGTGTCTTTTAGCATCCTATTAGTCATGAAATTCACAGCTAGATCAAACTGGAAAACAGCTAGATCAAACACAGCTAGATCAAAATGGAAAATTTAGAACTTCCATTGCCCATTTTATTTTATGATGTTGGAAGATTATGAAAACATCGACTTTGAAACCTTTTTTTCAAACGTAATAATTATCAAATGATTATAATTGCCATCATTTATTGAACACTTACTATACACATTACATAGCAAAATACTCATTAATTCTACAAGAGTGTAAGTTGAGTCATATGAAATTTGCCAAATATAATAATTTCATGTTTCGGCTTAATATTATCTTCAGACACTCACTTTAGGAACTTATAAAGAAGTTAGAGAATCCTTGATAGCTATTGCATTACTCCAAAATTTAGTTTTAATTTTCTTTTTAGATAAAGAGATCCTGAGAGAGTTATAGCTCCTTAATAACACTTCTTACCCACCTCAACTCCCTGCCCCTGACCTCTATTTGCCCATGTGCTATATGTGTCTACTTCTATTATGGTTGTTTACACATTGTACTGCAGTGGTTTACAATCTGTCTCCCCTGCTGGACAGAGTTCCTTGAGGGTAGAGTTTTGTCTGTCTTGCTCATTTTTGTATCTTTGTCCTTAAAGTGTTCGAAAAGTATTGGTTACATTGAAACCTTAATATTTCTGTGTAAATTAAAGAAATCTTATTGATTTATTACTGGACGATGTAAAGTCATCACTCCTTTGATTTTGCATTTTAGAATCAGTCCCAAGTACTGCATTTAGCATTCTTGAACTCCTAGGACATTTTCTATGAACAATGATGCAGGAATGATCTCTCCACCCCACCCCAGAGAAAGGTCCAAAGATGCGCTCATCCCTACCTCCTTTGGGTATATATTTAAATGACACCTTTTCTACACCTTCACTGAGCACCCTACTTAACAAAGCCATGCCCAAACATCTCTGCTTTTTTACCCTCATAGCGCATATCAGCATGTAACATAGTTTACATTTCGCTTATTTCTTTGCATATTATTTTCCACTCCACTAGTAAGCTCACATATTTTTTCATGTAGGCACAAGATTAATAGACAAATGTTTTAATATTTAAATGGACAGGTTTTTTGGGATGTGGGCTGCCATTTTCTCTTCAGCTTCCATGTGACATGTTGACCTGACCTGGTTTGGATCTTATTTGCCTAGATATTGAGGAATCCACAATCTCAGTAGTCTCTAACCCATTGTCTGAATAATTACAGGGTGCCCCAAACTTGGCCCCACACGTCACTCGTCCCCACAGTCACTCGTCCCCACTCCCCTTTCGCTGATCCCTGGGGCGCCTCATCAATGGCTTGGACCCAAGATGTAACCGCCCTAGTGCCCCTCTTTCTAAGAGATGGAGTTTTCCAGCTTTCGGCCTGGGAGATGAGAACAGATGGAAAGTTAAGATTCCCACTGAAGCCCAGGGAGTGGAGGGGGCGAAGGGCGTGTCTATAAATTGTAGGCCTCAGGCCTGCAGTCCGCCCTGGAAGCGATTGGGGAGCGAGGTGGAGGGGTCACTGCAGAGACCCATTGGGATTCTCTGCTGGGCAGCCCTGGGCTGGGGCAGAACTAGAGCTCCTGCCCCCTCACCTCAAGGTCCCCTCCTCTCTTTGGGAAGCCTGGGGCGGGTTTGTTTACTCCTTGCACGCACCGCGGGCCCGGCCAATCCGCGGGAGCGCGCTTTACGTCACTCATCCCTCGGGCCAACCGGCGCTCATCGTGCTGCTCCGCCGCCAAAGCTCGCGCGGGGGAAGCGGGGCAGTGGCTGGGCCGGGTGGGCGGACGGAGCCGCCAGCGATCCTGCCTGCGGCTGCCGCCCCAGCTCCGCACGCGCGCCCTGTCTCTTCTTTGGGCAGGTTCGGGGGCGCGCGCACGGTCGGCGTCCCGGGGCTTCGAACTCCAGGGTCTGGCTGGGCAGGCCGCGGATCTCACACTCCTGCCCCGCGTGTAAGCGGGTCGGGACCCGGCCGCCGCCAAGCACCGGCGCCCCAGGCTTGGAAGAACAGTCCTGCGTGGCCGCCTCGTCCTCTGCAGCCGCGCGGCGGTAAGATCTGGGGCGCTGGCGTGGGCCAGTGTGCCGAGGGCCTCTAGACCTGGCCCGGCGTGCTTCTGGGCAGATTTCCCTCCCAACGCCTCGAGGCCTCCGTGTCACCCCGAGTCCTATATGTTTATTCCCACGCGTTCTCCCAGGCCTTGCCGAGTAACCGTGAGTGTCTGGTGGAGAGTGGGAAACCGGAGGGCGCCTCCCACCTCACCCCCGCCCCACTGCATATTGGAGGGGTGGGCAGCGTCCCTGAGTCACGGCTCATGGAGGAGAGGAAGGGCTGTTTTCTATGTTCTCTGTCTCTTCGGGAGAAGAGTGGCTTCTAAGACTGATTTTCTGACTTTCCTCCTTTCATGACCACACGCTCCATCTGTCTGTACCAGATGTTTTTCAGAGTTCTAAAGCTTTGTGCACTTGGAAGAACCTTATATCCCCATAAAGGAACTTTTCTTTTAAAGTAGAGGATTACTTTTGGGACCAGACTACTTTGAGAAATTCCAAAGAGCCAAGGTCCCTTTCCATAGAAAATATAAAGGTTTTTGTAGGATCTTGCAGAGAGATCAGCTAAGTGCATGAGCACTCAGCCTCTGGTACCAGCTTGTTACCTTGCACTGTGAGGTCTCAGTTTCTTCATTACTATCTGCCTATTCAGGGTGTTGCGAGAAGTAATTGGACTAATCGTGGAACGCATTTAGAACAAAGCTCACGATTTCTTAAGTGTCCTACATGAGTTAGACATTTTTTATTGATAATCATGAATGCTGGTTCAGAAAAGTTCCCTCTACTGTTTCTCTTTTAATATTGAAAGAGTTAACAGGCTCATTCCATTCCATATTCACTGCTGAAGCTCCCTTTGAGCCTTTGAATACTTTGCTCTTCCTCATTCTATCTCAGAGGGCTCAGACTCCCTGTCCCACTTACTTGCTCTCTTTTTAGTAAGTCAGTAGTTCATTCTCTTCCTTACCCTTTCTCCCCCAAACCTTAGTTTTGTATTTTTTCATTTGACTTCTACAGCCTAATTTTTTCTGGGCCACTTTCCTTTTTCTCTTCATGGCTTGAAATCGTCTTTCACCTAATAAATATAGTTGTTCAGCTGTCCTCTATACAGTGTAATCATGATCCTGTCTTTGTTCAAAATTAAATAGAAAATAATTTAGCCGATCTGATAGTGCATGTTGCCTTTCTGTTTCATCGGTTCGCCTGTAATTTAGCTGAAGCTTTATCGCTCTCCTATTACTATAATAAATCTTTAATTGCAGTGTCCATTCTCAAGTAACACCAAGGAGAAAAATCAAATGCCTAGAGCCTGGATTCTGTCATACTGTATATTGGCTCTCAGTGCATTTGCTATTAGAACATCTTGTGCCTGGAACTAGATTCTAGTCTAATAGCAGACATGGTGTCTGTAGCACTGTTCTGGTAGGACAGTTGGAGTTTCGGCATTGTGGCACTTATATTTGTTAATAAAGGCTCAAGAAACTCTTAACTTTTGAATTCTTCTTATTTCTAGTTGTTTAAGAGAAAAAATAGATTTTTCAAGTATGTAATGCTTTAATTATCTCTTTGTGATCATGTAACTTCCCCCCCAACTCTTGTTGCCCACTGGCACCCTCAGATTTTTCCTTTGCAGCCCAAATTCTTAACTGAGTTATGTCCTATCAATACAACTTGAAATTGGTTGTACAGATATGTTTATACTTAATGTGGAAAGCATTTGTGGATGAAAATTATGCACTAAAACATACCCTACACAATGCAAAAATTGCTTTTGTAGTTAGGAATTGAAATGTGAATATACATTTCTTTCTTTTTTTTTACACGATAGACTGGCTTCGTTTTCTTGCCGTTGATAGTTTATACATACTGCATGAGTTAATTTATATTTTCATAGCATTTCACCATTTTAAAGCCCTTTTAGATATATGAAAGTTTTTAGGTCATGGTGAGGAGACAGATTAAGCCAGAATTAATTCATGGCAAGTGAATTAGAATAGAAGTATTCTGACTTCTAGTCCATTTGGTCTTTCAGCCTTAACAGTTAACCAGAAACAAAGGATGGAAACAGAGAGTTTAAGATGAAGTTTTAAAAGCAGAGGGGGAGCTTTCTAATTGGCCTTTAAATATTAGGTATTGAGTAGTATATTAGCATCTTATTTTATCTTTAAATTTAGGCATGTTTCTTTTAAATGTTAAATTATAAGCCTTTCTACCTATGAATTTATAATCAGTTTATAGTGTCACTTGACTGGGCTTTTTTTTTGACTGTGGGCATATTTAAACTCTTTTTGTAATATGTTTCATCGTGTATCTCAAAAGAAACTAGAAAGTATAGAATTGAGAGTTTTTTTAGATCATAGAATTTTAAGTTGTAATGAATTTTATTCATTCATTCATTCATTTTGGGCGAGGCAACCCATGGTTGACCAAAGAGATTGCAAGGACCTAGTCATCTTACAATCCCTTGTTTTTTCATTTTCTACGCCTATAGCACCTGGTCTTCCTAGGTGGTCTCCCATTCAAGTACTAACCAGGCCCGACCCTGCTTCGCTTCTGTAATAAATTTTAAAGATTATTAAATGTATTCACTTCTTCATTCTTGGCCTTTTCATTTTAATCTAGGATACATGACTCTAGGGGTGGAGCATGAGTAGATTTAAAAGTAGACTTTCAAACTATTTGAAATTTTATGCAAAATTTCATGCATTCGTATATTTTTCTGGAGAGAAGGTTTGTAGCTTCATAGTTTCTAAGGGATTTGGACAACTAATTTTTTAAAAATTTCTTTACTGAATTAGAAGTTATACTGGTTCTAGTACTGACTTTTCTATATGTGGGTTTTCAGATAATCGAAGATACTTAAATTCCACTGATCATTTTTCTCTAAACATAATATTCTCGGTCTTTAATTTCTTCTAATGATTTTGTTTTGATTTGAGCCTCTTCACAATAGTGATGAGTTATTTGTGGATTTGCTTCAGTTTATCCATATTCTTTTTCGAAGTGGTACTAAAATTAGATATTAACCAGTAGAGAAGACCATTAAGTTATCTCTCTGCTTTTAAAGCATGTACTTTAAGATTAAGAGCAGACCTGCTTCTTTGACAACCATATCACACTCTTATTGCATAATAATGTCTTGGTTAAGAAGATGAACTCTGGGGCTAGCCTGCTTGGTTTTAAATCCTGGCTCTACAATCTATAAACTTGTGCCCTTAAGTGAATTTCATAAACGTTTGGGCCTTAGTTTTCCTCTGTAATATGGGGCTTATAATAGCACCTGTCTCATGGGGTTGTTATAAAGAATACATGAACACATACATGTAAAGCGTTTAGAATGGTCCCTGGCATTTAAGTGCTATATACGTTACCTGTTAATTTTTTGTAATCAGCTAAAATTCTTGAGTCATTTTGTCCATGCTCTCAATCTTTAATAGAATATTTTTTGGTAGGACTTTACATTTATCTGTATTAAATTTATCTTGTCAGATTGGTTCCTGTCTGTTGACTTTGTAGATGTAAGAATGTCCAAACCTCTAGAGAATTTTTATAAAAATTTGAGCCAAACAGAGGCTGCCTAGAAGCAAGATCTCAAGAGACAGAAAAATGCTTCCCAGAATGACAGTTTTTCAGCTTCTTTATGCATTTGGAATTAAAGAGGGAAGGAAGAAAGATTACATGAAGTGGGAAGAAAGTGAAGTGGAGATTGGGTTACAAGATAATTAACAAGATTATGTCTCTATTGAGGTGGTTTCACTTGAGGGTTGAAAAGATGCATTAAGGTGTGTTAACCTAGATGCACAGAAACAATGGGCAGGGCTCATTTAAGGCAAAGATAAACCTTTTGCTAAAGAAGTTATGTGCCTGGGAAGTGACCACTCACCATGACCTGCCCAGTTAGGAATTTGTAGTCAGATCACCTTACGAGGTTACTTTCTGTAGAACCCCTTTTACATCCACAACTTAAAAAAACAAAATCCTGATTTGGTCTTCCAATAAATAGGTGTATTTATTTGTCCATAGATTTGATCAACTGTAAGTTTGATAAGGCTGACATTTCCTTCATGCAAATCTTATTTAAAATGTTAACTAGGTATAACTAAGAACACAGCTCTTGCCTTGCTAGAGAGTTCTTTTAAGGTTAATTTAAGGAAAAATAAATAAATAAAACTTTGGTTCAAGTTCTTCAGCCAATTAGAAATCCAGCTAATTTATTATTAGCCATCTCAAATATTTCTAAGTTTTCACAAGGAATAAATATGTAAGGAACTTTAACAATTGCCTTCCAAAACCCAGATACTTTTCTATACTAAATTTAAAAAATCCTACCAGTTCAATAACTGTCAGGAAGAGAGCATTAATCTGTCATTACTTGTCCTTAATGAGACTATACTGGTTTCCAGGAGCATATATATGTTGGTTAGTACTTTTTCTGTGTTCAGCAACTTCTCTGATTGTAGAATCTTGTCTAGAGTTACATTTAACTCACTGCATTGGTAAAATCCCCTTTCTCTTATTCTGAACAGCAGTACAATATTTTCCTGGTTTAATCTTCTCCTCTCCTATTCTCCATATTTCTGAACGATTGCCAACACTGCATGGTAATTTCATCTAGAGCTCTATACTTTTTGAAGGTTTACTTAGGCAGTTGATCTCTTAAATCTTCTCATCCATATTGAGCCTTGGTTTCAGTTAATTCATTGGTTAAATTTATCAAATGCTCATTTGGGGCAAGATACCCATGCTTATTTTACCCCATCCAATCTGAAGAGAACTTTTCTTGATACAGATGCCTAAAGCAAAAAAGGTAATCCACATCCATTTTTCCATTCCTACTGTTTTACCATTAACGACAGTCTAGGCCTCCCTTCTTTCCTAGACTACAATAGCAGATAGCTTCTTATTGACCTTCCTTCCAATCTTTTTCTGTCTCCAATCCTTAAGAGTCATCTTCCTTTTTAAAATGCATGTCTCTTTAAAGTTTTTCTTCCCCATTTGAATAATCTGTAATGATCTAATTAGATTTTTATTTCGAGTACTTCTCATCTCCCTTATTGTTTTCTGTTTACTATCCTTTAGATTCAAGTCCCGCCCCCTGCTTTTTTTTTTTTTAATCTTCCTTGTTTTTAAGGGATGATATGAACTATCAGCCATTATAGTAGCTTGGAGAGATAGTGATTCCCCACGAGCTGGTCTTTAGGTGAGTCACTCAGCAGACAAGTATGGAAGGCTTAGTGTTTACAGGCACGTGTTGAGGCGCTGAGTTGACAAAGGGACGTGACATAGCCTCAGCCTTAAAAAATCCTAAGTGCAGGGAAAGAATAGGGGAATGGTTTAGGAAGCAAAAAATCTTTTTTTTTTAATTCTCAAAAGCCTAATAAGTTTATTTAACAGATTCCTTTTTACTTTAAAAAAGAGCCAATTATTTTGTTATGAAGAATGAGTTTGATAAAATGACTAATTCTTCTATTTAAGTTAAATCAGATTGTAAGATAACAAACATATAAATGTGGGGAAAGGCATGAATTCAAAAAGTGCCAAAATAAAATGTTTACTCAAAACTGGAAGCACTACTTTTTTACAGTCCACTCAGGAGTGGACAATTAAAAAACCAACCTATTACCAATCTATTAAAGATTTCCTTCACAGCATCATTGAAATTGGGTTGATATAAAACTACCTATAAAAGAGAAGGGTTTATTAAATGCTATTCAAAGGAGGAAGAGAGGAAAGGAGGGAGGGAGGATGATAAACAATTGCTATAAGAACATATGTAACTAACAAATGGTCAATAAAATGATTGCCAGCTTAACAAAAGTTCAGAAAAACTATCAGATAATAATTCTGCACTAGTTGATAAATTTCTAGTTCTAAAGTCTTTAAAGTGGGAAAAAATTTTGAGCATAATGATCATGTATTTTTAAGTTGAACAAACCAGTGTTCAAAAGTAACAGAACAACCAGTGTTCAAAAGTAACAGAATACATTATCTGCAAGCATTCTTAAAAACATAAACTGAAATTCTGCAAAAACTTCTATCATATATGACAAGCAATAGAATACTTGCTGAATATTCTGCTTAATATGCCATTAAGTTCATGCTATCCAAGACATTATACTATATCACAGTTGCTGTAAAAATTACTAAAATATAGATCTTGAAAAAAATAATTTGTGGAAGATAACAGTAATGGTCAGGAAAATTTTTAGAAAGGTTTCCAAGAGTACTTAACTTCTTTTGATCTTGATAAGCTTATTCGAAAAGACTTATATAGACTTTCATAAGAGAATTATTTTGGTTGGAAAGGGTGATAAGGGCAGCTTAAATTCTTATCTAAAAAAGACCAATTAAATATGAATTCCTTGGAAAAAGAATCACAAACCTTATTGATCTCTTGAAATCTTTGTTGTTGTCATAATAAAAGCTTTAGGCAGAATATATGTCAGACAATGAAGATAACTTATAAACATTTCAAAATTGTAAAAATGAAGAAGCAAAATGCAAAGAGAATCATTTCAATAAAAGTACCAAATGCTAATCATTATTCAGAGGTTTTTGTCTTTTTTTTTTTTTTAACTGACGTGTCAGTGAAGCTCTGAAAAACTGGAGTAGATGCAGCTGTTTAAATTTCAAATATAAGACATTCATGGTTCTATAGAGGTATTCTTTAAGTTTCAGCTTTTCAAAGCTGGAAACTCAGCAAGACAACTGTGAATGAGCAAGATTACTGTGGAAACAAGTAATGCAAAAACATCATCAAAAAATTCAATACTGAAATTAGTTCACTACTATTATTGAGTTATTTTAAGCTTAGAAAATGCTATAGCATACATTTTCATTAGCAGGTACTAGTTATTATTTAAGAGTTGGCAAATGTTGATTCATTTCTAAATCACATCAGAATGATTTTAGGTCTATTAGCAATAACTTATTGTGAGCTTGGCAAATTTGAGCAGACTTGCTAACTTAATTAGTAAACTAGTCAATTACCGTGTAAAAATGACTAAATATTTTGTGTGTGTGTGTGTGTGTGTGTTTTTAAATTAATGAGTGCTCTCTGAAAGAACTACAAAAAAGTATGCCCTCTTCCCAAGTCAAATTATTTTTTTCTATTGTTATTGTATCAGACCCAATTGTATTCTTGGGATAATTTGGACTATCAAGTACTACGACTCTGAGAAAGATCTGTTCTGAGTTATTCATTTTCTAAGCTAGTTGGAGAAAGAGATCAAGACAATTGGATTTCCTTTCTTGACATAAGTGACATAAAAGAAGAATAAATTTCAAGAAACTGAAGCACTAATCAAAAGCATGTGAAACTAATGTTAAAGAAAGGACTTTTTAGAAGGGGGTCACTACATACAAAATCCTTCCCCATAACAAAGAAATTCCGAGAGGAGAGAGATCATAGTAAGTAAGGAAAATAAGAGATTATACTAATATAAGCAGCTCATTGAAAAAAAGTGGTATCATTTACAAGGCTGTTTTTCTATAACCCATGAAATGTAAAAAACAAAAAAAATCCAAAAACATATTTCTAGGATTAAGTAACACATAAAGATTCATAATAACATGAGAAATTTGTATTCATTGTGAATTTCTAATGGCTTACTTCACCCAACACCTACTATGTGATAAGGATCTCAATTAATCCTCCTCAGTTAATCCTAAAAGTGCATGACATAGTTTTTATTTTTTTGTTTGTTTTAATAAATGACATAAGTTGCTTTTCTGGCATCAGAAAGACAGTAATGGCAGAGCTGGGACTCGGCCATTAACTGTGTGACTAGCGCTAGCTACACATTGCCTTGCTAAAATATTGTCTGAAGCCTTCAACATTCATGCAAGAACCCAAAAGTCTTTAGAGCTTCTTAGCTGGGTCTTTCTATTGTAGTTTCTGTTTTTTTCTAGTGTGCTGTGAATTCATCCAAATGTAAGTAAGTGACTTGAAAACTAGTCTTTTTTTTTTTCATTTTTTTCACTAGTATCACTGTTTACTGTAATTTTAAAAATAAAGCATTTCTGTGTAATATTGTATGTTAAGTTCAGCTGTATTTCATTTAATTGGTTAAATCATGCTTATGAGTTGTATGAATCTATTATACTGACTGGTTTACTGTGAATAGAAACAAGTATATACTTAAAATGTTAATCTAATTTCTTTGTAACATAAATATTTTTATTTTATTGTAAGGCCTATATTAAGTGCTACATGTCCTTTTGACTTGTTCAAAAATTAAATATGTGCAGACTAAAAGAAAAATGGGTATAATGAAATGATGTCAGATCTTTAAGTTGTGATGAAAGAAGAGGCGAAGGCTGAAAGTGTTGCAAAAGTAAAAAGAATAAAAATATACTAACAAATAATAGCGACAATACTTATTGTTAGAGTGAAGCACTATTTATTTCATAGTCAAAGATGCTGTGCCTAAATAATGCTGTTATCAGCAAGGATGTGCATATCTGGTAAATTGAATTATACAATAAGAAAATAAGTATATTCAGAAATAAGAATGATGGTACATATCTTGTTATCCAAGTGGAGAATATGGCACACAAATATTTTTATTTCTCTTCACCTTTAACTCTAGGATACATTGAAGCAGTCTAACAAACAGCTCAGTGGAGCTCAGACTGTCTTTGTCTGTATGTCTGAGTAGCAAAAGCCTCTGACTTAATTCTTCCTATTTGTGTAAAATTCACTCCAGTATTTCACCCTGGAAAGAAACAGTTTGACTCAGATTGGCCTTAAATGAAAACAGAACTATTACATTAATTTGACTTATTAATATATGTAAAACTTTTTCTGATTGTTTTTTATCATCTTAACTACTGCAAGGGTAGAGTAATTCTCAGCCCACCATTTAGGTATTTATTAGGCCTCCTACAATAAAAGGCAGAATATGAAGGAATTTTTCATATTGTGACTAATAGCAACTTTGATGAATTTTGCATGGTTAATCTACATCTGTCTTAGGTAACCAGTCTTTATTAAAATTTTTATGTCTAATAAAAATTTACATTTTACATTTTCTAGTGCTTAGTGTGTGTGAATCATTGTGTCTGATATTCCCCCATTAAGACAATCACTACTCTTAGTCTTAGCTCTTGGTTATCTTGCACAAATCCTGCATTTCCTCAAGAGGAACATAGATCAGGTGCTAAGGATAAGGAAATAAGGCCCGGTGTTTTCTGGATTCTTCTGGGCGTAGGGTCTCCTGTTTACCTTTTGACTGCTTGTATTAATATTCAGCTATTACTGATTTTGAAATTTTCTAAAAGAAAAGCCTTCCTCATATTTTTAGTCCCATTCTCCAGAGGTAAAACCGTGTTTTTAAAAATGCATTTTATTGACAGATGATAGATTTTTTTAATTTTTACTAACTAATGTGTAACCAGCACCCTAGATCCAGAAATAGACTATTACCAGCAGTGTCCCTTTCTAGTCATGAACTCTCTTCTCCAAGGGAGCTAGTCTGACTTTTAACAGCATGAATTGGCAAAACCTCCTTTAACCACATCTACTTTTGGTTCTTTTGATGGTTATTACTCTTAATGCTATAATTACTGCTCTATTTTTTAAAAACTTTATTTCGAACTAATTTTTGAATTACAGGAAATTTGCAAAAATTGTAGGAGTTTAATTATATCCCTCAGCCCATTTCTCCTAATGTTAACATTTTATATAACCAGAGTGTAATTATCAAGAGCAAGAAATTGACATTGGTACAGTGTTATTGACTGAACCCAGACCTCGTTTGAATTGCACCGGTTTTTTCACTAATGCACTTCTCTGTTCCAGGATTCTGTTGAGGATCCCACATTGCATTTAGTTGTTATCTCTCATTTGTCATCTCTATTCTCTTAACAGCCTTCAATTTTTCTTTGTTGTATGACTTTGTGCTGACCATATATGTTCCAGAATGTCCCTCTCTTTGGGTTTGTCCATTGTCTCTGATTGGAGCGCATTATGCATTTTGGTAAAAATATCACAAAAAATGATGATGTGTCGTTCTGTTTTTCACAGGGCATCATATCAGGGGGTTCGTCATGTCATTATATTTTATCATTGGTGATAGATACTTAACCTTTGTCACTGAAAAATGAAACTTTGGTTTCCTTTTTTTTTACGTCTGGATTTCAAATCATTTTAGAATTTATTCTTGTGTGTGGTGTCAGATAATGGATCTGATTTTATATTTTTCAAAATGACTACCCAGCACCATTTATTAAAAAGTCCACTTTTCAATTGGTACAGAAAAGCACTTGACAAAATTCAACACCCTTTCATGGTAAAAACACTCAGCAAACGGAGTAGAAGGGTACTACCTCAATATGATAAAGGTCATATGTGAAAAGCCCACAGCTAGCATTATACTCAATGATGAAAGACTGAAAGCTTTTCTTCTAAGTTCAAGAAAAAGACAAGGATGTCCAGTTCACTACTTCTACTTAACACAGTCTGAAAGTCTTAGCCCGAGCAATTACACAAGAAAAAGAAGTAAAAGGCATCCTAATTGGAAAGGAAGAACTAAAATTATCTCTATTTACAGGCAATATGATCTCATATGTAAACATCCTAAAGATTCTACACACACAAACCTATTAGAACTAATTCAGCAAAGTTGCAGGATAAAAAAGGGGGGTGGGGTGGGGAAACCAGTTGCATTTCTGTTCACTAACATAGTGAACAATCTGAAAAGTAAGAAAACAATCCATTTAAGATATCATGAAAAAAATAAAATACTTAGGAGTAAACTTAACCAAGGAAGCAAAACGCTGGTACGTTGAAAACTATAAATATTGCTGAAGGAAGTTTAAAGAAGACAAAAAATGGACAACCTGTATTCATGGATTGGAAGACAATATTGTTAAAATGTCAGTACTACACAGAGTGATATACAGATTCAATAAAATCCTTATCAAAATCCCAGCGATGGTTTTTTGGAGAAGGTAAATCTATCTTAAAATTCATATAGCATCCCAAATAGCCAAAATGATGTTGAAAGAGAAGAACGAAGCTTGGGGAAGCATACTTCCCAATTTCAGTTCATATTACAAAGCGATAGTAATCAACCTGTAGTACTAACATAAAGACAGATATATACATCAGTGGAATATCATAACCAAGAATAAACCCTAGCATATATGGGCAAGTGATTTTTGATGAGAGTGCCAAAGCCATTCAATGGAGAAAGGACAATTTTTTCAACAAATGGTTTGGGGAAACTGAATATCCACGTGAAAAAGAATGAAGTTGGACCTTACTTCATACTGTATACAAAAATTAACTCAAAATGAATCAATGACCTAAACTTTAAGAGCTAAAACTATAGAACTCTTAGAATAAAAAACGGGAAGAAATTTACATCGGATTTGAAGTCCTATTTGTCGTTTTATCTTTTGTTGCCTGTACCTTTGGTGTCATTCTCTGCCTGCTCTTAAGATTTCTTTATTTTTAGTGTTTTGTTGTGTTTGGTGAGTTGTTTTTCTTTTGTTTTCTAATGGAGGTCATTGTGATATCTGAATCTGAGGATTTTTAAGAGATCCTTTTCCCTTCTGGTTTCCAAAGTCTAGAGATAGAGAGAGACATTTTCCTGTCTTGTCTTCACTGGTGGCTGATTTCTGCCCCCGTCTTTAGTGAGAAAGTGTGAAAAGGGGTGGGAACCTCAGTTCCACTCTTCATGTGGTTTCCAAGGCCTTATCTCTTGTCACTTTAAAGCCATTAAAAGCCAAAAGTTTTGTTTATTTATATTGACACATTCCTGCATGGCAGCTGAAAGCTTTTTCTTGTGAGCTCAGCATTTAAGAGAATATTTAATTTATCCAAGAATTCTAGATGTTTCATTAAGGAAAAGTTTACACATCGTTTAGTTCACAATGTTGCCAGAAATAAAATTGTCATTTTTTAGTATACTTTCCTTCCCTTTTTCCTCTTTTCTTTTCTGGAATTTCTTTTTAGTTGAACATTCTTAAATGGTATTCTAATCTTTTTCAATTTTTAAGAAACTTTTCTGCTCTGTAAGATATTTTCTATCCTTCCTTTGCTTTCTCTCCCCCTCTGTTCCTCTTTTCTTTTTTTCTTTCTCTTTATTTATTAATTTGGTCTATCCTGTTTTGTTAATTTGGTCTCTTCATTTCATGTGAGAGGCTCTCCATTGTTCAGTAAACTTGGCCACCTGTTCAGAGTAAAGATTGAGACAGTAAAAACTGTCCATAGAGAGCTGTTAACTGCAAGTTTTTTAAAATTATTTTTAAATTTTCAATTATAGTTGACATTCACTATTATACTTGTTTCAGGTGTACAGAATAGTGATGAGACATTTATAAAGCATACAGAGTGATTCCACCTAATAAATCTAGTACCCACCTGGCACCATACATAGTGATTACAATATTATTGACTATATTCCCCAGGCTGTATTTTATTTTACATCCCTGTGACTATTTTGTCACTGCCAATTTGAACTTTTAAACGCCGTCACCCAGCTCCCCAGCCTTCCTCCCATCTGGCAACCATCAGTTTGTTCTCCATATCTATGTGTTTCTTTAACTGCAAGTCTTAACACAGGGTGATTGAATGATCGTAGGTCTTTTCTCTGGGTCGGATTCCCGATGGAGGAATCTCCTAGTCTCCTGCTTGATTGGTCTCTGTTCTGGGGAAGAGAGGTGAGGTCCACTGTTCAGAATGTAAATCTTCATTTCATCTCTTTGTGGTATGACACAACCCCTGTGCATACCTGGTTTCTACATCCTGTCTGGTTTAGTGTCTTAAGAAAGTAAACCACTTGTCTCTTGCTGGAGTTCAGAAGAGGCAGTTTCTTGGCTACATGATAAGGCTTCTGGGTGAAGAACTGTTTCTTGTTCAAACTTCCAGTTAATATTCCTATTTCAGTCTCAACCCTTGCCTTCGGATTCTTAAGCCTTCCTTTTGTGCTTGCTTTCATGGTTTTACACACACCCACCCTCACATGTATGGGTTTGGCTTCCTTTGTTTTAGCAAGTCAACTACTATTCAGCAATCTTGTCTTCAAAAAGCTTTATTTATGTCTCTCATCAGCTGTTGCCTCCTTTATGTTGTATAAATGTATAAATGTTTTTGATATAATACATTTTAATTGTTATGAATTCAAGAATTTCTTCTATCTTCCCTTTCCCTAATGTTTATTTTAGTTTCGTCTCATGGAGAAGAGTAGATGGATAGGTAAATATAGGAAGGAATGTAGAAGGGTGACAAGTGAGACAAAGAAGAAAAACAGGTTCCTTGTTAACAAAGGATGGGAGGCTTAGGTTTTGGTACCAGTGAAACTTTCATGAAGTAATATCGCCATCTTCTGGCTTTTTAAAAACTGTGTTACTAGAATTTTATCTGGGAGTTTCACATGTAGCCAGCTTGCATTGTGTGTCAGATTTAGTGAATTTGGTCTCGTTTACTTGTTCTATGTCTTTTCAAGCTCCCCAAGGAAAGATTCTATTAAAATATTACAAAAACCATACCCTTTCTCTCTATAGCTCAGATTATTATTTCTACTTATGAAAACAGAAGTATTGTTTCTGCATGAAGGAAAAATACAGAATTAAAAAAAATAAGTTATTGTGTTGTATAGGTAGTTTGTGTTTGGTATAAAAGACAAAATGTATAGAGTACGTAATTAACTCATGCTACCATTTCATTAAAATTAATCAAAGATAAGTGTTCTTCCCACTCTGCCATATATCTAGCCAGTTCCTTTGTCTCAGAGCTGGTCCTTTTATAAAAATGCTGGTATGATACACATACTTCTCTATAATTTGCTGCTTTTCATTGGGCAGGTTGTATTGAAGGTTATTCTGTATCAGTACAAAATGAGTTCCCTCATTTGTTTTTTTAAGTAACGATTTGTCTTTTTAGGTAATAATTTGTTGGTAAACAGGGTTTGTCTTATCTTTTGCTCTAAAAATGATATAGTGGACCAGCAATTTCACTTCTGGGTATCCAAAGAAAACAAAAACAATAATTTGAAAAGATATATGCACCCTTATGTTCATTGCAGCATTATTCAAGATTGCCAAGATATGGAGGCAACGTAAGTGTCCATGGATAGATGAATGATAAAGAAGATGTGGTGTGTGTATGTATATGATGAAACAGTCACAAAAAAGAATGACACCTTGCCATTTGCAACAACATGGATGGACCTAGTCACAGGGATGTAACGTACAGCAAAGGGAATATAGTCAATAGTATTGTGATAACTTTGTACAGTGGCATGATTACTAGACTTACTGTAATTACTTCGTAAGGTATGTAACTGTTGAATAACTGTGTTGTACATCTGAAACTCATAATACTATATGTCAACTATACTTTAATAAAAATAATAAAATATGCACGTGTGTGTAAAAAAATGACACCATAGTGAGTACCCTTTATACATGTGGTTTTACATAACTAGAAAAAACTCATGACATATGCATTTATAATTTTTATATATGTGATAAAGTTATCCTCTGTAAAGATTGTACCTATTTATTCACCACTAGCAAAGTATGAAAAAGTCTATTTTTCCACATTCCTCTCAATACAGTGTATTAGTATCAATATTTTTGATCTGTATATTATAATTTATTTGGTATTTCTCTTAGGAGAGTTGAACTTTTTTATGTTTAAAAGCCATTTGTGTTTTCTGTTATAGATCCTTTGTCCATTTTTTTTTAGGTTCTTGGTATTTTATTTATAAGGGCTTTCATAGGATAGAAATAACCTTCTTTCTTGTAATGTGAGTTGCAAAAATACTTTTTTCCAGTTGATTTTTCTAATGATTTGCATTATGGCTTCTTTAAGTGAAAAAAAAAAAGATACACACCTATTTTTTCCTCATATCAGTTTTTTTGCCCCCTTTGATGACTTCTGGGTTTGGATTCATATTAGAAAAGTTTTCCATACACAGAGACTGAAAAATCTAACTCCACGTTTTCTTCGAGTACCTAAACAATTGCATTGATTTCTTTGATCCATCTAGAATTTATTTTGAATGAGGTGTCCATTATGACTCCAATTAATTTGTTTTCAAACTGTTACTCAATTTTCACTGATAGCAATGCTACTTATTGAATAATCCACCTAAACTATACCCCATTGATTTGAAATGTCAACTTGATACATACTAAATTTTGTTCTGGATTTGGATCTATCTTGTACTTATTTTCTAGTCCATCAAGCTATATGCCTTTTCATTTCCAGTGTAAATTATTTTAATTATTGTGACTTTATAACTTGTTTTAGTAATTGGATGGGCGAATCCTTCCTCTGTTTCCAGAATTTATTCCTTGCTTATTCCTACATATAGACTTTTTTTTTTTTACTTTGTCCTACTTTATTTTCAGTCCATGAAAGAAATTTTCATTATTGTGGCAACATGACATAAAATTGACCACTTTAACCATTTTAAGTGTACAATTTAGTGGTATTAAGTATAATGTTGTGCAATTATTGCCACCACTTGTATCCATAACTCTTTTCATCTTGTGGAACTGAAACTCTACCCATTAAACAGTAATACCCCCATTACTGTCTCCCAGCCCCCAACTCCTGGCAACTACCATTCTGCTTTCTGTCTTTATGATTGGTGAACTGCTTTTAAAGCTCTTCAATGAGAATAGAATAATACAGCGTTTATCTTTTTGTGATTGGCTGATTTCACTTAGCGTAATGTCTTCAAGGCTTACCCATATTGTAGCACCTGTCAGAACTTCCTTCCTTTTTCAAAGCTGAATACTCCTCCATTGTATGCATATATCACATTTTGTTTATCCATTCACCAGTCGGTGGACATTTGGGTTGTTTCCATGTTTAAGCTATTATGAATAACGCTGCTGTAAACATGGGTGAACAAGTACCTCTTCAATATCCTACTTTCAGTTCTTTTGAGTATATACCCAGAGTAGAATTACTAGCTTGCATGGTAATTGTATTTTTAATTTTTCGAGGAACTGCCGTACTGTTTATCACAGCAGCTGTAGCATTCTACATTTCCACCCACACTGTGCGAGTGTTGTAGTTTCTCCACATCCTCGCTAACTGGTTGTTTCCTGGTTTTGTTTTGTTTGTTCGTTTTTGATAGTAGCTGTCCTAATGGGTGTGAGGTGGTATATCATTGTGGTTTTGATTTGCATTTCCCTAATGATTAGTGATATTGAGTATCTTTTCATGTGGTTACTGGCCATTTATATATCTTTGGAGAAATGTCTATTCAAATTCTTTGCCCATTTTTGAATTAGGTTGTTCTGTTGAGTTTTAGTTCTCTGCGTATTTTGAGTATTAATCTCTTATCAGATATATGATTTGCAAATATTTTCTTCCATTCTGTGTATTTCCTCTTTACTCTGTGGATACTGTCATTTGATGCACAAAATTTTCAAGTTTTCCGGAAATCTCATTTGTCTGTTTTTTCTTTAGTTGCCTGTACCTTTGGTGCCATATCCAAGAAATAATTGCCAAATCTGATATTGTGTAACTTTTACCTATGTTTTCTTCTAATTATTTTACAAATTTAGGTTTTACATTCCATATTAACTTTTGAATCAAATGATCCATTTAGAAGGAAAAGACATTATTAATTTTATTGTGATTCATTATATTTGTGGATTAATTTGGGGATAATTGATATTGTTATGATTTTGCATTTTGTTGCCCATGAACTTGATTTTTTTCCCATTTTTTTATCCCTATATATTTTTGCTGACTTTCTTCTTAATTTTCTCTTTTTTTTTGGTCATTGCTTCTGTAAATGGGGTAATTTTTTCCATTATTTTTCTTCTAATTGGTTATTAGAAGACATTTTTAATATATAAAACAACTAATTTCTGAATATGAATTTTGTAATCAGCATTATCACTCAGTTCCCTCTGAGCTTTCCAGTTGATTTCATGGGGCTTCTCTTTAAACAGTCATAATCATTTGTTAGCAATGGTAATTTTACCTCTTCAGTTCCAATTTAGATACTTACATCATTTTTTTGTTTAATTGCATTGGCCGATATCTACAGAACAATGTTAAATAAGTGTTGAATGATAATAATGGATATTCTTTTTTTTTTGAGACAGTTTCTTTAATGAATGCTTAATGAAAACTATACCCATAGATGCTGAAAGGGCATTTGATAAAATTCTATGTGCATTCTTCATAACATATAATCTCATTAAGTATTCATTGTTTTTCTCTTTTATTAAATACTTATAACAAGAATTTAGCAAGACTATATTTTATAATGGATGCATTTAAAATTTTATCAAATCCTATAAAAACCTATTTTAGCATTTTATTAAAAGCATTAATAGTTCAAATTATTAATAAATTATGGAAAATCATTTTTTTTTCTTTTTAACAGAATCTGTCTGTGAAAGAGTATGGTCCCAGTTGCTGTTTAGATGGGCAGCCTTTTGACAACTTTTTTTTTCTATGGTAGCCTGTCACCTTAGATTTTCTATCTCTTCTGGAGGCAGTTTTGGTAACTTACATTTTTCTGAAAAATTATCCATTTTATCCAAGTTCGCGATTTATTTGCCCTCGGTTGAACAAAGTAGCTCTTTCGATTTTTAAATTTTCTCTGGTTCTGTGGTATTTTTCTCCTTTCATCTTTTCATACGCAGTGTATTTGTGCTTTCTCCTTGTTTTTTTTCCTGATTAGGTTTGCTAGTTTATCAGTTTATTGTTTTAAAAGACAGGTCTTGGATTTGTTAGTTTTTTTCTTTTAACTTAAATGTTTGTTATAACTGAGATATACAAATAAATAAGCATATGGAATGATGCAACGCACCTCCTTTGCAACCTGTAACTCTGCTTATACAATCCAACATATAGTTCTTGAAGCCTCTTTGTCACCATCCAAAATGCTTTTCTTTTTCACATGGAGAGGTGAAATTTGATATCTGTAATTCCATTGTG
This sequence comes from Eonycteris spelaea, assembly GCA_003508835.1. Lineage (NCBI taxonomy): Eukaryota > Metazoa > Chordata > Mammalia > Chiroptera > Pteropodidae > Eonycteris > Eonycteris spelaea. The sequence goes on along the minus strand of PUFA01000204.1, from coordinate 343,232 downwards.
CTCCTTAATGTTGTAAGTGTATGTCTCTAAGCAATACGTATTATATTATTTTGCATGCCATAACTTTATGTAAATATAATCATGGTGTGTGTGTGTGTGTGTGTGTGTGTGTTAACCAAATCCATTAATTAATTTTCATTGCTATATAATTGTGGCGGATACTCTAGTACTCTGCCCAGGCCTTCTCTTTGTGAGTATGCATTCTCCACCTACTTATGCTGATGGTCACAGCTGCACCATTTCTAGGCTTTGCCCTTAAAGTTCTGTCTTGACCAGGGTTACGCTCCCTCTCAGAGGAGTTTTATGAGAACTGACTGGGTGCTGCAGGAATATAAGATCCACCTCTACGTGCCTCTATTTTGGACAACTTGAAGAGCATCCCAGCTCCAGAGCCCATTGGGCCAGTTTCTCCCCATTCCCAGTTCTACCACCTTCATTACTTACAGGTGTATCTCCTAAGAGCACTCCCAGGAAACTTTCTGCATGCTAGTCTCCCCTCTCTTTTTCAAAGGAATGGCTTTAAGATAGTTGGTATATTCTATTTTTTTTTCAGATGGATGACCAATTGTGTAAGTACCATTTATTAAGTCAAATCTTATACTGCATAAATACGGTATATTATGTACCCTATAATGCTACATACTATTTGTCATTTCGATGTGTGTTATGTTATATTTACTGTGTTTTTCTATGTTCTCTTTGCTTTTTTAAGCATTTCTTGGTATTTGGGAAGGTTTGTATTTTTATTCTAATGGTACCTTTTATTTTACTTAATCTTTTACTTGCAGTTTTAAATGGTAACCTTTGACTTCCACCTCTGTTAACAATCAGTGATCTTATTTTCCTTTCCTCCTTTTCTCTCCTCTCTCCTTCCAGTTTTTAGTTGCATTCTTTCCACTTTGTCAGAACATGTAATACTTACTGTTACTCACTCCACGACCACAGTCTTGTTTTAGTTTTACCTCTACAATTCAATATATAAAATGCTCTCTCTCAGTCCTCCTGCAAAATTTTCCCAGGCGTGTTTTGGTTGGATAAAGTTCATCCTGTAACAGATTTCTCAGAAGGGGCACACATTCATAGTAGTCTGAGTTTTGCCATATTCACTTTTTCCCCCAGCTTTATTGATATAATTGACATATAGCATTATATGAGTTTAAGGTGTACAACATAATGATTTGACATACGTATATATTGTGAAATGATGACCACAATAAGTTTGGTTAATGTCCATCACCTCACATAGTTAAAAAAAAATTTTGTTCTTGTAATGAGAACTTTTAAGGTTAACTCTCTTAGCAGCTCTCAATATATAATACAGTATTAACTATAGTCACCATGCTGTACGTTATATCCCCAGAACTTATTTATTATTGGAAGTGTATACATTTCGACTACCTTCATCCAGTTCACCCCCACCCCTGCCCCAACTACTGGCAACCACCAATCTATTCTCTCTTTCTATGAGTTTAGTTTTTTCAGATTCCACATATAAGTGCGATCATGCAGTATTTGTCTTCCTCTGTCTGATTTATTTTCACTTAGCATAGTACCCTTAAGGTCCATCCATGTTGTTGCAAGTGGAAGGATTTCCTCCTTTTTTATGGCTAAACAATATTCCTCTATGTGTATTTGGGCTCCAGGCCTGGCTGGTCCCAGGTCTGGCTGTGATCCAGGCTCGCGGCTAGGAATAGGACCCCAGATTTAGAATGTTACATTAGTGTAGTAGTGTGCCTGTGCTAACATATGTAGACATACTTCGGCTTATTGTATCACACATGAGCGACTGAATGCCACTATTGTTCTCTGACATACATAAAGCCCATGCGGTCCCCTAATGGGGCGGAAGCGTGTTCCCCACAATAGAAGCACATTCCCCGTAATAAAGTAGGTGCTCGCCATTTCATTCTCATGTCGGCCCGTTGCATGTTCTATCGACTGGGCGTCTCACCACTGATACCTTCCCTTCTCTGTCAGCTTGGCACTGACAGTGTACATGTGTTAAAAAAAAATTCAACTGAGTAAATTTGAAGATATAATTGGCTTTATTAAATGATTGGTGAATCGGGCAGCATCCCATTTAGCAACTAGAAGGGCCGTCTGAGAGGTTGAAGGAAATGAAAGGTTTTTACAGGAAGGGCATCTTTTGGGGGGTGGGAAGAGAAGAAAGAAGGGTTTTTATTATGCAGATTGCCTCTTTTTTAAATTGGGCATGGAGAGGAATTTTGTGACAAGTTACCTTACTGGTACTTGACCAGAAAATTCTAGACAACCTGGTCATTAAAATTACATTTCTGGGAAAAGTTGAAACTGCAGTTAGATCAAGTAATCTAGGTTTGGTGTCAGGGGCTTTTTAGCATGAGTGACTCAATGCCATTTGGAGCCTGTGGTTTTTCATATGTAATATTTTTTTATCCAATCATCTGTCAGTGGACACTTAGGTTGTTTCTATGTCTTGGTTATTGTAGATAATGCTGCAGTGAACATGAGGGTGCAGATATCTCTTTGAGATAGTGAGTTTATTTCTTTCAAATATATTCCCAGAAGTGGGATTGCTGGAATCACATGATAGTTCTGTAAAGTTTTTGAAGAACCTCATACTGTTTTCTGTGGCTGCACCAATTTACATGCCCACTACAGTCCACTAAGGGGTCCCTTTTCTCCACATCCTTGCTAACACTTGTTATCTCTTTTTTATGATAGCCATTCTGACAGGTGTGAGGTGATGTGGTTTTGACTTGCATTTCTCTGACCATTAGTGATGATGAGTACCTTTTCATGTTGGCTGTTTGTGTGTCTTCTTTGGAAAAATGTTTATTCAGTTCCTCTGCCTATTTTTAATTGAATTGTTGTTTTTATCCTATCGAGTTATGTGATATATATATATTTAACCCACAATCAGATATATGATTTGCAAATATTTTCTCCCATTCTGTAGGTTGTCTTTTCATTTTATTGATGGTTTCCGTCGCTGTGCAGAAGCTTTTCAGTTTGTCATTGTCCCACTTGTTTATTTTTGCTTTTGTTATTGCCTTTGTTTTTGCATCAAATCCAAACAATCATTGCCAAGACCCATGTCAAGGAGCATACCCCCAAAACTCTACGTTTTGATGTCTTTGAAACTTGAAGTACAGCTGGCAGGATGTAATATCCTTGGTTTACATTTCCTCACGTTTCTTGAAAATTCTGCTCTACTGTTGTCTTGCTTATATGTTATTTTTAGGAATCTGATGCTAGTCTCATTCTCTTGCCTTTGTGAATTATTTTGTCTTTTTGCCTGAGTGCCCTGAATTTTTTTTTCTTTACACAATTTTACAAGGATATATATCACAGTTGATCATTCTGGGTCCGTTTTCCAAGTATCTGGTAGACCTTTTCAACATGTAGATGCAGGTCTTTTTATTTCCAGAAAGTTTTCTTGTTTTGTAGTTTTAGTATTAGTACTATTCCATTGTTTTTGATATTCTTCATTGGGGACACCAGTAATACTAATGTTCTACCTCCTTTATCTACCATCCATTTCAACCAATTTCTCTCTGACCTTTTTTGCTTCTTTATTTCATTTTTGGTCTTATTCTTTTCCTGCTTTTCTTCAACATCTTTCATTTTATTAAAATGTATTTTCCTTTTATGCCTTATAATTTTATTTTAATTTTTTATCTGTTTTTGTTTTTCTTCAATTTCTCTCTGGAGTTCAAGCAACTCTGATTTCTTTCTCTTTTTGTCCATTTTGGTTCTTAGTTTTTATATTTCTGACTCAAGGTTGTTTTCATATCTGCAAGTTGTTGTTTAAGGATATTTTAATTCAGTATGATGTGTGTTACAGTTTTTTTTTCCACTTCATGGAAGAAAACAACAGAAAAGCTTTATTTGTATTTTCTTGACTTTTTACAATATGAACATTATCTACTTTTGTTGTTGTCTGTCTATTCATTTTGTGGACACTTCCTAGTTTGAGAGTTCTTATTTCACTGTTTCCTCTTCTGTTCAGTTTCTTTTTATGGTATTGATGGTGAGCGAGAGGGGTAGAGGAAGGATCGGTATGTCTTGTTTCTATTTTGTTTCTGCTGAAGCCCTGATTTCCCCTTATTGTCTTCTTTCCATTCATTGCTTTGTCTCCAGAGGTACCAGCTCTTCTCTTTCTGTGTACCTGGTTCTCCCCTAGAGGCATGCTTTCTTGGAGGCGCCGCTGCTGGTCCAGCAGTTTTCTGTACGCTTTCACATCACTAGGGCTGAGGAGTAGTAAGTCCTAACTTGAGTTCAATGTTTCTACATTTCCTGTTTTACTCTCTCTCTCTCTGGGGTGATTTTGCCTGTGCTTCCGCTAAGCTCCCTGTACCCCTTTGCTCTTTTTTTTTAATGGAGTCTTTTTAGCCTCCCTTTATGTACTTTCCACATCCACAGGCTTGCAGAAGATAGGGAGCGAGATTTCTTATGGAATTTATTTCTTTTTCCCCTTCTACTTAATAGATCATTTGAAGGTTGCTGTGATCTCTGTCTCATTGTAATGATAATGTTGAAGGCATGGGTTCTGTGTGGGTTTTATTTATTCTCCTCGTTTATTTTATATCTGTTTCGGGAGACTGGGGGAAGATTTGTACTCAGGCTACCTCCATTGTTCTACAGACTTGAGATGTCCAACAATCCCTATTTTCAGATAATTTTATACCTTAAAAACCCAAGAGTCAACTGAAAAACTGTTATAGTAAGAGAATTTAATTATGTGGTGAGATATAAAATTAATAAATAGAAATTTATAACTATTACATTCAGACAGCTTGAAAGATATGATGGAGAATTACATGTATAATAGGAACAACCACCAGTGAAAAAGACCCAAACTAAAAAAAAACAAACAAACAAACTAGGAATAACTATAACAAGGAACTTGTAAACCCATTGCATTAGTTTCTTAGGGCTGCAACTACAAAGTACCACACACTGGGTGGCTTAAAAAAACAGAAGTTCATTTTCTCACAGTTCTATGGTCTTGAAGTCCAAAATCAAGGTACCGATTGGCAGGCCCATCCTCCTTCTGAGCCTTTAGGGGAGGATTCTGTCTTGCCGCCTTCAGCTTCTCGTAGCCCCAGGCACTTCTGATTCGTAGCAGCACAGTCCGGTCTGCCTCCATCTATTTTCCTGTGGCTGACTTCCCTTCGTGTCTTTGTGTTTCCCTCTTCTCTTCTAAAGAACACCAGCCATACTGGGTGAGGGCCCACCCCAATTTTAGCATGACCTCACCTTAACTTGATCACATCTGCAAAGACACTATTTCCAAATCAGGTCACATTCACGGGTTCCAGGCATTAGGACTGAACACATCTTTGGAGGGTAAACGATGCAACCTATAACACCTATATAAGGACAACATTTTAAATACACTCAAAAGGCCAAGAAATAAATTTGAATAAATAGAAATAGACACTATGTTCTTAGATAAGAAGGTTCAGTATTTTGAAGGTGTGCAACTTATAAATTAATTTAGGGAAGATTGACATGATCCAATAAAAACACTGACAGGAGTCCCCCTCCGTATTGGAGATGTATATTGCAAAGTCCAAATGAAAAACTAGACAAGTAATGATAGTCAAACTCTGAAAAAGAACAAGATAAAATTGCAAGCAAATGCTATTTAAAAAACATATTGAATAAACAGTAAGAAACACACTGTACTGGTGAGGCTATGGAGAAACAATTGTACATAGATGGTGCAAATTTCCTCAACACCTATGGAGGGCGATTTAGCAATAGCTCTAAGAACGCATGTATCATTTAGAATAAATAATTTCACGTGAAATTACGTATGTAGAAGGGTAGTCACTGAACCATTGCTTATAGTAGCAGAAGTTTGGAAACCCAAATTCTAACAAGAGGGAACTAGTTAAATAATGTTATATTCATAGAATGTTCGGCAGCTGTAAAAGAGAATGAAGATATTTATTCTCTTTGTACTGACTTGGCAAGAACTCAATGCTGCATTGTTAAAAAGCAAGATACAGAACTAAATATTCAGCTTTTTAAAAAATGAGAAAATGAGAATGTTTTTGTATTACTTGTATGTGCCTGAAGAAACCTGGGACTGATGCACAAGATGAGTACTGCCACTGTCTGTACAGAGGTATAAACGGGGTAGGTGGGAAGTAGCCTGAAGGACATTTCCCTGTATCCTATTATATTTTCCGGCTTTCCTCCCTTTTCTAAATTAATGTTTTAAAACAAATGTTAATGTATTAACAAATAAAAGAGCTATCACATACTTTTATTTTTAAGTGGCTAGGGTGCTCATCCAAGTAAGAGAAATGTTCCTCTACTCAGCCATTTTTTCCAGAAGTCTCTTTTAGATCATTTTAAAGTATATAATATTAAATTTATATTCTTCAACATTTACAAATAACACAAAATTCCTTTTATATAATATTTTAAAATCTTAAATTACTTTAAAATGAAAACTGCTTGAAACTCATCTTTTCATGATGTAGAACACGTACATAGTCACATCTTATTTATCTAAACTTTATAGTAAATTTTGGTTCTGTATGACTTTAGGTAAGTTATTTTGGCTCTCTTATTCAATTTTCCCTCCTGTAGCTATTCCGTAGGATTATTTTGAGAAATTACATAATAGCTATTATGATGATGCTGATTATAAAATTGTTTTATTTTCATTTGAATATAGATTAGGTATTATACAAGTAGAGTGGTATTCTAAATGAGAATTAGTAATTATGCTATTTTCTGCACAGACTGTTTCTTTTTGATTGTTACCATTTTTTTCTTCTTGGCCTCTTGGGTAAATTGAACATTTTATACTTGCATATTTCTTTGTATAGTACTTTGTAAATTTATATTAATAACCAAGTAGTATTTAAAAATTTCTAGATCTAGCCTGTTGTGTAGATCAAGAGAATAAGTCTTAATAATACTAATCTAAACCTACGTTGCTCTGGAAATGCTATTTCGCTAGAGAGCATATGTGTAACAACTGGTCTAATCCATGCAGTCATTGTGTGTAAGTGAATTAATGGTTTAAAATTTGGCTTGTACCGCTTGATAAAAGAACCTTCTGTTAGGTTCTCGGCAGGATCTTGAAATGTAATTTTGTTCTAAATTTGGGTGATCTCTTCTAATGTTGCTTCTTTGGGCAGAGCAGAAATAAGGTTTTTTTCTCTTAGAGTTGTATTTTCAATAACTGAGAACAAATAAATGCAGTGATCTATGAAAATGTTTGAAACAAAAATATCCTTTAGGTTTTTATTGTGGAAACATATATTGAAATATGTCATTAATCCAGTTTTGCCAGGGAAGGAGGGAAGAATTTTTTTTGAAGACTTCTACTTTAGTGAATTTACTTGGTGAAATATAATTCTGTGTCTCATTTTCCTTTAGTATTAAGCTGCCAGTTGTCAATTACTTTGTCATTGTACCATCTATAACCATGCCTGGCCCATTTGTCCCCTTTTTACTGAGTATAATTGGCTTCTATTTTCATGTCCGGAAATCAAGAAAAGTAATTTAATAAGAATTTTATATAAAATAAAATCAGTAGGGTGAAAAAAGGCCTGAGGACTTGAGTTACTGAAAGCTAATTTGAGAGCAGGAGTGTTCTTTTTTCTGCTTAGTTCTAAGCTTTGAGTTTTTCCAATGGGTTAAGGTTGTTAGATAAATGGATTATATGGTGAATATAAACTTATCTGATATAGTCAAGAAATGAGTGTTTCAGTTACTAAAGAATTATTGAATATAGCTGATATTGCTAATTTTTAAAGAATTAGAATGCAGATAATGTTTACGTAGTCTTTGGTGAACATAACTTAGTCTCACTCTAGTTCAGGGGTTTAGCTCTCTACTTAAAATCTTCCCAAGGCTTCCCGCTAATCTGATTTTTTTTTTTTTTTAAGTAATGTCTTGTATGATCTGGCTTCCAGCCTCAACTCTCAGCAGCCTTCCTTCCCTCTTGCCCTTTGTCTTCAGGTGCATAGATCTTCCTTCAGGTCCTGGAAATTTCCTGTGTGCTTTTCTTCCTCTGAGCATTCCCCTATGCTATTTGTTCTACTGGCTGTGATGTAACCCCTTCTCTTTGCCAGTAGTTTAACTATCTTTGTTTGTTTCCTCCGAGAAATCTTTTCTAAAACTACCAGAGTCCCAGTCTCTTATTTTACGTGTTTCCTTTACATCTTTTTGTCTCTGTAGAAGCACTTATAGTAATTGTCATTAAGTAGTTGATTTTGAAATTCATCGTTCATTATAGGCTCCGTGAATGCAGGAACTGTGCCATTGTTTTTCACAGTATCTTTAATGCTCTGCCTAGTGTTTGACGTGCTGTAGGCAGTCAGTAAGTATTAAATAAGTAAACCAATAAGTAGTGCCCAGACAACATGACTCATTATTTCACTGCACATGTGTCGAAGACTGCTAAAAGTTGTTATTACTTGCTTGTAGTATTAACCAGTTTTTATCGTAGAGTCTGGAAAATTATTTTTTAATTAAAGATGAGCAATGAATATAAAAGCAATTATTTTTTTAAAGTTAAAATATTGATGGTTCTATGGATAAGCAGATTTTAGTACATAAAAATGTTTTTAAAATTGTATTCTTGTATACTGTTTATTTTACCTTAAAAATTAGCAAAATTAAATATACCCTATTAAAATTTTCTTTCGTAATAACTTTTTAAAAAATCGGTGAATGCAGATATAATGCTGGTCCCAAAACACTTTTTGTTAATGATAGAAAAATTACACTTAGAATTCTCCTATACATCTTAGTGACACTTCAAGCATATGGATGTGTTAAATATTTCTTTTCATTTTCTGCCGCCAAGTCTTATTAAATGAGATTTTCATACATTATTAAAGGATGAAAATAAATAAAATATTGAGTATATACTTAATTTAATAAACATTTCTTAAGAAACAAACAGAAAAAAACGAATATTTCTTGGGTTCTAACCATATGCCAAACACTGGATATATATTATAGTGAATGAAATAAATAGGATCCCTGCCCTCATGGAACTTACACTTTTGTTGGCAGAAATAGACCACATTCTGTTAATCACACAAATAAATAGGTAATGACAACTCGATGTGTACTATAAGGAGAAAGTAGGAGAGCATTAAGTAGAGACCCCTGACCTAATTTGGGTAGTGGGAGCAGGACAGTTTTCTCTGAAGAAGTGATATTCGAGATGAGATTTGAAAGTTAACCATTGGTGAAAGTTCCAGGGAGAGGGAACAGCATGTGCAGAGGTCCTGAGGCAGAAAGAACATGTTTTTGAGGAAAGACCAGATCAAACATGAAGGAGTGGGCCATTAAAATGTGATTACCGTCACTATTTAGAAACAGGAAATCTAAATGTTCAGTGGGGGACTAGTGAAATAAATTATGGTATAATGATGTAAACGAATACTATGTACCTGTAAAAAAAATAAACGAGGATGTTTACTACCTAAAAAAAAAGGTACACTTGATCTTAGCCAAAAGGCCAGGAAGCAATCAAAAAAGACAATTTTAATTTAATACTGAAATAAAGAAAGAAGGAACTAAAAAAGGTTAAACCCAATCCAATGATATGTGACTTGTCCTATAGGAAATTTTAAAGGATTCTTTTGGAATAGAAAGTTATCTTTGTATATGGAACTATTGTAATAGTAATTATATGTTTTGTTATATTTTGAGGATATGTTTATTGTATCTCAAGTCCAGTACATTTTGTAAATTAGCATAGTCATTAAGAACATGTCTGTTATTCTGAGATCCTGGGTTATAGTCTGTCATTGCCATTTGCACAGTTAACTGGGCAAATTACTTCAACTTTTTAAACTCATTTTGTCATCTGTAAAATGCAAACAGTCATAATTTTTAGCTGATAGAATTGTAGTGTGAATTATATGAGATCATACATGTGGATCACTTAGGAGAGTGCCTGGATATGCTTGTCACCTAAGAAAAAGATACATACTGTCACTTTCTATGAAATATCTTCTAATTAATATTACTTATCAAAAATAGAGTGCAGAAAGAGAATACTGAGGGAAGTTATGCCAAAAAGTTATTGTAAGTGATTCTTAGAGGTTGGGTTATAGCTGATATTTCCTTTTTATTTTATGTTTTTATATTTTCCAAACTTCAAAACATGAGCACATGTTTAAAACTAGTAATATCTTCCATTTAAATATGCTGCCTTTGCTGCAATTTAATTTTCAGTAGCATAACACTAGCAGCATTAGAAAGTCTACAAACCCTGATGTCAGTTCTATAAATTTATTTATAATTATTTTTGCTTTCTTCCTTGTATTTTGATTAATGTTGTACCATTTTAAAAGGCTTTGTGACCAGAGCTGCTAATTTGTGCTTGGAAAGAAAAGGGCTTGCATTTTGAGACCAGACCATCTGTGGGAGTTATATTGTCTGACACTGACATGAGATCATGGCAGATGGTGAGGTCACAAATTGACTTTTTGAGCTTGACATAATGTGTTCATGAAGGTGGAAGAAGAAATCCGATTTATTTTTTTAACCAGCAGAAAACTTGGTGGCAGGAAGAAGTGTACAATTGTTGTCTGGATTAAACATAATGCATCAGTGCACATAATCGGTTTATCTTTGAGAATCAGCAGTACTGCCAAAAGATGGCAATTTCTTGAAACATTTGGTGCCTTAATAAAAAAAAAATGTTTGTTTACTTTCAAGACACTTGACTTAAGTCATATATTGCAATAATTTTTAGCTTAAAGACAATGTAAAAGAAAGAGAAACTTAAAATACTTAGAAACATAGTATTTTTTAAATTAAAAGGTTATAAGCTGTTATTCAAAGCCAATACAACCTACTTCTTAATTTTTAATTGAATGAAGCAGATCTGTCACAATCCCATTTCTTTTTGTAACATTTATCTTAATATAATTTTATATAATTTAAATTACATTTGAAGGTTTATGCTTAATGTTTTCTGTTATCTACTAGGATGTCTCCAGTGCCTGGATTAGTGCCTTATACTTAGTGGGCATTCAGTGTTTGCTGGATGAATCAATAAATTAATGAATGAAGTTATTGCTTACTATTAATTTTAGAAAAGTTTTTCTTAACAGTTAAACACTTTTTTTTCTTTTTTAAATTGAACTTATGCTGTGATATTTTTCACTTTTACTATGTGAGAATTGTGTGTTATCTATTTTGGAGGAAGAAACTTTAATTTGTAAGAAATAAGTGAATTGCTTTTTTCCCAACACTGATTGAGTGTCAACCTTCTGCTAGGTAGTGTCTTAACAATTTTTCACACCTTGACTCATTTAATTAAGTAGATATACTATTACTGTTTTACAGATGAGAAAATTAAGGCAAAGAGACATTAAGGTAAATTTGCTCGAGAAACTCATACACTTTGGCTCTCTTTCAAACGTGAAGATACGAAGGGAATACTAAACAAAACTTTCTTTTGTCAAACTCATTGATGTCACTAAGCAGTATTTTTATGGGTGGCCTATTGCTATAGTGTGCTGAAATAATATCACTTAATTTCTTTTATTCGGGTGACTGGTTCAGTGCCTCTCAAGAGCACAGCCGTTAGGAAATATAATATGGTATTGAATACTGAATATAGTGATGAAGCAGATAACATGGACACAAGCAGCTCTAACCATTACAACCATACTCTGGACATGAAGAAATGGGGAGAAGGGGAAAAGGACATTTATTAGCGAAATCTGGTAGCTCAGCCCAACAATGTCTGTCTACTTGCATTTCATTGGCCAGAATTATGTCATATGGTCAGCCTATATGAGAGGAAGACTGAGCATGTAGTATTTTAGTTGAGCACATTACCACCTTCAACTTCTCCTAAAAAGAAGAGGAAAGTGATATTGGGTATCTAAAATTTAACAGGCACTTTGGATGGAACAGACCATATTGTTTTCTGTTACAACTACGTTTCAGTAGGTTATAAGATGATCTTTAAACTATTTAAAACTGATTCTTTTTGTGTGTGTGGTTGGGGTATTCAGTGTTTATGTTTAAACCAGAGAGCATTTAGTTGACTTGGTGGATTTGATGATTTTCACTTCCATTGTTTCTATATTACTCCTAAACATAACCTGAAAATCTCAGTATACCTGTTTTTCAGGTAAGGACACTGAAGCTCAAAGAGGTTAAGTTACTTGGTCAAGGTCACACAGCTAGTAAGTGTGAGAGCTGAGACTGAGCCTAAAAAAAAAATTCATGCATTTTCCACTCTGCTAACAATGCTGCCTTATTTATTAGATGCAGACTTCAAGCAAGACACTTAGAACCAGTTGTTATTTTGATTTTTTCTATTTTCATTAGTTCTTTTACTTTTCTTCTTCCTTTGAGTTTTTCAATGATCTTTTTAAAGCCTTTAAGTTGGTTGCTTAATAAATGAAAAGAAATGTAAATTTCTATCTGAGTACTATTTCAGCTACACTTTACAAGTTTTTTTATTATTTTCTTTGTCATTCTAAATATTTCAAACTCCCCTCTTTAATTTATGGTTTGTTTGAGCAATAATATATTTTCATTTTCTAAATACATGACTTAACTTTTTTAAAATGACTGATTCCTAATTTAATTGCATTGTGATCAGGGACCATAAACTATATAATATTGCCTCTTTGAAAATTGTTACTATTTTTTGATGATTTTGAATGTAGACATATTTTGTAAGTATGATCTATTAGATAAAGCTTGGTCAAAAATATTAATCTTCAAAATGTAGTAAGTAGTTAAATTCTTAATTTTAATATGTTGGATAGTTTGGTAAATGGGATATTAGGAACTCATACTTTTTAATTTATTTAATATTTATAATACCGAAGAGGAAATAACAAGTAATTGATAAATGTAAAACAGTTCCAATGTAGGAACTTAATTTCCATATTAAGTCATGGTAGATATTGTGAGCAAATCTGCAGGTACAGTTGGAAAGCAAAAATCAGAGTTATAGTTCAAGTCTTACTTGGATTTTTAAATTTATGTTTTCTTTATCAATGAAAAAAATATAAACTTGATGTTTTATTGAAAAGTAAAAACATCTCTTTTTCCACAGTTTACTCGATTCTAATTCTAGCATATAAGGCAGATTTAAAGCTTCTATTTTTTTCAAGCCCCTTTTTTATTGTCTTTTCAAAATTAAGGTTTATTTTATCCTTCTACTTGAATGTCTATTAAAGTTTAATTTTCAAATCACCTAAAATAAGAAAAAAGCTGTAAAAATAGGGCAAAGAATTCCTGAATACCCTTTACCCAGATTCAGCAGTTGCCAACATTTGGCGCATATACTTATATCATTCCCACTTTCTCTATATATACAGGTTCCATATTTTTTTCATCATTTGAAAGTAAGTTGCTGCTCATATACCCATTTCACTCCTAAATATTTTGTTTTATTTTTTCTAAGAACAAGGGTACTTACCTTAAGAAAACACACTCACACACAATTCTGTGATCAAAAGCAGGAAATCTAAAACTGAAACAATATTGTTATCCAGTCTGTGGACTGTATTTTGATTTCTCCAGTTGCCCCAATAAGAAAACAGTTGTCTTCATAGCAGTTATTTTTTCTGGTCCAGAGGCCCGTCTAGAATCATGGACTGAATTTAACTTTCATGTGACTTTAGTCTTTTTTAATCAGGAATTATTTCACAGGCTGCTTTTGTCTTTCATGACATTAGCATTTTTGAAGAATTCAAACTATTATTTTACAGAATATCCCTCAATTTAAATTCTTTGATATTTCCTCATAATTAGGTTTAGATTATGCATTTGGGGTGGAAATACCTCAGAAGTGGTATCATCACATTCAGTGCAACTGAGGAGATGCAGATTTTGGTTCGTGCCTTTGTTGGTGGTCATTTGGTGGCTTTGATCACTTTGGCTAAAACGGGTGTGTGCAGGTTTCTTCACTGTAAAATTTGAATTGATATTTGGATTATTTTAGGCGATTCACTTAAAGAACAATATATGTCACATAATAAATTTATGACATAAATGTTGCCTATTATTATTATTACATTACTATTCTCTTTTTCCTTTTTAACAGGATGTTCTTTCAAAGAATTATCGAAGACAAAGTTTTTAAAATTTTTTTTAATGGCTTTCCAGAATTTTAAATCAAATACAATTTGACATGACGGCAAAAAATGTAAGTATTTGTAAATTTTTAAATGTATTTTTAAAGTGAGTTTTACTTTTTCCTAAAGATATTTTTTTTACCATTCTGATTAATCGAATTCAGTTTGTTGGCATTAATTTATAATTGTTTTTGTTTATGCAAAGAATGAGATAGTAAACTTGATTGTTGTTGAATATAGTACTCAAATGGGCATGGTGGCATTCTTTTAAATTGCTGCCAAGTTGCTCCTTCTCAACAGCTGCAAAATTGCTGTCTCCAGAATGTTTCCCGTCCTGCTCCCTTGTTGAGCATTGTAATAAATTTGTTTCAGAACTTGCTGGAGAGCTCCTCGGCCTTATTGAGAAAATCAGTGTTTTCTTTGGCTCCATTTTTTAATTTTGGATTTACTCAGGGAAGTGTATATACTTAGACATTGTCCAGAAGAAGCTGCCATCCTCTATGACATGATTCTGGAGGGGACATTAGACCTTACATGTTTGGGGAGAAGTTATTCAGTTTTTTCTTTTGCTTGAGACTGTCTTTTCTGAATCTACTTCCTTTCAAGTACATTCTTGTCACCCTGTATCAATGGATTTGTTTCTAGTTATGGCGAAGGATTATGCTAGAAAATAAATACAAAAAAATTCAGGGAAGTAACTTACTATCATTGCTTTACTGTTCCCATATTATTATGTTGGAATCTTTGATTACAGTTTACAGAAACCAGCTTAGACTACCTTAAATAAAAGGGAATTTATTAGAAAGATACAGGAATGTCTCAGGGAATTCAGGAGTAGGAATTTAGTGGGCCCTCAGGAAGATCTGAGCCTGGGAACTTGAAATCTATCAGGGTTTGAGACAGTTCTTGGTTTCCAGTTCTCATTTCTGCTCCTCTCTGTACATCTGCTTCATTACTCTCTCTCTCTGCAAATCATCTGCCTCACTTCTCCTGTCCGCATCTCCATCCTACAGAAGCAGCCTGTTCAGAGAGAGAGAGAAATGCGAAGGAAGTGGGGGAGGCAGCCTGACAGCTTCTGTCTGTCGGTGTCTGCTCCAGTTTCAGACTCCTTGGGGAGGACCCCTGGCACTGCTTGAGTCTGATATTCACTAGTGGTTTGGTTAGTTGTGACCAGGAGAAGGAATTAGTATATTGTGAGCTAGAAAAAATAGTTCTGATTACAACCTATTATATATCTAAAGAATAGCATTAAAAAAAAAAAGCTTATTACTTATTTCTGTTTTCCTATTATTAACCTTGCTTTTAACATGCATTATATAAGCAGATATAGCTTATGCTTCATTAATATTTAATTAATTTTGTTAGGATAAATTGTATATATTTGTTAAAGTACTGTTTGGGAGAAAAGAAAAAGGCAAAATTTTAGTCTGTGTATTGAGAATTATCTTGCTGGATAGTACCTTGATTTTTTTTCTCCTTCAGAAAAAAAGGAGATGTAAAAGTTATCCTGATCAACAATATGGTTAACATTTAAATAGCAAGTATATTTTGGCTTAAAATGTACTTTAAATCAAATATAATCTTCCTAGCCATATGTACAGTTTGCTATATTAAAACTTGTTTCCTGAAAGTAACAAAGTATTTGAACTTTATGTTATGAAGTTCAGTGGTAATTATACTCCCATTATTTTGTCTGTGTATTTGGAGAAATCAAACAAAACAACACGTTTCTCCTTCTGACATAGTAACTGAGGGAGAGAGTGATAAGTGATGAGCTGACCTTCTTCGAATAGTCTGGAGTTAGGGACATGCAGAGATCAAGCCCCAGACTTCGCTGAAGCATGTGGGCAAGAATCAAAATAAGTTGTCTGAAAATATTCAGTCAAGTTTTCTGGCCATTCTGCAGTCGATAAGAATGTTTTTGTGACTTTTAATATGTTTTATCAAGATACTTACTAAAAGGATTATACCAGTTTATAATGCTATCAGCAATTCATTCTTTCTCATTTTCACACTTTTGTCCAAAAAATGTATGTGCCTGACACTGTTCTAGGCTCCTGCCTTCTTAGGGCTTAAAGTGTAGTGAGAGAAGACGATAAATAGGTATATAATGTCAGGTAATGATAAATGTTATAAAAAGAAATTAAAACAGGTTAATAGGGGAGAGAGTGATAGAGATGAGGGAGTGTTCTTTCAATGAGGTGCTCAGAGAGTCCTCTTTAAGGAAATGACATGTAGAGCAGTGCTCTTGAGTCTCAGTCCAAGAAGAAGGAGCCAGCCATGTGTGTATCTGGGGGGAGAGCGTTCCACGTAGAGGCAGGGGAAAGTGTGGTTGTTCAAGGAACAGCAAGATGACCAGTTTACAGATGGTACAGAGTAAGCAATGGAGAGTAGTAGGAGATGAAGTCTGAAGGAAAGCAGGAGGCAGCTCATATGGAGCCTCGAAGACTGGGGTGAGGGCTATGTATTTTAAATGTCAGTGAGGAGCTATTAGAGGTTTTGAGGAAAGTTGCATGACCTGACTTAGCGTTTTAAAAAGTTTGTTCTGGCTACTGCATAAATAGATGGGAGAGCGGCATAATAGAAGCAGACTCATTTGGTACTTATTCCAATAGTTCAGGCACCAGAGTGTGGTAATTTGGGCTGGCGTCAATGATATTGGAGATGGGAAAAGTGGCCAGACCTAGGGTGTATTTAAAGGGACAGCCATCAGGACTTACTGAGTAATTGGGATACAGGGGCAGGGAGGAAGTTAAAGACTACTTTTCAGTATTTGGGTTGTATAACTGGGTAAATGGCTATGCTGTCTAATGAGAAGAGGGACTCTTGGAGAAGTGCAGGATTTTGTGGCAAACTCAAAAATTGTTTCGACTCTATTAAAAACATCCAGGTAGAGACACTGGCTAAGCAATTTTTTGATAAATGACTTTGGAGCTCAGGCGAAAGCTTGGGGCTGGATATAGAAATTTTGGAGTCGTTTTATATTAAA
The DNA here is from genome assembly GCA_003508835.1 of Eonycteris spelaea. Taxonomy (NCBI): domain Eukaryota; kingdom Metazoa; phylum Chordata; class Mammalia; order Chiroptera; family Pteropodidae; genus Eonycteris; species Eonycteris spelaea. The sequence continues at coordinate 326,159 of PUFA01000204.1, read as the reverse complement.
TTATTTTGAAGCAGTGAGACTACATGAGATATATAGTCATTCATGAATAGAGAATGCACAAAACGTGAGGACTGAGGTCTGAGCACAGGGATTCTCCCGCATCTACAGAGGAGAAGCACAAAGGAAACTCAAGGAATGGCCAGAGAGGAAGGAGGCAGTGTTAGCCTGGAGAAGCCAAGTGAAAGTGTTTCAGGAAATTGGGAGTGGTCAGTTGTTTCACATGTCACTGAGAAGTGACTCTTAAATATTGAAGAGATTGCCTAGGTCTTAGGATGGCAATTAGTAAAAATGTATTCCAATTATTTACATCTTTATTTTTTGTTTCCCATTTTGCATTTTTATTTTGAGAAACGACGTTTTTTTTGAAGAGTTGCTTTTTGCTTTATTAATGCCATACTAGGTCTCTTATGGTTGCAATGATAGAAAGCCAATTCAGAAATAGTTTAAAGCAAAAAAGTGGCATGTTTTGGTTCATATAGCCGAAAAGTCTGGAGTACTCTCTGGCTTCAAACACATCTGCATTCAGGGGATCAAATGATGGTGTCAAGGCTTTTTCTCTTTTTCCACTTCTTAGCCATATATATGGTGGCCTTAGAATGTTTATCTCAGAAAAAGAGAAGAAAGTTTTCTTTTTTAACACGTATATTGCAGATTCCATGGAGAAGCTTTGTTTGACCCTGCTTGGCCCATATGCTTAGGCAAGCCACTATGGAGAAGGAAGTGGGGTACCATAAATGGTCAGGTCTGGGTCAAGTCCATTTCTGCTGCCAAGGTACAATTGAGGCTCTAAGATTAACAGTGCTACCAGAACTACATGGATTGTGGCAAGGATCCTTGTACAAAAGGAAGTCCTACAGAGTTGACAATATATTTATTGTGTTTGGGATAAAATTGTTATCAAATAGTACCTAGTATCACGTGATATTCTTCTAGACCAAAACTGCAGGTGTGTTCTAACTTAAGCTCACCCAGTATACAATAAAGAATTTGAAAGGTAATTTGAAGTGCATTTTTTTTGTTTCATCAAAGAATCTTTTAAAAAGTACATATGCCTTAATACTCATTACAAGAAAAATAGGAAATACAGATAAAGAAAAGAAACTAGCCTAGAGATTAGTAGCAAGTTTTGCCTCAGAAGACATCTGGTTTGTACACAAATGTGTATATATATACATCAAATGTATGTGTGTTATATATTTTTTAATAGAAATGGGGTCATACTGTTTTGTAACCTGTTTAGCTTAATTGCTATGATCAATGTCGTCTTATCTTGATATCTCTGCAACAATATAGCTGTTTCATGTATGGACATTACACCAGTTTCCTGATATTGGCCAATATGTTATTTCCAGTTTTTTCTTTTTAATTTTTTTTTGTTATTTTTGCTTACTCATTAGATTATTTTCATGAGGCAATGTCTTAGGAAATTACTGGCTCATAAAGAGTGTGCTTTTGGGGAGTTTTTGATCCATATTACTAAATTGTATTTCAGAAAGATTGGACCAATTCATATATTCATCAGTGGTGTATGAGCATGCCATTTCCACTTATTTTCTTTAATCTTTGCTAATCTAATCAGCAAAAAATAGTATGTGATTTATTTCATTTCTCTGATCACTAATCAGGTCAAACTGGTATTCTGTATGTTTATTGGTCATTTGCATTTCTCATTTTCTCATTTATGAAGTATCTATGTCAGTGTTGAAGTGTTAAAAGCTATTGGCATTTAAATAACAATGCCTACTTGACTGTTACTTTGCCATTAACCAATATGTTCACGTTATCATTTGATCTAAGGAGCTTTCTGAGTTTGTCATACACATATGTATTGCCATCCTCATTTTACAGTGACTATTCCAAGATCTCCTCGCTTGTAAATGGTAGAGCTGAACTTTGAGAACAGATCATTTCACTCTGAATTTTGTTTGTCAATCTGAAATGTTAAGTATCAGTGAAATTGTAATGCAGTTGTTGGGGAATCTGGTCTGATTCTTAAAAAGTGAGCTTGAAAATTTTTTTTATTCAACAGACATTTTGTGACTGCTTATAGTATTAAACACAGTGCTTGGATATCCAGATAGAAAAATTTTCTCAGGACCTTCTTAGATGAAAAGTTTTACATAAAATGAGTTCACTTTTTTCTCTTGCTTCGTGAAACATTATAGAAAGATTCTTTTTAAATAGATACAATAAGGAAAGAAAAAGTAGTACTTTTAAAGTGTTTTTGTGCTAGCTTTTTCTATTCTCAAACAATCTACTTTTCCTTTGAGTCTTTAGACTGTAAAGTGTTCGTGAAAGCAGAAATAAATACATTTTTGAAGGTTTAATTATATAAATTTTGGTAGCATTTATATAAGCTCCAAATACAAATACTTTCCCTCCATCTATGAGACCAAAATTAGCATACCATATTGATTCACAATTGACTTTTATCTTTTTAGACTATAATCTGTTGGTTATTAGGGTGCAGGTGTACAGCTGCTTAAAAAGTTTCCGAATTCGTTTGCTGCTTCCCTCTGCAGAAGTTGGACATTAAGAGCAGGTGTTTATAAACATAACAGTAACCCAGTAACTGTGAACTCTCGACTATGACGACTATGACTATGTGGTTTTAGTTGAGGTTTTTGCCGTTATCTTTGTATAATAACAAAAATATATGAACTGATGCTTTTGAAGATATTGTAATAAATGTCCTGAAGGGTCACATTGTATTAAGCATGAATATAGTAAAGGCTGTCTTTGCCTTCTTTACTTGCTTTTTACAGTAGAACACCAACAGAAGTTTCATCTTTCTCTTCTTTTTATAGCAAAAGAGTTTGAAAAGTGGAGGCATGTCAGTGATGCCACAGTAACTCTTGGTTTTTACAAATTGAATACTTAAAATTAATATTTGCCAGCAACTCAGATCCATGCATTGGTAATTTGTTATAAATTTTGTTGGGAAGGGTTTACTTTAGTTCCAACAAAATACTTGTAAGAAGCTAGACAGAATTAAGTATCTACACCATTATCTCCATAGAATTAAGAAGCTATGTTTTAGATGTCTTTGTCTCAGCTGCTGCTATGAAATTTTAACATTAGATACTAGAGATAGGTTTGCATCGGAATTACTTTTTCATGATATGAAAAAAAAAAAAAAAAATTTTTTTGTTTTCTCTTTGACAAAAAGAAACAGCTATTAATAGAGCATTTGAATTAAAAAATAATGAAATATAATTAGCTCTTATATTATGAAATTGTCAAGTATGAAATGAATTCTTATGTGGAATATATAATGTTAAAGCAGTGGGTAGTTTAAAAACATAAGACAAGTACACAGGTATAAAGTTATAAAGCTTTGTGTGCTTTAAAATCCTTTCAGTGTGGTATACTTTGAAAGGATATTTGAGGTACCAAATTAGCAATTATGTTTCAAGATTACAAATCTAAGGATTAAAACAATATTATGATAGTAATCATAGAACCATTTATTGCATGCTTGCTTTGTGTCAAGTTTTCTAAAAACAGGGTTTTTTCCCTCCCAACTCTATAATAAATTTTTAAAACTGATGATAATACCATATTCAGCTCTTACTCGAGGTAGTCAGTGGACAGCACATTAAATGAAATAAATTGTCTGAAGGTGGATTTATAAACATACTTGCTATAGGTAGTTCCTCAAGTATCATACTAATAATAATGAATGTTAACGTGGATTGTGTCTCTGTGCCAACCACTGTGCTATATGCTTTGCATAAATTATCTTAATCTTTCTAACTGCATGAATTGGTAAGTACTTCTGGCACCCTCCAACTTATAGATGAGGTGACTGAGGTACAGAGAGCTTGTGTGACTTGACCATGGCCACACACATAGTAAGCTATAGTTTGAACCTGAGCAGTTGGACTTGAGCCAGTGGATTTCACCTCTGCATTGTGGTATTAATGGTCTTTATTTGATCCATACATGTCATAATGTTGAAAAGCATTATAGGTAGTGATTTTGAACAGTAAAAGGTAAGGGCAGCAATCTTGATGAAATTATGATATAACTATTGGCAACTTCACGGCTGCTATGTTACTTGTTTTCAAAAAAAAAAATCAGTAAAATCTGTGGACCTAAGTTTTGCTCATAAGTAACATTTTATTAATTTTTGCCTTGATCTGAACAATTGATATTTTTCCCATTTCAAGTAATATGGCAACATTTTCTTTTTAATCCTACTACTATAGTCAGTGTAATTAGTCTGGTGGAAAGTGTAAAATAGTTTATTAGATGATAATATAATAAGATCTTTTTAACTTTTAAAACTATTTTATTCAGGTTGGTTTGAGTTCTACAAATGCAGAACTAAGAGGATTTATAGATCAGAATCTCAGTCCAACAAAAGGTAAGGACAGTTGAATTAAAATATTCTGCATTGAGCTAGTTTTATTGCATTTGTTTTATAAAACATGAAGCTGCATGATTTATTTTATATATTCTATTACCATGTTATTTTATACCAAGTAACTCGTATCATATGAAGTCAGTTACCGCTGAGAGGTGGAGAGAGAGAGAGTGTGTGGGTGGCTTTTCTCCATCTCTTCTCAGAGGTCTCTAAGACCATACTGATCAATGATCCTATTACAATTGAAACTAACTAACTAAGCCATTTTCTTCTTGATTTTCCTGTTTGAGAGCCCTACTTCCTAGTGGTCTAACTTTTAAGGGACCAGTGGAATGAATGAATGTGTTGTAATTCCTGTGTCTAATATATGGCTTACTGGGGGAATGTTTATATCAAAAATCTGATATAATCCAGTATAGGACACTGTTGGTATCTTTCAATATGTATCTGTCAATAGTATCTTTTTGTATATAGAGGTAACTACTGAAATATTTATGGTAAGTACTTCTAGAAATCATTGATACGCTGTCTGAGATGGGCTTAAAATTATCCACTGGAGGAAGAAGAGTAAAGTGGGTGCAATTATAGATAAAACAAAATTGCCTATGGATTGGTTAATTGTTTAAGTGGGGTGACAGCTATTATGGAGTTTCATTATTCCGTTCTCTCTTCCTTTGTATATGTTTGAAATTTTCCATTATAAAAAGCAACAGCAAAATGTATGCCATTATAAACAAACAGCTATGGGTGAAACACCAGCTTCATCAGAGGGTTTAAGTCTAAGGTGAGCTATATAGAGAAACCTGTATTTCAGTATAAAAATGTCTGGCTTAATAATAATAATGTTCAGTAGAGTTATTCTGAAAGTTTAAATACATATTTTGAAGCAATAAAAGATACTTAAAGCCTTGATGCTTCTCAATTTTTTTCCAATTTTTTATTATGGTAAAATACACATAAAATTTACCACTTTACCCATTTTTACGTGTACAATTTCGTGGGATTAAGTACATTTATATTGTGCAACCGTCACCACCATTTATCTCCATAACTCTTTTCATCTTGCAGAACTAAAACTCTACTCATTAAATAATTAACTCCCCTTTCCCCCTCCCCAACCCTGGAAGACACCATTCTACTTGCTATTTTTATGATTCTGACTACCCTAGGTATCTCAAGTAAGTGGAATCACACTGTATTTGTATCCTCATGTCTTACTTATTTCATTAGCACAATGACCTCAAGTTCACCCATGTTGTAGCATTATGTCAGAATTTCTTTCCTTTTTAAGGCTGTTCCATTGTACATCAATATAATAGTTTCACCTTATCCACAGTGCAGTTTCAGTTATCCATGGTCAACCAGGGTCCAAAAATAGTAGATGGAAAGTTCCAGAAATAAACAATTTGTAAGTTTTAAATTGCATGCTGTTCTAAGTAACATCATGGAATTCATGCCGTCCTGGCCAGGAGGTGAATCATCCCTTCGTTCTGTGTGTCCTCGTCCTTTAGTCGCTTAGTAGCTATCTGGATTATCAAATCAACTGTTGGTATCCTCGACTATCCGTATTGCAGTGCTCGTGTTCAAGTAACCCTATTTCACTTAATAATGGCCCCCAAGCACAGTAGTAGTGATGCTGGCGATCGGATATGCCAAAGAGAAGCCATAAAGTACTCCCTCTAAGGTGTATGTATAGGAAAAGACGTAGTATATATAGAGTTTGATACTGTCCTCAGTTTTGCATCCATGAGGTCTTGGAACATATTCCCCTCAGATAAGCGGGCCTTATACCACATTTTGCTTATCTGTTCGTTAGTTCATTATGTTTTAGCTATTGTGAATGATGCTGCTGTGAACACGGGAGTACAAATATCTCCTCGTGACTCTGCTTTTTTTTTTTCTTTTGGGTTTATACCTAGAAGTGGAATTGCTAGGTCATATGATAATTCTATTTTTAATTTTTTGAGGAATTGTCATTTTGATTTCCACAGCACCTGTACCATTTTATGTTCCCACCAACTGTGCACAAGTGTTACAACTTTTCCACATCCTCACTAACTCTTGTTATTTTCTGTTTTTTTTTAATATGTTAATGGGTGTGAGGTAGTATCTTAGTATAGTTTTGATTTACATTTCCTAATGATCAGTGATATTGAGCATCTTCTCATGTGCATATCGGTCATTTGTATATTTCTTTGAAGAAATGTCTACTGAAGTCCTTTATATGCTTCTCAATTTTTTTTTCACATTATGGCATAAATTGGAAAGTGATAACATTTATAGGAAGCATTAAGGTTAAACAAAGGAGGCTGCTTAAAGTCAAGGATAAGCTAGCCAGGAGCTCCAGCTGCCCCAGGCTACTCCTGGCTGCCCCAAAGGCTGAGGATGTCAGTATCTTAGTAACGCATAGCCTATTCAAGATACATAGTTGGGAATTTCTGCTTTAATAAGATGTACTATTCAGTCAGGAGAAGGAACCTAGGAACCATGGGCTTGGTAGATATGGAGAACTGTGGTATGGAGTAGGGATAGAGATAACAGAGTGGTGAAGGGAGGGATAAAGTCATGAAATAGAAGGTTTAGTTATAATAGCCGCTTTAAAATCCTCTGTTGGTTATAACATCTGAGTCATCTTAGGGTTAAATTCATTGATTGCATTTTCCCTAGAGAATGGGTCATGCTCCCTTATTTCTTCATATGTCAGATGATTTCAGATATATCCTGGATATTGTGAATATGTTGTAAAGACTCTGGACTTGTTTATATTCTCCCAAAAGTGTTCTTTTTGTTAGTGGGAACTTTATTGGATGCTGACTGCAAACTCTGTCTTCACTTTGGTGGAGTGGCGACTCAAATGTTAATTTAGTTTAAAAATTTTTTAGCCTTAGCTAGGATGCTTAGAGTCTGCCCCATGATGTGTGCTTCAGGAGTCAGTCAAAGATTGAGACAGAGTTTATACCCAAAATTTGGGGTTTCCCCTGTCTGGGTCTCTTCTCGTAATTTCTCCCCTTTTCAGCAATTATGTTTATCCTAAACTCTGTTATATAGTTTATTAAGCCAGTAAGGTTATATTTTTTCTATAGGAGTTTTACTATTTATTATTTTTTTTTTAGGTGAGGCAACCGTTGGTTGACCTCACAGATTACAAGGATCCTGCCAGTTTATAATCCCTTATTTTTTAATTTTTTACGCCTACAGCACCTGGTCTTCCTAGGTGGTCTCCCATCCAAGTACTAACCAGGCCCGACCATGCTTAGCTTCTGAGATCAGGCAGGATTGGGCTTGTTCAGGGTGGCATGACCGTAGACTCTAGGAGTTTTAGAACCCTACGTAGCACAGACTGGTACCTCCCTTCTAGCTAAAAGCCATAGAAAATGGAAAACTCACCTGGCTACACAAATGTTGGTCCCTCTCTTGCTTTGAGATAGTTTTTTTATGTTTTATCCAGAATTTAGTTTTTATCTGCTGGAGTGATGGTTCATTAAGAGCTAAATGGTTATACCAGAAGCAGAATTAGAAAATAATTTAAAAATATGTTTATTGTGGTACCATTTATCAGTAATAAGTGAAGACAATCTGTCTGACAATGAGGGAATGGATAAGTAATTTACAGTGTTTTTACTCAATGGAATGTTACATAGCTATTTAACTATTTAGATATAACATAAAATATGGGGGAAATGTTTGAAATCTAAGGCAAAGTGAAAAAACAAGGTGTAGAAACTTATAAATAGTATGACAGTGGTTTCTCAACCTTTGATCTTAGATTAATTAGAAGATATCTTGCCTATATATGTGGATGAGGATATGGTTAGTAAAATTTAAATTCACTTTAATGTGAATTACTCAAGAGGTATTATTAGCTTAACCATATTTTCCTTAACGTTCTAAAATTATGACTTAGCATGTAGCTTTCTATACAATTTTTTAAATTGTCACAAAAGGTTTCTCAAACTTAAAAATAGTAGGGACAAATGTAATATGATTATAATAATATAAAAACAAAACTGCACAGAAAAAATAATGGAAGAAAATATATTTTTTTAGTTTTATCCTTTGGGGCTAATAATCTTTTTTTTTAGTACCTTCCTTATTTTTCTGTGAATATTATAATGAGCATATATTACTATCCGGTATTATATGTGTATGTGTTTGTAACTCTCTTCCCCATCAGAATGTAAGCTCAATGAGGGGAGGACTTGGTTCTATTCCCTATTTATCTCTAGCATCTAGAAAAATGCTCGGCACATAGTGAGCACTCAATAAATATTTGTGGAGTCAATGAAAAATGTGGTTCCTGCTTACTTCCCAGTTCTCATCTCTTACTGCAGTATCATTTCTGTATACATACCATACTGTTTCACACTCCATTCCTTTGTCTTCTGTATTACTTGTTAGCAAAACTCTAACCCTGAAGCAGTCCAGCCATCCTTCTTACAGTTGCAGGCTATTGAACAAAGAGATTCAACCTCTTGGATTTAAGATCTTTAACTCAAATGAGTTCAGTGCTGCATTGCCAGGTCGACATTATCCTTCTCAATGTGCCCTTGCTTGTGGGCTGTTACAATTAAGATGTACAGCTGCTCTTGCTAAAGTTAATCCTTTCATCTGTATTCTGAAGCCTGTTCCTTTCTGTTTCCTTAGAGACCTTACTCCACTGATTACTACCCTAATTCTACTTCCTTCCTATTGGTTTTTTAAAATGCTTTGTCCCACATTAAAAACGACAGCAGCAGCAGCAACAACAACAAATCATGACAGTTAGGCAAGAAAAACAAGTGGCATCAGATTGGAGAGGAAGGAGTAAAACTCTCTTATTTGCGGATGACATGATCTTTTATATAAAAATCCTCAGGAATCCACAACAAAACTACTAGAACTAATAAATGATATTATTAGCAAAGTTATAGGATACAAGATCAATATACAAAAGTCAATTATATTTCTGTACCTAGTCGTGAACCATTTGAAAATTACAATAAGAAAACAATTCCATTACATGTCAATTATGTCTTAATAAGGCTAAAAATATTTTTTTAAAAAAACAATTTTTTGTAAAAAATCAGAGAATAAAATAGGAATAAATTTAACGGAAGTATAAGATGTTTACACTGAAAACTATAAAACATTGAAAAAAATTAAGAAGACTTAAGACATGCCATGTTATTGGATTGGCAGGTTTTTAATATTGTTAAGATGTCAATATTCCCTCCATCTCATCTATGGATTAGTCCAGTTCCTACCAAAATCTCAGTGCTTCTTTCACAGAAACTGGCAAATTGATTCTAAAAGTCATCTGGAAATGTAAGAGTCCCACAAATAGCCAAAGTGATCTCGAAAAAGGTGAAAAAAGTTGGAAGACATTTTCTGATTTCAAAACTTACTATAAAGCTACAGGTATAAAGGTCATGTGTTACTGCCAAAGGATTAAATACATAGATTAACAGGATAGTAATCTATGTATTACATTTGTGTTCAATTGATTTTTTGACAAAGATGCCAAGACAATTCATTGGAAGAATAGCTTTTTCAAAAACTGATTCTGGGACAACTGGATAGTCACATGCTAAACAGTATATACAAAAATTAACTCAAACTGAATCAAAGACCAAAATGGAGAACTAAAACTGTAAAACTCTTAAAAGAAAACATAGGCATAAATCTTTAGTGGTTTTCTAGATGAGATGTCAAAGTACAGCAACAAGAGAAAAAAATCAATTGGTTTCATTAAAATTAACAACTTTCGTGCTCCAAGGATACTTACTGTGTTAGTTCAGACTGCCATAACAAAATGCCATAGACTGGATGGCTTAAACAACAGAACTTTATTTCTCATAGTTCTGGAGGCTGGGAGTCTAAGATTAAAGAGCCAGCTCATTTGATTCCTAGTGAGAGCTCTCTTCCTTGCTTATAGACTAAGGCCTTCTCACTATGTCTTCACATAAAAGAGAGAGAGCACAAGCGCTCTGGTGTTCCCTTATAAGAGCATGAGTCACATCATGAGGTCCCCACCCTTATGACTTCATCTAACTCTAATTACTGCCAAATACCCTCTCTCCAAATACCATTGCATTGGAGGTAAGGGCTTCAACATACGAATTTGGGGAAGACACAAATATTTAGTGTCAAGAAAGTGAAAAAAAAATCATGGAATGGGAGAAAAGAGTTGCAAATTATATATCTGATAAGAGACTAGCATCTAGAATATACAGAGAACTCTTGCAACTCAATAAGAAAAAAGTGATAAATGCTCAATTTAAAACAAGGCAAAGGATTTAAATAGACATTCTCTAAAGAAGATATGCAGATGATCAATATGCACATGAAAAGATGCTCAGCATCATTGCAATTGGAGAAATACAAATTAAAACCACAGTGAGATACCACTCCACCCCATTAGGCTTGCTAGGGTAAAAAAGACAGATAATAACAGGTATTGGAGAGGATATGGAGAAATCAGAACCTATGTATATTACTAGTGGAGATGTAAAATGATGCAGCTGCTTTGGTAAGCATTCTGGCTATTCCTCAAACAGCTAAACAAGTTTCCGTATAACCCAGCAATTTCACTCCTAAAACTGTACCCGAGAGAATTAAAAACATATGTCTACACAAAAATTTGTACATCAATGTTTCTAGCCAAAAAGTAGAAACAACCCAAATGTCCATCAACTGGTGAATTGATAAACAAAAGTGGTCTATCTGTACAATGGAATATTATTCAGCAATAAGAAGAAATGAAGTACTGATGTATACTCCAGCATGGACAAACTTTGGAAGCGTTATGCTAGGTAAAAGAAGCCAGTCAGAGGGGCAAATATAATTTGATTCATTTTATATGGAATGTCCAGAATAGGCAGATTCATAGAGACAAAACATAGATGAGTGGTTGCCAGGGATGGCGGGGCAAGGAGGAGCAATAGAGAATGACTGCTCTTGTGGTAAAATATACATAATAGAATATTTATCATTTTAATGATTGGTAAATATACAATCCAGTGGTATTAAATACATTAACAATGTTGCATAATGTCATCATCACCACTCTTTATACTCAACACCTCCTCGTTCCCATCAAAAACTTTGTACCCTGTAAGCAATTTCTCCCCTCTCCCCAGCCCCTATACTTCTATTTTGTTTTCTCTTTCTTAACTTTGCCTATTCTAGGTACCTCATATAAGTGGAATCGTACAGTATTTGTCATTTTGTGCCTGTCTGATTTCACTAAGCATCATGTTTTCAAGGTCTGTCATATTATTGCAACATACATCAAAATTTGATTCTTTGTTGTGGATGAATAATATTCCATTGTACTTACCACATTTTGGTTATCCATTCATGTGTTAATGGACAGGGGTTATTTCTACCTTTTTGCTACTGTGCACATTGTTATACATGCATCTGTTTGAGTCTCTGGTCTCAGTTTTGTTTTTTTGTTTGTTTGTTTTTATAGCCATCCTAGTAGGTGTGAAATGATGTTGTGGTTTTGATTTGCATTTGCCTAATGACTTAGTAATGTTAAACATCTTTTCTTTCATATGTTTATTGGCAATTTGTATATTTTTTTTTTTTTGAAGAAATGCCTGTCCAGGTCCTTTGCCCATTTTTGAATTGGATTGCTTGGTTTTGGGAATTGAGTTTTAGGAATTCTTTAAATATCCTGGATATTAATCCTTTGTGGGGTGTCTTTTCACTTTCTTGATAGTAATCTTTGATTTGCACAAGTTATTTATTTTGATGAATTCCAATTAATCTGTTTTTTTCTTCTTGCCTGTGTTTTTGGTATCGTATCCATTAAATATTTGACAAATCCAGTGTGGTGAAGATTTTCTTCAACATTTCCTTCTAAGAATTTAATAATTTTAGCTCTTTAGATTAGGTCTTTGGTCCCTTTTGAGTTAATTTTTATATATGATGTAAGGTAAGGGTCAAACTGGCATGTGGATATCCAGTTTTCTTAGCACCCATTTGTTGAAAAGACTGTCATTTTCCCATTGAATGGTCATGGCACCCTTGTTAAAAATCAATTGGCCATATATAGGAGAGTTTAATTTGAGGATTTTTATTCTATTCCATTGGTCTATATGCCTCTCTGTGTGTCAGTACCATAATGTTTTAATTACTGTAGTTTTGTAGTAAGTATCAAAGTTGAGAATTTTGAGTCCTCCAACTTTATTTTTCTTCTTCAAGATTGTTTTGGCTGTTTAGGACTCCTTGCAATTCCACATGAATATGAGGATGAGATTTTACATTTCTATGAAAAAGAAGTAGAACTTTGATAGAGATTGCGTTGAGTCTGTAGACCACTGTAGACCACTTTGGTTTTACTGACATCTTAATGATGCTGTCTTCCTATTCATGAACATATTCCATTTATTTAGGTCTCCTTTAACTTTACCTCTTCTTTTCAAGATAATCAAAATGTTCTGGAAAGAGATTAGTGGTTATGATTATACTTTGTGAATATACTGGAAACTTCTGAATTATACACTTTAAAAGGTGACTATTTGGATATGTGAACTATACCATGTTTAAAAACAAAACAACGCAAAAACAAAAACCACTTTCTTCAACTCAATATCTACTTCCAGCCCTGATTTGTTCTCCCCCTCATCATCGGAGTTCTGAGAAGAAGCTATATGCAAACAATTCCGTTCTCTACTTTCATTCACTCCTCTGCCCAGTGTATCTGGCTTTTCACTCTTGTAACCTACTGAAAATGCCCTTGGCCTTTGTCTTTTAATTTATCAGCCTTTGACACTGTTAATGTGCCTTAAAAAAAAAAAACTTTAAATTTTAGAATAGTTTTAGGTTTACAGAAAAATTATAAAGATAGCACAGAGAGTTTTCATAAACCTCTTAGTTTCCCCTACCGTTGACATCCCACATTAGTCTAGTACATTTTTTATAATTAACGAGCCAACATCGATACATTATAATGGATGGAATTCCGTATTTTATTCAGATATCCTTAGTTTTTAGCTAATGTCTCTTTCTGTTCCAGGAAAGCATTCAGGATACCACATTACATTTCACAGTCATACATCTTTAGTCTCCTTTTTGCTGTGATACAGTCTCTTGACTTACCATGTTTTTGATAACTTGACAGTTTTGAGGCATAGCCAGGAATTTTTATAAAATATACCTCAGTTGGGATTTTTCTGATGTTTTTGTCATGATTAGATTGGGGTTATGGGTTTATCACAGCATCTCAAGGGTGCATACTATCAGCATGACTTACTGTTGTTGATGTGAACCTTGAACACATGCCTGAGGTAGTGTTTGTCATATTTCTTTACTGTAAAGTGAAGAATGTTCTTTATCCTCCCCCACTTTCCATACCAGAGTCTTTGAAAGGAGGTCATTATGTGGAGCCCACGTTTGAAGAGTGGAGAGTTCGGTCCACCTCCGTAAGGGGGAGTATCTGTATAATTTATTTGGAATTCTGCACCTAGATATGTCTCTTCATTCATTCAATCTATTCTGTATGGACTCATGAATATTTACTTTATACTCTGGATTATAGTACTTTATTCTACTTTATATTTTGCTCATATTGTTATAACTGTGGCTATGGGAGCTTTCAGTTGGTTTTCTGTGTCCCTTTGACATCTCTCTCTCATTATGAGGTGGTTTGTTTGTATTGATCACTTTCTTATTTTTAATCACTACAAGATGCTGCAGGTTCATTCTATATATTTCCTGAGCTCTCCAAGATTAACCATTGTTCCTGATTTCTTTTAATGTAGAAAGTTATTAGAAACCAAGATCTTGGTACTAGGTGAGCTCATTGCTACTGGAATGGTGTATTTCTTATTGAATCACTGGTTGTCTTTGTGTAATACCACACTTTTTAAGCCTTTCATGGAAAGCAGTGCAGCGTAGCAGTTAAGAACAAGGGCTCTGCAGGACTAGGGTGTAATCTTAGTTGTACTTATACCCAGCCAAATATGTAAACCTGAGCAAGTTGATCTCTCTAAGCCAAAATGTCCATATCTATAACGCAGATAATAATAAGTTGCTCATAAAGTGTGTAAGGATTAAATGAGGTAGTGCACATAAATCACTTAGTATATCACCTAGCATATGGTAAACATTCATTAAGTGCTTTCTCTTTTTTCTCTTGTTAATATTTTCTTCTATCTTCCTTTTTGGCTTTTTCCTCGCAGTCTACTCTCCTAAGCTCTTCCTTTGTCGTCTAAATGTTAGTATTCTGTGGAATTTTGTCAGATTTTCTTCTCACCTTGTACATTCTCCCCAGGCAGTTGTATCTATTCTCATTGCTTTAGTTATCATTACTTTCTATATAGATGATTCTAAAATCCATATCTGGCCCACACCTTTGTCTTGAATTTTTGTATAGCCAACTGGTTCTTGGGCACTTTCATTTGAATAACTTAAATGCACCTCAGACTATGTCTGACCAGGATTAAAGTGATCATTTTATCCTCTCAAAAGCTGTTCTCCCCGTTTCTTATCTTACTGAATAACAGTACCATCTACCACCACCACCACCACCACCACCACCCCCCTTTGCCCAAACCAGAAGCTGAGGCATCCATCATCTTTGACTTTGTCTTTCTCTCTCTTCCCAATCAAATCACTTGTAAGGCTTGTTTATTCTATCTCCTAAATCCCTCAGCCCTCCCCACCCAATTTCTCTATTTCCATTGCTACTTAGTTCAGACTACTATAAACCATTTCTGTATTACTGTACCTGTTTTATTTACTTCCATATTTACTTCTATTTTATTCACTGTATTATAGCTACATACTTTTTCTCAAACACAAATCTGAACAAGTCTTTTCATGTTAAAAAAAATTTACTAGTTCTTTATTGCCCTCAAGATAAAGTCCAAACCCCAATTTAAAAGATCCTTTATGATATGGTTCTTGCTTTCACTTTAGCCTTATCTCAGACACCTATGCTTCTGGCATATTCTCTGTCTCTGTTTCTCTCTGTCTTTGCCTTTTTGTATGCTCTTCTCTGTGCCTGGAATGTCATGCCTCCCTGACACCATCCTCCATTCCTCTCCTGACATACATACATTTCACTTGGCTAATTTCTTTTTATTTCTTGCATCTAAGTTTAGGTCTTATTTCCACTTGGCCCATAAGCCTCTAATATCTCTACTTATTTCTATTGTAGCATTTATCACAGTATACTTTAAATACTGGTTTACTTAATTACTGGTTCTCCACCTGACTCCATAACATCAGAGACTTTGTCTTTTTTATCATTATATATCTAGGACAAGTATTTCAAAGTATCTGTCCCATAATATCTTCCCCAATGATGAACTTTGCTGAAAGAATGTATGTCCTTCTTCTATCTATAATTCCTGTGGCCACTGGGCAGATTCCTATTTTCTCATTAAAATCTAGCTGACCACAAATTCCTCTGTACTTCCTTGTTCCTGTGCTGCCTTTATGTTAACCTTTGGACTCTGTACATATTTTATTATTGTCCTGATCACATTATCTTGTATTTCTTTATATGAGTATACTTTTCTTTTACTAGACTGAGACCTTCGTGGGCAGGGTCCTTTTTCTTATTTTTGTCCTCAGACTCTAGCTCAGTGTCTAGCACATACTCAGTAAATATCGAACCACCATAACATTTCCAGACTTCTAATCAAAATGTTTATTTATCCAATCTTTGAGAAGTGTATAAATAAAGAACTTATCTTAAATACTTTTAAAACAAAGTGTTAAGGCATTTAGTAAAGGTTTCTAAGCTTTTCGTCTTAGGATATATATATCTCAGAGTTGATTTAAAAATTATAAAATAATTTAAAAGAAGAAAAGCCTGAAGATAATTATATCTAGTCATAACCAAGGGAGCAGTAGAGGATTTAAAAGCAGTTGAGTATTTATATATCCTGTCATAAATCATGTAATTATTCTTTATTAAAAAAATGAAAGATAAAAATGCTGTAACCTCTGGGCTTCATTATCTATGTTGTTGAAAGCCCAGCAGAACCTTTGGTAAAGATCAGGGATTCCTCACTTATCTGAAAGGCATATGCTCTTGGGTGGGCTGTACCTCTGAATATTTCTGGCATGTGGAAAGAGGCTGTTTTTGCCTGCAAGCTATATGCAGTCCTCTGGGAAACTGCCTAATCAGCAGCTGTGAGGAGGGTTGCACTTGTGGGATGAACTGCTCATGTCCTTGCAGGTAAACGAGGTCCACCATACATCCTACACTTGTTCCCTAATATCCTTAGCAGAGCAGTTCTACTTTGCAAGCTCATTCATTGCTTGTACACCAGATTTAAAATGGATATATCTTATACTGACTGCCAGTTCCACACCATCCAATAGCCTTACAGCCATTAAGATTACAACCTATGAAGATGATTGCGGCAGCTCAAAAGAGGGAATATCACTGAATAATCAAACAGATTCCTCCTAGGGAGGCAGAACTGTTGGAAAAGATGAAGGAAAGCTGTAATGGGGAAGAAAAGGGATGAAAACGCTCAAGAGGATACAGTTACAACCCAGAAAAAGTTGTTTTGGAACTAAAAATATATTCAGAATCCTTAAATTTAAGAAAATAAGAAATGGCCAAAGATGTACTGTGAGCAAAAAAAAAAAAAATTGATATCAAACATATTAAAAGCCTCAAGGTATTAAAGAGAAATATTCTTTAATATGAAATGGAACAATCAAACCAACAATCCAATTTTTAGAAAATGGGCAAAACTTATGAATAAATAGTTCACAGAAAAAAAAATTAATTGTTCTTACACAGATGAAAAGGTAGTCTACCTCATCCATAAAACTCACACCGAGTACCATTTTTCAGTCTGTAAGATTGGTGAGTGTTGAGAAGTTTGATGAAACACTGCTGTCAAGGGTATAGGGAGGGTAACAAGTGCTCTCTCATACTACTGGTGGGAGCATAGTAGTATTAGAGTACAACCTTTATGGGAAGCAACTTCACAATATTTATTTTAACATTTACATTTCCTGTGACCTAGCAGTCCCAATTTGAGGAATTTATTGTATTAGCATGCTTGTAAATTTGGGAAATAAAGCTTATATTTGCAGAATTGTCTATAATAGCAAAATATTGGAAACAGTGTAAATCCATCAGTATGACCTGGTTAAATAAATTGTGTTTAACACATATAATGGAATGCTATGCAGCTGTAAAGTTAGGAATGAAAAAACTATGTACAAATATGAGATGATCTACAAAGACACATTAACAAAATAAAAGTTCAGAACTTGTTGAGTAGATAACTCTGTTTAAAACGAAGTAAGGAGTAATAACACACACATAGACATACAAATATACACATAATGTTTCCTGTAAGGATACACAGAGACTCTTGATATTCATTATCTGGTAGTAGAGAAACAGTGTCTTTCACAGAGAAGTTTTTAACTTTAATGAAGTTCAACTTATCAGTTTTATCTTTCATGGATAATGCTTTTGCTGTTGTATCTAACAAGTCATTGCCAAACACAAGGTAATTTAGATTTTCCTTATTTTTCTTCTAGAAGTTTGGTGGTTTACATTTAAATTCATAATCCATTTTGAGTTGATTTTGTGACAGGTGTAAGGTGTGTCTCTGGACTCATTTTTTTTTTCATGTCCATAGATGTCTATTTGTTTCAGCCTCATTTGTTCAAAAGACTCTTTCTCCATTAAACTGCCTTGCTCTTTTGTCAAAATTGAGTTGAATATATTTGTGTTGGCCTATTTCTAGACTCTTTATGTAGTCCATTGATGTATTTTTCTGTTCTTTTGCTAATACCACACTGTAGGTTTATAGAAAGTCTTGAAGTTGGGTAGTCTCAGTCCTTCATCTTTTCTTCTTCAATGTTTTATTGGCTATGGTGAATTTTTTGCCTTTCTGTATAAATTTTGGAATCTGTTTGTTGATATCTACAAAATATCTTAACAGGATTTGGATTGGGTTTACATTGAATCTGTACATCAAGTTGGGGAAAACTGACATTCTGACAACATTGAATCTTCCTTAATATGAGCATGGACTACCTCTTCATTAATTAGATCTTTGATTTCTTTCATCAGAGTTTTGTGGTTTTCCATATATAAATCTTATACTTATTTATTGGATATATATTTTAGTATTTCATTTTTTGGTGCTAATGTTAATGGCCTTGTATCTTTAGTTTCAAATTCCAGTTGTTTATTGCTGTACATAAGAAAGCAATTGGCTTTTCTATATTAACCTTGTATCCAGACTTGCTATAATTGCTTATTAGTTTCAGGAGTTTTTTAGTTTGTTTGTAAGTAGTATTTAAAATTTTAATTTTTAGTGTTCTTTTACTAGGATGTAGACATACAATTGGTTTTTGTATTTTGATTTTATAGTCTGTACCTTACAAAACTCATTTCTAGTAACTTTTGTAGATTCTTTAGGATTTTCTACATATACTATCATGTCATCTGTGAATAAAGACAGTTTAACGTATTCCTTTTCAATTCGTATTTCTTTTTATTGTTGTCATTGATTAGAACTTTCAGTTCAAGGTCGAATAGAAATGTAATCCTTGCCCTGTTCCTGATCTTAGGAGAAAAACATTTATTATTAAGTATAATGTCAGTTGTAGAGTTTTCATAGCTGCCCTTCTTTTAGTTGAGTAAGTTTCTCTTTTATTCTTTTCCTGGTGTTTTGATCATGAATGATTGTATTTTGTTGAATGTTTCTTCTACACCTATTGCAATTATTATATATGGTAGGGTATTTTTCGCCCATGAATATGGTGAATTAAATTGTTTTATTTTTACATGTCATGCCAACTTTGAATTCCTTGGATAAACACCACTTAATTATGAGAGAAGCTCATAATTTTGTATTTAAAGAGTGTTGTTAATTAGAGCCTATTTTTTACTGTTTTAATCCTTTATAATCTAGAGATGGTTCCGGGATCCCTCAGTAGCAGCAGGCAACCAGATGAGGTTAGAGCACAGTCATCCTTCTGTGGCTCTAGGACCCCGATGGATGCCAAAATCCATGGATGTTCAAGTCCCTTATATAAAATGGTGTAATATTTGAGTATAACCTATGCACATCCTCCTGTAAACTTTAAATCACCCATAGATTACATCATACACTGTAAATCCTATGTAAATAGTTGTTATACTGTATTGTTTAGGGAATAATAACAAGAAGAAAAATCTGGACATGTTCAGGATAGACAGAACCATGGTAGGCCTAACTACATAGTACACATCAGCAACAATGAAACTTTTTTTTCAAATATTTTTCATTCACTGTTCATTGAATCCACAGATGAGGAACTCACAGACAGGGAGGACCAAATGTCCATAAATTTATAGTGGAACCAAGTGTTTCAATTTTGTAACATTTTGAACAGATCTTCACAGTCTGGGAACAGGAATAAAGGAAGCATTTTGTAGACTAGGCAGTAGGAACAGAAGGAATTCAGTTTTACCAAAAGTGTTGCAGGAATGGCTCCCTATAGGGACCATAATAATGCATTTCTGCATCGTTATATGAGAACTTCATTTTCTTGATGAGAAAAAGTTTAAGAGGAGTTGAAAAGGTGAAAGGGTAAGGAATTGGTGTTAGATTATCTCAGTGTTCAAAATCTTAAAAATAGAGTGGCTTACTATTTTAGAGTTGCACATTTTAAAAGTCTGCTCACATTTGCTCATGTATTTTTTTTTACTTCACAAATCTAAGTCCTGAAATATCTACTAAGCTTCAGTTTTATATTACTTAGAATAGTAGGTATAAGCGACATTTGGTTACTATTTCTATAAAAAATTCTTTGGCAGCCTTCTAAGTCTGAGGTCATATTAGGGTGAGTTTGGCCTTTCGCTGTGCTTGGCTTAGTAAGAGATTTATTTTAATAAACACAGTGAATGGTTCTGGCTTTGCCTTTTAAATGTGGATTTAGTTTCAGGGTATTTAAAAATAGCTTAATGGAAATAGACAACCATCTCATTCTACAAATAGTTTTATTGACCTGTTCATTCCAGTAGCTCGCTTTTCCTGACGACCTGGGCCATCTCATCCTTTTTCTCTCTTATATTTTTCTGTATTTATCTACAAGATGTTTCATTTACATAATAGTGTTTAGTTTACCACAGTAAATAATTAAATACTTGAATTAAATAAGAATTATCTTTTAGATGTAAAATGTAAGGAATTCCTAATTTCAAACAAAAAATAAAGGACAAAGTTAAAGTGTTTTTAAATAAGCTGTGGTTACCCCATCTTTTATCTTCCGCTTAACTGCTTTCACAATGTGTATTGTGGTTTGGTAGAATTACATAACTTTGCTCTGTGTTTTGATTGCATGTTGTAGATTTATAAATAGTTTTGATAATGCAATATGTTATACCTGAGCCACAATGAAATGACTTTTTTTTTCATTTTTTAATAAACATTTTTATTCTCTATTCTAGTTCATCTAAATTGCTTTATTATAAAGAGTATAACATGATGATACCTATTTTTTATAGTTCTTGAAAAAACCAATTACTATTCCTTAGGAAAGGGTGATAAACTCATATTCTTCTTTGAGGAAGAAAGGATATCTGCAATCTTGTTTCTATAGTATTTCAAAATTCATTTTCAGTGAATCAACTTGTAACTCAGTTGGCAGAAGAGAATACTGTTGACATTACGAGGCCTGTTTTTAGGTGATTTTTTATTAGCTTAGTATTTTGATTTTGAATTGATCAAATTGTCCGGTTTTATTTTCTTTTCCCATATGGCCCATTGCCTTGTCATGGAAGAAAGTCTTTCACACCTTTACCTTTAGCTAGCCATCTTGCTATTGATAACTATTGATAACAACTATTGATAACGATTATTGGTACTGGTGAATTTCAAAACCACAGCACTAAGAAAAGAAGATAATTTTGATTGCCAGTTGGAATTTAGTTCTAAAATCAACCTCTTAAATATTATCGTTCTTGAATCTCCTTATTTAAATTTGTCTTGTTCATGACCAAAATAAAATTTGCATGAGTTGCCAAATCCAAAAGCAAATTTCCAAAAACATGCCATAAAGCTGCTAAACAGCTTTATTGCCAGCACAGTGTTTTTAAAATTAAATTTAGCAATTGAAAGCACAAATGTTTATTATTCAGTAAAGATTAAATTGTTCATTCTCACATTTAACCTGGTTACTCCTCCTGTTTACATAGTAAATAAAAGTAAAATCGTAGCTTTTTTTTTAAAGCTGTGTCTTTAAAAAAATACTAAATAGGAAAACTATTAAAAATTGCTAAAATTTTACTAACTGTATTTCTTTAGGAATTTTTTATTCACGCTAATGAAAACACAGTTTTGTTTCATGTTGTAAGTTAGTCTGATATATTAGAAAAGGCATAGATTTTGGAACCATAGATGCACAACTTCAAACTTCAGCTTTGCTATTAATAGTTTACAGTTGGTAAGATAGAAAATTTACTAAATATCTCTTTGTCTGATCTTCACATTTGTGTTATGGGGATAATAATACCTACCTCATAAGGGTTATATTTTCTCATTTAACCCTCACATATGAAGCTTTATGCATAATACTTAGCATGGTGTTGACCTTAAAAAACAAACAAAGAGCTAGTTATTTTACCAGCAAAGTGGATTTACTTGGGAATAGCAGAGGAATTGCAATTCGGGACAAGGAAACTATGGCTAACCGTAGGCAAATCCAAATTCAGAGCAAAGGGGCTTGCTTTTATAGAGGAAAAAGAGGACGATGAGAAGGGTTGTATGGAAGATCAGGGTGCTAACGGCTTCTCATTGGTTGAATGTGGCAGTTTCTCACTGGCTGGGCAATTCCCAGGAGCTCAAACCTGAAGGCCACCAGCTAAAAGGTCCTGGTGATGATTGACAAAGGTGGAGGTGTTTTGCTGAGCACGTAGAAATTCTAACTTCCTCCTGCTGTGGTATGTCCTCCTTTCGGGGTCTGAGTGGTGGTGTGTGACAGCTCCCCTTGCAGCGCTTCCTGGCTCCATTTTTAAATGAAGTTTTCTTTGTTTCTAACAATGTAGTAGGTGCTCAGTAAAATGCTGATTCTCTTCCTCTTTACTTCCTTGGTTGTTTTCTTTGCTACCTGTGCCTTTCTTTACCATTATATTAAATATGTAGAAAATGTCTGTAAGTTGCTGATTAAATTATGGGGTGGGGTGGGAGTGGGGAACAGCCTGAATACATTTAATTACAAGCTGTATTTCTAGGTAAAAGGAAATTGGTACCAGGGTTTACTAGTAATACAAACTACTTTCATTTTCTGTCTCTGAAACTAAATATTTTATTTGATTCACAAAATAAGCTAGAAACTCTTATAATTCTTTTCTTCAGCGACATTCTTTATATCATCGTTAGTGAGTCCATTTGGGACCCATTAAAGTATAAAAAGTAGCATGGCTGACATTGCAGACATGTAAATCATAAATCTAAAGGAGATGGAACAGAAGATGAAAACATTATCTATCAATAAGGTCCTCAGCCTTCAAGATGAACAAGGTAGCAATTATAATAATAGTTTGAAAAATTATTTATCTTTTTTCTACTCCCTAATTAATAAAGGTTATATTTCTTAGTATGCCTGAAGGTTTAGAATGTTCTAGGCCAGTAGTTCTTATATTTTAGCAAGCATCAGAATCTCCTAGAAGGCAAGCTATAAAGATTGCCTCCAAGGTTTCTGATTCACTAGGTCAAGGGGAGTCTGAGAATTTATATTTCTCACAAGTTCATAGGTGAGGCTGATATTGCTTGCCCTGGACCACACTTTCAGAACTATTGCTCTAAGAATATTTAGAAGTGGGTTTTAAACAGCAGATAGGATCAGACTGGTTTTCCTGCCAAAAAATTTTCACCCAATTCAGAAAACTTTTTTCCAGTACCTTTTAGGTATCTAGTATGGAGGCGTCATCAAGCTTCACATGTCTTAGACTCTCAGACCATGGATTTTTGCTTTACTGAGGGAGTCTGCAGGCTAAAGAGCACTTTCTAAAATAAAAGACAGGGGAAGAAACGAGGAAAGGTCTTCCATTTTGCTGTTTTCTCAAACCTCTGTCTTCATATTATAGCAACATTTTATCTTCTACTAATTTTAATTGAAAAACATTGGCTCCTGTAATTCTACTTCCAGGTATCTGCCCTAATTTTGACAAATAATTAATAAAAAACAAGGACAGAGATACTTATTGTAGCATTATTTATAAATAGCAAAAAAGTAGCTCCTAATACAGAAGTGTATTACTAGGTGATTTTAAGTAAATTGGTATGTAAGTATATGATAGCTAATTTTGTACTCAAATTTTGCTTATGAAGAGAAATATTTTAAAGATGGGAAATGCTTGATATACAATAATTATTTTATTTAGGGATGTTTTCATATAATTTAACCACTCAAAGTATATATTCTATGTTCTTAACTGTAAAATTTATAGAAAAAAGGAGGAATTATGTCAAATCATAAGTATCTTTAGAAGACAATATTACTTTCTATATTTTTAATGTATCCATAATGGGGTATTGCTTTTATAATGAAAATATTCATGTCATACATTTTTAGATATGTGTATTTCAAGTTTTAGTTGAAATATATAGTGAAAAGTACAAATAAAAGTGTACTGTCAGTGAAGATTTACAAACTAGCAGTCATATCTAGAAGCAAAGTATTACCAGTACCCCAGAAGCATGCCTTATACTTTCTTTCAGGGGTAACTGTTATTTTAACTTCTAACAGCAAAGATGACTTTTGGTTTTGTTCTTTTATATGGAATCTGCATAAAGTATTATTCATTCTTCTGTGACTAGGTTTTCATACTCAACATTATGTTTGTGAGATTCATCCATTTTGTATGTAGTTGTAGTTAATCCTTTCTCATTGCTATATAATATGCCATTGTGTGACTAAACCATTCTTTGTTTAATGTTATTGGGCATTTGTGTAATTTTCAGTTTGGGGTATTACAATTAGTGACCTCATAAACATTCTAGTCCATGTCCTTTGGTGAATACATGCATGCATTTCTGTAGGGCACATACCTAGTGCTGGAACCGTTTGGTTAGAGCAGACATATGCTCAGCTTTAGTAAATAGCTCCACATGACCTTTTCCAAAGTGATAATACCAATTTACACTGTTACCAGCAGTATATGAAAGTTCCCTGTTTATATCCTTGCCAATACTTTGTAATTTTCATCATTTCTGTTATACCTGGTAATTGTGGTTTTGATTTGCATTTCCCTGATGATTAATGAAGTGAGAAATCTTTTCCATATTTTTGGTTGTAAATTATGATAAATCATTATATAGCATGCAGTTTTGTGCCAGATATATTTTAGCTTCATTCCAGGGAGCTGAATTATAAGGATTTTACTAGTATTTTAGGCATTGAATGGTATTTTAACTTGAACCATGGTCATGATTATGGACCTTAAAAATAGCATATCTTTAATACTTGAAGTAAGATACAAGTGTTAGTGTAACGCCCTATAATATGACATGTAATGAGATTTGGTGTGACTCTCTCAAGTGATTTTTATAATTGAATTTTATTTTCCTATTGACTTCAGTTATAAATTGAAGCTATGTTCTCATATGAAAATCCTCCAATAGACTGAGTTTTAATTTCTTGGCAAAAACAAGCAAGCTGTTAGACTCTATTGGCTATTGTAATCAGGAACATTGCTAGACTCAAATCAAATAATATTTATAAAGTACTACACAGATGTTTGTGTTATTCTTAAAGCTTTGATAACTTTGAAATGTTCTTAACATCTTGATTTTCTTTCTATTTTATCCACTGATTTCTAACTCTACATATATAGTTCTCAGAATTTATTCCCTTCTTTCTATTGTCTAAGTCTTTAGAAATGAACAAACAAACAAACAAAATATATATATAATTTGTACCTGGCACAGTGCCTGACTCATAGGATTTTTAAGTCTATTTACAGAGTGGATGAAACGATGACAAAATTGTGCTGTCAAGTTTTTCTCTTTCCAGGTTTTGTTGGAACTTCCACTTGTTGTCTCCTACCCTCCAGTTTTGGATCTTTAGTTTTAAAAGGGGTATTTGAGATGAATCAGAGAAAGTTGTCATTAATGAAATTTTTCAAAGTGGACTTTTCTTTCTAGATAACCCATAAAGACAGGTCAGAAAGGAGAAAAGTAAAGTCGTGAAATCCCTGGAAATATTATGCATGTCAGTGATTTTATTTTTGTAGTTCTAATTTCAGGAGAATCTAACTATTTAAATTCTCATTAAAATAAATAACAAAGTGTTATCTTTATATTAATTAAGATGTAACATTGAAATAAATTCTACTATAGATAGGTTACTTATGAACAAAGATAACTATAAAAAATGGTACTTTAAAAGGGGAAAAATAAAAAGTTTCAAATATGAGGAAAGAAAGCTGGAGGCAGAGGATTAAGAACAATGAAACTGTTAGGAGCATCTGTTACTCTGGATGATACTAGTTTTATGTTGCATTTTTTCCCAGCTCTCTTCTACTTGATCACAGAATTTTACAGTGTATTGTTTAGTTAGAAAAGAGAGTTAATACTCTAGAAATTGTTCAGTATTTGTTTGCCAGTTTTTAAAGCTTTCCTTGGTTTTTGGTTCCAGATCTTTAGACCTTACTAGGAACAAACCTAATTGTTAAGAAACATTGGATACAATCATTAGAAAATTTTAACCATGCATGTTAGAGTCGCCACAGAGAAAAACGTATGAGGCTTAGACCTGAAACTTCAGGGCTTGATTTAACATGTGTATCAGTTTTATGTAACTGATCAAAGCGAAAATATAAAACTAGTACCTAATTCTGTAGAAAAAAAGCTGAGTAACTTGCTTTATTCTGTATTATCAGGTACTTGAATTGAAAGATGTTCTAAATTTTGTTTTGACCACTGTGTTCTTTATTTTAATATCTAGAATTAGAATACCAAGGTAATTTTTAAATGAAGTAGATATTTTAACAATAGAATACTTTAAAATAATGATTTACATAGAAATTTCTAGAAAACATGGCTTAGATCAGGCTTTAGTTGTATCAGTGAGTGAATTATACTGTTGTGGAGATGTAAGCCCTTTAAGGTAACATCTTTATCTCAGTTTCTATGAAATTTATATTAAGGATCTTGTAAGATGATTGTGACTGTTTTACAGGCCATAAGGAGAAAAGTGACATCTGATATACAGACTTTCAAGGATTTCAGCATAAACACAGATTAAGCTTAATTGGTATTGAACTGGCTTGGAGGAAAATATGCTATAATAGCATTAACTCTGAGATGGTTTGGCTAGAAAACTTTATTATACAGCCAAGGGGCTGAGTCTCGGGGCTACGGTCAAAGAAAAATTGTAGCATCTCGCTGCAGCCATATTTCCAAATCTCTTCCAACTCATCCTATATTTTTGGAAAATAAAGGAAATGTCTTCCTCTGCGATTTCTCTTCATTTTAGACAGTTGGAATATAGCCATTTAAACTGAATCTATTGTGATAAAATAATTTATGCAATTCACAACACTCGAATTGTTTTACCAAAGTAGTCTTGGAAATTCTGGATTAGTTGGTTAACCACAGCTCATAGCTCTTCAGTTGCACATTATCCTTAAGATTCAGAAATCCTTTTCTGAATGGGAGAGTCAAAACAGCCCATGCAGAAACAAATCATATTCTTGGTTGGCAGAGCAATATCAATTCTCAGCACACATGAAATCAAGCTGAGAACCAAAACTAATCCAAGATTTGGAGCTTTCTTTGCTTTGCTAATTTTCTTTATTATTTTGTTTATATTTCTTTTTCACACAATTCTCTCAAGGGATTATTAGCCTGAACTTGGAGAAATATTTTTTATTTTGTTCTTCTCAAATGTTCTCATCTTAGTTTTTATTTCAGAAAGAATACACTGTCATCAATAAACTTTTTGTTATCCTGTGGTGACCATGGAAACACACCATTCAGATCTCCTGCCGGTGGAGGCATAATTGACTGACAGTCGCAGCTGAGGCCTCTCTGGACCAGCCACCTCCTTTTCGCTGAGGCCGCCCACACTAATTGTGGCTGATCTCAGCAAGGAGTGAGCATGATTGGGTACTTGTGTAAGCCCATTCTTATGGGGTGCAGAACTCCTCTAACAGGCAGATCATTACTTATCTATTGCTGCATAACAAATCACCCAAACACCTAACAGCTTAAAACAATAAATATGTATTATCTCAAAAGTTTCTGAGGATCAGGAGTGCCTGAGCTAGGTGATCCAGCCTCAGGGTCTTTCATCTGTTATAATCAAGCTGTTGGCCAAGGCCGTAGTCATCTGAGGGCTGGGCTGTGGCTGGAAGATCTTCTTCCAAGATGGCTCACTTCGCAAGAGCCTTCAGTTCCTCACTGGCTACTGTGAGGAGGTTTCAGATTCAGGTCTTTGCCACATGGGTGCCTCCATAGGCGAGCAACTAATATACATGTCTTGGGAACAAGTAATAACTCAGTTTCCATCGTAGGGATCATTTCCACTGAGACATTTTTCTAAACAACCTCCCTACCTAGGCTTGCCAGAGGCAGCAAGTAAAATACAGGAATTTACATTTCACTGGGTGTCCCGCAGCCCCACTTTCTCCCATTTGGGATTAGTTTATCTTGTCTCTCCTCACATGGCACCCTGTGCTATCCTGTTTCTACATTACTGTACTGTGTTTTAATTGTCTAGTTAGTCGTTAGTATCTTCCCGCTAGGATGAAACTCCTCTATGGGTAGGAGCTGTGACTCGTTTATTTTATTCACCTTTATATCCCCACTGTCAAGCACTGTGCTTGACCTTTGTAGGTACTCAGTAAATATGTGCGGGCTAGTCAAAGAATGAAAATATGTGGTCTTATAATTGCAATATTTTTTATCCTCCTCTGTCTTTTCCCTTTCATCATCATTATCATAATGAATGTCAGAGGAATGCCACTATAGATAAATGGCTAGGAATTCCAGGATTCAGAAACTTGCTTTGTTGCTTTATAGATAAGTTCTAGTTTTTTTTGTTCTCATAGCTGGAGGTAATACCTGTTTCCTGCCTACCTTAGATAATATCTGCCTCCTGTCAACCTTGAAAGAAAAACAAAATTATTAAGTATATTATTCTCTGGGAGCTGTGCTCCCTTCAATAATTGAAAGCTGAGCTTTTTATATACTGGTAATAGGTTTTAAGTAGCAGTAAGGACATGAAGCCAAATAGCTCTGAGTTTGAATCTTAGCCTTGTCACATAAT
Organism: Eonycteris spelaea; assembly: GCA_003508835.1. NCBI lineage: Eukaryota > Metazoa > Chordata > Mammalia > Chiroptera > Pteropodidae > Eonycteris > Eonycteris spelaea. Next base: position 297,553 of record PUFA01000204.1, on the reverse strand, counting down.
AATGGTGACTGTTTGGCAAATTACTTAGTTGTGTTTCAGAATGCCAATTTCTCATCTCAAAAACAGGAATAATAATCTCATCTTAAAAACAGCTAGGGCTATTATGAAGGTGAAATGATAAAACATATGCCCTTGCCTAGCATACTGCCCATTTTTTGGCATATGGTAGGTATACAGCAAATCCCTAATAAAGCTTCTTGGCCCTGGCATATTGTCATTCCTTGAGCGATTCTGGCTTTTGATTTATAGGCATTCATAATTCCACCAACTGTAGATTATCAGCCAAGCCCGTATATCAAATATCTGAACCTGTGATTTCTCTTACTGAATTGGATTACTGTGGCAACAGCGCATTAGTAGAGTAAAACTACCTTGTTTTACATCAGTCTAAAATAGCTAACTTTTCCTATATGTAGTACTTGTTGAATCCTATTCCCAATGATAGAAACTACATTGGAGGATCAAAAATGGATGTTTCAATGATCCATTGTCTGCCACAAACCATTTGTCCTAGTGGTAACTTTTCTCATATCTCCTGCTTAAAACCCAAAAGATAAGAAAGCTAACTCATAGATCCCACTTTCTCAGTCTGTGGTTCTCCTGAAAAGTCAAGTTCAAGTGTAACTTTTGGCCTGTTGCTTCTTAGGTTTCTGTTCTTACTGACCTTCCATGCTTTAGGGTTGCTGTTGTACCAACCTAGTGTCCCCAGTACTCCTTCCCCACTGTACCCCAAGTGCTTTTTAGTTTAATAAATGAGATTGAGTTTCATATGGATTAAATGGCCCACTACAGGTCACCTATGTAGGCAGCTAGGATTTGAACCCAGGTATCCTAACTGTATTGCAATAGGTATACTACATTCTGATGGTTTTCGTGAATGAGACTTACAGAACCTGTGCATTAATGTACAAAGGCGAGGTGTTATAATTAGTATTGTGAAGTGGTATACAGAGATAGATGATAATCCGTATGGCAGAAGGGTTTGTAGTTGATTTAAGAAGAATAGACGCATAAGTTAAATAACAAAAGATAGTGTCAGTGATTCATATATCCAAAAAGAGCTACTCAAAATCAGAATTATTTTTAGTTACATTGAATATTTTTGGATATTTTATTATCATTTCTATCTGGATTCTTGTACTTAGGATGATGCTTTTGAGATTTATTCATGTTCTTGTGTATATTGGTAGTTTTATTATTATTATTATTATTATTATTATTATTATTATTATTATTATTATTTTCCACCTACAGCATTTGGTTTTCCTAGGCCCGACCAAGTACTTACTAACCAGGCCTGACTCTGCTTAGCTTCTGAGATCAGATGAGATCGGGCATATTCAGGGTGGCATGGCTGTAGACTTTTTTTATTATTATTATTGACTAGAATTCCATTATATGGATATAACACGATTTGTTTATCCATTATGAGTTGATGAACATTTATGTTCTTTCCAGTTGTGGGCTATTATGAATAAAGCTGTTGCGAACATTCAAATGCAAGCTTATGTGTTAACACAAGTTTTCATTTCTCTAAGGTACCTAGGAGTAGAATTTCTATGTCATGGAAAATTGCCAGACATGTTTCCCAAAGTGTCTGTACAAGTTGGTATTTCCATTAGCAAGATGTAAGAGCCCTAATGGCCTGGCCTCCTTGCCAGCACTTAGTGTGGTTAGTCTTTTTCCCTTTTAGCTGTCTAAGTGGATTTATGTGATATCCCAGTATGGTTTTCATTTGTGTTTCCCTCATGACTAATGGTGTCATGCATCATCTCGTGTGTTTATTTACTGTCAGCTTACCTTCTTTGATGAATTAACTTTAAATTTTTTGCCCATTTTTAAATTTTGTTGTCTTATTGAGTTATTGTCTTATTCTGGATAAAAGTCCTTTATTAGACACATATTTTCTCCCAGCCTGTAGCTAGTCTTTTTAATTTTGAACAGCAAATATGTTTTGTATTTTAATGTACAACTTATTGATTAAAAAGATAGTTCGTACTTCTTTATGTCCTATTCAAGAGATCTTTGCCTAAGCAAAGATTACTAAGATGTTCTCCTATTTTATTTTTCAGAGTTTTATAGTTTTTGCTGGTAAATTTAAGTCTGCAATAACTTTTGGGTTAATTTTGTGTATGGAGTGAGATGAGGCGTGAGGTTTATTTTCTTGCATATGAATAACCAGCCATTGCAGCATCATTTACTTAGAAGATTATCTTTTCCCATAGAATTGCTTTGTACCTTTGTCAAATATAAATTGACTCTATAGTTGAGGGTCTATCTCTAGATTCTATTCTGTTCCATTGATCTAAATATCTATGTTCATGTCAGTAACACACTACTTAATATAGCTCAGTGATTCTCAATGAAGGACAATTAGCCCCTCAGGGACATTTAGCATATCTGCAGATATTTTTGATTGTTACAATCAGGGGGATTTGCCTCTGGTAGGGGTAGAGGCGAGAAATGCTGCTCAACATCCCACATTGCACAGGACAGTTTCCCATTAACAACAGTTAGCCAGTCTAAAATGTCAGTAGCACCACGGTCGAGAAAATCTGCTGTAGCTGTGTATTAAGTCTTGAAATCGGACACAATTTTAAGTCTAAAATCGTAAGTCCTTCAACTTTGTTCTTTTTCAAAGTTGTTTTGGCTATGCTATGTCTTTTACATTTTTATACAAATTTTAAAATCGGTTTTTAAATTTCTGTGAAAGTGCCTCTTGATGTTTTTATTGAGATTGCATTGAATCTATAGATAAATTTGGGAAGAATTGACCTCTTCACAATGTCAGGTCTTTCAATTTATAAGCATAATTTATCTGTCCTTTAAGTCTTCTATATTTTGTCTCAGCAAAATGTTATAGTTTTCACTGTACAGAGCTTATACATATTTTGATAAATTTATCCTTAAGTTTTTAATATTATTGATGTTATTATAAATTATATCTTTCATTTCGATCTCTGATTTTTTAATTGCTAGAATAGAGAAATACAGTGGATTTTGTATATTTACTTTGTGCCCATGACATTGCTAATAAACTCACTACTAGTAAATTTTTATAGATTCCACAGGATTTTACACACAGACCAATATTTTGTCTGTTTTACTTATTCCATTCCTATTTTTCTGCCAGCTTTCCTTTTTTCTTGACTTACTGCATTGGCTAAGACTCCTGTTCACTGCCAAAGTAGTGAAAGTGGACGTTAGTGTCTTGTTTCTGATCTTTGGGGGAACGCATTCAATTTTTTACCATTACATAAGATTTTTAGCTGTAGTTTTTTGTCGGTGTCTTTAGCACATTGGGAGGTCCCATCTATTTCTTGTCTGCTGAAAATTATTACCGTGAATGGTTGTTGAGTTTTGCCAAATCCTTTATCTATATCAAGATAATAGTGTAGTTTTTCTTTTTTATTCTGTTTATACACAGTGAATTACACTGATTGATTTTCTGATGTTAAACCAACATTATAGTCCTGGATAAACTTCACTTAGGCATGGCTTATTATTGTTTTTATATATTTTTGAATTCTAGTTTGCTGAAATTTTGTTTAGGGTTTCTGAGGGAGATTGGTCTATATTCTATAATGTTTTATATTTATTTTTTGTTTTATTTGTCTTGATTCTTTTTCTGAAGTACCACTGAACTTAGTTGCCACCACTTTTATCTCAGCATTTTAAGAGGTTAACACTGAAAGAAAAGGTCCATTTACTTATTATAAAAACTCTGTCATGTTTTGAGTGCTATTTGCCAGGAACTTTGCTAAGCTCTTTATGTTCATTATTTAATATAATCCTCACAACCTCCTTGCAAGATAAGTACTATTAATACACTCTTTTTAGAAAAGAAAACTGAGGCTTAAAGCAGTTAACTAACCATCTCAAGTGGCAGAGACAATTTAAATCATGTCTTTCAGATCAGAGGTCAGTCTTCTAAATCCATTGCTCTGCGTGTATATCTTTCTCAGGAAATCTTTTATTAACATGGAACATTATTGACAAGACCAGAGGAATTTGAAGAACTATTCCTCTAAGTAATCTTGATCTACCTCATTATGCTAATTGCTCTTAATAGTATTTGTATGCTATGCTAACTTATTTTTTAGTTTATTTTGAGAGTGTCTCTAATAATTGGCATATTAGCTTATCAATTTATTAGTTTTATCATATGTACTTTATTGGGGAGGAACTTGAATATTTCTATTTGGTTGCTACAGTACTTTGGTTTAAACCTTAACATCTATTGGCAGTTTTTTAACATTGTTAATCTGGATTAGCACTTCCTTGAGAGTAAAATAACATTTTTTTTTTTACTATGCCCTATTCTGTATGCTCAATAATATCAATAAGCATATTTCTGTTTATGTAAAATTGTAGTGTGGTTGAGAGTTAATGGAGATGGAGTAGATCAGAAGGTATGTCTTCTACATATATCTGTTGCCAGGTTGAACATGCGCCAGATTAGTATAGGACCTGTTAGCCTCAAGAATTCAATTCTGGGAAGGCTGAGTTTAGCAGGCAGCCAGCTAGTGGAACCCAGCTTAATCCCCTGTGTTATCCCATGGTCAGATAGGTAAACATACACAGAGAAGCCAAGTTACAAATAGAATCAGAAGCTAGAAATATAAATTAAAATATGTCGGGCCTTCGGAGGATTTTCTATGAGTAAAAGTAAAGACAGATCCCAGAGATAGAATAGCAGGGACAGGCAGGAAAATGGTAGATTTTCTGTCCATCCACTGCATACCTACAGTGTAAGGAAATGGGATCTTTGCCAACCAGAAACTTGGCAGCTACCCCGCTGTGGTGTCGCAACTGCTATCTGTAGCATCCAGGGCTCTTTTTCTCCCTCCCATCTCTTATCATTACCTCTTTACCACAGTTCTGGAAAGGCAGGGGCAGGAGTGAACTGGTTATGGTTTTCAAATGTGAAAAGAAATGAGTAGGAAAGGGCAGAGTGAAGAAACAACTCTTGGTTTGGCCCTACTTTTGACTAGGGAAGAACTATATTCTGTTTCAGAGTATCCACGATTAAATTACCAATCACATACATAGTATAACAAGACAACAGAATCAGGAGAGTCTTCTTTAGATCATCAGGGCCATAGTATATCAGGGGATTCTTAACCTAGAATCCACAAACTGACTTCAAGGGATGACAGCCTAAATTTGTAAACAAAATTCTATACTCTGAAAGTATATCATTTTAATGGGATTCCCAAAGAGATCCTTAGTTTCCAAAATAGATAAGAATCCCTTATATATGACTGCTTAACACCAGAAATTTGACTAAGAGTTGTATGAATCTTTTCTCTTACTTATGAACTGAGAGTTAAAAGTCAAATAATACTCAGGTGGACAGTAAAGAGAAGAGACCAACTAGAATTTACCTAATTGTTTTCTTAGCAAACACCAAAGCTGGCTAGTTTTCTCAATTTTCCAATAATTGACAGCATTTTTTAAAAAGCCATTATGGGCTCATTAACAAATTCTGCAAAATAAAAGAGAAAATCTTATATTTAAGACACAGAGGAAAATCATGCTTGGAAAAAAATTGAGAAAGGAAACAAGATAATATTAGATGGTATTTGCTTTCTTCTTGAGATTATTTAAGGAATCTGAAATAGTATGTAAAAGACAACAGATTGACACAGAAGGGAGCCAGCTGAGATTCCAGCAAAGATTAGTAATAATAGCTAAATATTTATTGAGTACCAGATACTGTATGAAAACCCCTCATGAATTAGCTAATTAAATCTAATTTAGTGATTATTTCCAAGAAAGTTGAAGTAAATAGGTTGAATTACTTCCCTAAGATTATACAACTAGTAAGAGGTAGGTTTCAGATTTGAATCCAGGTAGAGTGACTCCAGGGCAGGGTCCTGGAGCTAGGGGGATAAGGATGATTACAAAAGACTTGAATCATTCTTTCTACTTCTCTGTATTTTAAAATTTCTTCAAGACTCCTCAAAACTCATAGACGTGTTAAAATGTAATATACTATTAAAATCCATGATTAAGGAGTCAAAAGGTGGTGGTGAAAATGAAGTCCATGATATAGAAGTTGGAGAAGGTCTTCCAAAATACAGTAGTAGAAAAGGCTCAAAAATATGAAAATGATAGTTACAGAGCATAGAGATTCAATATGTAGATAAATAGTATTCCTGAAGAAAGGAGAATAATAAATAAAAGAGAAGCAATAATCATTGGCAAAATAGAAGACAATATCCTTGAGCTTAAAGAAGACCTAAGTTTACAGTTTAAAGGATTTCACTGATATGTGAAGAACACTAGATATATAAGGTTGAAAAGTTTGAGGAAAGTTAAAAGGTATACTGTAAGCATCCAGGCAAGGGGTGAAAAGGAGACATTTACAAAAAATTATAAATATAACTAATCAGGTTTTCTGTTCACTAAGTAACAGACAATGGAACAATATTTACGGTTTTATTAGGAAAAAGATAATGTCTACAGTGTTATTAGCAAACAACAAAATAAAGAAGATAATATTAAAGAGCAGCAGGAATAATAGTGACAGAGTGTAGAACCACCTTATCAGTAATTAGAATAAAAATGAACATATTATCATATAAATTTAAAAGACAAAGACTCAGGTTGGGTCAAAATCAATACCCAAGACTCACACTACCTGATTTTGAGGCTTACCATAAAGCTACAGTAATCAAGACAGTATAGCACAGTAGTACCCCCTTTTCTGTGGTTGTGCTTTCTGCAGTTTCAGTGACCCATGGTCAACCATGGTCCAACAATTTAAATGGAAAATTCTGGAGATAAACAGTTCATAAGTTTTAAATTGCACACTGTCCTGAGTCCTGTAATGAAATCTTGGACCATCATACCCAGGACATGAATCATCCTTTTGTTCAGTGTCTCCACACTGTATATGCTACCTGCCTGTCACTGAGTAACTGTCTAGATGATCAGATCAACTGTCAAGATATTTCAGATCAACTGTCAAGATATTTCAATGCTTATTTTCAAATAATCCTTATAGTAGCCTAACATTATGTCACAATTGCTGGTGTCATTCAACTTCTTTCATCTCATCACCTGGGCTTTGTATCATCATCTCACATCACAAGAAGCAGGGTAAATAGAGTACAATAAGATATTGAGAGAGAGAGAGAGAGAGAAACCACATTCACATAACTTTTGTAACAGTGTGTTGTTCTATTTATTATTGTTAATCTCTTATTGTTCCTAATTTATAAAGTAAACATCATAGGTATTCATTTATATGGAACAAAAAAACCATAGTATGTGTAAGGTTCTGTACTATCCATGGTTTTAGGCATTCACTGGAGGTCTTGGAATGTATCCTCCACAGATAAGGAGGACTTCTGTATTAGCAAAAGAATACATGGTAGAGAAGAATAGAGAACTCAGAAATGGACCTAGATAAATATAGTCAACTGATCTTTGACAAAGAAGGAAGGGCAATTTAATGGAGAAAGGAGTCTTTTCAACAAATGAGACTGGAATGAATCATTGAAGGCTACATGCAAAATAATGAACCTAGACACAGCCCTTACACCTCAAAATGGATCACAGACCTAAATATAAAACAAAAAGACAAAAGTTCTAGAGAAAAAATAGGAGAAAATCTAAATGATTGGGCTTTGGCAATGGCTTTTTTTTTAGATACAACAGCAAAACACACATCTGATAAAGGACTTTACAAAGTTAGCCAATTGCAAAGTTAGGGAGCAGGACACAAAAGCTGCCCTTACTTCTGACACTAGTTCTAAGTTGCGGGGTCTCCAAAACCACTTTAGTTTCGATAATTCTCTGGCAGGACTCACAGAATTCACAGAGAGCTCTTATACTCATAGTCTTGGTTTACTACATTTGAAGGATACGGATTAAAATTAGTCAAGTGGAAAAGCAGAGTCCAGGAATGTACCAGACATGGAGCTTCCAGTTGTCCTGTCTCCATGGAATTAGGTACAACTTTACTTTCCCCGTATTGATGTTTGACAACACACACCCAGTATTGCCAGCCAGAGAAGCTTATATAAGCTTTGGTGTCCAGAGTCTTTACTGAGGTTCAACCGTGTAAACCTGACCAGCTCTTCAGTGGCTGATTTAAGTCTCCATTCCCTCAGGAGGTGGAGCTGATAACCACAAGAGTCAAATGCCCCCATCCTAAATCTCATTGTTGATGTGGCTCAGAGCCTCTACCCTAAATCACATTGTTACTATCTGGCCCAGTGCCCCAGTTAAATAAAGATACTTTTACCAGGCAAGACATTCCAGAGGTTTAGCAATGACCTCCCAGGAGCTAAGAGCAAAAGCCAGTTCTCTCTTTGGCTAAGACTGAATTTTTTACTACCTAAATTTGTATCCAGAATAGAAAAAGAACTCAAAAAGTGGGCAAAAAATCTGAACAGACACCTCACCAAAGAATGTCTGCAAAAGGCAAATAAGCATATGAAAGATACTCATATCATTTATTAGTAGGGAATTGCAAATTAAAACAGCAATGAAATAGCACTAGCACCTTTTAGAATGGCTAAAATCCAAAGAGCTGATGATACAAAATTGCTGACTGGAACACACAGCAACAGAGACTCACTTGGTGGTGGGAATGCGGAATGGTGCAGGCATTTTGGAAGATAATTTGGTAGTTCTTTATAAAGCTAAACAATCTTCTAGAAGAAGTCCTGCTAGCTCCCATTATTCTTTATATGTTTACTTCTGTGATTAATCTCCCATATATAACCAATTTCCCATCTCTCCCACTCCCCTAAGTAAACAACTTCTCAAGCATTCATGAAACATTTACAGAAGGTAGCTATATACTAGACAACAGAAAAATTTCAGTATAGTCTATAAAAGTGGAAATTTGATGGACCATTATATCTGGCCCAGTGCAATAAAATTTGAAATTAATACAAGAAGTCCCGTTATCACTTCTTTCCCCAAATTGCTATTAAGTCAAAGCAGAAACCAAAACTGTAATGACTATTAAAAATAACAGTAAATTTTAATTTTATACATATATACATACACATATATGTGAGATACAGACCAAAGTGTATATGTGTTTTTATTATTTTTAAATGGAATGAAACAATGAATTTGCCTCCTAAAATTAGGCAAAGTTTAGTTAGATGAGGAATATAATAAAAATTAAAACAAAATCAGAAGATGTGGTTAAAATGAAAAATCTGGTAGATTGACCATAATAAACAAACTCTAGGAAGTCATTTAGCAAAATGTTGGAATATTAGGGACATTAGAGAAATATTAGAGGATTTTTATATAGAAATTTTAAAAAGTTATCAATTATCATATAGTAGTTATGTTCAGGAATTTGGAAATAATTCAGGAATTTGAAAGAAATTATTTGGGGGAAATGTAAATTAACAAAATTGATTTTTTTTAAAGTAGAAAACTTAAAAAGTCTAATATGTTGGAAGAAATAGAAAATGTCCCAAAAAATCACTTTAAAAAGACTCCTGACAATTTTATGGGCAAGTTTTTTCCTGTTTCTGTGAATAGATAATCCAGGCAATAAAACATGCAGAGTATAAAACCAAAGGTTTCCTGTACATTGAACAATGATTTAACTCAGGTAATAAAACTTAACCATGCAGAAAGTTATAAACCAATTACACACCATAGAAGCAAAAGCCTAAGTATTAGCAAATAAAATTAACATCATATTAAGAGAACTATAAACCATACACCAAGTAGAACCTATCCCAAGAAAGGAGAGATGGTTGATTTACTTTTTAAAAATTACCAATAAATCAACACTGAAAAAACCCAAACAATCCAATTTAAAAATGCAGAGAACCTGAATAGACATTTCTTCAAAGAGACATACAGATGGCCAGTAAACATATAAAAATGTGTTCAACATCACTAATCACGAGAGAAATACAAATTAGAACTACAAGGAGATATTACCTCACACTTGGCTATCAACAATAGATCAAAAAACAAGTGTTGACAAAGTCGTGGCGAAAAGGGAACCCTCATGCGCTGTTGGTGGGATTACAGATTGGTGCAGCCACCATGGAAAACAGTCTAGATGTTTCTCAAAAAATTAAAAATAGAACTGCTTTATGATCTAGCAATTACACTTCTGGGTATCTTCTAAAGAAATCTAAAACACTAATTTGAAAAGATATATGCACCCCTATCTATGTTCACTGCAGCACTATTTACAATAGCCAAGATATGAAAGCAACCTAAGTGCCCATCCAAAGACAATTAGATAAAGAAGTTGTGGTACATATATACAATAGAATATTACTCAGCCATAAAAAAAAAAATGAAATCTTATAATTTGCAACAACATGGGTGGACCTAGAGCCTGTTAAGTGAAATAAGTCAGACAGAGGAAGACAAATACTATACAATCTCACTTATATGTGGAACCTAAGGAACGAAAAAAAACAAACTAAAAACAGAAACAGACTTATAGATACAGAAAACAAACATAGTTGCCAGACGGGAGGTGAGTTGAGGGACTAGGTGAAAAAGGTGAAGGGATTAAGAAGTATAAATTGGTAGTTAACAATACTCATGGGAATGTAAAGAACAGCATAGGGAATATAGTCAGAAATATGGTATTAACTATGTATAGTTCCATGTGTATACCAGACTAATCAGGGGGATCACTTCATAAATTATATAAATATCTAACCACTACACTATACATTTGAAACCAATATAAAATAATATCAAATGTCAACTATAATTGAAAAAAAGTTTTTCTTAATTATCAACAATATATCTATATAGGTAGATCAAAGAAGAACCATATTTTTTCTGAAATACTTTTTATACTACATTTTTTAAAATATGGTCTCTTTGGAAAAATATTTTATAAACGAGGAATTAAAAGATAGCTTTAAAATATATACTTTAAAAGTCTATCTTTAAGTTATTAGCCAATATCATATTAAATGCCTTTCCATTAGAAAAAGACATTCCCACTTAAAACAGGAACAAGTGAAAGTAAACAAAAAATCAGTTTAATTCAAGTAAACCCTTATAGAAATTCTCTGTGGAGACGTAGATTATTTTACCTTTTGTATCTGGCTTATTTCAGTTACCAGAATATTTTCAAGGTTTATCCATGTTGTAGCACGTGTCTGCATTTCCTTCCTTTTTAAGGCTTGGTAAGGTTTTTTTGCAACTATGTTCATGGAGGATAGTGGTTTGGAGTTTCTTGTAACTTTTTTTGCCGATTTTGGAATCAGTTTAGTGCTGGCCTTATCAGAGGAGTTGGAAGTGTTTCCTACTCTTTTGTTTCCTGGGAAGGTTTGTGTGATGTTAGGTTAGTGTTTTTCCATAAATATTTGGTAGAAATTGCCAACAAAGCCATCTGGGACTGGATTTTTCCTTGTGAGAAGGTTGTAAAGTGGAAATTCAATTTCTGTAATAAGTATAGGACTATTCAGGTTGTCTGTTTTTCCTTGAATGAGCTTTGGTGGTTTGTATCTTTCAACGAATTTGAAAATGTGTTGTTTAATTTCTAAATATTGGGGATATTCCAGAAGTCTGTTACTAATTTCTAGTTCAATTCTATTGCGATCAGAGAATGTTTTGGGGGATTATTTAAATTGTTTTGTAATTTTGAAGTTCGCTTTAAGATCTGTTGTATGGTGTCTCTTAGTAAATGTACCTGCTACACAGAAAAGAATGCCAATTTTGCTGATGTTAGGTGAAGTGTCCCATAAATATAAGTGATGTCAAGTTGATTAGTGGTATTGTTCAGATATTCTGTGTCCTTACTGTCTGCTTGGTCTGTTGGTTACTAAGAGAGGAATATGTTGGTCTCCAATTATTTCTCTCCTTTGAGTTGTCAGTTTTCCTACATATATTTTGAAACTGTTGAGTGCATACACATCGAGGATTGTTTTGTGTTATTTGTTTGTTTGTGGTGTTTTCTTTTGTCATTATGTAACATCTGTCTTTACCCTTGGTAACATTCTTTCTAAGTTTTTTTATTTTTAGCACTTGCTCTAAGGTTTACAGTGTTCCATTTCCTCTCTCCCATCTTTGGTGCTATTGTTAGCATATCTTATTTTCACATAGTTATAACCCTAAATACATTGCTAATTTTTTTTAATTATGTTTATTGTGGGAACATTGGTTAATACATTATAATTTGACATCTATATATTCTATTGTGTTACCACCCAAAGTCCAGTTTCCTTCAGCTACCATATATTTGATCCCCTTTACCCACTTCAACCTCCCCCTACCCCCATAAATTTGACCCCCTTTATCCAGTCTACCTCCTCCCCCCTCTCCCACCTCCTACCCTCTGGTAACCCTGACTCAGCATTTTTTCTTCTGTGGATTTATCCTAATTAAAGAAAGATGTGTGGGACAATTTTAGCAAAGATGTTTACTACAGCATCGTTCATAGGAATGAAAAATTGGAAGCAGTGTGATAAATTAAGTGAGTACAGTTGACCCCTGAACAATACAGGTTTGAACTGTGTGGTCCACTTACATGTGGATTTTTTTTTTTCAATAAATACTATAAATATATTTTCTCTTATGATTTTCTTAACATTTTTTCTCTAGCTTACTTTATAGGAAGGATACAGTATATAATACATATAGAAAATAAGTGTTAATTGACTGTTTATGTTATTGGTAAGGGTTCCAGTCAACAGTAAGCTATTAGTAGTTAAGTTTTTGGAGAGTCAAAAGTTATACCTGCAGATTTGCACTCTGTGGGAGGTCGTTGCCCCAAACTCTGCATTGTTCAAGGATCAACTGTATATTATGACACTAGTATGGTAGTGTTCTATAGATATTATAAACTGAATAATTATTAAGGTAAAAGTTAAACCAACACATACAGTATAATCTCCCATTTTTTAAAAAAAGAAAAATATGTAGCATAGGAAAGAGACTTGATATATGTATGTAAACTTAATTATTTCTTGGTGTTTGAATTATAGATGATTTTTATTTTCTTCTATGTATTTTGATATGTTTTGCAATTTTTCTGTATTATGCATATACAGTATTTTGGACATCATGTCAAAGCATCTAAAAGCAAAACCTTTTTCCTCTATCAAATCACCAAAGATTTTCTTAAAATTATGACTGGTGCTGGCAAAGATGTGAGAAATTGATGTCTGTTTCATACCCACTCCTTATTCTACTTCTATTTATTATCTACTTATTCTTCATATATATTTCTGGTGGGAGTGTGAATCAGCACAGACACTCTGGGAAGCAAACGTAATATTTGTCAACCCCCTTAAGATAGTTAAATTCTTACACCCTTTTGGCAGGTTGTCATTAGAAAAGAGTAAGAGATTCGAGTCTAGAAGTGTTTATTACATAATTGTTTATAATGGTAAAATACAGAAACTGTATAAATGCCCATTATAGGAAAATAAAACATGCCACATCCATAACAGTGGAATATTATGCATCCATGATTGTGTTTAGAGAGTATTTATTGAGGTCTAATAACATTTGTGTTCCGTTTTTGTCTTCTACTCAAAATGGCAGCTGTGATTCTGATTCTTTCCCCGAGTTCTTTGCTGTAACCCCAGATAAGAAAATAAGTGGATTCCTTCTACTGTTTTGTGTAAATAACCAAAATTAGTAAGTTGCTTTTTTTCGGTAACCATTCCTCTATGTGTATTATTTGTCTTCTTCAGTTTCTTTTTCTTTTTTTCCCCAGCATCCGAATCTCTTTAATAACAGGGCAGGTCTGGGGTTAGTTTTATAGCCACAGTGTCGGCCTCTGGTGCGCTCCGTCGTCCCCCTTGGAGCGCGCATAGGGTTCAGTATGGCCGTGCAGGGTGTCCGCGCCCTTGCGAAATGCCTGTGCACCTCTCGGCCTTTGCGAGGACCAGAGGGCTGGACGGTGCCACAGTCCTTGGGGGAGCCCAGGGCCAGCTGGGTCAAGGTGGGGACCTTGCCGCCGGCCTTGCGTATGCGGCTCCGGGCGTGGCTTCTCACACACAGTGCACACGCCTTCAGCTTGGGCACCTCCTGCACACCCACGTCATCGGTTATAATCCCTCCTGCCGCAGAAGTTTCGCACTCCAGGCTTGGACGCTTCATCTGCCGGATCGTCTGGGAAAGGGACATTGGTGGTGGGTTGGTGCGGCACATGAACAACCTTGGTGAAGACGAAGTTGGTTCGTCTACCCAGGAACCTTTAGAGCTTGACCAATGGACTCAGGTAGACATCCTGGCGCTTGGGCTCCTTGTCCCGAACTTTTCGGTTTTCTTGTGCAAGGAGATGTCGACCCTGGGATGCCACTTCGTGATCCATCAGGTCTGGAAAGCTTTCTGTTTCAATTTATTTTCATTACTTTTAGTTACGGGTACTATGTGAGCCTCTTAACTGTTCTTTTCTCCTGAAATGCTCTTCTCCCTGCTTTTACTATGAATGACACCTCATCTTCCAGGTTGCAGCTTAAATATGATTCCCCTCAGAGATCTTCCTGGACCACCTTATTTAAAAGAACATGCATATAATACCCCCTTCCCAGCTTTCTGGTGACCACTAGTTTCTTTCATGGCATACACAATTGATATTTTTATATCTGTTTACTTGTTTTTAGTGTTTCCTCCATTAGAATAATTTTCTGAGGCTAGGGATTATATCTTTTCCTTCACCAGTATAGTTTTAGGTTCCCTTCTGATGGCTGGCATATTGTTAACAGTTACTAAATATGTGTAAATTGAACGAACAGACCTAATTTTGCAGCTTTGACAACAGCTCACTAAGAATTTATGTGCAATTTAACTAAAAGTTATTATAATTTAGGTTGTACCAGGTTTATTCTTTTTATATGTATATAGTTTTTTATTTGGAAATGTTTATATCAGTACAGTGAAACTAAATTTTAAGAGACACTGGATGTCGTTAGTTTGGATATCATTAGTTTATTACAAAAGAGGAAATTACTTGCACGATGAGATTTCAGAACTTCAGTGGAATGGGCAGCTTCGCCTGATGCCATTTCAGTAAGTGATTTATTTCAGTCTACATACTTTCCAAATATGTCACCAACCTCTAAATAAGAAATAATCCTTGTCTTCTAGAACTACTTTGGTGCCTCCATATGCTGAAGAACTGCACGCTGATTGAATCTCTCCATATTCTGAAGTTAGCTTGCACGCTAACTGATTGAATCTCTCCACCCTTTCCTTTAGAGCCCAATCCAACAACCACTTCTGTTGCTTGCAATACTTTTTTTCCTTGAGATTTTTCTGGAAGCATAATGCCCACTTTGGTTACCGTTTCTGCAGCTCTCCTTGCAACTATCATTCGGTCAAAGAGGGAAAGAAACTTTCTAAACTCCGGCTCTGCCATGACTGCTGTCCCATCACGGCAGCAAGGAGAGACCTGCAGTCTGCCCATCTGGGCACATCCAAGTGCATTCTTCTAACTAGTTAATTTATCTTAGCTGTATTGGTCTTGATATTTTAATGTATTTTTTTGTGAGAATTTAACCCACTGCCGTTTGCCCTGGCAGTGCTTGCGACTACAGCATTTATCCCAAGATAACTCACAGATTACAGTCCTAACCTTACCCCTAAAGTTTGCCACAAAATATCTCGCTTTTATTATTATTTTTGCATTGTTCTAGTATATCGATAGTCTTTGAAAACAAATGACATCATTCCATTATAGCATTCTGTTTTTAGTGATGGCATTTCCATTTACAAAATACAGTAATTCTCGGTGGCTGAAAATGTAGCATTCCTACCCATGGTGTTACATTGTTCCTAACCCTTGTTAGCCAAGGATTCATTCGTGGAATCGAATCTGATTTACGTATACATTTCTATTCATTAGGATTAGAGACAAGTTCTGTTTAGGAAAGCTCCAAGAAGAGTTGGGTTTTTTAGTATATGTGCTGCTGAAGCGAGCACCAAGAACAGTTTTTATATTTTATTTTCACATTGAAAACCAGTCAGATTTGCTTCAGCCTCAAAGAGTGTGTTTATGTAAAATTAAATTAATGCTGGCAACGAGCTGCACTTTTTTTTTTTCCTAAACAGGGAACGGGTTAAAGAAAAGAGGTTAGGTTAGACTCTAGAGGTAAGAGAAGCTAATATAGTAGAGTGGAATATTACTCCCGGATTCTGAGGAGTAGGTAGACTTTGACGAGGTAAAGAACAGGGGGAAAGACATTTTTGACTAGATAGCTGTATGTATGTTTCTTTTAATAGACGTTATTTTTTTTTAGTCTAGTTCTAGTTCACAGCAAAATTGAGTGGAAGGTACAGAGATATCCCATACATAAATATACAGTTCAATGGTACTGAATACACTCATAATGTTGTACAACCATCACACCATATAACCCATACCTCTTTTCATCTTGTAAAACTGAAACTCTATTCCCATTAAACAGTAACTCCCTATTTCTCTCTCCCCTTAGATTCTGTCAACTACATTTTACTTTATGTCTATATGATTTTGACTGCTCTAAGTATCTTATATAAGTGAAATCATGCAGTATTTGGCTTTGTTGTGACTGGCTTATTTCACTCAGTATAGTTCTCTTGGGTCATCCATGTTGATGCATATCCAGAATTTCCGTCCTTTTTTAGGCTGAATAATATTCCATTGTGTGTGTGTATGCGTGTGTGTGTGTGTGTACCCCATTTTATTTCTCATTCATCCATCAGTGGACACATGGGTTGTTTCCATATTTTATCTGTTGTCAGTAATGCTGCTGTGAACGTGGGAATACGTATATCTCTTTGAGATCCTGCTTTCAATTCTTTTGGTTAGGTACCTAGACATGAAATTGACCCAGCAGAATCAAATTAATTCTATTTTAATTTTTTGAAGACTTGACATTTCAGTTTCCCCAGCAGTTTTACCATTTTACATTCCTACCAATGCACAGGGGTTCTAATTTCTCTATATCTTTACCGACACTGGATATTTCCTGTTTTGATTTTTTTTTCTTTTTTATAGTAACCATCCTAATGAGTTTGAGGGGATATCTTATTGTTATTTTGACTTTAATTTCCACAGTGATTAGTGATTTTGAGCATTGTCTTATGTGCATATTGTTCATTTGCATATCTTTGGAAAAATATCTATTCAAGTCCTTTGCCCATTTTTGAATAGAGTTGTTTGGGTTCTTGTTGTTGAGTTTTAAGAGTTTTCTATATATTCTGGGTATTAATCCCTTATCAGATAGGTGATTTGTATGGGTCAGTTTGTTTCTTTCTTGCAGCTTTCAAGATTCTTTTTTTTTTGTCTTTGTCTTTTGAAAGTTTGGTTATAATGTGTTTTTCTGTGGGTCTCTGATTTACCTTACTTAGAGTTTGTTGAGCTTCTTGGGTGTTTATATCCATGTCATTAAGTTTGGTAAGTTTTCAGCTGTTATTTCTTCAAAACTTCTCTCAGACCCTTTCTGTCTTCTTCTGGAAGTGTCAGTCCACGTAACGGTGTTCCGTAGCCTCTGTTCACTTTTCTCCAATATTTTTTTCTTTCTGTTCCACAGATTCAATTTCTGTTGTCCTGACTTCAAGTTTGCTGTTTCTTTCTTTTTACTGTTTTTACTGCCTTTGAATCCCTCCAGTGAATTTTTCATTTCAGTATTTTACTTTTCAGCTCCAGAATTTATTTTCGGTTTCTTTTTAGGTTTTCTCCCTGTTACTGTTTTGACTTTGTTCATAAATCATTTTCTTGACTTTCTCCACATCTTCCTTTAGTTCTTTGAGTATCTGTAAGACAGTTGCTTTAAAATCTTGTCAGATATATCTGAATTAGTTCTTTTTCAGGGACAGTTTGTTGATTTTATTTAGTTTTTCGTTTGAATTGGCTGTGCTTTCTTGTTTTTTGGCCATACTTTTTCTGTCTCTTGTGATTTTTGTTGAAAAGTGGCCACTTGAATCTAACAACGTGGTAACTCTGGAAATCAGAATCTCCCTTTTCCCCAATGATTTTTTTATTGTTTGTTACTGTTTTTGTTCATTTTAAAAAATTGTTGTAGGTTGCCTCTGTGTTGAGGTCAGCCTGAAGTGTAAACTTAAGTTCTTTTCAAGTCTTTTCTGAGCCTTTCTCTGGGCATGTGGTCACTTTCTAATTTTCCCCATATATGTAGTTGTTTTTAAATGTCCTAATCTTTAGTGTCTGGATCCCAAAAAGGTAGAAATAGGAGGAAAGGAAGGACACCACTCCTTTAAATCCCCTGGAAGTTACTTAGGCCAGAGGGTGAAGGGCTTGCAACAAATGGAAGGAGATACAACAGAAGTGTTTACCTGCCTCTTTGTCTGCACCTCTGTGATCAGAAGCAGCACCCACAAACAGAGCATAGATAGATGCCCGATGTTTGGAGGACAGGGTTCTTTGTACCCACCCTGGCTCTCTCATGCTGTGTGCACAGCTGCCTGACAAGTGCCTAGGTTTGGAGGATTGGTAGCTACTACTGCACTAACAGGTATAAATTGAGCAAAATTAACTGCAATTTAACATTCAAGTTTTCTCTTGGAATTTGCAACCCTACATTAGATTCTAGGGTTCCAAAATAGTTTTTTCAGACAGATTCTGCCAGTGCAGTTGTCTACATGAGTAGACAGATTCCTGAAGCTTCCTGCTCTTCCATCTTCCCAGAATCATTTTTCCTACATGAGTTTTTAAGACGGGACTACAGGAATATCTTTGGCATGTTTGGGAAACATTACAAAAAATTGTAGGGTACTAGTGGAGAAGGTAGCTAGTTCCTGAAAAATAGTAATGGAAAATTATTATAAAAATTCATCTGAGTTTAATCACTAAAAGCCTGTCTAAAACAGTTGGAATTTCTTCTGTTGTTAGAAGAGTCCTTTTAACAGATTGAGAGCTGCCGAAGGTATTCAGTCTTTAAAGGACTCATGTTCATTCATTTATTTGTTTAATAGATATTGTTTGAGTACATACTGTGTGCTCCATGGTTTTCTAGACAAGAAGGGTACAATGATAAAATGGGTGTGGAGAGTGAGAAACCTACTGTGGAAGAATTTACACAGTACTGGAAATGACAGACATGTAAGTTCTAAAGAATGTGAAATGTAATAAATCTATCCCACAGTGCTGTGGGAACTTCAGATAGGACCAGGTCTGTCTTAGGGAATTGGGATTATCTTAATTGAGGAGATGACATTTTGTGGTTTTAGAGGAGCAGTACTAGTTTACCAAAGGAAGAATATTGAGAATTTAACAGTAAAGTCATACTGTTCAGGAAGTGGTAAATAAGTCATGCATCTGGAGTTGTGGGAGATAAGCCTAGAAAAGCAATTTGACATCAAATGATTAAAGACCTAATATGATCTGTCTGATGAGGGAAACCATCAAAGGTGTTTAGGCAGTGGACTGAAACGATTTTTTCCCCATCTGGAATAGTTTATTTGGCATCATGAGCTACTGTATGACAGAGAACAATATTAGATTTTAGTAAGCCTTTTGATTATATCTTCTTATTGAATTTATATCTATAATTAACATCTAGAGTCATTAAGTATGTGTGGATTTTGAGAAGTTAAGAACTAAAGTAGAATCATAGTTCTACCACTTAGTAGCATTTATACAAGTTATTTGATATTGGTAAGCCTCCATTTTCTCATCTGAATAAAGGGGCATCTTAGTAGTTTCTGGGCACTTTGATTCGGGGGACATAAGGTAGTTTATGTTGGTTGGGGAAGACCGTCAAGTGAGACTCTCCAGTAGATGTAGTATGGTCTGAGTGTATACTGAGTACTGAATAAAGATAAGCTTAGAGGTAGAGCTGGGAGTCAGCCATAAAAAGGTAGACATTTGATCTGTAAGAGATAATTAGTTCTAAATTGGTTCTTGTATGCCATGCTTAGAGATCAGGAGGTGGAAACCACTGAAAGTTTTAAAGCAAGAATCCATATGTTCTCATTTTCCCAAACTGCTTCTTTTGTATCCCAGAATAATTATTATAGTACGCCCCCTTTTACTCTCAGTGGTTAACCTAGTTTCGATAATAAATTATGTGTTCTGTCACCTTCTAAAAGCAAAAATATAGCAAGAACAAAGGGCCATAGTTGAGCCATTTAGAAATACTGAGGAAAAAAAAAATAAAGGAAATAGCCTAGAAGGGTAGGGGTGAAAAAGAAGAAATGGTCTTTACAAAAGCTGAGAGAAGAGAGAGTTCTGATCATAGTAAGAAGGTGAGACTTGTAAAATCAGCAAGGTTATGGAGCATAAGTATACATTATTAAATTTATTAAGGTAGAGCTCATTGTGTGCTTCAGAATGCAGTTTCGTTTGAACAGTTGAGGAGGACCGCGCCTTTTATTTTTATATCCGTAGTGCTTAGCACGGCAGTTATCATGTAGGAGGTACTGGGTACATTTTTGAAGAATTAAAATAGAATTAATGGTTGGTGAGATAGTGGATATAGAAACTGTACTATAAAAAAATAGGAGATTAAAGAGAGATGGAAAGGAGGGCGTTTTTAGTTTGGCAGCAGAAAGAACATTGTCTTTATTGTAAATGCTAAGATCAATTCAGCGGAAAGAGAAAAGTAAAGTTTCTGAAGATGGAAGTAAGTTTAAAAGCCGAAGTCCTTACTGCTTAAGGGAAAATCTGTTGCAAAGTGAATAGGGTGGCCTTAAAAACGCATATGGATAATCTCCCCCCTTCGACTCCTTGATGATTTAGGAATGTTCTCATGAAAAAAGTACAGTTTCTGGAATCAGAAAACCTAGAGCTAAATCTTGACTTCAGCTCTTAATAGATTAGTGTCCAACCACTTACTTTCTTATATTTAAATTACTCAGCCATTGATTTTAGGCATTTGAGGGATTCCTTGAAGCTCCTCCATTAATCTCTTCCTCATCTACCCAGCTACTACATTTTACATGGTTATGTCCTCTGACCACAGTCGATTGTCCTAGCACCTCATTACTTTGGCATTATTAGCCAGGACAAGTACCCAACCCTAGGTCAGCCAATGAATGTCTTCCTGGTATTTTAAGGGCTGGCCTAGGAGAAGAGAGAAGGTTAATGAAATATGTAAGATGTAAAACTAGTGACACACGAATGGCCATTTTTCATACTATGTGAGAAATGCTGATCTGTCATGAGAGAGAATGATGCCGACAGGAGAGAAAATCAGAGGTAAGACAAAGTGAGACAGACAGACACAGTCCTGGCGACCTTTGAGTTCCTGAGACCTAGCTGCATCCCCACCCTCCTAGTTTGGTTATCTAATCTTTCTTGCATTTTGTAAGCCAGTTGAGCCAACTAATTTTGAGTCAAACTGGTTTAAGTTTCTATCCTTTATAATTAAATTAAAACCTTAATTTGAGTGAAGCGTTCTGACTCCAGTGCACATACTTTCTCCACTGTACCATATTCCATCTCTGAGGCTAAAATCCTGTGTCTAAAGTTCCACCCCTTCCTGCTTCGTTGGGACTTTTATGAACTATTTCTGTCCTCTCAAGCATTTTTGGTTTCTTCCCCTCCCATAGATCCTTCTCTGAAATACTGGCATATGCGTCCCTCATTGTGAAAAGTCCTTGACTTGATTCTTTGGTCTCCACTAATTCAGTTGTGATTAAAGCTTGCGTAGGGATTTTGGTAGAAGGTAAGTTTAGGAAGACGGTAGATTGGGCCACATGGAGGAAAATTTAGATTATTATCTTAAGTAGTTTACTGTTATTATCTAGACCAGAGATATTTAATAGAAGTTCCTGTGATGATTTGTTTTGTATCTTCATTATCCAGTACAGTAGCTATTAGCCACCTGTGTCCATTGGGTCAGTTTAAATTTAAATAGCTGCAGGTGGCTAAAGCTACTCCTGAAGAGGAACTTTTCACTCAAATGGCTAACCTGATAATCAGCTCTTTGTTCTGCTTCTGTAGATATGCTTGCCACATACCCCGAAGGGTAGGGTGATCTCAGAGTAACTAAAGACTCATCCTCCCCTTTTGATTGTTCTGTCTAGATAACAGATGTATTGCCTAAGTTCCTGTTTGAAAATCTCATGCCCTGTAACTGCCTATAGCCCATAGCAACTCCTTCTCTCTGTAACCACCTGAGGATAAATTAGCCATTCGGCCTATGCCAACTGTAACTGTGTGGATAAGCCCTATAAAAGTAAAGTTGCCCCTGAGCTCGGGCCCCAGATCTTCAGAGCACTAGCTCTTCTGGGACCACTGGCATAATAAACCTGAGTTCTCTAACTCTTTGAGTGGTGCTTGGATTCTCACCAGTCTGATTATTCTGCAACACTCCTATTTTTAATACTATAGCTCTAGACCTCAAGAGATCATCAGAAGTTGTATTTATTTCTTTTGTTTTTAAATCAGGGAACTGATAGGTGTTTAAGGGGGAAAAAAACTGGAAACAATGTGAGTATTAGGATGGTGAGGTAGATGCAAAAATAGAAAATCACTTTCTACTCAGGATGATGATGCCTTTCACAAGGGTGGGGGACATAGGATGAGCTGGCTTGGGAACATGGACAAGGAGTTCAGTGCTGCCAAAGTTGAGTTGTGGGACGCATAGAGCTGTCCAATAGGCAGTTTGGAGCAGAGCAGAACAGAGAAGGCTAGGGCTAGAAGTGTACATTTTTGTCGTCATCTATATAGATATGATAAATTCATAAAAATGGGAACTATTTTCCAGAGAGGGTATATAAACCTTGAAGAAAGGAGCATTGAAGATAGAATTTTCAAAAATGTCTACATTTAAAAGGTGGAAAAGCGAAGAGGAGCAGTGAAGGTGAAGTTACTGTCTGATGTATTTAAGAAACCAACACTTATCCATGTAAGTGGTAGTAAGAACCCTTCACTTTAGGGGTAGTTCTTGTCAGGAAGATTCGATATTTTACTTGAAAATGTGACTCTGTATAGGAAATCAGCATAGCTAATTTCTGTTCCCTCATAATATGGATCTAGTAGATAGCTACATTTAGCAGAAATGGGGCAAATAAAACTACCATTGTGTTATCATAGTGTCATTTCTGCCTATAGAATACAGATGTATCTGTAAAAGGTGCTTAATATTTGGTCAGTTTGCTAAGAAACATAGCAAACTCTAGTCCAAATAAAGTGGCTTATAAACCTGGGGGAGAGAATGCCTAGCCCCCTTTGGTGTTGTCTAGATAATAATTAGTTATACATAATAATATGCTTAAATGGATTTTCTATGTAAGATTAAGGAGAAATTATGTGAGAGGACCTATGTAAGATGCATTTTATTATGCCAGTGAGAAGACCCATGAATTTCCCCACAGTGTGTCATACACTTGTAAAGGAGCACAGAAGGTAGTGATTATGCTGCCTGCTGAGAAAGAGTTGGGAGTAGATTGAAGGGCAGCGTGAGTAAAGAATTGGAACTGGATAAAGGGCACTGCCAAGGAAGGCAAACAGGAAGAAGGAAACATATGGAAGAATCGAGATAGGCTCAAAGTCAGGTCTGTGGAGTAGACAGTGCTAAAGAGCAGGCCAGTCTGCTGTCTAGCACAGTGCCTGATACGTAGTAGGTGCTCAGTAAGCATTTGTTGAAGGAACGAATGAATGATAGCCAGGGAAAAGAAAAATTGCTTCTGCGGGAACAATGGAATCCTACTTTGGCCCCACCTTACTTTATCCATTATGTGACCTCAGTTATCACATGTCTTCCTGACCTTGGGTTGCTGTTAGGTTTATTGTTACAGCATATACTAGATATGTGAATATTCCAGGTAGTTTATATTTGAATTTGTAATCATTGTTCAGTTCTGGGGGATCAGGTGGGGTGGGGTAGGAATGCTCTGCTACTTAAAATTAGTGTGGTGAGTGTACCTGAGGACTGGGAATTTTTATTACCTTTTGTTTTAAGACTGTGACAGAGTAGGTATGACCATATCTAGTCCTTGAATATCCTAGCCTTGGGTAACTGAGTGATCACTTCTGGCTGATGTGACAAGTTCGAGGTGAGCACTTACTTTCTCTGTGTGATTTCTTGAAGGCAATCAAGAATGATGAGAAACAGATGGGAGGTCAGCATTATTTTCGATTTTTCTTTTCATTTAAAACTCCTCTGAAATCTGATAGTCCATAAAAATTTAGTGTGTAGAATTTTAGCCAATTCTTTTACTCAAATACTATAATGACCTCACATCTGATAGTGAAAACAGATTTTAGAATCTGAAGATACCAGGCCACACAGGTTGTAGGTATATATATCTGCAACCCAACCTTAATTTACACCCTATGCTATATCATTTTGGTACATAGTCTGTGTGCAAAGAAAAGTTTGATGAAGAAAAAGGTTTTCTGATCTATTTCATCCAGTGCATGTTTGAGTGTCTAACAGGCACCGTTTTGGATGCTGGGAGCACGACGCTGACCAAAGCACAGAATTCTTGCCCTGCTGGAGCTGTTGTCAAGGCATACGTGCAGAGGGGCATAGTTCAGGTTCGATGGTCACTAATCAAATGAGCAAAGGTACCTTCGTCATCTAGGGGAGTTGTACTCTCAAGGAACTGACACTTAAACTAATAAGCTCACTAAAGACAGGGATTTGCGTTTGGCTTTTGTCTGTTGTGTTCACTGCTCTATCCCCAAAGCCCAAATAGTGCTTGGCTCATAATAAGCATTCGGTAATAATGTGTCATTGATTGAAGTATTTATCGTTTTGAATTCATATAATCATGGACAAGTACTTTTGCAAATAATTTTTACATCTAACTAGTTGAAAATTTTATAATCTCAGTTACCTATTGTCATTTTTTTTAACCTACTTTTTGTTTCTCCTTGTGCCCACATATCAGGGTGCAGGAAAAACATTAATATTAATAATTAGTCATATGGTGATCTGATATTGCAAAGGATAGATTTGGAAAGCAACTTAAGAGGTCGTCTTTTGTTCAGCTTCCTGCCTACGAATAATTGAGTAAGTTGGTTAGGTGTGTATTTTTAATTAATCATTAAAAAAACTAGGACAACATAATTGGGTTCTCTCTTGAGAAAATAGAGAAAGGTACTTAACCCTAGATACAAAGGCAATAAAAATTTTAGAACTTCTAACTCTGTGGGAAAGTGAAAAAAAAAAAATAGAGCACAACTAAGCTGCTCTTTGTTGATATCAGAAATGGGCCTGTCATTCATTTTGGCATTGAAGCATAGCCTCCTATCTCAGGGGGCAGGGCCAGGACTTTTTTTTTCCTCCCTGAAGAGCTGGACAGTTATTACAGGTTGAAAAGCCTCAACCAGTTTTTCAAGAGTTTCTCCTCTTCTTTTCCTTTTTTTTTCTTTTTTTTTCTTCTGAAACTCATGGTGCTTTTGCTCTGCTTTCAAGATGCATTAAGGTCTCCTACTTTGTGACTGCTTGGAGCCAGCAAGTACCGTGACATGTATAATTCGAATTATGCAGGTTTCATGAGTAAGTTTAATATTGTTGTGTTTTTTTTTTTTAGCTAGTTAAAATTCAAGTGATTTTTAGAAAAATGTTAGCTTGGAGCTAGGTATTTTATTGTTTCACCACTTTTGTTTTAAACATTTTTTAAAAGCAATAAGCAAGCAAGATTCTACATAAAAAGACCCCTTTGTCTCTTAAGACCTTCACTTCCAGTTTCATTTGAAGTGTCTTTGTTGCATTAGATAATTTCATATGTCTTCCCAAAGACAGTTAACTAAACAGTTTTCTTGAGCATCTTTTTAGTTTTACTGAGAAGTATTTTAAATTGAGCTTTCTGAGCTCGATTGCTTATGTCTGACACAGTCTCAAGTTTCCACTGAATGGTAACAAAGACTGTAGAGTGTTGTTGGTACTGCAGTGAGAGGCATGCTTCTTTAGACCAGGTAAGAAGATTATTTTTTGTTCAGTACTGCTGGGTGAGTTTTTACAGCGCTTATTTCATATGCTTTCAAAAGCAGCAGAGTTAAATTGCTAAATAGCCAGGAGCACGCTGAATGCAAGACGTCTGTGCTTGTTGCAGACAGGAAAACTACAAAGTATGGGGGTTGGGGTGGGCAGGGGGGGAGGGGTGGAGTAAGCTTAGTTATCACTCAGTTACTTATATAAATCAATTAAAATGTGAAAACAATTCCGGAGCTCAGTTTTCTTCGTTCAAGAACTAAGGAAGCAGTTGAGGAAATGAATAGTTTTAAAGGTACTTCATGGTTATTACTTTGTGAATGCAATTCAAGTGATAGTTTTTACTTTCATTTCTTTCTAATAGTTAATAGAATGAGCTTTGCCTTCAACTATACATTTTTTTCCGTTTATGAAAACTTTTAAATGTCAACAGCAAAATATGATTCCTCAGGATCCTTGGAATAAACCTGACACTTAAAAAAATATTTCAGCTTTTATAGCTGTTTCTTTTTTTTTTTTTAGTACATTTTTCTTAAAAGTATTTGTGCTTTGAAAATGTCAGCTGTATTCTAATGAAGCTCAGGCATTGTTTGCTCATAAAGGGGCTGGTGCATTCCACTGCTTTATGGTTTATTATGAGGCACAGTGTGAGAGTGTGGGTGGCACCATTTGGTGTCTGCCTCTTGGGGTAGTGACTGCCATTATGTTAGTGTTGGATTGGCAAAGAAAATATAGCATGCAAGATCCTATATGAATCTGGATACTGTGAAGAAATCTTAACCCTAAACAACACTGAGTTGGGAATGTGTGACAATTTGATCCAGTTGATCACTTCAAGTATACTCTTGAAGTCTGCATTTTAGTTACAGTTAACATTCTGCCAGTCACATCTCTTGTTTTTTGATGTAACATTTACTCATTCTTTGAACTTTAATAAATAAATAAACAGTGACATTTCAAGTAGATACAGTAAAATGTTAAATAGGTTTACTTAAAAGTTTTAAGCAACTTAGTGTGGGTGGGGAGGGGAAGTGGGAGAGGAGGTCAGGCAGAGAGCCTTTCTTTCAGTTAGGAAAGCCCTGATGAAAAAAAACAACAGATGTTTCTTCTGTTACAATTGAGGTAGTTTCATTCAAAATTCACAGTAGCTGAAATGGGAGGGCAGGTCATAAATCTGACTTAATCAGTGAATAAATAAAACTTAGTCATTTAAATTTATTCTTTTATTATTAGGGTTTGAAAGTCAGTATAGGCTAATATATTATGAGTAACATACCTTTTGAAGAGGCTTTTTCATCTTAAAAATACGTGTAATTAATGAAAATATGAGAAAGTTAATTTTAGTTCATTTAAGTTATGAAAAAATGATCATGAAACCATATAGAATATTAAGGGGAAAACTAAGCCATTATAAAATATAAGCAATACTGCGGTTGCAACAATTTGTAATTGCACAATAGGTACTGAGGCTCAAAATGTAATTGCAACATGAAACTTCATTTGCATATGTGATAGATCATTCTATCTTTAATGAGAAGCATGAGATTTATTCCAAAAGATCTTTGAATAAGAAATGTGACAAATATTGTGAATTTACTTGAAATGCTGTGTTTGCCTTTAAAAAGAAAGATAGCTTAAAGTCGGTTGCTAATGGAAAGAGGAAAATATTTATCTGCTCAAAAGAGTAGGATGGAAGAGCTTGGAAGCAATATACATGCAATAAGAGCAATCAAAATTTAAAAATTTTGAATTTGTGGAATTCATAATGAGTAAAGTAAAAACCTTTCCTTTTACTAATAACATAAAGAGAAGTTCTGTGCTCTTGGAAAGTTTGCATTTAGTACACATTAATCTTTATGCAATTTCTTAAAAGTTAACTCTTGTAAAACCAGTGTGCCACATCTTTCACACTAATTAAAGAATTTGCCAAACCTTACACTGTAAAATTAGTAGTAATATGTTAAAAGCCAAAAAATTCTCTGAACCATAGTTCAGAATTTATGTATGGAGCAAATATTAAATGGTTTTCTAAATGTTCATTCAATTTTGTAAGGAGAAGACTGGAAAAGATCAGCATTCAAAGAGATTATTAAAATTTTCTCCTGCTCTTAACTGTGATTTATGGGCTGCCCTGAAGGTTTTCTTTGCTTCAAATAATGGTGACAGAATTTAGAGATTTTGAAGCTTTTCAGATCATTGTTTTAATTAAGATATTCTAAAATAGGTCTGTGTGCATTTTACTTTTTTAAGGAATAGCAATATGTAGCAGTGGAGCTTTTTTTCCTCTTTAAGTAAAATAACTTACGTGGAGTTTAAAATGGATTTATAAACTATGGGTTTGGGACTTCTACAATTTTAACCAAAGAATATATCACTTTGATGGACTAGACAGTCCTTAAAAGAAGTTGGTGGTCCCACATGGGGTATATAGCTATGACAGCATCATAGATTATAGTTATCAAAAAATGAATATCACTTATGATTATAAATGTAAGCATTGATAATAAGTTATTTAACAAAGAAAACAGCATCAGCAACAACGCAGAAATAAATGTGATTGTTAACCCTTCAGATTAAGAGCTATATACTGAAAGAAGACTTCTGTGGTTCTTCTTGCCTTATATATGAACTTTCTAGCACAAAATTGAGGTCTAGGGAATCTGAACCTTGCCTGTTCATTGTTCTCCAAATCAGAATACCTATCCAGACAGTGACTGATTTAGATGTTTTCTCTGCCTTTCATATGTGTATGCAATCAGAAACCATGGCAACCTCGAAATCTCATATCTGGGGTGGAGGTCAAAGGGAAGATTTGTCTGATGTCTATGTTTTTCTGAAAAGAAAACCTTTATATTATTATTTAGGAACAGGTAAGATAGTATATTAAGTATATCGTGAGTTAACTGTTGTGTGAATGGATCCAGGAACCTACCGTATAACAACATTCTTTCTTTCTACCAAATTTCAAGCAACTAGTTTTCAAATAAACTTTTGGATCTTGACTCTGAAGCTGGCGTTCATCAGCAGAGAGGCTTAGTTTTTGGCACTTTGCAAAGTTTGGCAACTCTTAGCAGTTTCTCTGATAGAAAAATGAAGAGACTGCTAACTGAACCCTTACTGTTTGCCAAGTAGACCCAGTAGAACCTACTTATAAAAGTTTGTAAAATCCTTTAATGGGTAAGATTTTAATACAAAAATTTTGTTGGTATCGATGCCGCAGTTTAAGATTTCTTGCTCTTCACAATGTGAATTAAATGTAGCTTCGATAATAGCTCTCAAGTAGAACGTGTTGAAATAAAAATATTGATAACATCGCAGTGTTGAATGAGCTACGTAATATCATCTTATGGAATACAGTGATCCCCTTTTTTATTTGCTAAGAAATTGAAAGAACTGCTGTGAAACTCAAATTTGTGGGTCTTTGGTCTTTCTGAGTTCATGTCCTAAAGTTTTAAATTTATTTTAAGAACACAACTTTGTAATTCTAGATCTGTCCTCAGTGGTTGATACCTTTTATGGATATTAGAAAAATGTCTCTCTTGGTTGTAAATTTAAAATAATTTCTTTGTTAACACTGTCTGAGGCACAGGGTACCATCTCAGAGGGGTTGTGGGCTTCTTCATGAGATTTCCAATTTGGAGCCCATGGGTGTTGTGACACTCATAAATTCTGATCCTTGTGGTTGCACCCAGCTGCCTTGATCTACTCTAGCCACTCAGTGGCTGTTTTTACAAGATAAAATATGCTTCTTTCAGCTCCCTCTCTTTTACTGGGCGTACAGACAAAGTGTGTACCATCTGGTGGGTGTCCTGGCTATAGTGATGGCGCTAAAAGTAGTGGTTGAAAATAGGCTAAACATGAAAAGGTATACCATTTAAGAATATGAGACTGAAAAAATAAGAGTCACTCAACCCTTTCTCTTTTTAAAATGAGAAGGAGATGAGTGTAATAGAAAGAATCTACTTAGACCCCATTACTTCTTTAGTTTAACCAAAGAGAAAAGGGGAACTTGAAGCAGTTTTTCCCAGTCTTGCCTGATCATAAGAATCATCTGAGGCACTTGTTCGACATACACATTCCCACCTAGCTTCTGATTCTGTAGGTGTCTGGTGGAACCCAGGAATGTGTGTTTTTGAATAAGAGGCACACTCCCCTTCCTCCTCTCCCCTCCTCTGCAATTTATAACCAGGCACATTTGGGAAGAATTGATTTGAGGGGTTGGGGAAACCAAGCTGTTTGAGGCCAAAAGGTAAAGTTATTCAGTTATTCATCAGAGATATATTGTGCTAAAATGGGAAATTCTAAGTAAGCAGGTGGAAGAGAAATGAGAAAATTAAGAATTAAAAGGTTTCCTTGACTGAGGTAATAGAAAATGGACAAAATGACATGTTTTAACTAAAGGTAAAGAAGCCAGTGAAAAAACAGCAGGATCAAATCTGTAGATGAGACAAATGTTTTTGGATGGACATTTAAAAAATATTGAAAGAGAAAGGTCTTACAAAAGAAACCTAATGAGAATGGATTAAATGATTTCTAAGATCTTTTAGCTTTGAGATTTGAGCTAAATGAAAATGATTATAATAGTCCATATACCAGAGCTTGAATTAAGAAGGAGTTCATTTAAGAAATGAAGAGGAACTGTTTAAATCCTGGCATGCGGGAAGATGGACGAAGAATTTTTTTCTTCTTCTTCTTTCAAATTGAAGAATCCAGGGCATTTATGGTTCTGGTTGCCAGCGAAAGAAGTAGCTTGCTAATGTTTTAAAAGATGTCCTCCAAGTAAAAATGCTTATCAAAGCCCAGAGAACAGATTTAATCCTCTTGGAAAGTATGTAGGAAAGATTGACATAAAAGATTTATTGACCCATTTAGGAGTATGCCCTTAGGGCTATCATGCTATTTCTTGTTATGGCCATTCCAAGGATCCTTTCTTTGATTCATGGGCAGATTCTGGTTAGGTGGTCTACTTGTGGGAATCTTAGAAGTCCTGTATTGTGACAGCTGCAAAAACATCCAGGCTTTTGCTCCCTTGCCTGTGTTGTATGGAAATGTGCAGTTCAAATCTCGTCCCCTTATGTGTCTATACTATAGGATGTTTGATTTGTGTTTTGGAACCAAATACAGAAAGGAAGGTTCTAGAAGTCACTTTGACCATTACATTTCGGAGATAAAATGAACTTTTATTTTCTATTTCTCACCCCTCCCATTTACGTTGATGTTTTGGTCATTCAAGTTAAAAAGTTTAGTAATGGTGATGGCCTTTGAATTTAATCTTAGGAAGTTTGCTAAGCATGTTTGAGTGCAAATGCAACAAAATACAACATCACAGGATTATAATGTGAAGACAGGTAACATACGTTATTAGCTATACTAGTAGCTAGTTATACATAGAATTAAAACTTAAAAAAAAAAAAGATCCATGTGTGTTTAAACATAAAAACTAAGAAAGTCAGTAACTGGTTTATTTATTTACTTTTACCCCCTCCCCCCATCTTGATGTGCATATTATGCATGGATATGCTATATTTTATTTATCGTACAGGTCTGGTATTTTTAGTTATACTATCTTTTCAAATTAATTATGAATTATTAATATGTGTTTTCTTTATAAAGGTTGTGCTGTTGTTCTGTTGGGCCTGAGTTTTTTTCCTAAATAAAGGTGATAGATATTCTCCGAGCCATCTATATCATATCTCCCTAGTCCACTCTATTTTCAGTGACATATGTTGCTTTCTAGATGGTTGGTCGAAATTAGAAATACCATTTTAAGGTTGTGGAATCTTTCCTCTACACAAAATGAATTGGCCTCTTCCAGAATCAGCATGTGACTTGATCTCATGAGTGATAAGTTTGAAATGAATCAATAGCCCTTTACAACAGTTACGAACAAATGATTAAACGGGCAGTGTGGACAGACATGCTTGGCACTTTCTGACTGCTTCTTCTCTTGTGGAAAGGTTAATCACAAATGAATTAGAGCATCTGATACTGTCACATAAATAGCAGATCAGTGGAGCAGAATAAAAAGTCATTAAATTGACCCAAATAAATAAAATAATCAAGATAGCATTTCATATCAGTATGGGGGAGAGGGAATAGATTATTCATTAAAATTAGCCATCTGAGAGGAAAAAATGGGTCTTTCACTTCTCACATCAAATAAATTCCAGTTGGGTCCAGGATATAAAATTTAAAATGAAGGCATTCAAGAATTATAAGAAAACATGGGGGATATTTAATACACTCTTTAATATATAACTAGTGATAATTAATTTCAAAGAATACATCCAACAGGAAGTACCAAACCTGGAAGGTAAATAAAATGTACATAGCATGTCTGTGTATAACGTACATCTCCAGGGTAGGGAAGTAGGGAAGAAAGATAAACTTTGCAGTTACTCTTTTTTCCTTCCCTCCCTCCCTCTTCCCTTCCCTCCCTCCTTTTCTTCCTTCCTTCCCTCCCTCCCTCCCTACAGTATCTGGTCTTCCTAGATGGTCTCCCATCCAAATACTAACCAGGCCCGACCCTGCTTAGCTTCCAGGATCCAGACAAGGTCGAGCATGTTCAGGGTGGCATGACTGTAGACTCCTTTATTTTTATATTTAAATATACAGACATTTTTACATATAATGTAAAAGTCATAAAAGGAATAAATTGGCTACTTTGTTTTAATGTGCAGAGAAAATCGTATATAAAAGCAAAAGACAAATGCCAAATTGGTAAAATAATTGCAGCAGGTATAACAAAGAATATACTTTTTCCTTCATTATTATTACTATTATTATTATTTTAAATATGGAACGCTTCACGAATTTGCGTCCTTGCACAGGGGCCATGCTAATCTCTGTATCATTCCAATTCTAGTATATGTACAGTCAAAGCAAACACACTTTTTCCTTCATAATTTAAAGTGGGTCTACCAATGAAAAAAATCACCAGCCAATAAAAAGATTGACATAATTCTCAGGAAGGAAAATTTAGATGACTTTTAAACAAAACAAGTCAGCCTTATTCATAATAATAAAACTAAAATAGAATCAAAATCAAATACTATTTTAACCTAAAATTTGGCAGAAATAAAATTTGATAACACTGAGTTGGTAAGACTGTGGGGAAATAGACATTTTCATACATTTCTGAAATAAAGGGAAGTTGGTACAACCTGTGTGTGTGAAGACATATGTGTAATTATTGCAGTATTATTTGTGGTAATAGAGGCTTTTACTATTAAAAATGTTTGTAATACCAAAAGCTTTTCCATTACTAAGGGACTCAATAATTAAACTGCTATAGCCATACTATGTAGCTAACAAAGGAAATATTGAGGCAAACTACATATTCAGGTATGGAAAGACATCGAAGACAGATACTGTATTAAGTGAGGAAAAGGCAGTGTACAAACTGATAAGAGTATTCAACCATATGTGTAAGGAAAAAAGGATATTTATTTAAATATTATATGTATGTCTAGAATATTTCTAGACAAAGTTATATATGAGCTGGCACCAGTAGCTCTCACTAGAGAAGGGAATGGGTTAGGTGTGGTTAGGGATGGTATGAGACTTAGTTTTCACTATATACTCTTGTCTCATGAATTTATATCCAATCCTTCCATCACACATACATTCATTCCATTTGATCATTCATTCGTTCATTCACTTAGAAATGTTTGCTGAACTCTGCTATGTCCCAAGCACTATGCAGTGAATGAGATAACAAAGCCCCTGTCTCTGTAGAGTTTAACATTCTGAGAGCGGGTAGGCCTGGGACAAATAATAATTACATACACAAGTAAATATAAATATGCAATATATCATATTGAGATAAGTACAGGCATACCTCCTTTTATTGTTCTTTGCTTTATTGAACTTCACAGATGTTACATTTGTTGCAAATCGAAGGCAAGACCCTCCATCAGCAAAATATTAAAGCACTTTATTGTGATATTTGCTTTATTGCGGTGATTTGGAACTGAACCCATAATATCTATGAGGTCTGCCTTACTATGGTGAAAAATCATAGTAATTAGGAAGTGCTGATATAGGCTGGTCAAGAATCTCTGATGCACTGAAGACCGAGCAGAGACTCGAAGGAAGCTGGGGAATTAGGAACGTAGGTCTCTGGGGGAGAAAGTTACAGGCAGAGGAAACTAAGAACAAAGGCTTTGAGGCAGGAATCTGCTTGGCATGTTTTGAGGAGCGGCAAAGAAGTCTCTGTGAATGTCGTGAAATGAAGTGGAGGGCGATTGACAGGCCATGAGGTCAGAGTGGAGTGGTACAGGTGACAAAGGGCTCTGTAAACCATCACGAGGACTTATGCTGACAGATGCAAAGAGGGTTTTGAAGAGAATTGTTCTACGTAGCAGGATTACTCTGCTGTGTGGGGGATAGAACAGTGCTGTTCACTAGCATAGTATGAACCACTTACATACTTTAAAGTTTTCTAATAGCCACATTTAGAAAGGTAAAAAGAAACAGGTAATATTAATTTTAATAATAGATTTTATTTAACCAAATATATCTAAAACATCAACATGTAATCAATATGAACAATTATTAATGAGATATTGTTCATGTTTTTGGGAACTTAGCCTTCAAGATCTAATGTTATTTTACACTGAGAGCACATCTCAATTAAACGTTAAATTTTCAACAGTTGGGGTGAAATGTTGGAATATAGTACTACCAAAACAATAAAGCTGCATTTATGAGAAAATATTTTATGCTGCTTCAGTTTTTAAATTTAAATTAAGATTAAATAAATTTAAAATTCAGGCTCTCAGTTGCACTAACCACATTTCAAGTGTTTAATAGCCGCATGTATCTCGTGACTGCAAATTGGACAGCATGGTGACAGAGTTGGGGCCAGGGCAGCGCAGAAGCAGGTTGATAAATCAGGAAGATATTGCAGTTACTTAATCAAGAGATGGTGACTTGGACCAGAGTGACAGCAGTGGAGTGGAGTGGGTGACAATAGTTCTATTCAGGGTATATTTTAAAGATAGTGCCAACAGGATGTATTAATGGACTGAATGTAAGATATAAGAGAAAGGGAGAAGTCAGCAGTGATCTTTTTTGGTCTGAACAGTTGAAGAATGGAGTTGACATTTACTGAAATGAAAAGAAAGGAGAAGGAGGTTTTTGGGTGGAATGAGGAGCAGTCAGGAGTTAGATTTTGGTATGCTAAGTTTGAGATACCTGTGAAACATCAAAATGGAGTTAATGAGAAATGACAGCTGGATACATCTAAAGTTCAGGAGAGGGGATTGATCTGGAGAAATGTACGTAGTGGAAACCATCAGATCACCTAGTGAGGAAGAGTCGACAGGCAAGAGTTGGAGGGCCAAACTAAAGAGCCCTGAATATTTTTAGAAAGGAGGAGCCAGCGATCAAGACTGAGAAGAAGTCAGTGAGTTCGGAGAACCAATAAAGAATAGTGGTTTGAGTGTCAAGTGAAGAGTGCTTCAAAAGAAGGTGTGATTTTTTTTTTTTTAATGTCAGATATGGCTGATAGGTTAAAGTAAGTTGAAAGCCAAGAATTGACCATTGGACTTAACAACATGGAGATGATCTTGAGAAGAGTTATTTCAGTGAAGTCATGGGGAAGAAATGGGGGTGGGTGAAAAAAAAAGAACAACACTATGGAATATTGGAAACAGCAAATGTTGACAGATTTTGTGTTTTGCTGTAGAAGGCATTGAAATGATGAGTTGGTGGCCAGAGAGCTGTGCACAGTTAAGAAAAATTATTGGGTTTTATGTTGATATTTAGATGAAAGAAATAATGCATGTTTATTATTGATGAGAATGAGCTGGCAGGGAAAGATTGTGGTGACACAGGAGACTTAGAAGAGACAGTAGCTGGAAGGCTGTAATTTAGACAAATACATGAACTACTTGTTTAAAAACTAAACTTAAAAAAAAAATAGCCCCAATTGAGGTAAGAGAAGAGGAAAAGCAAGAGCATTGCATAATCTATAATTTGTCTCTTACTAATAAATATAAAATTGTCTAGGTCACTTCCCATCATTTTTTTTATTAAGGTATAATTTACATGAAATAGAATTACGTTTGACAGACACATACACCATCACAATCTTGGTCCTTTTTAAGCTTTTATTTAGGGCAGTAGGTTAGCTTGTCCTGTGAAGTTGGACCCTGTATATATGAGATATACCACTACCTCTGCTTTGACATACTTATCAACCCATAAAATAGGCATATTCTTTCTTGCACTTAGTTACTGATTTGGTTCTTCTAGGAGGATGTAATACAGGCTTGAGTTAAGAAGGTTTTTCCAAAAGCTAATTCAGGCAAAAAATTTTTTCCCAGAAAGTCAGTGCTGCGAAAACAGTAACATACTGGCATCATGTAGACAAATCACAGTTATTTGACTGAATTTTTTCATTGTAATTGCACATATTGAAGATAATTAACTAGAACTGGAACCCCCTAAAGAATTATGAGTGAAAGCGATCTTTGATGTCTAGACAATTATAATGAAAAACAGAAAGATTCCATTTACTCAAGAAATTGAAATAAAAAATTTGAGCCAAAATTTTGTGCCTGTGTCAAGATTTGGCATAAGGTTTTAGCTATTTTTCTTAGCCACTTTCCTGGGTGATTGATCTCATTTAATTAATTCAGGGAATTGTGAAAACCAAAATCCAGGCTTATCTTAAAATTTTTGTTTTTAGTAAATGCATCAAGTGCCAGGAATTGGCTTTGGACAGTGTCAGGCCCCTGTTGCCAAGAGGGTAGGAATTAAGGCCAGGTACTTAAGAAAAATTGTTTAGACTTAGTTTGGTTTACTTCTCTTAACCTGACTGAAATTTCAGGAAACGATGTTTATAACCTGTTTAAATAGGTGCTTTTAAGTAAAAAAAAAAAAAAAAAATTATATTTATGCTGCTGAACCCAATTGATTTGATGAAAGTCATTTTATCTTAGTAAATACATGGCTTTTATTTCTGGACATTAATTATTGAAATCCCAGTGGAGCCCCTTTAACTGCTTCTAAAGCAGATTTCATTTTAACTAATTGAAAAAACACATACCTCGTTTATAGATCTTCATCTTATTTCAGCAGCTGTGGCTGATTCTCACTTTCTCTCTTCTTCAGATTGGCAATTGGTTTTTAAATTATAAAACAAGTGAATACATGTTCATAAAATGTTTTTTCAATAATAAAAAAGTATAAAACAAAGCATTTCTCCATAACACTCACCAGAGCTAACCTCTATTAAATCTGTTATTTATCTTGCCAGACTTTATGCATGTATAAATTTATGTGTACATGTAGTTTTTAAGGTAAATAGAATCATATCAATCATATTCTCTTATAATGGGAACAGTTTTTTACAGCAATACATACTTGTATGGAGGTGGAATGTATAATATTCCATCATATACATGCACCAAAAGATGTTTAAACATTTAAAATTGTTTCCAGGTTTTTGCTTTTAGCCACAGTGTTGCAATTCTAGGTGGTTAATTGTTCTTATCTGCTTAGTTTATTATGCTTTATATCTTGAGGAGGAATTGCTCGTCAGAGGGTATACACGTTATTGTGATGTTGTTGCAGAGGCCAGGGATCCACTGCCACTTAGGCCGAGGAGGGCAGTTGAAAGGATGGTTGTTGATGTGAAAGAGGTTTTCAAATGCATGCAGTTGTTTTTAAAACACTTCTTAAAAGTTTGTGCTCTAACGCACAGTTCCATTACTCCTCTAATTATACTGTGAGACCACCCTCCAGACGGGCTCTCCAGTGCTCCCTCCACTGACAGAATGTGTTACCTCCTTGAGTGCAGGGGACAGTGTCACTTGCACTGAGTATCCATAGTGCTTAGCATTAGTATTTGAAGTACATGTAGTTGGTCCCTAGTAAATATTTTAAAAATATACCCGGTTCGCCACGTCTTTACCAACTCAGGCATTATCAAACTTTTTAATCTTTATCAATCTGGAAGATGAAAAGGTTTCTTTTTCTTTAAGTGTTTTTTTTTCATTATTAAAATTAAGCATCTTTTCATGTGATCACTGACATTTATATTTCTTTATGTACTAAGCTTATTGTTATATTCACTTGTAAGTGATAAGTTAAGTAAATAAAATGTTTTTAAGGATGATAATGTGTGTGTCGCAAATTTGTTTACCGACTCTGATATTTGTCTTTTAAGTGTATTGAGGCTTATGCTACTTAGCAAATATTTACTTTTAGGTAGTCAAATCTATTGCTGTTTTTACTTAAGATTTCTAAATTCTGTAACATGCTTGGAAGGGCCTTCCTATCCCCAAATTATAAAACAACAAAAAAATTACATTTCTTCTAATACTTTTATGGGGTTTTTTTATACTTAAATATTTAGTCTTTCTGGAATAGGAATTATTTTTGCACAGATGAGAAATTGAAATCTAGGTTTTTTATCCAAAGGGAAAATTTCTTGTCTCAACAACATTTTTAAGTAATCCATTCTTTCCCCATTGATTTGAAATGCTACCTTTATAACATATAGAAGTTTCATATATAAATGAATATCTGGGCTTTAATTTCTCTTTTGTCAGTTTCTTTATCTGCTTCTTAGCCAGTATCACATTATTTCAGTCACTCTCGCTATGTAATGATTTTGAAATCTGGTAGCCTAAAGTTCCCTCTTCCTCATTATTCCTTTTCTAAAAATGTTCTTGGTGGTTCTCTGTCTGTACTCTTCCAGATACACTTTAGAATCAATTTGTCACATTTATTAAGTTCCCTCTAAATTCTTTTGGTATTAAGTGGCAGGACAGATCTAGCTTCAGTGTTTCTTTTTGAATTTTTGGCCAAAGCTTTATATTCTTAATTTTCCTTTAGTGTTAGGTTTAAAATTAGGATCGACCTCTTCCCTAACCTTAATTATCTTTTTGTGTTTGCTTCACTGTTCTGGTTTTTTTTTTTTTTTTGGCAAGTTTTTGACTTTTGCTCTAACACAGTGTATCAGAGATGATTTCTCATCTTAAACATTCAGCAGCATTAAGATCATTTTTAAAAACCATCTGAGAGCCAGACTTTTTCAGGGCTTTGCTCTTCTTCACATGAGTCTGTGGTGTGTTCCTCTCCCGCTGGGGACTGTGTTTATAGCACGTGTCTGTCAACTACATAGCAGTTTCTCCCCCTAAAATCATAGATGATTATTCTCCAGTTAGGTGGATTCTTAAGTAGGTGAATAACCATATTGGGGAGTTTTGATAATAACCTTAATCTTTAGCAATTGTTAAATTATGCATGTCGTATTTAAAAAATCAGTTGTACAGTTACAGATTAAGAAAACTATTTCATGATGGATGTTCAATCATGTTTCGAAAATAGTAAAGGACCTGGTATTTAAATTTATTTCAGACTTAACGTAAGTTATGATACCTGTTACAAAATGAGAAGAGATACAGTTTAGACTGCAGTACAGGAAACACGGCATCCAGATTAGGAAAGGTAATCCATGCTAATCAGTCTGTTTGTATGGTTTTGTGCACCTGTTTTGTGCCGGGAACTAAACCAGGTACTAGGCTACAAAGCTGAGAGGCATGGCCCACTCATAGTAAAATTGCAAGTAAATGATAATAGGTTTTATGGAAAGCAAAAGAAGGGCATCCAGGACCTAAACCATAGAGGCAGGGGACAGGTTTTATTTAAGGAGAAGGTGACACATAAAGCACAGGCTTTAGAGGTGGAGCCATGGCCCTCACTAGCGCTGGGAACTTGTACAGACCCTTTAACCTCACTCTATCTCAATTTCTTCATGTGTCAAATGGAGTCAGGAGTAGTATATTTCACACTGTTGTCCTTTAAGCAGAAAATGGTATGAAATATCATTTTGAAGGACTAGAAGGTAGGGAGAGAGACTGTCGTCCCAGCAGAGAGACGTCTCAGCAGAAGGAAACGTGTGTACACCGAAGCCAGGGTGGTTGAACTGGGGCCTTTCTGGAACTGGACAGCATTTCATGTGATTGGAGTGTAGAGTGCATGTGGAGTCAGAAGCCGAGGATGAAGCTGGGAAGGGAGGCCAGCGAGCAGTGAGATCTCCAGGCAGGAGCTCTGTGCCACGGTGAGGAGTCTGAAAGGCGTTTATAAGTGTTGTGAAGTCTCTGAAGGCCTTAAGTAGGGGAGCGTCCAGAACAGTTTTGCCAGTTGAAAGACTGGTTTGTTATAGATGTGTGCAGGGGCTGGGCGGGCTATTTGAAGTAGAAAGGATATCCAGTTAGATCAGTGGTGCTCAGCCCTGGCTGCACGTTGGGACCATCTGGAGAACTTTTAACGGTCTAATGCCCAGGTTGACTCCACACCAATTATATCAGCAGCTCAGGGGGTAGGACTCAGGCACAGGTCTTTTTTATTGCTTTTCAGATAATTCTGAAAATTATCTGAACATGGTAACTACGTTCAAACCAGATTTGATAAAGTTCCCAATTAAAGAAGTGCCAATGGCATAAAGGAACCAGGGCAAGGAGATAAGTAGAATATGGTGGTCAGTTGAATGAGAAGGGGGTTGATGACTTCTGGATTGGGTCACTGGGTGGACGATGACCATATACCAAGCCTCAGTTGTATACCAAGATTGAGAACATGAAAAAGAAGCAGATTTGGGTTTTCAGCCTTATTGAGCTTTGAAAGAACTAAGGGAAGGGATATCTGAGGAAGGAGACTGATATGGAGGTGTCTTTCGAAGTCCTGCTCTTAAATGTTTTTTCCCTCTGGTTTCAATATTGACTCTCTCTTACACACTTTCTGGATGATCTCCTTTGTTTTTTTAAATGACATTATTACTTTCTAAGAGAAACGTTGGTAAACTGAACTTTGTCTTGGAAGAGTTAAGTAGTCGATATGGTATTTCAGAAGATTATTGGCTGGCTTTTCATTTTGGGGATGGTACTTTGCCACCTAACTTAAAATTTAAAGTGTCATAATCGCTTGAAAACACTACGCAGATCCCACAATTTCTAACATTATTAACCTAGGTAACATCATATTTTTTCTCTATTATGATAAAATCTCAAAAAACTACCAACTCAACATTTTGAAAACATGTTATCTTTTAGTATAAAATTTTTTATTATACCATAAAGAAATTCTAATAAATATTTATTTTACTTCATATTCTACTTCATACATTTTTGTTGTTGTTGTTATATGATGTCTGATAAAGATATAACAGGATTTCTGAACTCTGGTATAAACTATGCTTTGCATTATGAATTCTCTAAATATTTCTTCCTCTAAAAATCAACTAAAAGTCCAATAGTTAATTGTCAGACTAAATTATTTACTTACAGGTTTCCTATTTAGCAGAACTAATTAAATTCACTATAACAAAGCAGTTGTTGGTATGGCTTTTCAGTAAGCCTTCTTGTTTCTAATTTACTTATTAAGATTGTTGTAAATTAAGCAAAACTGAGGTTAGGACCATAAGGTTACAAGGGGGCCTTGATATTGCAGAACATTAACCCAGTGTTTTGATATCATTTCAGGTAACATTTCATTTGTTGCATTTCCAGTTGCCAATACCAACTCACCAACAAAGATTTTACCAAAAACCTTAGAACCAATAAATGTGAATGTTGGACCCCAAATGGTAAGAAAATCATCAAACCTTAGAATTTGAAACTTTGCTTAGGTAAAACTAATCATGTAAAAGATAATTGTTCCAAAGATGGTTGGTCAAATATTCTAATATTAATCTCTTAATCACTTTTTTAAAAGTTTTGTTTTTATTTCAGTGTATCTGATTGATTAAGTCTTGAGAAAAAGGCCTCGTGCTGTTCAGTGATTGATTTTTGCATATTTGACTCTGAATTCTGGATGTGTAATATTAAGGTTTTTGTGCCCTATATGAGGCTTTTCTTGTTTTTAGTTATTTAATTAAATTGATTCAAAATTCATTTTTATGTTCTCTTCCTTTTCTCCCTTAGCCTTAAACTATATACTCTCATATTAATCGAACATGACCCATTAGTTAATTTATATCTGGAACTATGAATTTGAAACTCTTTGATTAAAGGACCTTTGGAGAGTACAACATGCCAATTCATTTTAATCTTTAACGGTAGAAATAATGGATGAAAATGAGAAATATTTAACTGTTTCTCTGAAGGAGTTTCCTTAATTATGCTAGAGCCTGAAGTGCGTAGCACTTTTTTAGAAAGCCTTATTTCTAAAGTTGCATGCAACTACTCTAAAAACTGTATAACTGATTTAAATGGCTTCATCCACCATTAGCAAAAGTACATAAACATTTGAACAATAATTCTTCATTGTCAGTGCTTACGTGTTCTCATCTACAGAGCAGTAAGAATGAAATTTGCCCTTAATGTGTAGCGCTGTGGACTGTTAAATTAAACATAAAATTATTTAGACAAAAATATCTTTTAACATACTTAATGGCTCCAGAAAGTCTTCAAGACATGACATTTTCTCTGATCGCTTGAGGACTGTTAATTATCTGCAGAATTCAAGCCAAAGTTCTTGCACAATTTACTGTAACTATTTGAAGAATGTAATCTAGCTCCAGACTTCATAGAGATTTAAGCTCAGGTAAGTGTTCCCATTTCAAGGTAGTTTCGGGTATGTTTTCAAACATTTCCTAAGCATTTGCCCCTTACCAGCCACTGCAGTAGGTGCAAATTAAATAAGGCACCTCACTTTAAAGTCTGTATTTTGAAATGTGATTATATAAACACCAAAATGAAACAAACATACCCGAACTCTTACGAGTTTGGCCCTTACAGTACTCCTCTGTTTTGAGAGACTATTTCCTATTGGTATTTTAGTGATGCTGCTATGGTAAATTTGAATTTCTCTTTTGGAAACGTAATTTCTCTTTCTGTTGTCAATTCGAACCAATGTACATGAAAGCCTTTATACACGTT
Organism: Eonycteris spelaea; assembly: GCA_003508835.1. Classification (NCBI taxonomy): domain Eukaryota; kingdom Metazoa; phylum Chordata; class Mammalia; order Chiroptera; family Pteropodidae; genus Eonycteris; species Eonycteris spelaea. Next base: position 254,853 of record PUFA01000204.1, on the reverse strand, counting down.
AGTTCTGACTATGGTAAGTAATCAGGTATACTACTTATCCAAGTACTGCAAACCTCAGAGTCAGCAAAAAAAAAAGGTCAGAAGAGGAGACTTGGAACTCTCCTTTCACCAGGCCAGCCCAAGGCCTTTATTTGTCTCCCTAATTCTGAGGTGCTTTTGCAGTCCAAGATCTTGGGCAGGAATCAGTTTCCTTTTTGATGTCCTAATTATTGTGGAACTCCAATTAGGGGTTCTATTCCTCTTGCTTGCTTCTTTTGAACGTTGACCCTTCACCTTCGATTTCTCATCTATGGTTTTAAAAAAATATTCGTTTAGTTAGAAAATTCTTTGAAAAAAAACCCCCATTCATTTGCATCTTGAAGCAACTTTAAATTTCACATGTCTCTTTGAAGCCAAATCTTAAGGGTAAATAAAAATTTCAGAGGGCCCCAAGGGGAAAAAAAAATTGTTTTCTGTGTAATAGAAAGTAGCAGTAACTGTTTTAGTTTGGGATACTTGCCGTTTCCTTAAAGGTATCTGTGGATATAGATGAGATAATCTCATGATTATCTTTATTTTAATATAGTTAAAAACTGCATGTTTCTTACAGTGAAAACTAAAATTTTGTCTTGAGGAAATCCTTTACTATGTTACAATTACAGATTCTTTTTTTCTTGTGAATACAGATGTTCTTTGGGCTTTTCTCACTGTAGATGGCAGTAGTACATAAGATATATTGATTGAGGGCAGAGAAATCTCTAGAATGAGATTCAATTGTTATGTGATTTTATAGCCTAACAATAATCTATTGTCAAAGAAACCACATGATTACATTTAAATTAAGATCATCTGGTTTTTTTTAAGAGGGCGGAAGACTGAAATTTAAGGTAAACACTCATTTTCCTTATCAGATCAACTGAGTATTAGAAATAATTGCCTCTAATTACCCTCTCATTTTAATTTGGGATTTTAAAATTAGCTTCAGTTTTACAAAGCATGTCTGACTCAACACTTATATAGTTTTCCTATATTCAGTGGTTTATCAAGTTCTGTTGATTTTTCCTTGGGTTTTGTTTCTTAAGACCCAACTGTCATTGTCCTAGTTTTAAGAACTCATTGCATTCTCACATGAACTTCTAACTTATTTTTCTCATTCAAGTCTAGCATCTCTCCAATTTGTTCATTCAGGAAATGTTTAAGGACTTACTATGTACCAGACCTTATGTTAAGGGAAGGGAACAGAGTATTGCTAATCACTCTCAGATCAGAAAAGAATATCAACTAAAAAATCTTAAGTAAAGGAAAAAAAAAAAATTGAACATAGCAGCAATTCATTTCCATAGTCATTCTCAATAATGCTAACCGTTTTTTTCCTGTCTCTTTTTTCTCTTCCAACTTTTTTTTTCTTTTACAGACCCCTTTAAATGAGGTAAAACTGAGGCTATAGACTACTATAAAAGATAAGGAAAAAGACCTCCTTAGTAATAACACTGCACAAGTAATGCAGGCTGTTTCAAGGATACATTGAAACACTTAACAATTATTTGTGGAGACTCCTGCTGTAGGAATAGAATAGACCAGAGACTGATGAAATACTCAACTTTTCCTTCGTAAGCTGTCACACTGAGGGTCACTATGATAGAGAACATTTGAATGTGTGATGTAGTGATTGATGAAAACTATGTCCTTTATATTGTATTTTCTTACTGGATTTTATGTAATCCTGTCATTGAACAGAGAAGCTATTTTTTTTCCCATCAAGTTGGTTCTTCTGTCTCAGTTCAGTAAATATTTATTTCACCTTTCCTATGAGCATTGTGCTAGGCCCTGCAAACATTCTCTCTATCCTTAAAGATCTTGCATTGAATTGGAGGCATGGAGGTGGGATGGGATGCATGAAGAGGTAGAAAGTCCAAACACATTGTCTAATATTCATAGTTTTCTATCAGGCAAGCTTCTCTATAAATGTCTTGTAGTCCTTGGTGTATTGTAGAGAATCAGAATCCTCCAGACATATGTCAGTGTTTATTATCTTCTGTTTTTATTTCTTTAACTATAGAAATAACTTACTAAAATTACTTCTTAGACATTTGTGTATAGTAATATCTCCCTAGCCCTAAAATGGCATAATTCCAAACACAAACAGAAGGTAACGAAAATTCTAAATATTTAGTAAATGAATAAATTTGTTTAGACTTTACTAACTCTGAACTGAGTTTGAAATGCAGATGAATCCTTCTATTTGGTTCAGTATGGAGCAAGTTAGCAGCTGACTTTATGACTCGACTTAGCCCCCGGCTGCAGTAATAAGTTTCATTTGATCAGGGAGACAAAAATTAACTAGCATTTTAACCTACATAAGACAGTAGAAATATAGCTATTTTTTTTTAAGACCTGTCATTTAAAAATTATATGTGCACATAGATGCTTTTCTCTCTTGATTGAGACTTAAACAAACCTTACCATTATGGACATTTTGAAAGTATACAAAAATAGAGAGAACCTCTGTGTACCCAGCAACTCCTTCACCAATTATTCACATAGAGACAGTCTTGTTTCATTAATTCTCCCATTCATTGGAGTATACATTCCCTTATTTTCTTGATGAAAATACTTTTAAAAATGTTACTAGAGTTCTGAATTGTCTTCGTATTAATGATTATAAACATTTTTGGAAAAAGACATGTTCAGTTTATCGATGAAAATTATAAGACCTGGAAAGCAATTTGGTAACACGTACCAAGAAACTGTTTTTAAAAAGTCCATATCCTTAGTTCCATTAATTCCTTTTCTGGAGTCTATCCTTAGGAAATAGAAATTAAGGCCAAGATCATTGTAGTAAAAATGTCTATCACAACATGTTTATAATATTGAATAATTGAATTTCCATCTGTATCTAACAGAGAATAATAAATTCACGTGAGAGAATGTTTTACTGTCTTTAAAATGTCTTGGAAGAATATTTAATGACAGAAGGAAATACTTTTTAAAATATTAAAAGATAAAATTACATTATCCAAATTATTTGTATAATTAATGATTAGTATAATGTCTTCGCATATATTTTGTACTGTGAAGATCTAATGTGTTGTTACTTCAGTTCTGATAAATCAAGCTTGACTGGATTTAGGTTCTGTAATTTCAAAGAAAGCTTTTTATTGTTTTTTTTGTTTTTAAAACATTGTCAGTTGCCAACTTAATCCTTCCAAATTGCTCTTTGCTTGCTGAAACCTGCGTAATGACCTGATGTCAGTATTCAGGATACTGTCCTTTAAGATGCTAGGATATATATGAATCAAAGGTATTGCTGCTTATATTTTAGATGATTAATATTAAGTGCATTTTTGGCAATAAAGTTTCCTCCTTGTATGTAAGTTAGCAGTCAACATCATTTTGTGCCTGTAGATTTTTCTTAATAACTAAGAATATTATTTTCTTTGTCTCAACTTTACAGATTATAAGCACACCACAGAGACTAACCAGTTCAGGAAGTGTTCTGATTGGGAGTCCGTATAGCCCTGCTCCAGCAATGGTTACTCAGACACACATAGCAGACGCTACTGGCTGGGTCCCAGGGTAGGAGTGTTATTACAACTTTTTTACATTTTTAAAACTTTTTTTAAAAGTTTTGACTTTTATTCCTCATGATGTTGTCTTCTGTTCTTACCTTATAGTCTAGTTCTTAAAAACTAATGTGTTTCCTTTCAAATCACCTGTTTTATTTTACTTCATGTCTTTGATATAAACCATTCAAGGTACAACCATTTGAAAATAAAGAAAAACAGTGTAATAACTTGTACCTGACTGGATCTCCTGACTTTTCCAACCCTGAAAGAGAACTACTTTTTATGATTATGACACTTAGCTGCTTTGGGGATGTCAAAACTACATATTGTTTTAACAAACATAAGAAAAGAGTTATATATTGTATTGGTTATCCTCAGAATTTCCCCCATGAATTCTTGTTTCCTTAAAAACCAGAAAGGAACTAGGAAAGAGAGGCCAAGTATATTAAAATTTTCATTGAGATTTCTCTTGATTCTTTTGAAACACTGGGCAATTAAATCAATATCCCTACTATGTTACTCACTTGCCATTTCAATATTAAACCTTCATGTTTCATCTTTGCCTATAAAATACATTTACCCAGCCTTTCTCCAATGCTTATCATTTTCATTTCTCATCTTTCCATAAAAGAAAAAAATAATAAAATTAATGACTGAGAACTTCAGCCTGTCACTTTAGAGGTTAAATGGTGGTATAACTGCATGCTAGTTCTACCTTTGACTTAGAACTGTGTCAGTTTAGCAAGCAGACAATAAATGTTAGTTAAGAATCTCCTTGCTTCAAGGATAGTAAACAAATTAATGAAATTATCCTAGCAAAGTGTTTTAAGCCATATACATATTCCTCTACATACATACATGTGCACACGCACATATATATTACATACATTAGAGACAGAAGAGTTTCATATGTGTGCATACTTTAACATTATCAGGTGAAATAACAGAATCACCTATATGTAGTTCCACGGCCTCGAGTCATTCCTATGAACATTCTTATGTAGATGTAAAAGTTACCTTGGATTTCTGCATAGCCTCAAGAGATTATGACATGAAAGCCAAGCCAAGCCTGTAGTTTCTGCACATTTGGAGATGACCAGGGTTTTGGTATTTTCAGCCCGAGCCAAGCTTTACGTTGGGGTGGTCTGATTATCTAGCGTTTTCATAGTCAGCCATTCCAGAGTAAATGAAATGTTTCTGTGCCTTCTCCTTTGTAAATCTACAATATCTTCTTCCCTAAAAAATTCATTGTGTGTATTTTACACTTTGTGATTATGTTGTGATTTCTTGGTCTTTTGATAAAATTCAAGTTTTTATTTAATGGACACATCTTTTATATTAGCTTTTGTGCTTGGTTATGTTCACTGCAGAATTAGACAAGTTATAAATTATTCATGAAATAAAATTGTTTATATTTGTGTTCTTTTTATGCTCTTTTTTTTCAGCGATAGAAAACGATCTAGAGAATTTATAGACTCTGATTTTTCAGAAAGGTGAGTATAATTCTGAGGGTTTTTGTTTGTTTGGGAGATGCTACTGCATAGAGGGTTCAGTTCTCAGACTAGTTTAAGTCAGTAACATGCTTTTCTTCACATAACTAACTTTATTGAGTTTCTACCATTATTTCATACCACACTGAATATTCTGCTTCACTTATCAATATATAAATTTATCATATTTATATAGTTTCAAAAGAAATTATTCAGTTAGTAGATTGGCTAGTGGTAGTATATTATTTAGACCCCTTTCTCCTTGTGGGAGACAGAGTGTGTCTTACCCCACATTACCTCAAATGCCCAAAGTTTAGAAACAAGTTTTAGTGAACACATTTAAGATCATAGTAAATTTTTGCTTTCTTAAATAATATATCGAGTATAATATAACATTTTCTTAGACTATTAGGACAGTGTTTCTCAATTTTCAGTGTATATCACAATCACCTGTGGTCTGCTGAAAAAAATGTAAGTGCCTACCTACTGAGAAATTCCAGTATTAAAAACTGTCACTTTACGGTCATTATTTGAACTTAAGTTCAGCAGTCCGTGTAAGCCATCATACTAGGTATGATATTAACGCTGGATTGTTAAAATAAGAGGCATAATCTTAAAGGCAGTTACATTCTATAAGATCGTTTCTATTTTAAATCAAACCTTGCAAGTTTCGCTTTTTACATTTTATTTTTGAGTCTTAGATTTTTTTCATTTCTGTTTTCAGCAGTGTTTCTTTGTGTTTTCACCTGTCTTTTCTGTTTTCAGTTTGCTATCTCTGACTTGCTGTGCGCTGAGAGACTAGATAGCTAATTGTGTTAGAATTCAGTCTAAAATAAAAGTGAACAGGCTCTGAGTAAGGAAAAGAAAAAGGACCTTGAAGCTCTATATTAAAAATGTGTGTGTTCTTGCATTTACACGGCCTCTGCTTTAGTTCCTTGGTGGCCTTTGTTTCTTGCTTCTTGGTTCTTAACTATTTTTGATCACATAAAATCATGTCTGAGGAACTGCTGTATCATATAGAAATATAAGGTAAAATGTGCTGTTCTTTCTAATGAAATTCCTCTTTCCAGCTCATACTGGTCTTTCTGTGTGTTTGCCCTTGGGAAGGATAGCAGTACAAGTTCTTACAGATGTATTTAGCAGTGTTTAAGTCCTTAAAATTGGACTGTTTGTTAGCTATGATTGATGGCACCTATCTACTACAAACAGTATAAATACAAGATTTTCTTTACACCCTCCTCCATAAGAGAGAGACTGCTAAAACCACATGTAAATGTGCTGGATTAAATTTGCTGGTATATCCATTGTCTCAACTTTTCCTTTCTGCATCTGGTTCTGTGACTTTTTTTTTTCCAGTGCTTTTTATTATTCTCATAACTTTTCTGTAATGAATTCCGCACCCCCCATCAAACCACAAAGATTGCTACATGTGGTTTTTGTTGTTGTTCTTACAAATCTTTATTTTCCTCTTATTTTTTTATGTTTTTCTGTAATGCCATAGAAAGTCTTTGTTTCTCCTCTCCCAAGTGTTCAGGTTAAAAAGCCAGTCTCAGCCCAAGATTAATCTATATCTCTTCAATGCCTTATAATGTTGATTTAGTATTACATGTAAGTATTTAAATTAGATTTTCTCAGAGATTTCTATATCAGCATATGTAGATATATACAAGTTTTTATCCTCATCTTACCACTTGACAATACAACTTTAAGTACGTTTTTACACAGCTATTCCTTGGTCAACGTCATTTGCAAGAGCAAGGTAGTTTCTGAAGAAATTGTTTGGTGGATGAAGGATCCATTGAAAAATTCTCATTAGTTTTTCCTTGTACACTGATCCTAGATTTCCTTTGAAAGAGTTTATGAAGGAGCTGTGAACACTCCTTTTCTGGTCTTGCCTGGGGTTTTTGATGCTGAAGTTTGTTCACTTTCTCTTTTTACCTTTGCACAGAGTCTGATGGTATCTTTTAAATGCATTGCTTCCAAACAGGTCCTCTTTTCACTTTGGGAAGGAGGTCGTGGGTGTGCCACAAGTAGTGATGGCAGCCTATGTGTGTTTTCTTTATTGTCCTAAATGAATAATTTAGCACAATGGTATTTCATTGTTCCTTAATGCTCATTTAATCTTAATGTTTTTTCTCTGGGAATACAGTTAAAACTTTAACCTAATATAATCTAAACTATAATAAACTAATAATCAAAATCAGTATAGTTAATATATATGCTTCACTGTTGTTTATGAAGTTGTTCATTCATTCAACAAATATTTTGAATATCTGTTAAGTATCGCTGTGTTTGGGCATTGGAGAAAAAGTCTCTGCCCTTAAAGAGCTGGTGGGGGATGGAGGACAATAAACAAGAGAATTTTAGATTGATAGGTGGTATGCAAAAAGATAAAGATGGTTTTTGGATTATTGGAAGGATGGTAGAATGGTGGCTACCTTAGAGAAGCCCTCTCTAAGGGGATGACATTTGAATGCAAAGAAGTCAGACATGTAAATAGCCTGGCGAGGTCGTGGATTCAGGGATTCTATGCAGAGGGAATGGTAAATCCAATGCTCCTCAATGGGAAACCAGGTGTGTTTGGGGGAGCACAGTGGCCTGGAGATCGTGAGAAGGGCAGAGTGATATGAGATGAGGATAAGAGTAGGCAGGGATCTGATCATTAAACGCTTTGTACCTTCAAAAGGCCTTGTAGGTCATAGTAGGGAATTTGGTTTCTATTCTAAGGTGGGTTTTTAGCAGAAAAATGACATGATCTAATTTACATGGCTCCTGAGGAAAAAATAGATTCTAAGGAGACAAGAACATAAGCAAGGAAATCAGGCTGTTTCAGGGAGCAGTGGTTTGTCAGTGAAGATGGGAGAAAACTGAGTTAATTTTGGAGGTAGAAACAGCAGGATTTATTGATAGAGTAAATGAAGGAAAGGGGGAAATGAAGGATGGCTCGTGGGTTTTTTTTTGTTGTATGAACAGCTGGGTGAATATTGGTGCCATTACATTTACTGTTGTTAGGAGTCGGTTTGGGGAGGGATTAAGTTTTGTTTTAGACATATGACATTTAAGACATTATTAGCTATCTAAGTGATGATATTATTAGAGTTGGATCTGGAGTCCTGGTCAGATTCAGGTTCTATATAAAGTTGTATATTTTCAAAAACCAAAAAACACTGAATGGAATTCTTTGCTTGAAGAGAGCAAAGAATACAGAAACAGAAGCACTGAGTGAAAAGTTCAATTCGAAAAGTTGACTTTGAAGAACAGGCAAATCCATAGAAACAGAAAGAATAGTGGTTGCTAAGGGCATGGGGAGTGACTGCCATTATGATGAAGAAATTGGATTGCAGTGATGGTTGCATAATTCTTAAAACCTCTGAATTGTCTACTTTAAAAAGATGAAGTTTGTGGTATGTGAATTATATTTCAATAGAGCTGTTATCTTTAAAAATAATAATAATAATAAGGACTTTGGATTTGAAAAGGAAGGAGGGACACCTAATTGTCTGAGGTTGGCAAGGTACACATGCTGATAAGTTCATAAGTGACCTCTCCCATAAGCTATAGATTTACATATTGAATTATTGAATATATCTATCTGGGTGGTCTATAGGCATGGCAAACTCAACATCATTGCTGCCCAATAGAAGTGTCATGCAGGCCGTATGTAGTTTTAATTTTCCGATCACCAATAAAAGTAAAAACCAACATGAAGTTAATTTGTTAATGTCTTTAATGAATCCAATATATCTAATTTTATATTTTACCATTTAATTAATATAAAAATTATTCATGGCATTTTACAGTCATTCGTCATCCAAGTCTTTGAAATTCAGTGTGTGTTTCTTTACAGTATATCTCAATTATACTCCCCACATTTCAAGTGCTCAATGGCTACATGTGGGTTACGCTTAGGATACTAGACAGGGCAGATGGAGGTTTAAAATGGAGCTCATGAACTTGTTCCTATCTCCCTTGATCTCAGTAAGTGACCCATCTTTCTTGGAATCATTCTCCTATTTCCCTCTTCCTTACCATCCATATTAATCAATCACTCAGTTCTACTGATTTTTATCTTTAAAATTTTTGTAAATCCATCTCTTCTTATTCATCTGTACCAATTGCCCCGTTTCGGGACTCACTCTTTCTTGCCTGGGCTGTTACAGTAGCCTCTCCTGGTCTTCCTGTCTCTGCTTTCGCCCCCCGTAATCTGTTTATTTTGCAGCCAGAACCTCTGCATACTGAATCACCCTTGCCGCTCTCCTACTTAATACGTTTAGTTTCACATTATTTCACTTACAGTCTGTGACCACAATAAGCGCATAGATGAGTCTTTGTGAATATGGAGGAAAATAGATACCTGTCCTTATCTCATTCTTCTGAACAAGTGCACTTATGCTAACTGAAATGTGTCAGTTTTTAATGCACATAACAGCAAACGTGTAATTTATAATGAATATAATTATACTGATAGAACATCATAAAGTCCTGGTTCCTTTGCATGGCATTTAAGGGCCTGGCCCTTATCTACCTTTCTGCTTCTTCATCTTTTTCCTTGCACTTTATATTCTGGTAAGATTGCACTGTTGATTAACAAGTCTCTTAATATATATCATCTGTTTAATCTTCATGTGTTTACTGCTGCTGCTTCTCCTGCCCGGATGCCCTTCCCAGATTCCTTCACTTGACTCTCTTTTGTTGTTGTTGTTGTTGTGGTAAGAACACCTGACGTGAGACCTGCCCTCAACAAATTTTTGAGTGCGCATTATCATTAACTCCAGGCACTGCGTTGTGCGGCGGATCTCTAGAACTGACTCATCTTGCAGAACTGAAACATTATCCCTGGTGAATAACAGCTCCCCGATTCCCCATTCCCGGCAAGCACTGTTCTGCTCTCTGCTTCTATGAGTTTGACTATTTTAGGTACCTCACATAAGTGGAATCATGCATTATTGTCCTCCTGTGCCGGCTTATTTTGTGTAGCGTAGTGTTCTCCAGGTTCATCCATGTTTTCCCATATGACGGGACTTCATTCTCTTAAGGTCAAGGAATACTTCATTGTATGTATATCCCACATTTTATTTATCCATTTATCCCTATGGACGTTCATCTTGTCCCATATTGGCTGTTGTGAATAATGCTGTGACAAGCATGGGGGTGCGGAAATCTCTTTGAGGTCTTGATTTCAGTTCTTTAGGTGTATACTCAGAAACTGGATTGCTGAATTATCTTATTTTAAATTTTTTTGTGAAACCTCCTTACTTTTTTCCACAGCAGCTATACCATTTTCCGTTCTTAGCAACAGTGTACAAGGGTGCTAATTTCTCCACACCCTCACCAACACTTTTTTTTTTTTAGGTAATGTTCATTCTAACAGGTGTGAGGTAAATACCTCATCATGGTTTTGATTTGTGGTTCACTGATTAGAGATGTTGAATCTTTTCATGTGCTTATTGGCCATTTGTATGTTTTCTTTGGAGTAATGTCTATTTGTGTCCTTTGCCAGTTTTTAAATTGGGTTATTTGGAGTTTTTTTGCTTTTTGATTTGTTTTTACTATTGAGCTGTAGGAGTTTCTTAGATAATTTGGATTTGAACCCCCATCAGATAAAATACGGGTTTGCAAATATTTTCTCTGTTACAAGGTTGCTTTTCATATTTTTGATTGTTCTCACTTGATTCTTACTCCAGCAAGTCTTCCTCCTCTAGATGTCCCTCTCCCTAATTCCCTCAGAACACTGTGAATAATTCCCACTCAGCGCTTACCATGCTGTGTTGGAATTCTTTGTCATTATGTGTCTATTTTGTCTCTCTCCCCCCTAAGACTCATTTTGAGGGAAAGGATTTTGCCTCAATTATCATTTTGTACTGCCACTCACTAATACAGTTCTAGCATCTAGTTGGCAGTCAAATATTAATAGAACTGAACTGAACCCCTGAGATTCTTAATGGTTAAGTTATCAAAGTTTAGTCCTAGGCATTAATCAACTTAAAAAAATCGAAGACTTAGAATCATTATTAATGCCAATGACCTCTGTTTGAAAATTGAGTAAGTAAATTTTAAGTGAAAAAGAACTGTAGAATACATAGAGTACAAAAAATAAATATTGACCAGTATAGAAACTCTTTAAGGGTAGAGTTTTTGTTCTTTGCAGGGATTTATTCCCAGTGTATAGAACAGCACCTGGCACATAAGAGTAAGTAACTGGTCAGCAAATATTTGTTGCATAAATAAATGCTGTGAATAAGGAAACACTGTAGCTTCATACTTTACTAGGCCTTTTAGGTAAAAATTAAATTTAAAACATTTCCTCATCCCTAATTAAGTTAAAATATACCATTTGAAGCAAAAATCAAATTATTATCTTCTTACATTCGATAGGTTTGTAAAAGAAGTCTCTATGTAAGTATAATGGAGAATAAATGCTTTTTTTCCCCCTCTTTTAGTAAACGAAGCAAAAAAGGAGATAAAAATGGAAAAGGCTTGAGACATTTCTCAATGAAAGTGTGTGAAAAAGTCCAGCGGAAAGGTACAACATCGTATAATGAAGTAGCTGATGAGCTGGTATCAGAGTTTACCAATTCAAATAACCATTTGGCAGCTGATTCGGTAGGTAGATCATGCACTCGACGTTGACTCTGATGAGTTATGCGACAGTGTACCTCCTTGGACATCTGTGTCATCAATTGACTGACGTAGAGAAGTGGAGATATCTTCAGCTTCTCCTTTAATTGAGGGTTTCCTATTGTCTGGAATTTTTTTTATTGTTGAATTTTTGTTTGTTTTATTTTGGAAAGGATTCTTTCATCATTTATTTCAACATAAAGATGAACAAGAATTTCTAAAATATAACTTGGAGGTTTATAAAAGAACATACATTTGTTAACATATTTTTTATGTTTGAATGACTGGATACTTTTCTGCATCTTTTAGTGTTTCTTCTATATCTGAATAAAAAATTTTTATCCTGTTTTTAATTGTAAAAATAATATGTGAACATGTTTATAAAAAATTCAGTTGTACCAAAGAATATAAAATTAAAGATATTTCCATTCTACCACAGACTCTAATCTGCCTCCTCAGAGGCAATATTCACTATCTCTATCATTCCAGAAATTCTCTATGCATACACATAATAAATTTTATTTTAAACACAAATTTGATTGTGCTTTGCATGTTGCACTCTTAATTTTATTTCTTTTACAGTGTCTTGGAGATTTTTTTTAACACATATAAATCATTTTTTTTAATGGAGATAAAATTACATACAGGGAGGGTTACATACTTGTCGTAAGTGTAAAATTAATATTTTTTCTTATTTATTGTAGAATAGTTTACATACAATACATTTATTTGAAGTGTAAAATTTGATGAGTTTTGACAGTTGTGTGCACCTGTGGAACCACACCATCATCAAGATATAGAATATTTACATCACTCCCAAAAGGTTCTTCCTGCCTTCTGTAATCCATCCCTCCCTCTCCCTCTATCCCTAGGCAACTGCTGATCTGCTTTTTATCATTATAAGTCAGTCTGCATTTTATTTAAATGTAATTATATGTACTCTACAACAATACTAAATAATAATAATTCCAGTCACATCGAGTCTTTATAACACTTGACCTTAGTGGAACTATTTATAGTATTTCAACCTTACATCATAAAGATTTTATTTTGAGATGATAACTGGATTTTTAAAATTAATTTTTTTTAATTAAAAACATATCTGAAATGGTTGTTAAATTTAATAAAATTCTGGATAGTTTCCTGAAAATTTAGCACTTTTACACTGATAGTTGTGAATGAGATTAGTGAGAGTTTGGTGGGGGTTGTTTGGGGTTTTTTGCTTTTGTTTTTTACTGTCTTTGCAGTTTTGATTAATAGTGTTATACTGGCTTTATAAAAACAGATTTAGAGACTTTTAAAACTTTTTATTACAAGTTTGGATAGCTCTTTCTCTTCCTTGTGACTTTATGGAAATCACTTCTGATACATTTAGGCCTATGATTTGGTAGAGGTAAAGTTTAGATAGCTTTCTCCATTTCTTCCTTGGTAATTATCTATTTAGAATTTCTGTTTGGTATTTAGAATTTGAGTTTGGTATTTTATGTTTTCTTAGGAAATCTTCTATTTCATCCATGTTCTCAAAATTATTTGCAGTTAGTTTTTCCAAAGAACCATCCCTTGGATTTGTTTGTACTGAACTCATGTTTTGCAGTTAATTTCTGTTTTTATCTTAATATTCTCTTCTTTTTCCTGAAGTTTTATTTTTCTACTCTGTAGACTATGATGTATACTTTATTTACTTTTATATTTTTGTTCAGTAATGAAAGTCTTTATGACTATTAAGACTTGTAACACTGCTTTGTGCACTGCTTTGGATCCCATTTGTTCTGATACAATGTTATTCTTTAGATATTCTGTAACTTTAGTTTTCATTTTCTCATTGACCTAAGAATTGCTTAGAAAGTTATTATAGTTCCAGGCAATATAGAGATTTTTGTTTGTTATGCTGAATTTTTACTTTTATTACCTATGATCAGATTATGAGTCAAACTATGTTTTGTTTTTTGGGGGGAGGTGAGGGGTGGATTGTGTTTTTCCCGGTGAGCCATTACATGGTGATTTTTTTTTCTTTTAATATTGTCTGGGCACTTGAAAAAAAAAAGTATATGGCATTCTGAGTGAAAGCCAAAGTACTCAAAATGATTTGCAAGACCTTATATGACCTGGCCCACCATTACTTGTCTGATCTCATGTACCATACACCTCCTCAGTTACTACACATTTTGTTATTATGCCAGATATGCTCCTTATCAGGCCATTGCATTTGTTATTTCCTTTGCCTGGAACACCCTTTGCTAGGGATCCATGTGGTTTCTCTCTCCCCTTCATCTAATTTTCACTCAGACGTCACTGTAATAAGTCATTTCTTCTAAGCACTTTTCAACATCTAGTATACATTTTTACTGAACCTCCCCATCCCCACCTCAAGATATAAGCAAGAGTTGTTTTTCTTTCCTCTGTTATTCACTGCTGTTATTTTTCTGATAATTTAGAAGTTTTATAGTCTGTAGTTCTTTCATTGGTTATCTTTAAACTTTAAGTAACTTCAATACTTTGTTTCTTGTTTTACCATCTGTAGACCAATATCTGTTGATTGTGGAGAGAAAAAGAAATTAACATGCTTATTTACTCTCATGTCCCATTTTTCCTCTCTACCACAGGATTCAGATTGAATGTATGAGTGGTAGTTGTTAAAAGAATATTTTTATAGTTGTTTTTATGACTTTAAATATATTGTGCTGAAAGCGCTATTATTACTTCATTCACCTGCTTCGAATAGTTTATCTGTTTCGAATACTTTATCTGCTGTGAATCCATACCCCTTCCAATATCAAAGAGGAAGAAATTAACAGACCTACCTCATTGCTTTCTCCTGATATTTGTTGTTATATTTGTACAATGTCAGGATTTCTAATATTTACATTCAGTTCTATAACTTATATCTCCCATTTATTTGTTTAGTCCTACATTTAAATGGATTTAGTATTCTCCACCATCCTTTGCTGTTATGGCATTTGATTGATTGGATTCAGTTCTTAGGAACTACTCATCCACAATAAGATAAAGGGCTTTTTCTACAATATAAGTTAACATGGCTTCCTTCATTGAGAAAGTCATGCTACCAAAAAATTAAAAAAAAAAAAAAAGTCAGCTGAACCAAGCAGTGTGCTTTAGTTCAGTGTGATGGCATTTTGTGCAAGTTCTCAATTTGCATTGTGGACTAGTAACAGTTTGCAGAACAGCATTAGTCCATAGACCACATTTGAGACTCACTGTTTACCTACAGAGCTGAAAACATGCATCCTTGACTTTTTAAAGTCTAATATCCTCCCAGACAATGCAAGGACTTAGCCCACTTTAACTCGGTTACCCCTTTCTGCTATATATACTATTGTTGCCATGTATTTTAGTTCTATATGTATTCTAGACTCCACAAGATATTATTATTTTATACAGTGAGTATTAGTTGAAATTTTCTTACATATTTACCTTTGAGTTGGTCTTCATTCCATCCTGCATCTACAAGCTCCATCTTGGATTATCTTCTCCTTGGAGAAGGTTCTTCAGTATTTTTTAAATTTACATCTACTGGCAACATAATTCTAAATTTTGGATTGTTATCTTTTAGATTGTTTGAAAGTATCTTTAATTCATCTTTACTTTTGAAGGATAATTTCACTGGGTATAGAATTCCTTCAGCACTTTAAAGATATTACAATATTGTTATTTAAATATTTTATATCCTGTAACTGTATCTTAACCCTTAAAATTTATCACCAATAAAAATATGTTTTAGCAGGCTTATGACCAGAAGAACATTAGACGAAGAGTTTATGATGCTTTAAATGTGCTAATGGCAATGAACATAATTTCAAAGGAAAAAAAAGAAATCAAGTGGATTGGCCTGCCTACCAATTCTGCTCAGGAATGTCAAAACCTGGAGGTAAGTGAGGAAAATCTGTTTATAGATAGTAACTTGCTTTCAAAGTCATTTTAATTTATAAATAGTTACATAATATTAAAATATTCCTAATTGTTTATATATCCTCTGTCATTTTTTAACAGATTTTTCTGTGTAGAATTTTAGAACTGGAAGGAACTTCAGAGACGTATAATCTGACTGATGTCTTGAAGAAACAGGAACATAAAAATTAAATGATTTGATTTTTCCTGTTCCTTAGAAATCTTTATTTTATTCTACTTTAATTCTAAGCACTCTAATAATAAAACTTTGGTGATTCATATAATAGAACCAATATTTTATTTGATGTAATATTTGCTGTATGGACCAAAAAAATGGATTAAGCTGCCTGTTTATTTCTTGTGTTTAAGCTTTTACTTTTGACTCTAAAATCAGTGGCAACGGAATGGTATTTCTTCCTTATCTTTATCAGAGTAGTAATGATACATTTAGAATGTTCGGCAGTTCCATGAATTTGGGGATGGTGCCTGCAAAACCATTTTTTGTTTCATTGACTTTGATCATTATAGAAAATCTTTCCTAAATGAGCATGTGCCCTGGCATACTGTTTCCAAATTGGTTTGATATAATTTTACTCTGCGGCCATAAGGGGGTATACTGAGATTAAATACAGTTTATGGCGATAACTATGGTTGATTTCATATTTTTCTCAGTCTGTTTTTACCCCCAGCAAATCAAAAATTATTGGTATCATTTTTGTGGATGGAGGGAGGAACTGGAGATTCATCAGAACTCTTCCAGGCAGAGTTCCTGCAAGGGCTGAGGCATTATTAAGCATGCATCTGTGGCCAGATCAGGAAAGGAGAAAGGGGATAGGGTTATGAGTGCTAAGCAGTTAGGACCTGATCCTATAAACGATGGGAAGCTATTGAATTATAAGTAGGAGGGCTGATAGGATGTGTCTGCAAGATCACTCTCCTTGAACGTTGGAAGCTGAACTACTAGGAAGATGAGGAAAATTGAGGGAATGGATTGGAGATGGCCTGAGTTAAGGCAGTGGCAGTGTGGTCTGAGTAGTGTTTTTAGAAGTAGAATCAGAACAGCTTGGCGTGGTTGGATGTAGAGCATGAGGGGCATGTCGGGACTTGGCCTGTCATAGCTTCAGATTCAGGGTGAAATTCCTACAGATCTTTTCAAATCTAAGAGACCACACCAGTTTTACAGTCAGTCTTAGTATTTTAGGATTGAAGTGTGGTAGTGGTTAAAGGAACAGTAAGAGAGAGGAGACTCTTGGTGCAGACTAGAGTAGATGGGAAGCAAATAAGGAATACTCTCTTGGAGAAGACAAGAAAGATGTCTTATTTGATGTCATTGACTTTTGCCCAAAGAGATAGTGAGGAGCTCATTTATAAGGGAATTCAGACCCTAGTATTTGTTTTCTAGGTAATTGTAAGAGTAAGGAAAATTATAATTGTTCAAAGTGAGGAAATTGTCCCACAAGCATGTTTCTTGCTACAAGTGGGAATTGTATATTGAATGTGTAAGCTATCTGTATTAGCAGCTGTGCCCATTTAAAAGTCAGCTAAAATAGAGTATACCAATTTTATAGCAATTTTACCTCAATAATAAAATAAGTAATAAATTAAAAATTAAAAAGAAAGGGAAAGAGAAAGAGAAATGTGGCATGGTTTAATTTCTCTTATCAGGGAAGTGATATTTACACAGGTGAAACAGGAAATTATGCAAGATAATAGAGGATTAAAAGTTAACTTCTATATGATCAGGGCCAAATATGGAAGCATTAAGGTTCTTTGCACTATTCTGGAAGGAGAACATTAGTACTAAAAGTTTTGCTGAAGATTTTAACCTGGGGTATAGTGGGAGGGTTGAGAGCCTGAGGTAGAATAAAGAAGAGGAAAGACCAAGAGGTTATAGAGAGATGTACTAGTAGCGGAAGGCAGGGTGACAGTGTGTGGCAGGGCCAAGTAGATCAATTGAATTTTACCAGTCAAACTGGTAATTTTCTCTTTTTTCAATCATAAATTCTAGTAGTTGATGATAGTTTAAGAAAAGTTAACTCATGAGAGTGCAAATTGGCAAAACTTTTCTGGAGAAGACTTTGTCTCGGGAACCGCCATATACTATGTGTTTTCTAACAGGGTAAAAAATGCAAATGAATGAATGAGAGAATGAAATGTAAAGTAAAAATAAAAGTCAGTTACACTGAGATCTTAAATGAGATCTCACTTTATTCTTGGGGTTGCGGGGGGTGGGGTGGTTAATACAGCAGAGTAATAGTAGAGTCTCTGGAACAAGGTGGCTTAGGTTCTTGCCGGGCACTGGCTGTGTGACCTTGGGCCGTTACTTAACACTCTGTGCCTCCATTTCCTGGATAACAACAATACTTGCCTCACACATAGGGTTTGGTGAAGATGGGTTTAGATATGAGGTATAAAATACTGAGTTGAGTGGGGCACATAAAATAAGCATTCACTAAGTGTTAGTTAGGTCTGACTGTTAGAACTAACATACTAAGTATTCATTAAGCAGATGAACTTCATTACTGATAACATTTCACTATCTTCCCCACTTGCTTATCCCAACCAGTGCTCCCAAAGAGGTGCAATTTGCTTTATTGATGTCGACAGTTAAAGTAGGTTGCATTTCTCTTAAGAAAATTCTGGATATTTCAGAATTGGAGCTTGAAGATGAGCAGTACTTTATACTCCATGTATGTTCATGTTATTTTGTTACCTGTGTTTTCAAGATAGAGAAGCAGAGGCGGATAGAACGGATAAAGCAGAAGCGGGCCCAGCTGCAAGAACTTCTCCTGCAGGTAAAGTGCTGGGGTGTTTTTCATTATCTTTCCCACCTGTATTCTGCTTCTTTGCTTACTTGCTTTTAAAGTCAGTGTGTTCTATTTGGGGTACCTTGAGTAGTGTCTGGTGAGACCACACTGTAGGGCAGCCTCCCCGCCTCCCCACAACTGAGCCATTGGCATCTACATGGTCCGCCTTCAGCTGATTCCATCTCTCACCATCATCAGGGCTCCACAGCAGCTCACCTGCCCTGTGCGTGACTTATATTATGCAACAGTTTACTTTTGACACTTATCCTTACTCTGAGCAGAAACTATTAGGAGTCTTTGTGTATATTTTAGCCCTAATTTGGAATACCAAGATGTAAGCCTAGTTAAATTTTAGGCACATTGAATAAAATAATCGAATCCACTATAATATTTACCTATCAATAACAGAATAACATGAAATGATTCAGTAAGCTTTGTAGAATTACTAAACCTTAAAATGCATTTTTGTTTAAAAGAAAATTAAATTTTACTGTGTAATAAGGATCTCTATATTTATACTTTTTTGGATAACTGCCTAGAATTTGAATGACTTTTTAAAAAATATAGTAGAACCTTTGTATGAGGTTATGTGAGGTAAAATCCCAGGGTAGATGGACCCTTTTTTTTGTTATGCTTTTGGTTATTGTAGTTGATGTAAAAATTCACTCTGAGCTGTACAATAGAGACGTTTTCAATCCAATCAAAAAAAAAAAAAAAACCTTTGTAAAATGAGTTCGAGTCTTTAATCAGCAGATTGTCTTTATTTGAAAAGCTTTCAACCAATCATAAAATCAACTTTGATTTGAACAACTATAGGTCATTTAATTTTTGGTATCATCTACTTCTCTGCAATAAAGATAAGCAGTAAGTTACCAAATATTGTAGCAAGTTTTTTCCTAAAACACTCACTTCAGCTAATGGACAGAGTATGTTAAGTATTCTTAAATATTCCAGATTTCCCTTTTTCACTTTCTAGATGTGTATAGTTGTTTTTCTTTCACATTCATGTACAAATCAGAGGGGCAAAAGAAGGTCATTGAGCCTTTGCAGAGACCTGTGTCTGATCTGAGAGGGACGTGGGGCCAGGGGCGAGGAGTAGCAGCAGAGGAGAGCAGAGACTTCCCAGACATGGGAAGCCCCAGGGATGGTGTTCCCTCCTGATTAGGCCATTTCTTTTTTTCTTTCTGTGTTCTGTGTCTGCTTTTCATAAAATTCCGTGGGACCTACCCAAGGACCTACTGCTGGAGGAAGGAGGCATTTTATGTATTTTTTTTATATTGGATTTCCAAATAAGGTTTTGTTTGAAGAGAAAGTTCTGTAGCTTTAAAAAAAAAAAAAAAAAACACCTTGCTATCTGACAGTTCATTCCTGCAGCTCCTCCCTCTGAATCCTGCCGGCTTGTAGGACTGGCCTCTCTTCCTGCACAGTCACCTCCTTCCCCGAGCTTGCCTCTCTCTCAGCTCTGTCCCTGCACACTTAGCTGCAGTATTTCCCTGTCATCTCTCGGTCCCTAAACCCCTTGCTGGGCCTCCCTCAAATTTCCTCGGAAGTCTCAGGGACCATTTTGGAGCTTGATTTTTGGCATATGTTATTTTAAAAATCTGCTCCTTGGAATGCCTGTTTGTTTAGAGAAAGAACGGTGCTGAACAAGATCGCGCTCATATATAGGAAGGAGACTTCCCCATCTCTAGTGGCCAGCACCAAGCATGAAGTCAAATATTTTTCCCCCTGCTTACCTTTGTTTGTATGATGAACACGGTATTTTTTTAAGTCTTAAATTTCTTTTCCTCTCAAACCAAGATCTATAGAAGATTTCAACCCACAGACAACCAAGCTGTCAACATTTATAAAAGCAGGTCTCTCTCCATATTGAATTGAAACCCAAAGTATAATTGAAAACAACTACTTCTGCTCTTCTGGTAGACATATTGGCTTATTACCTCCCAGTGTTTTGTTTTTCCTTCTTTCATCAAATAACATTGATGAAATTGTCATAAAAAGTAAATTAAACAGGTTATTCCTGAACACTAATAATTTGCCATGGTTAAGCTAGCTTAATTTTTTTTTTCACAGTTAATGTCACAATTCACTGACATCCCATGGCATAGGTAAGTTTTACTTAACGTGCCATCTCATTTCTTTTATCCTTAATGTCATTGAAGAGGAATGCTGTGAGTGAGTACATTATAGCTCTGGAGAATCCAGATACCCTACTTATATCTATACAGTGTTCCTTCAGCCCTTAAACTTTTCCCAGAGCAAAATGTCTGAACACTCCAAAAGCGGTTCAGCCTCTGAAATAGATGTTAATGAGCCTGGAAAGAACAAAAGCCTGAAGGAAATCAATCAAAAGGCAACAAATAAGGTGATCAGTCCAAAACCAGTGGGATGCAAGTTTTCTTTTTACTATCGAAATAGCATTATATATGTTTTAACCGCTCTCTGAAACATATTTGATGTTATTAAGTTGTACACAATATCAAACAGTGAATCATAAACATATAAGAGCTCTGACTTATCACCGTTTGTATTCCCTTCAATACCAAGGCCCTCCCATGGCTTTAAGGCCACAAGGCTGGGCAGAGAATCGGAGGATTTCCCAAGGTGCTTTTTAAAGTAGAAAGGAAGAGAAGCTAGGCTGAAGTATTTAAACATAGCATTCTTTTCTCAGTTTTGCAGTTTCAGCATATTTTTCCTCAATATTAAGTGAATTAAACAATAACTATAAAGTAGCCTTATTTCTTTAGCAGCAGAAAATAACAAAGAAGTGTGACTTCGGTAATGTTTGATAGTGAGACTGCTAGTGGTAGTTTTTTGATAGTGATTTTTGGACACACTGTTAGGGCTAAAATAAATTAGTGTTTCTTCTGTTTGCGCATTTTAAAAGAGTAAATATCCACTTTCCAGGAAGATAGCATCCAGCTGTTTTAAGATGATAACAATCTTAAACTTTAGTTAAGGCCTAAAACCTAAAAGAAGCAATCCTAGGATAAGGTTGCTGAAACAGAAAATAAAGTCATCACTACTGGGTGAGAAGATGGAGCCAGCTGATGAAAAGGAATGAATGGCTCTGACTTCAGGAGCTCTTAAAACCACTGTCTATTTCACAAGCACATGAAAAGCTTGAATTGTGTAAGGTCTTGCTAGCTGTGGAATTCTGTGATCCATATGTCAAATTAAAAAGGGGTGGGGTCACCTTCTTGGCTTTGAGTAAAATGGTTATAACTAAAAGTTAGCAGCAAGACTCAGTGTAGAGATTCAGACCTTGACATATCTTATCATCAGTGCTAAGCCTCAGTTTCCTTCTCTGAAAGGTGTCAGGTGCGGAGAGGGCTGGGCCACATTCCACACTGTGCCCTAAGCATGCTTAGAAGATCTGTGCAGGAACGTGAGGGGTGAATGAGGGCAAAGCTGGCCGGGCTCTGGCAGGGCTCGTGACCCCCAGCTCCTCAGCAGCCAGCCAGAGCAAGGCTACTTTCATCTGTTTTATGTAGTGAGTGTCCCGTGAGTTTCATTTGAAGAAAGGGTTCTGTGGCTTTAAAAGTGTGTGTATCATTGGGCTTAGACGATCTAAAAGATGTATTCAACCCTAAATTCTTGGGAGTCTGTGTTAGAGAAATAGAAAACATGAGCTCACTTGGCGTCACCTTCACTATCACTCACTCTAAGAAGAGTCGCAGGTGCCTCTGGGCTCTCTCAGGTTTATAAGATGGTGTTCCTGTGCGTAATGGAAATCATGAGCTCCCTACTTACATTAGGATGATGTTAGACACCATTTAAATGTGTGCTTTTCCCCTGGATCTTTATTTATTGAGTCAGATCATTCTAATCTTTTTTCTATAATGTTTAACTTTAATTCACTCACAGGTGGAAGCCCTCTTTAAACTCTCTAATTTTAAATTACATTATAAGCATATTTATCTTAATTCATTTAATTCCAAGTCACTTCTCCACATTAAAATACTATAATTTTTTTTTAATTGGTCATTACAGCAAATTGCTTTCAAAAACCTGGTACAGAGAAATCGGCAAAATGAACAGCAGAACCAGGGCCCTCCAGCTCTGAACTCTACCATTCAGCTGCCGTTTATCATCATCAATACGAGCAGGAAGACAGTCATAGACTGCAGCATCTCCAGCGACAAGTGAGTGCAGAGCTGAGGGGAGATTGCATGCTGGCTTTCTGTTAACAGACACCTAGCATTTAAAGTGAAGAGGAGTGTCCTGTTTCCTGAATTCTACAAGGCCGACTTGCTTAGGGCCCATGAAACACCTTTTCAGCATGGAGTGCTGTCATCGACTAGTATGTCCTCCGTCACTCCCCTTTCGCAGCGCCCAGTCTCATGGCTGGCACCGTGCTGCCTGCTGCCTGCAGAGTGGTACCTGGGCCCTAGCCAGGATATGCGTGTATGTGCATGTGCGTGGTATAACTGGACGAGTAACTGCAGTAAGGTCGACCATCAGTGAGGGCCTGGCACAAGGCCGGTGTGCAGTGATTCACTCTCATAGTTTATTGTGGAAATATTTTAGATCAGCATGTGGCATTCAAGCAATTAATTATTTGCTGTGTCACAGTTGACTGTACATCTGTTTATTAATGGATGAACAGACATGAAAATGCTAGGTGTGTTCTCTGCTTTCTTATTTATCTTATAACTAAAAATGTATACCTTTTGACTACCTTCACCTATTTCACGCCGCCCTCTTGGCAACCACCAATCTGTTCTCTATATCTGTGAATTTTTTCTTTTTAGGTTCCACAAATAAGTGAGATCACACTTATTTCATTTAGCATAATGCCTTCAGTGTCCATCCATGTTGTCACAAATGCAGTGTTTCCTTCTTTTTTCTTTTTATGGCTAAATATTTCATTATACACACACACACACACACACACACACACACACACACACCCCACATTTTCTTTATCCATTCATTCATTGATGGACACTTAGGTTATTTCCATGCCTTGGCTATTGTAAATAATGCTGCAATGAACGTATCTTTTCAAGCTAGTGATTTCCTTTGCATATATTCCAGAAATGGAGCTTTGGATCATATGATATTTCTATTTTTACTTTTTTGAGGAAACTCCATGCTGTTTTCTATAGTAGCTGCACCAATTTATAATCCCACCAACATATTTTTACATTTTGAATAAGATTGATGATACTGTTCATCATAGAGATGGAGAAGTAGCAGTTTTCACTACAAAATTTACGTGTAAGTTATTTTACCCTTCATGAAAATAGTTTATATCAGTGGTCTTCAGACTGTGACCAGTTATCATGAGATAGTTAAGAGAATAGGGTACAGAGCAAGACAGACATGAGTGTGGATTATGGCTCCCCCATTTAACTGCTTCAGAGCTCTCTGTTTTCTGAACAAATGAGGATGATATCAGGGCCTCTGTCACTTCCTAACCTTGTTGTGAGGATTAAATGAAATAATGCCTATAAAGGGTTGGATTTAAAGCAAGCACTTTATAAATGTTAAATGCTGTTACGGAGGGTCAGCATATAATTTATCATCACATCGGGATACATTTGAAAGCAAAAGAAAGCTCAGTGATCACATAAGTACCAAAGGCATAGCCCAGGACCATCCCAAGGAGATTGGAACTCCTGGTCTCCTTGGAGCTTCAGCCTTGCCCTTCGGCTTCTTCACTTGCCCTTGTTTTTCCCCAGTCTGCTCCCTGGCAGTGTTGCTCCCCCTGTCTTGATTGCATACAGAGAATCTGGGTCACTTAAATAAGAAGGTACCGCCCCCCCCCCACACACATACACACAGACAAAGAAGAAAAACAGCGAGTGGGGATTTCAGAAGTATTTGATAATTAAAAACTATAGGCACAATTAGAAATAGTAGACTATGTAGGCTGTGAAGCCAGAAGATCCATTTTTTAATCTTTCCTCTAGCTATGTAGTTTCTTAACCTCTCAAAAATCTCATTTCCTTTATACAAATAAGTATTAGAGTATTTAAGTTGCTGGTTTATGAAAGTTATAGATATATTCATAAAGGACTAGCCCAGTGGTCAGTAAATGGTAGATTCTGTATTGCTATTCACACACTTGGCCAATTTTTTACAAAAACTTGTGTCTTAAAGAACTAACATACATAAAACTGAGAATTCTAGGGGGAAAAAACCTGTTAGAATTCTAGTTATCTGTCCCGTCAGTCTCTTATTTTGTGGGAATTATAAAATTCTCTTCTTCGGTTGGTCTTCTCAGTCTAAAAGGCGTAGCAGGAAATCTGGGAGTCATTGGCCTAAGGGTTTTATGGAGTCTCTTCACCCGAATGGGGTCTAGTTAGGTTCCCATCCGTGGGTGGTTACTAACTGACTCATTCTCCTTCCCGGCCCTCCCCTGCGTGGAGGAGAAGTAGGCCCTAAGAAGCTTGTAGAAGCTTGTTATTCAAGATAGGTCCTAAAGCCTTGTCTTTCAGTTACTTAGGAGATGCAATCTTTTCTCCTTAATTAGCCAGGAGGCTTTCCCTTTTATGAGGATTAAATTTACAAAACCATCTGTTTTTAAACCATGTCTAGATTCATCTCTGTGGCAGGCACTCGCCTCACATTTTTTGTGGGAGTTTTTCCTGGAAATTTGTTCATGTACTTTATTCAAGTTCATATAATTCAATTATTTACATATGGCATTTTGCTTTAAATTCTGATTTTTGTCCTGATCTAAGATCTAGCATAAAAAGTTTGACCCACACATAACTTTTATAGAGAACACTTCATGACAGTGTGAACCTACCATTGTTCCTGTGCTCTGTCCCTGTAAATCTGAGGCCTGTGGGTGAAGGTGCCCCAGGGCCTCACCTGGGAGTTAGAATGGCTCTTTCTTCCTACATTCACTTTTTTATTGAAAGCTTATGCTAGGAAGCTGGGCATCCGATTTGGCCTTTTTCAAGAACTTTTTTTTTCTTTTCTTTTCTTTTCTTTTTTTTTTTTTTTAGGCAAGACAACCTTTGGTTGACCTCACAGATTACAAGGACCTTGTCAGTTTATAATCCTTTATTTTTTAATCTTTTACACCTACAGCACCTGGTCTTCCTAGGTAGTCTCCCATCCAAGTAATAACCAGGCCTGACCCTGCTTAGCTTCCAAGATCAGAAGGGATGGGCTTGTTCAGGGTAGCATGGCCATAGACAAGAACATTCTTAAGACATTTTACTCCTTAGACCCTTAAGAAAGGATTTGGGGTTTGGTTAATTTGTGAAAAGTCTTCCATTTATTGTTTATCAAAGTGCGCCATAGTAACATTTAACTCATGAAATGAAGTAAGCATTCAGAATGTTTTTTCTTAATAGGCCAACTCATAGTAAGGTTATATTAAAGTGGAAATCTTTCTTAATATTTTATCTTTGGTTCCAAATCTGCAGACAACTTTAAAAAGTATTAGATTTAGACTGGAATTTCTATCTCCAGTTTGCAACAGCTTAATTAGGGCTAAAGTTTATGGACTCTTTTGTCTGTCACAAGAAAATTGTTTTAATTAAAAGTGGTATATTTGAGATGTCATCTACCCGGAACACAGCAAAATGATTCGTATTGCTCTGAACAGTAACATTTTCTAGGACAATACCTGAACTGAGGCCCTCATTCTTTTATGTAACATATTGAGTACTAACCTGTTCAGACCTCCCGAACATGTGGAAAACCCCATATAATTTTGTTTCCTGATGTAGGTTTGAATATCTTTTAATTTTGACAACACCTTTGAGATCCACGATGACATAGAAGTCCTGAAGCGGATGGGGATGTCTTTTGGCCTAGAGTCAGGCAAATGCTCTCTGGAGGATCTGAAACTTGCGAAATCACTGGTGCCAAAGGCTTTAGAAGGTTATATCACAGGTACGTTAAGTGATGCTGTCACATGTCCCTGATTACATGTTCAAACCCTACCTTGTTAAACCCTTTCTCCCTTTCTCATAGAAAATCAGTTCAGATCTATTCCTGCCGTCAATTCTGTGCCCTTCCCTACTTCTCTTGAATTTCTTATTTATTATCACTTGCTTTTATTTAGAGATAGAAACACAAATAAATTGGAAACAATTTATTATTTAGTTTTGCCTACTCCTGATGTTTATATATAAATAAAAGCAGCAATTCTTTGGTGATTTGATTATTTTCGCACATCATGTTCTTTAGATTTGCCCATGTGATTTAATGTAGCTGTAATTCATACATTTTTTGCTGCTGTGTAGAATTCCATTATGTGACTATATCACAGTGTATTTGTTCATTTTACTAATGATAAACCTTTAGTTATTTTTTCTAATTTCTTGATATTAAAAAACAGTAGTACTTTGAACATTCCTGTAACTATATCCTAGTGACCAGTTTTTTTTACCAAGTTACACTCTCATCTGCACCGTGGAAGCGTTCTTTTTCCCCAGTCAGCTGTAAAATGATGGTGTGATTTTTTTTTTAATTGGAATTTAATTCACATGCCATAAAATAGAATTTTTTTTTTTTTTGTAAGAGTTTGAGTCAGACTGACTGCATATGCTGGGGAGCAATCTCTCAAGTGCTTCCAAATACACCATTCTAAACAGTACGATTCCGTGGTCTTTAGTATATTCATAAGGTTGTGCAGTCATCACCACTAATTCTAAAATATTTTTATCACCCCAGAAAGAAATTTCATACACATTGGCAGTTATTCCCTGTCTCTCCCTTCTTCCCAGCTCCTGGCAACCACTAGCCTGCTTTCTGTCATTATGGATTTGTCCACTCCGGGCATTTCATATAGGTGGAATCATGCAATATGTGGCCTTTGTGGCTTTTCTACTTAGCATAATGTTTTCAAGGTTCATTCATGCTATAGCATGTATCAGTACTTCGTCCCTTTTTATTGCCCTCGTACGCTGCACCACATTTTGCTTATCCATTCCTTAGTTGGAGGACATTTGGAATGTTTCTACTTTTCGGCTATAATGAATGATGCTATTATAAACATCCTTGTACAGGTTTTTATGTGAATGTAAGTTTTCAGGTCTGTTGGGTATATACCCAGGAGTAGAAATGCTGGGTCATATGGTAACTTTATATTTAAAATTTTGAGGAACTGCCAAACTTTTTCCAAAGCCGTTGTACCCTTTTACAATCCTACCAGCAATGTACGAGGGTTCCAATTCCCCAGCATCCTTCTCAACACAACACTTGTTATTGCCCATATTTTTTATTATCACCATCCTAGTGGATGCGAGATGATATTTCACTGTGGTTTCAATTTGCATTTCTCTAATGACTAATGATGTTGAGCATTTTTTCATTGCTTATTGACCATTTGTATATCTTTCTTGGAGAAATAAACATCTGTACAGATTCTTTGCCTATTTTTAAATTGACTTTATTATGAATTGAAAGGGTATACTTAAAAACAAAAGCACTGTTTTGCATGTTCTATAATTCAATTTTTTTTTCACTAATTCAGAAATCTTCTCTATGATTGTCCTAATTTCAAGAATTAGGAATATTCCGCACAAATAATTTGGATCTATAAACAGTGCTTCTGCCTTTGCTTTGGCGATTTCCTTCGTTATAAGTATTACCACCTAGAATTTTGCATCGCTTTTTAAAGGCATTCTCATATTAGTGTTAAGGCGCGTTAAATAGAAGTAAAGAAGTAGCTTTTATTTTGTTTTATTTTATGGTTTGGGCCCTTCGGTCACAACACAAACATCTGTTGATTGAGATTTGGTTTCTGTTGGATTTAGTTCTTAAATTGGCACCATCCACCTCCCGCAAATGTGACCCCATTTTTTTGCCCTTCGCCAAGCAGTCCTGTTATCTCCCCCGCACACACCCGCTCTGTTCTCCCACACTTTCCCAGAGCAGGACCTGCTGTTTTATTAGCAGCCCAGTCCTGGCGGTCCAGGGTCTAAATAAAGGGCTTACTCAATAAATCACCAGAACTGTGTTTTAGCTCATTCTCATTGTAAAAGCTCAGAGCGATTAGGCAAGCTCCGTGGTTTTTATCTCTTCATGACCTCATTGGCAGATCAGGCTACAGACTTTCTGGTTAGTTCAAAAGAAGAAACGTGTGCCTTTCGTGTGCAAAGGGGCAGAGGGGCTCTTAAGAAGATTGTGAGAACCATTGTGTGGGTCCTGTGATAATGTGAAAGAAACTTAGGCTTTTCAGAGCCATTGTAAAAAGAAAGTTTAATGTGTTACACTCACAGACAAAATAGCTGTGTTCAGACAGAAAGTTTTCATATATACTATTTAATATTCAGCACGGGATTCTGGCTTTAATTTTATCTTGTACAGACTTGTTTTTTAATGTATTTAAAGTCTGCTATTCTTCTTAGAATTGAAGGTCTTTTTTTTTTTTTCCACAGCTTCCTTAGTTAGCCTGTGAGAAAAGGTTCAAAAGGCCATTCTAAAATTAATGTAGGCATCTGGCTTACTTTTTCCCAACATAGGAAGCCCCTCACTCGGTCAGACGGTGCCAGGAGAGCAGAGATTCCAGTCCCAGCACACACAGTTTTATTTATTTATTTTTTGCACAGTAATTACAGAACTATTGATTAAATATAATAAGGGTCATTTTGGCAAATTACACTTTCTGAGTGTACGTTCAATTTTATCTTCTAATGTAACTCAAAGGATTTCTTTTTAGCAATATATACATAGATAGATAGATAGATAGATAGATAGATAGATAGATAGATAGATAGAGAAACTCACTGTTTTGTAAACGCACTCATTCAGGAACATTTAGATATGTTCCAGTCACTGCCTTCTTTGAGCGAACATTTTAAATAAGGAGACAAGTACTAAACAAATAAATTACAGTAAGAGTTGATCAAGGTTGTGATAGGGAAATATGGTACATGCATAGAATGTAAGATCAAAAGGATATGCTCAGAGTACGGCACGCAGACTGAAACAGGATACCTCTCACCCTTGGGAAAAACATGCCTGCTTGTGACCTTTTAAAATAAGGGCTAGTTTGAGGTATAAGCAAAGGATACTGGGGAAAATAATAGATCTTTGATGACTTGTAGCACTGAATTCACCAGGGGGCACTTGAAAAAGACAGTGCAATGGGAGTTTTGGTAAAAATCTTTCTGTCCTTACTGATACTTCCGGTTTGACTTTCTCTTTAGCCACTCCTGGCTGTGGCTTTTAACATCCACAGTCAGAGTCCCCGACCCGAGTCTTTTGCGATGAGGATAGCAGGTGTCCAGGGTGATCACTGTACTCAGTGTGCTGCCCTCTTTTATTGAAATTTAAAAAAAAAAAAAATGAGGTTCTAGGATTCGTTTAATTTGAATTAATTCTTTCTTGCTGTAATCTACTTTTCTGTTTTTTTTTTTTTCCTGCTCTTATGTTCTAGAAATTGTTTTTTCCAAGCCAAAGAAACCTGGGTTTCTCTGAGGGCAGGAGACTTGTCTAGCTGTAATTTCGAACGGCTCATTATGCCGTTACTTGTCTGCTTTCTCCACACTTAACAGTAGCAGCCACAGAACTCACAGATCCTACCCTTCTGTTTTTGTTTCTTCCCATAGATATCTCCACAGGACCTTCTTGGTTAAATCAGGGACTCCTTCTGAACTCCACCCAGTCCGTTTCAAATTTAGACCTGAACACTGGTGCCACCTTGTCCCAATCAAGGTACGTATTTTTTCAGGGTTAGAAAGGCAAGCCACGGAGCCTTGTCCCTCTCTGAAGCGGAGAGCCAGCGTGGCACTGCCAGAATAGGTCCTGACCAGATTTTGGCAGAGCTCACCAGCGGCACCTCCTTTCCCACGTTGTCGTTCCTGTTTTACAAAGCTTAAAACGTACGCCGCATTAACGAGCCTGTGTGTTTTTAATTGTTTGCTAGTGTAAACCAGGGGTTTTGCTTGGATGCTGAAGTGGCCTTAGCAACTGGGCAGTTCCTTGCCCCAAACAGTCACCAGTCCAGCAGTGCGGCCTCTCACTGCTCCGAGTCCCGAGGCGAGACCCCCTGTTCATTCAACGACGAGGACGAGGAAGAAGATGAGGAGGATTCCTCCTCCCCAGAATAAAGACAGGAGGAAAGCCGCGTTTTAACATTTGATGCTCTGCTCGTGTGTTTTTAGTGTGAGCTCTTGTTTTTGAAATGATTGCTTCAGTCTTTGCCTTTGTTTGCACTGTGTGTTCAGTGAAAACTAGGGAAACACAATAAGCAGATTACATGAAGGCTGAAATGATCGCGATGAAAGTTAACATAGTGTGAATGAAGACTCTGAACAACAGAGCACTAGATCACATCTCAGACAGAGTGTGCTTTCTGAGGTGATAGAGGGGATAGTCCCAGCAGATTGGCAGCATGAATGAAGCTCGTTTATCTTCCTTCAGGTGGGGGTCTTTGTGTTCCTGCACGCCCACACAACCCTCCTTAGCATTAAGATGGCTACAGTGAGCAGCGCTTGATGATTCTGTTTCTCTAGTTTCTCTCCCATGCCTGGGCTGCCTTCTCCAAGGCACTAATGAACATGAAGAGTCCCAGTGGGGTGACTTGTACAGTGAGGGATGTAGATAGCAATCCTTATGGCCTCGGGAGCACAGATTGAACTGCTGAACTAGTTGAAAGTCTAGTTGAGGTGCTTTACGCATCAGCTGCCTTAGACGGCTTCTAGAAAGGAGCGAGTGCTAATTCTTAAGTACTTAAGTGACATTTAGAATAATTTATAGTAAAGCTGAAATGTTCATTATTAGCCAATGCATTGGTGCATAGAATTGTTTAGGGCTACTTCTGGAAGCCAAAATAGAATAGCATTTCTGCGTGCATTAAATACTTTGCCAGCACTGCCTTTCGCCAGCATTCTAAATCTGGAGTTTTATGGAGAAGGGAATTGTGTCTAGTTTTAATCAAAGCTATGCATTTCATATAGCGTTTTCATTTCCAACAAAAGAGATTCTTATGACCGAATTGCTTGCTTACCCCTGCAGTCATTGTATTTTACTCATTGTGCAATTGAAAATGAACCAAATATCATTGCTTTTAAAAGATGTATTTTTTCAGAATATGAACAGCAATGTTTTCCTGTACATGTCTGTCACCTTTTGTACATTTTCATTAATCAAAATGACCTTATTGGGTTTATTTCTGGGTAAATTGCATTTCAAACTAATCTGATGTAGTGTTTCACAGAAACTATCGTGAAAACGTTGAACTCTCTAAATGGTTGGGTTTAAGCGGATACCCAGTGTGTTGTTCCGTAGCCTCAGAGCCAAAGATGCCGCCGGCAGCCCTGCGTGGTGCGCTCACAGTTACTTCTCTGAAAGGGGGGGGGTGATGGAGACGTCTGCCGCCATGGCCAAACCCCGACTTCCTTTCACAGCAAGGCCTTGAAAAGGAGCCAGTGATACTGGAAAATTAACTCTAGATCTTTGTTCCGAACCATTGGGGTTTGCCCCAGCTTATACATCTAGCATCTGTGGGCCCAGCACCAAGCTCAGCCCAAATCGGTCCTTTTCTCAATCCGCGGGGGAAGCGTGGCTGCCTGAGGATGCCTTTTTACAGCTCTGCCACTGTGCTTACAGGGAGCTGCAGGTAGAAAAACTTGGCTGACCTAAAATTTTGATGAGGCCATTAAAAACTAATCCACAAAACCATACAACTTTAAGTTCCTTGAAAACAAAACACTCATTCTGTCAGAAATGAGCCATAGTGCAGACTCAGAGTGTTGGAGGGGGCACAGGTAAAGAGAGGCAGTCTTTAGAGAATTCCGTCTCAGCCTGAGTTCTGGGGCACACCCCTGCAGCTGGACAAATGCAAATGAGAGGAGTCCTAAGCTGCAAAGGCCACAGCGGTCCCCATGGGCCTCCAGGAGACAGTTCTGACTAGGAGTTCCAAACTGTCCGTAAAGCGGCTGCGTCCTCCCTTAATCCCTACCTTTCCCACCTATGTACTCAGAGCGGGCCCAGCAGCGACCTGGAGAGGCCGAGGGCTGCCGCAGCTAGCGGTTTAGTTTTCAGAGTGTTGTGACACAGCCCGCAAGGCCTGTACGTCACCATTCACTGCTGGCACGTGAATCCTAACCAGCCCTTTACCAAATTGCGAAATCCTTGCTGGAGGTCTTCAGAAACCATCCCTCTCTCCCATCCTTCCTTCCCTCTGTCTCTCTCTCTGTCTCTCTGTCTCTCGTCTCTCTGTCTCTCTCTGTCTCTCTCTCTCTCTCTCTCTCTCTCTCTCTCTCTCTCTCTCTCTCTTTCTCTGCTGCTATCAGACTTTAAATTGATATAACATGGGTTTAAAAGAAAAAGCAACCAAAGACTCTTCATCATGGGAGCCCCATCATTGGCCTTCCCAGCCACAGGTGTGTGGTGTTTGACTGGGAATGGCCTCTGATTCTCAGTAATATTTTTGGGGTACTGCTGAGGACATCTAATAGAGTCGCACCATAGTCACCAGTACATGTTGCTGGTGTAAAGCCTTAACCTGAGCAGAAAACTAGGTTGCGATGTTTAGAAAGATAAATTCTTTATTCTCCTGAATCTCTCCCAAGCAGATCTGTCTGGGTCTGAAGCTCAGCCCTCAGTCACAACTTCATGTAGAAGTCAAAGTGAAAAAATGTTAGGAAATTGTGGTTACAACAGCGAGGCCTCTTTAGAGGAGCAGCAGCACTGGGGGTTACTTGCGTGTGTGCGTGTCCACACATGGACACCCCTCTCGAAGGGTGCCGGTCACACTGCTTTCTGGGGAGTTCTGGAGGCTCCCCCCCCCCCCGAGGGTCCGTTTAGCTATTACTCTTTCAAGCGCGTCGTCATTCAGTCAGTAAATTCTTGCTCCATTTACACGCGCAGGTGGCACGAGGCCTGCCATGTTTGGCCCGTGTGGGAAGGGCAGTGCTGCTGGGGGTCACAGCGGTGCGTGAGGCACCCACCCAGGCACCTGCCTAGGCTTCCCGTCACCCTTCCCCACTGCGGGGCCGTCGCATCCACTTACTCTTTT
Source organism: Eonycteris spelaea (assembly GCA_003508835.1). Lineage (NCBI taxonomy): Eukaryota > Metazoa > Chordata > Mammalia > Chiroptera > Pteropodidae > Eonycteris > Eonycteris spelaea. The sequence continues at coordinate 221,549 of PUFA01000204.1, read as the reverse complement.
CGTGTGAGGACGAGGTGGTAAAAGCAGCTTATCGGAGTGTTGCTGTAAACTGTGCCTTACGATCATGGAGAACCTTGAGGACGGGGCAGGAAAAGGGGTGCTGACACAGTGACCCCTCACCCGTCAGTGATGCCCCCTGCCCCTGGACAACTGTGCAAATGCTGACCGTATGTTTTGTTTCCTTCAATTCTGGGTAGAAGTGGCGGGGAGAAAACTTTAAGTAGTTTTACCAGGATGAAAGACGATAACTCCACCTCATCAGCAAAATTTACGTACTTGAAAAATAATGTCATGGTCAGCCCTCCGACAAACAAGTAGCCCACATCAGGTAATTTAAATGGAGATATTTCACAGAGGAGTTGCTCACTTCAGCCCTGCAGACTTCGATAACGCAGCTGTTTGCTAAACCACAGCTCTGGCCACTTGGGTCAAAGAGACAGCAGAGTTGCTCCAAGTGTAGATGTAACTTAGGCCCCTGGGACAGTCAGAACACAGTGGGGGTGGGTGTTCATGGGGCAGGGTTAAACAGGAAGGGACCTGCCTCAGCCTCTTCACCCTCAGAGGGGGAGAACCTGGTTAGCTTTATCAGTGATTCATTTCAAGGGTCCTTTAAATACCTATCTAGCTCCCTGCCTGAGGGTATGTAAGAGAAGGGCCCCTACTCAGCAAATCTGAGATAGACCTTAAGACTGTGGGTGAGCCTTGGACAGTGAATGTAAAGATTTAACCCTTCAGAAAGCGTTTGAATACAGAACAGAAAACATTCAGATTGATCAGTGCTACTGAAAAAAAAAATGGTAATGGAGCAATAGGCAATAGGCTACTTTGGGGGTGGCCCGGGAAGCCCCCCCTGAGAAAGCGACATTGGTCCTGAATCAGACAATTGAAAGACAGATGTCTCCATACCTTCTTAGCATGCCACTCTCCCACAGCATGTACTTGGAATTGCTACTAAATTCCAAAGGCCACATTGTTCGTTTTAAGCATACATTTTAGAGACTGTTAAGGAATTTTTAGAATTTAACAAAAAACCAAACAGCTATGAGCAGTATCCATAAACCAAGAGAGGATTCTAACTAACCCATGAAGTTCTCATTAGCTTCATTACCTTCCAGTTGAACCTACACAGTAGAAAAGTAATCACTTTTCTGGGTGTTTTCTTCTAGTTTTATAAGTTATTGGATATATAAAGATCTGCTTTTTGTATTATACACATAGAGGGGCATCTTTTATTCTGCCTATGGACTGGCTTTAGTGGGGCCGAAGACTACAGAGGGCCATTTTCCCAAATAGGTTCCCCGTTTTCTTGCACCTAAAACTGATGGTTCCCAAGCACTGATGATCCTATCTTTATCAGAGGCCTGCAGCGTGTGCCAGGGGCCTGCGCCGTGCAGTCTGAGGGATCCTGAAATGTTCCTCCCTGTCGTCTGATTCTCAGTAGATTGTTCAGTTGTTTTACTTCCACTCAAGCCAAACACTTACTCCAAAGGAAAATGTCTGATGTTTGCTTAAGATTTTACCTTTTCAAAAAAATCGATCTAAATATCCACATAAATGATAACATTTCTCAGGAATTAGCCTCTTTACATAACCAAGATATCTCTGAAAAGTTATGCTTAGATAACCTTTGGGGTCCAGTTTTTCCACATACCTCTACACTCACACTATATGCTAAGGAAGAAAAAAACGGGACACAGAACTTTGACCTTCCAGTTATGCCCTTGGAATCCCTGACGAGTACAGAAGCTTAAATGGCAGCACACATCCATTCACTGATCATGGGATTGAGACAGGAGAAAGCATCCTCATGTATATATATAGTCTGTGCAACTGTTCTCAGGCAAGGTAAAATCTCGTCTCATTCTTAGATGGCCTTTGCTTTACAAAACGGCCTATGGAACCCAGTGCTGTCTTGACCTCTCGCTATGCCAATGGAGTGGACTTTGGTCCTCCCTGCTTACAGCTGCGTTGGAAGCCGATGTAGCTGAAATGGAGGGACAGGACTTAGCCTTTCTCCACCAAGGGTCTCAATGAGAGAGAACCTCGTGCCACCCTGCTCATTAGGACAGGAAACAAGCCCAGAGCTTGACTGCCGAATGTCCCTCAGCCTGTCTTGCCTCCTGAAGACTGCCCCCACCGCAGTCCTCCCAGGTGGCTCTGGGATGAAATCAGCCCTGGCACACCAGGTGCTAAACAGCCGAGCAACGGAAGTGGGCTCCGCTCTGAGCCCCAGCGTGAGGCTGTGGTGTCAGCGTTGGGCCTCTCGACTCAGAAGACCCCAGGTTTAGACAGTCGCCCCTGGGAAGGAACACTGCTCCGTGGGCGGCAACAGTTACGCCCCCGGGTCCCGGTAGGGGGCCTGAGGTTAAGTTGCCAGCTGCCCCTTCTGTACCACGTTAGCTTGTTTCTGTCCATGCCTGTCTCAACGAGGACATTTCCCCAGATCGTTTTTTGGGTTTTAAAACTCATCACTGTCACGTCGAACTCACCATTCTATTACTGCATCATTTCACGTGTTCACATTGCCGGGAACCGTCTACTAACAAGTGGCCTGATTTTGCTTGTTCATGACTAGAGTCAAAGATTTTTTTTTTTTTTTTTTTTTTTAATACTAAGAAGGCCGTGAGGACCCAGATACCTTTCGGCTGAAAGACTTCTGAGCAGCTGCAGTTCTGTTTTTCCCAGTAGTACCATGACGGGTTCAACCTTCCAGTGTCCTGGAAAGTGGAACCACCCACTGGCGAACTGCACGCGCTGCTCAGGCGGCCTGGACTCTGAAGACCACGGTTCAGTACTGTGAGGTCCTTGGGACGTTTTGTTGACTGCCGCCACATTTGACATTATGACAAAGAAAAAAGCTGTGAGCCCAAACCACCTGTCTGTCCACCTTTTCATTTGGAAATACTTTACCCTGATCATGTGCTATTAGGTTTTATTTTCAGAAAATATAGTTCTGCTTTTTTGCTGCGTGAAGGAAACATCAGGGTGCCACATGCTTTAAGCAGTTTAAACAAGACAGATAAGGGGAAAACACCACATCTGACTTGCCTAACGTAGATTTATTAGACTGAAATACCTAACCTAATGTGATGTATTATTTTGTAGCATCTCAAACTTTGTAAATAAATACCATTATTTTTATATGGAAATTTTATAGAAGAGCTTATTTCTGTATACTTAATTTCCTGGATTTTCTGAAATTGCTTCTGACAGATAACAGACAAGTCCTAAGCAGTGTTTCTCGAAGGATGGTTCAAGGACCACCTGCAGCAGAATTGGCAGGGGTGGGGGTTAAAATTTTGCATCCTCAGTCCACCCCAGACACTTGGAAGCTCTGGGAGTGGGGCCTGGGAAGCTGTATTTTTAATAAACTCTGAGTGATGTTTTTGTCCATTAAAGTGTATCTTTGTCCATTCTATAAGGTTAAAAGAAGGAAAGGGGAAAAAACATCTGAAATGAGTATCAGTTTTGCTTGAGGATAAAAAAAATATTAGACTGATATATGATTTCAATGAGATGTACTATAGAAAAAAATAAATAATTTAAAATGATGTCGTCTCATTATTAGCTGGTGGATGGGGGGTTAATGCATATTGTGCAATGCCTGGTCCCCTTCCTTTAGGACCGAGACACTCCCCACCCCCTGCAACTGGGTTCCTCCCCCAGGCAGTCCTGGGGGACACTCCCCCAGGGGACTGGCTTGCCTGAGCTCACACCCACGTGCAACTGGCAAGGGGTCACAAAGCCTGGTCTCCTGGCCTCAATTGGCGTATCCGAAGGGCATCTAACCCCAATTTCAGAGTTCCCCATGGCATTGGCCTGTTCCTCTGGCAACTGCATCATGGTTCAGTGCACCCTCCTCCACCCCATCCTGCTTCCTACACCGTTTTACAGGTGGTGTTTCCAGGAGCACTCCCCAATACAGGGACACCGCCTGTCCCACCTATGTGGAAATGGGTTAGATATTAAAAAGCTTTTCTACACTTATTCGTAAAGACATTCGCACCCCTTTGCTAATTGCAAACAACTTTAAGTGTCCTTTGACAGATGACTGGATAAAGATGTATGTATATGCATTGGAATACTACTCAGCCATAAGTCAGATGGCTAATGACAAGAACCATATGATTTCACTCATGGAATTTATTATTTATTTTTTAAAAACACCTTAGGCAAGGCAACCCTTGGCTGACTTTACAGATTGCAAGGACCTTGTCAGGTTACAATCCCTTGTTTTGTTTATATTTTACACCTGCAGCCCCTGGTCTTCCTAGGTGGTCTCCCATCCAGGTACTAACCAGGCCTGACCCTGCTTAGCTTCCGAGATCAGACAGGATCAGGCTTGTTCAGGGTGGCATGGCTATAGACACTCATGGAATATAAAACAGCAACAAAAACAACAACAACCAAAAACCCTTCATAGATAGCAGACAACGGAATGGTGGTTACCAGAAGGAAAGGAAGAGGACAAAGAGGGTAATGTAGTCAAATGCAAGGTGACAGAAACTAGACTTATGGTGGTGCACACACAACAAATAGAGTATACAGATATAAAGTCCACCTGAAATTAATGTTATTAATCCTTTTACCCCCAATTTAAAAATGGGGAAAAAAAAGGCTTTCTGTGTTAGCAACCTATGACTTTACATCTTTTTAAGGTCATCTTATATAAAGAATGTCTTTACAGTCCCAGAAACTGATCTGAATACAATTTTTAAAGAAGATGCTTATCTACCCTTTACACCAAACCAGCATCAAAGAGAACAACTACAGTGATGAGTACAGAATGCCATACTTCCAGGCCTCAAGCAGAATTTCTCCTGGCCCCAGGGGCCACAGTGGTGCCTCAACATCTTCTGCTCAAGCAATCCCTGGCTGCCCCAGAGAGAGGCAGAAGCCTGTGATAACACTATCTCCTGCGTTCCAACAAGCTGATCAGGGTCCATGGTGGGCACGTGGGCAGTCAGAGGATAAAGAAGGATTTGGAGCAACTTCGGAATCACAGAATAGGGTCAGGTCTTGAAGAACAACACTAGGAAATGGTTAAGAAGGCCCTCGCTTGAATGTAAAGAGCCAGTAAAGTAGGCATCTTCCCATGAAGACTTTCACTTGAGTTCAGTAGACTGCGTAAGTGATGGCAGTGGTGTGGAATGTCCGTTGTAGAAGCAGGGAGTCAGGGCCCACACCTTCATCTCAGGGATTTCCTAGAGTGATGGGTCCATGCTGGTATCGTGCCCTCTCTGCTCGTTCTATCCCATAGAGCCATTTTTTAGTGCCATTTGGTTAATGTGTCCAAGGAGGCATGGACATAACACTGGGTCATCTGGTCCTAAGGAAGTGCTTTTGCTCTTGTGACCATGTGGTCCTGAGATGTGAACGACCACTGAGAGTATCATCAGTAGCCATCGGACACACCTGACCAGGGAAGAAGTCTGCAGAGCCCAAGCAGTTGTTTACTTCAATATCCAGCATCTTCAACTAGGCTCAGCTGAAGTGACAAAGCATCAGAGAAAGGACAGCCTCAACCAAGAGAGTCGTCTCTGGGAGACAGAACCCCACCGACAATCAACTTTCAGTTCCTTTTCCCAGAAGCTAGCTATTTTTTCACCATTCCTTCTGACGGACAGACTACTTCGATAGTTCCATAGTTCTTCCATTTCTGTGTCTTCACTGGAGCACTGGCTCCTCTTCCCTTACTCTTGCATACACCATCCACACCTCCAGCCTTCTCAGTGCTCTTGCCTGCGGGGCGGGCTCCTTCTGTTGTTCTTACTGTGGACCGTTGCCAAATGCCTGGGAGCCCCTGAGCTCTGCCAGCTCGACCTTCCTGGGAGGGCTTTCCAGCTTCTTGCTGAAACTTGCTTTTAAGAAATCTTCTCAGAGTATAAAATGCACTTTGGCAAGGATCCACCTATATCTGGGTGGGTGAAACCAATCCCATCTAATGCAAACTAGAATTCGCCAGAACCACTTTCTCACTTTCATGCAAATCATTCTCTGACATTTTTGCCTCTGGGGCACAGTAACTATCACCCAACCACTTCCTTCTTGCTTCTTAACTCCTACCTTGCTCAAGTACATTGACATCTCCCAAGCTCAGATTTCTTTTCTTCCTTCATGCCCTAGTACGGGGCCATGGCCCCCAAAAGCCAGAACTCGATTAGTATTCGTGAGGAGCATGTGAGCTAAAGCCTGAAAATGATGGTTCTGAAAGACACCATCTCTGCAGGAATTATTTTCAGGATCTGCTACTAATAGACTTTTTTTTTTCGAGCCTCTAGTGAACATGGGTTCGTTTTGGACCTGGAATCTGAATACAATGAAAAATGTGTTTTTAAAGCACCTTGGTATTGTCAGTAGAGACAAGGCCTTTTTCTGCCTGGTGGTGGACTATTCTGTATAAAGGGCTCCAGCCCACCCAGTGAGCATCTAAGAAATGGACTATTTCCTCAAGTTTGATCAAAATTCAGTAAACGCTTAAAGAAGGGAACAAAAATGACAGTTTTTTTTTTTTATTTCAGTAAATACTGTTGGAAATTACTTTTAAGAACGAAAACCAACATTAGCCCTGGGGACCCCCTTGGAAGTTGGATAAAGGCACATAAAAAGACGCTGACCGTCAAACTGCAGTGCATGCAGGGAGGTTAGCATCCCTGCCCTTCTCCTGTGCCCCTGAGACAAGCAAGCCAGGGCAGATCAGGAGGGGACCTGCTACTTCCCCACAGCGTTGACTCAGATCCTGGCAAGCGGGCAGCTTCGGCAGTCCCAGGGCCCTGGCTTCAGTCCTCACCTAGATTCCTAGAGATAGACCATTAGAGGAGTCTGTCATCAGAAACAGTGCCCGTAATGGACATCACCACCGCAGGGCTTCCAGAAAGTTTCTCAAAAAACATTTCCAAAACTGGTAGATTAAGAATCACTATCACAAAAGCAGCTCTTATCTCCCTATTGGGCCTAGGCCAGGAAGCTTGTTTATACATTGATTATGCAGATGAAAGACAGGCCTGCCCAAAGAAATCGGCCTGCTGAGGAAACAGAGTTCCTCCCCATCTCCCCCTCTGCCTGAGTCCCTCCGGAAAGGTTTCTCGGAGCCTGGAGGGCAAAAGCAGGAGCAAATCCAGGGCTGAGGTTGGGGTTTGGTCTGGGAGGTAGGTGCGCCTGCTGGGGCAAGCTGGGACCACTCCCAGTGAGCCTGAAAAAGGAGAGACTGAGACACAGATGGGGGGAAAAGCTGGAGAGAAATACCGCGGGCAGAGAAAGCACGGAAACGAAAGATTGCAACATCCGTAGAGTAGCAGCCATGGCAGCCGTGGGAGCCCTGGAGGGCGATGGGCCGTCGGCAAGGGAGGCTGTGTGTGCCCTTTGGGTGCTGAGCGTGGGTCGGAAACTCTAGCATTTGGTAAATCAAAGCACGATCTCCCTTGTGGGTGGTGGTGTTTTTACTTAGGTTTCTTTTAGGAGACTTAATAAATACCAACTGCTGTACTAGGAGTCCCTGATTCAGTTAAGGCCCTGCTGGCTATAAACTACTGATTTCTCCGCATTTGATGATCTCAGATGAGCTGCCATTTTAAAATTTTAGTTTATACATTTATATATACATGCGCACATATTCCAAATCACATAACATAATTCCTATGCGTAATCTACTAAAACCCCAAATTTTCTGTAGGATTTTGTCACGTTCAACAAGCAGTATTAGGACACACTCCACAGCTGACAGCCTGTTGATGCTCTTGACAAATTTTTAGGTGAAGAGAGATGTTGCCTTCAGTGGGGGGAAGGAGAGAGGGAGTGTACTGTGCACACATTTACCTGTCTCCCTCCTATGAGATACTATGTGTGTGCACACATGCAGACATTGGGGTGGTTGGGATATTTGAAGGGCTTCTATGGCTGGAACGCTTGCTTGGAAGAGGAAGGAGGAAAGGTGAATGCGGCTCAGAGCTCGGGCATCACAAGCCCACGCCCACCTCACTCAGGAATTCTCCAGCTTTCCTGTCAGTGTGAGGGAAAACAGTGAAAAAGGTTTGCTTATTGGAAATTAGAAATTCTTTGAAAATAACATACAATCGGGAGCTTGCTTGTTATATATGGACTTTCTTTTATCTTTGCGAATTCAGGGCTGTCCAATGGCTAAAATATAATGCTAAATTCTCAGTCTTCATGGAATGAGTAAATGAATGAGTCAATAAGTGGTCTACATGCTTTTTCAAAGTATGTTGACCTTTTGGTTAGTTTTGAATGACCAAATAGTGCTCTCACCTTCAGCATGGACTATCTGGCCAAAGCCTGAATTAAGTGTGAAAAATTGGCTTTTACTACCCTAGTTTTCTTTTCTGCTGGACTGAGTCAAGAGAGGAGGAGAGAAAGAGTGAAAAGTTGCAAAGGTGTGGCACTTGCCTGGCTTCAGGAGTGGATAATAGCAGAAAACAAGCTGATCCAGCAGATACAACCTGACTCTTAGGAAAAGGGAGGAGGCACCAGACCTCACCCTGTCACCCACCCCTGGGCACCTGCCCACCAACCGACTGTGCTTTTCCAGTCAGCCCAGGCCCCTGCGGACTATACCTTTTCTCTCCCTCGGGGAAGGTTCGTAGTTTATTTTCTATAAGCCAGGAAAAGACCATGGAAATTTGAGGGCTGCATAGCTTTGCTAAGTCCCAGACAATATGGTTCTTGTTTCACATACAGAAACGGCCGTTTCACCCCACCCCACCCCCAGGCCAGCGCCAGGTAGTCGTCTGCCCGCCGCTGCCATGAACATGCTCGTTCTAACTGGCAGCCTCTGGATTTTTGCAATACTCGAGCGTGGGCAGCTGCTAACAAGAGAACACTTGCCCTGAGAAGCCAGTGAGTATGGGAGGGAAAGAGCTTCTTTCTTATAGTCAAAAACAGATGACTAACAACTGTATCAAGAAGTCTGTAATTCTTGCACCTGCTTTCCGTGTGAATTTATCTGTAATATCTCCCCAGGAGAAGCCTGCGCAGTAGAGAAGGCGAGTGACTATTCCAAGGTCATGAAGGGACCAAATAAATCACTTGCAAAGAGAGGCTCTCAGCTCTGGAGTTGGAGCCAGCTTTCCCCATTCGATCTCTGTATCAAGGGAGGGAAGACGCCTTAAATGCCAGACAGACCAACACGAGGCATCCAACTCGGGTTCACCCCCACCCCCATCCTTAAGTTCAAAAACAGTCATGTTAGAGATCTCTGGTTTAACAGGGGAACCGGGACCAGGGACATTCACTCAGAAGCCCATTTTGAAAGGCCTCCGGGGCCAGGCACAGAATCTATGTTCCTCCTATCCTCTGCATCCATAGGCGTATTCACTGCTCTTCTCTTGGGGCAAAGTTCTTTTAGCCATTGGTTTGTAAGTTGCATCAGCGACTGGTCTTTGATTGAGCAAGATGTTTCTCTATTACTCCAGGTAACTGCCCTAAACCCTGAGCAAGTCTCCAAAGCTGAAAAGCTGGCTCTGGCTCCAGACGGCAGTGGTGGTGAGTGCAGAAGATGTACCTGGGTAAATGAGGAATCCTGTGGCCAAGGCATTCATGAAGTCCAGGAGGGAAGAGAGAAATAAACTATTCCCAAATAACTCATTTTCTTTAACAATAATGAATTTCTAAGACATATCACACTAATGGCCAGGCACTTAGCTCTATTTAACAAACAAAAACTCTGAGAAACAGAGAGGTTAAGTTATTGGCCAAAGTCACACAGCTTGAATAGGACAGAGAAGGATTTGAAACCAAATAGTCTAGCTCCAGACTGTGCTCTTAAATAAAGTCGAACCAAGCCCCTCACGGCAATCTACAACTCCGAAGTATATGGCTTAAGTTTGATACAAAGAAATCCAGGTCAAATAGGTTAGCTGTCATTTGGCACAGAGTTGGTTGTAGGGGTGGGAGGTGGTCAGCTTTCTGGGTTTGAAGGGGAACGAGTCCAGTCCTAAGTTCTGTGCGGTTTGGACAATTGCACAGGATAAAAAAACTAAGGCCCAGGACAAAGCTCTCACTCTTCTACCCCAGCCTTTTCCAAAGAGGACAGTCTTACAGAATCAGGGCTCCCCAGCAGATGGAGGCTGAAGGTGGCATAACTCTGCCAACAGGTCCCCGGTGTTTCCTCCTCGCCCACATCGTTGGTTTCTTTCCCAGGCAGGCTCTCTCCAAATAGTGGCAAGACAGTCACCAGCACCTGCAGGATTCCTCACTGCCCTCTATCCCTCTATCCCAGGGGTAAACACTTCTCCCGACCACTGTTCTAACAGTCCTGGGGGCCCCTCTTCTTGGACCAGCCTGGGTCACAGGCCACCCCTACACCAAACAGTGTGGCCAGGAGGAACATATGCAGATGAGCTCAGGTCATCTGGAAACAGGTCAATGGGTCACCCCACCCGGACTACGGCAGGGAACATCAAAGTGCTGGGACCAGGTCTAGCAGGACTGGGTCGGGGCGAGTGGAAACCACAGACACCCCCACTTACCGCAGGGGTCTTGTTGGAGATCCTCCAGGTGTGTTCTAGCAGCAGCATTGTTTTAGTAGAGTGCTATTATTGTCCAAAGGCCCAAGATCGCGCAGTTAAACACAGGATGGGGGCGGGAGATGCTTATAGAAATACACATTTTGAGAGCAAGTCGAAGTGCTGGAATTCACAAGATGGCAGGGCTGGAGCCGAGACCCCCATTTCTGGTGTGGGCTCCACTACAAAGCCAGAGGGCCCTGGGCTCTCGCTGGACTTGTTTCCGGCCTAGTAGAACGGCAGCCTCCCTCTGCCCTCCTTGCCTCACAGGCATTTCGGGATAAACTATGACTGTGAAAGTGCTTTGCCCAAGGTGGGAACGAGGTAGGAGCGTAAAATTCTGAGGAAAATCCCTAAGGAACTAAAGCGAATTTAATGTCCAGAAGTCAGTACTATGGAAAAAAGTGCAGGTGCCTGGAGTGGCTTGGGACTGTGCGACGTTACCGCTGGCACCAGCTGAGGGGAGGAGACCAAGGGCCACCAATGGAGGGCAGGTTCCCACACTTGAGGGGCTGACAGTCACAACTGAGGAAAACCACACACTTTGCAGACTTGATACTTCAGTGTCACAAAACGGCACAAATGATCAAGTCTGCACTGAAGACAGAAGTGATGACCTCCAGCAAAGGGCCACCACCAGGACGGACCTCTGAATAGTGACAGTGAACTCTGAGCCACATGTCTCCGGGGCAGGACAGCGGTGGTGGAGAGAGGCACATTCCTGACAAGAGGGGGGACAGTCAGAGCCTGGTAGTGCCAGTGGACAAGGTGGGCACAATCGTGACTTGGGAAAGAACCACTCATGTCGGAGGCCCTGTATTTGTGAGTCACACAAGAGATGGTGCCATGAAAGCTGGAGAGAAGGTAGAAGGGCAACGGGCCATCTGGAAGACTGGGTTGGGTGTCTGCACTGTGTGGCGGTTGAGAGAACAGACTGTGCCCATCTCCTGCATTGTCCCACACCCCTAATCAGGAGGATCATCATGGAAAAGACATTCAGAAAACGCATTCAGACTGTCAGGAGACGTGGGCCGGGGGTTGCTGTTTGCATCTGCAGTTTCCTAACACAGGGGGAAACCCCTAGTCAGGGTTCCTCTAATAAAGTGGCCACAGAGGTCTGGGGCTCCCCAAATGTGGCTGATGCTTGGGGCCTGTGTTTTGGAGTGCCTCACGCTGGACGCCTCATTAGCAAACTCACTGGGATGGATTCCAGAACTGACCCTCTTTGTAACAGCTGCTTCTCTGCAGAGTCGAGATGACGGTCAAAGTACCTACCATACGTGAGGTTTTTGAGGAGCATTCACACTATTTTGAAACCCTAATATCTTTGTAACATACCTACAAACATCATGGTATTTTTCCAACTAACACGGATTTTCAACTCTGCTTGCTGCCCAGGCTAAAGTCATCCATTGCAGTTAATTTTTAAGGATCTGATGGAATCTTCTAAAATTCTTGTCTTAGCATATTTGTAAAGTAAGAGCAAGTATCCTCAAGATCCTGTGTGTAGGCATGGTTACTGCCATCCCTCTGGGTGGCTCCGGACTTAAAGGAATTTGATTAGTTCTAACCTGTCGCCTCAAAAAGAGGCTCCACAGACCCGCTGATGGCTGGCTGCGGGCCAGCCCAGCCCATCTGGGGACTGAAGGCGAACACAGCTTATGGACAAGCACGCCAGACCTACTCCGGCCTCAGCACTCAGCTTCCAGAGGTCATGACCCTCCCGTAAGAGCAAGAGGAGCTTACCACGCAGACTGAGAGCCTAGCAGAAGCAGTTTGAGCCTTGCTGTAGTTGTCACTGTAGGCTGTACCACCCCCGAGGCAGAGATCTTGTTTTGTCCGCCAGCGAATCCCAAGCTCCTAGTACAGTGGCTGGCACTCACACTGGTTACTCAACGAACATTAAAACAACGACGACGAATGCACCGTTCCTTCTAAGGACTGATAGCAACTCTGCAGTTTTCTTCTTTGATGAAATGCGTTTCCTTCGTTTTCAAGCGGGTGGCCTCCAGAAACTTACCTTTTATTCAGTTGGGAGAAAGGGGTGCTGGTGAGGACCTTGAGATGGGCAGGCCTGCACCAAGCCATCCTCAGGAAGCTCGACCCATCGCTGCAGGCCACTGTCCTCCCACAGGGACACAGAAAAAAGCTAAAACCACAAAAATACCCCATCCATAACCAGGCCCTGTCCGCGGTACAGGGCGGCCTAGTCTAGCTGCAGGCCAGGGGCCCACCAACACAGAGCACCTCTCCTTTGTCAACTTTGTATGATTTCACAGCTGAATAGTCTCTATCCTAGGCTGCTCTTCGCTCAATTCCCATTTCCTCTCTCCTTTGCCCTGGCTCTGAATACCAGGCACTGCACTGACCACGATGGTCACATGGAGCCTTGTGCTCAAAGGTGGGCAGCAAGCCCCTGGGAGCTTAAGAATGCGAATCTCAGTCCCTATCCCAGACAATGCTGAATCAGCAGATGCATTTGAAACAGGATCCCTTAAGGAATCACATGCTTATAAGGTTCGAGAAGTACTGGGTTTTAGGATATAATCTTATTGAGAAAATGGCCATATTAGCTTTCTATTCGCTGCCATTAACAAATGACCACAAATTCACTGGCTTTAGATGATAGTCATTTATCTCCCATTTCTGTGGTCAACAGTCTGGCTCCACTGGGCTCTCCTCTGGAGCCTCTGGGGCAAATCCGGCTTCCAGAATTCATTTCCTTCTTCAGTTTTCTCAAGAGAGCAAGAGTATATCCAGTCCTCATGCTTCAGATCTGACTTCTGCTTTTGGCTCCCATGATTATATCAGGCCCTCTGGATAATGCAGGATAATCTCTATTTTAAAGTCAGCTGATTAGTAGTTTATCTTCAAAGTACCTCTTGCCTCCTGATGTTACATAACCACGGGCATGACAGCAGAGGCACTAGGTCCAAACAGGGATTCATCATCTCAGAAGGGTACTCCCAAGCGCTCACTGAATTTTTACCGATTTTTACACTTCATCTGTCAGCTTCTCTACCTGCTACACCCCATTCGCTTCTTCCTCCTCAACCCTTAGTTTCACTCATTAGCCACTGTCTGCCCTTCACTCTGCCACATAATTCTGCCAAGATCATCCCTTTCCACACCATCCCCAGCTGTCCTCAGCCACCAAGAGGGATCGCAAGGAACAAGGCTAATGACAAAAAAAAATGTGGAATCCCATGTCTGCCGTTTCATGTCACCCCTCACTCTCCCTCAGCTCCTGTACTAGAGACCTGAGCAGGACACGTGCACCAGAAGCATGAGGGTCAGCAGGAGGGGGCCTCACCCCAGGTTCACCCCAGGTTCCTGAGCTAGGAGCCCAGCCTCGTGCTTTTCTTGGGGTCTCTTGCCACCAGCGGGAGGCCGTCACACTTCCAATTTCAGAGACTAATATTTGAGTAAGAGTGGTCATGTCTTCAAGCAAAGACAGAACTAATGACAGCCCATCACTCACTAGCTGGTTGGTCACCAGTCAAATCCGCTTTGTCCTCATGAAGCCCTTTAGAGTTATTTGATGTCGAGGACACACAAATGACTAAAAAGACTGATTTTAGGAGACATTGTCACATTTTGTTTGTCATGCTTAAATACCAGCCCTTACCAGTCCTGCCCCTCGAGTGAATTGTTTCTAAAAAGTCCATCCTCAATGGACACATCCTGCCACTCTGGCAATTCCATGTCAGGCTCCTGAAAGCACACCCCAAATCACTCTTAAAAAGTTCTGAAGGATGAAACATGGTAGCATAATTGATCTAAACGGGCTTATGTGAAGGACAACACTCACAGGGATGAGAAAGTTTGTTCAAAAAGCAGACACTGCTTTGCCAGTCATGCCTGATCTAGCTTTGTAACCAAGAACATGAACGAGGACTTCCGGTGAATGGATTCTCCCTTCCTGAAGCACTGGCCTCTCCTGGGCTAATCTGTGAGGAGCACAGGAGGATACACTGCTCAAAACACAAGCCCTCCAGTGTGGGAACTGGAGGATCTGGAAAACTCGAAATTGCTAAGCCAATTTAGCAAAATCTTCAGTTTTCTTTAAACTCAAACTTGACAACTTTACTAAAGCAAAAGCCAACTGAAATAATTTCCATGGGGATGGTTTCAAATTCACATATTTGTGACCCCTCCCTACCATGTAAACCTGGGCACAAGGCTGTAGGCAGACAGCCGACTTTAACTCCTTTCACCACTCCCCTCTCAAGGAGTGATAATTGCTCCAAGACAGCAACAAAACTGTGGTTATTCATGCGGTTTTCAAGTTACCAGGAAGGAAACACTGCTGAAAAAGGGCGAGCCCTTGGAAATGAACATAAATATCTACTACATGTTGGTAATGTGTATTTTCTCATTTAATCCTTGGAACCCTGAAGGGTGGCATTCCACTCAGGTGAGAACTACAGCTCAGAAGTTAAGTGATCTGCCTAAGATTTCTAAGCAATCAAATGTAAATCAGGATTTAAAGTGAACTCTACCTACCCCTCTCTGCCTCCCAAATGAATAAGCACAGATTCCATGGGCTTTTCTCTCCTAGCGGACTCTATAAACAGAATCTGGCAAGTCCCGACGGGCTGCACCTTCAATGACTGGTGGTCCTATTACACTGAACTTTGAGAAGAGGGAAACATAGCCTTTCTTACATCACCACCACATGGATGGGGAAAATCTACCAGTAGAAAGGACAACAGAGCTTTAAGTTACCAAACTCATTTTTTTTTTATGTTCTAGATAAAGAGAATACTTTCTATAGAAAACCCCACTAAGAAACACTGTAACAGAGAGGATGAAAACCTGTCGTCTGTAGGACAGACTGAACTATAACTTGTCAACTATCACCCACTGAGGTGACCAAAATGAAATAGAATTTATGTATAAAAAAGTTCCAAGCACAGCGCAGCTTGGAGTTCTAAGGAAACTAACCCACAATTTTCCTTGAGCTAGGAATACAGCATACCAGCTAGTCACTGACAGTTGACTCTTCTTCATCCACTAATCAAACTAGTGCTAGACTCAGTCCCTGGGAATGTAAAGCTGCTTGCGGTTAGCCCTTTGATCACTTGTAATTCAAAGTGTGGTCTATGAAAAAGCAGTATAGGCATCACTTAGGAGGTTGTTGGTGATCTCCAAGAATCATTTTCTTCAGTTGCAAAGAAGCATTCTCAAAGGAAAATCTGTTATCACTAAGATCTTGGTGACACAGCAACGCGCAGAGCTCCCGCCGGGGCTGAGTGCCCACGACCAAAGCGTCAAAGCATCAAGGCCCATCTGGCCAGCCAAGGCCACCCAGAGCACTCATGTTTTCTCCAGACAGCCATTCCTGAGCCAGCTAGGGCGGATCCCACTCCTCCTAAATTGCATCAACACAAAGCAAACCTCAAAAAAAAAAAAAAAAAAAAAAAACATCTTTCTTTGGTTGGCAGCTTTGAATAAGTTTCATGTTTTATATTTCACAATTTATATTTTTTATTAGAGTCCACAGTCTGCTAAATAAAGCAGTAACAACATATTTCGCAAACTATCATACAATTTAAATCTTAGGAATTTAATTTCATTGAAAAAATTAGGTGCATATTCAAACTGGGTAACCTAAAAATACTGTTTCATCTATGGTCTAAAATACTTTTTGCAAGAGATTTATTTCCAGCACTAAAGATAATCCCATCACGTTTTTTTTTTACATGTCTTACAACAAAGTTTGCATTGTTAATCAAAATGATCCATATAGACTAATTCAGTATGTAAAAAAGAATAACTTTACAAAAAATCCAAGAAAATCTTTCAAATCCATGTTTATTTTCTTTTTTCCTCCTCACATACAGAACCTCCACATACCACATTTTTTCAGCTATAAAGTCATTTCGTTGGTCAGGTACCATTTCATCCCTAAAACTTTGCTGGCATCAAAATATGACAGTTAACCAGTGTTAAATCTATAAAATATTTACACAGCACAGCACATTAAGCTTTAGACACTTGGCAATTAAACCACATAAAAACAGGACAAGACCCCCATTCTACATGTTCAGAATCAGGTGTTCACAGTCCCTGTCTGGCGACTGTACAATGGTTCCAAAAGGCAGCAGAGGCAACAGGCAGTTACTTCAGAGGACATTGAACACTGTGATCTGGAAGCACATTATGATGTTACCCTAGTGTCATGTACCACCCCACCTTTCTCTAAGGTGGTCTCATCATTCTAGAATGTCAGGTCCAGCTGATACAAAATGAAGACAGACAACACAACATTTACTCTGTGGAGATATCCTGGATATCCTAACTCCTACTATGCATGCATGGTGATTTTAAACACAACTCTTCCTAAAAACTTGTCGCGATCATCATGGTTTTTTAGGTTGGGTGACCCTTCAATCTTGCACTCGACTGTTAACTCTTTTGTGGGACTAGCACCAATGCCGATCTGGACCGCAACTAATGGCTGTAGATACCTCGCCTGGCAAATAAAGGAAAACACATTAATTCAAATTCTGTAGTGACTTCATTTACACTTTATCAAGAGCTGATTTATTCTGTAAAACTTTAAAACCTTAAAGATCTTAACCTATTAGATTTATTATTTTCTATTCTCTACCTTTTTTCTTAAAACTGGATGTTCATTCATTTTCACTTAATTTTTATTGATCAAATGGCTATGGTTTAAGGCTATTAATTTCCCTCTGAGTACTGCTTGAAATGTATCCCATGGGTTGTAATTATGTTGTTTCATTATTTTTTAGATATTCTATAATCTTGGTTTGAATTTCCCCTTTCACTCAAGAGTTGTTTGATGGAAGGTTTCCTTTGGAAGAAAGCTAATAATTTCTAGTTATTTATTGCACTGTGATCAGAAATTATCATTTCTAATATATTTCTACTTTATGGAACTTTAGGGTGTATTTTTATGATAAATTTTTGTGACTGCTCAAAGTGTGCTTGAGAAGGCTATGTATTTTATTATCTACATGTTATTTTTGATAAACATGCATAAGATGTACCTTACTGGTTATTATTTAGGTCTATCCTAATTACGATTGCTGTGTACTTTGGTACAAATATACTCAGTTGCTTTACTATCATTGTGGTTTCTAAATACAATTCTTCACTAAAAGGAACTAGGGACTGATTCTAGGGCTGGGACAGGGAACATAAGAGATGAACCTGGAATATCTTGTGGTGCCAGAGAGTAATAAAATGCTCAAAGAATCATGGAAGTATGTCAAAAGGACAGAGGAGCTAGCCTGGATGTCTCCCACCAGCCAAATCTGGGACAATTTTAGCACCAAAATAAATGATAACAGATTATCCCCCTGAATAAAATAAGAATCCATGGACATATACAGATATAAATAAAGGGTGGAGAGGAAATTAGAAAAACATTTGGGAACAATCCCATTATTAACTGATTCAGGCAAGAATTAACAAATTCTAAGGCTATGGGAGAAACAGAATTTAGAAAATATTCTCAAGTATTTTATATTTATTGATTACAAAGGAAAACATAATAACTTTACAGTGGAGAAACCTAGCTCACAGCACCTTTATGTGTTCAAGATTACCATCACCACTAATGGAACTAATCAACACAACATCCCTTCTGACATGCTATTCTAGAACATAACATTACTTTTGAGGCACACCTGCCAAAAATGCACACCCTAAATTTAATCATGAAAAACAGCAGACAAACCAAAAAGGAAAAAATTACATATAAATGTAGATTGGTAAGACAAATGAGGTAAAACATTAACATTTGGGTAATCTGGGTAAAGGGTCTAGGGAAATTTTCTACTATTCTAGCCACTTTAAATTATAAAGCATTTTGAAATAAAAACTTTTATAAGTATACATACAGTATGACATAAATTTTATAAAATGATATTTATATATAAACTTAAAGAAAAATATGGAAGAAATTAGACTAGAATAGTTATCTCTGGGTAACAACTTTTATTTCTTTACTACTTCTCTACATTCTCTAAACAAGCATATCCTAAATAATGAAAGAGAAAATTATATTTTCTGCTTGGGTTTTATGTTTTGAATTGTAGATGTGGCATCTCAATTTGCCATCACCATTTGTATTTAAAAAGCTGAACATATGATATACAAGTTACACAGGACAGGTGTCCACCTACCCCAGACAAGTGACATGTTAATACAGATGTGCCACATCTGTGACTCCCAAGAATCACAACCACTTAAGAACTTCTAAATACTTACATGCAGTTTTTTCCCATAATATGGAAAGTATTTTAAGTCTATACTTCCATTGGGAGGATAAGTTGATAGAGTTATATTTTCATCCTAAAGTTGAAACAAAAGAAACCTTTTTTAGGTCAAAAAGCAAATTTAAAAATGTATTTATATTAAAGCAGTATCATTTACACACAGTATGGGGAGACCATAATGCTGCTGCAATGGCCTTAATTACAAATGTATTTCTGAGAAGAGACTTGCTCATTTTGATTAACCCATCTAACATAAACTATCCTGAATCTTCTTACATTTCCTGGTATATCCTATATGCTTCCCATTAGGGACCCTTCTAACTTATAGCCAGACCTACTAATGCACTGTCCATAAAATCTTATTTGCCTTCCAACTACCAAATGTATTCATGCTATTTATTAGGTGTCTCTACTATTCTTAATAAGCAACTTATACAAATTCTCATGTAACATTCGGAAAAGACCTAATTATAATTCCTATAATTTTAACACATACTAAGTAACAATAGACAATGATTAAAATCAGTGACAAGTTTACTAAGCACTAATTAAAATAAAACCACTAAATGATTGAATTCTAGATTAGAATAGGCTAATTTCTATTTTTGAAAGCGCACATGAAACACTATAGCAAAACTAAGAATCTCTTCAAAGGAGAAGTCCTACCTTTTGCTTAAATCCTTTAACTGTCATGAAGTAGCACATGTACATGGATGAGAAAGAAATATACAGACGAGTGACACAGGGAAGACAAGACAGCACAAAGCACAGTGATGACATCCCACAAAAAGGGCACATTCTAACAACCCAGATCAAAGATAATGTGGAAACAGCAAGAGATAATAACGAGGCTAAGAGAAACTGTAAAATTAATTTTTCAATCGCTATTCAAATTCCGCCCTAACATTTGTACTCCTTAATTAAAAAAAAAAAAATGCTTTAAGTCTAAAATAGCATTTTGTATCAAAGAAAAAAACCAATCACTTTGCTGAGTGCTTTTCTGCATTAGTTGCTTTTAGATAACCTATTTTTCCTTAATATATGAGCTTAATTCAAAGGAACACAGATGTTCCCCAAAATGTAAAACAGAGTTTTTCTTTGGATGATAGTTTATTAAACATTTCAGTGTGTATTGCCAGTTATATATCACACTTAACTGATATTTACTTCATTTAGGGCTAACAATTTTGGGGTGGGCAGGATCAACTGTGGAGGGAACTAAGGCTCAGAGGTAAGGCCACATGCTCAAGATTCCCATTCTTTCGTTTGTACTTAAACCATAATGTTGGCAGGCTTTTACTTAAACTTGTATCTTATACCATATTTGAAAATAAACATTTAGAAATTGTGAAATGCTGAAATGCATATCTGAATAATGATGAGATATTTTAGGGTAAAGCACACGTCATGATTTTCTAATAAATAAATGGCACCATTTTGGAAACTCTGAGCAACTAAATCTAAGAGTCTATTAATAGTCACTAAGTTCTAGCTACTAAAAACAAAATAGTTTTAAAGTTAACGTATTGTTTTTTTTTTATATACAGTCATTACCTGTAAACTAATAAAGAATACACAACAAATGTTCTAAGCAGTGATAATCTCTGGGTAGCATTTACCAATATTTTTCTTTTGCATTTTTCCAAATTTTCTCAAATGAACATGATTCACTTTTGTAAGAAAAAACTGAGAAAACTAATGACAAATATTATGTCTTTTGAAGGAACCATCCTTTAATATAAAGGATGCCACTTCTAAGAGCATGTTCTGTTATCTGTGTTTATGCAGTAAAGGTTTCCACCTGTTCTATGGAGCCACACCTCTAAAATTTATGGACTCTACCTGATTACTCCTTTGTTATTAAGACCAGGATTTTTCATTAATGTTCCTCACCTCCCCAGCTATTCTAGAAGCCTCAGCAACTTTCTTTTTTTTAAAAGATTACCATTGACGTTTTTGTTTTTATTTTTTAATTATTATTGTTATTATTATTATTATTTTTAATGCCTACAGCATCTAGTCTTCCTAGGTTGTCTCCCCTCCAAGTACTAACTAGGCCCAACTCTGCTTAGCTTCCGAGATCAGACAGGATTGGGCTTGTTCAGGGTGGCATGGCTATAGACTCAGCAACTTTCTATTGGGAAGATTTGCAAGCAAGGAGGTTCATAAAGAGTTACACAACACAGCTTCTAAATGTATCCGATAGCCTTAATGTTTTCTTTTGTATTAAGAGGTGACAGTATATGCTCACTAGATTTGTAGGATTTATCAAGAAAAGCTGGCTTCGATGTAGCATCTAGTTTTAAGTGAGATTCTCGATTTTTATCCAAATTTCCTGCTGAGCTGAATATGGCATAAGGAGATGAATTGTCTAGGTCTTTATCTCAGATAAGAAACTACAAACTTTCCAACCTTTTCTTAAACTTGTTGTTAGTGAGTAGATAATTAAAAGAAACTACGAAGGATACTCTAAAGCAGAAGTTCTCAGAGTGTGGGCCTCAGACCAGCAGCATCACCAACACCTGGAAACTTTAGTTAGAAAATCGAATTTTTAACGCAAAAATGGCCAACAAACATATGAAAAGATGCACTACACTCGCTATTAGAGAAACGCAAATCCAAACCACAATGAGGTGCCACCTCACACCTGTGAGAATGGCCGATTTCAACAGGACAAGCAATAAAAGTGCTGCAGAGGTCGTGGGGGAAAAGGAGCCCTCACGCACTGCTGGCGAGACTGTAAATTGGTATAGTCACTATGGAAAACGGAATGGAGGTTCCTCTGAAAACTAAGAATAGAATTACCATATGACCCAGCAATCCCTCTCCTGGATATTTACTAAAAAAAAAAACCTTGAAAACATTCATCTGCAAAGATATCTGCATCCCGATGTTCATAGCAGCATTATTTACGGTGGCCAAGACATAGAGACAACCAAAGTGTCCTTCAGTAGATGACTGGATAAAGAAGATGTGGCACATATATACAATGCAATATTACTCAGCCATAAGAAAAGATGAAATACTGACATTCGCGACAACGTAGATGGATCTTGAGATGATCATGCTAAGTAAAATAAATCAGACAGAAGCAGCTGGGCACCATGTGATTTTACTCATATATGGGATATAAAACTGAAAGCAACAAACAAACATGACAACGAGACTCATGAACATGGGCAGTAGCTTAGTGGTTACCAGCAGGAAGTAGGGGAGGAATGATGTAGATAGGTGTAAAAGGGGTCAAATATTTGGCGGCGAAAGGAAATTTAACTGTGGGTGGTGAACAAACAGAATCACACACACACACATGATGTATTACTGAACTGTAATTTTTAAAAAAATCACCTCATCCACAGACATGGAATCCCATGTAACATAGCATCTCTGACCAGAGGACTCTATGGCACAGAATTTGGGGAGTGGGCCTATGACTAAGAATCTGCTGGTCCTATCACAAACCTTACTACCCAGAAGCTAGCTGGAAAAAGTACTGGAATGGCCAAATAGATAAATAAGTAAAAAGTACTCTATCAATTAAAAAAAAGAAAGGAAAAAAAAAAAAAAAAAAAAGAAAGAAATGCAAATTTTGGGCCTCACCCCAGACCAACAGAGTCAGAAACTACGGGAATGGGACCCACCAAGCCATCCAAGTGATGCTGATGTATGATCGAATTTGAGAATCACTGAGTAAGAAGTTTCTGCCCAAATAAGAAATCCATTCATGGTTAAAAGAAATATATTTTTTTCACAAACAACTTTAGAAGTGATTTCAATTTAACATTTCAAATAAAATACTTCTGAAACACACTTGGAGTTGGAATGTTAATTATTTTAAACAAGGATAAAATTAAATTTAGAACTTAAAAGTTTCTCCTCAGAACTCTTACCCATCATTTACATATTTGTCTTAGTTGCACTCGCAGCATGGAGAGAAAACAAAAGAAGTTATGAGATGAAAACGGTACAGCACTCTTGAAAAAAATAAAGTAGGAATAGGATAGAAAAACAATGCTTCTCCCTTAAGGAATATGTATCACATTTCATTAAATCTCAGATGCTACTGATATATACCAACGTATGTACTATTAAGAAAAAAAAATCTTATGCTACACTATTAAGACACTACTAATTTTAAGGCCAACCCCAATTTCAGTGTTACTATGCTAGAAAAAAAGTGAACTTTAGAATCAATGAAATATGGTATATGGAACTATAAAGGCAATGTATATGAAATCAAATGCACATGGAAAACAAGTCTTTTTGAATTATCATGAGCACACAGAGAAGGGCCACTCCCAAGGAACTTAAAAAAAGGTAATGGGGAAAATAATGATGGAAATTCAGTAGACTTAAAGTATTAAGATACACTAAAGCTTTAACAGAAGTTGGGTTATTTTTTGAATACTAACCTTTACAATATTAGTGCAGTGTATCCTTGGTTCACCTTGAGGCTTTAATCCAATTATCTAAGGTAAAGAAATATTAATTAATTGAAACACATCAAAAAGTATACAATAGAACTTTTTTGCTGGGGACCAGGGGTGCAAGAGTCAAGGTAAACACTAACTCTGTGTATTAAACCCCCATTGCCTGTGCCTTTGACATTGATTTTATTTTAGAGGATTAGAATGGACTTTTCAATATAATAATCTTAGCAATGAACTATCTTATTACTGTCCTGGGGCAATTTAGAAAATAAACCAGGTACCAAAGAACTAACCAAAACATAGTATAGTACTTTGTCACCCTTAAAACGAGAAACAACCAATAATAACTATTCTTCATGAGAATATATTAGGTCACAGTCTTCAATATCTTTCCGTAATGCTTCCACAGAGCCTGACCATATTCTACTCACAGCTGTCCCTTTTATAAAATGCATAATACACTGAGAAGAATCCCACAGCACCATTCAATTTCAGGAAACAAGGCTACTTTCACGTTTGTAGTTGAGATAACAACAGCAATACTATCTTTGCCCAGATAATGACTTTGGAACAAACTATGCTGGGATTAAATCTCCTGCTACACTAGGTAGGCACATCTCATTATGGATCCCT
Organism: Eonycteris spelaea; assembly: GCA_003508835.1. NCBI lineage: Eukaryota > Metazoa > Chordata > Mammalia > Chiroptera > Pteropodidae > Eonycteris > Eonycteris spelaea. Next base: position 197,714 of record PUFA01000204.1, on the reverse strand, counting down.
GTTTATGCCTGATGTTGTCTTCCTGTCATGCCCTGCAAAGCCACGCCCCTATCAACAAGTATCATCTCAGACCTTCATCATTCAGGTAGGACATCAGAAAGAAAATAAACTGAGAAGGCAGGTCCCATGGGAGAAGGAACTGAAACTTGTTTGCTTTATATGGGAATATAGAATAGGTTTTCTAACAATCTAGTTGTCCTGAAGACACTTCTAGGAGTTTGGGATTACAAAAGGCATCCCTGTTAAAAGTAAATGAATTTATTAATTCATCTTAATGAGCTATATCTTCTAGATTCACATTACTTTGGCATACTTTGTTAACCCTAATTCTTAAAGTCTTGCTGAAATATCCCTCAACCATGTATTAAGCACCTACTATGTGTCAGGCAATGTTTCACAATGATCTCTAGAATGCTGTGGGAAAATCAGGAAACTGTCACTGTCCACTTGGGGAGAGGAAAGAAGGAGAGGCTGAAGGTATGTCAATCTGGGCACTTTAGGATCTAGCTGGCTCTCCCTACAGGTAAACTCCTTTATTTACCAGTGCTAACTTTAGAAGACTCAAGTTTTACTTTTATTAGGGATGGCAGCAATTTGCTTATTGGATGGTAACTTTAGCGATGTATGAACTCATGATCCTGAGAGGTCTACACCTGTTTAAGAAATTGCCTCTGATCTGAGTAAATGACCAGGACCAACCTTGAAGGCCTCAACAGGATAACTGTATAAGAACACAACTCTGCAGTACAACATTTATAGAGCAGCAAGGTACAGGGGTTAGGGATCACAGAAGAGAAGCAGCTTTCTTTACACAATGACCCCAAGTCATTATCACTTACACGGAGAGAGTAAATTAGCTTAATTTGCCAGTGGCTATATAATGCAGGCACCTCTGTGGTACAACATAGCAAAATGATGCTAACTTCTTAATAGAGTATGAGAAAAAAGCAGTAGTAGCAACAAATATGTACATACTCTGTTCATTTTCACAAGAATACAAGGGTGTCCTTTAGAGTAGCCGAACTCAGGATCATTCACACCACTGCAAGCTTGAAGTAAGTCAATAGGAAACCGACATGCAACATAAACTGGACCCTTCTGTTCAAAAAGGGTTCCACTGGGGCAGATTGTGAGATTCTTCTGTTCTTCTGAATCATATGCTAAAAAGGAAACATATGTGTGTATAGGTCAATCGAAAAAGATCTTAAAACACAACCAAGAATATAGCATCCTTCAAACAACATTCTTCGAAGATAAAAACAGCAATACTAATTAGCAGATAATTTTATGAAAAGAATGTTGTTTGTTCCTTTAACTTTTAACAGCTATCTAATGCTCTAAAGTGTACTGCATTTCAATAATGATGAGCTGGATTACAGATCAATCTCTTGTGTCACCATTAGGTGGTGCCAGCCAAGGCTATCGCGTTATCTGAATGGCCTTCTATGTGCCTGGCTCAAGATACAATGGTGAGGACATGAAGAGGCACCGCCGCTGCCCTTACGGAGCTTACAGTATAGTAAGACAGATGTTAAGAATAAAATCACAACTATGGTGGTCTACCCTAGGGCTATGGTGGTCTTACCTAAGAGCTGAGAGCTAATGTATCGCAGTTAGAGAACAGTGTTGTTTATAGCAGAGATGTCTGGAAGTATAACTAGATCGACTCAAAACTGATAAAGAAGTAAAATGGTTACAACTTAGAGATGAGGAAGAAAGGAGAGAAATATACAATAGTTTTTTCAAATGCTTGTTCTGCACTGGCACAGTGTTAGGCCAAAGTGGCAGAACAGTGATCAAGCCGGAGGTGGTCCCCACTCTCAATGAGCTTAGTGTATTGGAAATAGGTAAGCTGTTTATACGTAGTACAATAGTGCCTCAAAAGGAATTATTGGTGTCAGTAAAACGGGTACCAGATAAAGGCCACTAAAACGAATTCAACCAAAACAGGAACCAAAATTTCAAAGTAAATGTATTTACAAGGAATTGTCAACCCAATTCTTTGAGGTATTAAAAATGGCTGTCTTTATTCTAAAGTGAGGAAGGTCATTTGGAACTTGACTGTAAATGTCTCCAAAACAAAATTTGGATTCAATTGTTCTGTTTGTGTCTATCTGTGTATGTCAATATGTATGTGTTGTAAACATAAGATAATTCCCTACCTCTGGATGGTATTATTAAAATTTAACTTAAAGGCATGTGCTTATAAGGATTGGGTATTATAAAATTCTCAGAAATAGAGAAACTAACTCAAATGCTTTTCAAGTTCACATGACGCAAGATTAATCCATAGTAAATAAAAGCTATTTTAAGTTTGCTGGTTTAAGTAAAAATGGACATGTCTTTATTTTGCCTGGGTTTTACAAAAATAAGTTTGTGTTAATAACTGATTTTGATAACTATGGAAAATGTTTCTATCCTTGGGTATAAGATCCATTTCCAATACTGCCCTTCTGTGGATACATTAATGATAAATGAGCAGCAGAATAAGGATTATATTAAGGTAGAAAAGAGGATTTGGGTGGAAATGAGACCAGAGGTTATAAAATGTCCAAGCTAAAGAACGCTAATTGCTTACTTCTTAGTTTCATGAGGCAATGAAGTTTTAAGGGTAATAAAATCTCAATATAGTAGGAAAACTTTGTGGACACCTCAAAAAGATTTGAAACTGCAATGGGAAGATTGTAAAATAAGTGATAAAAACTTCTCGGGTATATTGTACAGGAAGAATGGTTGTAAATTAAACGGTCAGGGCTAAACAGGGCAGTTTGGTTCTTTCCTGCTAAGCCTGTTGGCTCTCCATTTTTTGGTTTTTGCATTCCTTCATGCCTCACTATGCATTCAAACTGAACTCAGATGAAGGAACTTATGAACCGACATTATTGAAAAAAGACATCTTGTATTATTGCCAAGGTTTGACTAGAGTCACTTCAAGAAAATGTCAAGTTGGTAACTGCTTTCTTTCACAGGGAGCTCCCAGGAGACAAAAGATCATTGACTGCTACCTGGAGATTTTGTTTACTTGAAAGGACATCAAATAAAAGACAGAAGGGACTTATCCAGGAGCCTAACAGTAAACGGACACCTACTCCTATTTAGGACATCAAAAATCAAGGATTAATATTGCACTCAGAATCCATTTTGATTTTTTAAAACTATTTGCTAATTATATAAATAATAAGTTATGTTTCTTTGTGTTATATATAGTCCAACTGTTTATGATTACTGAGCATGTATAAAATAACACTCTTTTCGTGGCTTATGTAAATGTTATACTAGATGCTAAATATAGAAAAATGAGACAAAAGTCAAATGTGGGATCATAACAGTACATAGTATAGAAATGGTCCAAAGCGTTTCTTTGCAATTAAGTCCATAAGTCTCGACTACCTTCCATTTACCTGCCCTTCCCTTTCTGGGAAAAATTCAGCCTCAACTCATATCCCATGGTTATGGTATTGCCCCATCCCCAGTGGTCTATCTACCATTTCAACAAGACAACATCAATTACTGAAACTTCCTAAGAATAAGACTTCATAGCACTGTGAGACCATGCTGTCTGACCAAATGCATCCTTTGGATTGATACGACCTAAAAGATGAACTGTGCAGGAAAAAGAGGTTCTATGTAAAGTAACATCACAGGGTGATGTGATCATAAATTTCTAATTGGTCATGGTGGGCAATCATACCCCAGGACTATAACTTGTTTAGTGAAGGGTTTTAACCCAGCCCTGTGTGTGGTTTTTGTGCATCTAGGTTAACACACCTTGAAATGACAGAAGTAATTCCCCTGGAAGGGGGTAATAACCTTAAAGCGAGCATACAATCTTGTTAACTATCCTGCAATCCCATAGCTATGTTATTTCCTTCCATCCAAGTAATCTTCCTTTTCCTTAAATGTAAAAAAAGAAAGCTGCAAAACTTTTTGAGATCTTGTTTCTGGCATATATTGTTAGTTTGGTTCAAATAAACTCTTATAAAAACTCTCTACAGGTTTGGAGTGTTTCTTACATAGACACAGGTTACAGTCATATGCCACTTAATGAGGGTTTCTGTTCTGAGACTCGTCCTTGGGCAAGTTCATCATTGTGAGAACATCAAAGAGTGCACTTACACAAACCTAGGTGGTATAACCTACTACACAAGCAAGCTATATGGTATAGCCTATTGCTCTGTAGAGGAGGAAAAAGTATTTTTCCTTTGTCTTTCTGGGTTCTCGGCTGAGACATTCCTATAATAAAAACAGATCAACAGGAGAAAAACAGTTTAATAGCATGTATACTTCCTGTATACATGGGAGAACCCAGGAAAACTGAGTAACTGGTCAAAATGGTTGACTGTGCCTCCTTAAATATTAGCTTCAGATGAAGACAAAAGATGATGTTGGGGTGGAATCAGTTATGGGAGATTACCTGAAAAGGCACAGCAAAGGAGGATAAGGTTATTACTCAGATTTACCTTTGTCTTCTATATTGACAAGTTTCTAGAGATGAGGTCAACGTCCTTACAAATGAAGATCTCTCCTACAAATGTAAAGGTCTTTTACAAAGAGCAACTACTAGCTAGTTTTCAGAGCTGCTCCCATGTCTGCTATTTCTTAAAATTAACCAACCTAAAATAATCCTTATGCCAGAGACATAGTTTAGAGTGAAAAATTCTGTTCTCCTAGGCTATAAATTCATACAGCATGGTACTATATTGAATACTGTAGGCAACTGTAACACAATGGTATTTGTGTAATGTGTTGCACTATTACCTCACGATGGCTAAGCTACTGTGTCACTAAGCAATTCGAATTTTTCAGCTTCGTTTTAATCTTATGGGACCACCATGATACATGCAGTCATTGACAGAAACATGTTATTTGGCACATGACTGTATACGAAGAAAAAGATAAAAAATAAGGGTCAATGAATTCGAAGTCCCAATAAAGAAGAATAGTGAGGAAAAGTTAAACAAGCAAACCAGAAGGACCGAGGTTATGTTAGGAAAGCCTCAATCAGTGATTTTGATAATGGAGTCCTGCATGTTCTAAAGAATGACTGTAGGCGTGTGTGGCTGAGGAAGAGGTGAGGCAATCAATAACCAATAGGCCAGGGCATCTGATAATTAGTCACATGAATGTGAATGTTAATAACACGGAGTTAAGGCCAAGCAAAACATGAGAAAAAACTGGGATGGGACTACAGTAAATACCATTCCTAGCCCCACCTCCTTCTCCCACATGCATAATACTGGATCCAAAAGATCCAAATACTTAGAGGCGTTATTTTTACAATACAGTTTAGTCTATTAAACAATTTCTCTTTTAATGCAGATATAAGTCTTACGTCAATGAACTTACTCATGTACTTATTATAGAACAGAAAATTTAAATCAACTGTCTATTAGGTGTAGACCCCTGTCTTTCCACAGGTTAGAATATCAGAATGTCATGACTAATCATAAAATCTACTTCCAAGTCCTCTCATCTGACTATATTTAAAAGGAAAAAAGAAAAAAGGAAAAAGGTAAATAAACTCTAAAATGATTTTCCTAAATGTAAGCATATTTGGTGCTGCTCTCTATAGCAACTAACTTTGCCTTACTCTAAGAAAACATACTTACGCTTTAGAAACCTCTTAAGGTCTTCAATGTACCCTTTATAGGTCTCTGGGTTAGATATACTGAATGAATAATCCAACGCAGTCACTGGTTTTGGAAAAACCATAAGTCCTATAAAGAAAGAGATAAAAGAAAAAGGGGGAAATTAACTGCAGCAAATTCCCTTCTCTCCTCCTTTCTTCATACTCTTATCCTTAAAAGGCAGATCTCAATAAATCATGTGGAAAATTGTGCTCACAGGTAGGCTGAAATTATCAAGAAACTTCCCACTTCTGACTATGAAGGTCGACACTATAATGAAGACAATTCCAAATCCTCAAAATCAACTCAGACATTACCAATTAGAAACCTTCCTAAATCTGATTTGCTCTAGTTAATTCTAAATGCTCTGTTCCTTACTTTAAAAGATAGAGTTTTACTTTGTACTTTTTATATTCATTTTTCTATCAAATATTTTTAGGTTTTGCCAATTTGCCATTAATACATGGAAAATATTTTTAGCAAAGCAAAATCGAAGCACCTTTGTCATTCAAATAACAGCTATCTGAAAACATTCATAAAGAAAGCTTACATTATTCAGTGAAAGAGGCCTATACAACTTTTAATTATGTTAAATATTCTTCCTCCGATAATAAAACTGCTCTATAAAATGTGGTTTTCTCATACTGAATTTGGAGTATAAAACCATTAACAATTTCATATCAGGAGTCAATACCCTTGTATACAGAACATGTTGCATGTGTTTATTAACTGAAAATGTAACCATATTTATCTGCAAGAAACATAATCAGGCTTCTTCTAACTGTAATATAAACTTTCCTCGTTGAAAAAGCATTAACTCTAGATTATTAATTTGGCCTTGCAAAAAGACTTAAAATCAATACTAAAAATTTCACAAATCTCTAAACATTCCCCATCATAGTTATTAGAGACAATATCCCTTGCATTGAATCTGAAAATACACAAAAACAGGTAGTGTTTTAATTTTCATTAGAATTGCTGCTCACAGACATCTATTCTTAAATCAGATCTAGTTTCTTTAAAAACCTAAATATTTGCCTATTTGATCTGTGTGGCTCTTGAGAAACTAGATCCACCGCTACTCAAATATGATGAAACAATATTCCTAAATGGCAGAGCAAATCTTATTCTACATGCAGCACAAAATAGTTCCCAAATAAAATCCTCATTCACCTACCACAACAACAGAGCAGATCTCTTGGATATGGGTAATCACATGTGTCTATTTTTCCTTACTACTCCACTCACAGCAAAATCATTATAAAATCGATAGTAAGCTGATTTTTTTTTTTTAGGCAAGGCAACCCTTGGTTGATCTCACAGATTGCAAGGATCTCATCAGTTTACAATCTCTTATTTTTTTTTTATTTTTTATGCCTACAGCACCTAGGTGGTCTCCCATCCAAGTACTAACCAGGCCCAATCCTGCTTAGCTTCCAAGATCAGATGGGATCGGGCTTGTTCATGGTAGCATGATCATAGACAATTCTGATTTTCATTGTAGTGTGAATGAAAACAGGTTGCTGTATTAAACTGAACAGAAAGTAACCTGATCATAAATTCCTAAGGCAGGTCATGATGCGCAGTCACATCTTAGGTCTATAACTTCCCTAGTAAAAGGTTATTTTTGCCTTAAGCAAGCCTTATCCATTGTTCTTGGGTTACCAAACCTTTGAAATGACCTTTTTCAAACCCTTCCAGAAGGGAAACCACCCTCAGCAGAACACATAATCTTATTAATTATCATGTAATTCAATTAATGCTCCCCTTGCTATCTCCTCCCTTCAAGTAATCTTCCTTACATTCATTCTCTCCTTAAACTGCACTTATTCTGCGGAGCATTTGAGATTTTGCTTCCCAGCAATGTCTTCAGTTTGGCTCAAATAAACTCTTACAAAAATTCTCTACAGGTTTGGACATTTCTTACATAGGCAGTAGAAATAAAACCTCTTATCATTCAACATATGAAACAATGATCTGTGATGTCTGATTTTGTTTTTAAGGTTTTACAGCAGCAGCAAGACATATATTTCAAGTAAAGTCAACGCAACTTGCACATAACTGTATAAAAACACCTACCTTTTAACAAAAACCTAAAACATGCAGATTTCTAAATTAAATTTTAAAGAAATACATATATAAAAGATTTTATTGTTTTACATGATGATTTCCAAGAGAATTTTAAAATGATTTAATCTACAAAAATCTGTCTTAAAACTGAAAATCGGTATCAGTTACTCCTTAGATTGCCTAGCAATGAATGCTCTTGGAGTCCTAGTTTCTAATATTCAGCAGCCCGTCTGAAACTCTTAAGTAAAAAACCAAAGCAGGAGTGTGCAGTACAGTTGTTATTTTTGACTTCAAATAAAGTTCTTAGCTTATCTGAAACCAAGAACATGAACAGAATGTGAAGACTACAATAACTCTCATTTCTTTATAATTTAAACCACTGGGGTATCAGTGTGTGTGTATGTACATGTGTGTCTGTGTATGGCTGTAGATGGGCAGTATGTGCTTATATTATGTATGTATTAGGTATATATTAATGCATATACTGATTTCAAACTAGCATTTATCTTACTGGGTACTAACACATTATTGAAATGATGGTCATGGTAAAAAAACAAACAAAAAAAACTTAGAAAATACAAGTAGGAAAAAAATTACCCATAATCCTTTTATGAAGAGAAAATCATGTTAAACAAATGTATATCTAATATTATATATACATATGAAAGTATGCACATATATATTTATTGATACTAAGATACATCAAGTACTACAATTGGTAAATAATTTTAAGGAACTCAAAACTGTACTTAAATATACTGAACATATTTTATTGCTTATATTATTCAAGCAATTATAAAGAGTTTACTATTTCTGAAATAGATCAGATCGTCTTCAATGGTAATAAAGTCACGTAACTCAAGTAGCAAGAAAAATAATTATCTTCAAATTAGTCCAGGTAGAAAGAGAACAGAGCTACGATGAGAGACAAGGGAATAATCAGCATGGAGCTAGTCTCTGACAGTTGGTTGAATAAACTGAAAGAGTTAAGAGTTATTCATGCTGTTTAGACAAATAATAGTTACAAACAAAGGAAAAGCCATTAGAACAAACTGCTCTAAGAAAAAAAGGTTGGGGAAATGGGTTCAGTTTGGCTGTTGATATGGCTCAGAAGTCCATGCAGAACAAGGATCTAGATCAGGGTTCCTCTGTTTTGGCACTATTGACATTTTGGACTGGGTAATTCTTTGTTGTGGTGGGTTGTCCTATGCATTGTAGGATATTTCTTTAGCTACAGGCCTGACTTCTACTCACAGTAGTACCTCTCCAGCGTGACAACCAAAAATGCCTCAGACATTGCCAAATGGCCTCTGGAGGGCAAATCATCTCTGGATAAGAACCACTGCTCCAGACAGAAACCTCCTGCTAGATTCCCACCTTCCCTGGCCCTCCTGCTATCCACATCCTACTTCTCCCACAGAGCCTTCCACCTTTACTGTCTTGAGAAATTGTTTACATTTTGGGGAATTATATATACTAAAGTTGGCACATTACTATCTTCTATAAAAACTGTCAGCACGTTGAAGATAAACAAGGGCCATGTCCAATAATGAAGGCAGCGCTAACAATTCAAAGCCTGTTTGGAGGTAGATGTGATTTAAACAAGTGTTTCAGTTAAGATTTTTTTCCTGTACTACGTACGGTCTATTCCTAATATCCTGGAGAATTTTTTCCTTAAGGTTATCAATAAGGCAGAATTAAACATATTAACAGTATACTCATTTTACTCTCTATTGATGTATCATTATTTAATATTTCTTACCACTTCTACACTAAGCAATTAAAACCATGAAGCATGTATTTTACAAGACCAAGGCTCTAACCTAAGCTAGAACTGAAATACTTCATAAGTAAATTAATTCAGGACAAAGTTAAACTGCTCCACATATTCACAAAAGCCATTCATATCTATATTAATCAAATTTGGCTTCACTATAATTCTCAATATCCATTTCTGCTTACTCCTGGCAAAGGACTTAAGATTTATCAGGCCAGGTCTTTTATCAGTATATAAATATTAAAGGTCTTTGTATCAGTATGTAAATATTAAATAACAAACAAAAACCAAAACTCTCATATTATCTAACCCCAAGGCTTGTCTTTTATCAGCTATGTAAACAGATTTATGATGAAGATATAAAAGCCCCAATAAGTGTAACATAATTACCTGGACTAGAAATCTGGTCACGATATTTTGGAACCTCATCGTTCAAAGTCTGAAGCATAACCCACATTGTGAATGTGAAGAGTGCAGCCAGGAACCCATAAAAGACTTGGTAGAAGAGCAAGATCAAACCTATAAAGAAAATAAAACTTGTGAAATTTAGAGATACACACATGTTGTGTGTGCATGTCCAGGTTAAACAAACAAACAAACAATCACTGCAAGACCAGGATTCCAAGCTTTGCCATACATACAGCCAAGTATCTCCAAATTCACAAAAATGTGAATTTGCCCAAGCAAGGGGTATTTCAGCAGGCAGCACCCATCCATCCTGTGACCCCCTCTCCTCTAATACTTCCAAGTAGCTTCCACCGAGCATACAAATGAGGTTTGATTCATGCAGACTCTTAAGCAGCAAGAAATCTGGCCAAGGTTTACCTATGTTATCTATCCAGGGTTAAGAAAAATGGGTCATGTCTAGCCACTGTTCCAATCTCAACTAGGTGTCTGACAATTCAGTTCTAGCACCAACCACCCGAAGGAGCAAAGATTCCACTAGTTCAGTGCTCAGTCCTCCCCAACAATGCTCTCACTTCAGATGCCATCCAAACTTCTAACCAACTGGCTACCAATCTGGGAGGTTCTCACCATCCCTCAGGTTTGATAGTTTCCTAGAATGGCTAAGCACTATACTTAGGAGTACAGTTTTATTATCAAGGGGTTTGGGAGAGAATGCAGTTTCTATGCCCTCTCCTCCTGGAATGAGGACACACCATCCACCTACCACATCAATATATTCCCCAACCTAGAAGCTCCACTAAGCTCCAGAGTTGTTATGGGTTTCTTTAGGTAGGTATGCCTAAATCACTGGCCCCATGATTGAACTCAATTTCCAGCCCTCTCTTCTTAGGGGTCAGAGTAGGTCCAATCACTCCATAATTGGTCCTTCTGAGTACAAGGCCCCCATGGAACCTATCTAGGGGCCCACTATGAGTCATTCCATTGCATAATAAAGACACTCTTATCACCCAGGAAATTCCAAGGGTTTTTAGAAGCTCTGAGCTAGGAACCTGGGATAAAGACCATATGAATTCTTTTTTTCACATGACACCTGCACTCATAATTTGCATGGAGAGTCATTAGGCTTCATCAAGGTCTGCACATACACACCTGCTCACTTCTGAGACCCTGTGATCTGACTAGCTCTACTCCTGCAAACTTCCTAGTTACCTAAGGGTATCCAGATCCTAGAAAGGCTGTCATTTCTCAAAGAATTCTATGACTAGAAAATACTTTCCCTTGGTATATAAATTAGCATTCTGTTTACATTTTAAAGATTTTTTTTTATCACAGAGGAAAGCATACTTTTTAAAAAAATTAATTTTATAAACTTTAAAATCCTTTGCATATTTAAGTTTTTAAAAATAATTTTTATAGAGGTATCGTTCACATTCCATATATCTATGAGTGGAACTGCTAAGCCATGTGGTTAGGCTTTTGAGTAAGTGCTAGTGTTTTCCAAAGCAGCTGTACCATTCTACATTCCCACAGCAGGGTTCCAACGTCTTCATATCCTCATCAGCACTTCTTACTGTCTTTTTATACAGCCACCCTAGTGGGAATAAAGTGGTTATCTCATTGTGGGTATAATTTGCATGGCTAATGATGTGGAGCATCTTTTCATGAACTTATTGGCCATCTGTATTTTCTTTGACTAAATGTCTATTCAGATCTGGCCTATTTTTAAGTTGGGTTAGTTGTCTTTTTATTTGAGTTTTCAGAGTTTTATATTTACATATTCTAAATACAAGCCTCTTATCAGATATAAGATGTACAATTATTTTCTCCCTTTCTCTGGGTTGTCTTTTCACTTTCATGACAGTGTCCTGTAGAGCAGAAAAGTTCTTAATCTTCACTAAGTCCAATTTACCCATTATTTGTTTCTTTGGCTGCCTGTGCTTTTGGTATCATATTGAAGACACCACTGCCTAATCCAAAAATCATAAAGACTTGCATCTACATTTTCTTCTAAGAATTTTATAGTTTTGGCTTTTAAGTTTGGATCTTTGATCCAATTTGCATTAATTTTTGTATACGGTACGAGTAAGGGATACACCTTCACTGTTTTGCATGTGGATATCCAATTGTCCCAGTACTGTTTGTTTAAAACCATTTGTTCCCCTATTGAAAGACTGAATTTTCTTACAAATGAGCATGTACTATTTATATAATAAAAAATATATACACTCAAATTTTATATATTTATTAAAATTTTAATGGCATTAAAAAAAAATTAAACAAGATTAAATAAACCTGCCCAAGAGTAACCTACCAGTAAGAGAAACATCCAGAACAATACCACTCAATGTGGGACCTTACTTGGCTTGCTCTTCCAGGAAGCTGCAAGTTGTTACCTTTTGTAATCAAAACCCTCATTCTCTGAAAAATACATCACTCAAGCATTCTGTTACTGGAGGTGATAGAAATTTATGTAGATTTGTTCCTTCTCTGCAAGAGTTCAGTTACTATATGAGTCAGACATGTAAACCAAGAGTTACAGATATCAAGTGCTAGGAAAAAAGAGAATTAACTGTCTATAGCAGGGAGAAGGAAAAGGATTTTATTAAAGAAGGCCTCCCAGAAATAAGTGAGTTTGCTCACCACAGATGGAGAAAAGGAGGAAGCTCTGGATCAAAGACCAGATGACCAAATGACCCCACAGCAGGAGCAGTCAGGTGAGTAAACCTTGCTCCTACCTGCCACACGAACACGCCCCCAGTGCCAACCAACTATACTAACAGTAGCATCTACTCTGAAGTGGGAGTAGGGAGCATGGAGCTTGGGCTGAAAAAGTGGGCAATGTCCTGGATGGGTTGGTAAACACCTAAAGGAGTAGAGTCTCTCCACACCTAGACAAACTCTTGCCTACATATGCTACCTGCATCCCTAATGCAGGTAGTCTAACTACAGAATCAATAATTACAGGAAAGTCTAACTATAGAACAATAATTACCAAATATTTGAGAAAAAAACTAATCCAATAAAGTATCATACTCAACCAAGAATGTAACTAACATCAGCAAAAACTGGGTTATAACAGCAAAAAGAGCAAGGGGTGCAGGAGAAGGGGAGAGCATACGTATAACTAAAATGTAGAGAAGGCAAAAGGATGGTTTTTTAAAAACTTGATTTCACATTCTGATTATCAAAATAAAAAACTTAGTAGATAAGCTGACTGGACAAGAGTCAAATTTTTAAAAATCCAAATACCTAAGAAAATAAATAGGCAAACGAAAGATTAGGAAATTTTTTTTTGCAAAATATGTAACCAACAAAGGACTTAGCTGCATCTAGAACATACAAAGAACATCACACATTTTTTTTTAATGGGCAAAATTTTTTAACAGAAACTTCACCAAATTGTTAAGGACTGGAAAGATAAGCTCATGAAAAGGTGCTCAACATCATTAAACATCAAGGTAGGGCAAATGAATACCACAATGAGCCACCACTACATGCTTACCAGAATGCTAGAAATTTTAAAGACTGACTATAACAAGTGATGGCCCAGGAGCGGAGCAACTAAAACTCTTATACACTCCTGGTGGGAATGTACCTATCAAAACAAAACAAAACAAAATAAACATAAAAAACCATTCTGTTAAACAGCTTAATCATTTTTTGAAAAGTCAGTAACATACATGTACAATATGATCCAGCCAATAAATTCTGATATCTGATCAAGAAAAATGAAACCACAGAGGAACAGATATATGAATACTCAAATACTTGATTTGTAACAACTAAAAACTGCAAACAACCCAAATGTACATCAACAGATGAATTAATTCTTCTATATTCATACAATGGAATACTATTCATGAACTATTTCTCAAAATAATTATGCTGAATGACTTAAAATTTGAGAAAGCACATGTATTTAAAATTTGAGAAAGCACAAACTAAAGTGTCAAAAAGCAGATCTATTTTTGCGTGGAGACTGGAAAGAGAGAGAGAGAGAGAGAGAGAGAGAGAGAGAGAGAGAGATTTACACAGTGGCAAGAGGAAATTTTCTGGGTGATGAATACATTCATTATCTTGATCGAAGTGAGCTTCATGAGTACAGTATATGTACATGTACATATTGAGTATATGTCAAAACTCAAGTTGTACTCTATGTCAATTATACCTCAAAAAAAGCTGTTGAAAAAACACAAAAATTTAAAAGAGCTAACCTAGAGAACTGACCAAACTAAAGAAAAAAATCAGCTGAAAGATCAAGCCAAGGTATTCTACAAAACTAGGCAAAAAGACAGGGAATGTATCTATGGAAATTGTTGAGACAATGGGGGACAAAATTAGAATATCAACAAACCTAATAATTCCACCAGAAAAGATCCGAGAGGGGCAAATGCTCAAAGAAATAACAAATTTTGTACCTAGTTTGGCAAAGACTGAAAAATATTGGAAACCATCCTCTACCTAGACACATAGGTGAAATTTCAGAACACCAAAAATAAAGAGAAAATTTCTTAAAGAGTCTAAAAAGATAAAACAGGTTACCTAAGGCAGAGAAATATGACCAATGTCAGATAACTCATTAGCCAAAAATGAAAAAATATACTCCAAGTTGAGAAAAAAATGATTGTGAACTAAAAGATCAATCAACTAGGACTCAGAATTACCACCTTCAAATCCTACCTGAAAGAACTGGTCATGCAATACAAAAAAATTGAAGAGCAATAGCAAAAAACTGCTAACAACTCAAATATCCTCAAACAAAGCAAGGGAGAAATAAAATACAATATATGATGGAAAACTATAAACAGTAGTTTAAAAAGAATGAAACAGATCTCACAAACCCTAGGTAGAAAAAAGTAACCTCAAAATGATATATACCACAGTGCTTAAATTTAAACACTCAAAAGAGTTACAGACTTAAATTACAAAATACAAAAACAACAGAAATAAAAAACAAACAAAACAAGGCCATGTTCTCTAAAATCAAAGTAAATATGTTACAAATTAAAATAAAAATTCAGAAAATAAACTTCTAAATAATCTTTGGATCAAAAAAGACAACAAAAACCTGAAATATCCAGAATTCAAATAATGTAGTCAGAGCAGAACAAAGGAAAATCCATAGCTAGCACTATCCGGAGACCAAAAGTGGACAGAGTACTCACACAACTTTTACATATTTATTTTATTTTATAAACAGACAGAGTTTACATACTGTAGTGTGATAACGACACAGGTCTGGAAATTCAGATCAACAAAAGAATATCCAAGAAAGAATCCACATAAAATGAAGTTCTACATGAAACAAAGTTGGCAATTCAAATCAGTGAGGAAAGGATGGATTATTCAATATATTTTGGGATATGTGATTAGAACAGCTTCTAAAAGACTGTTAAATTTGTGATGTTAGTTCAAAACAAGTACAATTTAAAAAAAAGAATTAAGAGACGAGAGCAAAAAGATGAGCAAGTGACTAAAAAGGAGTGAAAACTGAGTAAACATAAAAATACACTCAGTTGCAGTTATCAGAGAAATAGCAACTTAAACCAATCAGATACCAGCATCCCATAAAACTGGCAAAATTTTTAAAGAGTAATAATAGCCAATGCTTAGAAAGTTGAAGGGAAACAGGTTCTTTTATTATTATTATTATTATTATTATTATTATCATCATCATCATTATTTTAATTTTAATTATTTTTTTTCTTTTAGGCAAGGCCAGTCTTGATTGACCTCACAGAATGCAAGGACCTTGTCAGCTTACAATCCCTTATTTTTTATTTTTTACTCCTACAGCACCTGGTCATCCTAGGTGGTCTCCAAACCAAGTATTACTCAGGCCCGACCCTGCTTAGCTTCCGAGATCAGACAGGATTGGGCTTGCTCAGGGTGGCATGGCCGTAGATGAAACAGATCCTTCTATCCACTGCTGGTGAGAGTATTAATTGGTATAGCTTTTTTAGAGGACACTATTAATATAAATAAGTATATACTATAAACTAGAGATTCCATTTCTCAGTATCTACCCCAAATAAACAGTTGTGCACATACACACTGTAGCAATTCTTAAGAGGAAAACTAGAAACAATCTAAATATTCATCACAAAGAAATATATGTATCTTGGATATATACTCTACTCTCTGAAAAATTATGCCATGATTCAAAGAAATCTTTTTTTTTTAACTGACAAAGAAACACAGCCAAGACATAATAAGTGAAGAAAAAAAAGTTGTAGAACATATATATTTTCCTATTACTCATGTAAAAGTGGAAAATTACTTATTCTCTCATATTCCATATACAGACATAAATAAATGCATTGGAAAAAGACTAGTAGGAAAACTGATAATCATTATCTGCAGGAAAGACTCCATGACTGGTGAAGGCAGTCAAGAGAAACATATGAATGTATTTGTGTATTCTTTTTTCTCCAAGATTCAGTTAGGAATATTTACTAATACATAGAAGATTTAAAAATAAACCCATAAACCCACCTAGATTCTACAGTTAATATTCTATTCTGTTTATCTCATATCTAGTCCTAGTCACCATTTACCTATTATTTTATACATTTCAAGTTGGAATACACTTCACCCCTAAACACTTTAGCACACATATTAATTAAAATTGATGTAAAAATTACATTCGTTGAAATACACAAATCTCCAATGTACTAACAGATGGCTTCTGACAGACACATTCTCCTATGATCCTTCCTCCACCAACATATAAAACACTGGCATCATCCTACAAAGTTCTCTCATGCCCCTCCCCAGTCAATCTCCACGCCCACTACTCTAGAGGCAAACACCATTCTGGGCTTTTTTCCAGCATGCATACATAAGTGCTCTTGTTTTAGAATTTCACATAAGTGAACTCATATAGTATGCATTCTCTTTGGTAAAGCTTCTTTTACACTAAGCCTAATTGTGAGATTCATCCGGATTCTGTGTATCTGTAGTGCATTCTTTTATTTATTTATTTATTTTTTTACTGTTGAGTAGTATTCCATTGTGTGGATATACCAGATTGTCCAGCTTCCTGATGATGGACACTTGGGCTGATTCCAGTGTGGAGCTACTATGATTATTCTTATACAAGTATTTTTGTGGACATGTTTCATTTCTCTTGAGTAAACACCTAGAAGAACTACTAGGTCATGGTCTAGGGATATATTTACTTTTATATGAAAATGCTGGACCTTTATCCAAGGTGGATATACCAAGTATTTTGTTTTAAGAAGTATTACAGTTAACAGTGGTTACCTAGGGAAGAAGCTGAGGATGACTGAAGACTTACTGATTATTCACATCCATATTGTAAAATTTCAAACAATGGTATTACTTTTGTCATACAAAAAGAACAAAGCCAAGAGTCCACGATCCATTTAAGAACAGTTCAGGCTTCTTGGGTCAGCCTAGACTACTAACTCTGAAATTCCAAAGCTGAGGTCGGCAAACCATGGCTGCTGCCTGTTTTTTGTCAATAAAATATTGAGAAAGAGCCAGGCCCCTTAGTTTATGTATTGTCTGTGACCACTTTCAAGCTACAATAGCAGAGTTGAGTAATTGCCAGAAGGCACAGTATGGCTGGCAAAGCCTAAACTATTATCTGGTCCTTTAAAGAAAAAGTTTGCCACTTCCTGTTCAAATCATTTATGTAGGCTTTGGTTTTCATTTCAAATTGACATTTGAAACTACCTTATATACAATTTTCTCTTAGAGATGGAGATGTGAAACTAGGATTTAGGTTTAAATTCTGAGTCCTAATTGGGTAATCTGCTTAGTATATTTGTGTACTTCTAAGATTCACTAAAAAAAAAAAAAATGCTAACATTTTTACTATGATGCCCTATCTGGAAACTTCAAAATGAATTAGAAGTTTAATTGACTAGAATAACAGTGAGCTAAGAATTATACCTTCATGTATAAGTATCTCCACAAATAAGACTTTCAACATGGAGCTACACCGATTAACCTACCATACTCTCAAATTTAACCCAAGGAATAGGTGACTCACAAGCTGAAACTAATTAAATGACAAACTGTTCAGCTCCCCCCTCCTCAAAAAAAAGTGCTTACTATGTGCTAGTTGTGGTACAGATATAAAATGCAGATGAAAATCCTGCTCTCTGAGAACACTGGTTAAAAGGAGCACTATATATAAGCTTTAATCCAGGATACAAAGTTCTAGGTGTTATGGGAGATAAATATGGTATTATTTTCACCTGAACATATTTGGAGAAGGCTTAAGGCAGAGCTGGCACTCAAGTAAGGTCTGTGAGTAGGGCATAATTTATAATGCAGAGAATGAAGGGCATGGGAGAGGGAATTGTGTACGGCATTCCAGACCAAGGAGCCTCATATATACACCCATTTGGTTAAGACATATGATGTATGGGAAGGTGGGAAATGACAGGTCATAAGGTTGGAAACTTAGTTTCAAGCCAATATGCACTAGGCCTGGAATGCCAGGCTGTCTGGAACTTATTTAAACCTTCTGCAGGTAGTGGGGATCCAGTTTTGGGGAACGGGGAACAGCATGATCAAAGCTGCAGACTTGGATATAACCCAATAGCAAGCAGTGAGGTTACACTGGTGTAGGTCACAAAGATTCCAACAGATTCTTTGGATCTTCCTGAAGATGTGTCAGTAGTTAAAAGCCCACTTTATTCTAGAGCCAACAACACTATATTTTTTAAAAAGCGGCAAATAAAAGCTAGAAAGCTTTTATATGAACTTGGAACAACTTCGAAAAAGTTGCAAAAGCTCTTTAGCTGGTGCTTTAGGATTTTTAATCAGAGAATTTATAAGAAAAGGCATGACCAGATTTCAATAAAGAAGGGACAGTTTGGTAAGGAGTGTTAAGGGCTAAGAAATTACAAAAAGGTAGTTAGCATTATAAAGCTGGGGAAAATGAGCATCTCAGGCTCCCTGAATATGTGCTTTCACAAGATTCTGGGGGATGGGGGTTGCAGGGTAAGTAGGTCAGAGAAATTAATTTTCTGAATTGATTGCAGTAGTGGTAATGAGAGTGAGGGTCACAATCAGATTCAAGAGATATGGAACTGGTACAACTCCAGATTTTGAGACCAGATAACAAAAAGAATAGAGACGTTATTTTAAAAAATCACAAATAAAGGAACAACTAAGACTTCAGTGGAGGAAGGGGAAAGAGCCCCATTTGCAAGGTGATATATAAGATACTGGAATTATTTAAGCCTCACTCTTTCAGGTTTATGGAATATGCATAAAGCACCTAGAATCTGAGAGAGAGTTAACCAAGAAATAAAATCTGTGAGTGATCTTTGCAATTGCTTTGAGACTGCAAGGGAAGATGATGAAGAGAAAGCAAGGCCAAAGACAGTGCCTGGAAAATATACAATTAGGAAACATGAGAAGAGCAGGCAGGAAGGAAACAGGAAAGGAATGGTTAGAGAAGTATGAGTGGGGATAGGGGATATACACATAAAGGGCCACTTTTTATGCATCAGATACTACCCAAAGAAAAGTACTCATGCCTTGGACAAGAGTCAGTTCCAAAGTCATACCTTACCATGGCCCTAGGGAAATACTAGGCGGAAGTCACAAATAACAGCTAATTCCATAAACAACTCTTAAACAGGTATGTGGGAGGCTAGGTTAGAGAATTCTTTTCAGAAATATTAGTAATAGCACCCTCTAGGGGAGAGGATGACACTATCAAATAAGCCCTCATTAAATCTGAGAGCAAGTAAGCTTAGGAAAAAAAAAAGAAAAAAAAGCTCAAAAAGAGCAATAAAGCAGAATAATGTGGAGACCTGAGTAATAACCCTGGTTCTGTCATCCGAACCAGATGCATGACCCAGGTCACAAACTCAGCTAAATCTCCAACAAGAAAGTTAAGTGGAAGCTTGTTCAGAGCAATGTCCTTCTATAAAAACCCATCAATGCTATAGCCAAAAAAAGAAAAAAAGAAAAAAAAATGTAGCAGAGGGGAGAATGCCCAAACCTTGGAGGGACTGTTATACTGATATACCAATGCCATCAAAGACATTAAAAAACAATATTGCAGAAGGCTAAATTTCATGAGAACATTTCATAAGTGCTCATTCACGCAACAGGCTAGGCGTTAGGGAACCAAAGCTGAGAAAGAAGTGAGTAACAAGCCTATAGTCTAATAAATGGAAAACAATACTAAATAAAGTCATAAACACTATATTAGAAAATGGTATTATGGGATACAGAAGAGCACTTGACCAAGTCTTCAGGCATGTCAGGTTCAAAGATGTTCATCAGAGATCAGGCTGTGAAAGCTGACACGTGAGTAGCCATGTCAAGGTGAAGCAGAGAGGTTCAGAAGCTAGGAAACAGGCTCAGAGGGGTAGGAGAGAAGGATGTGGAATGATAGAGAGATGACAGGAGAGAAACAAGCCAGTGAAATTTACAGTTTGTATTTCATGCTAAGGAGCCCCGAGGACAATGGAGATTTACATGAAGAGGTATTTATGCAACAGCCAAATGAAGATTTCTGACAGGCAGTTGGTTATTATATATATATATATGCATATGACTAGAGATGCAGATTTGGGAGTCCTAACATAGAGGTAGTAGCTAAAGCCTCCAGAATACATAAGTTCTAGCAGAAAGTCTGGACAGTCCTCACAGAGGTGATGGAGAGGGCCAAGGACACTCCTAACACATCAAACTAAGAAGGTGGCAGAGGAATAAAAACCATTGCCCTCAAAATTAACTGATAAAACTAGGTATCTAACTATACATTTAAAATTTTTATTTACACATAGGAAAGAGACTTAAAAGGTTGAGAGGTTATTCTACTTCAAAAATCAACATAATGCATTAATTAGAAAATAATAAATGCATCTTTCAAAGTTAAATGTAATTTTCCTATTACACAATCATGTTAAATGACTGGTTCTTAATCAAACATAATGATAAATCATGGAAAAGTTGTTATTAAAGATATGAAGGTTTTAAAATTCTTTTAATATAGCTAATCTAATTCTATAGATATAAATTCAAAATTAATTTCATTTCAAAGAAATCAAATTATTTCAAGGGTGAGGGGAGCTTGCTCTTTAATAACAGTAAAGCACACACCATGGTAATTATAGTGATGTGGGGAACACAACACATAAACTTAGCCCTTGCTCCGCCCCCTCCCCTCCCATACCAGGTCCAGGAAGTACTGTCTCCTGCTAGAGGATGGATGCCTCAGTACAGCCTCTGCTGCTGTCTCTGCCACACTCACCCAGAACCGACCTTTCATGTATTCTCTGCACATAAGGTAAGGCAAGTCCTGTTACTTTTCCAATGCTTCACGGTTTTGTAAAGTTTGGTATGTCACACTCCACAGGACAAAGAACACCACCTCATAAAACTATGTGATACTGGGAAAATAAAAACACTTGCTTTCTCCCTTACAGTCAAGACTCCTAAGATGGGACAGTGTCTGATCTCCAAAGCCAAGCATTTACTGAGGCATGACCGACAATGGGAGCAGGTGACTGAGAAAATGGTACTTCATAGACCTATAGTAAAAGAAAAGGCCCAGGAACAAAATTTAAGTGTTAACAGTTTCAGTTCAGAATCCTCACTCTGCTTGGAATCAGTTAACTCAAGTTTTAAGTTAATATTAGTATCAAGCACCCACTGACAGATAACCTCAAGTTAATGAACTCTAAAGAAGCCCACAAGCAGATATCATGTCATGTTACAATTTTTTTTTTTAAAGCTCTGGCCTTGAGGGTGTTTAAAGGCCCAAGGATTGTCACCAAATGAGTGAATTTTGACAAGTCAGATATGTGGGTTAAATTTTCTCACCTATGAAATGAGGGCACAGGGCTAGGCTAGTGGTTTTTAAGCTTTTTTGACTCTGAGCCACAGTAAGAAATAAATTTAACATTGGGGATCTGTAAATAAAAAATACAGAAGTTTCATGAAATATTTTTCCGTAGAATAAAATTATTAGGTAGAGTAAACTTTAATGTTATTTCTATTCTAGTTCATTATTTTTTAAAAATGTGAATTTCAACACATGGTTCACTACTACCTACATTTTAAATAACACTGATGATCTCTAAGCTATCTTTCACTACGTTCACTCTTACTGTATTTAATGCATTTAGGATTAATATTCATAGTATCAGCCACAGAATGCTATAAATTTCTTAGTCTTGTTTTCATAACGCCAACTATGTATTCCTGATGTGCCCTTACAGTTCTGCTTAAGAAATCAGTTCTAGGTATACTTTGATCATCTATCTAGTGTGCTTTAGAAGGTTGTTGTGAAAACCAAATGAGGTGATTATATATATTTAAGCATTTTAAACTGCTGTAACCAAGTGTAAGATATACAAAGTGGCTACTCAAAATCTTTATATATAGCTGTTCTAAATAAGGCAATGTGATGTGACATGCAGTATTTTCACTTTATCCCAAATATAAATGGCAAAATTGCTTTTTAAATATACGAACTTTTAATGTCTAATGAATTTAGAGAGGAACCTCAGATTATATAGGACAAATGTACTAAAGACTTGAATATCTTAAAAGAATGTCTTTAAAATATCCTTGGGGTAGTAGAGAAGGCCTTTTCTACACAGTAGCAGACCCAGCAACTTTACCAAGTTCTAAAAAGTATACAAATACCCCTCCATTGCCACTTACATTAAATTTAAAAACTAGGGAAAAAAATTGCACAAATGAGTTTTTTCTTAAGAAAAGCTTAACATGTTTTCAAAATGTAAAAGTTACATATATAATACTTGACCTACAAATTCCACCATTAGCAACATATCTCAAGGAAATAAATTTGTAAAAAATGGGAGGAGGGACCAGTACCTACAATAAGGTACTGATTTTTTTTAAAAAAAATCAGGAGTTACTCATTTTTTCCCTTGATATCTCTCATGCATTCATGAGGTAAACACGTTAATAAACTTGTTTGTTAAAAAAAAAAAAAGTCACAATACATCTAACTATATAATGGAACACTAGTCAGCTATTAAAATGGTGATATAGATCTTTATTAACATAGAAGATGAGCACAATATACTCAAAAGATTATAAAGCACCTACTGTAGATTTCGTTTTGTAAAAAAGAAAAATGTTATACACATTTCTTAAGTCTGTCTAGATACATACCAAAATACTAATAATGGGCATTCTCTGGAATGATGAGAGCAGGCAGCTGGCCTATAGAGTTCTTTTCTGAGAATTAAAACCAGATACCCCTTTTTCCAAGAAGACCCCCATGCTCTAGGGTACATGGCCTAGTGAGCTGCGTGGAATTTCAGCCTCCACACACCACTCCCCAAAATGCCCACAGAGGGATGCCCTTACTTTGGGATAACTGGATAATATAGATAATTTTTACCTATTTATGTCATTCTGTGTTGGCTTACTATTATGATGATAAACACAGAAATCTACTATTTGTTGATAAAAATAATACTGCATTTTCAATTTGGAAAAAAGGTCTTGCCTTAATCCTGCCAATTTACTTGTACTACCTCTACTGCCCTTACAGAATGCCCTATGCTTTGATAGTTTGTGCACACGTTATCTATTTAAATGCATATATCAAATCAAATCTCTAACCCAATATCGTAATACAAAGTTTAGATTAGAGAGGGAGCACTATCTGCAGTAAGAAATCTCATTCACAAAGTGAAGATACTAATTTCTGGAAATGAGAATGCATGAGGAAGGGAGAAAGGAAGGAAGTCTACAAAAATTAATCCATCTTTACCACGCAGAAATTCCTTCAGCGTATGTTAATACACGCCAGAAACAATAATAATTGTTCACAAATTTCCCCCATTTAACTCCGGATGCAAGATGTATTTCCTCATCACAACAGTGGGTTCCCAAAAGACAGCCATTTAAATAAAAATCGTGAGTGATTACCATGCAGTTAGGCAAGGCATCTGTAAAATAATACAACCCCTGGACTAGGATTAAAGAGAGCTGGGTTCTTTTCTTGGCTTTGTGGAATATGTAATTTTAAGCAAAGCAAAATCACAACTTCTACAAACCTCATTTTTTTCTTTTTAAGGTGGGGGTTGGGCTAAAAAACCCCTAAGACCCCTTTCAGTTTGCGATAGGGCTTAAGCCACCTTTCCATCCACTCTGGAGGAGCCGATTTTAGTCAGCAGGAGGTTTATTTTCTAACTCAAAGCTAATTTACTTTTCTTCCTGCTCTTTTAAAAATGTGTTCAAATATTTCTCAACTCTAGAAATTTATTCTCACCCAGAAAAAAGGTCTGTCAAGACCTACTTAACAAAAAGTTTTCAAAAGGCCAAGAAAACGGATCAAAATTAGTTTAAGCATAAAAGCAAGAAAAGAAAAAAAAAAGAAAAAGAACGAGCACTAGTCCTTATTCAGACACTAATATTTTTGAAAAACAGCACTACAGTGGTGAATGGTGTAAATATTTCGCTTAAAACAAAGAATTCATGCACAGAAAAACTGATACAGCCATCTCGCGTACTGAAGGTGCAGAAAAAACATTGTGCCATTCAGATAGGATTTACTTTCCCCCAAAGAAGCAAACTTCGAAGGACGAACCCTTTGTAATTAAAAAGGAAGTTAGGAAGGAACCAAGCTTTAAGGGTCTTTCACTGTCCAAATCCAAGTGCATTTTCGTGGACTACGCACTTGTGATTAACTCACCGCGGCATTCATGCAACCCACACACTTAACACTCGCACTCTTCCGACCTGTTGGGGTGGCAGCGTGGACGAGTCACAAGATAGCGGAGGGAGTGGAAATTTCCTCTCCCGGGGCGTGGGGCAGGGTCTAGCTTCCCTGAACCGCTCGGCGGCGCCGCTAAGGCCTCTCCCCGCCGACGCGCTCCGTACAAAGGAGGCCCGGGCGCTTGGCCCCCGTACACTGGGGGCTCGCTCCGGGAAAGGGTCCCCGGCTTCCGGCGCCGCTCCGGGCAGGAGGCCCGGGCAGCACGTGCGCCCCGTGCCGCCCGGCTCCTGGCAGGGAGGAAGAAACCCGCGCGGCTGGGCCGGGGCTGCCCGCGGGCCCCGCTGCTTCGGCCGAAAGCGACCGCCTCCCGCCCCGCGAGAAATGAATGGGGCCGCGCTCTGTCGCCTCCGCCGCCGCCCAGGTTGGTCTGGAGGCCGAGAGAGAAAACCGCTGCGGGTGGCCGAGTGTTGGCCGCTCCTGGGGCCCCCGCACGGGGAGCCACCTCCCACTTTTCCTTTCCTACTCGACCCCGCCCGGCGCCCCCCGGACTGCGGCCGGCCCCAGGCGCCCAACCGCCGCCCGCTCACCCCAGCTCTTGGCGGTGCGCCCCAGGAACTCTCCGGTGCTCGGGTTGTAGATGAAGAGCTTCCACTCGGCCAGGCTCTGGTTGAAGGACTTCTTGTCTTTCTTCGTCATGGTGTGTGCGCCGACGGCAAGGGGAGCGGCGGCCGCAAGAGTGGAGGCGGCAAGGAACGCGGAGGCGCGTCCCGGCTCAAGCGGCGCAGCCCAGCGACGGCGGCAGAAGGTGGGACGGCCGAGCAGACCTCCTCACTGCCGCGCGTACTCAAGCTGACTGCGCCGAGCGGAGCCAGGCTGCCGCTGGGGCCGCGGAGCCTGACGTCTCCGTCAGCTGCAGCCAATCCCCGCGCCGCTCGCCCGCGCCGCCGCCGCTGCCGCCGCCGCCACAGCCTCAAGCCCGCGGCCTAGGCCCCACCCACGGCCTCGGCCCCGCCCACGGCCCCGCCCCGCCCCGCCCTGCGATTCCCTGCCGGGCTCGCTTGTACTCTGGCCTCCTCCCACGCTGGTCAGAAGAAGCAGAAACTACACCGAGCAACTTAAAAAATCTCGAGGGCTTAATAGGAAGCAAATTTATAGTAACAAGCAAAAGGTGGCGTCCCCGACCCACAGGTTTCTCAAAAGGAGGACTCTGTAGGATGCTGCCGGGGCCCGGCGTCCCTTCGGCTCTTTGCCTGCAGCGGCGCGGGACCAGGAAAGCTTAGAAACGACTCCCCTCTGCCCAAGACGTCCTCTCTGGAGGGGACTTTACCCCTCTCCGGGAACTGCTTCCCAAAGCGCCTCCAGGCGTTCTCCTTTGGGCTCTATGACGTGACTTAATGATACTCTGCTAGATCAGTGTAATACATACTGCTGCTCAGAGAATGTCCGTCCTTGACTCTTGACGGACTTAACCAGGAATCTCGGGTCAGTGGGAATTTACTTCTAAATATGCCAGTTTTAATTAAATGGAGTATAATTATTATCCAGAATTGATCAATGAAGCCAATGTACAGTACACGCTTTCCTGAGGTTCCAGTCAACGAAAAGACCCTCTGATTTTTCTCAGACACTGAGACTCTATCCACAGGAAATCAGTTCTTCGTTTAGTGTTGATGCCGAACGTTCCCGGCTTTTCGTCTTTTCCGCTGTAGTAAATGCTCTCCTTGGTCGCAGCTGAGGGTGCAGTCAACGTTTTCTTACGCGAGATGGAGCTGAAGAGTACCGTTCTCTGAATCTGCTGCGACAGGATGAAGAAACTAGGAGTGAAGGTGCGGTTGTTTGAAAAAAAGAAATGAAGCAATGCCTCTGTTTTACTAGCAAATAAAAAATTATGAATGAAGGTATGAAGCACACATCTTATTGTTTGGGGTGATGCATCTAGAAGTTTAAACATAGCCTGAAAATGCTTTAAAGGACTAAATGGATAACTAAATTCTGGCATTTCTTGTTTCCTCATTGCTTATCCAAAGCAAGGAATTAGGAATCACATCTCCCACAAAAGGAAAAGAAGTAGGAGCATATAATATTATAAAATGATTCCCCCCCCTTGCACTTAGGAAGCTAAATTTATAATTATGACTTTGGGAATAACCAAAATCCAGTTACTTTTTTGAGCCAGTGACATCAAAAGATTTGTGGAAGAGTTTTGTAAAAACTGGCATGAAATCGTTATTAGAAATAGCAAACCAGCATGCTAGTAGGCAAGAATGCATTTATTTAGTTCATAAGCAAGGCTGAAACAATTTGGGAATGGAAACAATTAACTTTTTATTTCATTAAAAATGTAACTAAATTTGAAGAAAGCTAAAATACTGGTACAGTTAATAATGGGCTTTTTAGTTTTAGTAAGAGGGAAGATGTAGAGTCTGTTTGGACTAAAGTATAAAATCCATCTACTTTATTTTGGGTGTGTGCTAGTAAGCACACTTTGAGAAATAACTGGCACACAAAAAAACAAGAGCATTATGAAATAGTGTTTCGAAGATATTGAATGCTGTCAGAGATTTTTACTTTGTGTATTTTTAGTGTTGATTAATATGACTTTCATATTTAGTACTTTGTGGTTTTCCAGATAAAGATTTAAATACAAATATAATTCAGTAGTTTCAAAACCCATGCCTAGTTTAATACAGTAACTAGATCCACCAGGTTTTAGTTTGGAAAAAATTTTATATTCTACTCCAACATGGGTATTATTTGTTTTTTGTTATATGATACCTGAACATTACCTGGAAGAGAAAATACTGAGTGTATTGGGGGATAGTGGACTACCAAATGTGAACAGATTAATACCAAATTTAATCACAGCTTTATTCCCTGCAGGTTTATTTTACTATACCTCAGACTCCTTTTAGAAGAGAAGTTATTTTTCCAGATAAAATACAGGATGCCCACTTAAATTTGAATTTCAGATAGACAATGGAATTCATATAATTTTTTAGTATAAGTATATTCCATTCAACATTCGGGACACACTTAGACTAAAAAATTTTTCTTCTCTATCTGAAATTCAAATTTAACTGGATATCCTGTATTTCTATTTGCTAAATCTGGCTGCACTACCAGTAGAGGATACCTATGAATCCCACAGTAATAATAACGGTCATTTATATATACTTAAGTCTTAGGCCTTGTACTACTTGCTTAGTGTAATTTCTTTCTTAATCTTCACAAATACCCTAAGAAGGCGATGATTCCCTAACTTTGCAAATGAAGAAACTGAGGTTTAGTGAAATTAAGTAACTGGCCCATGGTCAGAAAACTATCAAACAATAGCACTTGAATGCAAATGATTATCTCCTGTACCACCTCTGCAGTTAATGATGGCAGAGCTCTGGGGAAATTTCACAAAGCTGCATGAGGCCAAGTGGGAGAAACAATTGTTGGCCTCTGATGAAGTTTACTCTCCAGTTAGCAAAATACATTTTTTCTTTCTATGAACATAAATAAGATATTTGAGCTCTTAATAAGATATTTGGACATAAATAAGATATTTGCTAAAACTCTTAGTTTATATCTGAATTTTAAAATCATGTATACAGAAAAAAGTACTTCAGTTCTTACAGCAGCATCTTATTTGTAACTTGGTGTCATAACTGTTGTGACTATGATACCGAATCATTGAAAGGCTGTTATTTGTTCCTCAAACAATAAATATTAAAATCTCCTTAGAAATAGTCCTTCCCCACAAGCGGCAGCTATCATTGTGTTGTATTTTATTGTATCTGAGAATCATGGTCGTGAATACGTACTCCACAGAAAATGTCCTTTTCCACACATGGTTTTACTATTGAATTCTTTTACTAATCCTTTAACAAACAACATTTCTACATTCTTTGCAGATTAAAGGGCAAATATTTGCATTATTGATCATCTTAAATGAGCTGGTGTTTTGTAAAGAATGAACACAGCATCTGGCACAGAAAGTGCTGTAAATGGTAGGGATTTTTGTTGTTGTTGTTGTTATCATTTTTAATACTGTCATCCACTGTGTTAGGTGTTTTATGAAAAAGTGTATGATATGATACTGTGGGGGAGGAACGAATTTTCCTCCACTCCCAAGGTTCTTTTGGCTGGTCTAATAATCACATAGGCATGAGACAGATTAGCAAGAGAAAATACCGAATTTAATAAATACATATGTGTGGGGAACCCCACATTCATGAAAGAGAAACTCGCACGTGCATGACAGGTTCAGAGATAGAAAGGGAGGCTGAGGTATGTAAGACATCCTGAGCTAGGGATGAGGTAATGCACCTTGGGGGCTTCAAAGGGTCATTGCAGGATCATAAGAAGAACAGACATTTTGTTCTGTTTACACTGCCCTATAGTTAATAGTTAATAGTTAAAGGGAGGGACTGAAATTTCTCTTGAGCCTAAAGCTAAAACTGCGTTTAGTTCAAAGTAATCCGAGACACATCTTGAGGCAGCTCATTCTGAACCCCCACAATCTAACAGAATAATATACTAAATAAGAAATAAATTCAAATGATGAACTCCACATAAAAGATTATTTGTTTGGTCATTTGGTTATTAAAAACTTACAGGAATGGGTGAAAGTATAGGTGAAATAAGAATGACAGAATGTTGATATTTATTGAAGCTGAGTGACAGGTACAGACATAGCACTCATTATACTTGTTTACTTTGTATACCCTTGATATTTTCCATAATAGGATATTTTTTTTAATTGCAGGTAAAGGATAGGCAATTTCCCTGATGCACATTTTCCTGGTTCACTTAGTTAAAAAAAAAAAAAACAATTAAAAAGTGATATAAATTTAATGTTTTCAAAAGAATTATTTTTTAAAAAACTGACCTCACAAGCTATTGTATCCATGAAACAAAAACAAGTTGAGATTATGCATACACACATACACACACACACAATTAGAGACAAAAAAAAAAAAGTTTTGTAAATTTAAAATATAATTAATTCCTAAAATAAAAACATCAATATAGGGCTGAAAGAAGAGTCCAATGGAATCTTCTAAAGTGTAAATCAAAATGACAGAAGGAAAAAAAATGTTTTTAAACGTCCAAAGAGTTTATGGGGTCAATCCAGGAAGGACAAAACTCAACTAATAGTTCCAGAAGAAGACAAGAAAACTCTGGAGAGAAAATAACGAGACAAATAAAAGAAAAAAATTTACTAGGGTTAAAAAGAATTCAGACTGAAAGAACTTACTGAGTGCCAAACCAAATAAATAAAAATAGACTCATACTTAATCATAACCTTGTGATTTATAGTATATCAGATACTAAGAGAAGATCCTAAAAGCTTCCAGAGAACAAACAAGAGGTCAACTGCAAATGAACAAAAATCTCATTGGCACCAGTCTTCTTAGTAGCAACACTCAGTGCCAGAAGACAATGAAGCACTGCCTTCAGAATTCTGAGACTCAGAATGCCATTCCCAGCCAAACTATGATTTAGCTATAACGGTAAAATAAATACACGTTCAGATATGTAAAAACTCAGAAAGTCTACCTCTCACTAATCTTTTCTGAAAAAAAATCAATTAAGGATGGACAAGTAAAAAGAAGAAAGAATCCAAGAATGGGGAAAGCCTGGGATTCAAGAAACACTAGTCCTAACCCAGGACTGCAATGAAGGGAAGGCCTAGAATGACAGCTGTACAGCAAGGCAAGGGAGGAACTGGTTTCTAAAGAAAAAGAACATCTCCAAGCAGAAAGTGGATTCCATGCCACAGAGACTAAGATTAAGATCCTGGATAAATTTAGTCATACAGTGAAGGCAAGTGTTTCTTTCGTTAAGAAGGAAAATGGAAAGCAATGAAAAACATCAGAGAACTGTGTTTCAAATATAAAGTAAACTAAAATGTAATATTATTTTGAACAACTAATTGAAAATGTAATTATTTGATCTTGATGTTTGGAGCATCCTTATCTATTGGCATAGAGCTATGATATAGATTTACCTTTGCTAACTGATGCATTTTGTTCAATAGTGAACGAAATTGGCTATTTGCATAATCAAAATAGTGTAATTGCAGTTTATTGACTTTCAATTCTTAGAGTCAACTGAATGACTATTCATAGAACAAAATTTAAATGTTATAAACTGACAATAGAGAGTAATGGTGGAGTTGACAGATGGCAAGAGATCTATGGAGGAGGGAAATGTAGAATTGTTCTTTATCTTACATAGTGTATAAGGAAGTAAGAGATCTTCAAAGTTAAAGAGTTTAAAGATGGTAGAGCTGAAAATGTGGGTTTAAGTAGGTTTTTAACAGTTAAAAGTATAACCAATAGAAAAACAAAGTAAATACTGTATAATACTATGTATTATTAATACTAAAAATAATGCTATGAGTAACAAAATATGAAATGGACCATAAAGTGGGACATAGGGCATAAATAGCTCATTGGTCATCTTCGTTGGCAGGGAGTTAATAGTGTTTAAAGCTGACAAATGAAAAAAATAGGTATAAGCAACTTACTTAGAGCTAAGAAGAGACTGACTATCTTAGTCCACTTCGGTCACTAGAACGAAAACGATAGACTGGCTGGGTGGCTTATAAACAAGAAAAATTTATATCTCACAGTTCTGAATGCCGGAAGTCCAAGATCAGAGTGCCAGCATGCTGGAGTGAGAGCTGTCTTCCAAATTGCAGACTTCTAATTGTATCTTCATGTGGCCAAAGAGCGGGGAGAGATCTCTCTGGACCCTCTTCTATAAAGTCATTAATTCCATTTCTAATTACCTAATCACTTCCCAAAGTCCTCAAGCCCTAAACCATTAACTTGGGGGATAGGTTTCAACATATGAATTTTGAGGGACACAAACATTCAGACCGCAGCAGTAATTAAATGAAATAAAGCTAGGAAGGATTTAAAGTGATTGCCTCTAGGGAGTTTGACGAAGGTCGCATGTTTCCCCCCACCCCAGTGGGATAGGGGTCAGAATATGGGTGCTTTTCATTTTCCGTCCTTTCATACTTTTTAATTTTTTTGAACCACATACATATTGTTCTACTTTGATGGTTTCATGGTTGAGGGAAAAAAAAACACTTTAGTATAACTGGCTCTCCCATTACGAACTCTGAGACCCACAATCCCTAACTGAAAAGTTTTTTCCCTTCTTACAAGAAGATTGAAGTTCTTTAGTAACAGGGTAAAAACCAGCACTTAATTATTTACAAGATATTAGGTGGAACCAAATAAAATTTTGACCTGAAAATAGCTATTTCGTACTGTTAAACTTAAATATATATTTTCACTAAGAGTACTCATGAAGCCCAAATCCCAATGATAGCTTGTTATACACCATACATTTAGTTCTTTATATTGATTTTTCTACTTAGTCTAACTTAAAAATAAATATTTTTGGACCCCAAAGAGCTCTGTCAAAAACATGAAATTTTTAAATCATAGGACGGGCTAAGCCATTAATCTCCAGCAAGTTATGATATACTTTTGTTTGATATGTCTGTTACAAAGCAACCTGCTAATTTAACTCAAATTTGAAACTAAAAAGATGTCACATGAAGCCATCTATTAAATAATCATGCCCCTTGGATGTGTAATATGCTGAAGTAATCCATACTAATATTTTTCTATTCTCTTATTAAGAGCTCTAACTAACAAGGGATCAAAAAGAATTTCCTTGTACAAAAGCAAAGGACTTAAAAATAATGTCTCGTACTTAGTTATTGTTTTATAGGAAACCTTGATAGTAACTGAATCTCAAAAGTTTGCCCTAAGCCATTAAAAAATAAATAAAACTCAAGTGCTCCTACCAAATTTCAGGTATTTGATTTCCTAATCAAGAATCCTTCATGAGTATTGTCATTCTAAATCTGACAATTGATTTCTGATTGTTACCATGAAGGACTAAATACTATAGAGAATGTACAGTTTCAAATTATAGTTCTCGATATTATAATAGGATACGCATATTGCTCAAAGACTCCTATATCTTTAGGAAAGGGAACTTGGAGATCAGCTGGTCTAAGCCCCTCTGTTCAGAGAGGAGGAAACTGAGGCCCAGAGTGAGAAATTTAGCCTATGCAGAAAGTTAATGAGATATATAAAGTGACCAAAGATTATTCAGCTCCTGGTGAGACCTTCTTTCTTTTATGCTGTTCAGTTTTCTTAACTCAGAAATTTGCCATAAAAAATATCAGTGTTAGGGTAAAACAAGAAATTAGTTTAAATGGGCTTTTGTAAGCCTGGAAAATCATGATTCTCCAGAAAATCTATAAATAAATAAATAAAAAGAATGTTGCCCCTCAGAGGTTAGGAATAATAATGGTAAACAAAATACTTTCCATATCCTGAAGTCTAGGGCATCCTTCCATGAATAAGGAAATGTGGGGGAAAAAAAAAATAGTAGGTCCTATCTTTCCATATTCCATCTCTATTTGAACAAAGATATCTCACAAATAGTGATCAGGACTCATTTCCCTCCATTCAAATAAGCTGTGGGCTTCTGGTGTGTTTGCCAGACAACTCCTAGGGCAAAGTTGGAGCAATTCTAAACTTGCATCCAATTTCCAGTTGCCACAATTGTGTTATCTGATAGTATTAATAAATAACTGACTTAATATTGTTTTAAACGATTTCTTTTCCTTTCAGTTTGGTGTTTTGTTTTTAGTGGAAAATAATTGTGCCAGAAAAGTGACTGTGTTCTTTTAAGCAGGAACTATCTGTCACAATCCGCCTAAGAGGAACATGAGGGAAAACTTTAATGTCACTTTAAGCAATATCTCAGCATTCTTTCCTAAGAGGCTTGACGATGTCTCCAGGGGCGTGGGAATTCAAGTTCCTTGAACTAATTATTGTGTTGCAACGGACTCAGTGGATGACCACAGCTTAATTACTTTCATACAAATTTATCTCTAATGCATTATGTATGAGTATACAACCCTGCCTGACAGGCGATATTATAAGGAAAATGGTCTTTTGGTTAAATGTTGGTTTGAGAGTTAGGAGATCTCCGTAAATACATATTGTGTTTCAACTTCCTGCAAATCACATAAGCCTGTATTAGCTAATGATCTTTCTGTAGCAAGAAACAAAAAACAAACTCAAATTGACCTAAACAATAAGGAGAATTTATAAGTGAACATAGCTTAAAGTCAAGAGGTCAAACCTTTGGGAAAGGTTGTAAGCCCAAGGCCCATATAAAGTAAATAAATCCTGAATTCTTACTTTTCATTTATTGCTTCCATAGGGTTTCCATAAGGTTTGTTTTGAGAAGCTTCTGGGCCTACATACTTCTAGGTTCAAATCTAGCAGAAAAGAGAAAATGGGCATCCTCAACAGTTTAAATAAAACTCCTAAATTATTCTCATTGGTCTCATTGGTCTTCCACTGCCCTGACTTGGGTACTGTGTTTCTCCTAAACCAATCATTAAAGGCCAGGGAGATAGGATATGCTGATTGGGTCATGTCTTAGAGGTACAGTCAATCCTTCTCAAATACATGGTTCAGAAATTTGGAATAGTGTTAGGAAGACAGAAAGGGAAATAAATCCTACAACTTTCTATTTAAATACCTTCAAAAACTAGCATCTTAACCTAGAGTCATTCATGCATTCATTGTATGTGAGGTTTTGACTCCATTATTTTTATACTGCATTTCCAGGTGTTCTTTTTAAGAGCAAGTACCAAGAATTGGACCTCAAACTGGGGACAGAATTATGAGAGAAATTAGAAAAAACTAGTCTCCCAATAACATTCATATTGATAGGGCTTGTTCCTTACATGTTCAAGTTTCTGGGAAAGGAAGAGAAACAGCCTACCCACGCACATCTTCCTGCTGTGACATTCACAATTTGGGGGTTAAGAGACTCCTTCAATCCCATTCACAAGCCCAGATTAAGAACCCTTGGGGCTATATGATCACTAAGATATATAAATGATCTGCTTCTGGATATAAGGTTTACAATGATATGATTTGACAGTGGCATTTGAAAACATAGTCTTGCTTTTCTGAATAGCCAAGGAAATACGAGCACACTGTACTTCTTGGAAGAGATCACCTCTTACCTAAATTGAGGGGAGGGGTAGTTACAGCATTTAGTGGTTGGACTTAGGTTCTCGAATGCCACCCAAGTCCATAAGTTTTATGGAGTTAAGTGATAAAACTTAATCCCTCTAGCATGTGGGTTATATAAAATAGGAAGGGACAGGAAGTGTTTCTGTATTCTGGATGTTCCCACTGCATGAGCAGGAAGCAGCAAGAGAGATGTTAGCTGATTAAGGCCTCTCCCTAGGCTCCCTTTGAGAAACCAGCTGTTGGGAAAACATGTGCAGAAAATGAAAAACGAGTATGACTGAAATGTTTTCGACCATGCTTTTATTGCGTGCCCTGTTTATGAAGCATTCTGCAATAAACAAATGAGTTGCTACGCATCTAGGATATCATAAAAAGAGGGAGGCCCTGGTGATTGTACCATGGCCTGGCGTTAAGAACAACACTGTTTATCATTCTCTCTCTCTGTCCTTCTCTGTTCCTCTCTCTCTCTCCCTCCCTCCCACCCCCCTCTCTCTCTCTTTTTCTCTTGCATGCATACCCGCTAAATTTATGGACCCTGAAGATCCACTGATATTTCCTTTTCTAGGGGGAAGACTGTTTTGACATTAGACAGGATGATCCTCCTAATGTAGATTTTCAGACTCATTTGAGAGCAGGCATACCTAAAGTAAACTTGGAAGGTGATAGAGGAAAAGGAAAAGGGAAGACAAATTAGAAAAGTAGAGAAAGACAACAGCAGGCCTTATGACCCCATTGGCAAAATGGTAGGAAATAGGATGTCATTTGATTCTTACAAAGATTTGACTCTCTATGTCTACAGTAAATATTTTAGCAGAGATCTTTTGGGTGTTGTTGAGGGAGAAAAGGCAGTACAGTAGAAAGGTGGGAACTTATGTCTAAAATAAATGCACGTTGGTCAGGAGGAGTCTCAAATACAAGTTTTAGTCCCCATCTTGATTCCATGCTCTTCTGCAGGACATCCCTCAAGAACGTGTCTTTTGAGCTTATACTTCCACCCGCTGTTTGTGGCCTTTAACAACGGATTCTCTCAAAGGCTAATACCAGCAGAGATTGACTCTCTTTAGTGTCCTCCAGTTTTACAAATAAAGTAGATGCTCAGTTACTTTGGAAGCTAGGGCAAAGTGTTTATTTGCGCTTCTTTTTATGAGGGGCTAAGTTAGGTGATATTCTTCGGGCACTTTGGACTTTTCAGATGAACCAACCTTCTAAAGCAAATGTGTTTTGATTTCTGGAGTTAACTTGGGGCTTGGAAGGGGGGTTACACATACTAAAGACAATACTTACTGTCCTCCAAACTTTTTCAGCATCAACTCCATTTAGACCTAGGAGATTAATGGGTCTTCTTCTCATAGCAGTAGTCCGCCAGCCTTTTCTGACTGCAATTGAGATTCTGGGGCAGCAGTTCATTTGTTTGGTGTAATGAACTTGCTTGGCTCCCAGCTGTCTCCACCCCTTGCCTCCAGGTTCAGCATTGCCTCCAACTCTAGGGAAAATGCTTGTGGGCAGAAGGCCATCAGAGCCCTGCTTCAAAACTCCTTGGCTTAGGATAGAGTTGGCCTTTAGTTTCCGGGTTTCTAGTAACAAAATATCTGGCTCCCTGCTTGTCCCTGACTGACCCTTGCCTCTGTTCCTGAGTCCCTAGTAATTGTGTTTCCCTCCCAGTACCCAGTGAGATTATTGCCCTCTCTTCCCTCCATTACTAGAATTGTCTGACCTTGAGTTCTAAACTCCTTTGCATGACTCACTCACAACACATTTCACCCCTCCTTGGCATGCAATCACTCACCTCATAGAGGTGTAAGAGTTAATATTTTCATTTTGGGCATATATTTCATTTAGCTTTATTATTATTATTTTTTTTTTTACTTTTAATAGGTAGACATTTTCACACCTGAGTTGTTAAATTTATTGAATGCTTTGATTCTCCCTGAAAACAACTCATTAACTTGCTAATACTGAATTGTATCAGCTGAGAGGAACGCAAGCAAGATGGGCTAAATAAAGTAGACAATCACCTAACACCTCATAAATTGGCAGGAGGCATATTAATGTGATATGGACAATAGTCAGTGCAAACATTTCAATAAAATGTGAACCTTCTGTAAGTGCCATCTGGTCAAGAATCCCATTTTAATTTTTACAAGAGATCAAAAACTTAAGAATTAAGAATCATAGTCATAAGAGTTGTTATAATTATCTTGCTATCTAAAACTGGAGGAAAAAAACATTGCTATATTGTTTTGTCTCTGAATTATCTTGACCAAAAAAAAAAAATGAAATATGCTCCAACTTTGAAGATAAGAATTTATTTTGAGTATTTTTCCTTAAAGACAGGGATTTCTCTCTCTGCGTTATCACTGAAACAGCTCAATAGACCAAATGCAGTATAGAATTTTAAAGAAACATTTCCTTTAGGAATGGTGTATGCAAGTATCCAGTTTTAGTATCTGGGTTTTGTAAAACCAACACCTGCAAAACGTACTGTAAAACTCCAGAACTTTTTCTGGGCTCTGAAACCATTGATATTACCTGGGGGTATTTATGCTATAAAAGTTTGATAGAGCACAGGTATTTTAGTTAAGGTGTTTTCAGCAGCTAGTCACAAATAAAAATAAAAATAAAAATAAAAATAAAGAAAAGTGCTTTACACAACAAGAGTATATCTTTCTCAAAAAGTAGGTCCCAGAGTTGCTTTAGCACTCAACAACATCACAGAGAATCCATGGTCTTCCCATCTCATGCTTGGCGGGTCAACCCTGTTTTCCCTCTGGCCACAAGATGACCGCAGCAGATCCACAGGGACATGTCTGCAAGCAGACCCAAACAGGGTCTTTTCTCACACCCTCTCTTTATATCAGAGAAGAAAGCCTTTCTCCAAAGCACATAGCTCCCTCTCC
This sequence comes from Eonycteris spelaea, assembly GCA_003508835.1. NCBI lineage: Eukaryota > Metazoa > Chordata > Mammalia > Chiroptera > Pteropodidae > Eonycteris > Eonycteris spelaea. The sequence continues at coordinate 160,152 of PUFA01000204.1, read as the reverse complement.
CTCTTCTTTCATCTCATTGACCAGAACTTAGTCATATGATATCTTTAGCTAAAAAGTGATAATCTACTTGGTAAACTTTCCACATTTTACTAAGCCACGGGACACTTTATGTTATCTCCTCCTTGAAATCTTGGTAGTACTCAACTTTACAGGCCATATAAACTTGTTTTCTTTTTTGTTATTGGTAAATTCAAGCTTTCTATTTCTTGAGTCAATTTTGATAATATTTTTCTAGAAAGTCATTTCCCATGATCTGAATTTTAAACTCATTGAGTAAAGCTGTATATAGCATTTAAAAAAAAATGTTTTTTAAATCTCTGCATCCTCTTTCCATTTCTAATGTCTTTTTTCTTTCTTTTCTGCATCATACTTGCCAAAGGTTTTCTGTGTTTTGATCTTGTCAAAACAGAATTTAAGTCTATTGTTTTTGGTTTTCTATTTCACATTATCTACTTTATCTTTATTAATTCCTTCCTTCTAGCTTCTTTGGTTTGTTTATTTCTTTTCTAGTTTCTAGAGTTGAAAACTAAGTTCATAAAAGGTTTATTTTCAACCTTTCTTTTTAATATCTGGATTTAACATTATAATTTGCTTCCTGAGAAATAATTTTGATATGACTCAGAGTTTAAGATGCTTTGTTCTCATTGTCACTGATTTCTAAGTAATTCTACTGTCCCACCTTACAGGAGAATTACACCTCCTTACCCCACTGATGCTAGACTTGGCCATGCGACTTGCTTTAGCCAATGAAGTGTGAGTGAAAATGATATCCACGTTAAGAGTCACCGGATGGTTCTATCATCCTCATTTTCCTTTTGCAGACAGGGCTGCTCCTTCAGAACGTATAGCAGACTGAAAAATGAGAGAACAGTGGCAGGTGACCTGGGAAGATAATATAATGTGAGTGAGAAATAAAGCTTTGTTGTTCTAAACTCTTGATACAGCTTTAAATACTTCCATTCACATTTCTAAAGAACAATAATATTCTCCTATATAGCCAAAAATTACATTTTACATCTAGCAAAACTAGCAATGGTTTTTTAATATTATTCAATACTTAACACATATTCAAGTTTCTTCATTTGGTCCCCAAATGCTCTTTTTTTTTAAATTAAAATTATTGAGGGGACATTGGTTAATAAAATCAAATAAGATTCAAGTGTACAATTCAACACTGTGTCATAATCATATTGCATTGTGTGTTCACCACCCATAGTTAAATTTCCTTCTGTCACCAAATATTTGATTCTCTTTATCCCTATCTACCACCTCCCTCCCTGCCAAAACTATTCTTTATAGCTGGTTTGTACAAACTTAAACCAGTCCAGAACTACACATTCCATTTCTTTGTCATATTTTCAGACCACCTTTTAACCTAGAATATTTCCTTTTCTAGTTATACTGACATATTGACAAGCTTAGGCCATTTGTCCTAAAGATACCACCTTTTAGATTTGTTTGCTTCCCCCTATTTTTGTTCACCTTATTCCTGTATCCCCTATATATTTCATGTACATAAGTTAAATATACACATTTGGTTAGATTCAAGTTAAATATTTTTGGCTAGGCTGCAATATAATGATTAGGTATACTTCATATTGTGTAACATCGGAAGACACATAGTAGCTGGGTATCTCACCATTATGATGCTTGAGTTGGGGATAGATTATCAGTAGGTGAAGGTGGGGACAGTCTGATCTCTCCATTGTATAGTTATGTTTTAATCTACCAGAAAGTAGCCCAAGTGCCATTTGAATAACCAGTACTCCATCTATAGAGGTTTTAACATCAATTGATAATCCCTGCCTGAATCCATAATTTCATTAGGGTCTACAAAATGATTCTTTTGTAAATTAGAGCTTTCCCTTCTCAACTGGAGCCATTTGGTTTCTACAATAGAGTTGCTGCTGGAAATGCAGGATAAATCTCCAATTCTTTACCTTCGGTTATCTATTTTCAAAGTAAAGAGTTTATTCAAATGGTGACAAATTAGTTTTTTCCTTGATTTCTCTTGTCATTGTGGATGTCTGGATTTTCTGAGATTTGGTGTGTTTCAATCAACTGTTATATTTCTCATTTAGGGGATAAAATTGCTTCCCTAATGAGACTATTGATTCTAGGAAAATCCTTGGCATAGCGAAACAGAAGCAAAGAAACCCAAGTCACTGGACTCAGTACACCAATGGAGAGGTGGATCTCAACTGGGAGCAATTTTGCTCCCCAGGGGACATTTTGGCAATATCTGGAGATATTGTTAGTTGTCATAATTATTTCAATGTTGTATTTAATATTGTAATAATTTAAAAGATTTAAAGTAACACCATGTTTAAGACTGAAGACAGTGACATCGTAGCTGGAACACACTACTTATTGACATCTAAAAGGAAAAATATCACGACTTTAAATTTTTTAGTTGGTGGATTAAATATTTCAGAAAAACTCTTCTGTTGAACATAACTAAAAAAGATGGGTGAAATACAAAAATCATCTTCCAAAAATCATTAAATAGCTGGATAAGAAGGAGTTAAAAGGCAAAGAGACTAAAAAGGATGTGAATCAGATTTTAACATAGTAATCAGGAACATTTATAAGGAAGGAAGGAAGGAAGGAAGGAAGGAAGGAAGGAAGGAAGGAAGGAAGGAAGGAAGGAAGGAAGGAAGGAAGGAAAAGAAAAAGAAAAACCATGAACAGATAGAGGTCTCCATTCTCTGGGGAGAGGTGCACAGTTGCATCACTGGGGATTGTAGCTGCCACCTAGGAGGGAAAGTGGGTGCCATGAACTCTGAATCGGTGGTTACAGTGATTCTGTGATAAAATCGGCTACATGGGAAAGTAGTACTTAATTTCATTTTGATTTAGTTTAGTTTTTAATCGCAAGACAGGGTGGGTATTGTGGGAGAGCTGAGAATTTGACATCTGAGGGCTAGTTTGAACCTCTGTTCCTTTCTTATCACCATGTGACCTTAGGAAAGACATTACTGCTTCAAGTTTCAACAACCTCACCCCTAAAATAAGGACAAGAACACTTTCCTCACAGTGGTTTGATGAGAACTCATGTGGAGGTGCTATGAAGTACCATGTAGAACCAGGAAACTTTTGAAAAATTTAACAAGTTAAAAATGTTTCTTGTTCAGGAAATGCTTGGAACTTTGGGATTCACTTCTGATTTGTAAAATTGAGACTTGCCTGTGGCTTCTTGGTGGGGAGCGGTGAGAGTGAATGAAGCAGGCCTGACAGATCCCTCTACTTCTCAGCAGAGTGCCTAGACAGGCCAGACTTGGTGGACAAAAACAAACAAAACCATCACAAAGAGTCAGATTTCCCCTCTCCTAGACCAAGTCACTGATAAGAAATTTTTTTAAAGTTATGCATAGGATGAAGCTTTCTGATAGGCTGTGTTTTGCCCTTCTTATAGAATCATTGGCAACAGAAAAGTCACTTCTTTTCTTAGCCTGAACTTCAACCCAGAAGCTGTCCCCTAGTACAGTCATATTTTGGGGGAATGTCTAAAGAGCTCTGGTGTGAGATTTGAAGGGTGATTTGTGGGATGTCCCGCTGGAAAGTAAATAGTAATACAGAGCACTAATTTAATTCTTAGTCAATGGTAACACAGGGCACTATTTTAGTTCTTACATCCAGGAGATTCTGCTTCAGTATCTTATTATAGACAACATTAATGGAAGCCGTTGATGCTCTGGGTACTACTCTAGAAAAATGGAGTGGAAAAAAATGGAATACTGGAAGGACCACCCAACATCTCTCCTCATGTTGCCATTTATAGACACGTCCTTATTAGGCAATAGGAAAAAAGTCTCTGTGCAATTTCAACTGTGATATGGAAAGTAGCCACACCCTCCTCCTAGGACTTCCCTCTTCACACATAAAGCTTTTTCCTTGTGAAAATGAGATTTTTATTTTATTCATAGAGGAATATTATATTATAGAAGAATATTTGTCAAAGATGTGCTCCTTTCTCAAACTATAGTCTAAGATTAAATTAATTTCACATCACTTCAAAACTGATCTTTTCTTCCGAATGGCAACACAAATGTATAAGGAACTGGTGATTTCTTTGCTAGTGAATCATGTCATAGAACAGGGCAGAACTAACAGATTGCTTTCATTTGTCCCAGGGCAAGGCCAGATGAGGGCATAAAGGAAAGTGAATACACAAAGAAGAAGATATAAACAAAAGAGAAACAGTGTACTTTTTGTACAATGCTAGGAGATTATTTTACATAGTCATTTCTACATGCTAAATACTTACAGTAGTAGAAAACAAAATTCAACTGAGTAAATTTGACGATCTAATTGGCTTTCATGAAGCCATTTATGAATTGGGCAACATCCCATCTAGCAACTGGAACGGCTCTCTGAAGTGTTGTACAAAATGGAAGGTTTTTAAAGAAAAAAGGATAAGCTATTAACTAAAGAAAATAAGAGATTATTTTTAGACCTGGACACCTTCCTTCATGGGGAAAGTAACAGTAAGGATTTTTATCATGCAGACTACCTCTTCTTTCTAGGTATGCATGTGTAAGAGAGGGGAGAGAAGGAGAGGCCCACAAACATGACAGGTTACCTTTCTGGTGCTTGACCAGAAAATTCCGGACTGGTTGATTAAGATTACATTTCTGGAAGAGGTTGAAACTGCAATTAGATCAAATATTAAATCTAGGTTTAGTATCATGGGCTTTTAGCAGGAGGGATGCCATTTTAGGCCTGTGATTGTTCTCTTTAATAACAGGTATTTTAGTATGTAATACAATGACCCTGTGAGATAAGTATTATTGTTATTATCTCTATTTTAAGATAAGGAAACCTCAAACGGAATGGTTAAATAACTTGCTTAAGGTCACACGCTGAACCTTAGTCTCGGGAAAGACGATACTTCCTAGAAACCCTTTTAAGAGGGGTTTTTCCTCCTTGCTACATGCCTCGGAGCACTGGGCCTAGGAGTGCATAGGTATCTTCATCTCTCCTGATTGCTGCTTCAAGATCATTGCTCCTTTCTTCGCAAATGCTCTTAGCTTTGAATCTCATGTTGTCAGCTTCTATTTACTAAATATTCTTCTTTGTCCAAACAACTGTAAACCCTGAAGATCTTAAAGATATTTTATTCTCTGTCACTCTTTCCAAATTCATGGTCATTTGAAAACCCATATGGACGATCTTGAAATGTGAATGAAATAGCTCTCCTGCCGGCTCCTCAAACACCTCTCTTCAGATCTTGCCCTTCTACCCTGCCTGTGGCAGAGGCCAGCGTGTTGCTAGGCAAGTCTGTTTCCTCGCCTTCCTGGGCAGATCACATTTCCCCTCCTTTGTAGGTAGGTGTGGCATCGGGACTGAGTTCTACACAAAGGAAGATGGAAACGGGTTGGTGCAACCCTCTGCTCGTTCTCTCATTATTTGCCAGCCAGATGGAGAGGATCCGAGGGAGACTTCCCAGGCCCTAGAACAATGCTATCCAGTAGAAACATCATTTGGGCCGCATGTAATTTACAAATTTTTAGTAACTTCTTTAAAAGGCACAAAAAGAAACAGGTGTAATTCATTTTAGTAATACATTGATTTAACTCAATACATCAAAAATATTATCATTTCAACATGTAATCAGCATAAAAATGATTAAGAAGGTATTTTAAATTCTTTTTTTATACTCAGTATTTGAAATCTGGTATGTCATGTATGCTTTTAGCACACATCAATTCAGATGCTAAGTTTTCATCGATGATACTTGTTCTGTACATAATGTCATAAAACAGACGCATATACCAAAATTATTGCAAACATTCTTTCAAGGTTTTAAATTCATTAAGCATAAATAAACATTTAAATCTAGTTTCTTAGTTGCAGAAGTCACATTTCAAGTGCTCAGTATTGGAAAATGCAGCCCCAGTGTCTGAATTGCCATCGAACCAGCCCAGTGTGACCCCAGGACCCGCTCAAACTGGTCCTATCCTGTTTCTAACAGGACCTGGAACAAAGGTTTAAACCTTGGATATACTCCTTACTATCAACACTTGTAAAACACCACTCATGAGTAACTCTTGTGAACTCATAGCTGCTACCCCTTAAGATAATGCCTAAACCTTGGATTGAAACCGGTTTGAGCCTTGCCTCCTGTCTCTTTGCCAGTTGACTCGCAGATAAAAGCCTTTCTTCTCTCAAAAGCTGGTGCCATAGTATTGACTTGTATACACAATGATCCTTGCTCTGTAACACCAGGACCCTGAGTGACTGCAGGAGCCGACTCCTACTGCCATCTCAGGGACAAGCATGGGCCTGAGGTGTGTAAGCAAGAAGTAAACCTATGCACTGAGCCACTTACATTTTTAGGGGTTGTTTGTTATAGTAGTTAGCCTGACCAATGCAGTCTCAGCCACCTACCCCATGTTCAGAAGATGCTGTTGTAGCCGCCAGCCCCCAAAAGACACACGGACCACAGGAACTCAGTGAGTTATAGGAAACACACTCTTTATTCAGCCAGCTGGGTCTGCCAGGGGTATGCACACCCCAAATTAAGCAGCCCCGAAATGTAGAGGTACAGGGTTTTTAAGCCCAAAATCCCATTCTTCATTCTGTCTAAACACAAAGGGCTATCTTTCTTCTATTCACTACCTGTCAACTCACAGGTCAGGTGCGTAAGCGGGGTTACAGAAGCAGAAAGCTTGTTTAGAATGTTATGTTCCTATGGGTGACAGCCTATGTTCCCATGGACATAGCCATGCTCCCATGGACATAGCCAAGCAGTAATTTTCCAGCCAGCACAATGTTACCAACAGCTCTGTCTTCTATGAAACCTCCATCTCAATCCTTCTCGCTTCGTATTTTCAGCTCCTTTCCTCTAATGCTGCAACTCTAACAATTTGTCAGCCCTACTTTCCTTCTAATCCATGGACCCTCGTCTTCTGGTTTTACTCCTTTGCATATACCCTCAGCTCCCTCATCCCTGCCTCCTTCCACCGCACTTTCCTAGCAAACCGCCCCCTGGAGATAAGTCCACTTCCCTGTCTGCATTCAATGAAATGGGCACTGTGCTACCTTGCCTCACTTTAAATTAATAACCAAATACTTCAATGAGGTGTTTAGTACTGCGGGAACTCCTCCTACATTTTAGTCTAGAACGTTCTTTCCCAATGTTTCTTCTCATCCGTCCTCCATTTCATATATATATATACCTGTATTGTTGCCGTCTGGATCAAGATATAAAACATGTCCAACACTCTGGAAGGCTCCCCAATGCCCCATCCAAGTAAGTACACCCTCAAAAGCATCCACCATTCTGACCCTTATTATCCTAGATTGATTATGCAAATAAAACTTCTTATAAATAGAATAGTATTTGTGTCTTGCATTCCATTTAGCATTATGTCTGTGGGATTCACTCATTGCAAGTAGCAGTAGTCATCTTTTTTATTGCTGTGCCATGCACCATTGTGAGGACACAACAATTTGCCTGTTTTATTATTTGCGGCAGATTTAAGATGGCTGCAAATTCTATTCCTCCCACTTAGAATGGGGTCTGTGTCCCCTTGAACTGGCCTGACCTGTTACCGCTTTGGCCCATAGAAGACGGTGGAAGTAAGCCATTGCTAATTCCTGGCCCAGCTTTTAAAAGGCTGTGCAGTTTCTGCTTCCTTCTGTTGGAGCCTAGAATCACTACACAGTCGTGTGTCACGTAACGTTTTGGTCAAAGAAGGACTACATGTAGGATGGTGGTTCTATAAGATTATAGTGGAGCTTAAAAATTCCTATCACCTAGTGATGTAGCTGTCATAATGTCCTAGCATAAATACCATTGTATTACAACTGGCTATAGTATTCAGTATGTTGTGGGTCACTCAAATCTAAGACCCACGGAACCAATTGAGATGAATTGTGAGCCTTTATTAGCCGGCTGGCGACTGACTCTCTACCATGCAGGGTTAGAAGAGATCAGCCCCAAGCTCCCAGGAGAGGCAGTTTATATAGCCACCAGTACATCCCTGAGCAGATCATCACACCCTGGTTAACAGAATCAGAAGTAAATATTTAATACTGGCTTACTGGAAAATTGTCCACCCATAACACAGTACAGTAACCTGCTATGCAGGTTTGTAGCTTAGGAGCTGTAGGGGAACAGAATTTGTCATTTCCAAGTAAGTCTATTTGACATAGAAATAATTTTAGGCTGGTTAATTTTAAGAACCTACTAGAAGTTACCCTTTGTTAAAGACTTTTGTAAAGGAACTCTCCATTTGTAAGGGGGTTGACCTTATCTCTAGACACTCTTACCAATGCAGAAGATAAAGATACAATTCTGCATAATAACCTTGCCTTTGTGTACTGCCCTTTCCCAGGTAACCTCCCAAAGTGACTCTCCCCACCCCAATATCTTCTTTGTCTTCAAACGATATACTGAAGATGGTGTTTAAGGTGCTGGCTTTTGCCATCTTGCTAAATTACGAAAAATCAAGTAGGTTGAGGCACGAAGAAATGATTCTATTCTTGTTTTAACTAGCCTATGGACTTAAACTTATGAACTTTCCAGTCCTGCCCCAGTGCCTGGATATACATCAAATTTCCAGATAACCCTCCGAAAACACCCTAAAGGACTATGGAAAGAATGTGTATCAAGACCACCTGACATCCTTATCCAGGCTGCTTCACATCTGACTGATAATTGATAACCATCCCAGGGCTAAGTATGCAGAACTGATTCTTCTCTAAAATATAAGTTACTATAAGAACTCTTAGCTTTTCTTTCTTCTTCAGAACACTATGGGTATTGTTTAGTTGTGTTTCTGGTTTGCAAACCTTAGCACCCTTGACTAAACCTTTATCATTTATTTCTAGTAAAGCTTCCACACTCATTTTGAATTTGTTTGACACCCTCATTAATGCAGGTAGTCCCTGTGCTCCACCCCCAATGAACATAGTGTAGGACAGAACTTTCTTCCAGTGATCAGTGAACATGGTTAATTAAAACTAAATTAGCGAGGAAAAGATTCAATGCACTACGTATCCAGAAATATTAACAGTATGGGAAAGAATATCAGATCCTTACACGGATATTTAGAAGAGAAGATTAAGGTGAGTCATGCTGGGGGATACAAATATTTGAAGTGCTTTTATATGCTTCTGACTTCACCTCTTTTTTCTTTTTGCTTCTATTTATATTTTTACTTTATTTTATTTTATTTTTTTTGGAATGTTTTTACATGGATGAGTGAGTGGATGTGTCTGCATCATTCCAGAGTGTCTGGACTAACGCTATGCAGGACTAGATGCTGGATACAGTCCTCTACACATAGGCAACTTCTGAACTGTTTTCTTTTTTTCCCAGCTCCCGGTTCATTTGCCTCTATTTGGGCCTGGAAGCTGACTCACAAATCTGACCAGTCCAATCTCTGGCCTAATAACATTTCCTTCATCATGATTGCACCTCCCCTCTTAGAATGCTGCCTCCAGCGCTCTGAGTAATGCTGGGTTTTTTAGGAGTCATCAGTAGGACGTGAACTCACGACAACTAGGGGGCCAGGGAATTCGAATTGCATGTGGGTAGGTTTCAGCTCTATGAAGTGAAGGGGGCTCCATTTGTTAAGGGTGGAAAATTTTCAAGTGGGCCAACTTCTGCTTCTATAATCTGCTTGCTTTATGTTAACCAGAATGGTTTAAGGCTTTATAAACTGCCTGTTTTGGGAGCTCAGGACTGATCTCCTCTAACCCTGCGTGGTAGAGAGTCAGTCGCCGGCTGGCTAATAAAGGCTCACAATTCACCTCCATTGGCTCCGTGGGTCTTAAATTTGATCGCAGCACCTCATTTGGCGGCCCCAGCGAGATCTCTGCAGAGGGGGAGATCTCCTAAGACCCCGACCCCAGCCACCATGGGCGAGAACCTGTCCCGTCCAAGGGACGGTGCTGAAAGATGTTCCTCAGCCCCGGACACCAGGTGGACTTGCCCAGGAGGGCAGGTGGACAAAAGGTTCAATTCTGTAACAATTGGGCATGAGCCATCTGGAGCAGCTTCACCAGTGAGTCAGACTGCACTACAGGTATCCAGGTTTTGGGGTATCTGTCTGTCGTTGGGCCCTGAAGGGAACTAGTGGAAGGCTGGACACAGCAATGCTTCCCTAGTTTGGTCAAGGTCTGAGATGTCAGACTTGACTTCAGGTTTTTGGGTATGCTAGTGTTTTGTGTTCTGTATTGTGTCTGTCTGTCCGGACTGGTCAAATGTACTGTTTTTGTCTGTCTGTACTGTGTCTGTCTGTCTGGCTGGTCGAATGTACTGTTTTCCTTAGGTCTGGCCTCCGTGGCTCCATCTGACTAGACTCTGGGTCAGCGGCTGATCCTAGCCCTGGCTTATTTGGCTTTTGTGGGGATTTTCTCTTTTCTTGCCTTTTTTACTAACATGGGTCAGGCTTCTTCCTCGAATCGTCCTACCCCCTTCAGTGCCTCCTTAACCATTTTAAGAATTTCAGGAGACGAGCCTAAGCCTACGGAGCTAGTGTCACTCCCTTCGACCTTCGGAGGTTCTGCCAGTTAGATTGGCCCACATTTGGAACAGGGTGGCCATCAGAGGGGTCACTCGACCTGCAAACAGCCTTTCAGGTGGAATATTATCTACGGTAATCACAGGCTTCTTTTAAAACAGTACAGAAAGGTTTAAATTGGAATTTGTGGGCAGTGGGGATGCACTGAAGATTTTGATGGCAGTGACTCCATTTGATGTGCACTTTCGGTGTCCCAACAGTGTGCTAGGTGCTTTGCGTTGCTGCGCATTTAACTTTTGACAACGTTCTTTCGTTCAGTGGTTCAGCACCTGTCATGTGCCTGATGCTAGTGGTAGGGTGCTAGCTGTTTTTTATTCTTGTTTTGCAGTGAGGAAACTGAGGTACAGGAAGTTTAAATAATTTACCCAGTGATGGAAGTGAGTTTGTTTTTGATATTGAAAATACAAGAGTTGAAGAAGCTAATAGGGCCTGTTGGGCTAATCCTTCTTTATATTTTAGATTAGAGCAGGAAGAGCAGGAAAATGGTTATGTAAATAGGGATTAAAAGCAAAGATGTCATTGAAGCTAGTGAAGGGATGAATGTACATTTGTATTGGAGATTTGGGTCTAAAGAGTGACTAAACATAAATTTGATTAAAGGTTCACAAAATATCTGTAAGGCAGAATTCTAAATAATAAAGTCTCCTTTCTAACTAGTTCTTCAGTTTAGGTTAGAATTTATTTTTATAGGAAAATAAATTTGTAAAAGAGCTCTGCTTTAATTGGTTTAGAAAGAAATAAGCACATAGATAAATTAAGTCTTCCTAAAATTGTCAGAAAAATAGAAACTAATCCAAATGTTTTGTTTTATCAAGTCTACATGATCGAGATAATCTTTGGTAATAAGGATAGTTTAATATTGTAGGTTAAGTAAAAATAGGTATGTCTTCAAGTTGTCAGACCCACAATTTTATTCTGTGTTTATTGGTCAAATAAGTTATGCTATTTCTACTAGTTGTTTAAGATTATAAAATTATAAATTCAACCTAAAAGCTTATAAATGAGTCTTGATGTTTAAAAATAGTTTCCGAAATCTTTTTGGCAAAATACTTAGTTTACCATATTTTATAATTTTTGAAAAATTGTACTATGAAAAAACATATGCCTTTAAAAATTATAAAATTAGTATATTCATAAATTTGCTAATCTATTGCTGATACATAAAACACAGTTTATAATTGCCTACTTCATTGTTTTCTCTAGAAATTAAGGCTACTAAGAGTTATGAATCCTAGTATATGTAAATGAATTACTAGGAATAATACAAATGAAGGAAAAAATTCTGTATGCAAGGTATGCAAGGAAAATAAAATGTGTTTTGAGATATGAAGGATGTGATTTTAAGAAAAAGGAGAGTAATTTTATCCTAAAATAGTTTCAGGTTATTTAAAGGTCGTTTGAGGCACAAAAGGGAAAATAAAGGACAAAAACATAGGTGAATATATGAAGTTGTAAAGGAAAAGAGAAAGAGAAAATCTTGTTTTATATGATCAAGTTGGCTAAAATTAAAGATATTTTTCATAAGGTTTTAAAATGAACTTTAATATCAACAGTGTACTGACACAAAACTAGAGTTTGGATTATTGGTCTATTCCTAATAAAGATTGTAAAAGATTTTTCTTTACCTGTGAGCAATACATTTAGGAAACAAAGATTCTATATCTTATCAAAATAATTTATGTGCTTTATAGTCTTTATTATGTCTTTGATTACTTAAAAAAACTGAGTCTTCTTAACATTAAGAGTGCTAAGGTTTTTTTAATATAGTCATATTTACCTTTGAAATCTTTTATTATCACTTTGGTTAAATAGATAACTAAGTATTGTTTCATAGTGCCTGTGATCCTATTTAATCAGCTGATCAAACCTTGTGACATTATGACAAATTTCCCAACATAAAATCTAAATGGGATCTTTTGTTTTATCTCAATAACTTTGAGACTTCCCAGAGGGCACCTGGAAAATCTCAAAAGTTTGGTTTTATCACTTTGTAAAAGAGGAATGTTAAGCTAATTCAGTCTATTTGATATATTAAATTATATGGGAAGCATTGTCAAGTAATAAACGATGCTTAACCTTCTTTAGGTTACATTTTTATGAATATGTTACTAATATAAGTGTTTCAGAAATTGTATAAAGTTCCTAGAAATTTGTCAATATCTTTGCTATTCTTATGTCCTTGTATAATGGTATCAGTCATAATTTCAGTTATTATAAATTGTTGTATGTCATGAATATCAAGAATGGACCTGACTATTCAGAAACAAAGAGCTCATAGAGAAGCGAAGGGCATGGCTCTGATTTGGGCCATGACAGTAAAACTATTACAATAATTAGATAGCTATGCTTTGAGTGAATATGTGGTCTTGATATTGAAATTGGAATTTCGGATAACAGGAAAGATCTGTATAACTGGAAACATCAAAACCCTTCTTTCTCAGAGAAACCACAGGGACTAATCACTCCTTTGGAGACTATCTTCTTTACTCATCAGCCTGGGCTGACTGGGCCAGCAGCTCCTCCAGGTCCTTTTTACCTCGGAGGAGCAAGAGTGGATCCTACGAGAAGCTGCTAAAGCTGTGTTCAAACTGAATGGGCAGCCCACCACTGATCCTACCCATGTCCATCATGTCCTCCCGAATACCCATCCACCCTGGCACCCCAACACTGAACAAGGTAAGGAGGCTCTCAAATGGTATCGCCAGCTTCTGCTCCAGGGCCTCCGGTCTGCCGCCCACGACCCACTAACTTATCTAAGGTAAGTGAGGTCATCCAAACTAAGGATGAGTCACAGCGGCGTTCCTGGAATGACTCTTAGAGTCGTACCGGTTTTGTACCCCTATTGACCCGGAGAACCCTAATAATAGGAGGGCTGTGAATTTAGCCTTTGTCAGTCAGTCGGCCCCAGATATTAGAAAGAAACTGCAGAGGATGGAAGGGTTTGAAGGAAAGAACCTGTTTGAGTTGGTCGAGATAGCCCAATGAGTATTAAACAATAGAGATGAGGTAGATATAGCACAGACTAAGAAGATGACCAAGATCCTGCTTGCAACCATGCAAGGAGCCCAGCCAAAGGGACCGCCAGGAAAAGGCAGAGGCCGAGAACAGGCACCTACAGCAAACAATGGACCCAGGAGAGTCGGGTTAGAGAAGGACCAATGAAGAATAAGGAAGAAATACTAGCCCTTCCATCCAGGATTCTAACAGACACCCCCACCTACACTTCAAGAGAAGTTGAACTATGCAACAAGCTGGGAGGCAAAGAGGAATCTACTGGGTGGGTTAGACTCCCAGAAGGCCGCATTGTAGTACCTGAGGCCTTGAGCCAAGACCTTATAACCCAGGTTCACCAGAGAACTCACTTGGGAGGAACGAAGTTAATTGAACTGTTGAACATTCCAGGGCTGCAATGAATGGCCAACCAGGTATCAGCCCGGTACCACATCTGCACACAAGTGAATCCAGGGCCCTCCAAGGAAATACAACAAGGAACAAGACTTTGTGGACAGGCACTGGGGGAACATTGGGAGTTGGATTTCACTGAGGTCAGCCCGGGAACCTTCGGATTCAAGTACTTGCTTACGTTCATTGACACTTTTTCAGGATGGACTGAAGCCTTCCCCCAAGCAGGAGACCACTCAGGTAGTAGCAAAGAAATTAGTCTCAGAAATAGTGCCTCGATTTGGCCTGCCCATAACACTGGGGTCCGACAACAGCCCGGTGTTCATCGCCAGACCAGCCAATCTCTAGCAAAGGCATTAGGATCAATTGGAAATTGCATTGCATTTATAGGCCTCAGAGTTCAGGGCAAGTAGAAGAATGAATAGAACCTTGAAAGAAACCTTAACTAAGTTCAAGCTGAAACTGGTGAAAACTGGGTGAGTCTCCTCCCCTTTGCCTGTTAAGGCTCAGTGCACACCCTATTGTAAGGGCATCACGCCTTATGAAATAATGTTTGGAAGACCCCCCTCTTCTCCCCAAGTTAGGGGAAGAAAGCTAACAGAAGTTCAGAATTTTTCACTGCTTAAGTCTTTGCAGGTCTTCCATCTCACACGGCAGGAGACTTACCAACTGGTCTCTGCCACCAGAACAACCGCTCAGCATCCAGTCCAGCCACACAACCACGCTCCAGGCGATTGGATCTGGGTGGAAAAGGTACAGCCTGCTTCTCTTGAGCTCTGCTGGGACGGACCTTTCCCTGTCATCCTCACAACACCCACCGCAGTCAAGGTAGTTGGACGCCATCGTTGGATTCACCATGCCAGGATCAAGGCTGCACATCCACCACAGACATCAGAACAATGGACTCCGCGTCGGACAGAGGACCCACTAAAGATAAGACTATCGAGGGTCCAGTCTGGACCATCTTAATTCTCTCCGTCCTCTGGGGTTATATGATTGGGAGCTTACCAGGACAGAAACTGGCATTCCTATTTCTACTTAATAGCACCCAAGAGAACTTGGTTTGCCTGCAACACCGGACTCACCCCTTATATCAACTCGAACAACTGGTCTCAGAGTACTGGAGGTTTTTGTGTATTAGTCCATGTTGTTCCCCAAGTATATTTCTACTCTGAGGTCGTGAACATTTCCAGTACATAGATCACCGAGCTAAGAGAGCTCCCATCCTAGTCCCCTTACTAGTAGATATAGGCATTGCAGGTCCTGCTGCACTAGGGACCACAGCTCTAGTACCTTGTATAATTAATTGGTTAACTACATATGTCAGAAAAGGGTGTAGGCAGTGAAATTCATGGTTCTCAGAACTCACTACTCACCGCTCCAGGTGTTGTCCTGCGATCAAATCTAAGACCCATGGAGCCAATTGAGATGAATTGTGAGCCTTTATTATTAGCCTGCCGCTGACTGACTCTAGCAGGCAGGGTTAGAAGAGATCAGTCACGAGCCTCCAGAGGGGATAGCTTAAAAAGCCCCAAAACCCCCTCCAGCAAGCAAGCAGGTTTACAGAAGCAAAGGCTGGCCATTCATTAGCATATCTTTACACAGGATAACTACACCCTTAACATTAGCATAAATTGTCCATTAGCATATCTTTGCACAGAGTATCTCCTAGAACTACACTCTGTTTAACATTAAACAATGGAGGCAGAAGTTGGCCATTTGAAAATTTCCCCCCCTACACAGGTTGTCGAATCAATGATTTGAATTCCCTTAGAAAACCAGTGGGGAATGTTAAGGGTGGAAAATTTTCAAGTGGGCCAACTTCTGCTTCTGTAATCTGCTTGCTTTATGTTAACCAGAATGGTTCAAGGCTTTATAAACTGCCTGTTTTGGGAGCTCAGGACTGATCTCCTCTAACCCTGAGCGGTAGAGAGTCAGTTGCCAGCCAGCTAATAAAGGCTCACAATTCATCTCGATTGGCTCCGGGTCTCAGATTTGATCTCACCACAACACATTGGAGACCAGGGACCCTGTCATTGGGCATGTGCAACAACTAACCAGAGGGGCCCACTTCTTCAAAAGGAGCAATAGGAACTTCTGTACCTTGAAGGGGATGGAGGCCATCACCTCAAAAATTTCTTCCAAATCTAATCTCCCAAGGGCCCAAGAACTGACACTACAAAGTGGCCCAGGACTAGCCAAGAATATGACTCTTTATGTTGATGATTATTTTATGTTTCAAAAAATAATGTTAATATTCCAGATTTAATCCTTTTAAGTCTATGTCTTCAGTTGTAAAAATGGAGTAAATAAAAAAAAAACCACAGGTGATTTTGAAAATTAAGAGATACTTGTTTCATACATTCTAAAGCACTTGAGAATGTAAATAGATCTTAAAGGAACTAGACCAAACTGTTGACAGTGGTTACCTCCAAGAAGTGGCCTTGAATAATATTTTTGATTTTTTTCAGTGAGCATATATTACATTTATAATAAAAAAAAATTGCAGATTTAAAAATACATATAGTATATACTAATTCTGTAATTACATGTGAATCCATAGATATCTTTCTATGAAGATATACACATTCTTTCAGTCTTTTTTTCCTTTTGGGATGATATTGTTAACTATTATTTTGTAATATGAGTTAACATCATGTTATGCTATTAAACATTCTTTGATAACATTCCTATATATAAGAATGTACAGAGATTTATTGAACCGATTCTTTATTGTGGCTGTCTGGGTTGTCTCCAGTTTTCCATACTATAAACAATACTGTGATGAATATGCTTGTGTCTATTTTCTGATTATTCCCTTAGGATGACTTCCTAGAAGTAGAATTACTGGGTCACAGAAAAAAGCATGTTTTCCAGGTTTCTGATTCTTATTACCAAACAGCTCTACTGAAAGATGGTACCAATTATATTTCTGCCAGCGGTATATTGTTGAAAATATTCAAGTCTAACACATGAAAACAATGGTAATCTAAAATAAATCACAGCAGCTGGATGGCTTCTCTGTCAGGTGACCTAAGAAACTGAGTCATGGCCTGGTTCAGGCCCTGTAGGGAAGTCTGACTCCACTCAAGCTTTGTCATTTGTAAACTACTTCAAGTCCTCCATATTTTATCTACGAAGTGAGAAGCCCATTCGGTCAACTATATCCCCTCTATGGTGGCAAAGTTCACTCAGTCACCTCTTGGCATAGACAAGAGAGGAGACCCTCCAACTCACCCAGGCCCACTATCTCTGAGCCGGGTTGATGAAGTGAACTGATGGCCCAGCAGCCTGGCCAGCTTCTTGTATTGCTTGCAGCTAGAACGAGCCCCTGTGCTGCTGGTCTCGCTGTCTTTCCTCACATTCATCTGAAAACTGGCTATGGATCAGACCCTACATGGAGCAGAAGCCCAGACCTTTCCCCTCCCCTTGTGCAGAGAGGGATGCCCCTTGGAGGGTTTGGTGCTTGCTTGAGGTTTTTTAGGGACCTAGACCAGCCTTACCAGTAATACCACAAGCTCAGCACTTCATCCTTTATTTTCCTCCAAGAGCTGGAGGAAATGAATAACAATTCTTTTCATACTTTAAAGAGTTTTTTTTTTTTGGTTGTCGTTGTTGTTGCTATTGTTATCAGAAGTCAAATCTGAAGCAAAACGGAAGGGAGGTCTCCAGAAAAATCTTTGACCTCCTATTTCTTCAACAGTTTTTGGTTCCCAGCTTGTATTGTAATGTTTGACTTTTCCAAGCTAAACAACAGATGAAATGGTAGGGGCAGGGTGGTGTGTATTGGGAAGAAAATACTCTTTCTGGGCAGTAGAGAGACAGAATACACCTGGGCAGCAGAGAGACAGTATACACATGTGGATTATTGAAAAAGACCACTGGAGTCAATATACTAGGAGTCTTCAAAACCCTGTTTTTCATCATAGCCCCAAACTAGAAGAATCCCTATATCGATCCATAATAAAATGGATAAATAAACTGTGATTTTTGGCATATAGTAGAATACTATACAGCAGTGAAAAAGAACATACTTCACTCACACACAGCGTGGGTGGTTCTCACAAACATAACATTGGGTGAAAGAAGCCTGATACAAAAGAATACATATTGTATGGTCCTATTTATATAAAGGTCAATAATAGGCAAGATGTAGCTATAGTGCCTATTGGGAGGTACACTATAAAGAAAAGTAGAGAAGTGATTACCATAAAATTCATGGTAGTGGTTACCTCTGGTAGAAGAGAATGTGGAGGTCATGATTGGGAAGGGGCATGAGGGAGCTTCTAGGTGCTGGTGGTGAGTTATTTCTTGACCTGGGAGGTAGTTACATGGGTTTTTACTTTATAACAATTCTTTAAGCTTGTGTTTTAATGTTTTGTGCATTTTTCCGCATGTGTGTTATTTTTCACAGTTTAAAAATTGTATCTGTGTGTTTTTAGAAAGATTAAATGTTAGTATTTTCTGGAAGAAAATACTGTTGACTAGTTGATGCAAACATTCTATAATTGTGATATCGATCTGTGATGTATATTGAGGACAATCTGAACCTGCACTTGTTAGACCACTCTGGTGGAAGACAATCAAGACTGGGTGACAGGGCAGAGAAAGAAAAAGAACTCAACTACTGAGTCATAATGATGTTTATATACATATCTATTTAGCCCTTTCAAAGACTCAGTGCAGCAGATATCACAAAAGAATCATTCCAGTTTAAAGGCGGAGAATAATCTATTAGAAATAAGAGTAAGATAGCCAGGGGTCAAAACTTGTCTAAGTCTGAGAGCTCTATAATTCTAAGCAGAAGGATCCCTTCTTCCGGTGCTGTTGGGAGTAATAAATGAGCTAATCTGTAAAGTGCCTAACACATGTAGATAATATCTGGTGAAAATATCATCCTCGTTTTACTTAAGAAGACACAGAGCCTGGCTCAAGTTGGGGCTTGCCCAAGGTTATCTAGCTAACAAAAGGAAGACAAGAGAGTCAAATCCGGGTGTTTCACAGAGCGCCACCTCTTGTAATAGAAGTGTAGTTGGAAGCTCAGGGGAGGGAGCAGTTACGTGGTCTGGGTGGAAAAGCATGTCACAGAGGATGTGACATTTGAGATAGCCCTCAAAGAAGAGGAGAGGCATGCTAAGCAGAAGAGTAAGCACAGACTAACCTAGGAGGTGTGAAAATTCATAGAATCACAGGAAAATGTGGGTGAACAATTAAGTCACTGAACTTCCCTAAGCATCAATTTCCACATATAAGGAAGGAAGGTAAAAATTGATGCAAAATCATTCACATTCTCCTGGCATCTTGTGATCCCCTGAAAATATTAATAGTTAACACTTCCTCTGTGTTTACTATATGTCAGACACTTTTATAAGTACTTCATATGATTTCTTATTATTAAATTAATAATTATAACAATATTTTTGATCATCACAATAATTCTGTGAGATATGCTACTTTACTCACCTTCATTTTACAGATAGAGAGAACTTAGGTAACTTGGCCAAAGTCACACAGCTACTAAGAGGTGGGATTTGAACTTAGGCAGGACTAATTCTACGTGCTTATCCTTTTCCCTCTCCTTTCAGCCTGGTTAATTTATCAATGACAGTAACTATTTACAAGAAGAAATTATGATTATTTATTTTATCTTTTTGAAATTCTAGAATATCTATACTTCTTAAAGTCAAACTTTCATTACCTATTTTGAATTCAACACAACATATAGGATATAGTGAGGCTCACCTTATCACTGATAAATGCTTCTAAATGTTTATTTACTTGTTTAAAGTTTCAAGAATCTCAAAAAGTATAAAGATGGCTGACCCAGGTTCAAGAACTTTGAGATATCTAACTCAAAGCACTAAGGAGAGAGAATACAGGCAGGGACTGAAACAAAGTTCTGTGATTCGGTAGAAGGGAGAGAGAAGAGAGTGAAGAGGAGAGCCTGGGAATGACTCAGAGCCTCAGAGCCTCAGAGCTTCATCTTGTTGCAGCCGCCAGCCCCTGAAAGGCACAAGGACCACCAGAACTCAGTGAGTGAGTTATAGGAAACACACTCTTTATTCAGCCAGCTGGGTCTGCCAGGGGTACGCAGACCCCAAATTAAGCAGCCCTGAAATGTAGAGGTACAGGGTTTTTAAGCCCCAAACCCCATTCTTCATTCTGTCTGAACACAAAGTCTATTTTTCTTCTATTTACTGTCAACCCACAGGTCAGTTGTGCAAACAAGGGTACAGAAGCAGAAAGCTTATTGTTAGAATGTTGTGTTCCCATAGGTAATAGCCTATGTTGCCATGGCGATAGCCAAACAATAATTTTCCAGCCAGTACAATCTGACAGAAGAATCAAGGAGCTGTAATCAACAGGCACAATTCCCTGTATTATGGGATGGTGATGACTGGCATTGACACAAAAAATAATGCTTAACTTGTATCTATTAAGATCTGTCAGAACAGCCCACCGGAACACATTGGTAGGTAGAGACAATTTAGCTGGTTCGTCCGGATACTCTGTTCTGCTTTCATAACATCCACTCTTAAATTGCTTTCTGAGCTTCAACCAGAAGTAAAGAACTGGTAACAATCTGTGGCAAGTAAGCTGTGTGGCTGGCTCTGCTGATGCTCTGGAGAAAGTCAAGGGTGTCTAGGCTCTCTGCCCCCTACCTCGCAACCCCAGACATTGCAGAACTTGTCAATCACCACTCCTTTCTGCTAATGACATTAAGACACACCCTACCTCATGTGGGTTGTGCTGCTAGCAAGCTTCTGTACCAGAGACGGAATAACGCGAATTGAGATTTTTTTCCTCAAGTAGGGAAAAAATCAGCAATTAATAGATCCAAGAAAATGAGCTGAGAAATAGCCAGAGTAGTGGCTGGATGATTCATGAGGTGGGGTGCTCCTCTTTGGCAAGACAGAAAAAATTATTAGTATAAGATCGTAATTTGCTGGTGACTGCCTTATTCTTTAATGACCACGTTCTCTTTCAGAATTCTAAGTGTTAGGTTAGGGCTAGGAAAGAGGGAAGAAGTTGAAACGAAGGACTTTTATTCTAAGGACATGACTGTGCTGCTGGCCCTACAACCGAGTCAGGGTTGCCCCTGCCCAGGCAATGTACTTCATTATGTTTTGTTACCTTGGAAAACACAAGGAGGAAAAAAGCTTTTAAAATTCTGCCTTAGTTTATTCCAAAAAGACCTGGAGTTGATTGACAGGTTACATGATTTCCAGGCAAGTAAAAATTTTCCTCATTGCTATTGTGAGCATTTTCATTGTTTTAAGCAAATAATAGCCCAAGTGCAGCCAGGCCTTTTTTCTTCTGACAGGAAGACCACAGGAAGAGCTATCAATTAGTAACCATTCACAATGTACAATTGGTGGGTATCTGTCATTTCCAGTGCTCCTGAAGAGCTAAAAGTTTGGACATACAACTCTAAATAGAGTAAGGAGAAAGATAGGCTAGCAGTGACAAGATTCCTGTCACACATGTGCTCCTGGAGAACTATGTGTGAACCAGCCTGGCCCAGAAAGAACTATAGATTAAATTTCCCTTCTACCATTAAAAAGAAGAAATGTGCTGATAATCTGGTTAAATTTGAGTTTTAGACATTGTTTGCCTGGATTTGAACCTGAAATCTTCAAAGTATTTGTTGTGTGCGCTTTATTTTATTTGGTTACTTCACCTCTTAGTGCCTCCTTAATTTAATGTAAAATGGGGATATAATGGCATCAACACCATGGGCTTGGGGAGAGATCTCACGCATAGAAAGCATGGAGTCAGTGCTCAACAGATGTTAACAATTTTATTAGTGCTACATCACAATAGCTCTTCTGTAGCACAGAAATTCCAGAAAATTTTTAATTAGCTACGCAATGTTGGGGCTGAATTTTTCTCATCTGTAAAATGAGGGAGTTGGATCAGATAAGGTCTAAACTAACCTTAGCAGTCTAGAATTATATCCTTTGCATTTTCCTAATGAAAACATACAAGTAGTACCTGTCCTTGATAAATGGCAAACCAGTGACAGTCAGGATGGGGAGGTAGCTGGCCATCAATCCCTTGGCATTGCTAGTTTTCTATTATTTTATCAGATAATCACAATCCATGGCTCATGTGAGTGTAACCTAGTACAACATTTCTGGAGGTCCATCTGGCAATATTTATTCAGAGCTTTAAAGTTATATTTCCCTCAAAATTCCATTTCTAGTTTTTCCTAGGGCAATGATAAATAATAATAATGTTGCAAGATAGCTACAAGGATGTTCATTATAGAATTGTTTATAGTAAGAAAAAACTGGAAAAATATCAATAATCAAATGGAGGATTGGTTAAATTATGGTGCACCTATAGAATGATTAACAAGGCATTTTTTTGACATGGTAAGATGCTTACATGTTGTTAAATGAAAAAGAAATTATCAAACAACATATATTCTATGACCTCAAAGTGGTTAAAACCAATATATAGCTTTCCACCAAAAAATGCACTAAATCCACCAAATATATAACCAGTCCACTAAATATACCACCAAAATCCAACAAAATGTAAACACTGCTTACTTCAAGAGAGTGATTAGTATTTTCATTTCATATTTAGATTTTTCTGAACTTTTTGTTCTGGAAAAATTAAAACATACCACCACACACCCATCACTGAATCTCAGTAGGTATTAACTCATGACCCATCTTGCTTCATATTGTATTACCTTTTAATAGGGGGAAAAATACTTTAAAACAATTCAAGACTCTAAGAGGAACTATTGCTTATTTCACTCTAACGAATCATAAAGAAATTAGTCGAAGATCCAGAACGGTGATCCAGAGCATTGCACATTTAATTATATCAGGGCAGGGAGTCCTCCAGTCCACTTTGGGGACTCTCACTTTGGGGGTTCTCTGGCATCCGTAGACCCGACAGCCCACTTCAGTAAAGGGCCTGACATGCCTCTCTCTGGCTTTCCTTTTTCCTTTTCTTCCCCCTTATATTCTTTAAATGTGTTTGGCAACATGTAAACAACTATTGGTGAAAAGTTAAACCCTAAAACGGCAATATCTTCTTAAGAAGTCTGAGAGTAGGTAGGTCACTCGGTAGCTCAGTGATGTCATCAAGAAACCAAGCTCTTTCATTTTGCCACTCTCTTCACATGTTAGCTCTTGGCTTCATGCTTACGGTCTCAAGATGGCTGCCCCAAGGCAAGGCATCATTGTCCTCTTATAACTTAAACATGAGAAACAGAAAGGGGCAAAAGGGCTCTATTTTATGCAGTTCTCTCTCATTTAGGTCAGAAAATTTCATCTAAAAAGCATCGCAATAGGCATCTATTTACTTCTCATTGGCCAGGATGAAGCCACACGATCATGCCTGGACCAATTACTGGCAAAGGGGATGTTGGGCTTGCAGCTTCCCTGAGCAATATTTGGCATCTGTGAAAGAAAGGAGAGATGACTGTTGGGTAGGCTGCCGTATAACCCCTTTCTCCTTCTTTTCAAGTCCTTCCCAAAAGGCCTGAAAAGGAGAGGCCTTGGGACAGAGTCAAGGTCAGGGTCAAGGAGCAGGAGACATAGTTTGCTCATTAGAGAAATTCATAGTTATTCCTTTACAGAATATTTGACTTCTGTGTTTTCTTGACTTTCCTAAGGCTTCAGAAAATTCTTTAATTCCAAGGTCCAAAAAACATTTGTACCATGTATTAGCTTCCTATGGCTGCTGTAACAAATTACCTAGTGACTTAACACAAATTTATTCTCGTACAATTATTAAAGAACAAAAATTCAACTGAGTAAATTTAAAGATCTAATTGGCTTTATTAAGTGATTCATGAATTGGGCAGCATCTCATTTAGCAACTAGAAGGGCATTCTGAGGAGCTGTGCAAGAAGGAGAGTCTTTATAGGCAGAAGGAGGGTGAGACAAGAAAATTAAAAAAGTAGATTATTTCAGGCAATGATACATTCCCTTAGGAGAAGGCGAGGGGTCGTATCAGACAGATTACCTCACTAGTGCTGATCAGAAAATTTCAGACTGGTTAAAATTTCCCTCCTGGGAGAGGCTGCAACTGCAATAAGATTAGGTATTTAGTGGAGCTTAGCAAAAGTGACTCCATTTTGAGTCTCATTTGTTTTTAACACAGCTCTGGAGACCAGAAATCCAAAATCAATTTCACTGTGGTAAAAGTCAATGTGTCAGCTTGGTTCCTTCTCTAGGATCTGAGAAGAATCCATTTCCTTGCTTTATTCAGTTTCTGGTGCCTTCCTCCCTCCACCTTCAGTGGGTATCTCCACCAGTGGCATCTTCCTTGTATTTCACAGCCTTCTCCCCTGACCAACTCCTTCTGCATTCCTCCTAGAAGGCTGGTTGTGATTATTAATGCAGGATGACCTCCCTATCTCAGCATTCTTAAATTAAGTACACCTGCAAGTCCTTTTGCCATATAGTACATTTACAGGGATTAGGACACGAATATCTTTGGGGGCCATTATTCAGCCTACTACACATCTGATCCTCCAAATCTCAAAAGTTTTAGAAGAGGGAACATATCAGGCAGGAAAGAGTTCCAATACCTTCTCAGTGACATTCAGCAGCGCAGTAGCTCATTATTGTGGCTCTTGGGGTCTATAGCTTAGGTTTGTGGCAGGTGCTTAGGGTGGTGTTTGTGCCTGAAGGACAGAACTCCCATCCAAGAAAGTCTTTCTTGGAGCCTGTGAGGGACACTTTTAATTCTGTGCTTTTTTGTATTTTTGCAGATGAATGAATTGCTGTAAGTCAGTGTATATGAAAGAAGTGACAGATTCCATTAACCTGAAGTGACTTCCATCAACTCACTTTTAATGAACCCCTGCTGTGGAATGATGATTCAAGCTCTGGGACTTTATGTAAAATTTCGGTTGTGAGCTAACAGACCACTCAGCCCATTTCTTCTTTCTTTGCATTCCTTTCCTTTTGTTTTCGTTCTGGTGCTTGCCTCTGACTTTCCTGTTCTCGTATTCTCCTCTTTTTAGATATTAGTAGCCTCCCCTGCAGCTTTCCCTGACATTTCTTAGCCATTCTGCCTGGTGAGTGTCTCCTAGGGGCAATGGCTTGTGACTCTTTCGTTGGTCTCTCCCCTAATGTCTTGCCTGCCCCCTGCAAATGGAACCAAAGCTTGGAGCAGACCCTGCTGGGTCCTGGACAGAGTCACAACTAATCAACCACAATAAATTTCAGGGACAAGTCAGTGAAGTGCTGGGAAATGCTTCACAATCCTCTCTCCGGAAAGAATAATCCCTGATTTGTAGGATCTGCTGATTTTCCTGGTGCAGATCATACACTATGGCCTAATTTAAGCTACCAAGGTGAAATCACCCTAAAATGTAGAGTTGGGAAGAGGTGGATATGATTGGCTTCAGCACAGCACGGAGCCAAGTACATGCACATCCTCATGACACCATATTTCAACAGTCTCCCTCTCCTGAAATGAGGAAGAAACAGTCACACACATTGTCTCTGAAACTGTTTTCCACAGGAAACCTTCCACGCACATTCTCCCTGAGTCCGTCTTTGGTATACGGTATGGTTATAAGTAAGCTTTGACTTGGAACTGCATTTTCTTAGTCTTCCTCACTGTTCCTCCTTCTCCATGTGAGAGGTAGCGCTAGCTAATTATAGCCACTTTTACTGGCAAGATGGTCACCGTGCATGGGGAAATGAAAGGGCAAAATATAGGCAACCCACCTCCGTCTGTGTGTCTCAAGTGTTCCACACCAGAAAACTCTCCACTTAATGTGACATCTGAGGCTAATTAGCCGAGTGATCTACGGCTGCAAAAAAAAGGGGGGTGGGAGACGGTGAGCAGAGAGTATGTCATTTAAATTCTCCGAAAATCCGGATTTGTTAAGGGGCTTGGTTTCCTTCCTAAATTCCTGTTCCAAAATCAAATGTATGGTTTATTTCTCTCTTCCTTTCTGCATCCCTCCACGCAATGGGCTAGGGCTCAGTGAGTGGCAAAATGACTGAAAATGGACTATGGGAGAGAGAGGCCAGGTGACCAGATAGTCCACAAACTGCATATAAGCAATTTAGAACTGCTCACTGAACTATGATAGGAAACGTTGCTGACAAAGACTTATAAAGTAATAACAATCATGAAAACTCCGCATGCCTGGGCAAAGTTCCTCACCTCAGCATCTGCTGTGCTATTTTATGGGCCTAGCCCGGAACACAACCAAGGAGAGACAAGGGCCAGAGGGCACCAGCTCCCAGAAGCCAGGCTCAGACAAGGGCATCCAAATGTTTGGTTGAGCTGCTATTTCACCATTGTCTGCCTTGTTACCAGTTATGACATGTGCCAGCGTGGCCTTCACCCCTTCATTCCACTGGCATTTGTTAAAATAACACTCACCGCGATCCAGTCTGTGCCTTTTAGCCTGCCTGAAACTTTCCACTTTCAGGGAAATGAAATAAGGGTTTACAAGTCCTAATTTCACAGCTTTTCCAGAACAAAGATTGTAAAGCGTAAACCTGGGAGAAATTTTTTAAAAAGCAATGAAGAGGAAAAACTGAATTTTGCTTCTTAAATACCCCCTGGGCATTGTGTTTCTTGGTCCTTGGCATCAACTAACAGGTGACAAGAAAAGCAGGAAAAATTATTGATCCATATGGGCGAATAGAGATGCCCAGTCCAAGAGGGAAATAGTCAGGATGGGCGTGGTCTGTCTTGGGTTTATTCCCAACTCCTACAGCAAGGCCTAGCACATGGTAAGCTCTGAATTAATGTTTGTTGAATGAATGGACGTAGGTGATCATTTTTGAAGATGCAAAGAAATAAAGAAATGTAATTTCAAAAGGATTCCTAAGTATCTACACCTGAGCTGTCTAATCCACGGGACCAGAATTAGGGTAAGTGGAATGAAAGGCCTAAGGTGCAGACTTGAAGGGGACACTTCCTTCCAGCTTTGTGCAAGTTTCCACCCTGTGGTGGCCTGACGCTGAGAGTGATTGCTGTCATAAACGTTGTGCCCTAAGGGTCTCACTCGCTTCACTTTAGTCCCAGTTCTGCTAGTCCACTTAGGACCTACAAAATAAATGTATTTTTTAAATTATTCTTTCCTTGGGCTTGGCCCACTAACCCTGCTATGAGGCCCACAAGAGACGTTTAAAGCAATAGGGACAGAGGCAGTTCCTACCATGGGAAACTAGTGACCTCATCGCCAAGAGTTGTCAGTAGACCTGGGTTTACTCAGCACTTACTGTGTACTTGGATAAGTCCGTTAACCTCTAGAGCTTTCCTTTCTTCATCAGTAAAATTCAGATAATAAACGACACCTACTTCACAGGTTGATTGTGAGCATTGGGAGGAATACACAAAGAGTGCCAAGTACAGTGTCCGCACAGAGGAGGTGCCCCATGACTGGAAGCTTTTGTTTCATTATTATTATCAGTAGCAGTAGTGGTGATGTTGGCAGCTCTTTGGGTGAAACAGAGGAGCACACACGTGGACTTGCTGGAAGAAACTCGCAGAAGGTGTATAGGAAGGGAGATCTGACAGATTCGGGCAACTCAGGTGGAGCTCTGTGCGCCAGGTGCTGTGCTAGGAATTTTTCTGCATTTCTTTTTTAATCCTGACCACAGACTATCCTTAAGTCAATTATCTCTATTCCTGGGCAACACAGATGACTCTTTTAATGTATGTATGTCTCATGCAATTTGGGGGATTACTTATACTAGAAAAAAAAAAGTTAGTTTGTTGTTTTCTGCAATTCAAATTTAACTGGACATCCTGCATTTGAAGAGGCAAACCTTGGAGGAGAGTTGTTGGCCCAAGTGGTACCCGCCTCTGGGCGTGCCTCTGGAATGTGAGTTTGCCCTGACGCCTCAGAGGCTCACACGCAGCATTACTAGCAGGTGAACTTCTAAAGTTGTCCTTGGTTCTTCTGGCTCCTGGCGTTTTCCTCCCTGCCCCTCCTTGCCTGACAGCTTCTAACTGCAAGCAGGAACTGTGGGCGTGTCAGGAATGTGTGTGACAGCTGGAAGTGCGGATGGGACAGGCAGGGTGAAAAGAATTGGTTAAAAAATATGTAATAGTCAACTGGTCCCAAGCACCTCGACCAAAATCCCTCAACCAAATAAAACCTTACTGGTGCTTGGCTCGCTGCCTTCTGGGCCGGCCACCACTCCCCTCGGCCCTCTGTTTAGGTGCTCTGCTGTGTGTTTCATAAGAGAACAAAAAGAGAGAGGGCTCTTGCTGAGAATCTTTGCTCAGGAAAGCAGAATTTCACAAATATGCCTAGGAGTTCTTTGATGGCATTGTGACATTCTGGGTTGTGTTAATAGATAACCTTCCAAAAAAAAGTGTGTGTGTTCGTGTGTGTAAAATCATACTGTCATATAAAAATCAAAATGAATATGTGTTAAGAATTTTATTTAACTTATCCATGAGGAAATTAGCATTACAACCAATTCAAAGAAGTTCTAAAAATCATAAATTTGTATGGAGTAAAGGAATGTTGAAATGAAGGAGCAAATGGAAGTAAAACTGACTTAGTGTTATGCCACTGAGGGGTGATATGGGCTGAATTGAGTCTTCCAAAATTCACATGTTAAAGTCCTAATCCCCAGGTACCTCAGAATGTGACTGTACAATAATATCATAATAACTATGTATGGTGTCAGATGGGTATTAGACTTATCAGGCTGATCATTTCATAAGTTGTATAAATGTCTAATCACTATGTTGTACACCTAAAACTAATATAATACTTATGTCATCTGTAATTGAAAAATGTTTTTAAATAATAGAAAAAAGAATGTGACTGTATCTGGAGACAGGGTCTTACAAGAGTTAATTGAGTTAAAATGGGTCTTTAGGATAGGCCTTAATCCAATATGACTGGTGTCCTTATAAGTAGAAGAAGGACAGAGGTACACACAGAAGGAAGGCCATGGGCAGACAGAAGGAGAAGGCCACCATCAGAAGTCAAGAGGAGAGACCTCAAGAGAAATCAACCCTGCTGACACCTTGATCTCAGACTTCTAGCCTCCAGAAACATAAGATAATGAACTTTCATTGTGTGAGCCCCCTGGTCTGTGATACTTATTATCATAGCCCTAACAAACTAGGGGAAAGGGTCATGTGCAGGTCTATAGACAAGAACTGTTTTTCAGAAAAAGCAAAATAATTAGTTAGCTACAATTCACAGAGTTGTAAAATAACTGCATTAGAATCAGATAACCCAGATGGTTTAATAATAAGAATTTATTTATGACTGAGATCAGTTAACTACTGCTTATGGGCCAAATCCAGCCCCACCACCGGTTTTTGTAAATACAGCTTTATTGGCACACAGCCATCCGCAGTCCTTACACACTGTCTATGACTATTTTCCCACTGCCAAGGCAAAGTTAAGTAGTTGCCATCTGCAAAGACGAAAATATTTACTCTCTTGTATTTTACAGACAGTTCGTAGATCCTCCTCTAGGCAATGCATCATTTTTCATTGAAACACGAATGTTTCCCTGCCATCGGAGTGCCATTCAAGGTCATCCAGGCCAGGGATTCCCAGGTTTCGAGATCTAATGGGTCAGTAAAATTTCGAGAAAAAAAAACCTGAAGGAAGGTCATGGGGTCTGCAATTTCTAAGCCTAAATGACTCAAAAAATTCAGTAAAGTCTTTTTAATTTTTTGATAATCAAAAGGCCAATATGGTAAGTCTTTCAGGCCAAAAAAAAAAAAAATTCTTACATCTGTTTTTTTCCCCCTTCTGTTATTGTTTTTCTTCTTATGGCTCATAACTGCCAAGAATAACCATTTAAGAAGGGTTAAGTATTTTCATTAGTTTTTATGTTTTACTGTCCAAACAATTTAGGTAATTTAAGTCTTATTATTAAAATGCTCTAATGATACATATAATGTAGTGATCTTTAAAAACTAATCTGGTAAATGCTTACTATTTCCAAACATGTAATTCCTAAGAAGCAAAGTTTAAGTTATTGAATTATTTCATATTCGTGCCTGGTCGCCTAAATGAGAAATGTCTTAGACTTGATATTCAAAAGAAACAAGTGAGAATACCTCTTAACTCTTTGTATCTTGCTATCTTAAAATCAATAATTTATCACTATTTCCTATGAAAATATCATCCATACCTTCTCCTTTGGAGGGCACTTCTAAGCCCTTTCAGGCAGTTTATCAAACCCATCTCCTCCTCTAAGAAACAAACATTTCAGAAAAGAGAAAAAAGGAAGAAAGAAAAAATAGAAGAAGAAAAGAAAACATTTAAAATAATCTCCGACAAACTGCAAGAATAAAAATGACCTCTTCCTGGTTCTTCTTTGTCTAACTATTTTGCTTATATATGTCTTTGTTTCCCCTGACATTCATTATGTTTACAAAACTTTTCTAGAAAAGCATAAGCTCATTTTAACTTTTTAAATGAGCTTAACAATCCCTTTTCAAAACTTATTCCCTTCCTTTCATGAGACATCTGATTGCATCCTATTTAATAAGTCTTTTACCTGTATCCCACCCACAACCTGAGGGAGTCCTTTGCATTTGTTTATTTCTCTGCATCTCTAGCATTGAATTTCCTGACCAGGTCTGTCCCTCACTGTGCCCTGTCCTGGTCCAGACGAGCCTCCTTCACTCTGACTTGGCCCGGGTAGGTCTCTCACCTGGCATATGATGAGGATGAGGCCTGGGATGGGCCCCAGTGTCTCCAGTTATTCTAATTCCATTTTTCTTTCATTGTGCATGAAACTTCCCTTCGCACTCACTTCCCAGGACCCAGCTCTGCACCTTCGCTCACCTCCTGGAAATTTTCATTAAGGTGGCCCAATTTAGCTGTTAAGAGTTTGTCCCCTTACCTAGAATCATTAGACTGTTCTACTTACTAACCATAGTCTTCACTTTATTATGCCCCTACTGTATGCAAGTCATATACTATGTGCTTCACATACATTATTTCTAGTCTTCACAATAACCCTGTAAAGCAGGATGACTTTGGAAATGCTAAAAAAGATTTAGAGTTTTGGTTTTCTCACTTAAAAAGTGAATAATAACACCAGCAGGAGTCTGCATTCTGCACTACACCACATGCTTTTTCCTAGATAGTTGTCTTATTTCTGTATGGTGCCTCTAATGCTACCCAATATAGGCTTCGATGCATAATTAAAGCTCAACACATTCTTGGTGATTGTTTGAGTAAAAAATGAAACACAGATTTGTTTTTAAAGTTTAATGAAAGCAGTAGACATTCAATTAAGGAACCAATGCAATAAGACATTACTTTTAAATGTCTAATGTTTATAAAGCTAAATCCCGCTTGATTGGATTTCTGTTAACTGTTAATTAGTTTTTTGTTAAAATAGACCTATTAGAAATTTAGAAATTTTATCAAATTTTACAAAATTTGAATCTCCTTTTTGCCTTAGGAAAAAGAATCACATCTGTATCCTGCCTGGGGGATTCAGGCTTCTGCAGTATCTCCGGAACAGGTTCTGGGAACAGGTTCTGGAGCATCGGAGAGCTCGCTGGGTGGAGGGTGAGAGGAGAGTCAGTGGCATGTGCATGAACTCATGACTCCACTCCACGAGGATTTCTTCCTACTCGTTCCAGTGTGGTTAATGCTGTCTTGTAGTTGAGGAGTACTCTTAGCTGGATTCCGGGTAATTAAAAATTTTTTGACTGGTGTTTTTGCAACTCTTGGCTCCTTACTCAAGGAATAAAACTTTAAAAAGGACTTTAGCCAGGCTTCTCACCCTTGGAACAAATAAGATTTCCTTATGCATACATATACCTTTATAGAAATATAATAATAATCACCCCAGATTTATATTTGTGTCCTAAATATATTTTACAGCCTTAGAATTCTCACTTTGGCTGTGCTTTTGAGAAGTGCTAATTCTACAATCAAGTGCTGGCTGGGCAACCACTTGAAATAAGAGTCACCATTTGTTCAAATCCGTTTCTAAGCTCATATTTCTCTTTCTGATTTTGAAATAGTCAAGAGATCTGCTTCCGAAATATATATGAGGAATTAAAGTGTGTAAGGACAAGAAAATCTACAATTTGAATACAGATTATCTTCAGTTTCATTTACACTGCAATTGCCAAAATTACATGTCTTTTAGACATTTGAAAAGTTGCTGTCAAAATGTGTGTTTGAAGATTTGAGCAACCAAAGCAAAGATCCATGAGAGATAACATTTAAATCTACAGGCCATGGTTCCTAAACTTTGATGCACATTAGAGTCACCTGGGGAGCTTTTGAAATGCTAGATGCCCAGGCTATACCCCAGACAAATTAAAATCTGGGACTGGGAGGTAAACATTAGTATTTTTTAAAGATCCCAGGTGACTTTAAAATTCAGCAAAGTTTGGGAAACAATAGCATATGGAATTATATGTGTAAGCAATTTTGTAGCATATTATTTAAAGGACTGAATTCTGTAAAGTATTTACAGAATAGTTTAATTCACAGACCTCATGTAAATTCACATTTAAATGCTTCAACATTAACATGGCAAAATATTTCAAAAATATAAAAGACTTTCAGTAAATTAAAAATTATCTGAAATATTGCCAAAATATTATAATCCACTTCTTTTTATGGACAGAATATCAGGAACTTTTATCTCTAGCTTCAAAGTCCTTTTTATAAGTACAGAAGCAGAAGAAAAATCAAAAATGAAGGGAAGAAAGGATATAAACAATGGAAAACTAAAATGATTATTTACTAAGAATTGCAAATGCTCATTTTCTGAGTACACCACAAAGTTCCTTTCTCTGTTCCTAGGACTTTGTAATTTTTAGGGACATGATGGTAGAGAGCTGATGCTTTTAGTTTATCAAAATAAACCTGAGTGTTCCTTTTCCTAGCCCTTAGTGAAAACTGAGACTTTACTCATATTTACGAAAAAAAGAAAGAAAAAGAAAGAGAGAGAGAGAGAGAGAGAGAGAGAGAGAGAGAGAGAGAAGGAAGGAAGGAAGGAAGGAAGGAAGGAAGGAAGGAAGGAAGGAAGGAAGGAAGTGAATGAGGGAGGGAGGGAGGAAAGGAGGGAAGGAGGAGGAGGGAAGAAGAAAAGAAAGAAAGAGAGAGAGAGAGAGAGAGAGAAAGAAAGAAAGAAAAAGAAAGAAGAAAGAAAGAAAGAAAGAAAGAAAGAAAGAAAGAAAATAAGAAAGAAAGAAAGAAAATAAGAAAGAAATAAAGAAAGAAAGAAAGAAAGAAAGAAAGAAAGAAAGAAGAAAGAAAGAAAGAAAAGAAAGAAAGAAAGAGTGTCCTAGTGGTGAGCTTGCCTGTCCTTTGAACTGTTTTATAATTGAAATGCCCGTCCTGATTGATCGGTCCTCTAAAAGATTTTCATGTGTTAGGAATGTAAACAACAATATAAATGGAGCTGGATTTCACCTCTTTTTATAGCTGAATAATATTCCATTGTATACATAAATAATGCCATTTGCAACAGTGTGGATGGACCTCGAGATGATCATGCTAAGCGAAATAAGCCAGTCAGAAAAAGTTGGAAATCACATGATATCACTTATATGTGGGATATAAACCTAAAAGCAACAAACAAACATGACAAACAAACAGAAACTAATGGACATGGACAATAGACTAGTGGTTAGCAGAGGGTGGGGGTGGGGGAGGCAAATGGGGCAAAAGTGATTAAATATGTGGTGACAGAAAGAAATCTAATTATGGGCAGTGAATATACAATGCAATATATACTGTTGAATTATACACTTGAAAATTACTGAATTTCATTAACCAATGTCACCATAATTAAAAAAAAAAAGAAAGAAAGAAAGCAAATGTCCATAAAGTTAAAAATACAGTAAAAATTAAATGGAGCCAGAACCGCCATGCCAAAGGAACTGCCCTGCACGTCTTATGCCTCAAACCTTTGGAATGCTAAAAAAGGGCAAAATAACCTCTGGAAAACATTATGTCCCCTAAAACTGTTTGCAAAGATAACAAAAGCAGTTATTATGACCATTGGACTGATGACTACTCGACTGAAAATTAAAAACATTATTTAGAATTAACATCACTATATTACGTTATCTGCACCAACAGAAACGCCTTGCTTCTACTGATGTAATGGTTCCCCTTCCCTTTTTCATAAATACCCTTTGCCTTTGTTTTCTGATTAGAACACTACTTGGGTTTCTGCTTGAATCGGTGCATCCCAAATAGCTATCCTTATTGATCTCAATAAATGCTTGCTGCCTCTCACTTTGAAAGGCCTTTTTATTTTTAGGTTAGCAGGAACATTCGAGGATTAGGTCAGCTGAGACTCCTGCTGCCAGTCTAGTAGAGAGAACAACTTATAATAACAAACATACACCAGACTTGGATGAATTACCCTCTCCACCTGCAGGCCTGTTGGGGTCATTCAATTCTTCAAACAGTCCCGTTTCTATAATCTCCTCCTGCCATGCTACGGGGACAGCACCTGTTGCAAATCTTTGGAAGAACTTCTGATCTTTATCATCAAATTCAACCCCTCGGACCTCAGAGAAATCTTCAATTTCATCGATGTCTTTGGCATATACCACCGAAGGGTCTGGCACAAATGGGGTTCAACTAGGCCGGCTTCCAGGCGAGTAAAATTGATGGTTTTGAAGAAAGGGTGTTTCCTGGGATCATCAGACTTTTCTCTGTAAAGAAAGGAGATAGTCAGCGTGACACACAGTAACATACCAAAATAGGAAATGTTCTGACAATACAAAGGATGTAGCATTCTTTTCCTATACATTTCAATTACAAAGACAATGTAATGACATAAAGAATAACTTAGAAAAATGATAACTTTAAAAATCACCCACAATTCAATCATATGCAGACAGTAGCATTTTCATTGTTTGCAGAGAGCTTTCACACGTAGGCGTGATTTTAAAGGAGTCATACGGTTGACATGATTTCTATTCTTGGTGTTCCGTGGAAACACCAGCAAGATTTAGTGGGGCCAGAACCTGAAATTTCTAGTCATTGCCTCTCGCTTTGCCCATCAGGGTCACACAGAACAAATTAAGCGTGTCTTGTCCTACATGACCACTATTCACATTTTAAAAGACCACAGTCGTATCTCCTCACTCTTCATATGACATGATTTCTAGGAGCCCACCGACCTCCCCCAACAGTGACAATAATCTTTAAAGGCTTTAATAAAATCCATTAGTAGTTTTTAGTAGCATGAATGAGCATCTATTTGGTGCTCAAGACTATGGTTATTTATTATTACAACTTCCTTATGCCAGAAATTATAGTGTTTGCCTTGGAATAGAGGGAAAAAATATGTTTTCAAATGTGTAAGCTTTGTATTAGTTACCTATTGCTGTGTAATAAATTGCCCCAATATTTAGTAGCTTAAAACAAAACTATTTTAGTTTCTGTGGGTCAAAAATCTAGACATGGCTTAACTGGGTGCTTCTGGTTCTTGTGAGGTCTCTTGTGGGTTGCAGTAAAGCTGTTGCTTAGGACTGTGGTCTTGTCTGAAGGTTCAACTGGGGATGGGGAGAAATGCGTGGAATCTACTTCCAAACTCATTTATGTGATTACTGGCAAGCCATCCCTCACCAGGTAAGTCTCTCCACAGGGCTGCCTTATAACATTGTTGCTGATTTTCCCCAGGGTAAATGATCAGTAGCAGGGAGGAGGAAGGAGGAGGAGGAGGAGGAGAGAGAGAGTGTCCAAGACAGAAGATATAGTCTTTTTATTGCCTAACCTTGGAAATGACATCTCATCACTTCTGCCATATTCTATTTTTTAAGAAACGAGTCCATAAGTCCAACTTGCACTAAAGAAAGGGATTAACAAAGGTGTGGATGCCAGGAGGTGGGGATCTTTGGGGACTATATTAGGGACAGCTTACCACACACTCTCTTGGTTTCTCTTCAGTCCACATTTTAAAAAAGTGAAAAGGGGGCTGTTTTGTGGCATCAGATTCAAATGACTTTTTTTTTTTTACATGAACAAATGTGCTGGTGTGAGTAAGAAATGTTTTCCTTTTGGAAGAAGTTGATTTCTGTCATAAATCAACCTTAATTGAAATTAATCACATTCAAGGTCTTTCCTTTTACATTTTCCATTCTGTTTTCAATAAGCTTTTAGGAGAAGGATTGAGAACTTCCTCCATACATCCTCTTCCGAGACCTCCTTCATACATCTCGCCATGTTACATGATTACTGCAGGAGGCTCTGCCAGTAAGATGACTAGAAACTAAACATAATAATGACGTTACTAATAACAATACTGAGAATATTGAGAATAGCTAACATGTATTCAGAACCTACTGTTAGCTAAAACAATGTTAAGCTCTTCACGTACATTATCACATTTTATCATCACACCAACCCTGTTTTTCAACTGTCTTTTCAACTTCTTTTCACCTCTTTACTTGCTTCTGCAGTCATAACATAGCTGTGCACTGAGAAAGCAAGACTATGTCGGTGAATTTTTCAAAGGAAAATTTGTAATAAAATATTATCATGAAAAAGAGGAACTCAGTTGGAGACATCTGATATCCAGTCATCCTCTGGGTGGTTGTTCTGTGATTCTGGCCAACTTCAACCTGAAAGGCCATCCAGGACCCCTTGGACTTTTCCCATTATGACACAACTGGAAAGACAGGTACGGAGAGCTCTTTCCTGAGATACTACAAAGGCATCTCTTTACTTCTAAAAGCTGCTAAGTCTCCATCAATTGAAAGAAAGGAAAATGCAGGCTCATCATCTATTAGAGCCTACTGACCAATGGCTGGGTGTTTTATAGCCTGTAGAGTAAGAGCCTTGAGGGAGGGTTACTGAGATAAACCGAAGCTTCAAGGATACATTAAAATAAAAAGCTAGGTTTACTGAGGTATAGTTTACCCAGCCATATGCATCATTTTCAGGTATCAGATAGATTTTAAATGTGGCGGAACAAGGGAAGAGCAAGAATTCCATTCAAGTAAACCAGGAATGAACCATAGGCCTGCGTGTCTCAGAAAGAATAAAGGAGTTGGAATGAGACCAGGTGCCATGAGGAAGGAAGGAGTTTGTACCACTTAGATGGCTGCTGGCAGGCAGGAACATACTGTCCCAGAGGTCGAGAGGGTGCTTTAAACTCACTCTAAGCAGCTTTAACTTGGATAAATGGAGAGTGCCTAGGGGCTGGTAACCTCAGGAAACTTGACAAACCAGTCTTCACATCAGTATGAACAGTTCTCAAGTAACACCTCAAGCAACCAGGCCCAGATGGCCTGGGCTTGCCCATTAGGGGTGGCTGGCTGCCGCCCTTTTGCAACTAGTTGCAAAAGACAAGGGAACAAGCGAACACTTCGAGTTTTTCCTTATGTTCCTCAACACCCTAACTAGATGCCCCTGGAAGGCAGGGCCCATGCCTTATGCCTGTGGAGGACATGACCACTACCTGACTGCTGCCGAACCTGCCAGCCAGATCCTGGCCAGAACAGAGATTGCATTCCCCACCTCCCCTCAGAGACTGTGTGACCGACCCTCCCCTATGCCCCAGATGTGCTGGTTTCCTGGACAGGCTGTTATCCGGCCCCAAGCAAGCACAGAAGGTATTTTCACCTTATCAGTGGTAGGTCCCACCCCAGTAAGGCAATCCAGCCTGCCCTGCCCTGTATAACCCCTTATCACTTGCCAGGTGGTGGGGTATATATTGATGTTGTATTGCCAGTTGTCCCCAACATGCTTTGTAGATAAGTTCCCTTAATAAACTCTTGATGTAATGATGGAGTCGTTAGCTCTCTCAGCCCTGGGAAATTTTGTGTAAAGATGCCCTTTTCCAATTAATATCTGTAGTTGCTGATACTAAAAAGACTAGGCTTTCCAATCCCTATTCCTTTACCTCTGTGTCCAGGCGACCACACACTTATCGCTTTGATCTGTTGCATTAATGGCTCTAACCTCAGTTCTTTCATTAGAAAGAGCGTGAAGATGGTTTCGCTCTTGAATCTTGCTCTGGCAGCTTTGTGCAGGGCTTTTTTGGTCCTCATCATGCAGTGTGCTTTGGACAAAGAGGAGAGGCTATTTATGAAGGCAGAATCTTTTGTAATAGCCAAATCAGGAGCTACAGGAAGACTTCTGCTGCTTGGAGTAACATATGTTTCTGAGCATTAACAGGGGCTCTTGTGTTACTGAACCCCACACAGAGATTACAATGGATTTTCTTACACCAGTCAATAAAGACAAGATACCACCTGCCCATACATGAGGACCACACTGGGGGAATCTGCCAAGAATTGGGCATTAGCCTGAAATTGTGTGTCGGAGACACGCATGGGTATTTGCTCTTGTTCTGCTGCACTGACTAATAGGAATAAAACCTGCAAAATAATTAAGTGACCTTCACCTTTTATTTTATTGGAAAACATCATAGCTGGCTCTATCTGGAGCCCCTATAAGTTGCTCAGAAAGATTTTGGTTTCTCTGCAAAATTAACTCACAGACCCAAAAAGGCAAAGGAGGAGATCCTCATTAGTGATGCCTAAAGGAGGAGAAGGGGTTTTAATTTATTTCGAACACTCGTAAGTGCAATGAGGAGGGGGCACTTGACCTCTCTCTCCACTGTGTAACATGCTGTCTAGACATTTGCTCTACTTTGATGGACACCCATTAAATTTAGCAAATATTATCTTATTAAATGAATTTTTTCAAATACAAAGACTTTAAATGAAAATGCTGGAAGGTTTTCTTTTTCGCTTAACAGCTGGTTTTTATATGCCTTGTCTCTAATGTAAACAGTTTTATTCAGAAAAGTCGCAACAACAGATGCTTCATAAAAAGGTTTTGCTTGATGGAACAGCTTCAGGGCAATGATCCAGTGCTTTAAGGTGGCATTTTCCTAAAGAAGTTTGTCAATATTTCATTTTATAGACCCAAAGTGTGCTTATAAAGGACACTTTATGATCTATTGAGAAAGATTTTCAATCAAACACGCAAAGAGGGTGGTGTTTTCTTCAAGAAAATCATGTAAAGAGACTCCACTTCCCACATTGCCTTAGCCACTGTTGACGTGGCCCCTGATACTTCTCATACTCGAGAGCCAGGACGGAGAATTGGTCAGTGGCCACCCTGTCTGGTTCTCATTTCCTTTCCAGGCACACAGACGACCACACTAACCAGTCCCCTACCTATGGGTAGGGCCCGAGGACTGTTCTGGCCAACAGAAGTGTGTGTGAAGAGGTGGGTAAAGGGTGTTACTTCCTGGCTGAGGCAGTACAAAATTGCTTGGGCTATCTTCTCTTGCCTCAGTAACCGAAAGCCATCAGTTCCCATGGAGCTGCAAGATGGGAGCGGCCTGGATCTGAGCCTCGCTCAGAAGGGAGATAGATACCCTGAAGAGCCACTGGACCCAGACTGG
Source organism: Eonycteris spelaea (assembly GCA_003508835.1). NCBI lineage: Eukaryota > Metazoa > Chordata > Mammalia > Chiroptera > Pteropodidae > Eonycteris > Eonycteris spelaea. The sequence continues at coordinate 120,869 of PUFA01000204.1, read as the reverse complement.
GCTTTGTGTGAATGAGAAATAATCCTCTAGGTTTAAGCTGCTGAAACTGTGGGATTTGCTCGTTATAACATGGCCTGTTCTGACTAATACAACGATGTTGGCATCAGCACTGAGGGAGATCAGCTTCACATTTGACGTCACATGAATGTAGAGTTCCATCCAATTCCCAGATACTAACTTGTTAATTTGGTTATCTGTCATATTCCAACAGTTATTACAAATAAATTTTCTTTCACTATTTAAAAATATCAGATCAAAAATGGAAAACTTGCCTCCTCCATATGCAAACATCTTGAGCTAAAGCAGCCTTGTTTCAGAGCCTCCACTGGCAACGACTTGAAAGATTTAGAATAATCTGACTGCCTAAGTTCTGGTATAATATTAAAAATCTGTCATATTATTTTTTGATTGTAGCTTTCATATTTTTATATATTTTTAGATTTTGAAAATTCAATCCAAGTAATTTAAGATAGCCAAGATCATGGTTTAGTCAAAATACTATCTGATATCTCCCTTAGAACAAATTAATAATACTGGTGTCCCCCGCTTTTTGAAAGTTCCCATTACAACACATCGCTTTTACGAAAAGATCTATTTAATAACTGTTTCCACAATTTGAAAGAAACCTCAAAAGGATTTTCACTTTTTTTTAAAAAAGGCGAAGTCAGAATGGTGTTCGGTCTTTGTTTTGCAGTAAGCAATTATAGACAAGCGCACATCCTCAAGGATAGTGGCCCTGCCAAGCTCCTTTTCCAGAAACCACACTCAGCGTCTCAGGAGCAAGCCACCAGGGCTTTGAACTGTGTCTGTGAGCATCTGTGCTTTATCTGGACTTACTTTGTGCATCCATTAGCAAGATATGTCCTATCGAAAAGGCCTAAATGAGCTCGTAAGGGTGTTAACACTTAGCATAAAACTGGATGTGACTAAGTGTATTTGGTATGATTTGGTAGGTTAATTTTTGGGTCTGGGAATGCTCAAAAATTCTTCTGTATAAATTAATGGTATTTGCTTCTTTGCTTTACTCCATTTTGGTCTACTTTCAGGTAGCAGGGGAAACCTGTAATTGCTACCACTTATTGAATGATTCCTAACATACCCTATATCTAACTATATATATATGATATCTAAGCCTCAAAATACCCCACTGTGTTAGTCAGAGTTCTCCAGAGAAACAGAACCAAAAGGAGTTGAAGGGGTCAAATGTACCAATGGCATAAAAATTATTTTGAGCTGAGCTGAAGGCATTTGAAAGTCAACAGATGCATATATCTGCATAAAAGCAGAGCCTCCCAATTTAGCTTACTCATAAATCCTCTTGCCAGGAGTTTTGGGAATTTTGAAATCGGAGAGATTGACTCTTATCACCAGTGACAGAAGGCAGCACCATACCCAAATAGACACTGCCACAAAACTATCCTATCTCCCAGCTATTCCCCAAAGGGGTCATTTATCTTTCCTAAAAGTCATTTGTTTTCCCATAGTGCCTTTCTCCCCACCATTACTAAGAAGTTGTTTGTTTTCCTATAAATGTCCTTCTCCCACCCCACAACTTCCCCTATTAAGATGGTAATTCTAACCACATCCTAGTCACATTTTTCTGTGAATTTTATGTATGTACATGAATAAAAAATCAGTCTTTTGTCATTTAATTTGCAGGCCTCCATTCTTGAACCTAAGAGGGTGGTGAAATAAATTTTTCCTCCCTAACAGTAGTGTGTATATATATGAGAAAAAAAGAGGTTTATTTTAAGGAATTGGCTCACACTATTGTGGCGGCTTGACAAGCCCAAATTCTGCAAGGTAAACTTTCAGGCTGGAGACTCAGAGAAGAGTTGCAGTTCAAGTCCAAAGATGGTTTGTTGGGAGAATTCCCTCTTCCCCCAGAAGTATCAGGGATTTTTTTTTTCTATTAAGGCCTTCAACTGATTGATTAAGGCCCACTCACATGAAAATCATCTGCTTTACTCAAAGCCTGTTGATTTATGTGTTAATCTCATCTAAAAAAAAAATACCTGCACAGAAACATAGAATAATGTTTGATCAAATATCTGAGTACTTTGACCTAGACAGGTTGACACTGAGATTAACCATCACACCTACAACCTCTCTCCTCCGCCCTCCCCCCTCCCCCATTTTATATGTGGGGATATTGAGATTCAAAAAAAGTAATTCAGTTGCTTGAGGTAAAATTACCAGTACATACTAGAGCTACGGCAGAGCTGGAATGTGAGTCTATATCTGTGACTCTAAGCCCTTGGTTTTCCCCCACACAACAGTCACCCAAAGCCAAGGGCCTTTTCATAGGCTAGCTCTAGCTCTTACTTATTTTTTTCTTCTAAGATATCCTGATCTTATTATTTCATTGTAAGCAATAAAATTGGACCTGTCTTAAAACTTTTCTTATAATTTCGACTATACTTAATTTAGCCGGCAGCATCATATGTACTCATTAAATATCTGTTAACTGATTAATGATGATATTTTGACAGAGATTTTTAATAGGGGCAACATTTTCCAGAGCTATAACTATTGCTCTTTATGCTGGTTTAAATTTTATTTTAAGTTTTAATTTTATTCATTTTCAAGAGATAATTGATTCACATGGTTCAAAATTTAAAAGATAATATTATATAGTGTTATATACAATTTTCATTTGCATCCCTGTCACCAGCTCCCAAATTCCCTTTATTAGAGGCAACCAATTCTATACAGTCTTTGTATACTCTCAAAATATTCCATGCAATGATTTGAATTATATATACTTTTTATTCTTGTTTATGTATGCTTTTTTGCACCTCACTTTTATACTTTAAAATATATCTTGGACATTTTTCCATATCAAGCTCTCATAGTGTTTGAAAGTATCGGAAATAATTAACCATATGATGTGCAAATAATAATAGGAAAATAATAATACTATATAATCCCAAGGCTTTGTTACTAACCCATAATAGTCTCCAAATCTCTGTGGACAATAGTGACATTCATCTCTGTTATATGGTAGTTTACCTGCTTCCTAAGCGTTGCTCTGGCTTTTTAGCCAAGAAGAGTCTGCAAATATCTTTTGCTTCCTCTGTGAAGTTATCATGTTGGAATCCGACCTCTTCTTTCAGAGTTCTTTGCTTTAAATCCTCTTTACTAACTTTTTCTTTGTAGTCTTTGAATGGTGTTCTTCCAGCAATCATTTCATAAATACTGCATCCCATTGCAAACCAGTCCACAGGATAGGAATAACTTACTTTTTCCATTAGGATTTCAGGAGCCATATAACCATTCGTTCCAGCCTGTAACACCCAAACAAAAAACAAAACAAAACAAAACAAAACCACTAATGTAAGTATAATAGACATTGCTGATTGTCTATCCAATACCCATTCTCTTTTTCTTTCTTTGTTAAGGGAACCCTATATATGTAATGGGTTTCATATGTTGATTACTGACTTACATTCAGAACATGAAAAAAGGTTGAAAAGTGTTTTAGCTGTTCAGTAGGTGATTTTTGTCTAATAGCTTAAATATGTTTTTTATGTGCAGAGTATATGGAATGCCTTAGGAATATTAAATTTCATAGATAATTTTCACAAGGATGACCACAATTAAAGAGTTAAATGACCTAAGCACTAATTAGGAGTCATTGGCTTGTGCAAGAAAATTCTGGAAGTGACTGAGGTCTGGCAAGCTGGACATGAGTCAGCGTGGCACTGTTTTCACAGAAGCAGTATATGTAACATGTAATTTGGGTGACCATATATTCCGGTTTACCTGAGACAGTCGTAGTTTACATCTGTTGTCCTGGTGTCTTGTCTCATTATGCGTTTGCCCAGACAAAAGGGTATTGTAGGCTCTCTGAGGCCCAGGATATACTTACTCATCTTTGTATCCAAACCAGGTACTTACCGCAGGGCCTTCTTGGTGCATGTCCAACAAAACGTTCGTTAAATAAACAAAAGTAAAGGTGGTAGCTAGATATCTTTCATTCACTATCCAACAAATATTTATTGAGCCATCCCCTCAAGCGAGTTCTACGGATACCAAGACATTTAAGGCCTGGCCCGGCTCTTGAGGACTTAGAGGTTGGTGGAGCTAGGTCAAAAGGTTAATTCAATAAAGTAGGATAAATACCATAATAGGATTTTAAAATAAGCACAGGGAAGCCAGTGTGTGAGTGTGTATGAGTGATGTGTGTATGTGAGTGTGTGTGTGTGAGTGTGTGTGTGTGTGTGTGTGTGTGTGTGCGCCTTGGAGATACTTCACTGAAGAGTGACACTTGAGCTGAATCATGAGGGAAGAATCTGTCACACAGAGAAGGCTATGCAAGTAATGGACATGTACAAGAGATGGAGTCAGGAAAAATGTGCAGGAAACTTTAAGGAATTTGGCATTTCTGAACTATAAGATCTGTGGGAGGTAAGGATGCGAGGGGAGACGAGAGAGGAGATGTGCTCAAGACTGAGAAACGCTGTAAGCCAAAGCAGCAAAAGTCCATTCTCGGTTTTCCTTTTCCTTTTCCCTTAGGCCAGAAGGCTAAGTACTCCACCTCCCAGGACCTTTGCACCTAAGGTGGTCATGTGAGATGAGCTTTATTTGAGCGATATGCAAGGTGAAGGTGCTAAGGGTTGGGAAGAAGGGAGGTGAGCTTATGTGGAAATACATAAAAGATATGATGAATTAATGGATCAACAGAAAGATGAAAAAATGGATAGACTCATGATAGAGCAAGTCAGTCTTGCTCTAAAATATTACTGATATTCAATGAAATATTGTTTGACCATGCAAATAAATGAAGTACTGATACACACTGAACCCAACTGAAAATATTATGCTAAGTGAAAACAGCCAGTCACAAAAGACCACTATTATATGATTCTATTTATATGCAAAGTCCAAAATTGGCAATTCCATTGAATCAGAAAGTAGATTAGCGGTTGCTTAGGTTGGAAGAGGGGTAGGGCATTGAAGGGTAGGGCGTTTCTTTTCAAGGTGAAGAAAATATTCTAAAATTGTGATAATGTTTGCATATCTCTGTGAATTTACTAAAAGCCATTGAACTGTATACTTTACATGGGTCAGTTTTATGATATTTTAATTATATCTCAATAAAGCCGTTTAAAATGTCAAGGGTAAACTCTAGGTAATGGGTTTTATAGGTCCCTGTGAAAAATTTTCAACTTTCCTGTGTATTTTAAAGTCTTCATAACAGGATGTTATGAAGGAAAAAGAGAGTGAGGGAAGGAGAGTGTGATGCCAGGCATTGCCAGACTGACTGCTGGTTTACCGGACACAAGGGACCCTTCCAGAAAGGTCACGTGGAGGAACCATAGGAGAGAACAGAGGAGGAAGAATCTAACTGTTTCTGTCCAGCTCCCTCCTATCTCCTATATCCATTAGTCAAGAATTGCCCCAAAGCTAAGTTGTCTGTATTTCTACATTTGTCATTCATACCCATAACAAATCCATGGAAACAAGGTCCACATCCTATGGTATGATAGTTCATCTCATTCGAAAAGTGGAGGAAAAACTCAGCCTAGAAGTGATACCCACAGGGTTGTCCGAAAGAGATAGCAGAGGGACTGTAAGAAGGTAAGTGAGATTTGTGGCTCAGTATCCCAACTTTATGAAATTTCTCAATGATGTACTTTGATGTGGGTGCTTTTTTTTTTTTTAATATGTAGTGCCAGCTACTGATTGGCCTCTCAATCTAGAAATTAATAACTGTTAGTATTGGAAAATCTTCTCATACCATTTTTTTTTATCATTTCCCCCTTCCATTTTCTTTCCTCTTTTGAAATTCTGAAAATTTCTGTTATGTTTCTGATCTTTCACTCCTATTTTCTATCTTCATTTTTTTTTATAATGGGAGACTTCTTTTCTTCTTACTCCTCAATTTTTCATTAACAAAAGTGTTTTATTATGGGAAATTTCAAATACATGCAAATGAAATATACACTATTACCATGTGTACGCTACACCCAGCTCCAACAATTCTCTCAACACACAGCCTATTTTGTTTCATCTGTGGACCTGTCAATTTCCACTGTCCCAGACTATCCTAGACCTTGTATTATTTATAATATTTCACTGTGAATCTCTAAAAGATAAGGGCACTTAAAAAACCCCATACCAAGCATTACAATACCGTTATCTTGCTTAAAAAAATAACAATAATTTTTTAATATTATCAAATATCTGGACATGTCTACACTTTTCCAATTGTCCTATAAACTTCCTCTAAACAAATAGTTTTTAAAATTTGGAGTCAAATAAGGTTCATACAATGTAATTGATTGATCAATATGTCTCTTAAAACTCTGTAAATTATCACCCTCTGCCTTCCCCACTCTCTGCAAGTTTTCGTTGGTGAAACACAGCTAAACCATAGAGTTCGCTACAGTCAGATTTTGCTGACTGCATCTCTGTGGTGTCATTGAACATGTTCCACCGTTCTTTGTATTTCCCGTAAATTAATAGCTAGATCTAGAGGTAATCTTTCCATTGAACTTTACATTTTTGCAGATATGTTTTTATGAACATATAATTAACACAGAGTAATGTGCACAAATTTTAGATACTCGGTTAAATAAATTTTGATATTGAATACATTCACATAAATGCCACCAAACAAAATTCAGAACATTTCCATCCAAGAGTGTTCCCTTGTGCCCCTTTTATAGTTCATTCTCCTCCCCACCCCCATGCAACCTGTTTCTGATTTCTGTCACCACAGGTTAGTTTCATTTGCTCTGGATTTCATGTAAATGGAATCGTATGGTAGATACTTTTTGTGTGTGTCAGACTTCTTTTAGATAACATTTTTTTTTTTGAAATTGATCCACTTTGTTTTGCAAACATATTTATGTTTTTTTTATTTCCAAATATCCTTGTTGTTTTTCTCTGAATGTTTCTTGTTTTATAGCACCTGTTTTTAATTTCATGATGCGATATCTTCTCTTAAATCTCAAAAGCATATTAATTATAAAAATCTTTAAAAAATGTTCTCTTCTACTTTCTACATTGTTCCTGTTTCCTACAAGTTTCTTATTCATTTTGGTATTGTCTTTTATTTTGGAGAGATTTTGAAAAGACAAATGATCTTTAACTATCTATTTATATTTAAGAGTGCAACACTAAAAGCTAACAAGAAACTTGTCAATGGATGGGCTTCATTGAACCTGCCAAACTATTTCAATGGGGACCTCGCCCCTGAGTATCTATAGACCTTTTCTGTTAGTCTTCTTAATTTCCTTATAGAGATTCTCCAATATTCTATCTGAGAGGGGTCAGCCAGCTTACCCTCATTCTGGAACTGAGGTAGGGCAGGGGCTAAGGGTCTTCCCGTATTAGTATTGCACTGTCCATAACTCTCAGTTGGGCTATATGTTCCTAGATCCACCTTCTCTCTGGTTCAATCTCTTCTGCTGGGGTGGGAGAAGCACAAAGAAAGACTATAAACAATACCCAGCTGCAGTTCAAACAGTGGCAATTGGTAAGTTCTTCTCAGCAACATGTATTGTAAACTTGCTCTGTGTGTGGCACCCTTCCAATGAGCAGATTCCAGAGGTGAGTGACTTTAAGGATTAAAATCGCTAATTAGGACACCAGATAAACATCAGTTGCTCAGTAGAAAGTGTAAGGGAAAGTGGAGAACATGCCTTTTTCTTTAAAAAAAAGATGTGACACATACTGGGAGAAAAATTGAAAATAAGAACGAACAATATTAACTAAGTGCTTGTTGCATCCTAAATATTTTCCCAAGTGCTTTATATAAATTTCTTGTTTAATCTTCATGATAACTCTATGAGACACAGATTACTTTATCTCCCATTTTGCAGATTAGAAAACTCAACCACAGAGAGGTTAAGTCTTGCTCAAGGGCAGCCACCCAAGAGGCACACACAGGTCTGCACTTTGAACCACTACGTGACACTGCCTGTATGGAAGTAAGTGAAGTGGCTTTTTCTTACTCCTCCAAGTCTCCTTCAGGATTTATTTTTCTCCCCTGAGAGTCCCCTCTTTCTCTCTTCCCATTTGCCAAGAGCTAAGTCATGATCTTTTTCCTTTCCCCTCTCCCCGTTAAGTTCTTTCTTTGCCTGTATCTCTGCTCATCAGATGCTGGCTGGGCTGCTCCGCACTATGGAGGTTGCTGAAAGGTGGGGACCAGACCCTGAGCCATGTTCTAGGATCGCCTTGCTCCCTATCCAAGAAAACAAATGAAGAATTGGCCACCACCTTTACTGTACTATAGTCTCTTGGTGTAGTGGAAAAAGTATGAGACAGCATGCAGGTTACCCTGGGATTCATTCCAAATAATATTCAGGACTAAATTTACCTCTTGGCCCTAAAGACAGAAAATGCCGGTGATTTTGAAGGGCACCACCTCCTTGAGAGTAGAGGTATTTCACAGAGGAGAATGGAATTAGAGGCGCACGCCAGAGTCTAAGTACCCAAATTCCATCGCAGCCTCCAGCTGAAAAAATTAATTGCCTGGCCTTCATGCCATTTGTCTTCTTCATGTGAACTGCCTCCTCAGAGTGGGGTGGGAGGAGAGAACGGGCCAAGCAGCATGGGGCAGGGTCCAACACGCTGACCTCTCTTGGCTCTGTTCGACTCCCGCAGTTACAAAGGGCCCCCGCACATCAGTCTCTGTGCCATCAAAACAGTCTCTTTCAGTTTGTGTGACCAGAACTGCCATTGCCAAGGCTGTAGGGATCGACAGAACTCTTAGGAGAGCCTTTTGTGTGTGGTTTGTCTTTTTTTTTTTTTTCATTTTGTTTTGCTTTTGGTTTTGTAGTGCCCTTTGGCAAAACACAGCATACCCAGCATTGCAGAGCCTTAAGTATCAGACCGCACAGGGTTTAGGAAGCCAGGTAGTGGCTGCCCCCTTCTCCACTGCACCCCAGGGGGCAGCAAGCCGTTCATCTACCACAGTCTTTGCACATGGATTGCTTAGTCCCATCAGAACCACCTGTCACCTACAGGTGTCCAGGCTTTGAGGAAGGTGGACACTCTGAGGTGGGGTCCAGATCAGAGCCAGCCTATCAGGACCTGTGCAGACACCCGCATTACTCTCGCTGTTGGATGCCGGTTTCCGCTGGCCATGTAGCTGTTGTCACTCTCATCCCCGGGGCCTGGGGGCTGAGCGGCAGGGCCAGGGCTGGGTGGATTCTGCTTGGGATTAGTCCCAGTTTGGCTCTGGGCAGCCTCGACTGTGACCTCTGGCAGGGATGAGAACCGGGAGGGGCCTTTCAGTGGGTCTGAGAGGGTACATCTTAATAGTTTTACATGTCCACGAGAAAATGTGTGTGTGTGTGTGTGTGTGTGTGTGTGTGTGTGTGTGTGTGTGTGTAGGTCCTTCAAGGTCAGGAGTAAACCTTCAGCTCCCACTGAATCTGAACAGTTGGCAACCTCAAAGTCCATCATTAGAAGGAATGCGGGTGCTGTGCCCCTGGTGTGGCCGGGCCAGGCTGGATTTGATGATGGGGCGGGGAGCAGCACAGAAAAGGAAGCTCTCGAGCTTCTCGGTGGTGGCGGCGGCGGCAGTCGCCCGGCAAACGGCCAGAGGAGCAAGAAACCGCCCGCGGATGTCTCTACCCCCCAGCTCATCACAGATCAGATCCACTCGACAGCACAATCCAAACAGAAGAGGGAATCAGAATGCACATCTTTTGTTTGCCGTGGCAGGAGAACAGTTGAGCAGAGGAAAAAAACAAGCTGAGCTTAGCGCTATCAGCTGTTTCCTGGGGCTCGCGCCTTCCTTCCTCCGAGGGGGGCCTGGCCGCTTTGTTCTCGTGCCCAGCTGCTCCTCTGCGCCTTTAAGCGGTGGCCTTTGCAGACCTCGGAGGAATGCGGCCCGAGACCCCAGGGGACTTCGCTCCGAGGCTCCGCCCACGTTCTCGGCCCAAGGCTGCCGCCTCGGGAGGCCGGCTCCCCCGGCCTCCTTTTTTGCTCCTCGCCCGCCCGCGGGTGGCTTTCTGTTAGCCACTTCCTGGCTGAGGAGCACAAGCCACACCAGAGGAGGCTGCCTGCTCTTTCTGACGCTCCTGGGAGGGAGAACGCCCGTTTCCGAGAGCCCCAACAGGGGATCCCCAAAAGGGGTCCCAGCGATGATGCTTTTCCAGCTATACAGCCCGATGCCGGTCGGCCGTGCTTCAGATTCCAGCTCTACCAATTCTCTCACAGGACTGTGATGAAGATGGAAGTGACAAGACACACTGAGTGCTTCCCCAAAGCCTGGCACAGAGCAGGCCCTCAAGAGGTTAGCCATGATGGTCATCGAGCCCGGTGTCTGGTGGTCTCAGACATGGCAGCTGCACAGGAAGACAAACCCCGACGCCGCGAAGACACCATCGCATTGAACCGCGGGCCTGGCTTCCACTGGGCTGTGTTCTTGGTTGGTTTCATGTTCTGTGAACCTACCCAGACCCGGCTGAGGCATATTTTCCATGGTGCCTCCAAGATGCCCCAAATAAAACCACAAGTGAAGTTCCACCTGGCTGTGAGGACGTGAGATACCTGTGTGTGCCTGCTGGGCTCAGCACAGAGGTGAGCTGTGCCCTCACCCACTGCCTGCCTGGTGGAGCTTTGGGCTCCTCCTAGCTCCCTGTGCCTCTCGGAGAACAAAGCACAGCTGCAAGGTCACCTGAGCAGCTACAGTGCCTGTTGGATGAGGCAGAAACAGTGCAACAGTGAAAATTGTGACAGAGGGGCTGGTGCTTGGCTTCTTGCAGAATAATCCGAGCAGCCATTTTTTGATTGCCTACCAAGTAGCTGACCTTCTGCTGGACATTTAATCTCATGTTGCTTAATCTCATCAAGCCTAAGAGGCAGGCAGTATTACCCAGGCTCAGAGAAGAGGCATGACTTGCTTGGTGTCAAGTGCAGGGCCCTGGCCAGCCTGAGTGGCATTTAGAAGAAGGCGCTCTGCATGGCTTAGAGCATGGAGCATGTTGGCCCTTAGTCCCTCACTGTCTCCGTGGTTGGTGACCCCTGTGAGGGGTCAGCCCATGCGTCTGTATACAGCAGCCATAGTAAGTAGCAGAACCAGCATTGGCACACTCACGCTCCTTCCATCTCGTGATCCTGTGGACCACATTTCATCAACCGCATTTGATCTAACTTTTGGTCCCTTGATCACACCATGTTGCATGACAGCCCCTTTCTGCTGCACCTTGCACACCTCCTGGCTCTCTTTCTCCTCACCTCCACAACTCACAAGACAACGTGCTGGCCCACAGAGTTCCCAGATCCTCTGTTTCACTCCCCTCCTGTTTACCTTCTTCCTGACTATCATTCCAAGGCGCACTTTATCACCTCCCTGCCTGAAAACCTTCAGGGCTACCCTTTGTGCCCCTCACACCCTGTGACTCCATGCCCTAGGCAGCAAGCAGAGCCACTCTGTTCTGTGACTGAACTCCCTCTCTCATCCTGTGACTACCTTGACCAGGGGTTTCAACTGCAGCACTACTCACATTGCGGACCAGATCATTCTTTGTGGGGGAGGAGGACTGTGCTGGACATTATAAGATGTTGGCAGCATCCCTGGCCTCTGTCCACCAGATACCAGTAGCAATTCTCCAGTCGAAAGTCCCCCGGGAACCCAAATCACCCTCAGTTGAGGACTACTGACCTATGCTGATCCCTTTTCCTGGCCTACTCTATTTCCTCTCACCTATCCTGTTTCTGTTTGCCTGTAAGTCTTGACATTTCCTTCTGGAAGCCCTTCCTGACCCCATGATCCCCTGCCAGGCTGGCTGCCCTTCCTAGGCTTCCAATTTGGACAGCCCTGACCACACTGCATTGTCACTGACCTTTTACTTATGAGTATCTTCCCTATTGCAGGGCTTCATGAAGGCGGACATTCGTTTGCCTGATTCCCTGTTATACTCAGGGCCCGAGTCTGTACCTGCAACAAAACTTTACCTAATAAATCACCCTGGACCCCTCTCTCCTTACCCCATATCCAAGCCATCACTGAAGCCTCTTCCCAAATCTCTTCCCAATCCATCCATTGTGCTCTGACTCCACCCCCACCCTCCCCATCATGGGCTGAGCTGCCATCACCTCTCACCTGGATGACAAATGACCACAATCAATCTGAATCCCCTTTGATCTGAAAGAGTAGTTTTTTCAAAACAGAATTCTGAGCATGTTGCCCCTTTGTTAAATCCTTTCAAAGGCTTTCCCGGTGCTTTTAAGCAAAATGAAACAAAGAAAAACAAAACAAACAAACAAACAAAAAAAAGGTCCTTCACATGGCCCATAATGCCAGATTTGGTGTGGCCCCTGCTCCCTCTGCAGCTTCACTTGAACCACGTTTTCTCTTGTTTTGTGCTTTTTATTTCCCGGCCTTTCATTTCCTCCAAAGCAACAGGTACTTTGCACTGGCTATTGTCATCACCTGACATGCTCTGCCCCTCCTGCGGTGGATCCTGGCATACTCTGCCCAGATCTCCTCTTCGGGTTCTTGGCCTCCACTCCCCAGCTGCTGGGACCAGGACTAGCCAGTGCAATCAAACAGGGCCCTGTAGTCAGGAGCAGATCTGCGTTGTTTGAAGGGAGTCTGGACATATTTTTGAATCTGGATTTTGTAAGTTAAGTCCAATGAGACAATGGAGTAGTGCCTGGGTCTAGAGCCTTGGTTCACATGTGTGGAGTCCTATTTCTGGTCACCTTCCTGCCTCCCAGTGATGGGTTCTTAGCTATCTACTCCCCCATCTCTGCTTAGCAACTGTTGCTACCTTCTGCCTCCAATGGGGGCCTGATCTCGTGTGCAGGGAGGGTGGTCAGGCATGTACTTCCTCAGGTTCAGTTGTGGGATGGAGCCCTAGATGTCTGTTAGGGTCTCTACTCACACCCCATGTATCTCTAAGCTTGAGGGAGTGTGATATTAAATAGCAAATTAAAACAAAACAACTGCCCCCCTCAAAAAAAAAAAAATCACACCATGACTGATTAAAAGACTGAACATGGAACAAAGGAGAAAACTTTTTCCTGACATTTGAATAAGGGGCTGCACATTTTCATCTCACCACAAGCCCTGCAAATTATGTAGCCAGCCCTGGCTGGGACCATTGACTGCTGATGGCTCACAGCTGCACCCCACTCTGGAAATTGCCCTCTGCAGTACAGAACTGTCTTGCCCAAGCTGCTCCCTTCTGGCAGCTGGAGGGATACAAAACCTTGGACCCCACTTAGATTTGGGACAACTCTGAGAACCATCCCATTCCTGAACTAGCTGAAGGACTACCTGAGATCTTAGTTCTACCTCATCGTGAGTCCACTTCTCTCCCTGCCCAATCCTGCCTTCCTCATGCATGAATCTCATAGGCGTGCACCCTAATACACCTTCCACATGTAAATCCGTCTCAAAGTCTCTTTCCAGGGAACCAGTCTAAGACAGCACCACAACAGCTTTGCTGAGTGAGTTCTTATTACTTTCTGATATCAAGTAAGTTGTATTTCCCCGTGGTTAACTCTGATCCTCACATGTTAAGTCAAATCCGCCTTGGAAAGCCCCACGTACCACATCTTCACAGCATCTATCATAATTGAAATTTTGCATTAATTAGAATGATTATTACATTTTATTTCTCCCCTTGGACTGTAAGCTCCATGTGGGAAGGAAACCATGTCCATTTCTTTGCTCATCATTCTGTCCTTCATGTTTAGCACAGTCTTGGGAAATGGTCAATCAGTATATGTTGAATGAGTGAGTGAATAAATGAATGACTGCCTTTCGAATGAAGGAATGTTAAAAACAATCCCAAGACTGTTATGAAGGTTTTTGAATGCCCTTAATAGTGGCAAATACTTTGAGAATGGATTTGAAGGTTTTGCAGTGATCAAGAATTACTAGGAACTACATTTAGTTAATGATAGTGGTTATAATTTAAGTGGAGATCAACCTGTGACCATGAAGTAACCAGAATGCCTCTCTTGTGGGCTCTTAAACTGTTACTCAGAAGTAAATTCTCAAAGAGAAAAGATTTTGGAGCAGGGTCATAATGGTTATGATGTATGTAGGTGTTAATTTCTGATAAAACACATTTAAAGATTTTTTTAAACATCACTTATTCGGTGTAACTCTAGCATTACATCCAGTATAACACAAGCTTCAAAATAAATATAATCCCCAACCCCTGTCATGCATTATCCCTCTAAATGTAAGGAGTTGGTCAGAGTCTTCAAGGCAGCATGAGGTAACCAAATATGTCACAGTCTTTTGGGTCACTGTTCTAACTTCATTCCCACTCCTGACAAAATAGCAGGTTGCAAGGACTCATGTGTCGTAAAATCTGGAGGTCACTGTTCTTCACATAGAATGCTGAATTTGAAAAGTCCCAGAATGAGCCCCCCTGCCCAACTTTCTTATTATATTTTCCTCGAGTCTCTAACAAGTGATATGAGTTTGTTTTATTGTGTGCATGGAGATGCCAGCTGAGAACAGGCTGGAGTGCTTATCACAGTCATTAAACGTGAATGGAGACAGTGGCCGGGACCGCGTTTGATGACATCGTGCCTAGTGTGTCATGGGAGGCCGGCTCGCAGACGCTGGTCACGTCGTTCCCTGTAGGTGGGGTTGCTCTGCATCTGAAGTCTTAACTCTGCCAGTGATTCAGCGAGGCTTGTGGTTGGTATCTGTGTCAGACCAGACTGAGGAAGACATGCTAACGCCATCACAGGTACTTATTCTTTTGAGTTGTACTGAGTGGAGAGCCTTTATAGCATTAAAAGCTGTAGGCCACATCCGCCCTGTGTGGGAACTTAAGGTGGCGTCAAAACCATAAATGCCCTTGAATCTAACATACCTGGTTCTTATCACATACTAGCACTATGACTTTGGATGGGTAACTTATCCTCTCTGAGTCTCAATTTCTCCATCTGTAAAATGGAACTAATCCTAGTCCTGACTCATAGAATCTTTCCGTGAAGGATCTAGATCCCATCACCCTATTACTGGAGTCAGAAAGCTTCTGAACTTTTCAAACCATTGAGGTAACAGTAGCTATTAGAGGCATCCACTGTTTTTGTCTAACTGACGTTTATTTTCCATTCTTTTCCATTCTCGTTTTCTTTTGGAAAACACATTCCTCTGCTGTCAGTCCATGAGATCAAGATGGGGCAGACCTTCCCCTGGCTCCGGGAGATAGCAGTGACCTTGTCCTAGCCAGTGGAACAGGTTGTGGTTGGGCATGTGACCTGCACTGTCCATTGGGAGTCTTCCCTGTCAATTGTGAAGGAACCGTTTGTAAGGAAGAGTTTCCTTTCCCTGGGAATTGCTCACTTGGTAGGATGTGTGGACTTGCTGGTGGCCTCTAGGTGGGAAGCACCTGCCTGAGAGTAAGGCTAACACTGATGAGAGCAGGGCTGAGAAACAGAGGGGGAGATTTCCAGGGACGCTGCTCAGACGTCTGGGTCAGGCCAAGCCTCTGGGCTTCTAAGTTATGTAAACCATTAATTTCATTCTCTTCAGTAACTTCATTTTGTCCCACAAGAACCCTGAGTAATAAATAGTCCAGTAAATCATTGTAATTTATTCCATTTGTTAATCTTTTGAGTTTACAAGTGTTTTCCTCCAAATAATTCAAATACCATCTCATACACTCATAAAATCTTCGAGATTAAAGACGTCCCGGGGCCTGCCTGAGATGGCAGACACAAGGAATCAGTGACACAGCTGGGACAGCCACCCAGGCTTTCTGCCTCCTAGGCCAGCACTCTGAAGCGTCCTGCCTCTTCTCGCATGTCCGCTCCAGTTCTTCCAAACGCGGGCAGAGCCTCCCCGCGCCTTTCCTCCCCTGAGGTGCTTCCCTCATTCACCACATTCTAGGAATGGGTCTGTGCCTCCCTTGCCCTCCGCTGAGGGCAGCCCTACTTTAAGAGAAGTTAAGTACAGACATGGGTCTTGATGGAAGCTAGGTGAGAGGCCAGGGGGTTGAGCTCTGGACCTAAGACGGTTCAGAGCCAAGGGCGCTACCTCAACCTTCATTACCTCACGTGCAGATCTTTACAGTAATTCCTTGTGGGTCTTTCTTTCTCTCCAATCCTAGTCTCTTTCTCCTTCAGTCTATCTTATATAGCGTCAGAGTCATCTTCTTAAAGAATCCCTCTGGTCATGCTACTTTCCTGTTGAAAAACCTTCGATGGCTTCTTACTGTCTGTGGAACAATTGTCCAAAGAATGTTACCTCGTGTTCCCCGCCCCCAGTAGCGTGAAAGGGACTGTGCCCTGCCAGGGAGGCCCAGCTCCTACCTAGGGAAGAGTTACTCACTTGGAAGAGTCACACCCAGAGTTTCAAACTCTATTACAGCCTCAAGTTCTATCGTAATAGGTGGCGGGCATTCTGTTGGAAAGGCACACAGTGTCCCTCTAACAATGTTCAGCACCTTGGTATCTTCTCCATTAATTTGGATGCTGTCATTCAAAAAAATCTTTCCCCTAGCTACCTCCCTTTATTAACAACTTGTATGAGATTTCTCTTGCTAACAAATTGCCACAGACTCAGTAGCTTAAAACAACACCCATTTATTAGCTCTAACTTCTGAAGGTCAGAAGTTTGGGCACAGCATGGTGGACTCCTTTGGTCAGGATCTTACAAGGCCAAAGCCACAATGTCTGGTGGGCTGCATTCTCATCTGGAGCTCAGGATCCTATTCCAAATGCATGTGGTTATGGCAGAATGCAGTTCATTGTGATTGTAGGACTGAAGTCCCTATCAGCCAGGGGTAGCTCTCAGCTCCTTGCCACATGGCTCTCTCCATCCTCAAAGCCAGCAGTGGAACAATGAAGCCCTCTCATGCTTGACATTTCTAACTTCTGCTGTCTCTGATCTCCACACCCATATTTAAAGGACTGGTTTGATTAGGTCAGGCCCACATGGATAATTGATTTCTCTTTTGATTCACTCAAAGTCAACTGGCTAGTAGCCTTAATTATGTCTTCAAAATCTACTTTGCCTTGTAACGTAATATAATCATGGGAGTGAAATCTCATCATATTCACAGGCTTTGCCCACACTCAACGGGAGGAAATTATACAAGGGCAAGGGTCATTAGAAGTCATCTTAGAATTCTACCTAGCACACCATTTTAACAGTTATTCTCTAGCTTTAATTCCTGTGTGAATTAATAAGCTGAAGCAGATTTCCTTATCTTTATCAATATTTTTTTTCCCTGTGGGCTGGTATGACAGTAGGTATCAGCTCGCTTGATATCTAATATCACTCCCTTTTACCCTCTCCATCCCCTACACCAGAGGCTGTAAAATGAAAAACTTTATTTTTCAGGCTCCCTTGTAGCTAAAGGTAGACATGTAGCATGGTCCTGGCCGATGGGATCTAAGACTAAGTCTGTTGACATTGCTTCTCTTTCCCCCCTTCTTTTATCCTGGAATGTGGACTTGATATTTGGGGTAACAAAAGCCATCTTGTGACAACAAAGAAAAGGCCAGGAGGTTTGTACAGAGACTTTGGTCCTGGACTGTTGAGAACCTGTTGGTATTCTGTTATATGTAGTAGGAGGCAATTCTGACTTAACACAAGACTAAATGAGTAGCTGAAGAATGAGAATAATCTAGCCAATGCTCCAGAACTATGATGCTTTAACTTTTTATAAAGGGCTTCATACAGAGTCAATGTGGATATCAACTTTTAGAATCAGAGTGATCTTTCTTTTGCACCTTCTTCCTAATGTTTACAGTAATTCTTTATATAGTATGTTGGCATTAAAACAATGTTAGTGGTTACAGAAGCCTTGTAAAGATGTCATTTTTTATTTCTTCTGTGAAATGTGAATATAATGACCTTAAAATCCAATTGGGGTCCTACTTATATATCAGTATTTCCTACTTAAACAGGAAACTGAGGGGCTTTCCTTAGCTCTGCAAAGGGGTCAACAGTAAAGGAGGGAGGCTTTCCTTTCATTTTTATGGCTTCCAGTCTTGCTCTCTGACTCTTCTCCCTACCCCCAGTCCCTCCTGACATCCCCTAGGCTTCAGTGGCAGGCCTGGGGACCAAGGAAAAAAACTTCTTAGATGGAGCAAATGGTCTAAACCTTGGAGTTTGGTCTCATGGGACAGAGAGGGACTAAGGAAAGGAAGAAGGGCCAAAGGTCTCTAGGCAGTAACCTTCTCTCCCAAGTGTATTCATTATAGTGGGTAATATCAAGGACGCACAGAAAGCTTCCCGAGGTTCCAATAAGAGCCGGAGAGCTGGACCCAGGAGCCACCAAAGGAACTGTCCTTAAATATTCTCTTGGCCCATGAACAGAGCTGGAGGGAGATTGAGAAAGGATTTCTAAGAGAGATCCAAAGCCATGTGTCTCCTAAGCCTCCAGGAAGGTGAAGATATATCACCAGTTAGCATGACATGTGCATATGGGATGCTCAGAAGGAACCTGTCTACCCTGCATAATTGACAGTATAAATTCAAAATCCTGAAGTAATGAAATGCACTCTGGGGGTTTTTTGGGTGTGTGTGTGTGTGTGTGTGTGTGTGCGCGCGCGCGTGCACCTGCACACGTGCGCACACACACATAGACAGACATGGATTTATGATTTTTTAATTGCCATAGCAAGGTCCCAAGCAGGCAAACACTGCCTCCTCCCTGACCACCCTCCTCCCCGTCCACTGAGGTCGTGTTACCAAAGGCCTCCGTTCCATTCCACCTCTTTCTTGGTTTCGCCTCCATCATTCACCATCTTTCCTTCCGATAGAACCAGCATTTTCTCTCCTGATTCTCACTTGGCATCTAAAGCTGCTCCACCTCCCCACCTTAAAACACCATCCTTTTCCCTGTGTTCCCCTCGAGCGACAAGCCTCCCTCCTTTCTTAGTTTCACTCGCTACTTCCAGGTCGTTCCAATCTCAAGAGTCGGAGTTTAGACCTTGAAAATTGCTCTTACCGAGGACACTGTGGTTTCCTAGTTGCCACACCCCACAGACTGTGTGACCTCGCAGCATTCGACAGCGCTGACCGCTCCCCTTCCTGAATCTCCCTCTCCTCTGCCTCCTTTGGCAGAGGTTGCCAGTCACCTGCTCCCGCTTTCTTCTTCCTTACGAACTAGAACGCCCCTCTGCCCCTCCAAAAATAAAAATACGTGTATCAGCTTTCCTTGCAGAGAGGGGTGGCAAGATAACAGTTCTAGCCAAGGAGATTGAAATGGAGGCTGTCCTCTGACGGCCTCTAGGGCCTCCAGGAAAGCTCCTTAAATAGAGGCGTGCTTAGTTGGTGTGTGCACACCCATTTACTTCTGACCCTTCCTCCTTTCTCCTGCCTGGAGCATGGACCTGGTGGCTGGGGCTAGAGCAGCCATCCTATATCACATAGAAAAGGCCCAGATCACAGAGATGCTGCTCCCATCCTCCTGTAGCTGCTGAACTCATACCAGCCGCTGGTCACCTCTATACTACTTGTGACATACGAAAAATGAGCCCATCTCTTATTTAATCCATTGTTATTTGTGTTTTGTATCACATGCCACTGAAATCAACTCTTAACCGATACAGCTCCCGAGATGATGCCACTCCTGCTTTTAACTTCTTTAATCTCTTCAAGGCCCCTCTTCATCGACAGTCCCTGCATGTTGATGCCCCTTGATGTCTGTCCCCAGTCCACTTCTCTCGCTATTTCTCAAATGACTCAGTGGGCACTCAGCAGTGCCCAAGCCATGGTGACGCCAAGCCCCCGTGCCAAGCCTAGACCTTTCTTCACAGCATCAGACCTATAGGTCTAAATGTGCGGGGAGCATCTCTCCCACTGTCACACAGGAGCCTTAGATGCAATTCGATCGCATTTGAACTTAGCAGCTTTCTCGCAGTTCTGCTCCTTCTTCTGGTCACTGGAGCTACAGACCCTCGCCGCCCCTCACCCCCATACCCAGGTGTGTTCCTGAGGTTGCAAGAGGCTCTTCCCCACAGTTTCAATTTGCCCCCACTTCTTCCACCCTACTGGCTTCAGCAGGCCCCCGTCATCTCTTCCTGGGCCACTGCATTTAGGCTCTTAACTTGTTTCTCTGCCTCCCCTCTACCTTCCACATTGGTCTTTTAAACTTGCGAATTGACTCATGTCATTCCCCTGCTTAACACGCACACTTCGCAATGGCTCCTTGACTCCCACAATAAAGCATTCCAACGCCCTTGCATGATCTGAGCCCCAAACATTTTGTCGAAACTCTTTACTCTATAGCCGCAGACAACCAACCGCAGTTTCCCAAACTTGCCATGATTTTTCTCACTTCCTTGCCTGACTGTTCTCTCTGCCCTGTGAACTGGAAACTGTGCGAAAATAAAGTTGTAAGTGACTGTTTAAGTACGTTCTTGTCTTCCTGGGGAGCCTCCCACCTTTGTGTACAGAAACTCGGTGGTAAAGACCTGTCAGAGTGCCAGAAATTTTGTACTGTTCACTTAACAAAATTGCTTAATTTCTCTTTTTAATCAAAGAATTTTCTGCAAGCCACTTTGAACCAAATTAATCATAAACCTCAGTTGCCTTGGTTTTCGTCTATATATTTTCACTTCAAATTTCACCTTTATCTAAAGTAAAATATTGCCCCATTCCACACTCAATGGGCGAGGACATATTTACTTTAACTCGTTAAGAGTTAGGAGTTTCTTCTTTCTCCTTTGTCCCACCCTATTAAGGTTTATCTGCGAGGATCCTGGAATTTCAGGGTTTAGCCCCTTCATTTTCCAGAAGAGGAAACCAAGCCTCTGTTGATTCAGGAACACAGCACCGGGAGGTGGTCATTCGGTGGAAATGTACCCAGGCCCTCATTATGGATTGGGCACAGCCCATCTCCAAGTCACAAAAAAGGCTCCCCTCTGCCTCCCATGAGAGGAGAGCTAAGTAGCCCCAAATCGCCAGTTAAGCTAATCCTCTTACACCACTCCACTTAACGGCAAGATGACAGACAACATAAGGGCTTTCGGAAAAAGGAAATTAGAAGAATTAAGTTCAAGCCTCTGTTTGTCCTGGGAATAGGACAGCCTTCTCTCCTCTCTTCTCCCCTCCTCTCCCACTCCGCGCCCCGCCCTTGGGCCAATGGGAAGCCACTCACCCTCTGGGTGACAGGCTTGCCATCCCGGACCTGCACAGCCAACCCCAGGTCGGACAGCCTGCAGTTGCCTTGGTCGTCTAGAAGCACGTTCTCAGGCTTCAGGTCCCGGTAGACGATGCCCAGGGAGTGCAGGTGCAGCACCGCGCAGGTCATCTGGGCCGAGTAGAAGACCACCCTGCTCATGGCGAGGCCCCGCGTGCCCACGCTGTAGATGTGGAACTTGAGGTCTCCCCCATTCATCAGGCTCATGACGAGGCAGAGGTGGGTCTTGCTCTCAAAGGCATAGGCCAGAGAGACGATGAAAGGGCTGCTGATCCGCTCCAAGATTTCCTTTTCCGAGAGAGCCATTGTCTCACCGTTTTTCTTCTTCAGTCGCTTCGCTTCTTGTCCAGTTTCTTGCAGGCATACATCTTGCCAGTGTTTTTCACCTGGACAGCACATACCTTTAGGGAGAGAAAGGAAGGGAGATGAAGAGGTTGAAGTAGAAAGCATTGCGAGAGGAGGAAGGGCAGACGACATGAACGGTGGAAGGGCAGAAATCAGCCCACGCAAAAAGACGGTCGGCTTCTGAGGACAGAGGAGCTGTAATTAAGACAATTAAGTTCTTCTAGACATAGCTGGGACCACGATGAGGTACTGCTTCCCTCCACGAGTGGGCCATAGTAAAAAAAAAAAAAGAAAAAATAGGGGCGAAATAACAAGTGTTGACAAAATGCAAAGACATTGGAATCCTTGTGCCTTGCTGGTGGAAACATAAAATGTAGGAACGTTCGGTGGCTCTTCAGAAAGTTAAACATATCCACTCCTAGATTTATACAAAACGAATACTGGTACCTGCATGTTCTTAGCGGCGGTATCCACAATAGCCAAACGGTGGAAACAACCCAAGTGCCCATCGACAGGTGAACGAATAAATGAAATGTAGTGTACTCCTGCAGTGGCATATTGTTATTATTCAGCCCTAAAGAGGAATGAAGTACTAATACCTGCTACAATGTGAACGAACCTCCGGAACATTAGGCTCTGTGGAAGAAGCGTCACATATTATGATTCCATGTGTACGGGACGTTAGAATCGGCAGATCCAGAAAGAGAGAAAGCAGACCAGTGGTTGCCAGGGGCTGGGGAAAGAAGGGGATGGGGAGTAACTGTGGATGGGTCCAGGAGTGACGAAAATATCTCGGAACCCGATAGAGGCGATGGTCACACAACATCGGAATGTACTCAATGCTACTGAACGGTATACTTTAAAATTTGGTGGTTAATTTCTATGTTACGTAAATTTTACCTCGAAAAATTTTTTTTTTTCTACTTAAAAAAAGGAGCTGAGCACGGTAGTGGTTCAAAATAAATTCTCTGCTTTGCTTCAAGACATGTGCTTTCTTAGGTATACGAAGTTTTTCTCAAAGGATTTCCATTACCACAATTAAGGGGAAAGGGCACGCTCCCGTTACACGTTGCTATCATTCTCCAAAGTGTCCAGGGCATTTCAGTGAGGTCCCCGTGTCCACGCATGATCACGATTCTTGGCCAGTTCCACATTCTGTTTGTCTTTCCTATGCCGTTCTCATTTTATTTCATGTGGTGATGAAAAGATGTGAGAGCGAGCTAGGAACTCTCCACATGTGGCCCTGAAATTAGTTTTAAAGAAGTTCTCTTGCGATTTAAGAAAAAAAAAAATGGCAAAACAAAACCCTTTGGGGCTGTATCCTTCATCTTCCAGCCTGGCTATTCTGAGACACTTACCTCCCCAAAACCACCTTTTCCCAGCACCCGGAACTCGGTGAAGTACTTGTCTGACACCGGTTGCATCTCAAAGACTTTCCACTGCAGAAACCTGTCATAGAAGGGGCTGGCCAGGAACTCCCGGAAGGGCTGGTCCTGCAAGAAGGCCATGGCCTCAGCTTTGGCCAGTGCAACAAGGGCCACTCTCTCTTCCTCAGTGGTGGCTGCTTGGCACTTGGTGGTCAAAGCTGGGCTGAGGAAAGGGTATGGCTTCCCCGGGGCAGGAGCAGCCGCACAAGCGGCCACCAGTCCCTGCAACGTGCTGCTCTTGGCGGGGCCCTCCTCAGCTAGCTCCCAGCTCTGCACCTCCTCAAGGAAGGCCACCGCCTCTTGGTACGGGGCCACGGTGGCCAGAAAGTCCCGGAAAAGGCGGCGGCCGATGGGCTGCTGCTCGCACAGGCTGTGGAAGTCCGGGGACAGGTCCTGGCGGAGCTGGGCGCAGCGCGGTGGCCCGGGCAGCACCAGGCTGCGGCGCCTCCGCTGCAGCTCCCTGCTGTCTCCGTCAGAGGTCTTCCGGGCCTGCAGGTAGGCTGTGTTGGCGATCAGGTTGTCCAGGCCCCCCATGTCCACCATGGCTGAGTACAGGGCGTGCTCCCCAGGAAGAGAAGAGGCTGCAGGGGCACTCGATCAGGTCTGGGGGCCGGCTGGCTGGGTTTGGTTCCAAGGTTCAATAACTACAGGGGATTTGCAGGGAGGCCTTCTGTCTGCGGGTGGGTCTGGTGGGGGCTGCAGAAAGAGGTTTCTCTCGTAAGAAGCTTTTCTGGCTATGTATAGCCCGCCAGGAAGGGCACGTCACAGGTCACCTCCCATCCTTAGAGGATGCAGCAGCCTGAAACACCTTCAGGGGCCCGCTCCTTGATCATCATTGGGCCTTTCTCCACAAACACCTGCTCTCTGAATAGACAGCTACCAATTTCCAAAGGAAGGGAGTCAGAATGAGTTGCTATGTTATTTGTTGCTGACAACGTTTTAAACTGTTTCTAATTTTACATGTTTCCTAGCAGGCTCCAGCTCTGTGAACTCCCAGGAATGACAGGTCAGGATGAGGAGCTGTGAGAAGCCAGAGAGATTTTCCGGCGGGTATCTAGCAGCCTGAGGCAGAGCAGATGACAGAAGGGGATGCTCTGAACTCTTAAGTCCTGAGACCTTTCTCAGAGGCCGTCAGAGGCTCAAGTGTGGCCCTCAGGTGGGCTCTGGCGCACCCACAGCCACTGCACCCTGGACAGCCTGCAGTGCTTGTCCAGCTATGGCTTTCTGAGTTCTGAGGAGTCCGTAACCTAAAGTACAGGGGTTAAAATGGGGTGGGGGTCACCTTGACTTCAGACATGAAGTGACACAAGAGGGAAAAGCAGACCACTTTGCACGTGGGATGGAGACGGTCCCAGGGGCACAATCTGAATGTGAAGGAGCCTTAAACTGAGACCCAGAGCAGTCAAGTTTCAAGGTGGCCCCTCCACATCTTTGCCCACGCTCCTTCGTGAATCCAGGAAACTTCCCTCCACCGAGCTCGCTCAGAGCTGCCCCAGACCACAATCTCATAAAGAACAGCAATTGGTTTAGACAGAGATCAGGCTAAGAACCTCTGCTCCAAAAATAACACGTGTGTCCTACAGGGAAAGAATACTCAGGCTTTTTCTTCACAAAGCAAGGCTACGGCAACTTGAAAACAAAGTCATTCAGTATTATGCCAGAGTGTTTTAAAGGGTGAGAGAGAGAGAGAGAGAGAGAGAGAGAGAGAGAGAGAGAGAGAGAGAAGGAGGAGGAGGAGGGGAAAATAGCTGGTTAGTCTTTTTCCAAACAAACAACTTCTAGCACACACTCTATCAAAACATCGTCATGACTGCCTCAGTCTGCATGGCAGAGCCTGCCGACTGTTCCCCAGAGCAGATACACACTTGGCCTCACGCTACCAAGAATTATGTAATGAACTCGTGGGTGCCCTTTGGCTTTGCACCGCTGCGCTGAAAACCATCACTCCAATGGTAGAGATGAGTGATCTGCACGAGTGACCACTGCTCGGAACCATGCCAGATGCTTTGAAGCCCACACAATAAATGCTGGTATTTTTTTTGGTCTTGATATGTCATCCCAGGTTCTCGTTTCTGAGTAGTGAAAAATCAGTCTGAGAATCTTTCCTGAGGAGGAAACGCCTTTTCCTGCCGTTCTTATGAAGACAGAGACAGGCTAACGGCAGAACTTTTAGAAAACGGTAGACTTGTCATCACATAGATATTTAACCTTGTCACTGAAAAACGAATGTTTTTCATTGATGAATATGTATGCTACAAAGTGCTTGATTCCACTCACACTAATACTTTCTTTTGTCTCTAAGTAATCACGTAACCCAGTTCTTTGCAATAGATATATGCAAAATCACAGATGGAATTTAAGATTTTCTAGTAACCACTTTAAAAAGAAAAAAGAGAAACAAGTGAAATTAACTTTAATAACATATTTTATTTAGCCCAATATGTGCAAATTTATCATTTCAATATGCAATTGATAGAAAAGTTGCTAATGTGATATTTTACAACCCGTTTTGTGTCCTGAGTTTTCAGAATCTGCTTTGTATTTTATCCTTACCATACATCTTAATTTAAACTAGCCACATTTCAAATGCTCAGCAGCCACGTGGGGCCAGTAACTATCTTTATGGAACAGCATAGACTTAACCCTTCTTAAGTAGCATTGTTATTCATAAGTAAGAGGAAGTTTTTCTTATTTTGTTTGTTTTCTATTCAGTGATAGCATAGATTACCTCACCCACTTAAAAACCTCACTCTCTTAAAAATGATCTGACTTATGAGAACAGAATATAGATAATATTTGAACACAAAATTTAGAGGTTACAAAATGACTATATTTTGCCTTCTGGCAATTTAAAACAGAGTATCATTCCTTTTTAAGGTTTACCCACCTGAAAAATAAAAGGATTCTATTTAAAATGGAGCACTTTATGTGATTGCTAACAATTAGGATCTAGGTCCTAACTTAATGAAACAGTAATTGTAGCTTAGAAGCAAAGGAAAGTGCTGGCCGCCTTCAGGGTACAGCCCCCACCATTGGAGAAATGTACCAGAAAGTTTGGATTGGAGATGTGG
The DNA here is from genome assembly GCA_003508835.1 of Eonycteris spelaea. NCBI lineage: Eukaryota > Metazoa > Chordata > Mammalia > Chiroptera > Pteropodidae > Eonycteris > Eonycteris spelaea. The sequence continues at coordinate 94,931 of PUFA01000204.1, read as the reverse complement.
CCCAAAGCCTGACTCCAGCACTGCTTGGGAAAGCTGAGTCCTGTCTCTAACAAGTCCTGGCTCTGTGTCCTTCAGCAGGTTACTTAACTTCTCTTAGCCTGGGTCTCATGAACTAAAATCAGAGATAACAAATGTTGATTCTCAAGTGAGTTCTGGAGAGAAGTCAATGCTGAATAGTGTCTGGCACAAGGAAGTGATCAAAAAGTATTGGCTTTTAAATGATGACTATAAATCATCAAAACCTGATCGAAAATTATGCTTTTCTGATATGCAGACTGGAGGAGGGAATGACTTCAGCAGTGTGGAAGTACGTGAACTCCTCTGTTCAATGTCCACCTGCCTTAGAACAGCCAACTCAGAGTTTCACGTGTACTTGGAAAGCTGTGAGGTCTGGCAGAGCTGGAAGACAGGTAGATTGGATTAATCTTCATGCAAAATTTCTAACGACAAACTATAGCAACTAAATGGTTTGCTATATTCTGCCGTGCACACACACACACACACACACACACACACACATAAAAGATTAAAATCTGTCATGTGAATAGAGGAGATATTTTCATTTCAAGGGAAAAATCAACCTTTATGATAGAAAACAGCAAAAATAGGTTAGTATCTTTTATGAATAATTTTGTTACCAAGAGAAAAGAAAAAAAAAATGTTCTTTACCCAGGTGTTCCACTACATTTGATGAAATGTAGTGTAAAGCATTATTTATCATTTGTATGTCCTTAAAGTTTAGAATGTACCAGCATCATACAACATTTGAAACAAAAAGAAGACATACAAAATTTAGGTTAACGATTAATAATAGGATATGCTGAATTTGCTTCTCTTAATTTTTTAATTTTGAAAGTTCATCCTAGGATAAGGAAAATAGGAAAGCAAGATTTCTAGCAAGAGCATGACCTTCCTTTATAATGTACAATTCTCTGCATGGTATAATCACACATCTATTTGATGATCAAAAATTATGAAATAATATAACTCGATAGTATATGATCTCGGAAACAGATCATATTTTGAGCAATGTAAGTTCTGAAGCAGATGAATTTATTAACATTAAGACACCCAAAGAACCCAGATTATTCTTCAACTTCTGATTTAAATCCTTCCACAGTAACGATTTTGCTTTTTTCTTTCATTGTAAGCCCTCTACTGAAAGGGAAAACAAAAGGTCTTCATTCTTCTCACAGCAGACCACACTTTATATCTTAATAATTTGAAGAAATCAGGGCTATCTTGTTGGTTATAAGTTACTAAATACTAAACAGAGAAGAGGTGGAGCTAGATGAATTTTAGACTATTATTTCGACGTGGTCACAGAATTTTCTCATAAAAATTTAATTTTCAAGCAGTTTTGTCTTTTCTGTTGAAATACCGAATAGTAAGACCAGTTGGTGGTCCTGCTGGATTTTCTTCAACAGAGTTTTGGAGACAATTGAGATTTTCTTAATAAAATGAGAAAGGAGTGATACAAACAGAGGCTGGTGAAACAACTCAGAGATTAGCTGTAGCAAAAGCTACTTCTACCCCTAAGACTGGAGGGACAATAGGAGGACAAGGTGTGTTACTGGGGCCCGTAAGCCACAAACACCCAGTGGACCACGGGCCATCATGGGGTTGTTAATGGGTTGAGTGATATGTTCAAGTCCTAAAGGCCTGTGAATGTGACCTTTTTTTGGAAATAGAAACTTTACAGATATAATCAAGTTAAAATGAAGTCATCCTAGATTAAGGTGGGCCCTAAAGCCAATGACCGCGGTCTTTTTAAGAAAAGGAGAGAGACATTTGGATACAGAGACACGGAAGGGACACACAGAGAGAAAGTGACATGAAGAGGGCCGTGAAGGAATGTGACAAGCACCAGAAGTCGAGAGCGAGGCATCGAACAAATTTTCCCTCAGAGGCTTCTGATCAGAAAAGGGCAAAGTCAGAGGAAGTAACTGAGAACAAACAGGCCCATGATCAGCATAACTATCCTGCCATTATCGCCCCTAACACCATTACCAGTAATTCCTTAATATGGTCTAATACCTAGAAATAAACTTTTATGCGTTAAGCCTTGAGATTATTACCCAGCCCAGTTCAGCTTATCCTAAAATTGTTTATTAGCATGTAAGTGTTACTACTTGATCTTGGCCAAGTGCTATCTGAACACATCCGTACGTGTATACATTCGTTGAGAACACTGAGCGAGCACCTATTATGTGTCAGAGATCACAACCAGGTCTTAGGGGTACAATGACGAATAAAGTCTCTGCCACCTGTCTGATTTCTTCCTCCCTTCAATGTGTGGTTATTGAGGTCTGCCACCTGCGTGGTACTGTCCTGGGGCTGTGGCCACAGTGGGGGGCCAAAAGCAGGCATGGTCTCTGCCCGCCACATGAAAGACAAAATTAACCATGTGATTTTTCACTTGTGTGAAGTGACCCAGTGGAGAGTTATGTGATACCACGGCAGGGAAGGACAGAGAAACCAGCTGGACGGATCCTGGAAGGCTGAGCTTTGTTTTGAAGGAAGAATAGGGAGGGGAGGAACATTTCTGGGAGAAGGACTAAAAAAAAAGCCCATGCAACACCAAGGACCAGTGTCGTTTGAGTGTCAAGAATGAGGGAGAGCTGTCCTCTTTGGGTTCTAACCTAGTGTGTGGCTAGCCACGTGGCTAAGTGCACCAAGGAGGTTGGAACTGCGGAAAAAAAGGGACCCATTATGGCACCTCCCTCAGAAAAATGGTCAAGAAAATTGAAATCAGCCAGCACGCTAAGTACACTTGCTCCTTCTGCAGCAAAACCAAGATGAAGAGAGGAGCTGTGTGGACCTGGCACTGTGGTTCCTGCATGAAAACAGCAGCCAGTGGTGCCTGGACCAACTCCACCCCTTCCACGGGCACAGTGAAGTCTGCCATCAGAAGACTGCAGGAACTGAAAAACTAGTGAAAGCTCCACAATTTGAAACATTGCTAGCCTATAATAAACGGGTTAATTTACGTCACACCACCCCCTCCAAAATGAGGGGGGGAGGCATGTGATATACCAGGTGAGGCTGCAGGGACAGCCAGGAGTCAAGCCATCCTTTTAAGGATTTGGTCCCTGCCCTAAGGAGAATGGGAAGCCACGAGAGTATTTATCCATATAACGTGATTATATTTGTGTTTTCAAAAAGATCCCACTGGCTTTTGTGTGGTGAAGAATGGGAGCAGGGAGTCCAGGGGTGAGCAACTGCTGAAGCTCAGTGAGTAACGATGCTGGCAGTAGAGAAGGAACAAAGCTAAATGAGTCTCAACCTATTCAGAAGGAAAAATACACAAGAGATGGTGAGATGGAGGGTGAAGAAGAAGGAGAGGAAGGGGTGACTCCAGGGTGCCTGCTCGATGGAACTGGACAGACAGTTATACCACTCACAGAGATAGGGAAAACCTGGAATGAAGCTTGGTTTGAGTTCAGTTTGGGACATGTGGAGTTTGGGATGCCCATGAGACAGCTAAGTGGAGATGTCAGGTGGGCAGTTGGATATGAGCATCTGGACTTCAGGAGAGAAGTCTGGGGGGAGATGCTCACTTGCAAGCCATAGCGGTATAGGTGATAACAGATCAGTTATTGAAGAACCCATCCAGGGAGGGAGTGAGACTCAAAGAGGGACAAAGACTGAGCCCTGAAGATCTTTGGTATTTGGCAGTCAGAGAGGAGGATGAACCTGAGGTGGGGTCTGAGAAGGAACAGCCAGAGACGCAGGGGGAAAAGATGGGAAGTGTAGGGCCACAAAAGCCAAGGTGAGAGTGGCTAACTACATTAAATCCTGCTGAGAGGTCGAGAAGATGAGGGCAAAGAAATGATGTTTAAAGTTTCTTGTTTTTATCATAAATTAAATGAATAAATATTGAACCTTCAGATTCATGATCTGGCATAACATAAACATCTTCTTCTCTAAACAAGACTCTGATCGTTTTAATAATGACTACACACCCATACCAGAGGATATTCTTCTTAAACAAGGAGTCACAGTAGCTGAGAGAGAACAATAAAGTAATAGATAGACATATCTGGAGTAAATAAAAAATACTTCTTGATAAGAGATTCTGTTTGGAAATGAATTATAGCAGATATGCAAAAGAAAATGAATTGTAAATGTTCACACAATGATATTTTTAAAATATATTAAATAACTCTCCAGAAAGTAAGAGATTTTATTAAAGAAGACTAAGAGATTATTAGAGAAGACCAAACAATATAATGCTAACACAACGAGAGCGAAGCAAAATAGTTCATAAAACATATGTTTGATATGTAGGGAAAATGTGGGAATTAGTTGTAAAAAGTTCTTCTGGTTATAAAAGAGCATGAAACAAAGGGCTAAAAGTCAAAGTTATTTTTAGTAGAATGTGAAAGACTGTGTTCTGGAATAGAGAAGTGTTAAGTGGTTGCTACAAATTTTGGTAAGTCTGCTTCTAAAAATTTTCCTCTTTTCATATTCAGTAAAGAATAAAAATAATTAAGAGTTGGGAGAATAAGGGAATTATACAGAAAAGTGAACAATTAAGCATTAGATCACAGCTAAATATCCATTGGTGGAGCAAGGAGTTATGTTAAAAAATATTTTAAAGTATCTAAACACCATCAAGTTTAATAAGCAGTAGTAATCTTAGGGCCATTTGGTAATAGAAAATGAAATGGAAATCTTATTTTTATATATAGTAGTAGCCATAACAGAAGGCTGGACTCTGAGGTTCTATGCTGAAGAAAATCAGATTCAGTTGGTGAGACTTAAACATTTCATACCTGATAATTCCATTGCCAGCAATGACTTTGATGGAATCAGTAAAAATGGAATTGAGAACTAAAATGTACACATAACTCTCCTGGCATGGTTTTCATTTGTCTCTTCAGTCTATCGATTCATTCCGTAGACTAAGAGGAGAGAGGGGTGCCTTTTATGTCAGGCGCTGTTCTAGGCATTGGGTACGCAACAGTAAACAGAACGGACAGAAATCCCCATCTTTATGGAGATTATATTTTAGAAGATGAGACTGTCAATAAACAAAATAAATACAAAGTACAATATATTAAATTGTGTTATTACAAACTACCCCCAAACTTCATAAACTAAAATAATGGTTTATTATTTCTAATGGTTCTTCGCTTTGATTGGGTAGCTTTTCTGCGGGCCTGACTCATGGGGCTGCATTCAGCTGACGGGTCGGCTGGTGGCTGAGCCCAGTTTGGCGAGCTGAGATGCCACTAGAAGTTTCCAGCAGAGGGTTGATATGATGGGATGGTCATTTTAACAGGGTCATAGACTGAAGGGGGCAACACAGAAAAACTAGTTTGGAGCCCATGACCATAACTCCAGTGAGAGGTCTGTGGAGGGGGTAAGAGGGTTTGTAACTGAATTGAACCTGAGGTGTGGCAGAGAGGAAAAAGACAAGGTTCACGCTAAGGTTTGTGGCCTGAGTAACTAGAAGGATAAATCTTGCATCATCTTGGTTGGAAATCCTCTGGAAGGGCAGGTTGTGGGGACCATCGAGAATTCAGTCTTGTAACTGTTCAACCTGAACTTTCTATGAGACATCCAAATGGATGTGTGCTGGGCCATGGGTCTGGAGGCCAGGGGAGAGGCCTGGGCTGGAGATGTTCATTGGAAGTCACCCAGTATAGAAAGGGCAGTGAGGTAGAAAGAAAGCTGGCAGAGGATGGTGTCCGAGCAGCCAAGGAAAGAAATGGCGTCAGGAAGAGAGTGGTCAGCTGTGTCAAACGCTGCTGGCAGGTCTAGCCGGTATGCACCAAGAATTGACGCTTGTTGAGAGTTTTATTTGTTGATATCTTAGTGAAGCTGAAAAGGAACATTAAAAGGGGTAAAGAAATGTTGATTTTATTTATAATTGTGGGGACTTGTAAATGGGATGGTATACTATACATAAAGTTAAAAAAAAAAAAACAACGGAAAAAACCTAGCAGTATTGTCAGGTGAGTGTGCACACTGGCCTTTATTCTTCAAAATGATAAAGAAATTCTGTTTGAGAGCTTTATCTTACTTTTAATGTAGAATTTTCCCACGGTCTAGTTCTTAGTTACCAGCTTGACTTTGAGACATTGCTGTTGGTTATCATGATCAAAGATACTTGAAATCACTACTGTGTTGTGCTGCATTCTGGGGTCAGGGCAGGGGGAGATAAAGTTAATGTATTCTTGTTAATGGTGTTTAGATATTCTATTTTAATAAAATATTAAAACGATTTTTTTTTTTTTAGCAATTTGGAGGTCACCAAGGAGTTCAATAAGCAGTTTCAATAGAGTGGTAGAACCCCATTAGAGTCAGTTCCATAGAAAATGAAAGGACATACATTGGAGTCAGCCGGTATAAGCTATTCTTTTTAGGAGTTTGGCCCAAAGGTATGACCGCTGGAGTGAGCGGCCAAGGTACAGGTGGAGAGTATCAGATCACTGGAGGAGAGGAGGTCAGGGGATTGAGAGGCCAGAGTACTAGAAGCATCATCCATGCGAATATTGAGTAGTGGTGGAGAATCTGACAGAGCAGAAGCTAGACTCTTCAGACCGGGGCCACAAGACAACGAGAATGGGTGGGTGTCTGAGGACATGTGAGCTGAAGCTGGGCGTTCCTCGGGAGGGAAGCAGCAGTGAAGAGAAATGAAGGAAGACACCTTGCATATTGCCAGGTTCAGCGGTCTGAAGGTTTCAGAATAAGCATTTTTCTCAGGGGAGAACCAGGTGTAAATGAGAATAAGAAAGTGAAGGGAACTTACAAAGGATGAGAACAGAGGATGTTTTGTTGGTGTCAATATCAAGAGGGCATGGAGGAGGAGTTTCAGAAGTTGGGGAGGAGGAGTGGGGGATGGAGAAATCAAAGGGGTGTAAAGACCTAGTTGGCATTAGATTTAAGAGAAAGCAGGGTGACCTGGAAAGCTTGTGTTTCCTGTGTTGTCTGACCTAACTAGGGGTGAAGGCAGGATGAGGTTGATGGTCTCAAGCAGGTGGTGGTGGCTAGACAGGGAGCGTTGAGGCTGAGAGAGGTGCTGGCCTGGAGTAGGCGCGCAGGACACAAGCGCTCCCACTGGACCACTGAGTAGTGGGTGGTCTTATGTGAAGCACTTGGGCCTCCTCCCGCTGGGTCCATGTGGGAGGAGCTGGCAGGGGTTGGTCTGAGCTAAGTTGGGAGGGTATGGGACATTTCTGTGGTTAGATGGTGGGTTTAAGGGCTTCAGGTGCTTAAGACTTCAAGAGTAACTCCTTGGGGATGTGAAGTACAGCATAGGGAATATAGTCAATAATATTGTAATTATGTATAGTGCCAGGTGGGTACCAGACTCATTGGAGGGATTGCTTTGTAAATTATATAAATGTCTAACCACTATGCTATACACCTGAACCGATATAAAACAAAAATATTGAATGTCAACTCTAATTGAAAAATTAAAAATAAATAAATAAAATTTCCCAGTTCTCCCCCCTCCCCACCCCCAAAATAACTCCTTTTATTTTGCACCCACCTACGGACCTAACAGCAGGGCTGCGTGGAAGCTGGGAGGACTCCAGCACGCCTAAGTTTTACTAGGGTGTCTGTATGTAATAGACCTCAGTTCGGGCACCTGTCTGACAGGAACCCAGCACTACATCCTCAGGATCGTCAAGGGCTTTTTAAAGTGTAAGATACCGGAAAGACCCAGGTCCGTATCTTTTATCCTTAAGATTTAAGCTTGTTGTTAGAAAAGTTCTGAGTTAGTGTTGTCAGAGCTCAGTGAGGACTCTCAGGCTCCCCTGAAATTTTCACCTTATAATCTGAGGGCAGCTCCAAGTTTTGTACATTTCAAACCCTGAAAAGTGTTCTAGAAGTGAGTCGGATTGAATAAATCTTTTCCTTTAAAATAATCACACCTTCCATTACTTATTTCTTCTGCATTTTGATAAACTTCTTGAAAATGTAGCACTTCTAATGAACTCCAAGGAGCTTTCTCAGATTACCTCCACAGGGAACCAGAACAAGTTGAGAAACACAATTATTTTGATTTGAGCGCTTTCTTGAAGAGTTGAACAATAAGACAAATGGAACAACCATTAATAAACCATGAATGCATTTTCTTGTATTTTCTACTTAGTAGCAAATGTAAAAGCCTGTTGTCAGGCATGGTCTTAAATAATGACAACTATATCTCTTTTGGAAAAACTTCACGTTTATTTTACATAGAATAAACTGTACAGATCGTAAGTGTACAGTTGGGTGAGTTTTGACAAGTGCATAAACTCATGTAACGATCATCCAGATCAATATATAGAACATTTTCACTCCCGCTGTGCCCTTTTCCAGTCAATATTCCCATCGACAGGCAACCACTTTTCTCATTTCTATTGACTAGTTTTGGCTGTTCTTGAACTTCATATAAACAAAAGCATATCGTCAAGTACTGTTTTGTTCCTAGATTCTTTGCTCAGCATAATGTTTTGAGATTCATCTATGTTTTAGCATGTATCAATAGTTTGTTTCTTTTTTTTTTCCTTTATAGCTAAGTAGCATTCTATGAATATACATACACTATTCTGTTGATGGACATTCAGGTTGTTTCTAGTTTGGGACTATTATAAATTTGAAAAAGGCAGCTTTGAATATTCATCTGTTTGTTGTTGTTATTGTTGTTGTTGTTTTTATGAACATGTGTTTTCATTCCTCTTGGGCAAATACCTAGGAATGGAATTGCTGGGTCATAGAGTAGATGTATATTTAAATTTTTACAATACTGCCTTACTATTTTCCGGAGTGGTAGCTTCATTTTTCATTCCCAACAGCAGTGCCTGAGAGTTCCAGGTCCTCCACATCTTCACCAAGACTTGATGTTATCAGTCTTTTTCATTCAAGCTATTCTAAGGGTGTGTAGAGATATTCCATTGTGATTTTAACTTGCATTTCCGATGCGGAATATCAGGCACCTTTTCGTGTGCTAAATGCCTATTTGTGTGTCTTCTTTTGTGAAGTATCTTTTCAACTCCTTGCCCAATATTCAGCTCTTTATTAAAGCTTTTATTGAGAATATGGCCTCATTAGGTAGTATTTTATTGACTGATCATGTTCTTTAATATAGAAGCTGAATGTTGTGCAGACATTGAGACAGCAATGGCAGAAATAAGAGCGCTAGGTAAGAGCATTAGATTTAGATTTTTCCAAACAGTTTAAGTTACTCAGGACAATTGTAGAAGCCACCATTTTATTACTAAAAGGTTCCATGTGCTTTTTCAGTTCAGTTTCAAAACAGAGAACAATTACTCTATAAACTGTATCAAATTGGAGTTGGGAAATTTATATAAAAGTGGTGGTACAGCCTATAACATGATATTTTTATAGCGTTATACTTTTGAGACATAATTTTATCTAATGACTACCCAAATTTGTGTCATAATAAACATGTGCTAAAGGGCCGTTAAAAGTTTTTGCATTATAAGTCATCTTTTAAAAAATATAAACACAAAGATGTCATTGCAGAAATATGAACGATCTCTAAGATCATTTCCAATTCTAAGAGTTTATGAAAAGGAATTCCCCAAGTATTAACAATTGTTTATTGTTATTTGGTATAACTGAGGCTCCCATGATTCTAAATTCTGATTGAATAACCTTCTAAAGGAATGATCTACACTAGCACTGTCCAACAGAACTTTCTTCTATGATGGAAATGTTTTATTAAGTGATTCCAATATGGAAGCCACTATCCGCATGTGACTACTGAGCATTGACGTGGCTAGGGAACTAAGGGGTTGAAATTTAAATTTTATTTTAACTAATTAAATTAAAATTTAAATAGCTATATAGTGCTAGTGACGACACTATTAGATAGCACAGACCTATACTCTTAAAAAAAGAAATGATCTTAAATGTTATTATTATTTTTTCCTTAAGAGGGTCTGTCAGGCCTCCTTCCCTTGTCCTGCGTGGAAAGCTGTGACTGGGCAAATGGAGCGTATGTGGTGTGGAGATGGAACTGAGGGCAAGGTAGGTAGGCAAGGAAGCGGAAGCGGAAGCGATGTGAACAACTGATTTCAAGGGGACCTCCCTCCTCTCCCAGCAATGCTATGGAGCACATACATACCACATATCGCTAAATAAAATAGAAATGGTCCTCGTGGTCACATACTGTATTACGCGGCAAGTAAATGTGCTCTGTCCCTTCTGTCGCCCAGGGCACTGGGTATTTCTTAGAAGATTTACGACATTCTATTTTACAGTTCTGTTGTTAATCTAACATTCCCTAACAGATCCTGCAGTCTCTGAAAAGAAAACTTATTAGTATTCAAATTCTTTCTACTGTTGTGGCAAAGCCTCGTATATACTAGGCAAGCAATGAACAATTCATTTTATTATTATAAATGTTCAAATATGCAATTTCTATAAAAGTAGAAAAAGCAGGACAGGAGTTAGCACAGTAGAGGTTAATTTACAGTGAAGGTCTAAAAATCACCGCTAAAGAGTTAGATGATGATCATATTATACCAGCCATGCAAAGCTTATTCTATGCTATGTGTTTTTTGGATTTATAAAGTCACACGTGTGGTCTGGCAAGAATTCTGATTCTACTACACTAAAACTTTAGTATAAATAATTTAGTTGAATTTTTAAAATACAACTTGCAATAAATTTAAAGTTACTAGATAGCTGCTTAGAGACTAGGATAAAACACTTCATCTGTGCTGAAATAGTTCCAAAGGTTTTTAACAGATTTTTACCTGGGCAGCCTTTTCTAACTCGCCTCCTTTCCTTGTTTATACACACACTTCTTTGGGAACCACTCTGGGTTCTCCCATTATAGCAAGTGGGAATGTGTTTTTCAGATGTGAAAAAAAAGTGGTGTTGTAGTGTTGTAGTTAAAAAAAAAAAAAAAAGGAGGGGTAAAAATCAATCTCCTAAAACCCCGTGTTGACAGTCTTCACCAGCTGTGGATGCATGCAAACATAATTATTACAAGAAGAATTGCTGCAAACAATATACCTCTCTTAAAGGCCATTCTTTAATAAGGCAGAAATTAGCTGTGGCAGTCATGATGTATAATAATGGATAACATTTATTGAGTGTTTACTATGTTTCAGGCAATATTCTAGGCAGTTAACAGGTATTAATTCATATAATCTTCATAGCAAATCAATGAGGTAGATAATATTATTAATCTCATTTTCGTTGAGGAAATAGGCACAGAGATGTTAAGAAGTTTGTACGAGATCATGCAGGGATTAAATGATGGAGTCAGGATTCCAAGCCAGGCTGAGTAACCCCCAAATCAGGCTTAACTACTATAGTATACCATAGCTACACATGTACAGGGAAAGCTTCCTTGCAGCCAACCTAAGAAAAGCATGTTCTGTTCTAATCACTGACTCAAGTTTAACACGTGCACAGATAAGAGAAAGCAGCAGATTGTAAAGCTTACTTCTGCTTTGAAAGTCATTGAAGATGAAAATGAGCGCTGTAAAAAAAGGTTGATTTTCTAAACTTTATGTATATCACCAAAACAAAGTGGTAAAAAAAAAAAATGTACCCCTATATCTGCAAGATCCAAGGACATATTTCTATTAAGAAAATCTAAAATTAAAATGCGAGCTCAGCATTTACAAAATTTTTGCCTTAAAATCTGGAAAGCATGTTGACCAAATAATTAGAAAAAAAATGTAACAGGCAAGTCATTAACGCCTCATTACCACCCTTCACAGCAGCTCACAGTGCTACAAGTAATCTAAGATGTTTACAATTAACTTTTCCTTACAAAATTCTTATTGAGGAGAGCTTTTATCCCACAGCTAAAAACATATTGTTTTTAAAATGCCACTTCTATTAAAGGAACTTCCAAAAATGAATGAAATAACAGCAGTAGCACTTACCATGTACTAGAAACTTCTGAATTTTACATGCATATTCCATTTAGTCTTAATAATCCATTTAGTCTTTAATCCTCAGAACAATCTAGTGAGGTAGATATTATTATTTATGCTGTACATGAGGAAACTCAGATATGGAGAGGTGAAGTAACTTGCTTAAGGCCTCACAAATGGTGGTGCTAAGATTCAAATCCAGGTATCCTGGCTCTAGAGTATCAGCTCTCAGACACTAAGTTGTCAAAATGAAGAGAAGATACTTTTCCTGTAAGACATATATATTATTGAACAAAACCTAACCATGGCAGAAATGGAATGATGTAAAGATGGCAAGAGGAACTTCCACGCAAACATTTCTCATGTATTTTGTTAAATTTCAAATGTTCAAAATAAAATAACTTAAAATTTAGTTATTTGTACTTTAATTCGTTTTCTTATACCCAAATCGTAATATCTTTATTTTTTTATATGAGGGCTCAATATGAAAATTTTCTAATTTTCTTTTCAGAGCTTTACCCAGTTATCCATTGGTAGTAACTTAAAAAAGCAACAAAGCATTTTTAAAATAGTTGCCTTCCTTATCAGATGTCTGCTAAACTTCTAAAAGAAACTTAAAAATTTTTTTTTTTGATCCTAGCTTCAGTTAAATAAAATAATTTTGAGCTTACGCTAGGCTTTGGGCTAGAAGCTTGTCAAGTGACTATTCACCAACCACACGCACCCTAGGTATTAATACTAACGTTAGAGTTGTTCACCTCCAGAGAAGAGTGCACACAGATCAGCAAGATTTGGCTCTCTGAACTCTTCTTTTTTGGACAGCAGCCGTTCGAAAATCTGAGCTCGTTAAGTCCTTTAAAGGGCTCATTTTGTGTCGTTTTAGGATAATCCTGGAAGGTTCTGGCAGCAAAATATACATGTAATTGCCTTTCCAAGCACTTAGATCAGTCATTGCTCCCAAAGAACCAATACTAACAGGGATGTTTTGGAAATGTGGGCTTTCTTTGGATGGCCAGATTGATGGCGCCACTGGCATTTGGTGGGTGGGGACCAGGGAAGTTTTCAATGTCTTGCAACATATGGGACAATCTCACATGATGAAATGTAGTTTGGCATTCTGTGACTTTTGAAAGTCCATTTATATAGGAGAAAAATCATTTATGATTATCTGAACCTAGAACCTAACTTTTTACATGTAAACATGAAGTGCTTTTTTGCATAGCTTTAAAATTCATTAAAGTTTCCAAATATGCAACTACCATGTAAATCAAGATTGTACATTGCTTTGTGCAGAACTCTACTAAGCATTTAGGGGGAAAAAAATCTTATCAATGAAAATGCTCTTCATGTTTGAGTTACAACAGTCTACATGTAATCACATACATGACCACACATACTTGTCTTCTGACGTTATTATGCTCGAGCATTTACATACTGAAATACAAGTTATAAATTACTTTCTTATTTCTTTTCTATAATTCTTATTATATACACTTTAATTATGAGTGGATACATTTATTTTCACTTCTGGATAGTAAAGGGGACATTTTGTATTAAAAGGAAGTAATGAGTTTGATAGGGTCAGATTTACTGACTTAGATGTCAGCTGTAATACAAAGATGCAACTTGCACAGGTAGAAAATTAAATAGCTAAAGATGACAAATGTCTGTTTTCAGTACTCAGGTAACCTTCAATACAGTTTAATCAAGTAGAAAAACCTGTTCAATGCTTCACTTTTACACTGGAACTCCTAATGACACAGTATATTCTTTCTGATGAAACAATATGTACTAAACTTTCAGATGACTATGCAGATGAGCTGATATCATCCCAGAAAGGCTACAATCAGTGCTGCTTTGTTTCAGTCCCTCCTCCTCTTCTACCCTCAGATGCTGATGTGTAATAAAAACAGAGCTTTGTTAGGTGGTGGGTCTGCAGTTTTGCTGTGTGGAGAATCAACTTATTACCATAATCCTCCACATTTCATTTACATACTGTCGCTCTAAAATAACTTAACATTCTTAATATTTCTCTCTTCACTTCAAAGCCAAATATTTGGTTCAATTTTTGTAGATACAAACCTTTTATAAAGGTCAAAGAGCTGCTAAAATAGTTCACTGCACATGACAAACATATTCAAATGGTCAAACATATTTGTATGCTTTAATTAATTTTTTCAAGATATTTGTGGAAAAAATAAAGCAAAAATTTGCAGAGTAATCTAATAGTACCCAATGTAAACACAGAATTCTAATTTTTTATTATATTTTCAACATTCTTTTATGTATCAACATTCCTTAAAGATTCAGATTGACAAATTCAAACTACAGAAATGAATGATAAAGATTTAAAGATTTTACTTTTTTAAATTCTTAGCAGTAGACTGTATTTCGGAAAAATTCAAAATGAACTTGTGGTCCATAAATTGTTATAAGATAACCTCCACTAAATGTGAACGAGCTGGTTAAGATTGAAGTCTTTTCTCACACTTATGTTTCCAGGTAATAAACTTTAAATTTTCTTATTACCAATTGAGAGAGTATATAAATTTTTCAAATTAAACAAAAGCATTAACTTGACAAATCAGTTTAAGTTTAAGGTTGTGCATAAAGCCACAATAATGACAATTCAAATGAAGTAAACAGAATAAACCATTTATTAAAACACTGTATAATAAAATACTTTTTGATCTAATGCTATAGTGGTAAACATTTTCCCCTCATTAACATTCCACCTAAAATAGTTAAATTACAACATAATCAGACCAGAACTTGAAAATACTTCTGTCCTTCACCACTCAATAACTAAACATAAGGTGAGTGCAGATCTAGGTTTTCTTGATGAGTAAAAGATAGAAGACAATAACCTAAAATATAATAAAATCTCATGTGCCTAAAGGTTAACTTTTATTTACCCTGCTTACTGGTCCCAACTTACAATTCTCATTTATCAAATAAATATGTCATGAATCATCCCATTCCCCACAGAAAATAAATATTAGAAACAAATTAAGGATAAGAGTTGGGTTTTAAACTGCACTTTATTTGTTACTATAACATTGTCTCTTCTTTTTTTTTTAACTGATCAACCATAAGCATGTAAAAAGTTCTCTTCTGAATGGAACTGCTTCCGCAGCTCCCTGGATATCAATAAGTAAATCAGAAAGGTCAATTTGTAATTCTCTCCTCCTTTATAGCACTTCTAAGCAGTGTGTGTGACACATACCACAGAGGTAGGAAAGACCATCTTTAATAAATTATCTTCTTAATTGTAGAGAATTTCTGAACATAAAACTGAAAAACCGCTAAACCATGCCTTCGATGGGTTCCCAAAGACCAAAGATCCATTTCCTCTTTGAAGAATCAGGCCCCTGGAGTGTCCTGGCCTTTGTAGGGCACTTGATAACGAGATCCACCAGGGCTCTGGACAACTGCACTAAGACAGCCTTCTGCTGCTCTCATTTGCCAATTCTTTGGACCACCCAGTCTTGCTGGCAGAGAGGACAGCGATTGTTCTGTTTCACCCATAGGGACATGCAACAGTTGTGGAAGGAATGATTACATTCTCCCCAGACCACTAAAAGAAAAAAAAAAAAAGTTATTTGACATTACATATTTCAATATAAATTACTGAGCTCAAATATATAGCTTATTTTATATTATGAATAATAAAACAGTTCATAATCTCAAAGATGGTCAATTGGTCAAAAAAAATTTTCTATCTATAAAGAAAGAAAAACTTACATGTATAAGTTACACTTAAGAAGTGAGATAAGGAAATGTGCTTAGGGGACTTTCCATTAATGTTCTAGAATCTGTGGATGATGTGCTCACCGCCCCCGCCATTCCTACACAGCTCCACAGGCTATCCTCCTGAAGCTAAGAGATAAAAACCTTGAGCCTTCCTTAGATCTAAGATCTTCTCAGTCACAAACTGACTTTGGAGACCTCTGGGGCTTTATTTTACTGAAAAATGTCCTCTGGATTTTTATGTACCAAGATATGAGTTTTAAATATTTTCAGTTCATAGTAGGCTATTATAAATAGATGACATGCTTCTAAACATTATCAACTATACATCTACTGAGCTGTTTGCTAGAGGTGGTGATGAGTTGTGTTAAATAGTCCATAAGCAGTGTAATTCCTCATGTTACAAAAATAATGAAATTTTCAAAGTGGCTGGCTAGAAAGAGAGGTCTCTCTATGATCAAAGAAAGTCAGTCTACACCTCACAATTCCCAAATGAACATTTTTTAAACAAATAGTATGAAAGAAAAACTTTAAACCGAGGGAAATCACACACAATGTAGAATACAATCTCAAAGGTGGGCTTCATCTGTTCCTTGCTTGACCAACTGAGCTATATGATAACAAAGTAATTAAAACATAAGAAAAAAAAGAAAAAATAAAAAACTTCTTATGAAAAGTGACTGTAGGGAGTAGGAAGCAAGGGGGAATCATTCTAGTGTTTCAGGAGGAAGAACACAGGATTTGCTCTTAACTGTATAAACCATGATTAAGAAGCTGTATGTAAACCACACAAGCACAAAGTACAAAGTTAACCATTCTAGGAAAACATTTAAACACTTTCATAGAGCAATCTAGAATGATGACTTCAAGAACTAGAATATAAAAACCTTTGAACTGCTTAAAACATTTAGCCTAAGAGAACTTCAATAGGTCCAGGCTATTAGAAAAATTTAGTCAATTTTTACATACGAACTATATCCCTAAAAGATCAAGACTTAGAATATTTTCTACCTTAGTTGAAAAGTTAAATAGTATATCAAAGAGTACTAAAAACGAAATGCTTTATTAGAATAAAACCCTACCAAAACTGACCTATAACATAATCAAAATTTAAATGATGTTTTGGCAAATTCCTTATTGTATAATTTCCTTTATAGAAGAGAATTATTTGTTTGATTATCAAAATGTCTACTATGTTCATGTCTGGAATATATAACCAATTCTTTTTAATTACAGAACTTACAGATTAATTCCATTAAGGCCTTTTGAGAACCAACACATTTTATATTAATAATAGATCACTGCTTTACAGTTTATTTTTGTGTATTGATAAAGTCAATCTTAATAGCAAATTCAAACATCCCCACTGAGAGAAAACCTTCAGTTGAAAAAGCAAGAGATCGAAATTACAACATACCAACACAATCCTCTTGTTTGTTTTCAGCTTGACATCTAAGACAGGCATCTAAAAGTAAACAAATAGCAATTCTCATTCTGATGCTCAGAATGCAATTTTTAAACCCAGACACTTCAAAGTCAAATAAAAGCCCAAAGGGTTAGAGATGGAGATAAGAGAGTCATATTATTAATTTCTCATCTGAACATAACTGTTTAAAGATGAATAAAGCACAAGGCACTCTACTTAAATTTACTTATGACCAGGAGCAATTGCACAAGGGTTACCGACCCTCTATTTTTACAAGCTCTAATGAAAACAAGTCCTGACAGTAGATGCAACCACTAGAGAAAAACAAGCCATACCCCTCCATATTAGAAGTTTTTATAAGCTCACTTGGCATGCTCACATAGATCGACCTTAGGGGTGGTCTATTTTCAAAACATCCTTTTAAATAATACACACACATAAGTAGGTATTTGCTTATACATACAAAGAAACTCTAGGATACCTGAGAAACTAATAATAAAGACTACCTGGGAGGGGATAGAATGGGAAGAAGTTTTCATTGCATATTTTCTTTAATTTTGGAATTATGTGACTGTTTAATCTATATAAAAATCAAATGTTTAAAAAAATAGCTTCTAAATACTAGGTTTTTTTTTTCTTTAAAGAAAACGCTCCCTTTACAAATAAGTCTGAGCCTAAAGCATTTACCCAACAATGGCAAAGTATTTTAATAAATTACTTGGGAGCAAATATTAGGAATAGGAATCTAAAGGGTATAATTAGAATTTTTCAAAATTCAGTCTCAAGATAATATTGAATATCTCAAGGACTAAGAAAATAGATTTATTCACTAGCTGGAAGAGGAGTCAAAGTTGGGTAAAAGGAAGTTCAAACCAAGAGCCAAAAAGTTTTTAACATAAACTGGAGAAAAATAATTCTGTAAAAATAGACACATGAAGATGAAGCCTGCTTCTCTTCTTAAAAGGGATTATGCGCAGGCATTTGTTTGCTTCTCTCTGCATGCTTTTACCCTGAAAAAACACACCACCCAGGCCTCTTCAGTGTGGATTATAAACAACCACTGCCTCTAAGACTTTCTTTAATTCCACAATTACTGAGCATCTCCTGGGGACACTGGGGACACCAAAATGACCAAGTCTGGGTCCCTGGTTTCTTCAGCAAATGGGAGGCAGACAGGCAAAAAGCTAAGTATCATGAGGATCATGATATACAGTGAAGCTACGGCTCTGGTTCTGTGCATCATAGAATTAGAGTTTGTGATCCCAACTGCCTCTTTTACAAATGAGGAAAAGAAGGCTTCAATAGGTTATGTCAAATGTCCAAGTTAACGTATAGCCTTGAAGGATTACTCTGGCTCTTTATAATTGGCAGTACGAGTGAGCACATTCCCCTCTTCCTCTGTAGCACTTCTTCACTGTGCTGTCTGCTCCTTTCAGAATGGAGGGAGGGGAGTGGAAACCAAGGAATAGTGTTAATCACATCAGAATGGGCAGACAGGTTCAAGAGGTCATAATAAATCATTAAGGCATATGAGATGAATTCAAATATTAAGGAAATGGGTTAAGTTGGCTCTCTTTATAGAATCTAGGAATCTTTGACTTATGCTTATTGCTTTGATTTAGGTGATCAAAACTAACCTAAATCAATTAAAAATTCCCAAAGTTTCAGATAAAAGAAAAAACTTTTTATGTCCCTAATATTAAAAACAGCACATTTCTAAGGAGTACAATAACAGTAACACTTTTAGAGAGATGCTAGGGTAAGGACTAGGAAGTCTGAAAAACAAACTTCTTTGCTGTCACCTGACCACTAAGTGGATTTAACACCTCATAAACAAAATACAAAGAATACTTTCCTGAACTCAAAGTATAGCTGTTGCAAATCTGCAACATTAATCCACAGTAGCAGAACATTTATAATTAGAAAGTCAATGTGAATGGGTGCCATTTAGAGCCCATACTTTGACTTACTTTAAATATCCCACTAAAGTTTATTTGTTGCAAGAGTTCAACTGCTACCTTAAATTCTGCATTTCTACTTACTAGTTAAAAAATTTTCTTTGAAGAGAAAAAGAAATAGCCCTTTTGGAACAAGAAAATTTAGGGGACAAAATCTTTAGCAAAGCCTGTCTTGCAAGAATGAAAGGAGAGCAATTCTCTTTATTTCCTCCAATTCTCTATTTTCAGAGCAAGACACAAAGTTTTTAAACTACAGAAACCTCAGTTTTTCTTCACCTACCCTCAAATTTAAGATGCTTCACAACTTTTAAATGCCCTACTTAAAAATAACAACTTGCATTTAAACAGCGCTGTTTTCAAGGTGGTCTGAGAGCTTGAAACAATATAAAACAAAACGGGATGAAGCTGTTCTGAAAGGCTTCACTTGATATATTTTTATAAATATCATAGAAAGAAGACATTTCCAAAAGCAGGTTCTCCACAAAAATCTGACTTAGAGTAGGGCAGTATCTTCTCCAGGAAATGGCATCCTATGACAGGGAGGGTCCAGAAAAGGGATTAAGTTTTATGTTCCTGGAAAGGGGTTTACATTATTCAATTCCCACGAAATTTAAATATTTTTGAACCACAATGTATCTCTTTCAAGCCAAGCGAGTGCCGTCCACCCGTCTTGAATCATGTAGATTTAAATGAGTCATGCAGCACAGCAGTAGCTAATCCAGAAATGCAATGGCTGGGAACACTTTTCTTGCTTGCAGCTCTCAAGAGAACTGACGATGTCGTTTTTCTGGAAGATGACCAGAGCATCACTTTGGTGCGTGACCAGGACCATTAAAGTGCTCTGCTGAATCAGGACCTTTACCCTGACCGCTCTGCGGTTTGCTTTTAGAGATGGCGCTAGAGCTGGCCACACTGACCGAAGTGGCCAGTTCCCAACGAACCACCCAGCTGTATTTTCTTGGTTACACCCATCTTTACCTGGACTTATCTTATCTAATTATTCTGCTTACTGCCCTTTTCTCTCCCTAGACTCCAGTCCCAGGCGCTGTACGTCTGCTGAGCGACCTCACGGCCCACAGCACTGGCGTGGCCCCTTGTCCCCCGGCTCTGGGGCAGGTGACCCCGCCCCTTCTCCTTCGGGCAGGAGTCTCTCCGAGTCTTCGCCCGTCCCCCGGTCCGGAGCCAGTCCGGCGGAGGCCGTAGCGCGACCCGGGCCTCACGTGCAGTGCTTACCCATCACCTGGACCCTGCAGATGGCGCACGTATCGCACTCTACGTCCCAGCTCCACATAGCCACCGCGTTCCACTTCTTGAGAGAGAACATTTTGTCGCCTCCTGACTTGGAGCCTGCACTCCCGGAGTGAGAGGACAGGGTGCAGGGCTCCTCGCCGTCTTCCACGTCGGCCATGGCGGCGGCGCGGAGCCCGCGGCGGAGACGTTGGGTCGGGGAAGGCGGGCGGCTATGGCGGCTCTGTGGGGCCGCCCGACGGGCCACAGCGCCGCCCGCAGGCCGCCTGCGACTGCGACGCCTACGGCAGAGGCCGCCCGCGGTTGGCTGGCGCGGGGCAGTGACGTCACCGTACGCCAGCAGCCCGGCCTCAGTCCCCACCCACTGCCGGTGATGGGGCAATTTAGAAGGCTAAGGGCCTGGGGGCGACAG
Organism: Eonycteris spelaea; assembly: GCA_003508835.1. NCBI lineage: Eukaryota > Metazoa > Chordata > Mammalia > Chiroptera > Pteropodidae > Eonycteris > Eonycteris spelaea. Next base: position 74,276 of record PUFA01000204.1, on the reverse strand, counting down.
CGTGGTGGAGTGCGGCCACCGAGCTGTTGAGTGTTACTGTCGTGAGAGCTAGCGCACCCGGCGCGGGAGCCACACGTTCTGCTTTATGCCTTCATGAAACTTACCGCTCTCAGAAATTATCTCGTTAATATATCCATTTGTCGACACTCCCAAATGTAAATTCCATCAAAACAGGGACCATGCCTTTATCATCACCTTGTCCCCCGTATCTAAACAATATCTGGCCACAGGAGGACCAGTTATCTGTTGAATGAATGAATGTCCTTCATGATCTAGAAATCTAGTTCAACGGTTCTCAAACGTTTGGTCTCAGGACCCCTTTACAGTTACAAATTATTAAGACCTGTTTGTGAAGGATATATACTTGCTTTTAAAGAAATTAAAACAGGAAATTTTTTGAAATAACAATAATAAACCCTACAAGTTATTATTAGAGGATGGCATCACATAATGTAGCTTCTGGAAACACCACACAGAGCGAATGAAAAGAGAGAAATAGCTCTGAATATTGTTATGCAAACAGTTTTGACCTCTGAACGGATCCCAGGAACCTTCGGGACCACTCTCTGAGAACCTCTGATCTAATTTAACCTTTTATATGTAGGAGGAATGAGGTCCAGAGAAGTAACTTAAAGAGCACACTGCCACTGCGTGACGGTGATGGTTTTGAAGCCAGGGTTCTATTGCTAGCCCAGGGTCATATTATGTTTTCCCAAGCAAAGCAGACAACGTCTCCATTTAAAAGATGAGAAAGTTAAGGCAGAGAGAGCCTGAGGCATGCCTGATTTCCACCACCACCTAGTGGTGGACAGCTGCGGTGTCAGGTTTGGGATTCAGAGCCCCCAGCTCTTTCTGGGCCTTCCATCATTCCCTCATCTCCGGGTGTCAAGCTTTGTGCCTGAGTAGGGGCCAACCAAGTTCAAGGAGTTTGACAGAGAGACAAGGATGCATACATACCTAAAAATATAAATATGGACATAAGGTCACATTTGACTAGGTGCTAATACATGCTGTTTTTTGAGTGGCCTGTTAAGTGCTAGGAGGGACAGAGATGTGAGGACTGATGCAGTGAGGGAAAGCCTCATAGAAAAGGTGAAGTTTGAAATGGGGGAGATGGGAGGCCCTGGAGGTCAGGCAGTCAGTGAAGAAGCAACCCTCTACAAGCTGTCGGCTGGAGCAGAGCAGTAGTGGTGGCAGCGGTCATGAGTTTGACCACATTTACTTTATGAGCCAGACAAAAATGCCTATAAACAAAGCCAGATGAACCATAGACAATGCATGTTCTGTTCATATTAAGTGACCATACATTTGACTAGAGATGGCTATAAATGTAAGATAGCTAATAAAAAAAAAGGCTGGAACCAGATGAGGATAAAATGCACCCAATTGGTAGAAACTAAACAGTTTGAAAAAGAAAAGGAGAGAAACTCAGATGAAAGGATGAAAGATAGAAGCTAGTTAAGGACAGGGAATGATACATGCTCATGCCAAGTCTGAACCTCATCACCCAGCCCCTGGATTATTGTGTCCTGACTTCCTTCCTGTCTCTCCTCTTCAGTCTAACTGGCATTCAATCTAATACACTGTTTAATTTTCCCATATCCCCTTTTCCGCCTGGCACGCTCCTGCTCCATGGCTCTGAATTATCATCAGAACAAAATCTAAATGTCCCAGTTGGTCATTTAAATGCTGCCACAATATGGCCCAATGTACTTTTTTAGTGTTATTCCCAAGCACTCCCTCTGAGACTCTTGTCAAATTGGCCTGCTCAGTTATGTAAACATACCCTGGACTTTTCTCCCCTCACATTTTAATATCTCCAAAATTGGACAGAATTTTCCCTACCTGCTCTGGCTGGATTGCCCTCTGCACTTAGGAAAAACTTACTCATCTTTGTGTACTCACTGACGTCTCGTTGCCACCATTTATTCATGTCTTTCAGGAAATTATAACAAAATTGGGTTTCTTCTACTATTTTGGCACTGGGTCACATAGCAACCAAAAAGTGATATTTATTCAACAAATTTAAGTTTCAACTGATAACTCATTAATGATAAAAATATTAAAATAGTTAAATGAATATGCAATTAAAAAAAAGAAGTACTCTTAATAGACTCTCCAGAAATACCTATATATTTATAAACAGACACATACTACATCAACTCATTAAAAAAAATTTTAATTCTGGTAAAATACACATAACAAAGCTTTATCATTCTAGCCATTTTAAAGTATACGGTTTAGTAGTATTAAGTACATTCGCATTGTTAGGCAACAAATCTACGCACTTTTCCATCTTCCAAAACTGAGACTCTGTAGCCTTTAAACAACTCCCCATTTCCCCCTTCCTCACTTAGCAACCACCATTCTGCTTTCTGTTTCTAAGTTTGACTATTTTAGGTAGCTATGCAAGCAGAATCATACAGTATTTGTCCTTTTGCAACTGGCTTATGTCACTTAGCGTAATGTCCTCAAGGTTCACCCATGGTGTAGCGTGTGTCTTAATTTCCTTCCTTTTTTAAGGTTGAATAACATCCCATTGTAGGAGTAGGCCACATTTTGCCTATCCATTCAGCTGCCGATGGACATTTGGGTTGCTTCCACTGTTTGATTATTGTAAATAATGCTGCTATGAACAGGAGTGTACTTATGTCTCTTCATGATTCTGCTTTCAAGTCTTTTGGATTTATATACAGAATTGGAATTGCTAACTCGTATTACATCAATTTGTTTTCAATATGAAATTTTCACATATACTAGTCTCTAGCCAGCTTTTTTGGTTTAATAGTGTTATTAGGACACCTTTCTAGATAAGCTCTTACGTATCCACGTTATTCTTTTTAATGGGTGCATAGTATTTCACCACATACATTTACTAAAATTTATTTCCCTCAGAACCCTTTGAGAGACATTTAGTTGTTTCCAAGGTATAATAAACACAGCTGTAGTGTTTATTATACATAATTCCTTTATACATTATTCCTTGTGCATGTGTGAGAGTATATCTATAAAATAAATTTCTAAAAGTAGAATGCCTGGGTCAAAAGTTATATATTTTTCATTTTGATTGACATTGCCAAAATAACTTTAAAGAAGCATACTCCCACCCAGTGGATGTTAGTGGCAAATTTCAAAAAAGTTTTTGTTGTTGTTTTGTTTTGTTTTGTTTTTTAAAGCAGGAACAATTTATCAGGAGTCCTCATACATTGTATATATAAATTCTGAAGATTTGTTATATTATTTCAATTCTTATGCATTATCGTTTACTTTTAACATATGAGGATCTTGTCTTTCTAGGTAGATGCTAAGAACATAATATACTATATTTACTATACCCAGTCCCACTTCCACAGTTAGTTTGGTGCCACCAACTTGCCAGCACTTATACATAAAATAAATGATAGTTTTTTTTTAACTTCATAATAAAAAGGCCTTTTCTTTTTTTTTCTATTTTTCTTGTGTAGCTGTTCTAAGTGAGATAACTGGAATCATACAATTTTAACACCAATATGCATCAATAATAACAGCCACTAATATTTATTTTTGAGCATGTATTATGAAACAGGTATTATCCCGGAATGCTTGACGTATGTTACCTCATTCAGTGCTCACCAAATGAGAAAGGTGCTATTCTTATCTGTATCTTCCATAAGGAGAAACAGTAGGGTTATCTGAGTTGCCCAAGATCATACATGTGGCAAGCAGTAAGTTTCCATAGAGAATTCTAATTTATATAACTATTGGGTTTATGCTTTTCATCTGCACCATTTTGTCATGGCATATAAAATTCAACCAATCCAATTTATCATCCGTACATTGATCAACCACACCTCTTCCATTTAGCATAGAGTTATTTGACATCTTCACTGGAAGTAAAGTGATTAGAAGTTTCCTCACGTTGGTCAGATTCCCATTTTGGGGGATGTTGTCTTTTAGAAAGTGGCTATTATTTTGCAGCATTCCTATCATTCCCAACTATAGATATATTTAAGAAAGAAGATTCTTTTTTGGACAAAGATCACGACTTTCTTCAAATTATAAATTTTACGTGCACAAGAGAAGAAGCTCCAGAGAAGAATCCCACATATTTTTACTAAGGCTTACTTGTGAAACCATGTTTTAGAAAAATGACAAGGATTAACACTACTTTGAATGTTCATAAAACAGTCTTATCAAAGTTTAGAACTTGAAAGGGGTTTGGTTACAGTGAAAAAAAATATTATTATAGAACAGTCAATATCTTTCTAAGCATGTCTGGCTATGGAAATAGATAACATCCATAAGAAAATATGGCATCCATATTCAGTTTTTAGCCTGTGAAATAATGAACAGGAAATCATAAATTTAAAAAAGAAAAAAAGTTCAACTTTATACAACAGAGAGTAAACATTTGTAAATCATTACCCCTTAAGAGGTAGCACATGCTTCATAAAGAGTTTAGGTAAATTTACTATTTCAGACCCACTATACACGAACAGGAAGGAACCAGGATATGGGTGGCCCTGGGTGGGAGAGTTGAAGAGAGCAGTAGGTTTGCACGAATACTTGAGGGAACTATCTTGTTTCTTTACTACTTGTCCCCTGGTGCAATCATTATCTTTCAGAATGGATTGATGACTTAGGGAACTGTTACCTATAATCAAAAATCTCATCATTTTATTAAGTGCAAAATCGGCCGTTCATGGCAGAGTCTCCCCCTGCTGAGTGGCCAGGCTCCATACAGCGCCCCCTGGTGGGTGTGACTAATGGACACAAACATCCAAGAACATACCTTTTTCTTCTTTTTACTGCTAACATTAGATTTCTTGCTATTTTTCCAAATAGATCTGAAGGTGTCTGAGGAGATCCGAGGAGTGACTGTAATTTTTAAGGCTGGGAGTTTACCTGAGAGGGGAAGAATGTAATAGTAAGTGGGTAGGATATCTCGCAACTCCGTTTGATGGAATGGGCTTCTGGGAGGGGCATTCTCCCACATTCTTATTATATTTTGACAACTTTCTTCTCACTTAATACCTTTTCTTTATATCTTCTTGATGTGAGTTATCATAACAATGAATTTATTTCTGTAATAAGTTCTTACATTAGTCCTTCCTTTCTCATTCCTACTGTCATATATTTTACCCAGACAATTGTGGGAGATTTCTGGTCTTCTCAACCTTAGATTTCCTCAACTCCAAATCCATCTTGGACTCTACTTCCCGATTAATTATCTGAAAGCAAAATTCTGATCTTGTCATTCATCATCTCATCATATTTTTAGTTTCTGGAATAAATCTTGAGTTTTTTAGGGGGTTCCATTCCCCTGCCCTCCCAAGTGATTGGTTAAAAGGTGTGCATTTCATTGGACTCAATGAAATCAGGAGGAAGGCTTTTTCTTGAGATAAAAATGGCAGAATGTAAAATGCTGCTCAATTTAGCACTGTGTAGGAAGAACTTGCCTGAGAATAAAATCAACACAGAAGTAGACCTTCCAGGAGCCCTGTTATTCGAAGCCCTGAATCCACTTGGACCTGTAGCTAGAACCATCCCTGGACTTTCAGTTATATGGGTCAACAAATTTCTTTTCGTAGTTAAATCAGTTTGAGTGGGTTTTGTATCACTTGAAGCCAAGAGTTCACACTGATTTTCCTATAAAGGCCTGCTATATTGTGATTTATAAGAAATATATATTTTGTCATTCAGATGACCAAAATATAGTTCTCATATATATTTGGTCTTAGTCCACAGTTCTGGGCTCACAGCTCCCAAAACTCTTGGAATTTCCCAAGTGATAAGAGCAATGGGAGCATCTTTTGTGATAATATTTGGTCTCTTGTCCTCAGTTCCTGAAAACTGCTTTAGATCCATGAAGATAAAAGAGTTTCTTGTTATTTATATCAAATCCTTTATAACCGCTACTGAGTTTCTGTTAATAAGGTGACTTTTGGAAAATCTCTAAAGTTGGGTGCTGGTTGCCAAAGGACCCTGAATAGAGTGTTGGAACTTTCAGTCTCACCTTCGGATTTCTGCAGAGGAAAGAGGAGTTAAAGGATAAATCAATAACCAATGGCCAATGATTCATTCAATCACGCCTATGTAATAAAGCCTCCATAAAAACTGAAAAGGATGGGGTTCAGAGAGCTTCCACATGCCACTATGTAGGGCCCAAACTCCATGAGGACAGAAGTTCCTTTCCTTGGGATCCCACCCTATGTTTCTCTTGATCTGGCTGTTGATTTGTATCTTTTAATGTCCTTTTTAATAAACTGGTAATCTAGTGAGGAAACTGCTTTCCTGAGTGCTGTTAGCCGCTCTAGCAAGTTAATTGAACCGAAGAATGAGGTCGTTCGTTGGGAGCCTCTGATTTATAGCCAGTCAGTCAGGAGCACAGGTGACACAACCTGGACTTGCATTTGGCATCCGAAGTAGAGGGCAGTCTTGTGTGACTGAGCCCTTAACCTGTGGGATCTGATGTTATCTCCGGGTAGACAGTGTCGGAATCTAGCTGAAGAGTAGGACACTCAACAGGTGTGAGTAGTAAAGCGTTTAGGAATGAGTAGATGTGGAAAAGTGGAAGCGAACACAAACTGAAACACGTTACCTGTCTTTCTGGTTCTCAGTGCTTCCAGTATGTCAGCAGCAGCCATTTCTCCCACAACATTGTTTCCAAGGTCAATCTCCCTTAAGTGGGCAGAGTATTTGATCAGGCTAATCAAAAAAATGACAAAACAAAATGGCGTTGTTCCAAGTATGGTTACTCGAGAAACTCTGGTTATTTTGGAGTATGATTTCTCTTTTTAGGTCCTCTTTACCTACCTCACCCCCTTTCCAAAGATGATGCACTGACCCAGTTTGAAACTGGAGACATTCAAATCCAGTTTTTTCCAATTTAATCTCTAGTTTGGATGCCTAGCCTAAGTTAGTTGGTAGGATAAGAATTTTTAGTTGCCTTGGCTCTTCCATTTATTTATTTATTCAAAAGATATGGTACAGTTGTCAGTGCTTCCCAGTCTTTGAGATTTTACACACCAGTAAAATGTCAAAAAACTTTGGGAAATTGAAAAAAAGTCAGTTTGGCAACTTTTAGTATGTCAAATAAACAAGAACTCTTACCTATCAACACTGTAAAAGAACAAATATTTTTATGTAAAAATCATCTTAAATAAAAGATATCTTCTTAAATCAAGTAAGTTTGGCTTTATGAAAAATAAACACTCTACCTGTCTTTATTTTCTAATTTTTTGAGGACTATTGAAAATTGCTTTATAGCCTGGTGCTGGCCTGCCCACTAGCCTTTGGGAATCTCTGGTGCCTTTAGGGTGGAAGAGTAGACGTGGAATCTGGTGAATGCCTGGGTTCTGGTAAGCTTCTACCTCTTGTTGACCATGAGATCATGGGCAGGTCATGTTCCCTCTTGTGTCTCACCTTCCTCATCTGAAAAATTGGCCTGAAAAGGTCTATTTTGATACTTCATATGGTTGTGGTGAAAACAGAATGCAGCAGATCCTATGAAAGCATCTTGCAAAATACAATACCAAAAATGCTCTTATATTGAGTGTATACTTACCAAATGCGTCTCATATGTCTAACATCTCAGGTATTAAAAAGAATTTAACACACAGTTTCTGTTCTGAAGGAAATTATCATGACTATGAATAAAACGATTTTGAACCATACCAGGTGCTGGGAACATGAAGCTTCAGCTAGAGTCAATAGGAATACAAGGCCATTCTCTTACTCCCTGTACATATTTTCTACTGATTCAGCAGTCAGAATTCAAGGCCAGGGCTGAATGGTGCTGCCAGACTCTCCCTCTCAAAGGTCTTGATCCCAAGAAAACAATCTGTCTAATCAGGACTTGATCAGCTTTGGCTTTCTAAACTGCCTGCTTGTGTCCAATTCCTCACAGAACGTGGGTGAGAATGAGCTTCCTTTAAAGAGGAAGTAGGGTGCACGCTCTTAAGGACGGTGGACAGTGTTGAAGACAAACTTCACAACTTCACAATTCTGGATCTAGGTCTGATTTCAGAGGCCATGGATTTAACCACTGTAATACGCAATCCCGCATGAGCTATGGTTTTATGGAGCATTCACTATGCATCGGATGTGATCATGGCCACCCACATGCTTAAGCACTTGTGCCCAGCACAAAAGAACCTTCCAAGGGTGTGAGTGGGACTGAAATCCAGCCATGCTCTGCTTGCCAAGTCCTGGGCCCTGAAACATAGACCTGGAAGGGGTAATTTTCTCTGACTCATTGGCCAGAGGTGGTGCCTCTTTTAATTCACCTGACCAAAGGGGCTCTTTTTCTAAATCGTATAAAAGAGCTAGCTGGAGCCCTAGGCAGTATATTTAGCACCGTATATATATGATCTCATTTAACCTGAAAACAATCTCTTGAATTAGACATTATTATTATCTCCGTTTTTACAAACAAGGAAACTGAGATATAGAGAAGTAATTTAACTTGCTTAAGATTTACACTGCTTGTAAATTGTGGAGCAGGGATGTGAACTCAGGTAGTCTGCTTGAAAATAACCACTAAGTATGATTCAAATATACCAAGAAAATGTTTTAATCTCGGTATTCTCAACTCTTACACTTTCAAAAAGAAAACAAAAAGATTTAAGTATTTAGTGGTATTTATGTATCCTATTACACAGGGCCAGAAGCTGCACAGGGCCCCATGCTCAAAAAGGCTCTTCACGTGATTTAGTGCTCTGCTGACTTCATCTTGAAATTCTTAATAATATTTGAACAAGGGCCCATGAGGGCCCAAAATTACATTTGCACTGAGCCCCCACAAATTCTGTATAGCAGTTCCGCTGTTATGTTTAGTATGGCAGATCAGAAAGCAAAATCTGAAAGAGTCAGCCTTAAGTAATTGTATTGTTCTGTTGGCCTTATAGATCAGCGGTTTCCAGCCTTTTTGGCACCAGGGACCAGTGCTCCTATGACAATCTAATGCCTGATTATCTGAGGTGGAGCTGAGGCAGTGATGCTAGTGTTGGGGTGTGCCCACAAATATAGATGAAGCTTCACTCACTCACCACTCACCTCCTGCTGTGTGGCCTGGTTCCTAACAAGTCACGGACCGGTACCAGTACACGGCCCAGGGGTTGGGAACGCTTGCCAGAGACCATTGCTGGATGAATCTTGCTTAGAGGAAAGCCTGGTTCATGAAAAGAGTAGTCAGCAGGGTTCCTGCAATCCAGCCAGCATCTGGCTCCTGTCTTAAGCTCAAAGAAGCCACTGATATCAGCTTTAAGGGTAGACAGGAGCAGCAGAGTTGGGTAAGGCTTCATACAAACCAAAGGCATGATATCCCTTGTCACTGGACTAGCTAATCTGAAGGTAAGACTAGACCCATGTGGTACAAAGGGTAGACAGATAGTTAGTGCCACATAATTCCATCACCAAATCTTACCCCAACATAAATGTATATGCATAAGCCACCCCAACTAAATATTCAATAAAACAAACCTTTGGGGCTGATTTTGTTAGCAGGCCTCCAGATAAGTCCCTTGCCTCCCCATTCATCCACTGAACTCATCTTTTGTGGATACACAGGACCCTCAATGATAAAAATCTGTTGCCTGAAGTTCTCTTGGAGCCTGTTTGATCATGCTCCAATTTGTTCTACAGCTAACCCAGAACTGGGATTGCCAGGGTGGTGTGGGGTTATAAAGACAGTGCTTCTACACCCAGGGCCCTAGCCTATCAGCATGACAGAGAGGTGCAAAAGGAAAGTGCATGGTGGATCTGCAAAGGTGGAGAGGAGCTTCCTCAAGGTGAGCATACTGCTCATTGCACAAGTCACATCAGAAAATCACCAACCAGCAATGAGATAGGGTGAGGCTGAAAAGGCACAAAATAGATGAATGATACAAATACCATGCATGTTAAATTTGCACTAAATTGTCCTTATGAGTTCAAGTTAGTGAGGTCACTAGAGTAGTAAGGAGAAATCTGAAAAGCAGCCAGAGAAAAAGGACAAATTATGTCCAAAAGAGCAAAGACAAAAGTGACAGCAGATTTCTATTCAGAAACGATGCATGCAGAAGACAGGGAGCGACAACTTGAAAGTATTAACTGTCAACCAAGAATTCCATATCTGGAAAAAAATCTTTAAAAATTAAGGCAAAAAAGACTTTTTAAACATATAAAAGTTTAGAGAATTCATCGCCAGCAGATTGGGACTATAAGAAATGTGTAAATAAATCCTCAAGCAGAAGGAAAATGATACTAGATCGAAATTTGGATATATTGAAAAGATTGAAGAACACTGGAAATGATAAATATGTGAATATGTTTAAAAGACTTCCCCCTCTTATTTAAAAAATAATTAACTGCTTAAAACAAACATAATAATAATGTATTCTGGGAAAAAATCTAACTATGGGCGGTGAACACACAATGCCTGGAATTGTACACTTGAAACTTACTATATCGCCATAATAAATAATAAATAAATAATAAATAAATAATAAATAAAAATAATAATGTATTCTGAGATTATATCATCTGTGAAAGTAAAATAAATGACAACAATAGCACAAAGTATGGGTGGGAAAGGAAGTGTCTGTTGTAAGATTCTTAAAGTATAAGTGAAGTGGTATTATGTTATTTGAAGCTAGAATGTGATAGTTTAAATGAATAGTGTAAATACCAGAACAACCACTAAAAAGAAAAAGTCTAGGTAATGAACTAATAAAAGGGATAAAAGTGCAATAATACATGTTACTGAATTAATAAAAAAAAAAACAAGCAGAAAACTAGTCAAAAGGGAACAAAGAACAAATGAGGTGCATAGAAAACAAATGGCATAATGGTAGATTAAAAACTCCACCATATTGACAATCACATTTAATATCATGGTCTAAACAACAATTAAAAGACAGATTGTAAAAGTGGATAAAACAGGTTTCAACTATTCTGTCACAAGAAACCCAATTTGAGCACTAAAAATAGGTAGGTTAAAAATATAGGTAGGTTAAAAGATATATCATGCTAATATTAATCAAAAGAAAATTGGAAAATAAAAAAAAGCTACATTAAAATTAGTTAAAGTAGATTTAAGAGGAGGGATTATTACAAAAAATAAGAGATAAATATTACCAGGAATTTCATGATGATAATGAGGATCAATTCTTCAAGAGACTTAAAAGTCCTAAAATAGCCCTAAATGCACCTAATAACAGAGCTTCAAAATATATGACGTAAAACTGATTAAACTGCAAGCAGATTTAAACAAAGTCACAATTATCCTCTCAATAATTTATAGAGAGAGTGAACAGAAAATTTGTAAAGCTATGGAAGACTTGAACAACACTGCCAATCAACTTGACTTAATTGACATTTATGCAACATTTCATCCAATCACAGAATACACATTCTGTTGAATAGAAAACACATTCTATTCAAGTGCACATGAAACTTTTACCAAGAAAAATCATAATCTGGGCTATAAAACAAGTTTGTCCTATAACTACAGCAGAATTTAATTAGAAATCAACTAGAGAAAAATATCTTAAAAATTTACAAATATGTGGAAACTAAATAACACTCTTTTAGATAATCTATAGGTCAAAGAAGAAATCAAAAGGGAAATTAGATAATAGTTTGAATTGAATGACAATGAAAATACAACACATCAAGATTTGTAGGATACAATGAAAGAGTGCTTAGTATGAATAGAAACATTTACATTAAAAAATAAAAAAGTTTAAGTTATTAAACTTAAGCTTCTATCTTAATAAACTAGAAAGAGCATATAAAACCCAAGGTAAGGAGAATAAAGAAAATAATACAGATAAGAGAATAAATCAGTAAAATTGAAAAAAAAAATTGAAAGTTGGTTTTATTGAGATTAATAAAATTGATAATTTCTTAATAGGTTGATTGGAAAAAAGAGAAAACCAATTTTCAATATCAAGCATGAAAAAGGAGACACCACTACAAATCTCATGGTCATGAAAACACTTAGAAGGAAAAATTATAAATAAATTTATGCCAATAAATTTGAAAACTTCAGTGAAATGAACTAATTTTTTGAGAGACACAAACTACCAAAGCTTTACCCAAGAAAAATATAACCAAAATAACCCTCTATCTATTAAAAAATTGAATTTGTAGTTTCAAAATCTTCCCATAAATTTAGAAAACTCCAGCTCCAGATATCTTCATTGGTGAATTCTACCAAATATTTAAAGATAAAATAATCCAATTCTACACAAGTTCTTTCATAAAGAAGAGGAGAGAATACTTTTGAACTCATTCTGTAAGGCCAAAATTACTCTGATCTTAATACCAGATGAAGACATTACAAGAAAAAAAAAAACTATGAATCAACATTCTTCATGAACATAGATACTTAAGTGTTAACAATATACTAAAAGTATAATACATCAGTAATATGTTAAACCTAGTGATATATTAAAATGATAATAAAATGAAGAAGTTTATTAATAGAATTATTACACAAATAGCAGCAAAGCTATCTAAGTTGGAAATCTTCCTAACCTTTCTGAATAAGGATGTAAAGTATGTTAGAGAAAGAATCTTTCTCTTCTAAAATCATAGTCACCAGTCAAGCAGATCTTGCCTGTGTTCCGTTGCCCCAAAGTGCTGTAAGCACCAATGTCCTAAGGTGGTGTAGCCTGGAGCCCTCTGTACCCAGCAAGCTTTCCTACAGTGCTACAAATGCTGATGTGGCTTGGCCCACTGGGTATGTGGATTTAGGATGGCTAGACAGGGAGATGTCCAAAGTTGTCAAGATAAACATAGCAAGGAAATATTCTGTTTTCCAGAAGCTGTTGAGAATAGCTTTGTCTTTCTGCCTAAAGAAGTTGAGACAACTTTGTAACTAAACTCAAAGGAGTGTTCACTCTTTAGTAGGCTGCCTTTCTTCCTCAGGTCACTCTGCTTATATTTTATATCATATTCTGACTTTAGAGAAGAAAAATCCGGAGGTCATACCTCCTGTCTCTCTTCAGCTGCCAGCTTCTTAAAACGGGGCTTCTAGTGAGGTCTTTGAGAGCCCTTTGTGGGCTCACAGGCAACTGTCTGCCATCCCATTTCCTTGATTTTAGACCTTCCCTTAAGATCATGTACCAAGACCAAGAAAGGTCATTGTTTCCCTCTCAGAGCTGAAAAACCTCACTTGGTACTGTTAATAAGCTATAATTAAATTAGCATCCCCATGACTTAAGCCAAGCACTCAGTTTTGGAAGAGGAACAAATAAAACCTCTTCATTTTCTACTCACCATGTTAAAATGTGAGTGAATTCCAACAAACCATTTTCTCCTTCTTTTCCTTTTCCATCTATGCCATTATCTGCCAAATACAATTTCACTAACCAAGGACCAGCTTCAGTCAAACCTTTAATTTTTTTCTTGATTCCTGCAAGAAAATCAGAGTGTTTTATTACTTTCAGACAGTAATTCCCTCATTTATCACCATCTAAGTTGACTTTATTTTTTTAAAATCATACTTATGTATTTCACTTGTGTGAATAGATGCATTTTGTAATGTTGTCAGGAAATACATATAATTTAAGAATTCCTTTTTAAGAATACACAGCACACCCTTTATTCTTTACAACAGCAAACCCCAAATTGCTCTGAATGAAAGGAAATTTCATTGAAGATTTGGATTATTGCCTTTACTTTGGATAAAGAGGAAAATCAATGTCTCTAGAAATTTTTTGGTAGAAGGAATGAGTCATCTACTGATCCTAGGGAAGTGATGATAGCCCTTAAGCAGGGTTCAACTCTTTAAAAGAGCCTGTAAAGTTGTCAAATTTTTTGAGCTCTAGAAGAATAAATGTGAAGGAGAAAGAACCATTCTGCCTTCATAGACTTCGTGACTGAGGTCAGTGGTCCTGGAGTCTGTTCACCCTCATCAGTCTATCCAGATTTTATAAAGTTCAGTGTCAGTACTGTGGAGTGGCATCATGTACATATTCAAGTTTAGGAGTTTGGCAAAGACAAAAACAGGAAGGGGATGGAGGAAGAGCAATAGCCATGGATATAATACCAGCTCATCCATTCAGTAATTGTGAGATGGGAAATCTGAATCCTCAGTCCCAAAGTGAGGTTGCTTCCCAGGGGTCTCCAAGTGTTTGAAGTTATATGCTTTGTGTGCAATATAACTCCCTAAACACTAGCCAACTACTTCATTTTGGGCCTCAACTGAAAAACAATGATCTATTCCAAAGCCGGGAAGAAACTGCATGGGACTTAGAGATGATATATTTATACCTTGGATTATGTAGGCAATTTAAGGAATTTTAAGGCTCATTTAGCTATATACTAGTTTTGCCTATGATGCTGATTTGAGACTCTAACCCAGGGCTAGACAGGACTCTTGTACTTCATACATCATTCAACAAATATTTTTGATTTCCTATTATGTGCCAGACACTGTTCTAGGTGCTGGGACTCAATCCAAGAGGAAACAAGAGGCAGAACTCCCTGCCCTTATGAAGCTAACATGAAGTGAAAGCTAATTAGTGTGTAGGAAGAGCAAGGAAGAGAGAAGAATTGGTGATGATTAAGTATAAATTTCAAACCATGAAAGAGAACTGACTTGCATGTCAGGGAAAGGTAATAAATTTGGACATTGGGCCATTTTAGTTCACTAGTTTTTGGGGTTTTTTTTTAAGTTTACTAAAAAAAAAAGATTCTTTTCTTTTTTTTCTTTTTTTCTTTTTTGGACTATGAATTTAATCTGTTAAATTGTTGAATGAAAGCGACAGGATTTCTTTTCCTCCAAGGATGAAAATTAGCCCAGCCTTTAGTTTGATTGGGGGTGAGCCTCACTTGTCCAAATCTCATTTGTCCTTACATTGAGGGCATGGGGATGCCAGCAAATGACAGCCATTATGAGTAATACAGCAGTGCTAATATATTAGAACAGTATCTGACACACTGTAGATGTTTAATAACTGTTCGTTGAATAAATGAATGAATCAATGAATAATAGAGTGTAGATTGTAGTCCTATTGTGGGGACTTTTATCTCACTGGTTCACTATTTTTCCCAGTATAGTGTAGCTAATAATGCCTTGAGGTCATTCATGAACATAAATAGAATAGGATTTTTAATTATAGGATCTCTTCACAAATATAAATGCCTTTGAAAAATTAAGTTTACTGCCCGGAACATTAACACTGTGGATACTGATTGCATGTGGCACTCGTTTCTTTTTGCCCCCTTCTGGCATGCCAGCAAGCAGCCGTGATGAAACAAGAAGCCAGTGGGGCCAAGGCCAAAGGCCACATTCCTGTGCAGCTGCTCAGCTTAGCAAGGAAAGACACAGTCTCAGCCAGTCTACACCCCAAACTCAGCCAGCATGGCACCAACGTGTACCATTGGAGAGGAAGGGAGCTTCCAGGCCTGTGATTGGCCTGGTACGACTTGCACCGTCCTGAGAAAAACAATCCAAATCTCCCTCCAACCGGTCATAAGGGAGGCAACAATGTTGTCTTTGCCCACGAAAAATAACTAGTTTGGAAAATGCTAGTCCAAACCGCTTTCCAGAATGTCAACCTCTAGTGAGTCACAGTGCCCTGAGAGGGTAGGAAGGCTGATGCTGCTTAGCACAGGGATTTCCTTTTCCAGGCCTTTAACCAGAGTTCAAGCAGAACCAAATTATTTTCTCTGGATGAAAAACAAATTCCTCTGAGTAAGGGCGAGTCCATGCTCAGCCCCTGGTAATACTTGATCCACCCCAGCTGTATTCACCCAAACCAATTTTTACCTAATCTTACATTTCTTTACTTTAAAACAAAAACAGCTTACGACAATGACAATTTTAATTTATCCCCCTCTGTCTCAGAGAACTTAGCAGTGGCATAACAATGCCAGTTGTGCCTAAGAGGCAGGGTGGTGTAGTAAAATGAGCAGAATCTGCAGGTTTAAAACCTTTCTCTGAAAAATGCTGTGTGGCTCCCCAGAAAGTCACCTAACATCTCTGACCTTAAATTTCTTTATTGCTAAAATCGAGATCATAATAGTCATCTCCTAGATGCATTGTGAAGATCGACTGGAAGCATGGTAAAATGACAGCTGTAGAGGCACTCAGTGCACAGCAAATATGCCGAGCTTCATTTCTGTATTCCATAAGTCATGGAAACACTCGTGGAGAACCTCCATGTGTAAGGTATCCCACCTTTTGCACTAGTTCCCTGAGGATCAGATACATTTTTCTGACAACTGCACATTTTTCACTGGAAGTCACTCCACAAATCCCTTATGGACTCACCCAATCTTGTGCTTCCTCCCAAGATCCCCTCATTGTTCCCGACTTCCGAATCTTTCTTACCACCCTCACTGAATTGACTACTAGGTGCTGTCAATTCTCCCTTCTAAATATATGTAGACGCCGCCTTTCCATCCCTGTAGCCTCAGTTCTGCACTTTATCTGCTCTTGCCTGAACTGTTGTAAAGCCCTCCAAACTCATTTCCAACTATCCAGATGTCCCCCTCTCTAAAATATTTTCTGCAAAGCTGCCTGAGGTCCTTTTCAAAAACCCAATTCTCTTGCTTTGAAAGCATTGTGGCTCCCCCTTGGCACACAGAGGAAAGTCTAACTCCTCAGAAGCATTCACGGCGTTGGCCCTGTGGGTCCACTGGCCTTTTCATTGCTATCTCCAGTCATTCTCCTCATGACCACTCTGTGGTGGACGTCCTGCTTCCCATATGCTGAACCCTCCAGGCTCTTTCACCCCTTTAGCCTTTTCTCATGTGTTCGTTTTGCCTCGAATGTCCTCTCTTTACCAGTTAATGAACCTTTTCTCATTCCTTCCAGAGAGAGCTCTTTTTTCCCTATACGGCCCAGATCCCAAAGAAAGGTCAAGTGTAAATTTTCATGGAACTAGAAGTTCCCCAGAGAAGGTACCTCATCTTCTCCCTCACTCTCTGAACTCTTCTGGGACCATTAGAGTAGGGAAGTATCACACATTCTAGTGGGCATCAAATTATTTTACTTAACCACTACTCAAATGTTCCTCTGTGGATTCCAGGTCCTGGTAAGACCTTCTTCTTGAGGTTGATTTTTAAAAACTTGTCAATAATAGCTTTTTTTCCAACAACAAGAAGCATATGAGAGTTCCTGTGTAATTATCAGAGCTTTATAAACCAGGACATAAATTCTGTTTGCTTGATTACAGATCTTAAGGAAGCAAAGTGTTAATTAGTGTCAGATGATTCACACCTCAGACCTTGGAACCTACCCACAGTGGAACCTGCTCCATTGTTTAGCTATCACCCTAGGATAAAATCCCAAGTAAAATTCGTTTCAAGATTATAACCACTAACTTCCTGATTTGGAACTAATTAAGCTGTTCTGAAGATTACATCTTGACTTTGAACTCGACCTTTGCATTCTTTAATGTTGCTAGTATTCCTATGGACTGTGGCTATGATATAAGCAATAATGCCTTATTTAGGAGATGTGCATTTGTCACTGGGGCAGCATTAGTAGTAAATGATCAATCCCAAGCTTGTAAACCGACCACTTTATGGTTGGATTTTGCTCCTGTATATGTCAAAGTCATGCTCTGGCCTTCCCAGTCCTAAATCTTTGAGATTAAGACCTCCCTGGAAGCTATGGCGTGGGACTTGGGCTGTGAAGCAGAGCAGGCTTAAGTGGTAGGACACCCCTGAGTCTTTTAGGAACTTTGGTGGTCTTGAGGTAATATCACAGGACAGGCTGAAGGGGCTTCAAAAGGGGGCTTAGAGAGGATAATTTATCTGCAGATGACTATTCCAATGGCTTTTCAGAGGCTTCCAGTGTTTAGCCATTTCCGGCTCTTTATGGACTTGATGGGCTTGTGACTGGGCACAGGCCAAGCCAGATGTCACTCACTTGAATTTTGATCACTCTCCAGGCCCAGGGTCTCCAATTCCTGTAGAGCTTTGGTACTAGCCATGAGGCTCAGAGGTGAGCCAGACTGGGTCCTGTTTGTTCTGTGGTTTCCATGGCAGAGAAGAGGTATCTAGGAGTCTCACTTTGCCCTCTGTTTTTCTTCACCGAACAAAATAAATCAAGAGTAGGCAACCTGATTTTCTTTCAAGTCTAAAGAAGTGATTCTCAAAGTTAGACTCCAGACAAATGGCATCAGCATCACTTGGGAACCTGATAGAAATGTAAATTCTCCAGCCTGACCTCAGACCTACTGATTCAGAACCTTGGGAAGGGTGGGCCCTGCAATCTGTGTTTTGCAAGCCCTATATGTGCCTCTGATGCCACTCAAGTTTGAGAACCACTGATAAAATGATTCCTCATATTCACTGATACTTTGAGGCAGGACTGCTTTGGACAGATATCTAACTTCTGCAAGCAACGAAATGAAATCCTTTGCCTCTTGTAATAACGTATAAATGGCTGCTAAGTGTAAAGTTGTCAAGTTCTCATAATTATGCATTTGGAGAGGAATAATAAAGGGTGTCAGGATTCTGAATGGGGTTTGACTCGTACAGTATTGTGAGTTCAATTTTCCAAGCAGCAGGCCAAAAGCCTCCTGTCCACAAAGGGGCAAGCATAAAAAGTTTGTCAGTTTCCAACTGGGACAAATGGAAACCATCTGGGTTACTTGCTCAGGAGGCTGACGTATATCAGCTCAGTCTGACTCTTTATTTTGAAACAAGTAGAACTCTTCACCAAGACCCAACTCACTCCTAACCAAATAGTACCTAATGACTTTGAAAGTAATGATTCAATGTGGGAAGCCATTTTTAAATTTGCTACATGCACTCGGGAAAGCATAAAAATGGCCTGCTCTGATAAGAAACTATAAGATAAATAGATGTCTGATTCAAAGTTGTTTCTACTGATTCGAGGCACAGGACTCCTCGGGCGACAGAAGACTTTAATGGCTCCCTCCCACTGTCTGTTGGATTAAGTCCTAACACTGAGCCTGGCATGTGACTCCTTAATGTGACCCTGCCCTTTTGGCTCATCCACCCTCCCACATTTTCTTGTTCCAACGAAACTTGTGGGCTTGTGGCTTGTGTCATTAAGGCCTTTCTTCCTCACTTAAATCCTTCCTCATGAAAGTCCTTTCTTCTTTTCCATGTAAGTGGAAAAGGAAAGCCTTCTCCCCATTCATAAAGACTTCTTCCCAATTCCATATCTGGGGGAGAATGCCCTTGTCTGAGTCCAGTTTGGCTCCTGGTAGATGCTGCCTGTGTAGTTATTTGTTTCCTAAGCGTGCATCCTATTTCTAAACTACAGTCTAGGTCCCTTTTTACAAGCTGAATTTTGTCCCTCCCCAAAATTTGTCTGAGGCATGGAACAGATTCTCTTACACAGCCTCCTGAAGGAACCAACCTTGCCAACATTTTGATCGTGACTTCCAGGCTCCAGAACCATGAGACAGTATATTTCTGTTGTTTAAGCCCTCAGTCTGTGGTACTTTGTTATGGCTGCCCTAGGGAATTAACATACTCCTAAAAGGCAGGAGTATACCTCATGTCCCCCACAGGCTGGCCTTTGATAACCCTTTCCTCTTGAGACAGCTATAGTGACCAGAAAGTAAGCTCCTTGGGCCAGGGACAGGGATATTTCTCACTACATACATCACACGCCAGCCTAAAATGGCCGCTGAGGACATTTTATTTCATCTGTGTTCACTGACCACAGGCAGCCTGCAGTTCTTCAAGCCCTCTAACCTCTTCCCTGGAAAACTGTAAGATATTGGACTCCCCCCAGAGGTCTGGTGGAAGAGTATATACAGCTCACAAAGGTCAAAAGAAAGAAGTCTGGTATTTGTGCCAGGTTCTAATAGCGAAAAGGTATTATTGTGACCCGGGCCTCAATATAGCTATCATTTAAAAGCTGAAGACTGAATAACCGTATTGCTATTTTTGACTTTTTCCTCAAACTATCCACCTTCTATGAGGGTTTAACATCTCCAAGGTCTACATAGGGATGGAGTGTTGGGGCTTGGGTGTGGGGTGGCACACAGAGAAGTCATAGTCATGAAGGGCCTCATATTCAGACTCTAGTGCCACCGACTAATGAGGTTATGCATGCATTTTCTGTTTTTATGTGTTAGAAGGGTTTACTTGTTAAAGGTAAAGATTTCAATATAATACAAATTTTGAAAAACTTCTTTGCCATGAAGTAATTGAAAACTTTTTTTTTTTTAATCACGAATACTCAACAAATCGAGTAGTCAGATCCTCTCTCCAGCCTTGAGAAGCCTTGAAGTTCCCAGATGATTTTGGTCTTTTGGTTTTTCTACAGTGCCAAGCTGACTGCATAGCATGATGCAGACACTCAGTCTCTGTCCTTGTTAGCTGTTAAGTCTAGATGCAAATTAGAATTAGCGACCCTGCAGCCCTTCTCCCCTCCGATGTCATATGGCCCACTGTAAGGACTGTCCCCTGTAGGGTCACCTGTCTTGGAGACACCGCTCATCCTCACCCCCACGAGAACTCCAGCCAATTCTTCTGAAAGGATTTTTAATTGAAAATATTCTCAAAGTGTAACTGTCTAAAACAAATGATAACCTAGCATCATTCTTCCTCTTTTCCTTCTTTTCCCTTCATCATTTCCCTTCCCCTTCCTATTCCCCTCCTTCCTCCTCCTCCTCCTCCTCCTCCTCCTCCTCCTCCTCCTCCTCCTCCTCCTTCTTTTTCCTTTTTTAGTAGAATGTTCTAAACCTACTAGCACTCTCCAGTGGAAAGACTATTTACTTCAGACAACAGAGAAAGGGGCCGATAAATTTTCTCACTTTACATTTTCATTTGGCTTTTTGGATCATAAGAATTTACACATTTCTCTTTTAGCAGGATTTTACAGAGGGAATATAAAGATAATTCAAGGACAAGAAAAATACCATACAAGAGCAGATTAAAATTGAGGAAGAGAAAGTCAAAGGGTGAAGAGCTTCATTACAAAGGCCTGTCGCCTTCCACACACTAACTGTATAAAAATAAATAAATAAATAAAATAAAAAGAGTGAACGGGACCAAAACAAAACAACACAAATTTAGGTTAGCTTCCACAAAGATTTTCCAAAAACTATGCTCACAACACACCTAGTGATCATATTGTGCTGCCTCTTCATAACTTCATAATGTTAAAGCTAGAGTGGAATTTCGGAAGCTGTGAGCACACATTCCTTGATTTGCAGAATAAAATGTTGAGACACAGGTATCAGGGCACATGCTAGAAATAGAATCCTGGTTCCCTAACACTTAGCTGCGAACCTGAAATACCTGGATAGCTTCTTATTTAGTTTAATCCTGCTCAGCGGTTGTATTGAGCTGGTGATTTCTTAAAATTCCACCTAAAGGACTCAGTTTCTGATTCTAAGTAAGATACATAGGAGAGAAGTCTCCAAGCTAAATTTTTCATTTTCTGCTTGCTGCTTATTGCAGACATATTTCCAAACCAGTCTAGATCCCATACTTGTTTTTTAGCCTGTTGAACACGCTGGAAACTAATTCCTCTGGTGGATATGGCTAAACTGTTCTGTCCTGGGTGTATATGAAGTCGTAAGTCATGAGTTGTTTTTTTTTTTCCCCCACTTGAATTTTCCTGTTTGAGGCAATTACTTTAGTGGTGGAGACACACAGCCCATGAAAGAAGGAAGTAATTTATACAATGAAGGAAGTGGAGGAATAGTTGAAACGACAACAACAAAAATACCTTTTTTCCTCTTCTTCTTTCCTGAAGTAGTTTTCACTGTTAGAGCTCTAGAGGACTTTGTCATCTGGTTCAAAGTTGAACTTCCTCTTTGTCTGGCTGTAAGAAAAAAAAGATTAAAAACAAAAAGTCTGTTCAAAGCTGTATCATTGGGTTTTTGATACACTTTGACATTGGCTATTTTCTTGTTTTGACATTGGCTATTTCATTTTATGTACACTTTGGACAGAGATATTTTTCATAAACATTGTCAAAATCACATTCACATCAGTTCAGTACTGTTTTTTTTTTTTTTGTTTTTCTCCTCGAAGACTTGAGAATAAGCAACCAAGTAGGGCCCCAAGAATTGTCCTGTAAGACCTTGTGTAAATTCTTCTTTACATCCACAGTTGCCCTCTATAAAAGTGGCTCCAAATATCTGGGATTAGTGAGAATGTAGCAGAGAGGAAACATTTGGGGCATGTTTTAAAAAATGTATTAGTATATTATTACTGTGGAGTCACCCTGGAGCCTCTTTTTATTTTCTTTTGTAACCCACATCTCATTCATCAGGAAATGATATAGATGTAGAACCTAATCTCTTCTTCTATTACCCTATGGTCACCTGGATAGGCACCTCTCACCTTTCACCACCAGCTCTCACCTGGATGAGAACAGCCTCCCAACAGGCCTCCCTGTCCCCACTCCACCCATTCAGTTTACCACACAGATTGAGGAGTCCTTCTTAAACCTAAGTCCTAACTAAGTCCCAATTCCTCTACTCCTTCCCAGCTAACAAGGCCCTTGAACCATCCGCCCCCTGCCCCACCCCCGGCCCTGTTACCCCCCTGCTTGCTTCTTGCTGCTCCCCGGGGCCTTGGTGCAGGCCGTGCCCTCTGTCTGGAATGCCTCCATTTATCTGCAGGCTCACTCCCTCACCTCCTGTGTTTGTACACAAATGCTCCCTTTTCAAGGAGCCTACATTCAACCATCTATTTGAAATCACACCCCATCCCGTCTTCTTTTCTCAGACCCCCAAATTCGCCTATCTTGCTTTACTTTTTCTTTTTCCAGAGCAACTATCACCTTCTAACAAGCTTACAGCATGTATATACTTGTTATGCCTTTTAAAAATTGTGTAACATCCCCCACCCTTACACATACACACATGCATGCAAACACCCATGCATGCACGTGCACGAGCACACTGCATTCCCAGGCCCCTCCTTAGGGACAGTGATCTTTGTTCTATGTGCTAACAGTACTTGGTATCTATTAGGAGAGACACAAGTGCACACACACACACACACACGTGTGATGAAAGAAGCAAGGAAAGAGTGTCATTACCAAGATTACATTTTACGCATTATAATCGTTTAGAAAACAAACTGGTCAGTGGATCGTGAGGCATTTGTCCTCTTGTTAGCAAGAGAAATCGACTCTGGCAGGAAGGAGAAATCACTGGCAGCCTGGGACTCATTCGGGAGAATAGGAGAGGAAACCAAACATTTGAGCCTTACAAGCAGCTGGCCTCAAAACGTTCTTGCTCTTATAACATCCTAGAGGAATACTGAGCTATGTACTGTCTTGCACATTTCGAGGTTGGTAGCTAAATTTGAATTTTAAAATTTCAAAGGGTGAGATTTCTAGCATACGGCAAATACTGATGTATAAAAATAAAATCTGTTATATCCTTCTCTTAAGTGTATCGAACAGAATCTAAATTCCAAGAAATTTGATACTTACCATCCTCTATTAAAAATTTAAAAATCCCAAACAACCTAAAACATGAGCACATTCTTCTTTAGGGATTGAAAATTTTACATTATTCTCATTTCTTTTTGGGCTTTTTCTTGTATTGCTATTCTACTTACTCTATAGAATTTTATGTTTGAGAGTTTTTATAGCTATTCCTATAATACTGCTCTGTAATAAAAATGCTACATTTACAAATATTTAAATTTTAAAAGTTTCTTGGGATCACAGGCTCTAGGGCATTAAAAATATCATCTGCAGTTATGAATCAACTTTTAGAAGTATATGATTAATACAACATGTATTTTATACATTTTGATGAATCTTAATTAAATGCAAAAATAAAATTTTATCAAATGCCTCTCTCAGTGGGATGAATGGTGCTGTTTTATTTATTTGTTTTTATAATTAAGTAATGTATTCATTAAAGAACATTTCTGCTAAACTGAGGCAGACTTCAGCATAAATGCCATTTGTATTTGTCATAGTGATACTTAATGCTGAGAAATCTCGTTCATACCAATGGGAATGGAATAGGGTTGTCAGATGTAACCTCCCTTGCCCCCCAAATACAGACCACCCCATTAGATTTAAATGTCAAATAAACAAAGAACAATTATTTTAGTTATTATATCACAAGCTTGGCATGGAACGTTCTTATAATAAATTATTTGTGTTTGTTTTTTTTTAATCTACAATTCAAATTTAACTGGGCAATCCTAGAAGTTTTATCATAGCAGTATTATTCAAGTTTATGAACTGAGTTACAGGCTAAAAATCACCGTAGTGGATCCAAAAAAAAATGTTTAATGGCCTGTCAGTTGATAACTTGATTACACCTTCCTTCAGTCATGTTAAAAGCAAAAATTAGAAGCCACCTAATGTGTAAATAATGCTTTGTTGCTGAGTTATGGCACTTAACACTTCCGTTAATATTTTGAATTGTCTCTGTTTTTACAACCTAGGGAATACAGTCTGTTCAGATACTAGATGGGAGAGAAGTGTGCCTTTTTTGGCAAAGAAAAATGATGACTTTGATCAAGGATATTAACCACAGGCATTGGGGTCCTTACGGAAGCTGAGAATCTGGAAAGTTCTTTAAAATCATCCACACCCTCTCAAACACACCCACTAGAAGTTTTGGTGTACTCTGTGTCTTAGCGTATTTGGAGGGCTATAACAAAATCCCTCGGGCTGCGTGGCTTAGAAACAACAAACATTTATTCTTCACAGTTCTGAAGGGAAGTCCAAGATCCAGCTATCTACGATTCAGTTTCTGGAGAGTCTGCTTCCTGGTTTATAGACGGCTATCTTCTCTCTGTAACTTCTCGAGGTGGAAGGAAGGAGAGAGGGAGCTCTCTGGGGTCTCTTTTATCTTTAATCTCATTCGGGAGGGCTCTGCCTTTGTGACCTAATCATCTCTCAAAGGCCCCACCTCCTAATACTATCATCTTGGGGATTGGGACTTCAACATATGAATTTGGGGGACACAGCAGTCTCTGTTCCAAGTACCTTTGTTTCAAAACAAGGGTTGTAAAGGACAGGGATCAGGGCAGCTCCAGGGGTCTGGCAGGATGAACTAAAGCACAGGTTATTGTGGGTGAGGTGCCAGGTTCCTTGGTTCAAGAATAACAAATAGCAAAGTCCAGCTGGCAGGGTTTGGGTGCCATACCCACTGTGACCAGGAGAGGGCTGGTAATACACCATAATCTTGTTTCTTGCCTCATATGCCTCTTTCTTTTTCACTTATGGCTAGTTCTATTGGCAAAAAAGTGAAATAAAAATGGGAAAACTAATTTGCCTCAGCTCATTTGTCTATCAATCCAGCTCTGAAGGTGAAGAATCTCTTTTAAGTCCCCCTTCTTACTCAAGATCTCAGCAACAACAACAAAACCCACTAGTACATTCCCAGGTTCTTCTCTTCCTCTGAGGCTAACTATGACTGTATCTAACATTTACGTTCACTTGAACCTTGATTTTTATCCAGTTCAACTGGTGCATTTTAGGTATCCTGCATTCTTTTGGGTAACTGTATTAGTCTGCTCAGGCTACCATAACAAAATACCACAGGCTCGGTGGCTTAAACAACAACATTTTATCCCATGGTTCTAGAGGCCAGAGTCCTAGATCAAAGTGCTAGCTGATTCCACTCCTGATAAGAGCTCTCTTCCTTACTGAAGATGTCCCCTCTTGCTGTGACCTCATATGGCCTTTCCTAGGTGTGCATGCATGAGGGGAGAGAGAGAGAAAGAGAGAGAGAGAGAGAGAGAGAGAGAGAGAGAGAGAGAGAGAGAGTCTCGGGTGGCTCTCTAATAAGGACACTAATTCTATTTTATCAGAGTTCCACTTGTATGAGCTCATTTAAACCTTACTTCCTTAGAGGACTGTAGGGGTTCAGAACAAGTAACCCCAAGATGTAACTTTGTGGTATGTGAATTGTTTTAAGCTAAAGGCAACCAAGGCTCTATGGGCTCAAGAGGAACTTTTGCCCTACCTTAACTACCTAGAAGAATTTGAATTAGGGGCCTTGCCCCAGATAAGAAATTATCAGAGATAACCTTTGTTTGACCTTTCTATAGAGTAGAGCAAACTACTAATTATAGAACATCTGCTCTTCTTATATCCTACAATGTTCTTCTTCACCTCTGAAGCTCAAGGTGATCCTTAGCTCAGAATGTCATAAATACCTCATTTTCCTTTTCCATCTTTGAACCTCTCACGCATGTGGGGTCTCTGACTCTCTCATGTATGTGGGGTTCCCATACATATCTATGCATTTAAATTTGGTTATTTTCTCTCGCTAATCTGTCTCATGTCTATTTCATTATTAGACCAACCAAAAGAACCTTGAGGGTTGAGGAAAGTTTCTCCCTTTCCCACGGGGTCCATCTCCAAATACACCACACTGGGGGTTCAACATATGAATATTGAGGGGACACAAACTTCCAGTCCATAGCAGTAACATACACACCAGTACAGAGTAGAAGTGCCTTCACCTTCAGAGCTGGTTTAATAGACAAATTAGTTTCACTATGTTGTTTAAGCCACTGAGCCTGTGGTATTTCATTATGGTAGCCTGAGCAAACTAATACAGTTACCCAAAAGAATGCAGGATACCTAAAATGCACCAGTTAAACTGGATAAAAATCAGAGTTCGAGTGAATGTAAATGTTAGATACAGTCATAGCTCAGAGGAAGAGAAGAACCTAGGAATGTACTTGTGGGTTTTGTTGTCATTGCTGAGATCCTGAGTAAGGAGAGGAACCTAAAAGAAGTTCTCTAGGTTGACCATTGATCACTGGGCATGGTCCAGCTGACGCGGTTTGCACTCTGTCCCGGGGTGCTGTGAAGAATGACAGAGCAGGCTCTCTCTGTGGTCAGCTCGGACCTTGGCTTTTTGGCTCTCAGGAAACAAATCTGAAACCCTTAAGATTAGGCCTTAATGCCCCTTTCAGCAGAACCACTTGGAATAACCAGAATAAGAGATCTTCATGCTTCTTCCCCACATCCTTGTCACTTCTTTACCTTTTTAAACTCACACCTCTCACACCTGCCCATGCCTGCCACACAACTAACTCTTGAAATAGTGCTTTCATATTTCTGACAATTTCTTTCAAAAATCACAGATTCACTTAGTTATTTGGATCATAAAGTTCCAATTCAGGACTTCATAAAGAGGACTGTGGGGGGGGGGATTTACTGGAATGTTGGTAAAAATAGCAGAGGGACAGTAATATTTTATAGCCAATGCTGTTTTCCAGCTTCCTTTGATATTTTATCGGATTAATTAAATTTATCAAATCCAACAAATAACTTATATAATTCTGATTCCATGAAAGTTCCTAAATGGGAGATAACAATTATATTCACGAATCTGTTCTACTTATAAGCTCTTGGCACTCATTGCCACTTCCTCACTTCGGATCTTGTGATTCTGGTAGGACTGCCCAGCACAGTGCTCCATTGCACTCCCATAAGCTAGGTAACCGGTCCTGACCAATCATAACTTACCATGACCTAGGCTATCGAGATTGGTACAAGATGTAGGTATGTGACCCAAGAAGAGCCCGTTAGAGCCTTCCTATGGAATTTGACTCACAGTCACTGAAAGAAAGAGGCTCACACTTTCTGGGTGATTACAAGCATGACGATACAGCCCCGGGACTACTGGCAGATATATCAACTGTTGTTTCTTGCTCGTAGGAAGTCTGTCTGCACTGGGAGAGAAGGCCAACCCTCAGAAGAGAAGCAGAGTCACGAGCAGCAAACTCAGGTTCTCCTGATGACATGGTTTCAGCCATTTTGGAAGACAGCTCCACCTGGAGACATCCCAATTATGTGAGCCAATAAACCCCTATTTAGCTTTAATTTTGTTTGTGTTGCTTTCACTTTTAACTGAAAGAGTTCTAATTAATAGGCTGTACCCGTTTGCCATTGCTGCTGTAACAAATGGCCACAAACTTCGTGGTTTAAAACAATACAAGTTTATTATCTTAGAGTTCTAAACGTCAGAAGTCTGAAATGGGTCACAGAGGCAA
This sequence comes from Eonycteris spelaea, assembly GCA_003508835.1. Taxonomy (NCBI): domain Eukaryota; kingdom Metazoa; phylum Chordata; class Mammalia; order Chiroptera; family Pteropodidae; genus Eonycteris; species Eonycteris spelaea. The sequence continues at coordinate 46,364 of PUFA01000204.1, read as the reverse complement.
AAGTCAAGGCATGGGCAGAGCTGCATTCCTTCTGGAGGCTCTGAGGAAGAGTTCATTTGCTTGCGTTTCCAGAAGCTGGGGGCACCTACTACATTCCTGGCTCACAGTCCCTTCCTCACATCACTTCAATCTCCTGTCATGTCTCCTTCTCTCTGACTTTGACCTTTCTGCCTCCCTCTTATAAAGGTTCTTATTACACTGGATAAAGATTCTTATTACATTGGACCCACCCAGATAACCCAAGAGAATCCCCCCATTGCAAGATTTGTAATTTAATCATATCTTCCAAGTCCCTTTTGCCATGGAGTTAACAAATTACAGGTTCTGAAGATTAGGACAAAACATCTTTGGGGGTCCATTACTCTGCTCCCACACATACTCAGGAAGAAGAATCTCCATTGACCACTGGGAAGGTTATTTTCAACGACAAACAAAGTTTCCTTCTTTTAGGTGGCCTCAACACATTTTAGGGCCAAGTTCCCCAGAGCTTACCTTGGAGTGGCTGAGGGGGCGTCCTGGAGTCCGGTGAGGCTGTGGCCAGCTGGTCTTTCCTCTGCATCTCCGCATACTCTGCTAAAGGTCTGAGGAGGGCCAAAGCTCCGGAACACTGCAAGTAATTGCCATCAAGGTGCAGCTTGCTGGGGAAGGAGCCAAATACCGTTCATTTGCTGTCATATATCGCTTCCTCAGGTTTGGGTTTGAGGTCTTTACGTCATAAAGTAAAATAATGATAGTAGACCAGTTATAAAATAATAAATAAAATCTACCACCATGCTACCCTGAACAAGCCCAATCCTGTCTGATCAGAAGCTAAGCAGGGTCGGGCTCGTTAGTACTTGGATGGGAGACTACCTAGGAAGACCAGGTGCTGTAAACATAAAAAAATTTTAAAAATAAATTGTAAACTGACAAGGTCCTTGCAATCTGTGAGGTCAATCAAGGGTTGCCTGGCCTAAATAAATAAATAAATAAATAAATCATAATATGTATAGACCAGGTCATAAAAATATAGACCTAGTGACCATGTTAGCTGACCAGAGACATACATGCATTTGGCATGACACTGTTGATTCTCAAATGTAACTAAAGGATCTTTCTCTTAATAATTAAGATAAAGGAAAAGAAAAATAACTAGAGGAGAAAGAAAGATGATTAGAAATAAATGAAAAATCAGGGGAACTTATGGGCTAGTAGTCTCTTTAAATAAGCTGGTTATGTAACTCAAGACAGAGCAGTGCCAAGATGTGGGTTGGGGAGCAGGGTTGCCTCTCACCAAATGGCACTCTGGCATATGACCGAGCCCAGCCTCTGCCCACTCTGTGGCCCCAGACCACAGTAGCGTAGACTGAGGTCTTGAAGTCTTGGTTGTGCTCCAGACCTGAGAAAATACTCTCAATTTCTTCATTTTCAAATCTAGAAAGAAATGACAGGAAGAAATTTGTGATTTAAAATCTATGTCACCTGCTGGATTGTTAAATTGGGGGCATTCCTAGGGAAGCTAAAGGCACTTTCACTGACCCTCAGTTGGGATGGCTGGGCTGACCGAGGTGGGGCAGCCTACATGTGGAGCAAGGGGACCTGGAGTCTGTCTTTAGGGCAAGGAGAGCAGAGGATGGTTTGAAGTACCCGTTCAAGGGAGCAGATGGAGAACAAGCTCTGAACCTGAGGTCGGGAGAGATGGCCCTGTTGGCAGGGACGGAGGAGTCTGCAAAGACCCCAGTGACACCAGGACTCCATAAGAGGGGACCTTTGAAAGTACATCGAGAGCAAGTTCAGAAAAGTTCAACCTCTTGGCTCTCCTCTCATGGTCCTGCACTATTTCTCACCTTGTGTTGCACAGTCCTTACAGTTTGCAAAGTGAAACTGTGTGCATTGTCTCATTCATGCCAGCGACAGCCTCTGGGGGTAAGTACTGGGTCAGGAAACTGAGGATCAGTGAATTGGAAGGACATCTTCAGAGAATTTGGAATGCCAAGGCTTGAACTTTGAAACGAGGTGAGTAGTATTAACAGAAATAACTTTTTAAATTTGTTAATTCATTCAACAAGTAATTGCAGAGGGCCAACTACCATGGTGGGTGCTGGGATGCAGCTGTGCCTGGGAAAGGAGGGCACACTGCCTGCCGGACTTCTCGGCCCTTTGGGGAAGACACGAGGAAAGAACTCCAGTGCCCAGAAGCTGATAACCTGCAATTTTACCAGTGTTGAGGTCTCTGTAGTGAGTCCCAACCACCCAACACTGACGACTCTAGTTGGCTTAGCAGCAGCAGGATTTCAACTGACAATTAAAATAAGCTTCTTCCTGAAGACGGGAATTCCTTCTTTCTTCCTTCTCTCTTCCCAGCAGCACAAGTCTCGGTAACCAGCGCAAGAGCTACGGTCTAGAAGGGGTCTCTTTGCAGTGGGGCTCGTTCTGCCCACTGCAGTGTGGGAGGCTGGGGAGGCTCCCAAGCCGATCCCGCAGCCACTGCATGACATCGAAGGACTCCGCCTTTTTGCTGCCCTGTGTTAGAGACACTGACTGAGGCTCCTCTAGCATTTCAGAAATCTGAAAAAACTCCACAGGATGTGCCCTCTCCCCAGCTCTTGCTGAAGGACTTGTCCACTGTCACTACTGGGACCCTAGTTTTTTAATGGGGCCTTTGTGTTTCTGTGGTGCCACTTCTCAGGCATGAATCATCTCTTTCACTTCACGGACCATTGGCCTTTTGAGTATAAGGCACACCTGGCTCCATGAAAAGAGTCACGGAATCATAGATTTGTGAAGTAGAAAAGATCATCTCATTATAGACCACAGAGGTTACGTGACCTACCCCAGCTTACACAAGCAGTTTGAAATTATTTGTAGATGGTAAATTATAGACCTCAAGCAATCTAGAATCATGCATCAGAGGTGGGGTCTGATTCAGACAGCTGGATTCACATCTAGGCTCCACCCCTAATTGCTGAATGGCCTTGAACAAGATAGTTCACCCCCCTGAGTCTTTCCTCATCTATAGTCCAGGGGTAGAAATGGGACATAATTATCATTATGTATCACACATCTATATGTAATGGCACATATTAATCTATCGTTGAGAGAATTAATGAGATAATTCACACATTGTGTTTGGCACACAGTAAGCATTAAAGTACCATTAGCTTGGTATTATTATTATTATTATTATTATTATTACTACCATTATTATTATTATTACCCCTGATGCTCCCTGTCACACTTGGTGTCCCAGCCCTCTGAAGGACTTGCTCTGCTCTTCTCCAGCACCAAACCTTTCCTCCCACCTCCTCTCTTGGTGAACACTGTCTCATCACCTAGAGAACTGTGGTTTCCCTTATCCAAACTACTGCTAAAATTTATATGGACACTTTTTGTGAGATTCAGATTTCTACCTCGCATTCTATATAATCAAGAGCATGTCTCCTCTCCTCTATATACCAAGGACTCCCTTAGACAGCAGCTTTCCTTATATATGTATATTTGTGTCTTCCTTAGCCATGAGCACAGTGTCTTGCACAGACTGGCCTTTGGCAATTATTGGTTGAAAGAACTAATGAATGAATAGACTTTTTTGAGAACCCTAACATTTACTCAGGAACTTAACTTCAAGGAGGTTTTAGAATGTTCCCTTTCAGTGATGACTCAATGAGCCACAAGGAATGGGACATCGTCCTCCCCCGCCTTTGCATCCCCCAGCTGAGAGCAGTAGGAGCCTTGAAGGAACTCCACTTTCCAGCCTTACTTGCAATAATCGAGGACGAGAGAATGCAAACTGCTGAACCGCAGAGCCTGTCCAAGTCTCCCTAGAGACCACGGGTCCATCTTGCAATCGGTGAGTTCTAAGGTGGTCAGTGGGCAGGTGAGATGCCCCTTTGATTCCAGAAGCAAAGCCTGAGAATGTAAGGAAAAGAAGTGTGTACGCAATAGAGACTAGCATGCTCTGTGCTTTCACATGTTACTTAAGACTCAATTATGTTAAGTACCTCAGCATTTTTGCCTCTGAGATAACTTTCTAATTACCCGAGGAGAAAGTGGCCTGAAAAGAAAATAACTTCCCTTTAAAATGAAGACTCATTGAAGAATTATATGGGAAATACCAAGCTTTACGATGAGATGAGATATATCGTAGCATATCTTTTTAAATGTTATTATGGGCCGAATTGTGTCCTCCTCTCGATTCGTATAATGACGTCCTAACCCTTAGTAGCTCAGAGTATGACTATTTGGAGATAGGGCCTTTACGGATGTAATTAAGTTAAAATGTGGTCATTAGGGTGAGCCCTAACGGAATCTCACTGGTGTCCTTATACAAAGAGAAAATTTGGACACAGAGGGAAGACCATATAAGGGCACAGAAAGAAGATGGCCAGTTACAAGCCGAGGAGAGAGGCCTCCGAAGACACCAACCCTGCTGACACCGTGAGCTCAGACTTCTGCCCTCCAGAACTGTCAGAAAATAAATTTCTGCTGTTTAAGCCACACAATCTGTGGCACTTTGTTGATATTCTGACCAATACATTTTTCTCCTCCTATGGTCGCGTTCTTTTTAGGAGAGAAGTGTTGCCGTTCCAATCTCATAATTAGATAAACATTATGAGTTAAAGGATCTCGTAAACGATTTGTAGTCACGATTATAGATACTCTTGGGATTTAGAGGTCTGCTCAGAAGTAGACTGTGGAAATTCGCAACTAGGTGCTCTCATGTTGAAGCAGCTGGGCTGGCGGCAACACATGGGCATTTGGATCCGTCTCTAGTTCTCTCAGTTCCTGAATGGAGGGGTCAATGGCAAGGTCATTTCTTGTGGTAACAAATGATGTCAGTCACAGTTAAATTTCTGCCTAACTGACAGGAAAGGGTATTTAAAGCTACAAATCACGAAGGCCACCGTTCAGCAATTCGAATCACCACAACCTGAGGATTCCTTCAGTTCCGAATTTAAGCCTTAAAGAGGCTTTGGTGAGGTTTGGAGGATTTCGGGTTTTTTGAGGTAATGACACGTTGGTCAGAGATAGGATTCCAAATTATACTTTGGCTGAGGATAAAAAAGCACTTGTAACCTTAACTACAGAGCTGGTGCCCGAGGCCTCCATAAGGAGAGAACGCCTAGTTTGAGGGCTGGACTGGATTTCTCAAGCTGTGTTTCTGACAGAGGAGCCAGTGTGGCACTTCACTGGCAAACGAATGTTGGTCTGTGCAAAACAGGCTCTGGACTGGGTCCTAAAGATCTGTACCAGTGGTTTGCGGGGTCACTCCCTGAGGCACCAGCACTGCTGTGGCCAAGACCACAGCCATCTATGATAAAATTTCCAGCAGCCTCCGGATTACCAAGAGGGGTCCTTTTTAAAGAACAGTTAAGGAGCACTTTAACATGCAAGGACAGCATTCTTTTTTTTGGCTTGAATGGATCGAGTACCCTGACTGAACCTCTGAATAAAAACAACTAAAAATTGCGGTTACACGTTTAAAGTATTTTTATAATTTATTTTCAAATTGTGGTCAAATACACATAACATAAAGTGTACCAGCTTCACCATTTTTAAGTGTACAGTTCAGTGGCACTAAGCATATTCACATGGGTGTGCAACCCTCACCACCATCCATCTCCAGAACTTTCTTCACCTTGCAAAACGTAAACTGTTCCCATTAAACAGTAACTCCCCATTCCTCCTCTCGCCATCCCCTGGCAGTCACCATTCTACTTTCTGTCTCTAAGCCTCTGAGTACTCTAGGCAACTCATATAGGTGGAATACTACAGTATTTGTCCTTTTGTGACAAACTTATTTAACAGCATAAATTCCTCAAGGCCCATCCATGTTGTAGCACTTGTCATTGTCAGAGTTTCCTTTTTTTATTTTTTTTTAAGGCTAAATAACATTCTATTGTATGTATAGACCATGTGTTGTCTATCCATTCATCCGTCAGTGGACATTTGGGTTGTCTACACCTTTGGATAAGTGCATAATGCTGCTATGAACATGATTGCTCAAATGTCCCTTTGAGACCCTGCTTTCAATTCTTTTGGTTGTATACCCAGAAGTGGAATCGCTGGATCAAATGGCACTTCTATTTTTAATTTTTGAGGAACTGCCATAATGTTTTCCATAGCGGCTGAACTTTACATTCCCAGCAATAGTGAACAAGGGTTCCAATTTCTCCACATGTTCATCAACATATTATTTTCTGAGTTTTTTTCATGTAGCCATCCTAGTCAACATGGGGTGGTATCGCATTGTGGTTTCCAACTGCATTTCTCTAGCGATTAGTGATGTTGAACATCTTTGTGTGTACTTACGGTCACTTGTGTATCTTCTTTGAAGATGTCTATTCAAGTCTTTTGCCCATTTTAAAATCAGTTTCCTTTGTTGTTGTTGTTGTTGTTGTTGAGTTGTAAGAGTTCTTGATATATTCTGGGTATAACCCCTTACAGATATATGGTTTACAATCATTTACTCCCATTTTGTGGGGTGCCTTTCACTCTGTTGTGTTCTTTGATGCACAGAAGTTTTCAGTTTTGATGTCTAATTCATCTAGTTTTTGTTTTTGTTGTTGCCTGTGCTTTAGTGCGACATCCAAAAAATCACTACTAAATCTAATATAAAGCTTTTTCTCTATGCTTTCTTCTAATAGTTTAAAAATATATTTTTAAAAATGTGTTGATTGACTGGGCACTTAGGGAGGAATACCCAAAGTCAATGAATGAGAAGGTAGGAACCCAGAGTAGGGTTCTGACACCAGCTTTCCATTTGAGAGCATCATTAAAGTTCTCAAATAGATTGATACACATCACTTTGGGCTAGTGGTACTTTTGAGAAGTAAATGGAGGGTGAGATGAAGCTTTAGCTATTGTATTTGTAAAATCTGTAATTTTTCTTCCCTAAAAAAAGAGTATTTCATGATGGTGGATATACGGATTTCAGTGCTATTATTTTTGCACTTTTATATGTTTCATTCAAAAATACTTTTTTTCAAAGAACATCTTGGAGCATATCAGTCAACAATCAAATGAATTATAGCTGGAACACATGATATAATATACTCAGATTCAATTTCAAGGTTAACTGAATAAACATTTTAAAAATGCATGACTCACAAGTCTGGCGACCTCTGGGTTGCTCAGCTGAAGGCCCCAGATGCACATCTGCTTCCCCAACGTGTAACACTCCTCTTGAATCGTCATGAGCAAAGGTTCCAAGGAAATTGGTAGGATGCTTGGCGGGGAATCATCAGGTCTTACAAGTATAAACTGGAATGTAAGAAAAAAAATTCTGGTGGACATCATAAAAAGACATTCCTTCATCTAAATATATGGATATTTATTAGGCAATTGTCAAGAATATTGTCACTAGGCAACATTAGAAGAACATTTAAGATAGTTTTAATTTTGGAACAGGTATCCATTGGGGGTGTTAATTCAACACAAGTTTATGAATTTCCTGCCATATTCAAAGCTCCATGAAAAGTCTTACTGTGCAGAAGTTTTCACAGCAGGCTGCTAGCCATTATTGGGTCAGGGAATCAATCTAGTGGGTTGCAACCAGAATTTTTTTCTTTCTTTAATGAAATAGGAAAGAAGAGAAATTATCTGAGTGTATCCTATGCAGTTAAGAATAATTATCCTTGAGACTTTTATTTTAATGATATTTAAAATCAAAAGGGAGACCCAACTGGCAGCCCACCTAACATAAACAGCCCTTATGGCCATACTGATTCACACAGGTCCTTACATACCGGGTCATGATGTTAATTGTATTTCTGATGGTGATTGTAATTAAAAATGTTTGGAAAACATTACTGAAGGGATTATAAATTTGAACAAGGTTTATGATTAACCCTTATGATTTAGTAATGGAGGCTAATTGTAAGAACTGCAGTAGTAAGAAAATAAATTAGTGATTATTTTATTACAAAAAGGGTGGCTCTGGGAAGCTCCTGCCTTGGGATGAGCAGGGACATGTGTGGCGGAGCCCAGAGAGCATCTGCAAAAGACGGAATTAGAAAGACCTAGGAGGGCAGATGGGAAAGAGGGGAGGAGAGGAGGGAGATAGGGAGAGGCTGGAGGGACAAGAAGGGAGAGGGAAGGGAATGGCTGTAGCGGAAGTGGAAGTTCAGGTGGAAGAGAGACATGGCTAGAGAGGAACTTTAGGAGGTTCTTTTTGTGCGGGGTACAATGTAATCATCCTCTCACCCCTGCAAAAAAAAAAAATTCAGGAAAGGCATGGGTGGGATTGATTTGGGTCAAAGCCACCTTCAAATAATGACACCCCCCCTTTTTTTCTTAAGTCCTTGTCTCTATCTCATTTTGTTTAATTTGTTGTTTTGACTGGCATTCTACATTTTAGGAACTCAGCAAATGTTTAATTATTAAAAATACAGACTATCTTTCTGGGCTGGTGATAGAAAAGTTATAAAGTTGGCCAGTGTGTCTTTGGGTGCCGGACTCCCCCTTCCGGTCTAGCAGAGGCTCCTTCCCAAGAGATGACCATCTAGTTTCAGTGCTGGCCTCTCTTCTTTTCCCCTCACATTCAATCCCTACATGTAATCTCAGAAAAAAATATGACATAGGAATTTTTTTTTTTTTTTAAATCTGGTGCTTCTGGAGTCAGAATTATGGGCTTGCTGACCTCACTGCAAGTAAGATGGGAGACATGGTGATGCGGGTCTGGCCTGATGACACGGACGTATAAGCTGTCAAGGAAAGGAAACATTTACTCTGCGTGGGAAAGGGGCTGCCGGATGCTGGGGAGCGAGGTCCTGCAAAATGATGACAAAAGTGGTGCTTGTGAGGTGAGCTTTCCAGATGTAGAGTGGGAGGAGGGGCAGACTTGCCATTCCAGATGTAAAGTGGTATGAGAAAAGGCAGGCCTGTCGGAAGGACTGGGATGGGTAGTTTTGGTGGGGGGAGTGGCAACGTAGAAGTGGCGACGGAGTAGGCTCTTGGTCAGAGCCAGGCGTTGAACTCCATTCAGGCAGGAATGTAGATGGGGGTGACATCACCAGTTTTGGGCTTGAGAGGACTGAGGACCCATGCTCCTTGGGGGTAAACCCTAGTCAGTTCATTTCCGAGAAGAATGAGGAAAGGAGACCATTCACTCACCTTCCTGAGACTCTGTTCATTGTTGATGCTAGTTTTCAAGTCTCTTCGGATGGCTGGACACACGATGTCTGAGTCTGTGCACAATGCTTTTCATATGTTTTCAGAACTTTTGAAGCATTGCAATGATGGGCAGGGGTGGTCCTTTCGTTTTTTGTTTTCCTTCCTTTTCTCTTGGCATTGTCTTATAGTGTTAGAGTCCACCTGGATCTGAAAACGGTAACTTGCCCTGAAAGCCAACACCAAGGTATCTTTTTAAAGAGCAGATTGCACTCCAAAAATTGGCAAATATTGCTGCACATCCTTCTTGAAAATCTTAAAGTGTTTCATTTATCTTAAAATTGGAGTGAGGAATTAAGATAGAGACAGTTGAGTGGAATTGTTCAATTTCCAATTTCTGTATTTATGGTCCATGTTCTTTCTTTTAGATTCCTTAAAATGGGGGCAGTACCCATGGAACTCAATTATAAAGGAACACATTTAACATTAATAGTGGGTACTAAATATTACCAAGGACATATTGATTTAAAAATAGCATAATTCTTTTTATAAACATAACCCTTGCAAGGCAGTATATCACAGCACTTAAGAACATAAGCTTTGAAGGGGAGCAGACCTGGATTTTAGTCTTGTCTCTACCACTTGACTAACTGGGTGGCCTTAGATAAGTTACAAAGTCTCTCAAACATCTATTTCCCCATCTATACAATGGATTTTATTGTCATAAGGATTAAGAGAGACAAGTTTATAAAGCACTTAGCACAATGCTTGGCACATAGTGGAAGAGCTATTATTGATGTTATTATTATGATTCTGCTGGCCACAGGAAGTCACTCAATCAGTACTGACTTTGTCCTTTAAATTATCCAGTCCTGAAGGATCCCTCCATGCGATAATGTAAGGGAAAGGTTGGGTGTCTGAACTGGGTTCACAGTGACAATGGTTATGGGAATTATTAGAGTTTTCCTGTTGGGAAAGGTTCCAGTTAGAGACTGTCTAAAATGTTTATTATCTTACATCAAAAGGGGCTCTCCTTGTCAAATCTAGGCCTGGTGGAGCATCCCAAAGAAACTGGAGATAGGGGCCATCGAGAAAAGCATACAGCGAAAGGAGTAGCACTTCTTTTCCACGTGCTTGACTGCAGCCGCCCTGGCACGCCCCCTTAGGACCATTCTCCACCCAGTTGCCAGAGTGATGCTTTTCAAACATAAGTCAGATCACATGACTCTTCTGCTTCAATCTCTACAGTGGCCTCTATTACATTTATCTTTACTGAATTTTATGTATGCTTATTCCATCAGTTCATGAGAGAGGTATATCAATGTGAATTTGCCTATTTCTGCTATTAATTCTATATGTTTTTGTTTTAGATACTTTGAAGCTACATTATTAGGTGCCTACACATTTAGAACATATAATCTTCCTGGGAGATCTACCCTTTCATCAATCTTTAATATCCTTCCTTATCTCTAGGAATGTTTTGTATCTTGGAACCACAGTTCCCAAACTGTGCACTGAGGTGCTTGGAGGCACTGCGAACTTACAGGGCACTTTATAAATTTTCAAGGGAAAGTTAACAGCCTCTGTTAGAGGACATGTGAGCTGCACGAAGTTAGTTCACAGTTTTGAATGAAATCACACTTATATTCGTATCCTATCACACTTATATTAGTATCCTATCACACTTATATTAGTATCCTACACACTTATATTAGTATCCTATCACACTTATATTCGTATCCTATTGCTGCATAACAAATTATCTCAACATAAGTGAAAAACATTTTGGAAAGGGGGAATGAACTCAGCAGAATGTAGACACTCAGGTACTGGGGTAAGAGCAAATCACAGCATCATATAGCTTTCGTTGGAACTTGACAGATTGTCTAATACAGGGAAGCCATCACTAGGATGACCAACTGTCTCAGGACTTTGAGGCTTAAACCTGGAAAGTAATGGGCAAACCAGGATGGTTATTCACCCTACCACCCCTACCACCCATGGCCATCACCCAGCTGTCACCTCGGAATTCTGCTCGTGGCTATGCTCCACGAAGCTGCTGCGGAGCAAGCAAACTTGGCGGGTACTCCGAACCTATTCACTGTCTCAGACCTGCTTTAAATTTTTGTTTTACACATAACAAAAATGAGGCCCAGGAAGAGAAAGAATTGACTTGCCCTGGCTGCAAACATCACTGGGGGTGCTAGCTCCCATGACAGATTTTTGTAAGCGTCCCAGGTGACACTTATCATCGGGCAAGTGGCAAACACTGGCATGGCACCATGGGAGACTATGGGGCAGGGGGGTAGCTCAGTTTGAGGTCAAGAGGAACCTGTTTGAATCCTATATAATGTTAATTATTAGAAGGTAATTATAAGCAACCAACTTCGCTTCCAAACTTCATCTTCTTCATCTGTAAAAAAGGTGGAACTATTACCTCTTTGGCATTTGCGAGCATTAAATGAGATAACAAACCTAAAGCTTTTTCTTTAGTAACATGGGATGATGATGATGATCAAGAATCGTTATGAGTAACAGTAAGTTAATACAAGACGGATGCTCAGAACAGAGCCTGGTGAATAGTGAATACTCAGATGGGGAACCTGAGGCATAGCAAGGTTAAGTGACTTGCCTAAGGGAAGGCCCTAGTTAAGGCACTAGTTAAGTGGTGCAGCTGGGATTCAGTTTCAGACAGACGGCTCCAAAACCCAAATTTTTAACCATTCTGAGGTACTGCCCATAAAGCATATTTATGGACTGAATGTTTGCATTCCCTCAAATTCATATGTTGAGCCCTAACAGCTATGGTGATGGTATTTGGAGATGGCGCCTGAGGTATGTAATTAGGATTAGATGAAGTCATGAGGGTGAGGCCCTTATTTGGGATTAGTGCCCTTATAAGAGACAACAGCGAGCCCATTCCTTCCTTCCCCTTCCCCCTCCTCTTCCTTCACTTCCTCCTTCCATCTCCAAGCTTTTGAGATGACCATCACCTATTCACCAAGAGAAAAATCTTCGATATAAAACCTTCCTTATTGGCATTTTGAATTTCCCAAACTCCAGAACTGTGAGAAAGAGGTTGCCGCTGTTTAGGCCACCCAGTTTATGGCATTTCATAATGAAGGCTAGAACTAAGACAGGTAATATACAATATTACTGTTCACACTATGAAATCTTTCTAACCAGCCTTTTCTGGATACTTACAGAAACACAAAGTATACACACTGACATATTCTATAAATACTCATTAGAACCCTCCTAAATCTTGAGTTTTTCAGGGAATATTTCATCACAAGAATTTATTTCTTTATCATTCCCGTGTACCCTAACTGTGTGACCCAGGTTAGCAACTAGCCAGGTTCTCAAGGCCAGCACTGATCAGCTGATTCATTAATGAGTATTTACTGGAGGCCTGGGAGTAGGGGCCTCACCCTATTTTAGGTTTTCTTCTCTCATCTGTGAAGCTCCGGGAGATGGGACAGTGGGAGGTGGGGTGGAAGGGCCCTGAGGCAGTTCCAGTTCTGGAGAGGAGGGGGAGGAGAGCCCCGCCTGAGCGCCCTGCTCACCCAGCTCCGACAGCTGCGGGCTCCCCATCGGAGTCCCAGGCGGCAAGGAGAAAGAGGGCGAGGGGTGGCCGCATTCCGCTCCTTGCTCCAGGGCTCCCGATGCAACCATTTCAATACATTCCGGAGAGCATCCTGACTATCACCTGAGGCCTGGACACCACCAGCTGAGGGGCGCGGGGCGCCCCGCCCTGGGCAAGTTCGGGTGGGAGAATGCGGGGTACCTGGGGTGGGGGATGGAGAGGCGCGGGCACGCACAATCTCGTGGAGCCCGGGTCGCAACCCTGTCTGGAGCAGCGAACCAGGGGTCACACAGTTCGGGGGGCACGCGCCCCGGCCCCAGTCTGCGCCCCGCACTCACCCGGGCGTGCACTGCGCTTGCGTTCCGCGTTTGGCCCGCTTCCCGCGTGGGTCCCGCGCCATGGAGACAGCAGCGAGGGGCGGAGGCTGGAGGAGGGCCGTGACCCGCGAGGGACCGGCGCGGGAAGGAGAAGAGTCGGGGCTGGAGAGGCGGCGGCGGCCAGAGGGAACGTCGCGGCAGAGCTCGTCGGGCTGGGGCTCTGGAAACCCCTGGTGTCCTTGCTCCGGGTCAAGCTTGTCTCGAAGGGGACGGACGTTGAGGACCTGTACCGTTAGTCATCGGTGGGGCATCGAGCGACAGAGGTCTCCAAAAGATAGGCGCCTTGGCCCGTTGCCCACGCGCGCAAGGGCGGCTGTGGTCCGCACTAGGTTTTTCGTGGTGGGTACAACCTGCGGCCACGGGCGGAAGCCGGGGCGAGCGGACTCTCCGCGGGAGAGAAGTTTCGCTCTGAGGCTTTCTCGCTCCCCGAACCCCGCAGGAAGGGGGCGCCAGGACATAGGAGGCGCCTCAGCGCCTAGGCCTGTGGAGTTTTTCTGGGGAATACTGAAGAAAGGGGTGCAAAAGCAGTTGCTGCTGTCAGAAGAAGTGGATGGGGGGAGCAAAAAGAGGATTTTCAGAAATCTTACTGTGGGGCAGTGGCTTTGGGGCCTGTAAAATTTCAGAGTTCCGGGGCAGAATAAAAGCGCCTCCCCCGCCCCAGATAGCCATGCCCCAATCCTGGAAACCTGTGAACATGTTTCTTTTATAACTTGAAATTTACACCTTTTGGTTTTCTTCTCCTGTTTCCTGTCCCCTCAACCTGCACCTCGCCTGCTCCCCCTTTCCAGAACCTGGCAACCACCTTTCTGTTCCTTGTCTCTGAACTCAGGTTTTGTTTGTTTTTATTTAGATCCACCTCTAAGTGAGATCATACAGAACCTTACTTACATGACAAAAGCGACCTTGCGGAAGTGATTAAAGTTACAGGCCTTGAGGTGGGACTGTTATTCTGGATTTTCTTGGTGGGGCCAATCTAATCACCTGAGTCTGAAAACAGGAAGCTGGGAAGTTCCTCCGCTGCCTCAGAGAGAGAGAAGAAGAAAGGTTGGAGGGTTGCAATGAGGATGGTACTCGCTGTTGCTGGCCTAAAGATGGAGGAAGGAGGGCATGAGCCAAGGAATGTAGGCAGCCTCCAGAATCTTGAAAAGGTGTGGGAATGAGTTCTATCCAAACAGCCATAAAGAAACCCAGCCCTGCTGACCCCTTGATTTTAGTTCAGGGAGACTCATGCAGGACTCCTGGCTTCTGGAACTGTCACATATAGAATAGGCTCTTAATGAATGTTTAACGAAAGAATAAATAAAAAATTTTGAATTACACTAAATCACAGTCAACTGCAGATGGAAAATAATCCTTTAACTCTTCCAGGGCTGGCTATAGTTTTATAAGTGTATATTATTATAAACTACCCAACTCTCATTATCATGTGAACGCAGCAGCCATAGATAATATGTAAACGAATGAATATGAATATGAGAAAACTTTATGAACACTGAAATTCAAATGTCATATGATTTTCATATGTCATGAAATGGTATATTTCTGTTGATTTTTAAAAAAATGTATAGGTTAGCTATTGTCAACGAAAACAGAAAATAAGTTCTGACCAGAATGTGGAGAACAGTGAACCTTCCAGCGCTCTTGGTGGGAAGGTAAATTGATGCAGCCACTATGGAAAACAGTCTGGAAGCTCCTCAAAAAATTGAAAATGGAATGACCGTATCATCCAGCAATTCCACTTCTGGTAGTTATCTGGAAAAAAAACTAAAAACTCTAACTCAAAAAGATATATATACCACCATGTTTATTGAAGGATTATTTATAACAGTGAAAATATGGAAACGATCTAAGTGTCGATGGCCGGAAGGGGACCTTAGAGAAGTTAAAACGGCCACGTAAGCATTTGGTGGGATGAGGTGGGATCTGGAGCTATGAAGAGCACAAGTGTTCCAGACCCATAGAGTTCTGAGTTCAATTCCTGTCTCTCCCACTTGTTAACTTTGTCATTTTTGGCACATAACTCACCAACGCTGAGCCTCAACGTCCCACTTTTAATTGTGGATTAAAATGAGACATTTAAATCATTTATGTAATTGAAATAATTATTTTTTAAAAAAAAAATGAGTGATTGAGCATGTGGCACTTGATCGGCTCAAAAAACAGCAGAGATAATTCTTCCAAGAGAAGAAATTTTAAAGAAGTGTTACAAAGTGGCTATCATAATTTTAAAGACTTAAAAATACTTCTTAGAGTGTAGGTGCTACAGACTGTTTTGAATCTTGGATCTGCCTGATACTCCATAGGAACTTACTTCATCTCCCTCAGACTTAGTTTCTTGTTCTGTAAAATGGGTCCAATAACATCGACTCACAAGATTATATGAGCATTAAATAAAGACGTTCGTAAAATACTCATCTTGGCTGATAAATGCTCAACTTATGGATTATTAATACCACCATCACTATGGCTCTTGAGTATCCTTTCTCTCTTCCTTGCTCTCAGCAGTTCTCCACAAAAGTCTGTACATTTCTAACTCAGCCAGGAGGAGTAAGGACTCAAGCAAAAATGTCAGCAGCTTCTCCAAGAAACAGTCAGAACTGCCAACCCACAAACAGTCAGAATTTAAACATCACTGACGTATTATTGACAATAAACTGTACATCTTGAAGTGGACAATTTGATAAGTTTTGACATATATAATCACTTAGAAAACCATCACCACAATCAAGAAAATGAGCATATCCAGCAGGCCTCACCATTTCCTGTGCCCTGTAGGCCCCTCCACAGATAACTACTGATTTGCTTTCTGTCACTGTAGATTAGTTTGCAGTTTCTGTAATTTTATACAAATGAACCACACAACACATTACTCTCTTTGCCCAGCTTCTTTCACTCAGAATAGTGACTTTGAGTCCCACCTCTGTGTTGGATGTATTAGTTGTTCTTCTTTTTGTATTGCTGAACAGTGAGTGTTCCCGTGTTGGGACATACTGCAGTTTGATGATCCATTCACCTGTTTATGGACATTTGGGTTGTTTCCATTCTTTGCCATAAGCCCTCCATACAAGTTTTTGTTTCTCCCGACCCAGTCATAAAAACCAGTAATGCTGGTCTTGTCCAGCCTTTTTCTTAAGGACGTAGAATCAGTGGATGTACCCTGCATTTGAGTCAGATTCTTGTCATTTAGGTTTTTAGAAGGGCTGTTCTCTGCACTCAGTCATCACAGGACACAGCGTGCCCCGTTTTCTTTCATATTATGCACATGAGCCACTTAGGTCAGTAGGAATTTTAGGCAGGAGGTTTATGGCAGCCACTGTAGGGATCTGCACTTAGGGATTCCTCCCGAGGGCCTGGCTCCAGATGAGATCCAAGGCCTAATCAGTCTGCAGCTGCTCCTGGCTTCTCCGCTCCCTACGATGCAGAGAAACAGGGGGAAATGGAGGCACAGAAAAAGCAGTATCATTTGAGATTGTTGGGCCAGGTGCCCTCTGCCAGGCAGTCTTCCCTTTCCCACTGCCCTGACCTTGTATTTTATTGAGACACAAGACGCCTAGAGTGATGTCACCTAAAAGCAAGGATTGACACTTTGGAGTCTTCTTAACCAGAAGGAACTGTCAACATTATTTATCAATTAACTCCTCGCTCCTCCCCAGGGGCAGTGCTTTAGCACCAGGGTTCTGTAATCACGTACGAAATCTCTCCGTTATCATGATGCTCACCCCAAAATAAATAAATATCAGCACCCCCACAGATGTTCCTTATTTGCCAAAGAAAAAAGAAGATAAACACAGTTATTGTGACTCACAATATTTGTGTAAAAGGCACCACACTTGAGCCCTCCTAAGTACTCCAACAATAATATTTGGGGAACTTTATTTTTTATCTCGGTTGGCTCCATGCCACTTTATTTCAGCTTCAGGCTTTTCCTCCCAATGTTAACACGTGGGTCAATCAGAAGAGTTTGGGAGGATGACCTGGTACTTCCAGGAATCGCCTTCTCCCCCCAGACCTGGAGGCTGGTTTCTCCTCTTGAGCAGTGTCAGGAGGTCAGAAACCCAGAATCTACAGACTCTAGAGACCTTTGCAGATGCTCTACAGCAAGGATCCTTGAAGTTGACCATCTAAATCCCCTGGAGTGCTTGTTGACCCAGCAGGCTGGGCCCTACCCCAGAGCTGTGACTCAATAGGCCTGGGCTGAGCATTTGCATTTCTGTGAGATTCTCAGATGATGCAGGTGCTGCTGTTCCTGGGACATCACTTTGAGAACCACTAATCTAACACTTCTCTTTCCTTCCAAAGCTCCCGAAAATGTTAACTCATGGCTGGGAAACTGACTTGCAGAGGCCTGAGAAGAGACTCCTCCTACCTGGGGGTTTGCACCGAAATAGGAGGTTTACTTGCAGCAGGGGTTTGGGGAGAGGGTGGGTAAGAAAGGCCACATTGCTTGTTCTCAGGCCTGGATTAAGTCTCAAGGGGTCAAGAGTCTGCCTGGTACCTGACAACTTTCTGGAAAGTGCCCAGATTGGGTCACTCCCTACAGATGATTGTGCTGGAAGAGATTCGTCCTGGATTCTCCGTGGCTGTCTGAGCTTAGAGTGTCTGAGCTCAGGCATTGAGACTGAGCCAGAGAGAGAAGGGAGCCTGAGGCCTGAGCCTCAGACCCCAGTCCTTGTGCGCTTCCTGAGAGGACATCCACAGTCTGGGCAGAAAGCTTCGTCAGTGAACCGGGCGGTGAATACTAACATCAGGTTGGGTGAGTCTAGTGAGCCTAACACCTGAGCCTGGAGGAGCCGGGCAAAGTGGGTTTGTTAGGGGCCATTCTGAGATGCTGAGCAGGCAGTGTGGGGAAACACAGGTGGAGAGGACTTCCGAGTTTGAAGGCAGGAGTGACTCTGGCCCTGGTCCCCACAGTGCCCTGTGTCTGCGCCCAGCAAATGAGGCACTGCGCAGCAATCAGGGCACTCGCGGGGTGCACCTCAGGGCTTCAGGTCCTGGTGTTGCTGCTTTGGTCCTCCTGTCTCCCTGGGCTCTGGCCTGGGCCCCTGGCTGCGATGTCTGATTCTCTCTTAACCCCCTTTACTGCAGTGATCTTCCACACACTCCCCGCCTCCTACCCCTGAGGCCCATTCAAACTCCAGGTGAACACATTCCTGGACTGTGTTGTGTCAGACCTCACAGGGGCCTTGTCCGAACTGCGCCCTGTTTCCACAGCCAGCTTTCCCACTCCTGGTCCTCGATGCCCACTCTGGGTCCCTCTCATCTGGAGGCTGGGCAGTGAGCCTGGCTGTGCCCTGTGACCCTGCCCCTTGCTCGTTGGTGAGAGCGGGGACTCAGCAGCAGTAAGGCACTCACCAGCCTGCTTTCAGGTTCTTTCAAGCTTTACACTCTGGCTGCCACTCACTGGCCTGATGAGTGGGACAGTTCTGGGGCTACGCCCTCCTCCTTGGGAAGGTCATTTAGCCTCTCTAGACAGTAGATTCTCCCTTGGTGTCAGGACTGTTGTGATGATTATGTAAGAGAAGCCTCATAAAATGCATCTTAATGCATCCCCCAGCCCACTTCCCCTCTTCTAGAACTGTGGTCCACTTTGACCCTAGTGTCTGGCACCAGAACCTCGACCTCCAGTTGGTGATTTGTAGCTTGGACTGTATGTGTTGGGGGACGTGTGCATCGAGGCAGAGCCACGTGAGGCGAGAGGGTGGTCTGGACTCATCCCCAACCCCCAGCCCAGTCAATGAAAGTTCAGATGACATGCGAATTTGCAAAAGGTAGTAGAAGATGGTCGTAAAGGTGACTTTGGGACTGGGAAGATTCAACGGGGAGGGTCCTTGGATTGGAAGAACCGAGGGGCCATTTTCCTACTCTGAGTTGGGACTGATTCGGTGTATCCCAGGTAGACCATTTTTTTCTGTTAGAAGAATTTAAAGGGGCCCTGGAGCCTCTCCGTCAGCCAATCTGGTACCATACCCATATGGTATCCATTCTTCATTCATTGTTTCAAATGGGAAAGAGCAGATAGCAAGAGTGGGTGGCCCTTTATACAAACTTAGGTTTAGGGACCCAGAGAATAGTAAGCACCCCTAACACAGATGTCATCCTTTCTTGTTGACCACACACTGTTAATCCCACAGTGGAACCAGGTGGGGCTGGCTTAAAGAGGCAAGGTCAGGGCAGACGGTTGGGGGAGGACAGGGGAAAACCTGGGAGGCAGGCAGGGCTTGCATGAGACAGTTTTGGTTCATCACAGTAAGACATTTCCTCCTGGCATGAGGCTACCATCACATCATGCCTCCCCCTCCATGTGGCTTTGTCTACCTGTGCCTCACCGGGGGTCAAATCCCTCTTCTTCAGGCAGCACTCTGGCACTCTGTTCCCCGGGCCCAACAGCTGCCTGCAGCTCTTCCCGGGTGTGGCCTGGAGGTCTTGTGTTCCTGAACCCCTCTGTTGGGCCTTAACTATTTCACTTAAGGCCAGTTCGACCAGCACAAAGTCTCACAAAATCACCTTTGCTCCTCTGAGGAAGCAGCTCTGAGGCAAGGAGGGTCCTTTGTGGCTCTTGGACAGTACCCACGTGGCTCGGCTCTGCTCTGCATAGTGGAGAGTTGTGCATGTATTTCTCACCCCTCATGACCTCCTGCTGGTGCCCTTGCACGACTACTCCTACCCTTGACCAGAGGTACTAGAGAGGGGCAGTCAGGGCCAGAGCCAAGGGGAGGACCTGGGGTCCTGAGGCTTTGATCTGGTAGAATGAGGAGGTCTCTATAGCTCAGGCAGAGCACAGTGTTTCCCTTCAGAGAACCCCCAGGCTGCTTTAGTGTTGAGAGCCTCAGTCTCTACAGTAATGATAATGTGGGGGTTCAGAACGAGCCACCCCAAGATATACCTCAGTGGTATGCAAATTTTGAGCTAAAGCAGTTGAGACCCTGTGGGCTCAAGAGAAACTTCTACTCCCTTTTAAAAATATCCAGAAGAATTTAAATCAGGAGCCTAGGCCATGATAAGTCAGCACCAGAAATGACTTTTTACCTATTATATGGCAAGGTAAACTAATAATTACTGAACATATGCTCTATATGCAATGACTTTCTGAAGCCCTGAGGTGCCTAACCTCATCCCTAGCTCAGACTGTCTCATATACCTCAATTTCCCTGTCTTTGAATTTCTCGTGTGTGTAGGGTCCCCATACCTACGTATATAATTACATTTGGTTACTTTCTCTTGCTAATCTGTCCCACGTCTATCAGCCAGCTGAAGAACTTTGAGAATAGAGGAAAGCTTCTTCCTCCCCAACAATCACATTTATTCAGAACATATTATATACATTAGTTCAGCAAAGTCCACATAGCATGGACCCCATGAGACTACCTGTGTGGCTCTCAGAGGGCTCTGGGAGCCCTAAGAAGAGTAGTCTGAGGCCGGTAGAGGCCAGCCATTCATGGGCCTGCTAAGTGGCTCCTGTGGGCTGAGGAGGCCCCCTCCACCCAAGTCCATTTTGTCATTTTTAGGTTCATTTGATAAATGAAGGGTTCTGGTGGAGAGGCGGCTAAAGGACAAGCCCATCCCTCATCTCCTGGGGCTGGTTGAACTGGTATTGCAGGAAACTGCAGGAAAACTGGGTCTGGGTTTGAGAAAACTGTAATTGGAAATTTAACGCCCTCCTCCGCATTTGCTAGGATGGCTGAAAACGTTAACTGACTTTCTGTCACTTTTATATACTGCCCTATAGAATTTAAGTATGCAGAGGCACATCTTCTCCCTTCATGGCCTGTTTGTAAAGGTCTTCACATATTTCTCAATATGTGGATAAAATACTTTCAGAGTGATTAGATTTAAGCATTCAAATCTCTTAACTGAGTAAGTCTCTTTATTTCCTTAAGCATTTAAGTAAAATGCGTCAAAAATTTCCAAGGTATAAGTAAACAGGGTATTTAATGGTGAAAGTTCGATACAGTGAATGATTTGCTCCATTTTCTTGCTACAAATGTTTCTGAAATTTACCATTTTTGTTATTTGAAGCTACCACCAAAAACAACAAAAATGCCAATTGAGTCCCAAAGTGCCATTACACTATTATTGGTTACAGGTTTTCATTTCCTCCATGCTCTCCAGAAATAACCAGAGGGATGGGAGGGGCTTGCTAGAAGAAATAAAGCTAGCCAGAGGAGGGGCAAATGCCTGGATCTAGGCCTCTTCTTTGATCACTGCAAGGGCCGATTATCATCCAAAATGTTGACCTCCAGTGACATTAGAATACAATTGTCACTCCCTTCAGCTCCTTTTTTGAGTCCAAAATAAAAATCACCTTCACAAATCAGTGCTAGCTTTTACTTTTTTAGGGCAGCTTTTTGTCTACAAACTGTTAAAAGGTAAACCAAACATATTAAAATTTTTAGAGTTGATTTGAGCAAAAATCAGTTGGAATCAGGCAGTCAAACCAGAAGCGAATAGGAGCTCTCTGCTCACAGGAGCCAGGGAAGACTTAATAGAGAAGGTGCAGACACAAAGAAAGGAGATAGAATGGCTATAGCTTAAAGCCTAGTTGGCTGTTTAGGATTGGCTGTCCACAGCATTTTGTTTGCATAACCTTGAGTCATTTACAGGCTTAGATTTTGGTTTGCTTATGTATACCACCATGGCATTAGAACCACCCAATCTAATGGCTTCCTTGGTCAATTAATGTAACAATTGGCAGAACAGGTGCTGGCTCTTTACTTACACAAGGCCATTTCATTTGTAAGTCATTATTTCATTAATGTCCAGGACTCTATTCTATTAATTCCTCTAAGGATTATGGGAGGAGGATGACAGTACAATTTTACAGGTCTAACGGGGGTTGTGATGCTAAATTGGTCCATAGTCATGGAGCTTTGGAGAAGAGCCAGGGACATTCCATCAGGAAGGGTGTCCACTGTAAGAACAGAATTATCTACACAAAATATTTCGGTGGTGGGAAGAGACTGGGAGGGACCCTAGGGATTGTCTGGGTATTGAACTTGTAGAATAATCCTTGGGTCACTCTGGTCCAGTCTCTGGCTGGACTGAGCAACTTAGTGCAACGTCTTAGGGCTCCTGGGTTTAGCAGAGTGCTCAGAGAATAGCAAGGGACTCAATATTTTGTTCTTGAAGATAGAAACCTTAAAATTTTACACATGTACCAAAACCAAAACCCAAAGGGGTTATCTGACCAAGATCATAAAGGTAGTTTCTAGTGGAGCCATGGCTTTCAATGAAGACCCTTGCTGCTTCACCATTAGCCACAGTATGTCATGCATTCATGCAATAGTATTAAGTCTTCCTCATCAAAGGGCCAGGCAACCTGGGGTACAACAAAGTCCCTCCCTACCCTGGATCATTTACAATCTAGTGAGGAAGCTATGATAAATATATACAACTAGATAAAATATGTGCTGGTACTAAGTGATTTAAATGGACCTGGTTCCCAGGAATCATTAACATGAACACATAAAGCACATGCAACCTTCTCCTTCTATAGTTTCTTATCTCAGTAAACGGCTCCCTTTTCCAGTGTCTTAGGCTACTGGATCTTTCTCGACTCTTTCTCCCATCTTCTATCTGTAAACAAATCCTGTTGGTTCTGCCATCAAATAGAACCAGTTAACTAGCCTTACTCCCGTCTGCCATCACCTTGGGACCCAGCCACCACTCACTCATGACTAGGATGCCAGCTCACCCGCTCTCCTACTTCCTCTTCTGCTCTGAGATTTTTCTTAACAAATCAGCAATCCAGAAAGGTAAGTCCATTATGTCACTGCACTGCTCACAACTATCACCCCAGCCTACCTTCCCCTTCTTGCCACACCAATCTTTTTTTTGAGCATACCATGCATTGTATTTCTTCTGCTTGAAAGGATTTTCCCCTACACATCCTTTTGATTCCCTTCCTCACCTTCTTCAGATCTTTGTTCAGATATCTCCTTCCTAGTGAGGCCCTCCTTAACTACCTAGTTTTAAACTCCATCTCCACCCCTCAGTTACATAGATAGCACTCCCTGCCTCCTTTCCTGCTTAACTTTTTTCCGTAACACTTATCATCTTACATACTTAGTTTCCTTCTCCCCCCCCCCCCAGCATGTAAGCTCCAAGAAGGCAATGTCCTTAACTACGACACAATTTTGTGTAGAGTTTAGGACTGAGATTTGGGTCAGGATCTGGAATTTACTTTAGCCCACATTCCAGTGTTTTCCAAATGTTAAAACCAAATGCTCCATATCGACACAAATATCTCAGGCTTCATATTGGAAAAAACTTCCAGGTGAGAATCATAGTCTCGCCTATGTGTCTGTGGGTCAAGATAGTGTTAAAGCTTTCTGTTGTTTGAATTAAAAATTAAGTGTTGGTTTGAATTTTTAAGTCAAATTATAATATTGACTATGCAAACTGTATACCTTCCACCCCTAAACCCACTCTCTCTTTAGGGAGATTCTGATATGCCTCCCCAGAGGTCACTTACCCCATTCTGCATTGAGAATCCATCTAAAATGATGGGTGTTTCTTTAACAGTACAGGCCGTGGCCTTCTCACTTCTGGGTGGCATTCAGAAATATGTTCAATTTGGAAAAGAATGTTGTTCACTCCAGAAAAAAAAAAAATTCTTCTTTGATGAGCAAAAACTTTATGTGTCTAAGACTGAACTCTGTGTCATAAGTAGATCAATACAAAGAAAGTACAAAGGTTTTGATAGTATGAAACAAAGAGAAAATGCATAAGGCAGAAAACTAAACAAATCTTAACAGGACTTTAAAACATGGAGACAAACGGTGTCATCAAACTAAGAAGTCAAATGGCATAATGACAAGCTGAAGAATAAACCTTTTGGCCACAAAAGACCAAACCTCAGGTGAGAACATGTGAGAAACCAACACTAAAGGTCTCTGAACACTGGTGTTTATTTTGAAGCATAACCCAAGACAGGTTATTCTCTTAAGGGTCAGCACTGGCAACTGACTTGTAGTAGAGAAATACAGCAGAGACCAGTGTCCAGCAGTGCAAACTATGTCTGGTTTCTCATTCTTTGTTCACAGAAAGGGACTCCATTTGGCCTGAGGTGTATCTCATTTAGGAATCACGTACTTTGAAAGCAAAACCCAGCTAACTATGGCCCCCTCTCTAAAGAATTAGCTTGTTTACATCATACACTAGAACCCTGTCTTTAATGTTTCTGACAAGTTCTATTCTGATACATGGGCTAGTATGAGCGGGATTCTGGTGTTTCAATAAAAATAAGATCCTTAGAGATTCAGACTTTATTCCTTCTTCATTAACCTTAACCTCTTCTGGAGTTACAGGGGTAAAGCTTTATGGAGTTTTATATAGAGGTGCCAAGAGGGCTGGTGAGGCACTATGGGGAAAGATTCTTGCTTCTCTCATTGGGGGCACAGGTTACTGACTAACCTGGTTTTTGGTGCTATCACTACATTCTCTAGACAATTCGGCAAAATGGCATGATATGGTCAAATTCTAATATCCAGAAAGATGAACTAAAAGATGAGCCACAGGGTTGACTCACCCACAGGAGTCAATGCAGGATCTGAGTAACCAGACTCTGTAATGTTGACTTTTTTGAGAAGAGTAGAATGTGGGATTCTTTAAAAAGTCTAACATAGGCTCAAAAACTCAGCTCTAAACTATTTACTCAGACAGGAATGGAATATATTCCCGCACACTGGACATGGCTCTAGGGAATGACAGGATCCTGCATGCACATTGTAGGTCCTCCAAAAAGTCTGCTGAACAACAAGCAAATAACACCACAGTCCACCAAAAGTCACTCTAGTTAAATGCAAGAATACTGAGCCCTCTCCAGATTGCTTTGTTCTTCTTCATAACTGAGGATTTCTCACTTCTGCTATTCCTTTACTAATAGGCAAGGTACAATAATTTTAAACAAGAATTCTTAAATCAGTAAGAAAGTAAGGTCTTGGTAAACACACAATAAAATATACAGATGTCAAATGATAATGTACACCTGAAAATTATATAATTGTATTAACCAATGTTACCCCAATAAACTTAATTAAAATTTTAAAAAAATAATAAAAGAAAAAAAGAAAGGAAGGTCTCACAAAGAACAGACAGGCTTCTTGTAATTTATTTGAGTTATTTCCAAGCGACAGTTACAAAAATTTTAATTTTTATAATACTTTTGATAAGAAAATAAAATTTAAATAAAAATACATTCTCAACAATACAACATGGTTACACAAATTCACTACATTAAGTTTTGATAACTTACATTTTTAAGGTGGACAATGTAAAAACCAATATTTACTAGCAACATATTAATTTCCAAGTTATAAAAATGGAAGGAAATAATATCAATCAAGACAGGTAATTTAACTCTAGAATGAGTCCTGTATTTTTCACATACTGTAAAGGACACCTTAAAGGCTTTATTGTATTCTGTCTTTACAGGATGTACCGTTAGAACAAATTAAAGGTGCTTTTACCTAAAAAAAAAAAAAAAAAAAAAAAAAAATCTGTTTTCTAAAACCTGGAATAAATGAGCTTTTCTGATAAATGAATGAAATTAGGCTTCAGAAACAGAAAAAAAAGCCAAATCATTCATCACCTTGTATGACAATCATAACCCGTGATATAAACATATTTCTTTGGTAAATAAAATCGTTTAATTTGATAAATCATATTTCTGGAAGTAAAAAACTTTGCTATTGCCCATCATCTTATTAAATGACTATTAAAAACAAAGCCAAACAAAAACAAACGAACAATTACAACACAAGCAAGAGATCAACACCATTTCAGAAACAGACAGAAATGGCCACGCTTAGACCCAGAACTTGGCATTTATGGCAAGAGTTTCTCTGCATCATCCTTTTCTTTCCTTCTTGCAGTTTTCGGGTTTTAGGGTGAAGTGAGCTGCCATGTAGTTTTTCAAGTGTGGAAAAGGCAGAGAAAGCAGATCAGGTAGTAAAAATCAAAGTATTCCTAAGTAACAACAGAGGAATAAGGCCCTTGGAAGCAAGGACCTTTGTTATCTAGGGTTCTACTAACATGGTCTCTTATTTCAAAAGACTTTCAAAGAAAATTATTATCATTTCACATTACCTCTTTTTAGGTTGTGCCAAGTTTGTTAATTCCAGTCAAACTAGCTGTTTAAAAGAGTCATGTGAAGAAAATAACTAGATGACCAAACTTTTTCCTTCAAATTCAGTTATGTATCCACATAGCCTTGGTCCTTTTGATAATGCCATGATATTTAAAAACAATCAGTCTATGGCCATGCTACCCTGAACAAGCCCAATCCTGTCTGATCTCAGAAGCTAAGCAGGACTGGGCCTGGTTAATACTTGGATGGGAGACCACCTAGGTAGACCAGGTGCTGTAGGCATAAAAATAAAAAAATAAGGGATTGTAAGCTGACAATCTGTGAGGTTAACCAAGGGTTGCCTCGCCTAAAAAAACCCCAAAACACACAAACAAACAAACGAAAATCATAATCGGGGATTTGATATTATAATATTAGAAGAATATTCTTTTTACCTTGAAAAAAAATAGAAGACTAAAAAATCCATAAAAGAGTAATGAGTGGTACCTGGCAATGCTCACATGTCCTTTTTAGGTAGACGTTTCAGAGAATCTTAGAAGGAAATTTCAATCTGAATGAAATTCAACAATAAGAAATTAAATGGTTAAATTCTTTCACATTTATAAATCAGTGTACTTTATAGATCTACAAGCTCATAAAATTTAAAGGACTCTTTCAAACTTAGAAATCTTTAAAATGGGCCAGGAACAACCTATCATAATGCAGACTAGGACTGTTTCTTAAATAAAACTAATTGATTTTTACAAGTCATTCTAGAAATACATTGCTCAGTTATAATCATTTATGGAATAACTTTGATTATGTGCCAATGGTCTTGAAAAATAACTATCCAGTAACAATATAATTTAAAAACAATTACTTGTCAATAATAACTGGCAAAGTGTATCTTAAAATATAGCTTATGCTCAGGGAAATAAACAACAGCAAAAAAAGCACTACTAGCTAGACTTACATTACTAAGTCACAGTTATAAAAAGAAACATGTAAATACTCCAAGGTTCAAAGTACCACATTTAGAAAATGTTTGATTTTAAAAAGACAAAATAAGAGTACCATAGTTTTTAATACTGATGAAGCAAAGTGTATCCCTCTTAATTCAAGGTGGCAACTTGCTTCGACTGCTTATTTACAGTTATGGTTTTTAGGATAAAAGTAAATTATTAGGGGAAAATAGGGTTCAAACAGTTGCTTGCCCAAATTCCATTTGGCTAGCAGGGCATAAGGAAACAGCAATGAAATACAAACATTTTTAGGAAAGTACTATTTCTAAACTTAAACATTGATCATTAAACTGATCATAAAGATTAGATACCACAGAGTATCTAAAGTATAATCTAGGGCAGCCCAGATTATTAAAGTGCGCCAAGTGACTGTTCTTGAATTGGCTCTCAACTCAATAATAGTCACACTAGGAAGTGGGCATCCCTATGATGGCCCTTATAATAACATGGAATAACAGGTGAAATCAAGTGGTTTCCCACCACCTTCTTTCACTGTTTATTTTCTCTTCTTTTTCAGAAGAGATGTCCTTAGAAGTCATGTTAACCAGAACTCTCAGATCAAGGAAATGAGTACCTGATAAAAAATTTAATGGTCTCATTTTATCTGCCACTACTCATCCTAAATGTAAACAAGACACACACAACAGTACATGTTCCCTGATTTCTCCTATCTGAGTTCTGTTTACATCTTCAAACAGGCAAAAGGATCTACCAACTTTGAAGGATACTCTGGCAGTTTTCTAAAGTTTCTGTTACTGCCCTTAATTTAATCAGTAATGATTAATGAACCAAAGGAAAATCTTTTATATTTTTTTCTTTTTTGAAGAGGCAGTGTCTAGGTGAGCTAAAGGGAAAGCTCTGAGTTGTCATGGACTGGAATTTTCTAATAAAACGAGATGTTGGCAGTATAGAGCAGGCACTAATGGTAGTGAAAAGTCCACAGAACACAGAGTGTCACAAGAGAAGGTTTCTTGCTACAGAGGTTTCCTTTTGTTACAAAGCTTCTTCAGGAAGATTCTATTAAAAAGAAGTTGCAGAAACATGGCTTTTGACATATAAGATATGAAGAGAATCTTGAGCTTCAAATTCTTTAGTAATACATCAACACCAGATTCCAAAACAGTTAATTTCAATTATTAAATATTAAATACAATGTGAATGCAGGTGAAGCCAATGTTCATCCTTAAATACTATGAACAAAATATATGATCAACTGAATAACTCCAACAAAAATATTTTCCAGTTCTTCTGAATCAATTGCTCAAACTCTAAGATGTTTTCCCGATTGGATTTTCCCTAGAAAATAACAACAGAAAATCATTTTTTGAAAGTTAAAAATTTTAACATTTAAAAAAGTAACACGTATTTCATAGTATCAAGTATTTAAAATTT
Source organism: Eonycteris spelaea (assembly GCA_003508835.1). Lineage (NCBI taxonomy): Eukaryota > Metazoa > Chordata > Mammalia > Chiroptera > Pteropodidae > Eonycteris > Eonycteris spelaea. The sequence continues at coordinate 17,831 of PUFA01000204.1, read as the reverse complement.
CCCAATGATAATCTTTCACACTAAATCTTATTTCATTAATTCAATGAGTATTTACTGATCACCTATTAAATGTCAGGTGCTATTTCAGAAGCTATGGATACAGTAGTGAACAAAACAGACAGAACCCTTGCCCTAATGGAGCTTACATTTTGGAATTAGAGAAAACATTATGAACAAGTAAAATAGTACTACAAGAGAGACTGGTATTTTTAATAGAGAAAAATAAAGCTGGGAAGAGGTACAGTGTGTGTGGGTATGAGCGGGAGCTACTATTTATGAAAAATGGTCAAGCACTGGCTAGGACATCATATAGACACTTCCTGGGGCTCCAAAACTGCATGACTGCTTTTGGAGGAGTACCAATTACTCTAATATACAGAAGACAGGATTAGGATGTTACAATAACCTGTTTAATGTACTAAGCCTTCTGTCCAGGGAGAACAGAAATATTTACACCTGCCAAACTGATTTAACTGTTCCTAAATCACAAATACAATTATTACACCACATAGTTTTAAAAGAATACTTGAAATTGTGGGGCCAGGACTCAAAATCCCCTTACTGGTCAGCTGTGTGACCTTGGCCTCAGGTTCTAGTTGTAAAATGGGAATATAACTACACTGGGCTGATGTGAAGATCAATGAGAGAGTGTAAATTGTAGCAAACACCTATTTGCTGGTTGAAGAACCATCCCCAACCTATTTACTTCGATGTAAACAGAAACCTGGTTCTAGTGCTAGTACTAGGCAGCCCTATTCCAAGTAACTTTAAATAGGGTTCTTTTCTCTTAGAAGAAAACAGTTCTTTTTTGCTTCTGGACACTATTATGTAAAGATGTGAGACTATTATAGCCCATCTGCGATCATGAGCGGACAAGCCTGAGGAAGAAAGAAATCTTGATGAAGATGGCTGAGTGGCCAGAATGGTCCTTGATGACAGTGTTGGGCTGGTGAACTAACCAAATGTGTAAGTTAGAACTTAATTTGTGAGATTAAAACATTTCTTATTAAGATGCTTCAACTGGGATTTTGTTACTTGTTGCTAATAACAATATAAGTGATATGTTGTAGAGTACTAAGTATAGTGCCTGGTGCAAGAATAAGCTCCTAATAAATGTTAGCTTGTAGTATCCACTTACATTTGCAATAGATCAAAAAATCTTCTATAAAATACTTCTGTCACTTTTACAGTAGATTTTTTTTTTTTTAGTACATAGTATATATAAGGCACTGTGAGAGATGTTAAGAAGGAAGAAGAATCAAAACAAAAGTAACAAGTTACTGAGTATTCGGTTTAATGAATTACATTGGAATAAACATTAAAAGTGGTGATAAAGTAAGTACCAACATAAGGAGATGAGAAAGGTTCTGAGCTGGGTCCTAATAAATGAAGGTAAGCAAGAAGCCTGCAATTCAGGTGTGAATACAGAGTAGATGAGGCAATCTAAAACTATGTTTAAAAACACATTTAAAGTATCTTAAAAATACTTACTTGCTCCCATATTTTGCACTACTTGATCTTTTCTTCCTATACTTTTCATGAGGTTCATCTAGCTTCTCTATGATGCTTTTTATTTGCTGAATTGTCTTAAAGGTTGTTACAGAATCTTCGATTACAAAGTTAGAGTAATCATCAGGCTCTTTCTGTGGTCCTTGATAGACTGCTATCGTTCCACAAGCCTCTATAAGGAGCAGCAAAATCTCTAATCAGACAACTATATTCCATAAATGTAATTTGTAGTATGAGTAAGAACTTTTCAAGCATCTCAAGCTGGGGAGATTTCCCCTGGGAATGCATAGATAACCTAAATACATTCGTTTTATTATGATCATCACATTTATGCGGAAATAGTATTTTTTACTTTATGAACATTTATGAAAAGCATTCTTATTGGCAGTTTGTCAACTTTATCATATAAAGTAACATTCTGGTAAATCTGTGAGTATTTTCAACTTTAAGATAATGCCAAAGCAATACTTCAGGAATTGGTAATTAAGGATGATGGTTAAATAAAAATAATTTAATTGTACATTTACCTTCCATTTTCTGTAGCTTAAGTAAACTGAGGGTAAAAAGGGAATAAATTCTCTCTGTTTCTCTGTCTTCATCAATATCTATTTGGATGTCTGCAGGGACACCTCTATGGTAAAAATGAAATTAAAGACATTGGAAAAACTTTACTTTGTTAATATGCCAAAGACTTTTGACAGTTTGAGATGAAAAACAAAACCACAGAATTTTGCAGAAGGAACCTCAGAAGTCTCATTTTGTAATTAAACAGGGCTAAGAGCAGTCTGGTCATTATGTGACTCTAATTAAAAGGAGGTAATTTTAAAGTGAAATCATTTTCATAATGTATGCTTCATCACAAGAGCAATATATATGCTCCTTAAGTCTATGGGGCACCAATGGCTGTTCCACACAATTAAAAAAGAGAATGCTAAGCCCTTCTTCCTTGATCTCTTACTCAGGTTTGCTTATCTATTTAAACATTGCCCTTTTTTCCTGCTTTGGGCCAGCTACTTATTTGAGAACATTTTCAAAACTCTAAAAGAAATTCTGTATCCATTAGTATTCTCCATCCTCCCTCTGGCCCCTCACAACTGCTTTCTATTTTCTGTCTCTATGAATTTACCTATTTTATAAATGTTATCATACAGTATATAGCCTTTGTGTCTGGCTTCTTTCATTTGTTTACAAGGGTCATGTGTATTGTTGCGTATATCATTACTTTTATGGCTGAATAATATTTCATTGTATAGATATCCCATATTTAAAACATTGCTTTTTTAATCAAAAGAAACTTACGCAGTACATGGCTTGCAGCCGAGAGCACCTTCACTGGTCTCCTGACAGCAGAGCCAGCTGCCATTTAGATATGCAGAAGGATGGTAAAAACTGAGCCTGTTCTGATTGCATCGGCTCACCCTGCAGAGTACGTCTATCCATTCATTAGCTTCTACACAATTATTTGCCTGGACATAGAGTGGTTTCTCCGTATGTATTACTTGGAACATCTTCATAGGCAATTAAGATAAAAAGTTAGTGACAGTCTAACAACCAACACACAGTACAAAACAAAAAAGGTATATAACAGAAATATATTTTGCTTGGCTAGTTAACTGCTGCTCAGGTATCTTGAACTGTTACTTTTCAAACAAGTTAGCCTCAAAGACAACCTAAGTCACATTATGTAATTTTTAAAAGCAGTACATGCCCAAAGGAATGGACTACAATATAACCGGAATAAAGGGAGGAAATTTCAAATGGAGGAAAAAGTATGAGTAAAGGCAAAGCAATGGGAAAATATAGAGAAACAAGAAAATCATCTTGGCTGGCTTGAGTATACTGGTATATACTGAGTGACAGCCAAAGATAAGACTGCGCAGATTGGTTGAGACTATATTATTAATGTTTAATAAGGTAATATTGAGAAAAGTAACTTAATAGTCTAGGCAGACTATACAAGGCATCAATAATAATGGACAATTTTAAGACAGAGTTTTAACCAGCAATTATAAAATATTAATGATTAACGGCAAATACCAAAATGACCAATCTCTTGAAAATTTTCAACTAAGTAATATATGCAGTTTAAAAAGTTTTAATTATCTGACTTACATTTTTCTTATTGAAAGAGCTTTCCTCCAGTTTTTCCACAGCAAGAATGTTTTTCACTGGAATTGTGTAAATTGCATCTTTGCCTAATAAAAGAAGTATGACAAAATTAAAATAATTTCCTTCAGAATTATAAAGATGAGAGAGGCTAATTCTGTAAGGTTTAAGTTCATCCGCTTGATGGTACAGGAGTATAAGTAACCCACTGATTTCCAAATGGCACATATATATTTGTTTTATGAAACAGATGAATTTTGATTGTTCTCTATTAAAGGACTTTTTTTTTTTTACCAGTATAAATTAAAACATTTTCAAGGAAAAATGCGAGAATAAATTTGATCTCTATGTAGAAAATAAAATGTTATATTTTATAACATTATATGGGGACTAAAAAAAATATACTTAGCAATAGAGGCCTGCTCAAAACTTGCTAAGAAATAGAATTTTCTTTCATAGAATTATTATTACATGAGCAGTTAATCAAACTATACCTAAGTGGATTTTTCTGGTTTTTTTCAATCTAATATTTAATTAAGGGATTAACCCTCAAAAATGATTTTACATTGAAAAACTGTTCATAAGTATCACATATTGGTTCAGTTGACTAGAGCATTACAAATTTACTCTAAAAAATAGAGGAAACAAAACTAAAAATTTTATTTGGTAGAGTGACTTTTTAACCTAATTTAAGAATTTGGTAATTTGGGCTTGCTGAAGGAGCTCCATAATAATATGACATATGATCTGATATGGTTAGAAACTATAAACAAATAGAATGACTTTTTCTGGTTATTCTGTAATGCTGTTCTTAGATAACCAAAGCTTTACTATGCCCCCCCTCCCAAACTTTGTTTCATTGACACATGGATTGATGTGCTGAAGTTCAGACCCTTACATTTTATTAGTCCATGGATTAATGTGTAACTTTTTGGTCAAAGACAATTATTTTGTTAATAAATGTTTTCTGTCCTAAACAGAGAGGTTAACATAGAATATTTGCTAAGCCTAGTTCCTGTATAAAATCCAAAATTGTGTAATTCAAGCAGATGTAACATGTAATTTAAAAAAATAAAAACATAAAATCACTTAATTCAATTGTCATACATTGAATGTCTACCATATACCAGACACTGTTCTAACCACTTAGGTTATAGCAGTAAACCAAACATATAAGGCCCCTAATGAAGTTTACATTTAGGTCTTGAAAGACAGACAAAAGACAAATAAATATTAGGTAGGGATGGATGAATGCTATAATGAAAATAACCTGAGGTGATGTGATAGAAAGTAACTGGGAAGTTACTTTAAATTGGTAGTTAGAGAAAACTTTCCTGAGGAAATGACAATTCAATTCGACAAATACAAATCACAAATGCATGGGAAAATAATATACTCCTGGAAGCAGACAAAATCAATTTATGGCCGGGGGAGGGGGTGAATTGGAGAGGGAATAAAATGAAGAAAGTTGCATGTAAAAGACACCTTCGAAAGTAGGACTGGTTGGTTAGGAGTGAGCTTCAAGCCAGAGTCAGTGGACATACTCAGACACACATCAGGACAATTAGTAGGTGCGCTGCAACTGGAACAGCTGGACCAAGTAGAAATCAGGTCCCCTCCCCCTACAACCTCCAGCTAACGCTAAGCGGCAGTCAAAAGAGGCATATGTCTCAGGCTAAAGCAGCAAAGATGCTTACTAGGCTGTCAAGCAGTGCTATCATTCAAGAGTAAGGGTAAATAAAGGCATTTTTTAAAATATGCAACAACTCAGAAAATTTATCGGCCATTAGGTCTATGTGAAATAATTCCTTAAGAAAGTATTCCTGTAAAATAAATACTGAATCCAGGAAAAAAAAAAATACAAGTATGTTACTTAAGAAATAGCGCTGGGCAGGATGGGGGTCCTGCCTTTCTCTCAATCTCAATATCTGCTTCTCTAGCAAATTCTGTGAGTGTGATCTTACAGAACGGGTCCAGAATGTGAGTTATTTTTACCACACCAATGCTACCAACTGGTCCAGCCATTATCTTCTCTCCCCTGTATTACTGCAACAGCCCTTAACTGGGCTCCCTGTCCCCTGCATTCCATTCTTATAGCACTTCATGTGGCATGAGTGATTAAGCCTATTAAAACAAGTCAAATGGTGTTATTCTTCTGCTTAAAACTCTAATGCTTTTCCATCTTACGCAAAGTAAAAGCCTTCCAATGGCCCACAAAGCCCTGTAATGTCTAATTTCCCCATGATTTTTTGACCTCATTTTCTCTGATTACTCCCTTATTATTATATATTATTATTATTTTCCTAGCCATGAAGCTTTCTCTCGTCTCCTGAACACTTGGGGTATGTTTCTGTTTTACGGCCTTTTACTGGCTACTGTTAGCTATGTCTGCATTACTATTACCTCTTTATTTTTAAGCCTTTTCTCAAATGTCACTTTCTCATTGAAGCCTTCCCTGGCTAGAATTTTTAATACTGCAAATCTCCTCAATGAGCCCAACATTATCTATTCTCCTTCCCTGCTTTATTTTTGTATATCTCATTTATAATCATCCAACATACTATATAATTGGTTTTTGTTTACTGTATATTACTATGAAACTATATGATCTACAAGGACAAGGATTTTGTGTGTTTTGTTCACTACTGTTTTCTCCAGAGCCTAGAACAGTGTCTGGAACATAGTAGACACTCAATAAAATATTTGGTGAATTAATGCATGATTGAGTCAACAACGACAGTCTTTAGTTATCAAAGAAAAAAATACTGCAGAGCCCTGTGTGAAAATATGTGCAGGTGAAAACCAAGTCAACCCAAATATATTGAGATTTCTGTTTAAAACGCCATGGAAGTTTCCTTTATATTGTCCGCAGGCTATATGAACTAGAAAATTTGCTATCACATGGAAGTTATGTAGTCTGTATGTATATACCTATGTATGTCAGGTCTCTTATAAAATAGACAATATCTAATCAACTTTGGAGAACAAAGCAAGGAATTTCAGGGATAAATTTGTTAATAATCTATTATTAGTATGCTTGGTGAAAATTTCAGAAGCCTAGAGTTGTGGTTCTTACAGTAATTCAGATAAAACCATAGTCTTTTTTGAAGAATATCACTTATTAAAAACATTTACTAAATGCCTTAATAAAGGCAGTAAATACATGATCTCCACCATTAGAAATCTGAGAGACTAGGTGAAGAGACAGAGAAAAAGACTACACAGTGTGACAGAAGTTATCACTAAGGTGATAAAAAAAAAAAAACCAGTTAATCTAGTGAGGTGACATACAGCGAATGTAAAAGATGAGGCTGGATGAGACAGGCAGAGGCTAGAACGTCAATAACTCATTTAGTTCCGGCATACACCTTGGAGACTTTTACTTGTAGAAGACTGCACTATAATATAGCAATATAAAACCATAATCACAAACACACGGCTCCATAAAAGACTATCAAGGTAATCATGACTGATAGCTGACTGAGTGCCCTATAATAGTAATTCACCACACATGAATTTAGTTGTATTGAAGTTTTGGTGTTTACTGTTGCTTATTAGTGATTACCTAAGCAGGCATCAACAATTTGATAATCTATTTGAGAAAAATCCTTAAAAGGGAGAAAATTCATTAATTTCTTTTTTAATAAGTCGGGAAAAGGCTGTATTATTTGATTCTAAATGGTAGAAAAATTCAGAATACTAGTGCCCAGTAAGAGTATGATAGAGTGAAAGACTCGATGATTTAGAGTTATGTCACAGAAAATTTGGGAGGCACTCTTTCAGATACATAGTAAATGTAGCGACAGACTTAACTAGCAGTCTTGTCTACCCAGAAAGCAGCAAGAAAACAGGAAGTAAGCAGGAAGTTGCTGAACACCCAAAAGAGACTCCAAAGACCATGCATTTTATTCATAAAGTTCTGAAGTCTTCAAAGACTTTTAATCTTATGCATAACTTTAACACACAGAGTACCCATATCCTCACTCACAGTATATTAGCAGTAAAAAATGGAGGTGGGTGATGAAGATGGAAGTGAGATGTTACATTATGGTTCACTGATGGCACAAGAAATTTAGGGTGACAGCCTAAACATAAAGGGGATAAAGAAAAACCGTATAAAGCAAACACAAAAAAGCATAGCAGTCCAAGGCATTTAGCTGAGGAGTAAAAAGCTGCATATATCCATAAGCAGCCCTGAAAACATCACTAAATCAGAGCACTATGTAATAATTAATATTAACAATGATAGCCTCAAGACATCTAGAAAATGTAAACTTACGTTCAATGAACTCTTTTTAGAAGGCAGGGAAGCATGTAATACATTTTGGAAAAATCCATCAAAATAGTTAAAGCAACAAGCATGGATGCTTAAAACTGTAGGCTTTGGTAAATAATCTCACAACTTCATATAACAGTGCTCACTCCTCCAACGTCATGTTAAATTTCTTAGGGCCTGAAAACAGTGTAACTTCTAATGTGTCTACTTTATATCTAGAGCAGTCTAATCATTCTATGAAATTTTATTCTCACAAAAGCACTGGCTAGAACAGAGGTTCTTGAGAACTGTGAATGGACTTTGGGTCTATGAACTCACTGAAGTTATGTGCAAAATGTTGAATTTAGTTTGGATGTGCATTTTTCTAGAGAAAAGGGTCCAAAGCTATCATCGGATTCTTAAACCAAAAAAGACTTTAGAACACTGGCTCAAATTAGAAAACGCTTTAAATGACAAGAAAATAGCTAATTTATTCATGAAGAATGACTAACTTACCTTACAATTTATATCAATGTATTGTTAATGTAAACATAATTAGCACATTATGACTGCTATTTTTTAAATGTCACTATATATGTGAGAACATTTATTTAATATCAATATAAGCTATAACTTCTAAAACATTCAAAATGAGCTTAGCTTAAAAAAATGCTGTCTGGAAGGGCAAGTTTGTAGCCAGCCTATTTATGTTTAGTCATTTGAATATTTATATGCCATAATAAATTATTTGGGTGCCTAAAAATAAAAAGGTCGTACTAATATATATGGACATACACAGTCATTCATTCTGGCTAGGCCATTCAAAGAAATTATGAAACAAAAATTATTTAACATCACTACTCTTCAAGAAGCACTCTACTTAACTGAGTTTACATTCTCTTGAAAATACCGTATGCCTGGTGTTTGTTTCATCACTTCAGAATTTACAGGTTCTCTTAAGAGATTTTCTTTGCCTAACAGATTTGATGGATTAACTAAGACTCCCCATTTCTGTAAAACATATCCAATGATGGTATGGATGCTGAATACTTGCAGCTGCTAGGCTACTACTAAGCCTACAACCTTCTGTTCCACTGATTAGGCTTTTCTGCTTACCAAGTCCATTGGGTTTGTTTCCAAGCCTATATATTCCCCTTTCCATGTTGTAATTATAATTTGCTGAAAAATATGTAAAGTGATAAGTGCTCCCTACTAAGAGGTTTATTATTTATTTGAAAAACAGGCAAGTGCTCTGAAAAGCTTCAAAAAAGAGACCCACACCCACAAAAATAAAGTTAATGTACATGGGGCTGAGACAGCTGTAAAAGATTAGGATGAATATCATGAAAATATAAAAAATATTTTGTACTCCGATTACTTTTCAAGTATTTAAGTTCTAGTTTCACTTTGGAGAAATCAACCTGAAAACTGATGCATCAGGGGTATAACTATGTAAGAAAGACAGGGGGGCAATCCAATCTATAGTTCTATATTTTAAGAAAAGATCTTGGCTGTACATCAACAGACTGGTAAACAAATATATAAATATTTAAGATACGTATGCATCTTTTTGTTTGTTTTTAAATGATTCTTGCTTACGACCTTTTTGGTTAAGTGAACGTTTTTGGATCCTGATCACTTTGAATAAAAAGGATTCTACTACTATATGTGATCTATAATCTAGATAGTAAGTTCTTGCTGAGATATCAGAAGAAGATAATGGCCATCTATGGATAATACTTTACCCCAAAGAAATAAACATAAAAGGTGGAGATTTTAAGCATTGTATCAGTCCACTGAGGGACAAATTTGCCGCTCTGAAGCCCTCAAATCATACTGTAGAAAGATGGCTTTCTTTATTCAGATAGCTGATTTGTGCTTTCTCAGGAGGCAAATTATTAAAATATCCATTTTGGAGTTGGCTTGGTCAACAGTCCAGAATGAATCTGATAACTTTATAGGGATCACAATCTATGGTATGACTGGAAAATTTTTGGTTGATATTATCCAGAAAACTACGACAACACTCATTTATTAGATGTTGATTCTTATAAATCTGGCTCTGAGAGTTAAAGAAACTTTTAAGTTCTAAGAAGTCTAAATGTTGTTCCTTATATATTGATTATAACAGCAGCGATTTACCAAGGATTTTTAAAAAATGAAGCATATGTGAAACATATGTGATTTACATGGTCACTTGTCAAATGTTTACTACATTCCTAGTGTGTGTGCATCACTGTGAGAAGCTATAAACTATAGTAATATTAGTGAAAAAGTTCACTAGAGTCACATTTAGCAGCAAAAAAAGAAATCTTCACTAAGAACCAGGAAAAGACCCCACAATAAGCATAAACACAACTACCTGGCTGCTTATGGTAGGAGAGCTCTCTGCTTGTTAAGCAGAACCACCGTTTCTTGAAATTCTTTTTTCCAATCCGAGTTCTTCCCTGAGCTCTTTTATACATCTCACTGCCAAAACAAATGTTAAACATTTAGTTACAAATATTAAAAGTTAATCCAAAACAAAAGATTGTCCCTTACTTTTAAATGATATGAAAAGTTGTGTAAGATTATATTAAGTAAATAAAAATGCTTTTGCCATCTATAAGTTTTGCATTTATTTTGGCCATACTAAGGGAATATAATATTATAATATTTATAACTGTGCTATCCATAACTAAAAGGGCCAAATGAGTGATTTTCTAGCCCTTAACTTCCAATGCTAACATAACTTTAAGACTGAATACTGCTACTTTTTCAAAGGACTCTAATGCCATAATCTCATTATATTTGAAAAACAACTCTAGGATTATATGGACAGGAAGCTCGCCCATCTGGCATTAAGTCATAGGATAGTGAGGGTGACTTACCTAATTGATGTTACTTAGGCAGTTCTAGCACAGAACAAAAACCCAGATTTCCTCACTTTCAGACCCATTCTCATTGTACTTACTTAACATCTACATTAAAACATGACTTTAATGTCTAATTTCATTAAATTACCCTTCTTTCAGGTGCACAGGCTCACTCGTACCACTGGACTCTTTAGTTTCAGTGGATGAAATTTCATCTAAGAACTAAATGGAAAAATAGGCAAATATTACAATTTGTGATGATACATCATAAATTCAGCTTATTTAAATGTCACTGATAATATTGTGAAGTTATTATTAAGCAAAACACATTTAATTGTAGATGAAGAACCTAATTTACGACAGTATTCTAAAAAGTTTATTCTTAAATTACTTAAAACTCAGAATATATTCCTTGTAGAAATAATTCAATCCATAATCTCCTAACTGCAATTCCAAAATCTATAAAGCTCTGAATACAAATAGTTTTTTTGTTTTTGACTTATAGTAAACTAATTTGGGAGTTATCACTTAATCTTAACTGGCATTAGGCTATTATTTATAGTCTGTATTTATCTACTTAGTGTAAGTATTCATACATTGTACTACATAAATACTAGTTTGATTATGGCATATAGCCCCAGGCCCCACTGAGATTATATAAGACATAGCATATACTTAATATTTTTAAAAACTGAAAAACTAAATTCTGAAATACTTCTGGTCCCAAAGGTTTTAGATATAGAACAGTGAATCTATAAGTCAGGAACTACCAAACTATGGCTTGGAGGGCCAAATTCAACCTGTAGCTTGTTTTTGTAAGGCCCATGAGTTAAGAATAGTTTTTACATTTTTAAAGCATTGTAAAACAAAAACAAAAAATGATGAATTATGTAGTAGAGCCCTACACAGCCAGCAAAGCCTAAAATATTTATTTACTGGCTCTTTATAGAAAAAGAGTTTGCTGATTTCTATTATACATAATTGGCTTTAGCCCTCAGAGACAGTATTTCATAGTTATCACTCAAGTGTAACTGGGTTCTCAGGAATAACCTAAAATCTAATCACCATTTATAAACTTCCTATGCAGAACATGTGAATGTGGTGGCTCAAGAAAAACTGGAGTACCTGACTCTACCAATGAATGGCAAGCCCCCCAGTGAAGAGTACTTAGCTTCACAAATATGCTACCTTGACAGGTCAAGAGTTTCCTGGCATGTGGCTTTCATGGGAAAGGGAAGTCAGTAGTTCGAGAAACAATTTTTGTTCTTAGAGAGGAATCCTATTTTGTCCCATAAATGAACATCCTTGCTTTTTTCTTTATACTTTTCTATGTTGTCCCATTCATGACTTAAAATAAATAAATAAATAAACAAAAAACACAGTGCATTCCAATATAAATGAGACTGAGGCACCAGTGTCTAATGTTAAGTAGAAATTTGTAGGCACAGCCATTTTCTCCTAAGACTGGCTGTAGATCACCCGCCAGAACTCACACTTGGGAGTTTTCCAATGGAATGTTCACTTCTAATTTGCTGAAAAAAAATCTTGGTAAGTGAAAGAATTAAGACAAGAGTTTCTTTTTGCATTATATGTAGGTGATACAAAAAAGTATTCAAAGGAACTGAAGAAATATCCTATCTTATCTTCGTTTCTTACAGGTGGACCAACCCAGTAATGTAGTATAACAGACATCTGACTATTTCATTTCTTAGTTTTGCCTGAAGGATTCATTTATTTATTTGACAAATATGTATTACTTATGATAATTATTACATTATGTTATATTTTATAAGGAACTATGGGGTAAATACAGTTAAATGAAGTGAAAGAATACACAATAATTAAGATGGACTACATGCGGGGTGGCTATAGGTCCCAGTTTGCTCAGGGATTTCCTTATCTACAACTGTGGTCCCAATATAATCAGTACCACTACTTTTTACTCTTGAAAGTATCTAGGTTTGGACACTAAATTATACAGTCATTGTGTTTACAGACTAATCCAGGTTACCCTTCCTAAACTCTGTGGAAATGGTATATGATTCAGAGTTATAACCTATTTTTTTTCTGGAGCAGTGATCAATGTCACTAGTGAGAACAATTCAAAATGTGAAATTGGGCTTCATAAACTTTTGCAATTTATTACATTGCACATATCCAGACTTAGCTAGTGAATAATAAAGAAAACTCTTATATTAGGGCAAAATATTCTATGCTAGTTTAGAAATCTAGAAGCAAATCGGAAAAGGAGACATACTATGGTGATAGTCCTAGAGAATGTAAGTGGGTGACTCAGAGTGGATCAGAAACAGACTAAACTGACAGGCTTAAATGCTTTCTCCATTGACCTTATCAACTCTACAAATTCTGATTATATCAAGAAAAAAACGAAATCAGATGCTACTAAGGCCTAGGTCATAAAAAAATGGAAAAACAATCCTAAAAAAAAAAAAAAGACAATACATCATAATCTTGCCGACAAAAGTCTGCCTACACTGTCTCACAACTGTTTCGACAATGCCCTATCAATAAAAGGGCAGCTTTTTCTTTGCCCATTCTTCTAAAAGACTTTCTCCTCAAAGGGCTTCAATGGTTGCTTAAAACATTTTTGGTTGAACTTGCACTATTCTAGATAAAAAAATTCCAACTAGTTTTAATTTTTAAAATCATCACTTTCATATACTAAGTCCCTGTAAGAATTTTAAAAGTACAAAAAAAGCACAAACACACTTCCACAAATTATACTCCTGGCAATCAACTGTGAACCATGCTCCAGAAACTGAACGAAACCTTTAAAATTTGGCCTTGCTAATTTGAATTCCTTAAGTTAGAGCTGTAATAAATAAAACAGTGTGCTTTCTTTATGACAAGTTTAGATGTACTTCAAAATAAATTTTTTTCAAATTTTTAGGGTTCTACAATAATGCTACATTTTATTTAGAATGATTCAGAACTGAAACTCAAGAAATTATAGATCCTTTTAAAACATTCCCATTGCTAAATACAGCAATTTTTGTATATTATAGGCCTTGTGTAGGCTATTATATACTGTAGGATTCTGTACGTTTTAATTTATAGTAACTTCCCTCAGGTTACTACTATAAGCCTATAGCGTTTATAAAATGTTTAATTATTCAAAATTAAGTGCCTGCTATACATCAGGTACATATTAAGCCTTTTTCCCTAGACCAGAGGTTCTCAATCAGAGGCAATTTTATCCCTCGGGAGACAGTGACCATTGAGAGACATTTTTGGTTGTCAAACTGGGGGCATGGTACTGGCATCTAACTGGTAGAGGACAGGGATGCTGCTAAACACCCTACAAGGTGTAAGACAGCCCCTCACAAACTAGAATTATCTGGCCAAATTGCCAATAGTGCCACTTTTGAGAAGCTCTGACTCTAGATACTTGTAATTTGTTATTAAGACACTGGCAATAGTAGCTGTTGGTAAAATTCATTTAGGTATTTTTGGAGCTAAAAAATCCACAGTTATATGGGAGGAGAGGAGAAAGGGGAAAAAATATAGCCTTGTTATATTTGATGGATAGTTTAAACATTATTTTTCAAACTGGGGACTCACTCCGGGAATAATATAAAATGTTATTTCCCAATGCTATATGATAAGAAAGTTAATATTTCCAGAGTAAAACAATCATACCTTTTTAACTGCTATAATATATCCTTCTTCTTGAAACATTTTGAAAAATTCACACATGAATGTCTCCTTGAAACTTGACTAAGAAAAAAAACAGACAGGATTTACGTATGTTAAGTAGAGAGCTCTGAATATAATGGGCTGTATTTTTAATAAAGCTGAGGGTAAGGCCTAAAAGGATTCAATCATATATTTCAAGAGCTTGGCACTAAAGATTTCCTTAATAGATGTTAGATGATTATGGTGCAGACAGATAAACAGGCAGCCCTAACATCTGTTTACTAGACCTTTTCTTCCTCTTATATATGTTAGTTTAAATGAATTTGTCTTCTTTAACAGGTAACTAAAATATATCTACCTAATTGACAGCTACTGGCATCTATACATAGTATTTTTGGTTTTGCTTGGTTTTTAATTTGAAAGGGAGTAGTGAGGGAGAAGGGATCACAGGGTAAACCATTTTTGAAGTGTGAATACAAAACAAGAGATATAAAGACTTACCTTGCTTTTGGACAGACTCCCCCAGCTACCCAAAGTTTGAATGGTTTTTGAGATAAGAGTTAATGTTCTAATTGTCTGTGCATCCTAGAGAATGTAAAAAAGACACAAAATTCCTGTTAAGTTTTAAAAATTGAATTTGAATAAAAATAGAGTGCATGGGTTGCACTGCTCTAAAACAGTGACTCAAAAATATTCATTCAAACCCCCAACATATTTAAAATCTAGCAAAGGATGGGTAAAACTCTCTGGATTAAGGAAATTAAGAGACTAAAGAATCTGAACGGAATTGACAATTCCTCCCAAAATAATTATATTTATGATGTGTCACCTTTGAAAGCCATAATTTACTCAATATTATATATGTTGTTTTATACACTATGGCAGCTTGAATTGCCTAAAAACTGTATTCACTTTTGAAATGTCAATGGCATCTACTTTTTTCTACGTTGTAACTTAAAATAACAGTTTTCAAATTTTTTGTACTCAACGCACCCCTAAGCACGTTCAATAATTTATATGGCTTCTGCAATCAATTCTTTTCACCATGAAAGCAAAGACCTAAATTCAACTTAGGAAATGAGAAGTCATCCAGTTCATGTAGGATCTTAGCAGAGGATAATATCTGGCTCTACTGGCTAAAGTGTTTTTCAGGCCTGTCTACCAGAAAGAATATAAATAAAACTGACTAAATAGTGTCCCTTAATGAGTCATTGTTCCTCCCTTTTTTCAAAATTGAAGTATAATTTACATACAGTGAAATGAACATATTTTAAATATATATATTTATATAGCCTGATGAGTTTTCACCAATCTCTACATTTGTATAACCAATTCCCCTGTCACTATGTAGACCATCTTTGTTTTGGTGATTCAGATAAATAATATCTTCAATCAAAAGACATACTCAAGAAAATTCAAATATAGAAATGCTTTAGTTCAGTTTTTTGGTTTATATTCCTTAATACTTTAGTATCCGCACGTTGAAAATAGGCAGTGAATGTGAAGGGGAAGAAACAACCAGCATGCAAGGAAATCTAGAAAAGAAGGATTATCTGGGATATGATCGTTATGATATACTTACAAAATAGTCATACACTTTAATTAAGATTATTCAAAAATATTTTAGATAGAACATCCAGAATTCCATGTATAAAAGGTCCCTACAATTCTCTGCCTTGGAAGAATATAAAAATCTTAACAATGTGCTAATAAACTGAATTTGAACTATATTTCACTGACTTCTCTGTTCAAATTTGGTTTTAAAATCAATGTTTTAGGTCATTATTTCACTGAACTAGCTAGAAAAAGAGAACAAAGTATATTTTATATAGTTTCTGTATATCAGAGATTTGTTTATATCCACATGGCCCTCACATTTAGCTGCTGTTGATTCCCTGACATACTCTACATATAGGCTGTTCTAAATTTTCCCCCTACTACCATCTGACATCATAATTTTCATAGCTAATCAGTACCTTAGACAACTGGCACCTAGCACACAGCCTGGCACTGGCATATAGAAGATGGTATGTAATATTTATTAAAAAAAATGTTCTCTTGCATATTCTATCCTTTTTTTCTTATATTAGGTTGAGCCATGTGTAATTGCCCTTATTAATTTTTGATCTACAAACAATTTCACAGGGTTCACCATAATATTTCATAGAAGGAATTATTCTTTTTCTCAAGATTCACCCTATGATTTTTTTAAAAAGACACTCTTTCTGAATCCTCCAGGATATTGCTCTGGTCTTAGTTAGGCCCCCTTTTCTCTTCAGTTGTTCTTTCTGTTGGTTTCTTCTCCTCTATTTAAACCATATATTGGTATTCCCATTTTGGAAAAGACTCATCATTTGATAGGCTACCTCTCTGAGCTACCATCTTTCACTTCCCAAACATTTACTGAGTAGATGCTAGAAACTGTGCCATGTGCTTGGGGTACACAAACTTGAAAAAAATCTAGCCCCTGTTCTTAAGATACTGACAGTCCACAGAATGTAAACAGATGATTATTATAAAACGGTATGAGAAATGCCAGGACAGAAAGAGCCACAGGGTGCTCCAGGCACACATAAGAGACGGATTTAGACTCATGTGTTAGAGAAGTCTGCCCTGGCTGAGACTTGAAAGGAGCTATCAACAATAGAATGGGGGACATGGTAAGAAGGATGGTTCTATCCTTTTTTCCCCTCACCATGAAATTTCTGGAAAGAGTGGTTCACCGAGTCAATGTTAACATAACCCATGTTTTAAAATTAGTTTCATTCGCGCGTTTATGTACATACACATGCATATGCCTGAATTTGCCCATGTGTTTAGCAGCAGGGCAGGCTCACTTCTAAAACATTTCCTAGGTAAAATTATATTCACCTATTTATTCTTTAATATTCTGCAATCTTTATTTTCTTCTTCTATTCTACTAAAACTGGCATCTCAAAATTCAAAAAACTTCTAAATGTAAAATCCAACGACCTTTAATTATTTCTCCTTCCTAACCACTCTGTAAATTTTAATACTGGTTTTGACAATGTCATCACCCCAAGGTCCCTGGGATCATTCCTTGCTCTCAATCTGTGTAATGTGAACTGTCTATACTTCTTACGTGGTACTAACCAGGTACTAGTTTTAGATTTAGATGTAGTTTTAGATTATGTATCTTAAGAATTTGCCCTATTTCCCCAATTAGAATGAAAAAGTCTTTAAAGAGGGGATAAGGTTATACTTAAAAGTAAACAATAAAGTTATACAGCAGTATGAAGCAGTCCTTTTGGCATACTGATTGAAAGTGACTTAAATAACAGAATTTGTGGTTAGAAGGGCTTTATTGCAACATCTCCTACAAGAACATGTAAATCTAAGTCTGAATACAAGACAGGGTCACAAGCTCAGAGGTAGGAGTTCTGTTTATGTCCAGAATGCTGCTACCAAGCTTTCGCTTCCCCTGTGTT